>BSBN01000249.1:5010060-6262575 GCA_027924645.1 Cunninghamia lanceolata
GGCAAGCATGAAGGTCAAAGACAAGTAAAGAACAATGGAGGACAAATTGCTAGATTCTTTCCAAGGGACTTGGAAAACATCAAAGTTGGGGTGTATGGTGCAGGAGCACCATTTGATAAAAGTTGTCAATTATTGAAGTTGTTGTCTAGGCTTTAGTTTTGGTATGTTTTACTTAAAATAAGGTCTTGAAAAGACCATTTATTGATGTAATAAATCCCACTAGAGGCATTTTGACGTAGTGGAGGTTAGTGTCTTAAAGATTTGCTCAAGTTTAGAACATACTATTTTGAGCAGTCTTAATGGATAACCTATTTTGGGTTGTCTTTTTTATTTTTTCCCACAATTGGGAGTTATGAGAACATGGAAAATGTAAACAGGCTATTTATTCCTCTCACATGTCGAGGAAGGGGGGAAGGGAATGAAATGAAGGAAACTTGCTTTTTTTGCCTAATTTTCCCTATTTTAACTATTTTTCTCTCACTTTTTCGCTGTTGTACGACCCATATGGATCTTCCAAAAGGTACAATCAGTGGAAGATGAAAGGTTTGTGAACTAGCTTTGATTTACAGGTGATTTGGAGGTTTGAAGTGCTATTATGTAAAAGTTATAGATTTTTTAGTAAAGACTGCCCTGCTGAAATAGTGAGCTAGGGTTTGCATAGAAAAATAGAGGTTTAAACATTTTCCACCATCCAAAAATTTTGAAAATGGAATTATAGTTGCTGCACCATGTTCTTTTTTCTTTCCAATTGGTTTGGGATCATTTCATGAAGTTTTGTACGAGTTTGAGGAAGCCCTAGGTGTTATTTCTTCCTATTGTTTAGGCTTGACAAGGGTTTTGAACATGAATTTGGAATTTAGGGCTTAGAGGAGCAATGCTGACCCTAAAATTGGCAAAATCCCTCATTTGGAAATGTTTTTAAGGTTCCCAAATAGTTTTTAGGGTTTTGATAAAGGAAAATTTCAAACTTTCTTTGTAAAAGTGGCCTAATTAGGCCTATTACCAAAATTACCAGTCATTTTTAAGGCCTTATGTTACAAAAAAATCATACCTATATGAAATATATGTTATGTAAGGGGATAATGGGTACCCAAAATAGGTTTTATTTCATGGGCTTGAGTCGTTTTATGAAAGTTATGCCAAAAATACTTCATTTGTTGTCCTAATTAGGCCTAGGAGCAACAGCAATAGTGAATTATCCAATAGGATGGTCTGAAACAATCATAACCAAGTTTTTGATATGTTGAGGAAGGGCATAAAGGGTGTCCAAAAAGGTGAACAAGTTGTGGGTTTGTGCCCAAATTTGAAAGTTATGTTGTAAAAACTCATCTAGGAGGGCTACAAGGAAAATAGAGGCTAGTTAAGGAAACCCACTCACCATAGGTGATTGAAACTTGCAAATTAGCTTATTTGAGTTTTTAATTGAATTGTTACCTTGCACTACATCACAAAGAGACTAAAACAACTAGAAATCATTGAATAAAACAAGAGACTAACTAAGGCGGCATGAAGCCATAGTGCTCCAAAGAGCTCTAAATACTACCACCACCACTAACAATAGAATCATTGAGGCTAATTTCATTATTGGTTGCACTCCCTTTTTTAATTGTTGATCTTGAATCATAATAATTAAAATGACTTCTTTTTAATCTCTCAACTAATGCATCTTCCTTTTATCCTTACTTGTGGAAGGTAGGACATGTGAATGTAGAGCACCAACCAAGCCCTCATTAACATTTTTTTACTCTTGACTAGCCTCCTCCAAACCCCTCCCATCAAAGCCAAGGGCCTCCAATATGGAACACAATTATCACCATAGATAATCCTATTCGAGTAAGGGTCACCCTCATCATCACCACTCACTAAGGGTCAACACCTCTAAAAGATAAGAGAGGCCAAGATCCATATTTTTTTTCCTCCAAGAGAATTGCTTCCTCCTATTGCTCAATAAAATAGCATATTGGTGGTATTTTTGGCACATAACTATGGAGTCTTTATAGATAATCTATTGCACCCACTCACCAAATTTAGAGGTCAACATAATAGAAGAAGGGAGCACCATGTCCACATCTACATTTACACAAAATCTGGCATACAATAGGCATTTCCTAGATTTGGTCATCACATCAATAGCTATGAGTTGATCAAGAGACTTAGAAATACCCTTCAAAACTTCATCTTCCCAATATTCCAATAGCAAGCCCAAGAACCTAACCTAGATGGGGATCTTGTTAATGCATTCCTTCTAAGGATCGAAACCATGTTTCCATTTTAAGGAAGAGCCCTAAATTACCCAAAAACCACAATCCATCTAAGAGGGTATAAACATAATAGTAATGGTTCAAGAAGGAGATCAAGAAGAATCCATTCCTCATACTGTAACTGTGATTTCAATATGGCCACATAATTTCTATTTTTCAAAAACCAATTCCATAAAAACATCAATGTTTAAACTAGGTCCTAAAAACCTCCCAATAAGAGATATCTCTAGCCTAAAAGAGGCGCTATTAACTATTGAATTAGGAATCCTTAGGAACAAAATATTTCCATCCCCAACCAAATGAAAGATAAGGATTTATCAAGATTCAAACAAGGCATACCTATAATAGATTCAAACTAATTTTTTTTGTAGGAAACCCTAAATCTACACCAACATAAACTATAGAATCTTGAGACACCTCAGAGAACTTATTGGGTTCATCTCTCTCTACCTCCATGCCTTAAGTGATAGAGTTGCCAAGCCCCTATAGAACAAACTTTGACATAGTAGACAAGACCTTCTCCCCATGGGAAGATATAGTAGGGACTCCAAAAAGAGATACTTTGCCATCATCCTCCTTAGAAGTACAGGGAGGGTATAAGGATCACAATGTTCAACATAGTCACTAGGGCCTTTGTGATCCATGCCACCCAAGCCATCATTATGACTATTGGCCACTCTAATGAGAGCATCCATACTTTGAACCTTGCACATGAAAGAAGGGATGAGAAACACATGTTTTATCCCATCTTACAAGCCATAGCCAATAAGATAACACTTCCCTATAGTATCCATTCATGAAACCTCAGTGACAAGGGAGCCAACCTTCCCAGTGGCCACTGAGCACACCTTGGAAGCTTTATGTTGAGCCTTAAACCATAGATCTACTAGTTTTTCCTTCTCAACATTGTCAAAGTTCCCATTCTATTTGTCCTCAACCTCCTCATCATTATCCTCCTCCTTGTTGTATACATTTTTACACCTACAACAAGTCTTGCTGAGGGTGAAAATCCTCTCGCCACTACTTTGTCGCTCATAGTGTTAAATTTTATCCCATCATCAATTTTAACTTTTCCTAATGTTCAATCACTTTTATTTTATCTATGTTATTTACTTTATTTTTATTTCAAGAGTTATTTTATTTTTTCTATAATTTATATAGCTTTTTACTCTACTTTTAACAAACCACCATTTATTATAAAAACTTGTTTGTCGCTAGCATTTTTTTATTTATCATTGAAGGGTTGTAGCTCAATTGGTTGAGCATAATTGGTGAGGGTGATGGTATGTTCCTTGATTACACCATCCACCAAGGTTCAAATCCCTTGGAGGTGCAATAAATAAGGGATGAGGTTGGGATCATTCCCCTAATGACTTTGGTGGATATCTCTCAATCCTTGGCTTTTAGCCAAAGAGGCATCAACTTAGACTCATACTCCCTATAAAGTTGTAAAAATGATCCATGTTTGACATATTTTATTTATATCAAAGTTATTTTAAAATTTCAGTGCCTTTACATTTAGAAAACAAATATCAACTT
Organism: Cunninghamia lanceolata; assembly: GCA_027924645.1. NCBI lineage: Eukaryota > Viridiplantae > Streptophyta > Pinopsida > Cupressales > Cupressaceae > Cunninghamia > Cunninghamia lanceolata. The sequence continues at coordinate 5,013,861 of BSBN01000249.1, forward strand.
TAAATAATTTTCTTTCACAATCATGACATTAGATACTTCTTTCCTACTGCCACTATAGATTATACTTCTTGACATAATAAATAATATGTAATTTAAAATTAGCAAATTAATATGTATTCGAGTATTATAAAGTAATAATAGAGTATTAATAATTGATATGTAATTAAGAAAGAAAAACTAAAATAACATTAGGAATAACTTAGTACAAAAGTATGTCACATGCCATAATGTAACCATAGTAAGACATTCCTTCAAAACAATCACAAAATTAAATGGTAATTGACATTTGTATGTAAATTTTACTATTACAATATGAAATTTATCTAAAATTTACTTTATTCTCATAAACTAATTTTTTTTTAAAATTATGTTTTAAAAATAATAGTAAAGTATTAGTAATAATTAATATGTAATTAAAGTTAGGGAATTAATATATAATTGAATATTCTTTAATGATAGAGTATTAATAATAATTCATATGTAATTAAGAAATAAAAATTAAAATAACTTTAGCATGGCTTTATAATAGGATTTTGAATTGGATGTAATATGAAACATTTTAATGACATGTATATTACATAAAAACAATCCATATGATCATTCAATGCATAATCCACACATTGTTCATTATCCAACACTTAGTGATCCAAATCCATTAACACTAGTTATAGTCAAAGTTACAGATTAAAATCCCTAGTCAGTGAAGCAGTTGACTTACTGTGACCTAGGTCCCCACTAGATATTTTACCATATGTGACCCAAGTCCATGTAGGGAATGTTGCCCTCTCAGTTGTTGTCCTTGATGACAAATACACAAACTCTCAGGTTTGTGGTACAATGACAGTTACATCATGACAGTTGGCATTGACAGTTGCATCATGACAGTTGTCATGGCAAATGTATTTGGTTTTATGTGACAGGGAGTTTGGCCACAATGAGCTTGGCCACAATTGGTTGCCATTCTTTGCATAATGTGGTTATTATATTTGGACTGCACTCTTGGTCTATGCTACAGTGGTGACAACTTTTGGTTGACTTGGTATGACAGGTACTGATGGTATTCATGATGTTATTCATGATGTGATTCATAATCAAGTTGGTGTGCTATGCATTGTTTCTCTCATTGCATTGTAGTGGTATTGTGGTTCTTAGCATTACAGTGGACTCAAAATTGCATAATGTTTTACAATGATCTTGGCAATATGGCTGTGTTGCAATTGAATGAGGCACTTGGTTATCTTCTCTTGATCCAATATCTAAGTTATATTCATTACAGTCATCATTGATATGAAAGGTTGCTTGCTTCAGTTTGATCAACATTTAGATTCTTTGATGTTGCACTTACCAAGTCTTGATCATTTTTCAAAGTGGCACAAACTAACGGTTGCTTGTTTCAATTTGATCAATATTCAAAATTTGTGGAGTTGTTCTTACAAAGCCTTTACCACTTTCAAAGGGACAAATCTATTTGTTTCATTTCAAATGGCATCATTAAACATGATTTTTGTTAGATGGGATATGAGTTTTTGATACATGAGATGTTAGATTATGGTACCATTCAAGTGATTTACTTGTAGGACATATGATGTTGTTTGATATCATGTCTCTTAGGACATGTTGAAGTCAGAGGTTGAGATCCTTTAGGAATTGATGCCATGTCATTGTTTCATAAGGTTGGTGCATGGGATTTGTCATTCACATCAGAACATCACTACATTAAAGGTATTTGACTGTGTAAAGTTAAGGTATGTGGTAAGGTGATACACATTGATATATGTTTGGCTTAGTTGATATTATGACTTAGACCATGCTTTGGTCTTGTGTATTGACCTTGGTCCTCACTCAGCACATTTGTATCATTAGACCGACATAACACATTGTGATGAGTGTTATACTCATGAGAATAATAGCCATGATTTTATCACCGACACATATTATTTGGTTATTAAGATGTTTGAATATCATGGGTTTTTTTGGTAAACGTTGAGGTGCAATACCGACATAATCATTTGTGATTTTGTGTGACACAAAGTGGTAAAAGCTAATCGATATCATTTGTGCCCTAATTGTTCATTTAGTTTGCCAAACACAAGATATTTTATTGCAGCCATTTTAGGGTTTTGGTGCTTGGTGAAGGATGAAGGATGAAGAACATGATGGTATAGTGGTTGTTCTGAAAATGGTTTCTAGTACACAGATAGTTAAGGGATTTTCAATGGTGAGTTCTTTGGTAACTCGATTTCTTTCTCACTGTGGTTATTGGTTCAATTGGAAACCGTTTTTATCTTGATCAAGTTAAAAGGTTGATTGTTTGTGAAAGGCTATGATTAAATGTTTTTAAATGTGCATAAGGGTTTGCATATTCTTTATGTTAGACTTAGAGCACACAACTGAGAGGGGGGGTGAATCAGTTGTGCAAAACTTTCTCCAATTACAAACTTAAATCCTCTTAGTGATTAGCAGTATATCAATCACAAAACATAATGCATTCAAATCAAAAGCAGAAACACATCAACACATAAGACACCAAGATTTTGACGTGGAAAACCTGGTTAAGGGAAAAACCACAGGGTGATTAACCCAAGATTGTATTCTCTATTAGAAGAATAGAAAGAACAAAATAGCACATGCCAATTAGGGCTCACTGCCTGAGCACACTGCTCACAAGAGGGTCACTACCTACAAGAGACACACTGTCTATAAAGAGATAAGTATTACATACATGAACTAGGGAATAACATCTTTACTATGCTTGAATCAGTTCCATTTACGCCCAATACTTCTACTCTACCTTTCCCTCTCCTCCTCGCTATTACAATCTCATCTCCACAAGCACACCCTTGAAATGACTTCTCAATCTCTTATTTATAGAAGACATCAACTTAGGAATGATCATCTAAGTTAGCAAACATCCACAGGATGTGTAACTGATCCGGTCGGCCAATCTCAAGAACACCATCATCCAGAAGTTATTCTTCTATTGTGAGCTCCAACTTCAATGCAGACCATCAACATGAACTAAACATGATCCAAAGACCTCCACAAGCTTACTTGAATCATCAAGAACATCCACACTTCATCTACTTACTGAAACCCATCTCTCCTTCATCCGGAACCTCAAGAACACAGTCTGTCATTACTTTCACAAAGAAATAGATGCTTGCGGACCTTCAAACCACAAACAAATCAAGTTGACACATTATAAGGACTTTCCCAACACTCCCTCAAATCCGCAGAATAGGATAATGCATTTCCGGATCTCACCGGACCTTTCTGTAACACTCTGTCACCTCTGAACACCTACTAGAACCGGTTTTACTTGAGTGACCACAACTTCTTCATGTCTTCATGCGGACCTATGAAATCTCTACTGGATCACCTTAAGACACATATCTAAAAACCCTTTAATCTGTATCCTCTGATCCTCATCTTATCTTTGAATTTTACCTTACTATCATCACTGTTCTTCATTGTTCCTGATTGAGACTAATTTTCTCAATATCCTCAGCATAGCTCATCCAATCCTTATCATTAATGCAACAAGAGTATGTTGACATCAATAAAAACACTGGTTAGGTCCATACTTGCAACACTTTATTCATGGGTGTATGAGCTTTTGTAATTGAGTTGTCTACTGCTAGGGCACGGGGTTTCTAAGTTATTAACAAATTAGTTAATAACCTTTACACAGACCATGTTTTGTGTTTGGTGTGACGACTTGAAATTGAGGTTACATTGTGAGTTTGTGTTAGATTCATTCAAACATACAGTTTGTGTGTTGTGTCGACCATCCATGTGTAAAAGACAGATTAAAAGGGCAGAATTAAAGTTTTGTTAAAATATAGACACCACAGTGATTCAATAGGGGTAGGTAGTTATGAGGACAGTTTCAAAGGTTTCTTTTAATGATTGTAATTTATGATAGATGGCAGTATCATGAACACCATTAAATGTTTATTTAAATAATGATTTATCACTGTTTGGGTGTGGGTACTTTTACAAAGACATATCTTTTATAGGTTGTAAATCTGAATTTTGAAATGAATATCTTGTAAACTGTATGCAAAATAGTGGGGCTATTATCTGACATGTTTTATATGTTAAAGATTCTAGTTCTTATGAATCTTTAGGATATGAAATGTGTTAGTATTAAGGAGTTAAATGTTATGTAGAGAAATAGAGTGATCCTTTGTAGTTGATTGCTTTATTATTCAGAAATGTGTAATGAAGTTGTAAATGGTCATGTTAGTGAGACAATATGATCTTTGCTAGTGAGGAATTCTGTTGCCAGTGAGGCTTATGTTGCCAGTGAGGCTTGTATTGCTAGTGAGGCTTGTGTTGCCAGTGAGGCTTGTGTTGCCAGTGAGGTAGTTATAAAAGTCAGTGAGACATTTTCTGTAGCCAGTGAGGCATGTTGTTTGAATAAGCCAATGAGGCATTTACTAAGTGGTTTTTTTGCCCCATGAGGGTTTTCCACTCTTGAAATATTGTCTTATGGTCTTATCTGTTGCATGGTTTATTTGTCCTTTATACTTGCATGATTCAGTTCTTTAATGCACAATCTCTTGCATTGATAAAGCTTCAATTAGCAACTACTTTCTGAATTTTAAATTTTGGTATAAAAGTAAATAAAGTGTTTTATTTTCTACAACATTGATTCCCTCCCTCTCAGTGTTGTCAAGTACTCCAACAAGTGGTATCAGAGCATAGGTTCCCTATAGAAGTCTAATAGGCTTGGGTAGGTCCTGATAGCAGAGTACCATGGGAAAGGGTAGAAGAAATAGAGAAAAGAAAGAGGACAAACAAAAAGTCATAGAACAAGCCTCAGTCAAGTCCAATGATGAGTTGTTGTTTAAGTCACCTTTGAAAGTTGACACAAAGTGTGATAAAGAAAATGACTTTATTGTTAAGATTAATGATGTAGAAGGAGACCTCTTTGTAGATGGACATGAATCTGGTGAAGATGATGATGAAGTGATATTGAAGGAGAAGTGATATGTGCTCTAGATGAGATCAAGCATCTTGAAAAAGAGAACCAAGGATTAAAGGTCCAACTTCAACAAGAGGACTCCAAGACTAAGGTACTCTATGATCTTGCAAAAGTTTCTTCAGAACTTGAAGAAGCAAGGAAGTTGATTGTAGATTTAAGAGGTCAAATTGAAGATACAAACAAGTTAACTATTATTCTAAAAACAGAAGTAGAAGAAGCCAAAAGAGTGGTTGACTTTGCAAAATCTGATTTTGAAGTTAAGACTAGTGAATGCTTAAAGCTAGAGAAAGAAATAGTCTCTTTGAGAAAGGATTTGGAAAAAGCATCTTCAAAATTGCAAAAGAATATTCAATTTGAAAAGAGTACTGATTGCTCAAGAATGACATGTTGAGCAAGCAAAGGTATTACAGGGACACTACTGGCTTGGGTTATGAGAAAGGAGAATGTTCCAAGACAAGAAATGCTCCTAGGAAGAAGATAGACTTGAATACTTACTCTGCTGCTCCTGAGAATGAAGCCAAGAGGGAAGAAAAAGATAAAGTTGATGATAGAAGTAGTACAAACATGCACTCAAGACCTTCATGTACCAGGCAATATCATTAAGTCAGGTATAACTATTCTCAGCTCCATGGTTATTGCTATTCGTGCCATGTTTATGGTCATAGAGCTAGAGATTGTGAAAGAAATGGTTTTGGTTGGAATAAGAAGAAAATATTTTATAGTTTGTCAAATCAGGATTATAATAATGTTTGTTATAACTGTAATAAAGCTAGTCACATAAAAAGGGATTGTTGGATGTATGCAAGAAAAAATGGTTGGCAAAATAATGTCACATGTTTTAGATGCAATCATTTTGGTCACATTGCAAGAGATTGTGGTAAACAAGTTCTAAATGATGATGTTAGATTCATGAGAAATTATGGATCTTTGATCATGTGCTATAGATGTAATGGTTTTGGACATAGAGTCAAGTTTTGCAAAAGCAAAGTGTTGAATTCATCAAAGCAAAGATACTCTAAGCAAGCAAATGAAGAAGACTATAACAGTTTGGAGAAGGAAACAAGAAAAAGAGAAGAAAGATTCTGAGCTTGTGCATACTGCACAAGTGACATCCATAAGTGCATAAAGAGAAGCATGAGGTTAGGGGGAGATGCTCATGGTCTCATCTTTCATCCCCAAGGAGAAACACAGATGGATGGAGTAGACAAGGAGCAAGTTGAAAAGTGACATGGTTTCCCTGATAGACCCATCTGTAAAATGAAGGACATACATGACAATCAAGTATGATAGTGATATTGTTATGTCAGTGTAATTGTCTTTGATCACAGTGGGGTAAGATTGATTAATTTACTGAGCAACATGACAGAGGAGCTGTGATCTTTGTAAAAGATTAGTTTTTAGGGTCTGAAGAGTATAATATAGTGAAGGATAGTCTTTGTTGTAGAGTGTATTCCATTGCTTTCATGTCAGTGTTGCATGTATCTTGTCATAATCATCTCAAGCAGTGATCTAGTCATGGATTTTGATTTTCTTATTCATTCTTGGTTTGTCATTGATTTCATTGTCTTTATTAATGTCAAGTTCGTTTCTAGTTATCAAGACAAAAGTGTTAGGGTTGTGGTTTGGAGATCATATGCACAATAACAGTATGTTTATTGTTATCTATTCACAGTGACAAATGTGTTAAAGGATGATGATTGTTAGGACCTAAAGTGATATGGTCTAAGACAGTGATCTTGGAAGTCTTATAGCATGTGCATTTATTGTTCATTGATCTTGAAGGATATTGGAGAAAGGATAGACTTTACATTAGCTATTTTTCCTCTAAGTCATGATGACTGTCAGATAGAGAAGAAGTTTCTTTCAAGATATTGGTGGTATCAGATGCTCTATCTTCCATGATTTGCTCACAATAACATTCTCAGCTTAATTCATTACACTATCATCTTCAGGAGGTCTGTATCCTGGCCCATGTCATGTATTATATGCAGTAAGACTAGTGCATATGTGATGATGTTCATGTCTACATGTCCTCAGATATCAGATGGTGTTTGTGGATTGAGTTTTCTTGATCTTGGAATAGTGTGTTATTGACCACTATACCCCAAAAGGAATAGTAAGCACAAGGTTATTGATGTCTAAAATGTATTAAGCTTGATACAAATGGAGTTGAGTACTTGTATGAAGGATATTGTATTGTAGTTGTGCCTGCAATATGAATGAGTTCTTATCATGTGACTATATTTCTGTCATATACAGAACTTGGCAATAGGTTCTTGCAGATTGAAATATGTTATTCTTTGCATAGTCTTGTGTAAACTAGATGCTATAAGGAGATTGTGACTGCATTATTCTTTCTTGTATAGAAGGTGGATTGTGCAGATGGTCATGACAAAACACACTGTGATTAGATTAAGGACAATTCTGTTCAAACAATGCTCTTATCTCAGGTAGTGACCAATGTTCTTAATATGGTGTTGTATAAGTTTGTGACAAGTAGTACATGTATGCAAAATGAAATGATTAGACTTGCCCTATATGTCTATGATTATGACAGTGACAATTCAGGTTAATTTGTGCAGTAGTTGACAGTGTTGTGATGCATGCTGATAATGTTGTCATAGTTTTCATGAATATGCAATGTAGGATTTAGAATTGATGAATGTGGGACAGGTCTTCTTGACAATGTATTTAACCTTGTATGGCATTGTATTACAATAAGTGCAATGTTTGTTGCAAGGACATGAGATGATTGCCAAGACAGTGATCTCTGTAGAGATAGTTGTTTCAGGACAATCTTGGGCTGATATGACAAAGATGTTTCATTGTCTCTGTTGAATATCACTTTGTTTTTGATATCAGACCTTTGTAGTTTGATGGCTAGCTGCTCTTATAGACCTTGTTAAGGCAGGCATAATTATATTGTATCTTTGCTTATAGACCTTGTTACAAATCTTGTTGTCATGTTGATTAGACCCAGTTGATGTTGATAGCAGACAGTGTATTAGCAACAAGTTGAGCAGATTGTCAGTATGTGATGAAGATTTCATAATAGGATTCTTAATGTTGAAGTCTTGATCATACAGAGCTTTAGAACAGTGCAGGAACTGCATTCATGATAGTGATAATATCCTCTTTGATGGTTTGCTATTTCATATGTTTGGCATATTCAGTTGTTGTCCTTGATAGTACTTTATCTCTCCTGCTATGATACGTGTTCATTTATATGTTCATTCTTTGGTGCTGATAGTGCAATAATGTTTTAGAGCATTCTAGATACTTTGTGATACATTGGATAGTGATGGTTTGCTTTATATTTCATGTTGCTTATCATTGCTTTCTGTAGTTCCTGATGTTTTGATCTATCTTTGAGGTAATTGCACAATTCTTCCTCCATTTGTCTTTGATACAAAAAGGGAGGGAGAGAGTTGTGTTTTGCAATCAAGGAAAAAGGGGGAGTTTGTTGCCCTCTAAGTTGTCCTTGATGACAAATACACAAACTCTTAGGTTTGTGGCACAATGATAGTTGCACCATGACAGTTGGCATTGACAGTTACATCATGATAGTTGTCATGGCAGAGGTATTTGGTTTTATGTGATAGTGAGTTTAGCCACAATGAGCTTGGCCACAATTGGTTGCCATTCTTTGCATAATGTGGTTATTATATTTGGACTGCACTCTTGGTCTATGCTACAGTTGTGACAACTTTTGGTTGACTTGGTATGATAGGTACTGATGGTATTCATGATGTTATTCATGATGTGATTCACAGTCAAGTTGGTGTGCTATGCATTGTTTCTCTCATTGCATTGCAGTGGTATTGTCGTTCTTGGCATTACAGTGGGCTCAAATTGCATAATGTTTTACAATGATCTTGGCAATATGGTTGTGTTGCAATTGAATGAGGCACTTGGTTATCTTCTCTTGATCCAATATGCAAGTAATATTCATTACAGTCATCATTGATATGAAAGGTTTCTTGCTTTAGTTTGATCAACATTCAGATTCTGTGATGTTGCACTTACCAAGTCTTGATCATTTTTCAAAGTGACACAAACTAAAGGTTTCTTGTTTCAGTTTGATCAATATTCAGATTTTGTGGAGTTGTTCTTACAAAGCCTTGACCACTTTCAAAGGGACAAAAATCTATTTTTTTTCATTTCAAATGGCATCATTGAACATGATTTTTGTTAGATGGGATATGATTTTTTGATACATGAGATGTTAGATAATTGTACCATTCAAGTGATTTACTTGTAGCACATATGATGTTGTTTGATATCATGTCTCTTAGGACATGTTGATGTCAGAGGTTGAGATCCTTTAGGAATTGATGCCATGTCATTGTTTCATAAGGTTGGTGCATGGGATTTGTCATTCACATCAAAACATCACTACATTAAAGGTATTTGACTATGTAAAGTTAAGGTGTGTGGTAAGGTGATAGACATTGATATATGTTTGGCTTAGTTGATATTATGACTTAGACTGTGCTTTGGTCTTGTGCATTGACCTTGGTCCTCACTTAACACATTTGTATCAATAGACCAACACAATACATTGTGATGAGTATTATACTCATGACAATAATAGCCATGATTTTATCACCGACACATATTATTTGGTTATTATGATGTTTGAATATCATGAGGTTTTTTTGGTAAATGTTGAGGTGCAATACCAACATAATCATTTGTGGTTTTGTGTGACACAAAGTGGTAAAATCTAATCAATATCATTTGTGCCCTAATTGTTCATTTAGTTTGCCAAACACAAGATATTTTATTGCAGCTATTTTAGGGTTTTGGTGCTTGGTGAAGGATGAAGAACATAGTGGTATAGCGGTTGTTCTTAAAATGGTTTCCAGTGCATAGGCAGTTAAGGATTTTTAATGGCGAGTTCTTTGGTAACTTGATTTCTTTCTCACTGTGGTTATTGGTTCAATTGGAAATGGTTTTTATCTTGATCAAGTTAAAAGGTCAACTGTTTATGAAAGGCTATGATTAAATGTTTTTAAATGTGCATAAAGGTTTGCATATTCTTTATTCATGGGTGTATGAGCTTTTGTATTTGAGTTGTCTACTGCTAGGACATGGGGTTTCTAAGTTATTAACAAATTAGTTAATAACCTTTACACAAGCCATGTTTTGTGTTTCGTGTGTCAACTTGAAACTGAGGTTGCATTGTGAGTTTGTGTTGGATTCATGTAAACATAAAGTTTGTGTGTTGTGTTGACCATCCATGTGTAAAAGGAAGATTAAAAGGGCAGAATTAAAGTTTTGTTAAAATATAGACACCACAATGATTCGACAGGGGCAGGCAGTTATGAGGACAGTTTCAAAGGTTTCTTTTGATAATTGTAATGTATGACAGACGGAAGTATCATGAACACCATTGAATGTTTATTTAAATAGTGATTTATCACTGTTTGGGTGTGGGTACTTTTACAGAGACATATCTTTTATAGGTTGTAAATCAAAATTTTAAAATGAATATCTTGTAAATTGTATGCAAAACAATGGGGCTATTATCTGACATGTTTTATATGTTAAAGATTCTAGTTCTTATGAATCTTTAGGATTTGAAATGTGTTAGTATTAAGGAGTCAAATGTTATGTAGAGAAACAGAGTGATCGTCTATAGTTGATTGCTTTATTATTAAGAAATGTGTAATGAAGTTGTAAATGGTCATGTCAGTGAGACAGTATGATCTTTACTAGTGAGACATTTTGTTGCCAATGAGGCTTATGTTGCCAGTGAGGCTTGTATTGCCAGTGAGGCTTGTGTTGCTAGTGAGGCTTGTGTTTCCAGTGAGGCTTGTGTTGCTAGTGAGGCAGTTATAAAAGTCAGTGAGACATGTTGTTTGAATAAGCCAGTGAGGCATTTACTGAGTAGTTTTTCTACCCCATGAGGGTGTTCCACTCCTGAAATCTTTGTCTTATGGTCTTATATGTTACATGGTTTATTTGTCCTTTATACTTGCATGATTCAATTCTTTAATGCACAATCTCTTGCATTGATAAAGCTTCAATTAGCAACTACTTTGTGAATTTTAAAGTTTGGTATAAAAGTAACTAAAGTGTTTTGTTTTCTACAACACTGATTCACCCCCCCTCTCAGTGTTGTCAAGTACTCCAACAGTGAAATATCCTAGTCATATGGTCAGGTTGAAATCCATTACAAGACACACAAGAAGAGATTTAAGAATCAATTACATCCATGATTTCCATATCTTGATATCAAGAAAAGATTAAATAGAATATATTCAACTCAATTAGACAACTATGAAAATGCTTGCCAGTGACAATATAGTATAGAACATTCTTTAAAGATATGTCATTTTAATAACTTTGAAAATATTTTTAAAAAATAAGGATGATAAAATTAACACTAGATATATAGCATTCAAAGTATATGCTAAGAAATAAACATGTATAGTCAAGGGGACATTTTTTTAAACCTTTCACAATGGAAAGGAATAAAAGCTAAGAAACTTTGTATGAGAAACAAAGTTTTATATAGTTTATAATTAAAGACATTAGATTTCCATAGTCCATAACATTGTTGAGTCATGTTTCTGGATTTAATTGTGTATAAGTTTTCTATCATCAATGTTTCAGATCACACACCATGATCCATCATCAGGATGTAGAGAGCTATAATAAAAAAATGGTGAATTGCAGACCAAGTTAGATTAAATAGAAGAGGGGTTAAAGATTGTACGGAGAATGAAGAGTCTAGAAAAGAGAGGAAGATAACTTAAAAATTAATAAATTAATAAATTAATGAATAATTAATAATTGCTTATATCAAATAATTACTATTTTATAATCATATAGATCATTCATAAATGTAAATATGATATTATTATATTATATTCACATAGATCATTCGTAAGAGTAAATGAAATTTTATTAAAATTCAACAAATTTAAACAAATCAATTATAAACACACCAAAGTTAAGCACAAGATTTTAGTTAAACAATTATTGTAAGAAGAGAAACCAATAAAATTAAAGTATTAATAATTCCAAAACATTTATTTGTAAAACATAAAAAACATAAAAAAAATATGAGGGAGAAACAATATGAACTCTCATTACTTAAAATGAAGAATAAAATAATGCTTTATTTATATTTGATTATTGTTTAGAAATGGTTATATTTACTTCATAAAATAGTGGATCATAAAATGATTATTTTCATTTTGAAACAAATGATGATGATGTCAAGCTTAAAGATCATGTCACTGATGTATAAATGCACAAGTGACAGGTTTTGTCTCAGTTGGTTCTAAGACAAGATATATTTAATTATATGATATTCAACTACTTGGTCAATGTGATTTTGACATGGAGTATAACTGGAACCAATTTCAATTACCAAATTCTTTGTACCCAAACAAAAATGTGTTTCATAGACTCAAGGCCAATTGGAAAAGCCCAGTTTAAAGTGAATTCCACAATCCACACACTATTCCAAGTAATTTGTGTGAAAAAATGCAATGTCTTTAACATAACCATGGAACACTGTGAATTACATGGTATTCATGAGCCTCTTAAGATGACCATCCAAGGAACCATTAGAATAGGGGAATCCTACCTTATTAATTGGATTAAGCATGGTAAAATCCCTTGGTTAATCCTTGTACCAATAGGAATCACTATTTTTACCATATGTACAACTATAATTCATACGTATTTTAAGATGCCTATTAAAAATATGTGACCTTTAAATGGACAAATATTAGCTAAATTTTAGGAAGAGTTAAAGCATGTTTAATATATTCTCAGTGATGACATGAGTTTTATAGGCCATAAGATGTTTATTAATATCAATAATTTCTTAAAACAGGTGTTTCTATCGCATAGCACATAATATTTTGATGGAAGGTCAATTATCCTTGTTGGTGATCTTGCCCAATTACTTCCTATAAAAGAGTATGCAAGTATACTCCTCTTAATTGTTATGCTTCATATGAAATCTCTACTTTATATGTCTAACATTAAACAATGTTTGGCATAATCATACAATTTTTTACATGTACACTTTCTATTTTGCTTGATTATTGGTAAAGCATTATGGAATACACTACAAATAGTTTTGACTTTGGAGATAGTTTTTCATCAATAGGGATATGAACCAAAACAAGTCAGATTTAGAAATATGTTACCAAACATTCAAAATGCATTAGCAACACATAAGACTAGCAAGTTCTCATGGGACAAACAAACATCTCTATCAGTGCTAAGGAACGTGCATTTTTTATGTATCTATGCATTTATATGCAACAAATAATATCGTCATACTCCATACTAACAGATGTTAAAACTATTAACCATACCAATCACACATATTGTACCTACATATACCAAGTGTATACAATCACATTAGGATGATGATGATCATTTAGACAATGGGTACTATTATGTGTTGCTCAACACATAATGTTGGTGTGTAATTTATGGGTAGATATTGTCTTAGTTTTGGAGGCACCTAGTATTGAAAATAATGTAGTCTATTCCAAAGGTACTAGACCACCTAACTTGCCATTATGTGTGATGTCAAATTTGATAATTATGTAGGTGTGTCATGGGACATGAATAATCCAAAGTTTGTCCCTATTCCACATGCTACAAGAGGAAATTGTACACAAATTCTAATCAAAATGACATGGGATCTAACTATATAGAAATCACAAGCGATGGTATTAGAAAGGACCACAATAGTTATTGGTGATATAGAGAAAATAGGCTTGACATTCACTACTATCTATAGAGTTGAATCTCTCAACTCATTACAAATATCACTATCATTCTCATTTAAACACTACTCAAAGATATACAATACACATTATGTAAATAATATGAAAATGAAGAGCAATAGTTAGAATCATCATTTATATGCTAATGCTTTAATGAAAAATTTAATGAATGTTTTACATGAAATTGTATGATTCCCTATATGGTTTGATCTTTGTACTCACAATAATAGTGCTTATTTATTATTGTCAAAAATCATAACAATCAAAATCAATCTATTTATATAACGTTATGGTCACATTAACAGCTATAATATTGTGTTACTATTTATAGAAAGTTGTGCTCATATAATATACTAAATGGTACACTCATGAGATTTGTCTTTTCAAGGTGTCAAAACCACATGCCATGCTTGACTTTTGAAAATCTTGGTCAAACTTTTTATATTCAATATCTATATTATACAACTACAAAAAACAAAAATTTACACATATGGTGAACTAAACAAAACATACAAAATGTTTATCCCATTACACTCCAAAAATTTGATCTATTAGTCAATTAATAACACCTCTAGGTGTTTTTTCTAGTTAGAATACTTTTCACTTTTAAGTAGTATATTCAATTTTTTCTTAGAGATTAAAATTTTACATTAGTCAAAGGGGTTGTGGTAAATTGGTAGGAACACTTGGGTCTCAAGTTGGAGACCAAGGTTCAATTATCCCCAAGGACATATTAGCATCGATAGAGCATGCTAGAGTGATATTCCCACTCCAATATTAGTGTGTGGTATGCCCATAGGTGATGAAGGAGGAAAGCATGGAGGAATAAGGAGTATTTGTCCTACAAGACAAGAAGGAGAAAACACTCAAGCTATAGGAGAAAAGGATGGAGAAGATGAAAGTGGATGTCCTATAGGAGGAGAAAGGAGGTGAGAAGAAGGTGAGGTGTTCAAGTCATAGGAGCACCACAGGAGGAGGAGGACTTTGAAATGTAGTTGTGGTGGTATCCCCCACTAGTAGAGCATTAGTTAAAGTGGCATTCCCCAAATGAATTGTATGAAATGTAGGTCCCATGAACAAACCCTCACAATTCAAGGGCAGGCCTCCCTATAGAACCTCTATTAATTAATCTAAATTGATTCTTCAAAAAATTTTTAAACATATCCAGTTCACACTTTCACATACCCATATAAACATGTTCCACGAAATTTAGTCAACTATTAATTATTGCACTAATGTTGTAGTCTAGTTATAGTTGGATTGTTTTGTTATTTCTCTTTCTTTTCTTTTGTACAAAGGTTAAGGTCCTTTCATAAACCTCCCTTTTACCCTCTATAAAAAATAATAATATTTATAAATAAATTTAGTTACATAAATTAAACATACTATTGTTACACCCAAAAACACATTTAATATTTATACCATTCTTAAAATTAATATTAAAAATTGTAATTTTTTTATTTTTACTTATAATTAATTAAAAATTTTACAATATTTATATAACAATTATTTAATCATTTAATGAAAAACCCTACGCTATCATTAGGTCTTTTATATCATATGTGCAACATTTCACTAACCAAATTGACAACATTTAATGAATCTCTTTAAAAGAACCCCCATTGCTAAATATTTTATTTGTTTGCGAATAAAAAAATAGATAAAATTGTGATAAAGCAAACAATTACTATGGTGGAGTGATAGTGAATTCAAAAACTAACAAAGTGTAAAATTGGAGTTAATACTTTTATATATAAAAGCACTTATTATTTAAGAAATGGAACATATTTTTGAAGTGTAGTGCTATTTAATAAATTCATTTATTTAAGTATCCAAGATTTAAATATAATTACCATCGTGCACTCTAATTGCCACACGTACATAATGACAATTCCCATGTGATCCCATCCATTCTTTCTATAAAAATAATGAACACCATAAGATTATAAAATTAATATTAAATAAAGTTAAAAGTCATACAAACATCCAAAGTAGGGTTATGAATAGATATTCATTTACTTAAAATAATGTTTCTTTACTTGTGAAGATAAGCGTTTTCATAGAATATGGCACTGGTTGTTTCGTAATTTATCTCAATATTCTTGTATTTAGATTGATTTATGCTTTTATTTTGGCTATTATGAATGGATGGATTCTACTTACTCCTCTCCTAATATACATACATGTATTTTTTTTTGGGGAGGTTAACTTACATTAATTAAATAGAATTCAAGTATAATTAGTTTAGATTAATTTATATAATATTTGGTAACGATAATATCATAAATTATTTATTATTTTACAGAATGTATTATAATGATTACATCGTTTTTATGAGTTAAAGAATGAGTATCTTTTGAGAAGATTTTGATATTAGATTATGTATACTTAGAAAATAATGTCTCTCTAAATTAGTGGAGTGCCTTGGAATTGATATTGTATTTGTATTCTATCACATATTTTGGATGAATTTGTTATTGCATATTAGTCTTTTGAGTTTGGACTTGTCCCTTTGTAATGTGCAATTCTACTCTAGAGCTCAACTAATTTATAATTGTTTGTTTTTCTCTTCCTAAAGATATGGCAGGTAGTGGTATTTAAAAATACCTTGAAGAATTGTCATCTCATCACAAGGAGACAAGTTCTCCAAGATTAATTGTTAAAGTATACAAAGATCAAGTAAAATAGGCAAGGACCCTAGAATGCAAATTTGTTACTCTTTCCAATGTACCAAATTGAAATGTGTCATTGCTAATTGCTTCCAATTCTCAAGATGAGAGAGAACATGTGTATGCTAAATTTTTTTGAAACAAATGCTTGAATGTCTTTAAATACAAGCACGCAACATCAAATTGCACCAAATGTGTGTTTAGTCAACTCGAGGTGGGAAGGTAAATGGGGCTAGTCAACCATAATCTGAATTTTAAATTTTGAAAAGAAAGGAGGCAAGTCCTTGATCATAGAGTTTCTCTTGCAACCATGGAAATGTCCTCATGTAGGAAAATGGTTAGATCCAAGTGGCCAACAAATAAGTGGAGGTACACACATAAAGGAATTTGATAAATGGATGGATAAGGTAGATGTATATAAGTCTTTTTTATAGGGATAGGGTAGGGATCAAGGTATATGAATATTTGAGTGTATGGATGGATAAAAGGCTAGGGAACGAGCCCATCTTCATACAAGATCATGCCAATTATCACTATGTACATGTATTAAGAAATTTCTTCAAAATGGGCACAAAGCTAAATGGGAAATGACATGGGTACATACAAATTTTACCATTACATTTTGCCTCCACTTTGAGGTGCATGTGAATCATGAAATAATCATGCATCTCAAAGTGTGCAGAACTTACAAACATTCAAGTAAAGTAAGTATTTACAAATCAAAGGATATGAAGGAGGAGTCCATATAAAGTACTAGACTCCACAAGGTGTGATCGTGTAAGTATGTCCCTTAGTATCCACTCTCATGTCCCTTAGTATCCACTCTCCATGGAACCTTCAAAACAAAGAAAAGGTGTACTTGATGAGGAGTTTTTATCTCACAAATAAAAATCCGATACAAAATAGAAGTTGCCAACTATATAAGAAATAGGAACAACATGAAATGAGTGATGATAAAAATATTCTACCCATTTAGAAAATAAAAATGGTGTGTTTGGCATGAAATATATGGGATGACATGGTGCATGAAGCACAAGTCATATCATGTGATAATGCTTCATTTGGTCACAGTAATTAGTCTTTATAGAACTTGTCACTACCTAAAAAATTGATCATAGGAATTTTATTTCAATAATATATGCCCCCTTCAATTGGTTGTCTCCCTAGGATGTGAGGAAATAAAGGAGAGGAAAAATTATACATGAAAGTAAGTGTAATCTAGAGATAATCATGTAATTATGTAATCATGTAAAGGAATAGAAATAATAAACACATCATGTGATAATCATGTTTAAGATCTAGAGTGATAAAGCATGGTAACCACATACAATTTGGAGATGATAATAAGGGAAATGAGGTTACCCTTAACATGGGAAATATAAAATGGTGATGTGGCCCTTAATGGACAAAAACACCTATGACAGTTCATAAGGAACTAGGGCATGAAGTCAAAATAGGACCATAAAGCAAGCATAAGGGACATGAAGATGAAACAAGGAGCATGAAGCTAAAACAAAGGCATGAAGCTACAATAATGACATGAAGCCACAATAAACACATGGAGCTATAACAAAGGCATGAAGCCACAACATAGGAATTTTGTTGTAGGAAGGTATAAGCCCACAACAAAGGCATGAAGATATAACAAAGACATGGAAACATGAAGCTGCAATAATGGGATAGTCCCCAAGATATTGAAATTATAAGCACAATGTATAAATGGAAAGCATGATGCCCCCAATGTAAAGTTGTAACCATGAAGGTGAAACATATAGAAAGGGAAGGAATGAAGCCACCCAATGTGAAGGTGTAAGTGTTATGGATATGGAAATGAAAACATAATAGATAAGGGGAAGGCATGTTGTCCCCCACTATAAGGATATGGAAAATTAAGCTCTATCTATAATTGGGGGAGACAATATGCTCTCCCAAAGTAAGGTTAAATATAGGAATGTGGAATAACAATGTAGGACCAAAATGTAAGCTCTATAAGCATGATAGCAAAGGAAGTGCAACAAGTAACTCTACGAAGTATGATGTATCAATATAGGTTGAATGTGTAAAGATCTAAGAAGCAAAATGTATCAATGTAAGATCAGCATATAAGATCCAATAAGGATGATATGTTAATCTAAGATCAAATTTAGCATGATGTATCAAATTAGGATCAATATATAAGCTCTATTAAGCATGACATAACAATGTGGGATCAATGGGTAAGCTCCAAGAAGTATGATATAATTATATAAGATCAACGGGTCATAAACACAACCATAACATGTAAAGAAAGGGACAACAAGATAAAGGAAATAAAGGCAATGCAAATGTAGACAAGTGATAAAGGATGAGAAAAGAAAGTGGGCAGCCCAAATGGGAAATGAAATCAAAAGAAAAATAAGGCATAAGCAAATAGTGAAGAAAAAGGTTTTTATTTTTGTTCTTTTTTTCTTGCCTTTTTAATTGCATGTGTTTCTTCTTGATATTCCTTTGTACTAGGTGAAAACATGTGCAATAGGTGTAACATTAGGAACTTCCTTTCTTACTGATTCTTTCTTTTGAACTTGTGGTTGTAGTGGAATGATAGATATTTAATGCACCACAACTTATTTCTTTGGTTTCCCAATAGTCTTTTAGGCATGAAACTCAAGTTTTGATGTTATTTTTACTTATCTTATGCCCTTATTTGGTTCGTGTTTGATATTTTTTTCTTTTGATCTACCTTTTCCCATTTTGGTACATGATGTTCAACTTGATGCTCTTTTGTTTTGTTTGTTGTTTATCCTTTTTTTATTTGTTTACTCTTGAAACATATCTTGAAATTCTTTGTGAATGCCTTCTTCATCTTCATATGAAGTTTATTTTGGAATTGGAATAAATGTGTCTAATGTGAAATGACTCAACTTTAAAATTGGTTTGGACCTATAGCTTTTGATTTTTATAACTATTCCTTCGTGAACAAATTTAACACATCGATGTATCATTGAATGAACCACTTTTAAATGTTCTGGCCATGGTATCACAAGTAAAATAGAGATTTGATTCATAGTAGAGATGATAATGACATAAAAAATGTATCTTTTTGTTTTCTAAGCTCAAGTGGTAATATGACACAACCCAAATTCTTAAGTAGCATTCTATTTGTAATCTTAAAGAAACTCTAGAATGAGCGTATGATATTGATTTTTCCTTTGTACAAACTAATAGATCTTCTATGCATATATTGTATTAATTAGTTTCATCAATTATACCATCTTAAATTTTCTATTCCTTCATGTATGTCTTAATACACAATGGTCCATAATAGTTTTTTTAATGAATAAGTTTCAAACATCTTACTTGTATAAAGAAGCATTTTTAAACCATATTCATAAAAAAGATGGCTGAAATGGTATCACACTTCAAATATTAGGCAAGGAAAATACTTAAATGAAATAATCAAAACCAAATCATAAACAATAAAAAAGTAGTTAAACTACCAAGCAACAATATTTATAGAACCAACAAGTTGTGGTGATAGATCATGATCATTAGGCTTGCCCCAATCATCGTCAAGGTTCCAACCATTATGAATTGGTTCACAACCCATAATGGCTCATTCTCCATTATCATGCTTTCCATTTGGTGGTTGAGTTTCATTCTTGGTGGATGAAATAGTTAATGCCAAGTGAGTAATGTTGCCACTATTTGACTAACCAAGAGCACCCTTATCATAGGGTTGAGAGGTCACAAAAGGTAGGTGAGTTTGTTGAGACCAACAATGAGCACTATGACACTGAGATCTATACTAAGGTAGTAGAGAATAATGAAAATCATCTCTACAAGCATTGTGACTATGTCCACACTAATACCCTTGAGGAGGGGATTGACCCCTATGAGAGGAAGAGGTTAGTGGGACTTTGTTGACCATACAAGGTGCATTACCCTAGTGGTCAAGAATGAAAGGAAGCTAGGTATGTGGAAACGCTTCCTACACTAATCTACTGAGGAAATATTTATACAAATTTTAACTTTTTCAGTTACAGATTAAGATGCACATTAATAGAAAGGTAATAACAACATCAAAATACAAATACAAAACTCACAACACAAGATATACATGGGGAAAACCCTTTTAGGTAAAAAACCCCACTCCAAAACCTGCATAATGTATTATCAAATCATAAGATTATTACAAAACACTTGTTGCAAGTATGGGACTAACCGGGTACAAATCAGAAGCCATATCGGTAAGACTCCTTATGAAATGTGCTTTGGCATCACTCCTACTGTGAGGTACTTCAGAGTTTTTGGTAGCAAATGTTACATTAAAAGAGATGAAGATCTAGGCAAGTTTGATGCTAGAAGTGATGAAGGAATATTCTTGGGTTACTCTACTCAAAGCAAAGCATACCATTGTTACAACAAAAGATTGAGAAAGATTATAGAAAGTACAAATGTGAAGGTTGATGAAGGTATTGAAAAACCCTCAAGGTTTTATGAATTTGATGGAGATGATCAAAATGATGTTTTTGTTAAAGAAGTCCAAGCTCCCTCTGAAATTCAGATTCAAACTGATCTGGTAAATCAAGAAGAAGAGATAAGTGTGATTGAACCTATTCAAGAATCAAAAGTGCAAGAAACTCCCAAAGTTCCTAGGTATGTAAGACTAAACCACTATGAAGATCAGATCATAGGTGATAAAAGCAAAGGTGTACAAACAAGAAGAAGGATTGCTTAAGATTCATAAGAGTATTGTCTAATTTCAAAGATTGAACCTAAGATAGTGAATGAAGCTTGCAATGATGAAACCTAGACTAAAGCAATGAAGGAAGAGCTAATGCATATTGAGAAAAATCACACTTGGGATCTTGTTCCCAGACCTAGAAACAAGAATGTGATTGGAACCAAATGGGTCTTCTGGAACAAACTGAATGAAGTTGGTGAAGTAATCAGAAATAAAGCTAGATTGGTCTGCAAGGGTTACTCTCAAATAGGAGTTGATTTTGAAGAAACTTTTTCTCTGGTGGCAAGAATTGAAGCAGTCAGATTATTTCTTGCTTTTGCTACCTTCAAGGATTTGAAAGTATATTAGATGGATGTCAAGTCTGCATTCCTCAATGGTGACTTGGAAGAAGAAGTATACATTGAGCAACCGAATGGATTTCAATTGTCTGATAATGGTGATATGGTCTGCAAGTTGAAGAAAGCACTATATGGACTCAAGCAAGCCCCAAGAGCCTAGTATAAAAGATTGGATAAGCATCTTTTGAAGATTGGTTTCAACAAAGGTATTGCTGACAGTAATTTGTACTTCAAAATTAATCATGAAAATATCTTGATTGTTGAAGTATTTGTTGATGATATCTTTTTTGGAGGAAGAGATAGTATGTGCAAAACTTTGCAAATCAAATGAAAAGTGAATTTGAGATGTCCATGCTTGGGGAAATAAATTTCTTCTTGGGTCTACAAATCACTCAAACAAAGAAAGGAATCTTCATTTCTCAGACCAAATATGTGAAAGAATTGTTGAAGAAATTTGGGATGGAAGAATCAAAACCAATGAGTACTCACATGGCAACCGGATGTAAATTGAGCAAAGATGATGACTCTCCTAAGGCTGATTAGAAAAAGTACAGGTCAATGATTGGAGGATTGTTGTATCTCACTAACTAGACCTGATATTATGAATGTTGTTGGTCTTGTTCCTAGATTCCAAGATGATCCCAGAGAATCTCATGTCATGGCAATCAAGAGGATTTTTAGATATCTAAAAGGGACAGTTGAGTATGGTTTGTGGTATCCTAGAGATCATGATTTCTCTCATCATGCATATACAGATGTGGATTGGGCAGGAGATGTGGATGACTAGAAGAGTACCAGTGGTGGAGCATTCTTTTTAGGAAAGAGATTGGTTTCTTGGATGAGCAAAAACAAGAGGCAATATCTCTGTCCACTGCAGAAGCAGAAGATATTGCAGCAGCAGATAGTTGCACTCAAGTTTTGTGGATCAAACAAATGCTAAGAGACATAAGAGTGGAGTATGAGGAGCCTATCACAATTTTCTGTGATAATTCAAGTGCAATAAATATATCTAAGAATATGGTGTTGCATTCAAAGACTAAATATATATCCATTAAGTTTCACTTGTTGAGAGAGCAAGTGAACAAGAATGAAGTTAGATTAGAGTTTGTGCCTTCCAAGGATCAGATTGTAAACATCTTTACTAAACCTCTACCTAAGGACTCTTTTGAGTATCTCAAGGAGAAGTTAGGGGTTATTGCCCCTCCAGTTTTGAACTAAGATGCACTAATGTGCATTAGTCTGGTGGATATCACAGTCATATCTTATGGTTCGGATTGATGATGGGGAGCTGCTACTCAGGGGGAGCAGCTAGTATGATTCTGAAGTGTTGGAGTTGCAAGTATGTGTCCTTTGCCATTGATGTCAAAGGAGGAGAGAAGGCATGTGAAAAATAAGTGGTTTCTAATCAAAGGGGGAGCAGTAAAGGAAGAGAAGACAAGTGAATGGTTGTTGTTGATAAAGAGAGTTGTGTCAGTGAGAAAATGTTCTTGTCTTGATGGTCAAAATAGTTTTTCGCATCATATGTTGCCATCAATGATAAAGGGGGAGATTGTTGCAAGTATGGGACTAACTAGTGTTGTCATTGATATCAACATACTCCTGTTGCATTCATGATAAGGATTGGATGAGCTATGTGCTAAGGATACTAAGAAAATTAGTCCTAATCAGGAGCAGAGAAGAATAGTGAAGACAGTGAGGTAAAGATCCCAGTTAAGATGAAGATCAAAGGATGCACTTCAAAGGGTTTATAGATATGTGTCTTGAGATGATCTAGTAAAGATTTCAGAGGTCTACATGAAGATCCAAAGAAGTTATGGCCACTTAAGTAAAACCAATTCTGGTAGGTGCTCAGAGGTGATAGAGTGATATAGATAGGTCCGGTGAGATCTAGAAATGAAATATCTTGTTCTACAGATTTGGTGAAGTGTTTAGGAAGTCAATGTGAATTGACAAATCAATTGGTTCGTGGTCTGGAGGTCTGCAAGCATCTATTCCATTGTGACAGTGATGACAGATTGTGTTCTTGAGGTTTTGGATGAAGGAGAGAAGGATTTTAGTAAGTAGATGTAGTGTGGATGTTCTTAGTGATTCAGGCAAGCTTGTGGAGGTTTTTGGATCATGTCCAGTTCATGTTGGTGGTTTGCATTAGAGTTTGAGCTCGCAATTGAAGAATAACTTCTAGATGATGGTGTTCTTTCTAAGTTTGGCTGACCGGATGAGTTACACATCCTACAGATGATCTTGAAGATGTTATGTGAAGATTGCAGTGTTCCTAAATGAAGATTGAAGTCTCAAATCTGTGTGGCTGATAGTGTGTTGATCCGCGTGAAGTCTTTTTGTAATAAGTCATGTTGTATTTATGTATTTGCTCTATAATGTATGCCGACTTGGATGATAATTCCTAAGTCAATGTCTTGTATAAATAAGGAGTTATAAAGTCATTTCATAGTGTATCTTGTGGAGATGAGAGTGTCGTAGCGAGGAGAGTGAAAGGTAGAGCAAAAGTATTCAGCTTAAATGGAACTGACTCAAGTATGGTGAAGATGCTATTCTCTAGTTCAAGTATGTGATACTTATTATTCTGTAGATAGTGTGTCTCTTGTAGGCAATGGGCCTCTTGTGAGCAGTGTGCTTGGGTAGTGAGCCCTAATTGGCAAGTGCCATTTTGTTCTTTCTATTCTTCTAACAAAGAATACAATCTTGGGTTAGTCACCCCGTGGTTTTTCCCTTAACTAGGTTTTCCACATCAAAATCTTGGTGTCTTATGTGTTAATATGTTTCTGCTCTTGATTTAATGCTTTATGTTTCCATGATTGATTGATTATTATGCTGCTGAGTTACAAAGTGGATTAAAGTGTTTAATTGGAAGAAAGTTCTGGACAACTAATTCACCCCCCCTCTCAGTTGTCTGCTCTAAAACTAACAACACTTGCAATGCAAGCTCTTTCAGGAGTACACAATATCAATTCTCATTCTCATCCCATGACTTTTCACATTCTTCAGTTGCTTATTTATCAAGCCTCTTTGGCAGTTATCTAATGTCAGTTTATTCTTGTCAGCCAATAACAAACTAACTACTGACACCTTTATTAAATATAGGGTATTTTTTACTTTGGGGGCCCTACCCCCAACAACCCCTGATGAGGGCATTGCCCCCAGACCCCTACTATGGGCTCCACCCCTGGGTCCCCGCTGGGGGGATAAGCCCCCTAGGCCCCACAGGAGGGGCTCTAGCCCCCTGCACTCCCCCTTTAATTATTTTGGGGGGAAATTGTGGCTAACAAAGTGACCAAAATTTATCTTGCTGCATGTACACAAGGTGCCGACACATGAAAAAACTATGCCAAGTCAACATGGGATCCTACAACATAGTGTTGAATAAATAAATACAACATTAGGAACTTGTAAAGGTTGAGACACCTTAATTCCCAACATTCTCCCACTTGTCGAACACCTTTCAAGAGACAATAGAATGACAAGACTTAATTCCTAGGGGCTGAGAGGCCCATAGAATTTGAACACCATCTTAACTTCTTTGTGCTCACAAGTTTTGTCAAGGCATATACACCATTTGTCAAAGTGTCAAATTTCTCCAAATTCACCTTCGCATCCTCTACCATGTCACGAACAAAATGGTACTGGACATCAATATGCTTAGTCCTTGCATGGAAAGTAGGATTCTTTGCCAAACCAATGACACTTTGACCATCACAACAAATGGTAATCTTCCCTACATCAAACCCAACATCATAACACAATCTCTTAAGCCAAATGGCTTCTTTACAAGCATGAAATGTTGCCATGTACTCTACTTCAGTAGTGGACAAAGTGACCATAGGTTACCGCTTACTTATCCAACTAATAGCACCATCGAACATAGTGAACACATAAGCACTAATGGATCTCCTGCTGTCAACATCACCTACCCAATCTGAATCCACAAATCCTCAAATACAAAGTGAATGTCAATCCCTTGTAGGATAACCATGATAACATAAGGAATACTTGGAAGCACCTCGCAAGTAAACACTCTCTTCACTGCATCCCAATGTACTCATCCAGGATTAGCCATAAATAGACTAAGGACTCCCACTATTTGGGCAATGTCTAGTCTTATACATACCATAGCATACATCAAGTTGCCAACCACACTAGCATAAGGAACTTTTCTCACATCCTCCATCTCAGAAAGAGACTTCAAACAATCTATAACAGATAACTTTGTCCCCATCATAACAGGAACAAGCAACGGTCTACAAGCTGCCATGTTGAATCTTTCTAACATGGTGTTCACATACTTACTCTGGCCTAACCTTAGTTTTCTGTTAGCTCTATCTCTTCTGATTTGTATTCCCAAGATGTATCTGGCTGCCCCTAAATCTTTCATCTCAAATTGTGTTAACAACTGAGACTTCAAATCAATAATTAAATTCTTACCATGCCCAATGAACAACATATCATGAACATATAATGTAATAATGAAAATATGTTTATTATCCATCTTAAAGTAAACACAATGTTCTGATTTCGATCTCATAAATCCCAAACTCAACACAAAGCCATCAAATTTCTGGTACCACATCCTAGGAGATTGCTTCAAACCATACACAGACTTTTTCAACTTGCAAACTAGATTTTCTTTACCTTTTATCACATAGTGCTCTAGTTGAGACATATATATTTCTTCGTCCAAGTCACCATGAAGGAAAGCTATCTTCACATCCATCTATTCAACTTCTAAATCGTATGTTGCAGCAAGTGATAACAAGAATCTTATAGATGCTAGCTTTGCAGCGGGAGAGAAAATCTCACCATAATCTATTCCCTCAACCTAGGAATAACCCTTCGTGACCAACCTTGCCTTAAACTTCTCAACACTAGCATCTGAACCAAATTTCTTCTTGAACACCCATTTGCATGTCTAATAGGTTTACGTCCATCAGGCAAGGGCACTAGATCCCAAGTATTGTTTTTCTCTAAGAAATCCATCTCTTCTTCTATGGCCTCTTTCCAAGAATCTACATCACTCATACCCATAGCCTCACTTATGGTCCTAGGCTCATTAGTGTTAGAAATCAAAGAAAAAATACAACTAGAATCATGCAATGAATAACCAAACCTATCAGGTTGCCGCCTTATCTGCGTGAACCTCCTCAAAGGTTGAGGTTGAGGTTCTTCATCTTTTTCTAAAATTTAAGAGCTACTAGAGTTCTCCTCATCATCAGGTCCAATAGATGTCTTCGATTCAACTTTCTTAGGGGTGGAAGGAAGCTGAATCACTTCCTCTTTATCTTTTTCTTTATCTTTTTCTTTCTCTAGTTGTAGAAGAATAGAAGAATGATTGAGCTCTCTAAAGATCATACTTCTGCTATACATAACTCTCTCAACCACTAGATCCCAAAGCTTGTACCCTTTCACACTGATGCCATGACCGATGAAGATACACTTCACAACTTTGTTCTCTAACTTAGACCTCTCCTCCTTAGGCACATCTGCATATGCCTCACAACCAAATACTCAAATGTGTCTCAATGAAGGATTTTTACCAGACCACACCTCCATAGGTGTCTTATCAACAAGCACTAATGTAGGAGACCTGTTAACTAGGTAACAAGTGGTAGCAACAACTTTAGCCCAGAACTTTTGTTCAAGGCCAACTCCACTTAGCATACTCCTTGCCCTCTCCATCAACATTATGTTCATCCTCTCTACAACTCCATTCTGTTGAGGGGTATATGGAGTTGTCATGTGCCTCTCAATCCCATGTTCTTTATAGAACTTGTCGAAATATGTTGAATAATACTCACCTCCATTATCAGTTCTCAAAAACTTAATCTTTCTATCCTTCTAATTCTCTACAAGAGCTTTGAACTCTTTGAATCTACTAAAGACTTCATATTTTCTTCTAAGGAAATACACCCATGTCCTTCTACTGTAATCATCAATTATTGAAACAAAGTAAACAAATTTTGAAATCAAATGAACATTAGTTGGACCAAACACATTAGAATGAATCAAGTCCAACACCTCAGAAGATTTGTGAAAATTGGAATAAAATTAAACACGATTTTGTTTACCATAGGTGCAATGTTCTCAAAAATTAAACTCAAGATTATAATCATTCATACCCTCAACGAGGTTTTTATTTTTCAGGGTCCTCAAACCCTTTTCACCAATGTGACCAAGCCTTTGGTGCCATAACATTGTCTTCTCAGCTAGAAGTTTCATCTCCATAGAATGAGCACCCTTAGGTACCCAAAAAGCACAACCATTAGGAGTAGATGCAAAAGTCCTCTTTGTTATTGGTTCCAATGGTGAGGATGAAGAATCTAAAGTTCTCTTCTTTGAAATAGAGGCAATATTGCACTATACCACACATGCATTAAGCTTAAACAGAGTGCCAATATGAACACTCTTAGCTAGCACCATAGCTCCTCTAGTCATCTTGCATCCTCCATTCAAGAAAATAACATGCACACCCACATCTTCAACTTACTTATAGATAATAGGTTACGTGCTAGACCAGGGATATGCAGAACACCATTGATCCTCTTCACTCGTTCATCAGGGAATTGAATCAAGACTCTTCCACATCCAACAATCTTCAGGTGAGAGTCATAACCCAAGTACACCTTCCCACCATCATATTCTTTATACTTTGAAAACCAACCCCGATGAGAGGTCATGTGAAAATATGCAGCAAAGTCAATAAGCCATACATCCTTAGATGCATGTGTTGCCAAGGCAATGACAAATTCTTCTCCATCATCCTGAGAGGATTGTCAAATTTTGAGTCATAGTTCTTTTTCTTCTTCTCCTCCTTGCACTCCTTGCAGAAGTGACTAGGTTTTCCATAGTTCCAACATAGAACCTTGGACTTTCTAGGAGACTTGGATCTCCCAACGGATTTGGATCTTCCTTTTTCTTCTTTCTTCTTATCCTTTTTCATCCCTTTTTCCTTAGAGCTACCATGAATCACAAGAGCCTCCTTAGCTGACTCAAGATTTTATCCACATCTCTTTACACAACAACGAAGAAACCACTTCGTCAATCTTGAAGGTGGTAGTGGTACTCCCAATGGCCATAACAAGCTAGTCCCATGAATCTGGTAATGAACACAGTAATGTCATACATCGATCCTTGTCCTCCATCTTCACACCAACAGAGTTCAACTAGGCAAAAAGCATATTGAAAGTATTCAGGTGATCAATGACAAATCCTCCATCTTCCATCCTTAGAGAATACAATTTCTTTCACAAGAATAACTTGTTCACCAGGGATTTAGCCTGATAAACATCTCCAAGTTTCTTCCAAATATCTTTGGCAGTCTTCTCTTCATGGATATTCAGAATCACTAAATCAACCAAACAGAGTCTTATCAAACCCTTAGCCTTCTGATCCATCAGATCCTAATCTTCTTTATTCATGCCCGATGGCATGGTTTTGGATACTGCAAGCCATATATCTCTATCCACCAATAATTCCTCCATCTTGAGTTTCCACAACTCAAAGTTACCTCCATTAAACTTCTCTATCTCAAATCTCCTAGATGTGCTCACCATCTCTTTCCTACAACAAAGATTTTAAAATTCTATGCACAAGCTCCCACTCAAATGAAGATCAGCTCAAAAAACCCTTTACCCAACAATTAGAACCAAAGGTGATTAGGATTTGCTACCAACTTAAAGGAAGCAAGGTATGCAAAAACACTTCCTACACTGATCTACTGAGGAAGGATTTATGCAAATTTTAACTTTTCCAGTTACAGATTAAGATGCACATTAACAGAAAGGTAATAAAAACATCTAAATGCAAATACAAAACTCATAACACAAGATATACGTGGGGAAAACCCTTTCGAGTGAAAAACCCCACACTCCAAAACCTGTACAATGTATTATCAACATAAAAGATTATTACAACACACTTGCAATGCAAGCTCTTTCAGGAGTACACAATGCCGATTCTCATTTGCATCCCATGACCTTTCACAATTTCCAACTGCTTATTTATCAAGCCTATTTGGCAGTTATCCAATATAGGTTTATCCATGTTGGCCAATAACAAACTAATTTCTAATGCCTTTTTTAAATATAGGGAATTTTTTGGTTCGAGGGTGCTGCCCTCAGCAACCCCCACTAGAGGCATTGCTCCTAGACCCCTACCATGGGCTCTGCCCTTGAGGCCCTTGCTACAGGAGGGGATCTACCCCCTACACTCCCTCATTAATTATTTTAGGGGGAAACCATAGCTAACAAAGTCACCAAAATATATCTTGTTGCATGTACACAAGGTGTCGACACATGGCAAAATTATGCCAAGTCAACATGGGATCCTACAACATAGTGCTGAATAAATAAATACAACATTAGGAACTTGTAAAGGTTGATACACCTTAATTCCCAATAAAGAATCACCTATAGCTAGGTAAATTTAAGTGTAACTTTATTAGTTTGTATTTGTATCTATATAATAATAATATAGAAAATAATGGATTTAGTATATGTAGAGAAATGAATACCAACAAAGGCTCTAAAAAAGAGAACTAATTTTTTGTCTTTCTAAATGTTGAATAGGATTTACACTTTAAAAGCATGTCATAAATGGGCAAATTTAATACTAACTCTAGGCCAATTCTCCAAAAGTATCATATGCCACAAGAAAGGCTCTACTCTGAAAGGTGGAAATAAATCATGAATCTAATTCCAAGAAAATTGGGCTTTGGTACAAAACTAGAAAAGAACTTAAAGAGTTTCATGGTGTCCACAAAAAGGATAGTGAGGATTGACAACCCCTAGATGGATCAAACAAAATCTAATGGGAATACTTTAGTAGATAATACACCAAGAAAAGTGAGCAAGGCTAGGCTCAAGAATGGTTGTCCAAATAGTGTGGAATCTTGGTTGCCATGACCCAATTGTGAACTGTAAAGCCTATCTATTGTTGAGTTTTTGAACCATATGTATATGTAGAGAGCTATCAATATCCTTTATGAAATTTGTAGTTATGAAATAACATATATATAATACCATTTCCAATCTTTCCACTAGGGTTTATTGCATCTAGCCCTAATTTTGTGAAGCATTTCAGTAAGAACAAAATTAACTAGTTGCCAAATTTTATTGACTTTGTTGTAGCTAATTTTCTATGATTTTATCAATGTGTTTATGCATCCTATGGTTATATCAATGTGTTTATAACACCCATAACTTTCTCATGTATACTCCAATGAGTCATTTTCAAGTGAGAGAATTTATGAGAATTACACGGTGATCCCATTTATTTGATTTAGTTTTTCTCTAAGATTGTACTTTAGCTTTGTCTCTCTCTTGAAATTGTAAAACATTGTGAAATTATAAATAGGTTGTTCAAAGCATTGTTCATAAAGTGGCAATCATTATAGCTTGCTTTAGGTGTCTTGATTGAGAAATTTATGGGGGCTATTCTTGCAAACATGCTCAATTATAAAGTTCCTTATCATATACTTGTCTTTGGGGGGTTTACACATAGATATTTTGTAATCGTGAGCTAAAACAGAGTTCCAAATCTATTGGGGGCCTAAATTAAGAAAACTATCTAAGTTAATAATAGGTATTTAAATTCATCCTTCTAACATCACCTTGGATAGATGGAACAATAAGTTCTAGTGAGATGGAATCCTAAAGCACTATAGGTGGATTCACCTCTTGTCCCATCTCTATGGGATTTTTCTTGAACCAGGTACTCATTGGTAGAAGCATGTGTACAAGATAATAAGAATGATAATTTCCTAGGATTGATTGGTTCTAGTGTTGATGACCACACATCTTGGGCCATCTCACACATTGAGTTCCCTTGTACTCTTTGGACTAAATCTAGGAAATACATGGAGATCCCAATGAACCTTCATTCCTAGATGATCGTGCTATGGACTATCTTCTATCCCTTGATGATTTTTAGAATCCATTGCATGATGATGACACAAATGAGGAGCTTACTTATTCGAAAGATCTTGAATATTGTAGTGACAAAAATACATATCTTGATGCTCCTTGTCCTCCTACACCTCCAAAACTAACAAATTTTCTAGTTTTCTATACTTAGGCATCTAATGTGGACATATCATGGAATGAGTAGTGTAGTCACATGACATCCACTATGATTCCACCTCCTTTTCCTAACACTATAGTGTTTAGAGTTTCTTCATGGAGGGATTCCAATGATTACTTGTAGTATGACATCTCATGATATGAGCAATGTAGTCACATGGCATGCACTAAAATTCTACCTCCTCACACTACTTTCGTACATCTATTGTACATCAATTTCTACATGGTCTTAAGTATCCATCATCTTTAGTTATTCTTGGAACTCCTAATTTGATCTTGGCACCACTCAACACCAACATGGGGATCATTGTGTAGCTTCCAAAGAAGTATATTCTATGTTTTATTCCCTCATTCTCCATCTAGATTGGGAATACCTTCTACACACACCTATGGGTATACTACTTCCTAAGGGAAGGGATGTTGTCAATGAGCATGGATCTTCATTTGCCTTTAGTTTCATCCTTCCATCACTATTGTAGGATGAAACCCACTTTTAGGGGGCTATTTTATCTTCCATCTTTGGAATCTCCTTGGGAGACATCCTAAAAGTTTCTCCTTCTCTTATTTTTTTGAGGGGTGGGTGGGCAGTATACTCTCTTTGTACATTGGCATTCTGCATATTGTACAGGGGTACTTCATATGGTTTGTCTTATTGGGACCCAAATCCTTTTCGCCCTAAGTTGTACTTAAGGAGGGATGTTGGTGTAATTATTTAATTACACCTTATATTAAGTTTACTTAGATAATTTAGTTTTTACTTAGTTAAATTAGAAAAAAATGATCACATTTCATCTCCTTGATTGATGACAATCTTCTTCCATCTCTACCTTATTAACTCTTTGATTGATGGTAGTTAGGTGCCACCTCTGCCTCATCAATTTGAGTTCACTTGACACCTTTGTTTCTACATGTTGTATTAGTCCATAGATAATTATGGATAACTAAACCTCTCTAGGACACTTGTTACCTTGACTTATGCATCCTAGAGTCTATATTATAGGCATTTCCTTTCATTTGAAAATCCTTTGTGGATACAAATACTAGAATGTTTTTATTCTCATCTTGTTTGCATATGAATTAGTTCCATGTTATTGTTTTTGTTCCTAGGGAGATTTAATTGTTGGTAGTTCTTTATTTAATTTAATTATTGATAGTTCACTTAAGGGGGAGTGTTGGTGTAATTATATATTTCACCTTCTATTAAGTTTACTTAGGTAATTTTTTTTACTTAGGTAAATTAGGAAATACTTGAACACATGTCAACTCCTTAATTGATGAGATTCTTGTGCCACCTCTACCTCATTCACTACTTGATTGATGGTACTTGAATTCTCTACTCCTACATGTTGATTGAGTCCACCAGATCATTGTGGCTAACTCAACCCCTTGAGGACACTTGTCACCCTAATTTGTGCATATTAGAGACTATATATTGTATTAATTCATTTCATTTTATATTAGATCATGATTATGGGTATTGTAATGTTGTTATTCTCATCTTGTTTGCATTTGAATTAGTGGCATCTTGTTATTTTTATTCCTAGGGAGATTTAATTATTTCTAATTATTTATTAAATCTAACATTTTTAAGAAAATGACTATTATGTCCAAGGGGTTGAGCTTAATTGGTTAAAACATTGGATTTTCATTGTGGAAACCCAAGTTCAAATCCTCATAGGACATCTAATGTGAAATTCTAATTTGTGACTCTTGGCCTTCCATAGTTGGCTTCTAATGTGGATGTGGTTTCTAAAAAAGTGGATTTCTAAGTAGTGACTACTGGTCTTCCATAGATGATTTCTAGTGTGTTTTCTCGTAAAGAGCTTGCAAATTAGTCTCTACTAAGTGCTCACAATTCATGCTTGTATGAGAAAAATATTTGTAAATGATATGAAATATAAAAAAGTGACTATTATAAAACATAGTAATAATTAGGGTTCTAATGATTGTTGGAGCCTAAAATTAAATTTTAAACACAAACATGAGACATGAGTTCTCAAGGGAACTGGTATCTCAATAGAAATAGGTGTCTAAACTTCAAGGATGGGTAGGTATTGATATGCTAAGGCATTTTCTCTAATGTGTGTGTGTGTGTGTGTGTGATAGGTATTTAGGCTAGAAAGTGGGATGAATGATGCCTAAAACATGTCTAAGGAATGGACATCAAAATGAGTGTAGAAACATAAGATGAAGATTATGAAGTGTGTAATTTTTTATGTTATAGTTTGAATGATGTTCTTTGTTAATGTTTTCTATTGTGTAAGTGGTTCTAAAAATTATATTAAGGATATGGGTTTGAACATCCCTCTCCATCCTTGACTACAACATTTCATTGAAACCACATTGATTATGAGAATGTATAGATAGATATGTATATTTTCTATTTATCAGTTCCTCTTGATTCTCTTTACATACCTTTGTTTATATAGTGTTGTTCATTAGATTGCTTAGATCAACCATTATACCACCACATGATGTTCAATTGATGCCCACTTGTATTTAAATCAGTCATCATTGTCATTTGACTTGATTTATTTATGTGTAAGATTAACATGGGATGTGCTAGATATATCCTTGAACTTTTGAGGAAAATCAAAATGTTCCTTATGAGTGGGCTTGGTGGATTCTCCTTATCTACTATTTTATTATGTTGAGTTTCTACAAGTTGATTTTGTTTTTAATTAATATACTCAATATGAATCATAGTTTTGTCAATAAGCTCTCATTTTTATGTTTTAATGTGATATAGTTACTCATAGTATGTCCATGTATCTAATGATAATCACAAAAATCATTAGCATTGAAGAATTTTTAGACACCTTTAGATGTACTCACTAGTTTTCTAGAAGGTAAGTTGATAATTTTATATTGTTATGGAATTTTTTGGAGCACTATATGTGGAGGAACTGTTAATCTAACAAACTTTAAAAATTATTTGGTTTTACTCAAATAATTTTGTCATGGGAAGTAGTGATAATATTGACACTATGTGTAATCTCATGTTGGGTAATTGGGTATGCATAAGGGACTAAATAATAATCATGTTTATAATGGTCTTTAAAAGATGATACATAATGAGATGATATATAGTGTTCTATATGATACTCATTATAGGAGTCTAAAACCATTATATTATTAAAAAGAATAAATGAACTCATAGGACCTCCTAGGTAATGGCCACTAAAGGTTGAGAGATTAAAATCACTATGTGAGAACACTCTAGGCTGATAAACAAAATATCTAAAGAGTAATGAATGCACTGTAAGAAGTATGCTACATATCAAACTATTGTAAAGCCTCATCAATTAAGGTTTCTCTAAATGCATGCATTAGGAAAGGATAATCATGAATATGAGCTTAATATAAAAATAAGAAAGATTTAAAATGTAAATATGCATCATTATTCCTACTAAAGCCATCAATAATTAGATCTCTAATAATATGTGCATTATAATGAGCATGAGTCATTCCATCATGAGACATAAAAACATTCACAACATTTATATCACTATAACAAGTAACTCGTAATAAATGATCATCCTCTCTAACCTTAGAAACATCATGTGAGAAAAAATGTAAATTATGTTCATCAATAAAGTAAGCATGACTAAAATTCTCATTAGATAAATCATCAATAATTCATGAATCACTAGGTGCAAGCATATGAGAGTCTAAAGGTGGGGAGGAAATACCACCATGGGTTATGTGAGGGATATCATCATTTATTTAGATGAACAATATCATATGAGGGTGAGAACAAACAATGCACATCACTAATGCAATCATCATGTTCTTCCTCATTAGGTAGATCACAAAAAGAGGGGAATATACTCAAGGTAAAATTATTATCACTAATCATAGAAGTAGTATGACCAGCATTAAGCTCATGAAAATCATTATCACTAGTCTTAGGAAGAATAGAATCAACACTTTTCTCATGCACAAGTGAAGTGAATGCATCCAAAAGAGAAGGAAAAGTAATGACAAGTTCCATGAAGGATGATAATTTATATATGGAATTAAATAATGCATCCATGGAATATGCACCACTAGATTTGTGGTAGAACATGATTTCATCAAGGATCAAAGGGTTATATGTAACAAATTATAATAAAATATTGAAATCATTGATGCATGCATGAATAGAGGAAAAAGACAAGGGTTAATCGGAATGCTTGAATAAGATTTTAACAATTAAAATCATAGAATGGGAGATCCATAAAAAATCAAGGGATAAAACCTAAATAATACACTATATGTACAAGAAGAAATTAGATATGATGAAAATATGGTAATAGTCAGAGTAAGAAAATCAAAAACTCAAATGAATTAGAAAATTCTACCCTAAAGGATAGGCAAGGAAGTTATAGGTTCAACAATATGTAGGGAAATAAACACACCCTATGATTAATTTAAAACGTAAAGATGGATGGTAGGGTATCAATGAATTCAACCATAAATTAATAGTAGTTGAGATCCAATACACTAACATAGATAAATAGAAATTATAAATTAGAGTGAAAGGGATTGGGGCTTACCTATAAAGTGGATTAATGTTGACTTTGATTATTATGATGCTACAATATAAACTTGCAAATTGAAAACTAATATTGGATTTGGGATCAAAGACCTAAAATGATTAAAATTTGAGAATCTTGGGACTTAGGACTAGATCGCATATACAATTTAATTCTTGGGTACCTTTGCACTACATTGTTTAGTCCTCTATAGAAACTTTTCTTTGGTGCTTGTAGAAAATGTTTGCCCAAGTGTATATTTGCATTTAAGAAAGTGTGGTACTAAAGAGCACTATTTGGAGCATTCTATGTATAGAGGGAAGTATAAAACTACCTTGATGACAATTAGGCCCCTAGGTTGATTTGGCAATATTAGAAAAGAGATAAATGGGGCAATAGTGTGAGGCCTACCTTTTTCATTTCCGTTCATGTGACTATTTACCTTACTATAGCTGATACTTTTATACTTGTGGGACTATTGATCCCGGATTCATGAACTTTTGGACTTTATTATGTTAAAGGAAAACTAATTGGGTGATTTAGATAGATGCTTGTATTAAGAGAAAACAAATTGGGTGATGTTAGATAGATGTTTATATTATAGGAAAACTAATTGGGTGATGTTAGATAGATGTTTATATTATAGGAAAACTAATTGGGTGATGTTAGATAGATGCTCTATATTAAAGGAAAACTAATTAGGTGATGTTAGTTAGAAAATTGTAATGTGATTTCCTTTATGCTTAAGAGAACTTGTGGAATTTTATGGGAATGCATGTTTTAAATTGCTTCGGCTATGATATTTATATGTTGAATTAACTTTGCAATTGAGTGCGCAGGTATTCTAACAAACTATAGATACTGGAGATCATCCTGCACCTTATGTTGTAATCCCTTGTGAAGTCAATCTGGTTCCACGAGGAACCAAGATCAACTCTGTGTATGATGTAATGTTGTAATATTAATTTGCATGAGGTTGAATGGGTTAGGTCTACCCTCTTTTAATTTGAATTATGATTGGTGTTGTAAGAATTGTCTTTGAATTTTATTTTTAAATTTTAATTTTTGGAGACCCTTTTCTTGTGTTTTAACTTGACCCTAGGTGTTCTAACTAGGTTAAAATTGACCCTGGGTTATACCCCATGGGTCTAGGGTCCCTTTTGACTTGGGTAACCCTTGGTAAACCTCTGTATGGTCACCTTAACTTCACACTGAAGTTAAGTGAAGAATTTGGAGGCATGGGAGGGATAGGATGAGTGGTACCAACACTCAAGCTGATCCCTTTTCAATTCCCAAGGCTAGAGATGACTCCAAGATCCACCAATTGTGGAGGACTTGACTTTAAATCTCTCTCAAAATTGGTGAGAGTCCCCATGGAGTTGTGTGGTCTTTCGTGAGAGGAAAGGAGGGAGACACATGTGTCACCCTTTCCCTCTTTAACTCCCCTTTTCTCTCCCATGTGTTGGAGAGAGGACATGTGGTAAGGGGTGAGGGAGACTTTGGGGATGGGTGAGTGACATGTGTCAACACCCAACCCTTGGGACACATTTGTAGTGGGGAGGAAGAGTGAGGAGGTGACAAGTGTCATCTCCCCATTCTTCTAATCTCATGGATTGGGTTTATTTTAATCCCACTTGGGATAGGGAGAAGGGTTGTTGAATTTTAGAGAATTTTTTTATTTTTGAAAATTATTTTGCGAAAAAGGATAGAGGGAGTTTGGTGGCTTAGGTTGGAGGATAATTTAGAGGAGCTCTACGTCAACTTCTTCCATATTAGGGATTTTAAAGGTTGGTTTTCAAGGCTAAGGCATTCTCCTTGTATTTTAATTTGTTGCATTATGAATGTGTGAGATGTATTTTTCTTGTGTTGTATTTTGTTATTGTGGGTAATATTTAGTAGGGTGTTGAAAGAGCCTCTCCCACTTGAGAGAAAATGCTCATCAAGTGTGGGGTAGGGGAGGAGTGATCCTCCTCGAGTTCATTACCTTGTTTTGGGATGTTGAAAGCCTTGAGGGCATTTTATGTGATTTTGAGTAAATTGTTATATGGCTTGAAAGCCAAAATATGAACTCCTTTAGAAATTTTGTTGACATGTTAGGCTTGAGGCCATGAGAAAAATTGTGTTGAAATATTTTGAAGGAGTGGCACTCTAGAGTTGAGTGTGTCCACTCTCCTACCCCTTTTGAAACTCGCCTGGGTTGAGTTTGTGTGTGTGTAAATATCCATGGGTGTATTTTGTGTTTTGGGATGTTATTTTGCCTTGTTGTGAAGTGGATTTGGATTCCCTAGGTGTGTGGATGATCTCCCTAGCTCAGGGGTGACCCTCTTGCGGGTCTACGGTAGGGAGGAGAGCAAGATGTGTGGTGTTTCTTTCCCTTGTGTGTTATGCAGGTTTTCAAGGAGCTTAGTGTGAAGTTGAAGAATTTACTTGTCTTAGAAAATATTTTATTTTCCTTTACTCTTAAGGCTCTATAGGAGAGCTTGGCCTTCTTGGAGAGCTTACCATTGTTGGTTATCAAAAATGAGAACTTGGTTCTCCCTTTTGGTTGTAGAATTATATTCTTAAAGTTATGTGTTTTTTTGGATATTTCCCATTGAATTGCAAGTTAGAAAATTGATAG
Organism: Cunninghamia lanceolata; assembly: GCA_027924645.1. Classification (NCBI taxonomy): domain Eukaryota; kingdom Viridiplantae; phylum Streptophyta; class Pinopsida; order Cupressales; family Cupressaceae; genus Cunninghamia; species Cunninghamia lanceolata. The sequence continues at coordinate 5,052,571 of BSBN01000249.1, forward strand.
TTTAAATGTATATTATTCAAAGGATGAAATGAAGAAAGTTTGTTATAATTTATTTTATTGTATGACTTAATGGAAATATCAATTTTGATAAATTATGAAGTTGTTTTTTGTGATAATATGAAAGTTGTAATTTGTTATTTGGAAAAGAAACAAAATTGGTTATAGTTGCATTAGAGGCATTTGATTAATGGCAAGTATATTTATCTCCTTCCTTCAAAAATGAGTAGAAACAAATCATATAATGAGTATTCTTTTTAAAATAAACTCCTTTCTTTATAAGAAATTTGGAAATAACAAAACACATACCTTGCTTATTGTCTTAAAAGAAAATTAAAGAAATATTTAGCATAGTTAAAAGAATATATATAATTATATTAATATGTGTATTTTCTTTTCTTAAAATGAATGTGCTTACATGATTTTGAAAATAGAAAATTGGGTTTATTATTGTTGCTTAATACACTTGTGATTTCATTATATATATATATATATATATATATCAATGTATTTCATTTTACTGTTAATTTCTCTTAAATAAACAACTGTGTTTTGGAGCAGAACTGTGATAATACACACACACACACACACACATATACACACACACACATATATATTATTTTATATTGAATTAAAAACTTTATTTAAAATAGACAGTAATAAATTTCAAATTTTGAAGGGACTGTGTTTTTTTTACAGTCGTTAGAAATTGAATGAGGGACAAAATTTAAACAAATTTTTTTACAACATTGGTGGGGGTTCGAACCCCCACTGTTTTCTTTTTTACAAGGGTGTGGGGAGGGGGGGACGGAGCCCCCACCCACACCCCACTGTGTGGAGTGTGGGTGGGGCTCCACCCCCCTCCCCACACTTCCACTAAGCCTGTTACCCCATGGCCACATCTCCCTTGCGCCCTCTGTATACCCCGCAGTCGCTGCGATCACCGCCCTTTGCCGCCGTGAGCCATCACCTCCTTTGCGGCTACCTCCGACCGTTCCTTCACCCTACGAACTTCGAAACCCCCTTCTATGGTGTCCCTCCGCCGAGCGACTACTTGCAACCTCTGGCCTCTCCACCTCTGTCCCCTCTACCATCGGCTTCCTCCATTGCTGCTGCCGCCCTCCATTGCCCTGCTTCATGCTAAACAAAAAATATATATATATGTTAGGGTTTCTCCAATGAGATTTCAAAGAAAGAAATATGGGAATTAAACAACATTCCTTGTTATATAAATAAAACCTAATATATTATAATACAATAAAATATTAATATATATATATATATATTAATTATTTATTAATAATTTTGTAAAAGGGAAGTCATTTAAAAATAATATAATAGGGTTTCACTATTGACACAAAAATAAAATAATAATATATAAAAATTATATATATATTAATTCTAATTATAGGGAAATGGGTTTTGGAGGTTTAACAATTTTCTCAAAGGAAATACCAAGAAAATGAAAAGAAAAATATACATGTAATTTTAATAAAAGAAAATCTAGAGATAAAAATGCAAATATATATATATATATATATATATATATATATATATATATATATATATATATATATATATATATGCTTATTTGCATTTATATCTTTAAAAATAAATTAAGCCATCATATGCATTTCATATGTGGCCATTGTAAATTCAACCTATAGATTGAGAAGATGTCCAATTGAGAAAACAAGAGAAAAAGAGAAAGAAAGATAAAAGTGAAAACAAAGAGGAGAAAATGTGATTGGGCTAAGAGAACTAATTAAGAGTTAACTTTCCATTAATCCTGATTGGGGGCAATTTAATTAACAAGTTAATGCAAACGTTGAATGAAACTTAGAACAAAACCCTAGTGGACATCATCAAATGAAGTGAGTAAGTCATGTTTACGTGATTTGATCTACCAAGAAATTAGGAATAATGAGAAGGATGCAGAGATAACTCTGATTGATAGAGAATGTGAAAGAGAGCAAATTAAGATTAAATTTTTGAGAAACGGGAAGGAGAACAAATGTGCAAGCTTTGTTGAAAATGCTAAAATTAGGAGAAGAAATTAATATTAAATTTCAGAAAACATGAAGGAGAATAGATGATTGGACTTTATTGAAAAATGTGCCATTAACTTAATCAACTGTATCCCAATGTAATTAGTGAGTTGTAAGATATTTATTGACCCTATCAGGAAACCTTGTGATCAAGATTAGTTTTAGTACAATAAACCCCAGTCACGCCCATGAGGTGTTATGCTGCCAGAATTTTTTCAAAATTTAGGGCTTAGTAGTTTAGTAAGTGTAACCCTTGTAGTGACGTTAACCACGTCGCGATGACCCCCTTGTTGGCCTTCTTGTGTTTGGGTATGCGTACGTGTGCGTATTACCCTGCTGACAACTATATTGTTTACACCTTAAGCGTACGCCACCGAGCATGCTTACGTGTGTGAGGGGGTTTCTAGGGAAGCATGGGAAAATTTTTGATATTTCGTGTCATGACCACATGACAAATGTGGACATGACATGTGTGATGCGTGTTGTGACTGCATGGGAAATGTGGGGCATGACAAATGGATGCCAAATAGTTGATGTTTGATGCAACCTAAATTTGATGTTAATTGAGTCTAATGCTACATGTGATTTATAAAGGAAATAAATACATAGTAACATGTGATAGGTGTTAATTGTTTAGTTATTATGTTTGATACTAACTAAGTTCAATGCAAGTTGAGTCTGATACAAATTGAGGCTAATGTAAATTATTTCCTATGAGGATAGATCATATTAATCTATAATTGAAAGTGACCTATGATGATGTCCTTAAATACACAACCTTAGACACACAATTTGAAACTTTTGACCAAATACTAACAGTTAACAATCATATCTAAAGATTGTTAGCCTTGGAAAGAAAAAAGTTTGAAATTAAAAATTAGGGACTTGATCACACATATGATCTAGTTTAGAGGACAAGCTCACAAATATGATCTAATCCAAGAAAGAAATTGTAGTAGGAATTGGTTCAAACATGTTTAGAATTATAACATGACAAAGTGTTGGATTCAAGTTTGAGATCAATGAGCATGCCAAATAGACGAAAATTGATATTAACATTAACATGCATGCAATGTAGAGCTCTTCAAATATAAAAACATATTTAAGAAAGAAATTGAATAATAAAAATTATTTTGGGTGAAAATATAATAAAACACATGATGATATAATATAATTAATTATTTAAATATATTCCAAAAGTCTAAATATCTCACTATTTTAAAATAACATAGAAAAAATAGATTCAAATATAAAAAGCATTATGCCATGCAAAATAAAAAGATTAAAGAATAAATTAACTTTAAAATGTTGGTATAAAAAAAATTACTATCCCCACATTTAAATCTATTTATTTAAAACAAAGCACAATTTTATTCTTTTACCTTTAAACCCATATAATTATTTTTTTATTATAAATTAGCATATTCTCTTTACTAGTGGTTTTGTTAATTTGTGAGTTGGTACTTTTACTCTTAATCTGCAATCCAATAAAAATGTAAACCTAAAACACTATCTAATATAACTACCCTCACCTTTTACAATACAATTTTTAATTAAACATTCCATATATTAATAAAAAATATAATATAACCTTTAAAAAAAACATTCTAATGTTCTTTGTACGAAAAATCTACTAAATAAAGATATTGGCCCTTTTATATTTTTTTTGTTATAGCCTAGAAAAGTTGCTAGCATTATTCTTATAATCTAAAATTCCCTTAAAATAAACCAAATATTTTTTCCACTAAAGAGAACTTTTATTATTCTCCCTACCCAATTAAGATCTTAAAGTTATTTCCATGTTTGCGTGTCCTTACTATCACTTGAATAATGTAAATGATGTAGGAGGCATAAAGGTTTATTATTATTAAAAGAGTAAATAATAAAACATACACCATTCAAAGCACTTCAATCTTCCTTTGGGATATATTTATTATTTAAACAATAAATAATGTCAAATTGCCAATAAGCTAACACCATTATCAACAAACCAACTCCACCTCTAAACTTCTACCTCAATAGAGTGCAATATCTACGAAACATTTCCATAAGCATTGTGGCATCAAATACTTCCACTACATTAAAACTAGCATATTTATATTAAATATAATATATTTAAAGTATGCCAGAGATATCCTTCTTGAGGCGCCTAATGATAGAATTACTGATTAAAAAATAGGCGCCTCGAGAAGGATATCTCTCGACATACTTTAGATATATTATATTTAATATAAATATGCTAGTAGCAACTGGAGCCGCAAGACTAATTCTAACACTAATTATAATATATTAAAACATATTATATTAGATATATCTTTTATAATATATCTAATATATTATATAATAATTATATAATATAATAATATATTATGTTTATAATAATAATTATTATAATATATAATAATTAAAATATTATATTATATTATATATTATATTTAGGATTAGAGTTAGGGGTTAAAATTAGGGTTAGGTTTAGGGTTATAGTTAGGGTTAGAATTATGGTTAGCATTAGTGTTAGGATTAAGGTTAGGATTAGGGTTAGAAATATAATTAGGGTTTGGGTTAGGGTTAAAACCAAGGTTATATTAGAATTACCTAGGTTAGATTTAGAAAAAGGGTACCTATTTTTAAAGAATATTTTAATATCAATGTTGAACCCTAACCCTAATTCTAACATCAACCTTAACCCTCATACTAACCCTAACTCTAATTCTAACAATAACCCTAACCCTAGTACTAACCCTAACCTTAATTATAACAATAACCCTAACCCTAATTATAACCATAATTATATCTCTAATTCTAAACCTAACGTTGACCCTAACACTAATCCTAATTCTAACCCTAAATCTCATTGTAACCCTAAGCCTAACCCTAATTTTCATTGTAACCCTAAATCTCACCCTAACCTAACCCTTATTATAACCCTAAACCTAGTTTTGACCATAATTCTCATTGTAATTGTCACCCTTTTTCAAACTATAACCCTAATTCTAAATGTAATTCTTACTCTAATTCTAATTGTAATTTCAACCCTAACCTTAATTTTAACCCTAATCATAACCATAACCCTAACCCTAACAATAACCTTATATTTAATCATAACCCTAATCCTATCTCTAATTATAGACCTAACCCTAATCCTAATTTTATACCTAACCCTAACCTGTATTCTAACCATAAACATAACTCCAATTTTAACCCTAATTGTAACCCTAACCGTGACTATAATTCAAACCCTAACCTTAATACTAAACTTAACCCTAATTGAATATAACCTTAACTTTAATTTGGACCCTAACCTAACTGTAACTCTATTTCTTACCCTAATTCTAATAACAACCCACCTTAATTCTAACCCTAATTCTAATAAGAACCCTAATCCTAACTCTAACCCTAACCCTAACTCTAACCCTAACCCTAATCATAACCCTGATTCTACCCTAACTATAACCCTACTTTTAAATCTAACAATAACCCTAATTCTAACCCTTAACTTAATCCTAATTCTAACTATGATTTTAACCCTAACCCTAACCTGAATTCTAACCCTAACTCTTGCCCTAACCCTTATTGTAACTCTAATGCTTACCCTAAACCCTAAACCTAATCCTAATTTTAAAGCTAACCCTAACCATAACCCTTATTCTAACCCTAAACATAGCTCTAATTTTAACCCTAACCCTAAGTCTAACCCTAAGCTTGATTATAATTCAAAGCCTAACCCTAACCTTAATACTAATCTTAACCCTAATTGAACTCTAACCCTAACTCTAATAGTAACAAACCTTAATTCTAACCCTAATTCTAATAAGAACCCTAACCCTATCCCTATCCCTATCCCTAATCCTAACCCTAATTCTAATCATAACCCTAATTCTACCCTAACTATAATCCTAATTTTAAATCCAACTTTAACCCTAAATCTAACCCTAACCCTAACCCTCACCCTAACCTTTATTCAAACCCTAAGCATAGCTCTAATTTTAACCCTAAGGCTGATCCTAATTGTAACCTTATCCCTAAGCTTAATACTGAACTTAACCCTAATTGTAACCCTAACCTTAAGTTTAATTCTAACATTAACCTTAATTATAGTTGTAACCTTAATTCTAACCCTAACCCTAAACCCTAAACCTAATCCTAATTTTAAAGCTAACCCTAACCATAACCCTTATTCTAACCCTAAACATAGCTCTAATTTTAACCCTAACCCTAATCCTAACTCTAACCCTAAGCTTGACTATAATTTAAAACCTAACCCTAACCTTAATACTAACCTTAACCCTAATTGAACTTTAACCCTAATGCTAATTTGAACCCTAATCCTAATTGTAACTCTGATTATTACCCTAATTGTAATAGTAAGCCACCTTAATTCTAACGCTAATTCTAATAGGAACAATAACCCTAATTCTAATCATAACATTGATCTACCCTACTCTAACCCTAATTCTAACCCTTAACTTAATCCTAATTCTAACTATAATTTTAACCATAACTCTAACCTAAATTCTAACCCTAACTCTAGCCCCTAACCCTTACTGTAACTCTAATGCTTACCCTAAACCCTAAACCTAATCCTAATTTTGACCCTAACCCTAACCCTAACCCTAATTATATTTGTAACCCTAACCCTAACCATAACCATAATTGTAACCCTAACCCTAATTCTAACTCTAACCCTAACCCTAACCCTAACCTTAAAGCTTATTCTAACCCTAAACATAGCTCTAATTTTAACCCTAACCCTAACTCTGACCCTACCCCTGACCATAATTCAACCCCTAACCCTAACCTTAATACTAACCTTAACCCTAATTGTAACCCTAACCCTATCTCTAATTCTAAAATTAACCCTAATTATGGTTAAAAATTAAAAATATGCATAAATTAATTAACTCAATTAATTCAAATAACCAAAAAATAAATTAAAAAGATTAGGTTAATTAATTAGAATTAACTCAATTAACATAGAATTAATTGTGTTAATTGAGTTAATAATAATTAATTGCAATTAATTATAATTAACTCAATTAATTTAAATAACCAAAAAATAAATTAAAAAGATTAAAAATTTAAGAAATAAATATTAAAAGAAAAGAAATAAACGACCAAATTAAATATAAAATAAATGAAAATATTAAAAATACACTTTTCACTCTTACACATTACTAAATATTATATTTAAAACTTTCTAATATATTGAAATAAATCAAAAATACTTTTTCATTTTCTCCTAAATTGATTTTACCTAAAAAGGTTTTCCTAAAAATAAAATAATTAATTCAAAAACCAATTTATTTAAGGTACCAATTAAATTAAAAAACAAAACCAAAAAATAAATTAAAAAGATAAATATCTATATCAAGGGTAGATTAATAAGTTAGAATATTTGATTAATAAATTCATTTAATAATTGTTATTTTATGATTTTAATAAATTAACACTATTGATATTAATAAAAATATTATATTCCTAGTGATCATTATTTTTATATAAATTATGATCATTAGTAATAGAATATTTTTATTAATATCAATAGTGTTAATTTATTAAAATCATAAAATAATAATTATTAAATGAATTTATGAATCAAATATTCTAACTTATTAATCTACCCTTGATTAGATATTTATCTTTTTAATATTTAAATTTTAATATAAATAAATAAAAACAAACAAATTCTAGTTAATTCAAACCTTCCTAGTTTAACTCAGACTTATAAATGAAACTTACTATAACAATTTTTCCTACCTACAATACCTCTTTACCCTAATATCATTCGTATATGCATGTTTATTGTTTTTTGGATTTTTCATAACCATGTTTATTGTTTTTCTATTTTGTGTAGGTACAAAAAATTACCTTAATATCATTCTCATATGCATGTTTATTGTTTTTATGTTTTTTGTTTTTTTTTCATATGCATGTGAATAAACACAATTATGGATTCAGAAAAATGCATGAGAGATTTCACAAGGACAATTATATGCATAATATATATGTATATGGGTAAAGCTCAGAGAGAAGCAAAGATTTTTATATGTTTGAATGTTCTTACTGCATGTTACATGCATTAAAATTTATAATAAGTAAATTTAATAAAATTCCATAAATTTCTTTCTATTTAATTTCATTTCTTATTTAAAATTTAGTTATGATCATAATTTATTAACTAAACTTTTAGCAAACGTTAATTAAAATTTATTAACTAAGTCAATAAGATTATATTAATATTATTAAATTTTATTAACTAAGTCGATTAAGTAAACTTCTAGCAACACTTGTATTAAATGAATATTATTTCCCTATATGGAAACTTAAGATAGACTAATTATAGGTCAATTAATGATGTCACTCTACAATATTTATTTGTGAAAAAGAAAGATTGTTATTCATGTCTAATAATTTTTCCACACCTTAATTAATAACTTAATAACATTTAATTGGAATACATCTATTTCCATAAAAATATTTCAAGATTATATAATAATTACTACACCTTTGCCATAAAATTCCTATAATCTAAGAATTAAAACATAACAAATATTCAAATAACCTAAATAAATATTTAACAAATATTCAAATAACCTAAATAAATATTAAATATAAAATGAATGAAAATATTAAAAATACACTTTTCACTCTCACACATTACTAAAAATTATATTTAAAACTTTCTAATATATTGAAATAAATCAAAATACTTTTTCATTTTCTCCTGAATTGATTTTGCCTAAAAAGTTTTCATAAAATTAAAATAATTAATTCAAAAACCAATCTTTTTAAGCTACCTATTAAATTAAAAAACAAAACCAAAAAACCAAAAACCAAATTAACAAGATAAATATCTATAAAAAAACAAATTAAAAAGATAAATATCTATATTACAAGGGTAGATTAATAAGTTAGAATATTTGATTCATAAATTCATTTAATAATTATTATTTTATGATTTTAATAAATTAACACTATTGATATTAATAAAAATATTCTATTCCTAGTGATCATTATTTTTATTTAAATTATGATCATTAAGAATAAAATATTTAAATTTGAAGAATTAGTTAAGTTAAATATTTTTAGAAGTTTCCATATATTTAGAAAACTTTATTTTCTTTAAAAAATAATATACAGAAACGTTAATAGGATCCAAAAATATCCTTAATAGTACAATAATATAGAAACGTTAATAGTGCAATTTGTGCAAGATTAATAGGATCCAAGAATAGAAAAAAACAATAGCACATCCCTAGGCTATAAGAGTTTAGTACAATTCATGCAATATTAATAGGATCCAAGAATAGAAAAAAACAATAGCGCATCCCTAGGCTATAAGAGTTGCTAGGAACCTTCGATTATGCACAAATTTACAACCAAACAATGATGAGGCAGAATGGATCTTATACAGTAAAAAAAATTAACTCTTATACTTAGAAAAACAAAAAAAAAAGAAACAAAAATCTCTTGTTCCGAGCTCCGGTTGAAGATCTACCCAAACCATTCAAACCATGAAAACAAGGAATTGGGTCTTACCGTACTGAATGAAATTTATAGGGAAGACCATCTCTTTTAGATGAGCTCTTCCTGAATTTCGTTTTAATGCAAATTGTTCTTGGAGTTTTTTTAAATGAGTATGATGGCCGACTGTTACTGGAGCACTTTTTTTTATTTTATTACATAACCGTTATTTGTACTTATTGGCTGACCATATATGATTCTTGTTTTTTTAGTGGAATAAAATAAAATAACCGTCAGCTTGCATGTTTCATAAGCCCTGAACTGCTTATCCTATATTGCTATTTTTGGGGTGGAGATGAGAGCATTTTCTTTTTCTTTTTAATTTTTTTCGTTTAAAATTACAACAAAAAAATGAGTGCTTCCGGCTCCAACTGTAGTTTGCCCCTCGGCAATAATAGTTTTTAAGAAAATGGCACTAGAGAAACCAAAGTTATTTGGACATTTCACTCCATCCCTTAGAAATACTATTAAAAAATGAAGATTTTATATATAGAAGTTGGGTTTTATGTTAATAAAAAAAGAGGTGTTAAAAGGTTTTTGATATGTTAGTGAAGTTTAATGGTTTTGAATGAACTTGTCTAGGATTAAGTCTTGTTGGAAATTTGGATCTCTCTACACTAAGCCAAAGGAAGTTGGCTATTCTTACAACTATGATTTAAGCTCCTAATACCAACAAGTTGTTAAATAATTCTAGATGTTTATCCTCTCAAAAAACAAAAATTATATACTAAACGAGCATTTAACTACTTAGGCAAAGCTCTCCAAATTTAGTAAAGATCAATTCAATGGAAGTTCAATTAAATAGAGTTTTTCTCTGTTTACATGAACCTATCAAGCATCTATGTCTAATTTATTTAAGGACATATTTTTGTAAAGGTGAAAAAGTTCTTTTTAGCACTTTTCTCATTCATTTTGGTTCTTTATCTTTAATACAATAGTTTAGTGTTTAAATGTCATAATTCTAAGTAAGAGTTGGTATCCAATCTATACCTTATCTGATTTTGAGTCTTTATTTCCTAATGTTCTAGACCTAGCCCTAAAATCATTTATTTCATGTCTTGGGTCAATCCCACAATTGCAACCTTGAACCTAGTTCATGACCACATGTGGAGTCTTGACCCCTAAGTAACAAAAACAAATTCATTCCTAGGTCCAAGCTAACTTGCTTCCAACCAGTTGTTCCACATTGACTCAAGCACAAAATATTTAAATTTCAACATTGTAGTGTGTTAGTAAACATATTTGTCACTAAACTCTTTATATAGTTTTACCCACAAAATAATGACAATCTTACTAACAGTTGGACCAATTGCAAATGAATTTCACAATCGTCCTCTACTTTTGAAAAAGGGGCAGCCCCTTCATATAATAAAATTTGATATTATTAGAGTTCATTTTTGACATGAAAGTGGGAAAGGCAACATTTCAAATAAATTGAAAATAAACAAAATCCTGTAAACACCTAATACATTCACAAGGAAGGCTAGAAATACTTTTAAGACATACAAAATCACCACAGATCCATTCAGACGTAAGAATGAAGGAACTAGATGACACACAATAGATTGTCACAAAACTACCACAATATATCCTAGATGTAAGAATGTGAAATATTAGATAGCAAGTATAAAGTTAAGCAAGGTTGTCAACACTTCACTAAGAAACAATGTAAGATTCCACACTCAAACTACTATAAACTCAACATAAGAAGAATCCATAATATAACAAAGAGAAAATGACCCAAATTTCACTATTCTTCTGTATTAAATGAGCAAAAGTCAAGCTCAAAGTTTCTGTCCTTTAGAACTAATATACAATTTTCATAAAAAATGTTTAAGCAAAATTAGAAGCAATACATTTACAACCAATGATTAATCATGATGATGCAGGGGCACCCCGAGCGAATTGGCAATCTGCATCAACAAAAATAAAATTTTAGGTTTTTGATTTCAATTTTGGCTTGTTTTCCATTGGTTTTTGTTAGTTTTGCTTCAGGAGCATTTGCAGTTTCAACTTTAGCCAAGTCTATGTAAATTGGTTCAGTTTGAAGTTTGAAGTTTTGTGAAATTTGGGATGTTGTCATCTCTATTCATAGTTTGTGTAGATCACCTAAATGCAATCCTGGCAACAAAGGAATTCATGTATTAAATGGAGGTTGTAGAAATACTAAATAAACTACACAATATGAAATGTTATAAGAGAGTCTCAGTAGGGCCGTGACAGCTTTGGGAAGGAGGTTTTAGCATTGGTAAATGACATACCAATCACTTCAAGAAAATATGAGTTTGCTCGGGATTTAGCTAACAAAATTATAAAAGAAAATGAAAACCAAGGAGAACATGCACTTAAAAAGATTAATTGTGTGGCTCTTTTCGCTAGCTTTGCACGTACCTTGATGCTGTTGAATTCGTCAGTATATGGCATGCAGAGAAACGTAGAGACAAGTAGCTGGACAAGGAAGTTATTTAGAATGATCCCCCTGTACTCTCAATTGATGCCATCATTTGAAAATATTTGGTTTTCCTTAGCAAATTGGTTCCAGCTCCAACCTCCATTGGCATTGTTTCCTTCATGAACACAAACTATGAACAGTAATAATAGTGTCTTGGCAGAGAAATTAGCATGAGTTATTGTGGATAACAAAGAAATTACAAGTATGTTTGGATATGGAGGAAGCAATTTTGCAATGGAGCTCAGCAACCAACTTGGCTACATTATCAATATCTTCTAATCCTCATGTGCAGGGTTCTCTGGTGAAGATTTCAGCTCTGTTGTTCAAAGAGATGGTGAGGGTCAATATTGAACTTTTTGAGCAGGCAAAGTTCAAATCACTTATTCTGTGGTTGCCTTTAATGTGTTATGCCATGAATGGAATTGACACTCCAGTATTGTCTGCATTAGAAAAAATAGATGTAGAGAGGGTGCTTGAGAAGATAATATCAAACTTATCATTGATGGATCAGGAGGTAAGATTCTTTAGTAATACCATAATAACCATTATTCCAACTCTTCCAATATTTGTTTGTACACACGGTATAAGTCAAGGTCTTAATAAAATAAAGGATTCCTCTTAAATTGTTTCGATGGGCTGTGACTTGGAGGAATAACACTAACTTTGTTTCGAAATGGTGACGCCTCATTTCCTGTATTCTCCATTGGAAGTGGAAACACCTCATAAGGGAAAAAGAGAGGTGACTTGCTGTGTAAGGAATCACTAGCAGATAGGAAAGGACTTGTGGTCCAAGACACAGAAATGAAAGATCAAAGGTTGCAAATGGAATGTTATTTAAAAGCATGGTTTTTGCACACAGGAGGCAGATTTCTCAGGCAGAGTTGAGGAGGGATCTCAGCCCGTGTGAGGGGCTTAGGAAGAAGAGAATTGTTGAGTGAGTGTGTGAGGAAAAAAAGAAGTTTTCTATAGTTTGTGAGGTTGTTGTGAGACCAATTTGTGATGTAAATATGTTGCAGATTTTTTTTGAATAAAATATAGAAATTCTTGTTTGCAATCTGTATTTGTGTTTGCAAGTTTGTGTGTTGGGTGAAGAGTACCTCTTGTGTCAATTGGTATCAAAGAAGGTTGTTCCTGAGCATGGAGAGTATCCACTAGGACCTATGGAACAGCAGAGAAGGCAGTTGTGAGAACTTGAAAGGATCATTGTAGGTGTGTGAAGTCCTAGTTGGTTGAGAGTTTGACGCCATGAAGGAGAGAGTAAAGATGTGTGAACAGTTGTGGCAGTAAAGAATCTGAGGAAAGATCAAGAGACAAGGTAGGTGTGAAGTGTTGGTCATGATGTTAGTAACAAACAAACATAGAATAAAAGTACACATTAACCTTTATTCATCTTGAAAGATACTATGAATTCAAAGAATTCAGGATCCCAAGTCTCCGGTGATCAGGTCTTAATCGTCTGAAGTTACTCAGAGGTCAATGTGAGTTGTTGTTTCCATTTTGGGGCCTTACGTGGAAATTTATGATCATCATGTCATTCCTGCAGAAATTCTTTACAGAGAAGTCATATTATGCAGTTATTTGGTGAGAAGATGCAGAAATACCTCAATCTTTGCATGATATTTTCAATTGTGCATGTTTTGTATTCAGATATACTAAATATTTATGATTATCTGTGAGATGTCTGCATATCTGTACTGTTTGCTTAAGATCATCAATTATTTGCAATTATGGAGATGGAATGCTCTGAAATTTAAAAGAAATTGAAGAAATACTTCTAATTAGAGTGAACCTTCAGCTTTTGAACCACATGTATATTAGATACTGTCATGAAGAGAAGAAAACCAAACCATATTTTCACCAGGACATTCCACAACAAGATATAGTTGATGCTAACTTCAAAAGAATTTGTATGAAGACAACACATGTAAGTAGACATGCACTCCAAGGGATGGAGCAAATCACCACATATATCCAGAAATCATACACTGATTACTCAAGATTTACTATGAATTGTAATCGACACAGTCTTCTCATTCATTAAGCATGCAAGAATATAAATGTATACAAAAACTTTGAAATAAGCTCTGAATATTTCAGCAGACAGATTTCAATTAAGTTTCGAATGTTTACAATAAGGCATTCCACCACCTTTTATAGAATAAGGTGAGGAATCCGCTACAAAAAGATCTACAATCTTGATTTATCAATACAAATCTACGGTCATGATTCACTTGACTTTGTCAACCTTTACAAAATGGCACAAGTTGCCAGCTGGCAACTATCTACATTACTTATGCCCATATCCCCTTCATGATGTATCTTCATCATGCTCCTCAGCTGATTCATGTGGATTATCATCATGCGCTTCACTTCCTGAACTTTCGCTATCCTCATGATGATGATGCTGCATATGGGGCTACATGCTGCTCTGGATCTGTTCATATGAATGCACAACCTGATCTATTCCTCTGCCATCTTGAGTTTTTGCTTTGATGATGGCGTGCTTATGTGCTTCATATTTGTCTCTGCTGTTATCCAGCTTATTTTTCCTATCCTGTAGTGTTTCATTATATTTCTCCATCTGGACCTTGATCCTCATTATTTTATCTATCAGTTCTTCTGTCAAGTGGATAGGTGGACCATCTATTTCTAATTGGAAATTACTGTGTATAGCTTTGATGCAGACTCTTCATCTTGATTTTCTATTTTACCTTCCACCTTGCCTTACAATGTTTCTAATATCACTGCCTCTTCAGCCATTAAATCACGTAGCCTCATGCTGATATCTCTCAGCTTATTATTGCATCTTTTGAGGACTCTGCACTAAAACTGAGTGTCCTTGTACCAGATATCTATCAACAATGCGGTATTACTGTTCAGCACCTGCTTACTGATAAGCAGTTGAGGATTTATCCCCTTTATTTCTCTCAAAAGGTTCAAGACCCTTTCCAATTTATAAGACCTTTTCCCAGTCCGCATTTGCAATTTATCTACCTTGGTCTTGGAGTCACTTAATATGCTCCACCTCTTCAAAGAGGCCTTCATTATTTCTACAGCATCATCCAATGCGGATGACATCCATTTTCTTATTACTGACGCCTCATGCTTCATGAGGTCCAATTTATTTACCTCTTCCTGAGAAATGGCAGTCAATGGGACTGCATGTTCAGTTGTGGTATCATCAGGATTAGTTAGCCCTTTGATGTAGGCATGCAACTGAGCAATGTGCTCTTTGTGTTGCTTATTCTTCTCCTTCTCTCTTTTCACCTTTTGAATTAGAGAGTCAATAATGTCCTTGCCCTCCTGACCTTCTTGGTCCTCATTAGCAAAGCCCAAATCTACTATGCTGATTTGAAATTCATCTACAGTGATTTTACCTTTTTCTTTCTCCACTGCAGGTATGGCAATTTGTGTGGTCTTTCTCCTGGTTGCCGGATCTCTCTTGATGGCCGATGTCATTCTGGCCTTCCTCCTAGGTTTCATTATATCCGCGGAGAACAAGGTGGAGACATCGAATTCCTGAATTTCAAACTCTTCCTCAATATTTACTTCTTTTGCTAACCACAGAAGCACCTGATCATGTTTTTCAGCATCATCATGATGTTCACCCATATCTCCCGTTTCTATCAGCAGGTGTTGTGGAGATGGTGATTTTTCCTTTTCTTCTTCCTGATGCTCGCTTTGGTGTTGATCCTGCGGTACATCCTCCTGTTGAGGAATTTCTTTCTCTAGAGGAGCATCCTTTTGGTGTGGAGAACCCTATGGTGTATCTGTATGTAGATCATGATGATCATGATCTTTCTCCATCATTATTTCATCTGTCTGGGAGAGACCCTTGATGGAGAGGTCTGCATATATCCTCCCATGCTTCACCACTTGCCTTGTCTGAGGATTATAATTCTGGGCACATTCTATAACCAGCTCCGGAGACTCCATAGAGTACGGGAAACCAGCAGCGTTCCACATCCCTGATACGAACACTGCATCTAGCACAGGACTCTTGTCATGCCCATCATTCAGCTTAGCTGACCAGGCCTCCAAATTGGTGCTCCCCTGATGGGTGTCTGTAATTGCTCCATACTTAAACAAGACCCCCCTCTGAGAAGAGAACATAGGCCTACTGAATTCCTCCTGACACTTGACAAACCACTTGTCAGCCATGAGTACCTGCAATTAACAAAAATCCCATCTCACAACAGGTATACACATGCATACATATTGCAATTAACTTCATAAATCACTAAGCCTACTGTATCTGTTCGGCATTACTTAATCATATGGATGCATAAGCTAGAACTTGCATCATCATACCTGAACAATAATAACATGATAAGGGTTTCATTCACTTACCTGGTTATGCAGATTTCTCTTTTATACCAGTAGATTGCCGAGACGCTCTGAATTCAGCTGATGATCACTTACTTCCTTCTGTCTGTGAGCTCAAATCGTGCAACAGTAGCTGGTATGCGGATAAAAAAAACTGGTGCTCTGTAAAACAATTTTATCGCAGGGTAAATGTGAAAATGGCAGTTGAATTACCTTTTAACCTCACAGTTAGGGTACATTTAGGGCAACTCTGACAAGTTAGATCATATTCCTTGATTATTCGTGCGAAAACGCAGGATCTCGCCAGGTGTTTCATTGGGTTCTGGGGTCGGCGGGAACCACCTACCATGTCTGCGCGCATTAAATGATAATGGCGGCAATGGGAGCGGGGGAATATCCATATGACAAGATATCATGAGAGCAGGATGATATTCACAAATATCGGGTCGAGTTTCAATATCATCCTCTTCCCTCATATTGGAATTGCTATCGCAACAAGAATCGGGTGACAAAAGCACCTTTTGGTTACGTTTAGTACATCAGGAGGATATTCGATGTATCAGGTGATGTTTCAAATATGATGATGACGAGACAAACTTACATGACTCTCCTTTGGAATATCGGGATGACGTCATCCTGATATTCGTTCTTTGTATCAGAAATGTATCATGACGTCATCGTCATATTATGCGAACATGATCATGTTTTAGAAAATATCCTGTCGAAATGTAAATGTGATGATGATGTCATCATCATGTTTGTTTCTTCATTTATCCAGTTTGGATGACGTCATCAGGATATTTGCTAAGGGTGATATTTCGCGTTAGGAGGATATTAAGAAATATCGAGTTACATTCGAAAACATGACGCTCACGATACAAAAGACCGCTTGACGGGAAAGATTTACTACCACTTAAAGTTGACGTCCGGATATTTGAGCCACATGAAATATCGGGGGATGTTTCAAATATGATGATGATGAGACAACATGACTAAGGTTATAAAATATGATCCTCCTCTTGCAAATATCAGGTTTGACCAAAACTTTGACTATTCATAACTTTCACATCCTGAGGAATATCAGGATGATGTAAAAAGCAAACCTGCATGAATTTTAATACTCTTTCAAACTATGAGGTCACAGAAATGAAATACGAATCTTGACAAACTGACCTCATAATGGTGATTTACCTTATCTTGACTTCACATGATGATGCACCTGACCTACTTTTACCAAACCGCCAGAGAGCAAACAAGCCAAGCCAAAAAGTTGGGTCCTTGTTTTGCCAAGTCAAAATGGGGCGTGTTGTGTAACCACACAACAACTTGCCACCAAAGAACAAACAAATCCCAATGATTCAAGTGATGTGATCACATTCATCTATAGTATTCTAATTCCGTCTAAGCATAGGCATCATGATCCTTTGAATGATAAAATTTCATCATGGTAACAATGCTAACCAAGGATCAGGTGTGTGCATATGATTAATTATCCTCATCTTGAAAGCAAGTTGAAAACATAAGTAACTAGTGTTAAACTACATAGTTGGAGATCATCCCTCATAGCCAACCTGGATAGAGCCTTGCTGCCAGCAGGTGTCTATAGCCCCAGCAAGGTTATCTATACAATCTCCCTAAGTAGAGCCCCACTGCCAGCAGGCGTCTATAGCCTCGGTAGAGTTACTTAGATGGCCTAATTTTATTTCTTTTCTGATTTTCTCTTTAAAATTTGTATCTGGTATCATCATGTCAGCTCATTTGTAGAAGGTACAGTCACTTCCAGCTTTAGGTTGGAGATTGTACTGGTAGCAAGGGAGTCCCTTTAGATTTTTCACTTAACACCTATACTTGTGTGCTCAGCAAACCCAAGGTTGTTAGGTGTTTCATTGTGATTGATTCATTTTGACCAAGAAAAGGCACCCTGATGAAAAGATATCACAAACCTGATTATGAATACTTCTTAGAATGAATCATAACCTATGCCTAAATGTGATCTCATCACCTGAACCTTAACAATTTAGTTATTTTCTGGGGTGATGAAGTGCATCATCCTGACTTAGCAGAACAAGGTCCCAACCAACAAAACAAAACAAGCAAAACAAACAAACTGTACAAACACTATACACATATGTAATATGATACATATGACTGTCATGAAGTCATTTAGGCTTGGAAATAATGTTTGAGGAATTGTCCATTGACTGGCAATGGGACATCCTCACCTGTCAGGTTTTTAAGCCTATAAGTGCTGTCTCCTAATATCTCAAAAATTTGAAAGGGACCTATCCATAATTTGTCAAACTTACTATGGTCACCTTTCTTTTCATGGGCTTTATCCCACATCAGGACTAAATCAGATATCCTGAAAGCTTTAGCTCTGGCTCTCTTGTCAAACTAGCGCTTGACAATAGACTGATGTTTCGCAAATTGGTCAATTGCTTGACTCCTTTTTTCTTCCAGGTGCATCAACTGAAGCAACCTGACTTCTTGCTTATTGTCTATGCCTAGGTATTCTTGGGTGAACTACAGAGTAGGAATTTTTAAGTTTACAGGGAGGATGGGATCCACCCCATATACTAGCTGGAAGGTGAGTTTCCTAACGCAATTTTTATTCTAGTTCTGTCAACCCATAAGGCATACTTTTGAAATGAGTTCCATTCTCTAGGGTTTTTCTCTATTAATTTTCTTATGATACTCAGTAAATTTTTATTGGTGGATTCTGCTAATCCATTCCCTTAGGGATAATAGTTGGATGAAAATTTAAGTATAATTCCATGATCAAAAGCCCAACTTGATAACTTGGTAGAAATGAAGGCAGAACCATTATCACTTACCAATGCATAAGGAGTTCCATACCTGGTGACAATGTTGCTCTCCAGAAATTTAATGACATCATCTGCAGTACAAGTCTTGCTGCTAATAGCCTCAGTCCATCTAGTACAATAGTTAGTAATTGTTAAGACATACCTATGCCCTGAGGAGGATGGAGGATTAATTGGTCCTATGAAGTCCATGCCCCACTATGCAAATGGGCGCTCTTCCATTACCGGCTACAATGGTTGTGCAGCATATTTCTCTTTGTTGGCAGCAACCTGGCAAACATGACAACATTTAACATGATCAGCCATGTCTTTAAAAATGGTAGGCCAGTAATATCCTGCTCTGAGGATTGCATGTGTTGTGGCTAATGCTGATCCGTGTGCCGTTCCAAACTTGTCATGTAATTCTGACAGGACCTTATTTGCTTCTGACTTTTCTAAGCATCTCAGGTATATTCCTTCATAATTCTTCTTGAATAGGGTTCCTCCCTTCATCATACTTTTGGGATCTTATCTTTAAGGCTCTTCTCTGAGAAGCTTGCATCCTTGATGGACATCTTCCAGTAATCAGGATGTGCCTAATATCTGAATACCACTCTTTATTATCTTTCTCATTGATCACATATTGCTGACTAGTGATGTTTGGATCAATTTCAGATACCATCTGACTCAAAGCTTGTCCTCTTACCAACTTCATTGGTGTAATTTCTATATCATACTCTTGTAATACAGTAATCCATTTGGCTCTTTTTTCACCAGGCTCACTTTGCATCAATAGCATCTTCACTGCTGCATCTGGTACTACAGCAATCACTTTGCTTCTTAGTATGTAATGTCTGAATTTTTTTACTGCTCTGACTAATGCAAGTGCCTGTCTCTCAACATCTACATATCTCAATTCAGCATCCCTGAAAGGACAGCTCATAAAAGCAATTGGTTTCTCTTCATTCTCTTCATTTCTTTGAGTTAACACTGCTGCAGAGGTATGCTCTGAGGCAAATGAATAAATGTAGAAGTCTTTCGTGTAGTTTGGACTGATAAGGACAGGAGCATCTGATATAGCTTTCTTTATATCTTCAAATGCAGCTTTGGCCTCTGGTGTCCACTCAATCTGTGCATCCTTTTTTAACATAGCATTTAGTGGTCTGACAATCTTAGCAAAGCCGGTGATGAACTTCCTCACAAAATTTATCTTACCAAAGTAAGACTTGAGTTCCTTTTTACTTCCTAGAAGCTATAACTTTATGATAGATTCCACCCTGTCAGGATCAATGATAATTCCATCTTCTGTGATTAGGTGGCCTAGTAACTTTCCTATTATCACCCCAAATATGCACTTCTTAAGATTCAAAGATATTCCATACTCTTCACATTTCTTCAGTACACTTCTGAGATCAGCAACATGATTCCCCCTTTCCTTAGAGAATACTATCAAGTCGTCCATGTAGATGACTATACATTTTCCTATTAAGCCCCTGAAGGCTATATCCATTGCTCGATGGAATGTAACTCTAGCATTTATGAGTCCGAATGGCATACGTCTATATGCAAATATCCCCCACTTTGTGGTGAAGGTGGTTTTCAATCTGTCAATTTTATCAACCATCACTTGGTTGTATCCTGAAAAGCCATCTAGGAAGGACATCATTTTGGCTCCATTTACAATCTGCAGAACTTCATCCAATGAGGGTAAAGGATAACTGTCCTTTTCTGATGCTCTGTTCAGATTCCTGAAATCTACACATAACCTGATGTCTCCATTCTTCTTTCTGACTGGCACAATATTTGCCACCCAAGTGGAATGCCTCACAGGAAATATTATCCTAGCGTTTAACAATTTCTTGACTTCTTCAAGAATTATTGGTTCAAGAAAGGCATTGACTGGCCTTTGCTTCTGTCTGAAAGGTTTAGCATCTGGCTTGAGAGGTATAGTATGAGTTATGACAGAGGTGTCATATGTCTTCAGCTCATCATAAGTCCATGCAATTACATGTATGTAATCCTTGAGGGCCTGAGTTATTCCTTCTAACTCTTCTGGTGTGCAAACCTTACCCAACAAGACATTTTTCTTGTCATCAGTTTGTCCGATATTCACTTGTGAATACTGACCTCCATCTGCTTTGGGCAGATCCTTCTGTTTAAGCATATTATCCAAATCAAAAGCTCTTTCTAATTCGATCATACCTTTGGGAATCCTGTTGCTAGGCAGCTCTAATATCTCATCTTCTTCCCAGACATGATCTTCCATACCATTCTCATCTATAATCTAAGCTTCAAATATGTCTCTATTTGAAATGAAGTCCAGAATGTGCTGATCATCATCAAACACATGGAGGTTAGTCACATTATCAGGTACTAAAGGTACTAACACCAGTTCTACTGAAAATCTTTTCAGACCAGATATAGATAGTGGCTCCAATGTACTGGCAGCTTGGGCAAGTGCATCTGCCCTATGGTTTTGTTCTCTTGGTAGATGAGTGATATTAAAGGCATCAAAGTCCTCAATCAGGTCACACACATGATGTCTGTAATTGGACAGCTTTCTGTAGTTACACAAGTAGATTCCTCTTACTTGCCACACAACTAGTTCTGAATCTCCAAAGACATGCAGAATCTTTACTTTCTTCCTATGAGGAAACAACATCCCATGAATCAGAGCCTCATACTCCGCTACATTGTTAGTGCAGGGGAACTGTAATCTGTAAGCCACCAGATAGGATTTTTCGGTTGGATCAATCAGATCAATTCCTACCCCAGCACCTTGCTTGGATTTGGACCCATCAAACCTTAGGATCCAAGGTTTATCTTCAGCAGGACATTTAGCTGAACTTTCTTTTCTCTTTGCAGCTCTGGCTACTGCTCCGCCTGATATCCATTTTAACTTAGGGATATCATCATCCTCAAGTTTCTTCTTTCCCTTTTCTCGTGAGCCTGATGGCTTTTCTATTTTCTCTTTCATTTCAGCAGGAGGATGATCTTCTGGATCTGCAGCTACATGCTTTTTCAAAATGTGTAAACATAGTGACCAAGTTGTTTCTGAGTGAGGTGCCTCGAGATTTATGCTGTCGTGTCGTCTTCTTTATTTCCTTTACTAGAAATTCTTCGAACTTAGTCAGGTCACTACCTTTGTCTTCATCAGACAACTCATAATCTGGTTCCATAAAGCAATCACTACCAGGGGTGATCTTTTCTTTCCTCGCATCATTTATTTGGTCAGACACCAAAACTTCTTCTATTTTCAGGATATGATCTTCATCATGATCTGTCAGTTCTTCAGTTCCTGCAAAAGACCGATAAGAATTAGTATCGTCATCATCATCAGATGTAGCATTTACCTGGGAATATGATGATGACGCCTCACTACATGTCTGTTTCAGCATCATCATATCTACGCATGTTTCACAAGTCTTTTCTGAATGTGCTTCATCGTGTAATCTACACCATCCATCAATCAAAATATCGTTAGCAGGTATATTTAATAATTGACAACGTTTTACTTGATTAGACAGATGCATCTCAAAGTCTTTGAAGCGACCTATTTCATTCTCATTATCAGGATTATTATCAGGTTCTACGACTGGCATATCCTCCTGATGATCATCATCATCATCATGATGAAGACCAAGCATCAGGATCTCTTCTATTTTGACAGTCTGTGGCCTGATGTAATAAACCCCAGGTTCTACATCTACGTACATGATCTCATTTGTTCTGTTATACTCAGTGATCATATGTTTCATTCTTGGCTCAGCGTCAATCCTAATCTGATTAGGTATACCCTTCCATGGTAACCACATGTGACTGAAATCTGTGGACATATACCAATTGAGCGTCTTGGACCAGTCTCGGCTAAGCAACATCCCGTAAGTATCAGGTATGTCAACTACCTGAATATCAATGTAATACTGGATCCTAGGATCAGATGCTAGTTGCATGTGGATGTGAGTTAATTCTCCTACTACACTTACCTCTGTTTTGTCCAATTGTGTCACCTTCTTTAGGGATTTAGCAGGATGTAGTCCTAAAGCGTTACATATTGACAGGGGCATAACATTCATGGAGGCCCCTGAATCAACCAGACAGTTGTGCAAGTTCTTGCTGAACATTCTTATGGTAAGGAGGAATGGGGGTGACTCAGTTTTCTCCCTATACAAGGTCATGTGGGAGGTTTCAGCAGCTTGGACTGTAGCTGACACTTTAGGCTTGATAATATTATCCTTAGCAGCATGATCTTTGCCACTGAGTTGACTTGAAAAATGACTATCCTCTTTAGGAGCAGGATCATCTAATGACTTCATGAATGCTTTTTTGATGGCAGGAGTTTTCAGTAACTCAAACAGGGACAGGTTGATCCTAATTTTCTTCATTTCATCAGCTAGATAGCTGACTAACTTGTCGGATTCATGAGGTGCATTTACAACCTTCGATCCTGCGTTTTGAGGAGACAAGTATTGAGCATTTACCTTGGGGAACCCCGGGTTATTGCTAGCCTTAGGATCAGGAGGTGTGTTGAAGTTGGTCGGAGGTAGAGATGATGTCAATGGACCAGTAGGTCTATTGGCATTACTCCTCAAGTTATAATTCTGCTTACCAGGATATTGCTGCTGATATGCATGTATTTCCTCATGTTCTCTTGCAGGTTCATTTTCATCCTCAAAGGGGAAAACATAATTTGTTTCAAAGGTTAAGGCAGATTCCTCACATACCTGGTTATAACTCTGATGAGGTTGATTAATGTAGGTTTCCAGCACAAAAGCTGAGTCATATCCACAAGGAACAATCTCGTTTCCTTCTGCATGAGGTGGATTTCTGGAAGTATTAGACACTTCAGTCTGAAAGATGCTGGCAACAATTCTAAATTGTGGACAGTCTAATTCTGCATGTGCATTAGTATTGTGGATCCTACACCAATTAGTAAGAGCTGCCTCAGCAAGATTGACTCTAGTAGTCTGTTTGGCTTCACCAGGAGGTTGGTTGTCTAGGGGTGATGGTAATGAGCCATTATTGGGCTTAGAGTTCCATATTCTGGGCTGTCTCTGAGGATTATTGTTATTGAAATTACTGGTGTTATATCCTCTGTCAGGATAATTTGATCTATCATTGGAATAATTTCTATTCTGGTTTGACTGGGAATAGAAACCCTGATTTCTCAAATGTGTGACTTCTGTCGTGAGTTTTCTGAGTTGAACAGAAATTTCTTTGATTTCCTCCTTTTCTTCTTGAGCTTTGGCTACCACGTTTTCAGTTTGAAGCTTGAAGAAAGAGGATCCATGGTTACTATTAGACAAATCAGTACCCTGAGGTGTCTGAGCTTGTGCAGGATATTGTGGCAGTTGGCCATTTCCATTAGGAGGGGGCATAATGCTCAGTGGAGGTACTTGCAAAGGTGCAGGCATGACTGCTGGGGGTACCACTGCTCCATTAGGATATTGTGCAGGATATTGTGTAGAATATGATGCAGGATATTGTGAATGCATGCCAGGCAAGGTAGGAAATACCATATTTGGAGTAGGAGCAGGTATTACTTGCTAATTTACCTGTATAGCTTCTTGAAAAGCTAAGGCTAAAGTTGTGATCCGGGGATGTGTCCTCCTTATGAACATGGAAGTCAAAGGATCCAAGGCAGAATAGTAAATGCTCCTTGCAACTTCATCAGACACAGTATAAGGGGTGACCACTCTGGACAACATTTTCTGAAACCTAGCATTGAAATTGGCAATAGGCTCATTCTCAAATCTCTTGATAGTAGCAAATAAATGATAGTTTATTGAGGGATCGACAGGAACCTTGAATCTATCAAGAAAAGCTTTCTCTAATAAGGCCCAGGAATTAACAGAACCCTGACCAAGACTAATGAACCAATTATAGGCTTCCTATCCTAAGGAAAAGGGAAATAATCTGCACACCACATCTTGATGTTCTATCCTAGCTTTGCAGCAAGCTTCCTTAAAAGTCCTGATATGATCTTCAGCATCTTGATAAGGATGATATTTTGGACAAAGTTTATCTGGATTCTTTGGTAACTCATGATATGTAGTGAAGGTCAAAGGTGACTCTGCTGCAAAGAAAGACATTGCAACCTGAGGAGGTTGAGCTAGTGGTGTAGCTGGCTAAGGTTGGACTAACGGTACACCCTGAGGCTGAACAGGAGGTGTCACAGATATCCCAGAAGGTATTTGTAAACCAACAGGAGTTACAGGAGGAGGTTCTGGTGAAGTTCTTGGTGCACTGGACCCTGGAGTATGATGAATGTCCACAGTTCTAGGTCTGAAACCTCTAACAGGCAATTCTTCAAAAATTCCACTAGGTCTAGACCTGGTATTTATCCTGTGAGCCAGGATTTCTCAATTTTGAGGCAAATTGGCTGAAACTTTGCAAATATTGGCAGAATTTCACCAGATGAGGTGATATTCGCAGTCAGATGGCTGATCAGACTAGATATTTACGGGATATTTGTGAAGATACTACAAATACGACAGGATATTTGGGGTATAATGACTCCTGGCATGAGATCTCAAGTTTATAAGACCTAAATTCTTCAAAGCTTGAACAAATTTATGTATCTTTGGCTGTCATTAGTGAATTTAGAATGATCTACTGTAAAGCTTGCAATATTTATGTGAGATCTGGAAATCTTTACACAGAATGCGCATATACGAGCCTTTTACAGTAAATATTTACGTAATATTTGAAATTCACCGACGATCCGAGGTTACCTTACTCTTTGCATCATCGAACCTAAAAATAATGACGATGAGCGTGGTATTCCAGATCATGCCCTCCTTCTAGCACCAATTTATGTTGGTCATGATGTTAGTCACAAACAAACATAGAATAAAAGTACACATTAACCTTTATTCATCTTGAAAGATACTATGAATTCAAAGAATTCAGGATCCCAAGTCTCTGGTGATTAGGTCTTAATCGTCTGAAGTTACTCAGAGGTCAATGTGAGTTGCTGTTTCCATTTTGGGGCCTTACGTGGAAATTTATGATCATCATGTCATTCTTGTAGAAATTCTTTACAAAGAAGTCATATTATGTAGTTATTTGGTGAGAAGATGCAGAAATACCTCAATCTTTGCATGATATTTTCAATTGTGCATGTTTGGATACAGATATACTAAATATTTATGATTATCTACGAGATGTCCGCATATCTGTACTGTTTGCTTAAGATCATCAATTATTTGCAATTATGGAGATGGAATGCTCTGAAATTTAAAAGAAATTGAAGAAATACTTCTAATTAGAGTGAACCTTCAGCTTTTGAACCACATGTATATTAGATACTGTCATGAAGAGAAGAAAACCAAACCATATTTTCACCAGGACATTCCACAGCTAGATATAGTTGATGCTAACTTCAAAGGAATTTGTATGAAGACAACACATGTAAGTAGACATGCACTCCAAGGGATGCAGCAAATCACCACATATATCCAAAAATCATACACTGATTACTCAAGATTTACTATGAATTGTAATCGACATAGTCTTCTCATTCATTAAGCATGCAAGAATATAAATGTATACAAAAACTTTGAAATGAGCTCTGAATATTTCAGCAGACAGATTTCAATTAAGTTTTGAATGTTTACAATAAGGCATTCCACCACCTTTTATAGAATAAGGTGAGGAATCTGCTACAAAAAGATCTACAATCTTGATTTATCAATACAAATCTACGGTCATGATTCACTTGACTTTGTCAACCTTTACAAAATGGCACAAGTTGTCAGCTGGCAACTATCTACATTACTTATGCCCATATCCCCTTCATGATGTATCTTCATCATGCTCCTCAGCTGATTCATGTGGATTATCATCATGCGCTTCACTTCCTAAACTTTCGCTATTCTCATGATGATGATGATGCATATGGGGCTGCATGCTGCTCTGGATCTGTTCATATGAATGCACAACCTGATCTATTCCTCTACCATCTTGAGTTTTTTCTTTGATGATGGTGTGCTTATGTGCTTCATATTTGTCTCTGCTGTTATCCAGCTTATTTTTCCTATCCTGTAGTGTTTCATTATATTTCTCCATCTGGACCTTGATCCTCATTATTTTATCTATCAGTTCTTCTGTCAAGTAGACAGGTGGACCATCTGTTTCTAATTGGAAATTACTGTGTATAGCTTTGATGGCAGACTCTTCATCTTGATTTTCTATTTTACCTTCCACCTTGCCTTCCAATGTTTCTAATATCACTGCCTCTTCAGCCATTAAATCACATAGCCTCATGCTGATATCTCTCAGCTTATTATTGTATCTTTTGAGGACTCCACACTCAAACTGAGTGTCCTTGTACCAGATATCTATCAACAATGCGGTATTATTGTTCAACACCTGCTTACTGATAAGCAGTTGAGGATTTATCCCCTTTATTTCTCTAAAAAGGCTCAAGACCCTTTCCAATTTATAAGACCTTTTCCCAATCTGCATTTGCAATTTATCTACCTTGGTCTTGGAGTCACTTAATATGCTCCACCTCTTCAAAGAGGCCTTCATTATTTCTACAGCATCATCCAATGTGGATGACATCCATTTTCTTATTACTGATGCCTCATGCTTCATGAGGTCCAATTTATTTACCTCTTCCTAAGAAATGGCAGTCAATGGGACTGCATGTTCAGTTGTGGTATCATCAGGATTAGTCAGCCCTTTGATGTAGGCATGCAACTGAGCAATGTGCTCTTTGTGTTGCTTATTCTTCTCCTTCTCTCTTTTCACCTTTTGAATTAGAGAGTCAATAATGTCCTTGCCCTCCTGACCTTCTTGGTCCTCATTGGCAAAGCCCAAATCTATTGTGCTGATTTGAAATTCATCTACAGTGACTTTACCTTTTTCTTTCTCCATCGCAGGTATGGCAATTTGTGCGGTCCTTCTCCTGGTTGCCGGATCTCTCTTGATGGCCGATGTCATTCTAGCCTTCCTCCTAGGTTTCATTATATCT
This sequence comes from Cunninghamia lanceolata, assembly GCA_027924645.1. NCBI lineage: Eukaryota > Viridiplantae > Streptophyta > Pinopsida > Cupressales > Cupressaceae > Cunninghamia > Cunninghamia lanceolata. The sequence continues at coordinate 5,080,699 of BSBN01000249.1, forward strand.
GTGGAGAACAAGGTGGAGACATCGAATTCTTGAATTTCAAACTCTTCCTCAATATTTACTTCTTTTGCTAACCACGGAGGCACCTGATCATGTTTTTCAGCATCATCATGATGTTCACCCATATCTCCCGTTTCTATCAGCAGGTGTTGTGGAGAGGGTGATTTTTCCTTTTCTTCTTCCTGATGCTCGCTTTGGTGTTGATCCTGCGGTACATCCTCCTGTTGAGGAATTTCTTTCTCTAGAGGAGCATCCTTTTGGTGCAGAGAACCCTGTGGTGTATCTGTATGTAGATCATGATGATCATGATCTTTCTCCATCATTATTTCATCTGTTTTTATTTCTTCCCCTTGTTGTTCATCTACTGCACTAGATACTGGGGATTCTGCCTGAGGTACTGGCATTTGTTTTGCAGCCATTATTTGTTCTGGGCCTGCACTGTCAACTTCTTGTACTTTGGCAGCTGGATCCTGTAGTGCTTCCTTCTTTTCATCAGCCTTCACTTCCTGAACCTCTACTATAGCAGGTTCTTCTGATGTATCATGTGGGCTTTGTTGGCCTAATTCAAGAGCATGGCCCTCTGACTCTACCATCTCTACTTCTTCTGTTGGGTGCCCTTTATCAGGTGATCCTGCTGGCTGTTCAGGACTTGCATCCTATTTCTCTGTCAGGTCCACCACTACAAGACTTGTCACCTCTGTGATTAATGCTTCCAGCCCTATTTCTTGAGCTACTTGCTTTGGGCTCTTTTCTTGCTCTTCTTCCACTTGCTTTATCTCCTCAAATACAGTTTGAACTAGTGGAGGCTTATGAAGTGTCATACTTGTACCAACAGCAAGTGTTTCCATCTTCTGTGTAGCCACATCCTGCACCACCTCATCGTCAGACAGATTTATTATCTCATCAAGTGAGACATGTCCTTCTGCTTGTGTCTGGGAGGCTTCTTTCATTTGTTCTTCTGCAAGTTCAGTTTTGAACTTGACGATGGTAGGAAGTGGAACATTATGCTGAAGTTCCTTTGGTACTTCACTACCTGCCCCTTGTAATAGTGTAGGGGGTTGGGTTATTCCACCTCTCACGGAGGTTCTTTGTTTCTTAGGTGTGGTGGACACCAACACCTATGGATCTCTCCTCTTCCTCTTTATTATTAACGGAGCCTCTTCTTCTTCAGGCTCCACCTCCATGAGGATATCCTCTTCTCTAGGTTTCCTTGAGGATTGACCCACTTCCAGGGTCTCAGTGATTCTAGCCTCTACTGTTTTACTCTTTTTGGGCTTCTCTTTCTTTGGAGGGGATGCTGACTCTGATCCTGATCCTGATCCTGATCCGGCTACCTCCTCAGCTACAAATACTGCCCTGTCAATTATAATCCTTTTGGGCTATTTATCCACCTTCTTGCCCCTTGGGGGTCTTTTGCTCTGTTGTTGTGGTGGAGGTAGCTTATCTCCCTTAGTCTTCCTCTTCTCAATCAGGAAGTCATCATATACATCCCTAGGAATATCTTGTCCCTTTTTCTTGTTGTCCATCATAATGGCAACACCTTTCTTTTTCAATGCCTCCACTTGATCATCAACCCAAGCTTGAGTTAGTTGTATGGTCCGGGCAATGAATGGGTCCAAAGATATGTCTTCCTGCATGGTGAGGTCAGCTGCAGAGATAGTGTCATTATATATCTTCTTTTGTTCATATTCATCTGCAATTATCCTATCATCATCATTCTTCAATTGTTGGGGAAGGAAGATGCAATCAAAAGTTCTAATTTGGTTCAGAGTCAACCTCTGATACCTTCTTCTCCTAGCTTCTGCCTCATCTTCACAGTCAGCCCAAAAATCTTCTAGGTGCCTCTGATGAATAGGCTTTCCTAGTATCTTCTGTATCCTACCGTAAGGATCATATGGTCTTGTTAGTGGGAAAGGCTACAGATTCATTTTATTCAGGGTGACCATCACCTTCTTTATATTGTCAGAATCAGGGCACATATGGTTACCAATGCTGACTGGGAACAAAATTGGTGGCAACTTCTTGGCATCCTTGTACATTTTTATCATTACGGAGCCCTGCCTGATAAACTCCATTAGTACTACTGCATCAGTAGGATACCTTGGTAGCATGAAGGGATGTTCCTCAAAACCAACAACCCTTATGTAAGAAAAGGTTGCAAACTATATGTACCAGGCCCCATGCCTGTAAACTACTTCTTGAGCCTCCATGCTCAATCTTTTTGTTCTGTCCTCTTCCATGGTCCTTACTAGATGCATAGAGAATGCATCATTGACCAATTTGTAATCTTTGAGGTAGTTGGTTCTCTGCAACTGGGGATGATGATCCCAGATATACACCACATTCGTGCCTGTGAGCTTTCCATCTGTAACTAAGGCATCAAAAGTGCCCTTATAAGCACAAGAATAGACAATGTATGACGACATATAAAATGCACAATTTGAACCTCCCAGGTTCATCAGCTGCTCATGCAGAGCATCACTTATTATCTGGCCCCACAGTGGCTTGATGTCTGAATACAAACACATCATTATTATTCCGTACATCCAATCCCTGAAACTACCAGCATCAGGCTGGCCTGTTACCCTGTTCAGGAGTGCGATCATGTATTGGTACTCCTCACTGAAATCATACTTGAACATGTGCACAAGGAGTTTGGCTGCCACAGGATATGTACTATTCTCGGCCTGCCATTGATACATGTTCCTCTTGGCTGATTTCTTGTTGGCCTCATACTCTTTTGCTGACTTCCTAAGGTCCACGCTCTTAACTTTACTGCCCAGTGGCAATCCAAATGTCCGAGAGAGACCCTTGATGGAGAGGTCTACATATATCCTCCCATGCTTCACCACTTGCCTTGTCTGAGGATTATAATTCTGGGCACATTCTATAACCAGCTCCGGAGACTCCATAGAGTATGGGAGACCAGCAGTGTTCCACATCCCTGATACGAACACTGCGTCTAGCACAGGACTCTTGTCATGCCCATCATTCAGCTTAGCTGACTAGGCCTCCAGATTGGTGCTCCCCTGATGGGTGTCTGTAATTGCTCCATACTTAAACAGGACCCCCCTCTGAGAAGAGAACATAGGCCTACTGAATTCCTCCTGACACTTGACAAATCGCTTGCTAGCCATCAGTACCTGCAATTAACAAAAATCCCATCTCACAACAGGTATACACATGCATACATATTGCAATTAACTTCATAAATCACTAAGCCTACTGTATCTGTTCAGCATTACTTAATCATATGGATGCATAAGCCAGAACTTGCATCATCATACCTGAACAATAATAACATGATGAGGGTTTCATTCACTTACCTGGTTATGCAGATTTCTCTTTTATACCAGTAGATTACCGAGACGCTCTGAATTCAGCTGATGATCACTTACTTCCTTCTGTCTGTGAGCTCAAATCGTGCAATAGTAGCTGGTATGTGGATAAAAAAACTGGTGCTCTATAAAACAATTTTATCACAGGGTAAATGTGAAAATGGCGGTTGAATTACCTTTTAACCTCGCAGTTAGGGTACATTTAGGGCAACTCTGACAAGTTAGATCATATTCCTTGATTATTCGTGCGAAAACACAGGATCTCGCCAGGTGTTTCATTGGGTTCCAGGGTCGGCGGGAACCACCTACCATGTCTGCGTGCATTAAATGATAATGGCGGCAATGGGAGCGGGGGAATATCCATATGACAAGATATCATGAGAGCAGGATGATATTCACAAATATCGGGTCGAGTTTCAATATCATCCTCTTCCCTCATATTGGAATTGCTATCGCGACAAGAATCGGGTGACAAAAGCACCTTTTGGTTACGTTTAGTACATCAGGAGGATATTTCGGTGTATCGGGTGATGTTTCAAATATGATGATGATGAAACAAACTTACATGACTCTCCTTTGGAATATCAGGATGACGTCATCCTAATATTCGTTCTTTGTATCGAAAATGTATCATGACGTCATCGTCATATTATGCGAACATGATCATGTTTTAGAAAATATCCTGTCGAAATGTAAATGTGATGATGATGTCATCGTCATGTTTGTTTCTTCGTTTATCCATTTTGGATGATGTCATCAGGATATTTGTTAAGGGTGATATTTCGTGTCAGGAGGATATTAAGAAATATCGGGTTACATTCGAAAACATGACGCTCGCGATACAAAAGACCGCTTGACAGGAAAGATTTACTACCACTTAAAGTTGACGTCCGGATATTTGAGCCGCATGACATATCGGGGGATGTTTCAAATATGATGATGATGAGACAACATGAATGAGGTTATAAAATATGATCCTCCTCTTGCGAATATCAGGTTTGACCAAAACTTTGACTGTTCATAACTTTCACATCCTGAGGAATATCAGGATGATGTAAAAAGCAAACCTGCATGAATTTTAATACTCTTTCAAACTATGAGGTCACAGAAATGAAATACAAATCTTGACAAACTAACCTCATAATGGTGACTTACCTCATCCTGACTTCACATGATGATGCACCTGACTTACTTTTACCAAACTGCCAGAGAGCAAACAAGCCAAGCCAAAAAGTTGGGTCCCTGTTTTGCCAAGTCAAAATTGGGTGTGTTGTGTAACCACACAACATGAAGGAGTGCTACAACAATGAGAGCAAGAAAGACTCGAAGTCATTGATGGAGGAAATAAAGAAAAGGAAGAGAGGATTTGTGATTGGCTAGGTTTTGACAATCCCAGTGTTGAAGAGATGGAGAAGACAAAGATGGAAGGAACAAGTTGCGAAGATGTGTGAAGAGTTATTGGAAGAAGTGAAGGAAGAGTTGTATGAAAACCTCAAGGAGATTTGTGTAGAGAAGAAAGTGGGTAGAGAAGTGTCCCATGTTTCTTCTAATAATTGTTTGTTTGTAGGTGACAACATCTATGCAGTAGATCAATTTGCATCCATGGAGTGTGCAGAGGTTGCAGCCATGAAAGAAAAAAAGAGATGAAAAAGTACAAAAAATGGACTTTGGGAGTCCTATGTTCGATGGAGAAGTTGGTGAGGATGATCTATTGCTGAAAGAGGAGATGAGAAGAATCAAAGGATTCTTGGAAGGAGAAGTGACTGGTAAAGAAGAAGATTTGATGCTGCATGATGGTCCAGTGTTCGATGAGGAACTTGATGAAGATTAAGGGTCGCTTGGTGAAGAGAGACAAAAGATTGAAAAATTGTTCAATGTAGCAGTGAAGGACATTGCACTCGATGATGTTGGAGTAAAGAAAAACATTATACTTAGTGATGATGGAGCAGCAGAGGAGTATGAGGTAAACCCTGTTGTTTATGAGTTTTGTGATATTGATTTTGAAGTGCATGTATCTGATGAGATGAGTAGCATGGTAGAGAAAAATGTGGAATGTGCAGATGTGGTAGAGTGGAGTAGAGATGTCTACCTACAGGTAGAAGCAGTAGAGGATGTGACAAGAAAGATTTGGCAAAGGTGGTCAGTCTGTAGTGGGTTGAAGCCCACGAAGGTGAAGAACGAGTAGAGAGGAGTGAGGATGTGGAGAGTGAGTATTTGGTGGAGGAGGACAACCTATGGTGGATGTGAGTCCATGAGGGGAAAGAGGAGGAAGAAGCGGTGTTGCTGGAGGAAGGTGGTGCGTGTTCCAACATGATGCTGGAAAAGATGAAAGAAAGATTAATTTTCAGCTCTTGGATAATGAAGGAGTTTGTTGTAGGTTGATGGCAACCTAGAAGGGTAGTTCAACTACTCAAGTCCACTTTTGTGAGCCCATGCTCACAAACTTTCTACCAAGTGTGTCTGATGCAAGTGCACCCTGGGTGAACTGGAGATCTGCATCAACAAAAAAAAAAATATTTTGAGGTTTTTTTATTTCATTTTTTTCTTTCTTTCCATTGGTTTTTGTCAAATTTTCTGTAGGAGCATTTACAGTTTCAACTTTAGTCAAGTCTAGGTAAATTGGTTCAATTTGAAGTTTGAAGTTTTGTGAAATTTGGTATGTTGTCGGTGTTGCAAGTATGGGCCTAACCAATGTTTTCATTGATGTCAAAATACTCCTATTGCATTAATGATAAGGATTGGATGAACTGTTTGCTAAGGATATTGAGAAAATTGGTCATATCAGGAACAAAGAAGAACAGTGAAGACAGTAAGGTAAAGTCCAAGATAAGATGAGGATTAGAGGATGCAATTTAAAGGGTTTGTAGATATATGTCTTAAGGTGTTCTAGTAGAGATTTCAGAGGTCCGCATAAAGATCTGAAGAAGTTGTGGCTGCTCAAGTAAAACCGGTTCTGGCAGGTGTTCATAAGTGACAGAGTGATACAGATAGGTCCGGTGAGATCTGGAAATGCATTATCTTGTTTTGCAAATTTGAGGGAGTGTTTAGGAAGTCTTTGTGACGTGTCAACTTGATTGGTTCGTGGTTTGAAGGTCCGTGAGCATCTATTCCTTTGTGACAGTGATGACATACTGTGTTCTTGAGGTTCCGAATGAAGGAGAGAAGGATTTTAGTAAGAAGATGAAGTGTGGATGTTCTTGGTGATTCAGGCAAGCTTGTGGAGATCTTTGGATCATGTCCAATTTGTGTTGGTGGTCTGCATTGGAGTTAAAGCTCGCATTTGATGAATTGCTTCTGGATGAAGGTGTTCTTCCTAAGACTGGCTGACCAGATGAGTTACACATCCTGCGGATGATCTTATAGTTTGCTGACTTAGATGATTATTCCTAAGTCGATGTCTTGTATAAATAAGGAATTGTAAAGTCATTTCAAGGTGTGTCTTGTGGAGATGAGAGTGTGGTAGCGAGGAGGAAAGCAAAAGGCAGAGTAGAAGTTTTGGGCTTAAATGGAATTGATTCAAGCATGGTGAAGATGCTATACTCCAATTCATGTATGTGATACTTACTATTTTGTAGACAATGTGTCTCTTGTAGGTAGTGAGCCTCTTGTGAGTAGTGTGCTCAGGCAGTGAGCCCTAATTGGCATGTGCCATTTTGTTTTTTCTATTCTTCTAACAGAGAATAAAATTTTGGGTTAATCACCCCGTGATTTTTCCCTTAACCAGGTTTTCCACATCAAAATCTTGGTGTCTTATGTGTTAACGTGTTTCTACTCTTGATTTCATGCATTATTTTTCCATGATTGATTTATCATTATGCTATTGAATTGCAAAGTGGACTTAAGTGTTTAATTGGAAGAAAGTTTTGAACAACTGATTTACCCCCCCTCTCAGTTGTCTACCTTGAATCTAACAATTGGTATCAGAGCCAAGTTCCTCTAAAAGGAGCTTAACCGCTTGAGGAGATCCAGGATGGCATCCTACAAGAAGGATAGTCTGAAGTTAGATGGAACCAATTTTAATCTCTGGAAAAGTCGCATGAAATGTCACTTGCAATGTATGGGAATGCAGTACTGGAACATGGCTTCAACAAAGTATACTCCTCCTCAGGTTGGTCTAAAATCCCCAAATGAAATCACAGATGCTGAAAACAATCTGTGGACTATAGAAGCTCTTCTAAGCGCACTATCTGATTCAAAGCTTTCAAATATTGTTGACCTACCAACTGCTTTTGAGATTTGGCAAAACTTGGAACTTCTACATGAAGGAGACAAGTATGTTAAATGTGCAAGGTTACAGAGTCTGAAAGGGAAATTTGAAAATCTAAAGATGAGAGATGATGAAAATATTACTACTTTTATGCCAAGAGTAAATGAGATTGTTTGTGGAATTAGAAATGCTGGTGGAGTTTTGGATGAAGATGAGATTGTTGGAAAAATTCTCAGATCCCTTCCTGCTTCTTATAAAATCAAGGCTACTACCATTGAAGAATTCAGAGCCCATACAACTATCACAAGAGATCAAATGGCTATTTTTGAAATGACCGAGTTTGGAGATGCCCCCCAAAGATTGAATCAACATTCAAAGCCAGTGCCTCTGTAAAAGGTAAACAAAGATTTGATCCGGGAGAGAACTCTTCAAGGAAACTATCATTGTATGAAAAAGCATAAAAAAGACCTAGAAGAAGAAGAAGCTAAAACTGCTCAACTTGAAGCTCTTATTGCAAAAAGACTACCAAGAGAATTCGATAAGTATGAAGGAAAATTGCCTTTTAAGTGTTTTAACTACAATAAGATTGGTCATTTTGCCTCAAAGTGTTCAGAAAGATTTTCAAGGCCAAATTCTAACAGATCAAGGTTCCAAAAAAACTGTTACTATGTTCATGAGGAAGATGATAATGAAGGGGTAACAGATGATGAATTAGAGACAGGAAACAAATCTAGAAGTGATTAGGTGTTTATTGCCATCAAGGAAGAAGAACCATTGTCCTCTGAATTTGTCAATCATAAAGTTGTAGAAAGAGCTCTGGATGCTCAAGTTGAAGAAAATGATGATTGGGTCATTGATAGTGGATGCTTTCATCATATGAAAGGTGACAAAAATAAGTTCATAGATTTGGAAAGGTATGAAGGAGGAGTGGTAAAGTTTGATGATAATTCTGCTGGTAGAATCAGACGAAGAGGAACCATTTCTTTTGATGGAAGGAACAAATCAGTAATGTACTGTATGTTGAAGGATTGAAGCACAATCTTCTCAGTGTTGGTCAGTTGGTGGACAAAGGCTATGATCTCTAATTCAAGAATGGAAAATGCAAGATCTTTGAAAGTCCCAGAATAGAGATTGCATTCGGTACTCAAACTAAAGGTAATATCTTCCACTTGGTTGGTACTGGTAAAAGTTGTTTATTTGTTCAAGTTGATCAGAGTTGGTTATGGCATAGGAGAATGTGTCATGTGAATTTTGATACTATCATCAAGATAAGCAATACTCAGGTTGTAAGAGATCTTCTAAAATTGGTCAAACCTACAAATAGTTTGTGCAAAGAATGTCAGTTGGGAAAACAAAGCAGAGTCTCATTTAAAAGCAAGGAACAATCTTCTACCAAATTATTGGACTTAGTTCATACTGATCTTTGTGGTCTGGCAAGAATCAGGAGTGTGCAAGGTGATAGATACTTCATGTTACTAATTGAAGACTATTCCTGGATGATGTGGGTAACCTTTCTAAAAGAGAAATCAGAAGCTCTTGAGAAATTCAAAATATTCAAGACAATGGTAGAGAATGAAACTGGATTAAAATTGAAATGTCTGAGGTTTGATAGAGGTGGAGAATTCACATCCAGTGCTTTCATAGATTTCTATGAGAAACATGGAATAAAGAGACAGTTGTCTGCTCCTAGGACTCCATAGCAGAATGAAGTAGTTGAGAGAAAGAACCGGACCATCCAGGAAGCATCTAGGACAATGATGATGGAAGCAAATGTTCCTCAGATCTATTGGAGAGAAGTTGTTAGCACTACAGTCTATACTCTCAATCGAGTTCAAATCAGAAGCAATACCGGTAAAACTCCTTATGAACTTTGGTTTGGCATCACTCCTACTGTGAGGTATTTTAGAGTTTTTGGTAGCAAATGTTACATTAAAAGAGATGAATATCTAGGAAAGTTTGATGCTAGAAGTGATGAAGGAATATTCTTGGGTTACTCTACTCAAAGCAAAGCATACCGGTGTTATAACAAGAGACTAAGAAAGATGATAGAAAGTACAAATGTGAAGGTTGATGAAGGAATTGAAAAACCCTCAAGGTTTTATGAATATGATGAAGATGATCAGAATTGTATTCTGACTCAAGGAGCCCAAGCCTCTTCTGAAAGTCAAATTCAAACTGATCTGGTAAATCAGGTGATCAAGAATCAGAAGTGCAAGAAATTCCCAAAGTTCCAAGGTATGTAAGACTGAACCACTCTGAAGATCAGATCATAGGTGATAAAAGCAAAGGTTTACAAACTAGAAGGAGAATTGCTCAAGATTCAGATAAGTATTGTCTGATTTCAAAGATTGAACCTAAGACAGTGAATGAAGCTTGCAATGATGAAAACTGGACTAAAGCAATGGAGGAAGAGCTGATGCAAATTGAGAAAAATCACACTTGGGAACTTGTTCCCAGACCTAGAAACAAGAATGTGATTGGAACCAAATGGGTCTTCTGAAACAAACTCAATGAAGTTGGTGGAGTAATTAGAGATAAAGCCAGATTGGTCTGCAAGGGCTATTCTCAAATAGAAGGAGTTGATTTTGAAGAAACCTTTGCTCCGGTGGCAAGAATTGAAGCAATCAGATTATTTCTTACATTTGCTGCCTTCAAAGATTTCAAAGTGTATCAGATGGATGTCAAGTCTGCCTTCCTGAATGGTGACTTGGAAGAAGAAGTGTACATTGAGCAACTAGATGGATTTCAATTATCTGATCATGGTGATATAGTCTGCAAGTTGAAGAAGGCAATGTATGGACTGAAGTAAGCCCCAAGAGCTTGGTATGAAAGATTGGATAAACATATTTTGAAGATTGGTTTCAACAAAGGTACTGCTGATAGTAATTTGTATTTCAAATTGACCATGAAAATATCTTGATTATTGAAGTGTTTGTTGATGATATCATTTTTGGAGGAAGAGATAGTATGTGTATAACCTTTGCAAATCAAAGAAAAAGTGAATTTGAGATGTCCATGCTTGGGGAAATAAATTTCTTCCTGGGTCTACAAATCATTGAAACAAAGAAAGGAATCTTTATTTCTCAGACCAAATATGTGAAAGAATTGTTGAAGAAATTTGGGATGGAATACTCAAAGCCAATGAGTACTCCCATGGCAACTGGATGTAAGTTGAGCAAGAATGATGACTCTCCCAAGGTTGATCAGAAAAAGTATAAGTCAATGATTGGAGGACTGTTGTATCTTACTCAAACTAGACCAGACATTATGCATGATGTTGGTCTTATTGCTAGATTCCAGGCTGATCCTAGAGAATCTCATGTCATGGCAATCAAAAGGATTTTTAGATATCTAAAAGGGACAGTTGAGTATGATCTGTGGTATCCTAGAGATCATGATTTCTCTCTTCATGCATATACATATGTTGATTGGGCAGGAGATGTGGATGACCGGAAGAGTACCAGTGGTGGAGCATTATTTTTGGGGAAGAGATTGGTTTCTTGGCTGAGCAAGAAACAAGAGGTAATATCTCTGTCCACTACAGAAGTAGAATATATTACAGCAGTAGGTAGTTGCACTCAAGTTTTGTGGATGAAGCAAATGCTAAGAGACATCAGAGTTGAGTATGAGGAGCCTATCACAATCTTCTATGATAATTCAAGTGCAATAAATATATCTAAGAATCTGGTGTTGCACTCAAAGACTAAAAATATATCCATCAAGTTTCACTTTTTGCGAGAGCAAGTGAACAAGAATGAAGTTAGATTGGAGTTTGTGCCTTCCAAGGATCAGATTGCAGATATCTTTACTAAACCTCTACCTAAGGACTCTTTTGAGTATCTCAGGGAGAAGTTAGGGGTTATTGCCCCTCCAGTGATGAACTAAGGTGCACTAATGTGCATCAGTCTGGTGGATATCACAGTCATATCTTATGGTCCGGACTGATGTTGGGGAGTTACTACTCAGGGGGAGCAGCTGGTATGAAGTGTTGAAGTTGCAAGTATGTGCCCTTTGCCATTGATGTCAAAGGGGGAGCGAAGACATGTGAAAAACAAATAGTTGCTGATCAAAGGGGGAGCAATAAAGGGAGAGAAGACATGTGAATGGTTGTTGTTGATAGGGGATGTTGTGACAGTAAGGAGAAGTTCTTATGGTCAAAAGAGTTTTTCACATCATATGTTGCCATCAATGACAAAGGGGGAGATTGTTGCAAGTATGGGCCTAATCGGTGTTGTCGTTGATGTCAACATACTCTTGTTGCATTAATGATAAGGATTGGATGAACTGTTTGCTGAGGATATTGAGAAAATTGGTCATATCAGGAATAGAGAAGAACAGTGAAGATAGTAAGGTAAAAGTCTAAGATAAGATGAGGATCAGAGGATATGGTTTAAAGAGTTTGTAGATATATGTCTTAAGGTGTTCCAGTAGAGATTTTAGAGGTCCACATGAAGATCTAAAGAAGTTGTGGCTGCTCAAGTAAAACCGGTTCCGACAGGTGTTCATAGGTGACAGAGTGATACAGATAGGTCCGGTGAGATTCGGAAATGCATTATCTTGTTCTATGGATTTGAGGGAGTGTTTAGGAAGTCTTTGTGAAGTGTCAACTTGATTGGTTCATGGTTTGAAGGTCCACAAGCATCTATTCCTTTATGATAGACTGTGTTCTTGAGGTTCTGGATGAAGGAGAGAAGGATTTTAGTAAGAAGATGAAGTGTGGATGTTCTTGGTGATTCAGGAAAGCTTGTGGAGATCTTTGGATCGTGTCCAGTTTGTGTTAGTGGTCCGCATTGGAGTTGAAGCTTGCATTTGATGAATTACTTCCGGATCAAGGCGTTCTTCCTGAGACGAGCCGACCTGATGAGTTACACATCCTGCGGATGATCTTATAGTTGTTTTCTGACTTAGATGATTATTCCTAAGTCGATGTCTTGTATAAATAAGGAATTGTAAAGTCATTTCAAAGTGTGTCTTATGCAGATGAGAGTGTGGTAGCGAGGAGGAAAGTGAAAGGTAGAGCAGAAGTTTTGGGCTTAAATGGAACTGATTCAAGCATGGTGAAGATGCTATACTCCAGTTCATGTATGTGATACTTACTATTTTGTAGACAGTGTGTCTCTTATAGGTAGTGAGCCTCTTGTGAATAGTGTGCTCAGGCAGTGAGCCCTAATTGGCATGTGCCATTTTGTTCTTTCTATTCTTCTAACAAAGAATACAATCTTGGGTTAATCACCCCATGGTTTTTCCCTTAATCAGGTTTTTCACATCAAAATCTTGGTGTCCTATGTGTTAAGGTATTTCTGCTCTTGATTTCATTCATTATGTTTCCATGATTGATTTATCATTATGCTGCTGAATTGCTAAGTGGACTTAAGTGTTTAATTGGAAGAAAGTTTTGAACAATTGATTCACCCCCCTCTCTGTTGTCTACCCTGAATCTAACAGTCGGCTCAATTCATAGTTTGTGTAGATCACATAAATGCAATCGTAGCAACAAAGGAATTCAAATATTAAATGGAGGTTGTAGAAATGCTAATTAAACTACACAATATGAAACATTATAAGAGAGTCTTAGTTGGGCTGTGAAAATTTTGGGAAGGAAGTTTTAGCATTGGTAAATGACATACCCATCACTTTAAGAAAATATGAGTTTGCTCAGGATTTAGCTGACAAAATTATAAAAGAAAATGACAACCAAGGAGAACATGCAGTTAAAGAGATTAATCGTATGGCTCTTTCCGCTAGCTTTGGACATACCTTGAAGCTGTTGAATTTGTCATTATATGGCATGCAAAGAAACGTAAAGACAACTAGCTGGACATGGAACTTATTTAGAATGATCCCTCTATACTCTCAATTGATGCCATCATTTGAAAATATTTGGTTTTCCTTAGCAAATCGGTTCCCGCTCCAACCTCCACTGGCACTATTTCCTTCACAAAAACAAACTATGAACAATAATAATAGTGTCTTGGCAGAGAAATTAGCACAAGAGTTGTTGTGGATAACAAAGAAATTACAAGTATGTTTGGCTATGGAGGAAGCAATTTTGCAATGGAGCTCAACAACCAATTTGGCTACATTATCAATATCTTCTAATCCTTGTGTGTAGGGTTCTCTGGTGAAGATCTTAGCTCTGTTGCTCAAAGAGATGGTGAGGGTTGATATTGAACTTTCTAAGTAGGAAAAGTTCAAATCACTTATTTTGTGGTTGCCTTTAATGTGTTATACCATGAATGGAATTGACACTCCAGTATTGTCTGCATTAGAAAAAATAGATGTAGAGAGGGTTGAGAAGATAATATCAAACTTATCATTGATGGATCAGGAGGTAAGATTCTTTAGTAATACCATAATAACCATTATTCCAACTCTTCCAATATTTGTTTGTACACACAGTAGAAGTCAAGGTCTTAATAAAATAAAGGATTCCTCTTAAATTGTTTTGATGGGCTACGACTTGGAGGAATAACACTAATTTTGTTTTAGAGTGGTGACGCCTCATTTTCTGCATTCTCCATTGGAAGTGGAAACACCTCATAAGGGAAAAAGAGAGGTGACTTGTTGTGCAAGGAGTCAATGCCAGATAGGAAAGGACATGTGGTCTAAGACATAGAAATGAAAGATCAAAGGTTACAACTGGAATGTTATTTAAAAGCATGGTTTTTGCACACAGGAGGTAGATTTCTTAGGTAGAGTTGAGGAGGGATCTCATCCCATGTGAGGGGCTTAGAAAGAAGAGAATTGTTGAGTGAGTGTGTGAGGAAGAAAATAAGTTTTCTATGGTTTGTGAGGTCATTGTGAGACCAATTTGTGATGTAAATATGTTGTAGATTTTTTTTAAATAAAATATAGAAATTCTTGTTTGCAATCTATATTTGTGTTTGCAAGTTTGAGTGTTGGGTAGACAGGAGGGAGTACCTCTTGTGTCACATGAGTTAATTTTTCCAAAAAACCCTTACATTTCCTCCTTCATTCCTTATATAGGAATAATATCAAAACTACCTCACACTTATTTTTTTAATTAAATGTACCTGGTAAACTTTTTAATGTGACCGGTGACGCTGGTGCGACACGCCCTCCAAATCCACGCAAATGCTTTTGCCCAGAGAAATGAACTGGTGAGGCACAACATGGGGGACCTCATCCCCTAGCAAGAACAAGTCAAACCTGTGAGCTCATTGGCCCAGTGAAGGTGTAAAGCCTCTAAGCTCATTGGCCCAGCAAAGGCGTAAAGCCTCTGAGCTCGTTGGCCCAGCGGGGGTTTGAACTCTAGTCGCCACCACTACAACTGAGTGACTTAACCATCGAACCATGCCCTTATTAGCAACTACCTGACACTTATAACAATTTCTTGGAATAATAAATTAAAATAAACTTCCCTTCATTTGTTTTCTTTGAAAAAAGGTAAAGCTTAATTATGTCCACAACAATACACTAAAGTTTTTATAAATAAGAAACAAGGATTAAATGGGGACATTTTTCCTTCTTTAGTCTCTTCGTCTTGGTCCACCTATTCTCCTTTACCACCTTGGTCACCTTGACTAGTTTTGGTTGAGTGACCTTCAGATGTCTACGCAATATTCATTTTTGCTTTGCAAGTTCTAAACTTGGTTACCATAGGATAAATGGCCTTTACATTCAGTATGGTAGTCATATTCAAGTGTACCCTCCACATGGCAAGAATATTATTTGTTGGGAATTAAGGTGTCTCAACCTTGGTAATTCCTTGTATTTTTACATTGTATTTATTTGATGCAAATCCTATGTTGTCATATTGTGGGAGTTGGCACAATGAAGTGTCATCCTACATGGCATATGACCACATGTAATTTTGTCCTCACATGAGGAGATAGGCGTCCCACTTAGTGGTAGGAATATTTTGCCATGTGTCGGCATCTTGGATGTTGTGTAAGGGAATGTTGACCGTAACGGTCATGACAGATTCCTATGACGAAGTTATGACATGTAAGAGTCAAAAATAGGAGATTCTATGATAGGTGAAGACATGTGTCGAAGAGCATCTTTGAAAAAGGCATTTTTGGGCACCCCAAGGTGGACTATGACATGTTGTAAGAGAATATGCTATTTATAGCCTATGTATGACAGATTCTCTTACAGCTGTAAGTTATGACAGATATGATAGATTCTATGATGGTTGTAAGAGTCGTAAGAGCATCTGTCATAGCCCTTTTTGGAAATAGGCGACCTCCTTGGGATGGGGTGACTTGACAAGTGTCCATAGGCATGGGTTTTGGGACATGAGGCCATGTTTGATGCCCATCCCTATGTGGAGCCATATTTGCCTTTTATTTGGTATATAAACAGGTGCTTTGGAGAGGAGATGTACTAAAGGTTTGATAGGTACTGTTATGCTACTGGTTTGTCTCCATATATAACTATCAAAGACTCTTGAGAGATTGCACTGCAAGTGTATTGTAAACCATTTTAGTTTTGTTAATACATTGTGCAGGTTTTGGAGTGTGGGGTTTTTTACTTATAAGGGTTTTCCCCACGTATATCTTGTGTCTCTCTTCTTCTGTTTCACTTTCTTGTTTATGTGTTTGCTGCAATATCTCTATTAGTGGGTTTAACATTGCTGTAATAGTAAGGATAAATTGAATTTGCACTCTCCTGCCCCCATTAGACTAGTGTAAGAAGCAATTTCTACACACCTAGCTTCCTTTCAGTTGGTATCAGAGCCTGGCCAGTTTTGGTTCTAGCTGTTAGGTAGGGGTTTTTTGAGGTGATCTTAGGTTGAGTGGGAGTGTTGTATAGAGTATTTTGTATCTTGTTGTAGCAAGGAGATGGCAACCACATCCAAAAGGTTAGAGGTTGAGAAATTCAATGGCACTAATTTTGAGTTGTGGAAACTCAAGATGGAGGACCTACTTGTTGATCATGACCTATGGGAAACCGTATCCAGTGTGAAACCTATAGTAATGTCACAAGTTGATTGGGACCTCAAAGATTGGAAGGCTAAGGGTCTCATAAGACTCTTTTTAGCTGATTCTGTCCTGTTGAATGTCCATGAGGAGAAGAGCACGAAAGATCTTTGGAAGAAGATGTTTATCAGGCCAAGTCCTTGGTAAATAAACTTTTCCTAAAAAAGAAGTTGTTCGCTCTGAAGATGGAAGACGGAGGATCTATTGCGAATCACATGAATTTAACATGATTGTTGCATAGATGACATCTGTGGGTGTGAAAATGGAGGAGGAGGATCAATGTATGACCCTGCTTTGTTCTTTGCTAGATTCATGGGATCATCTTCTCATGGCTATCAAAAGCACCACTACCACCTTCAAGATGGAAGATGTGGTGTCCTCACTATTATCTGAAAAAATGCGGAGGATGTCTTTTGAGGCTACCAAAGAGGCTCTTGCAATTCATGGAAGACCCAAAGAGAAAGGGAAGAAGAAGGACAAGAAAGGTGATAAGGGTAGATCCAAATCTCGGGGGAGATCCAAATCTCCTGGAAAGTCCAAGGCTCTATTTTGGAACTGTGGAAAAACTTGGCATTTCCAAAAGGAATGCAAAGAGGAGAAGAAAATGAAGAAGAAAGCTCCTGATTCAGATTTTGACAAGTCACAAGATGATGGTGATGCCTTCATCATAGCCCTAGCCATCCATGCATCTGATGATGTGTGGTTGATTGATTCTAGTGCATCATTCCACATGACCTCGCATCGAGACTGGTTCATGAAATATGAAGAGTTCGATGGTGGAAGAGTGTACCTAGATGACGAATCTCATCTGAAGATTGTTGGTCATGGAAGAGTCTTAATCTGATTCCCTGATGGACAAGTGAAGGGGATCATTGGAGTTATGCACATTCCAGGCCTTGCACGGAACCTATTTTCTATAAGTATGTTGAATGATGCAAGTGTACAGGTTGTGTTTTCGAAGGATGGATGCAAGATGACTAGAGGATCTATGGTGCTTGCGAAGGGTACTCGGAGAGGTACTCTATTTCAGCTAGAGGCATGCACTTCACAGTGCAATAGTTCTTCTGACTCAAAGAAATGAGTTGTAGTCACTTCATCCCCACCATTTGAATGAGCAGTGAAGAAATCTGTTGTAACTAGTTCTGATGGTAGTACACATGCTATGGAAGCTAAGCTTCCTGCTGAAAACACTATGTTATGGCATTTGAGATATGGCCATGTTGTTCTCAAAATCAGCTATGCTCATTTTTGTAGACAACCCCACGAAACTTGTCCGTTTCGTGAATCTACACTCTAAGATCGCAAATCGAGACAAGATTCCCTTGATCTCGTGTGAGGTCATTTGACATTCTAAATTCATTTGCGACATCCCCTTGAATCGGTCTCTCGATATTTGCGAAGAACGTTCAAGTTGCAAATTGGTTAAAATGTTAGTTTTAGTCATCTTTCAGGTGTTAGCCATTTTTTTTGTTTTGTTTTGTTCACATGTAAGGGTGGCCAAAATACCCGCTATTACATGTTTAGAAGCTTGTTCACATGTGAGAGTGGCGTTTTTAGCCGCTATTACATGTTGAACTTTGTGTTTTATGCAACGGCAGCCGAAATACCCACTTTTACATAACTTATTCAATGGCACTCGCAACAGCGGCCAAAACACCCGCTCTGACAAAGATCTTCAAATCTTTCGACTGGAGTGCCATTAATGGCCACTCATGCCGATTCATTTAATGATCGTTTTTAAGTTTTAAGTATTCGTTTTGCCTTTTCTTTGTTTATTGTTTATGCTCGAACCAACGCCATGGAGGAGAGTCTGAGAGAAAATTTCCGCAGCTTGGATCAAACCTTTGGCATCTCTTTTCTCTATTCTCAATCAGCATTCGTGGTGGTGTTCAAGTTCACAGTTTTCTCCAGGGCTCATGTCAAAATCATCTCCTTCAAAGTCTAGAGTCATGAAGTACAAGTACCAGGGTGTCTTCCCGGTAACAGCAGTTCAGTCAAATGTTGATGAAATCAGAGACACTGAAATTAGACATGTAGATATGGCCGAATTCATAGATAGAACCAAACAAGCAAATCCCTCCCGGCATATGCAGAAAATCATTGACAGCAGTATTCATTTGGTTGCATCATTTCCTGTCAGTGCACATAATCCTGAATTTGTTCTACAAGTGGCTAACCACTACAATAGGGACACCAGAGCTGTGACAGACTCACAGGGAAATGTTATCATGAGATTGGATGCAGAATTCATAGACAAAATCTTCATGTGTCCACCAATTGAAAATGTCGGGCAGATTGATTTTGCTCAGGGTCAACAAGACTACGACAATGACTTGGAATCTGTTAGAAGACACATAAACAGCAAATGGTTGAAGATTCCTAGGGCAACTTTGACCAGATGGCCAAAAGACCTTCACAGGAGTGATTTTGTGGAGGAAGTGTGCGATTTGATCACTCTTTTGAGTCGCATCAGAGGACTCCCTTCCACTTCCAAATTCCAGGACTGGATGTACACTTACATCAAGGTGATTCTACAGGGTAACCAAAAGATATTTTGGGGTGAACAGATCAGCAATGCTCTGCACGAGCAACTGATAAGGGTCAATACTACCTTCAAAATTTACATGACCTCTTATCTTGTCTATGCTGCTGCAAGCATGAGGAATTTTCTAGGTTTGACCCAAGTAGGGGACAGGAGGTTGGTCCCAGTATATGAATATTACCCCCAAATCACACTGAAGGGGTCAATTCATCATTTCAGAAGAGTCAATGATGCGTTCTTCTCAATTTTCATTTGCTTGTGGGATGGTGAACTGGTTCAAAAAAGAGTATCTGATGAGGCATGGTAGGTTGTAAATTCTTTTGGTTGCTTATTCTTGCAATTTCCCACCTTCACTTATCTTCAGGTAGGATACTATCCTGGTTACCCTTACATGCTGCCACGGTATCCTAGTGATCGCGTTGTTCTTATGGAGCTTTGCAGACAATTGATCGTGCTACACAATAAACAGATGGAGCTTAAGAAGTCGGGGATAAAATTTCCTATTGAAATTGGGAGGTACTCGGTTCAGTCTACCAACAAAGCAAAGATAATTGACTCTGAGTTGCAGTTGGTCACTATGAAGACCTACAAGAAGAGAAATCATTTCGACTTCAGAAGGGCTCAAGATAAAATCAAGAGGAAGTTGATTTTTCATGAACCAATGGTCGAAGACATATGGGCAAATCTCAGGACTCAAAATGAGATCAGAAAATTGGATTTCTATAGGCTTCATCTGAGCCAAATTAGGGAATTAGGACTAGCTGATATTCCAGATGGAATGGAGGATGATGGAGATGTCCTAGATCACAAATATGAGGCAGAGAATGTTGAGGCTTCACCTCTCCCAGAGGTAAAGTGGTTAGTCAAGGAGGAAACATCCATCAGGAAAAGATTTCAACCTATATTGGCAAACACCAACTTGTGGTTGGAAAGTAAAGGGATCAAGTTGAAAGAGTTCATTACAGGGTCTGAAGAGGGAACACAAGAGCAAACAGGTAAAAAGGTGGAAAACCAAACTAAGAACAAGAGTGACGCTCCTTCCTCCTCCAAGGTACATAAACCAAAGATCAAATTTGTATCCAAGGGAGGAAAGAAGAAAGAAACCACAGAGGCTTTTGATGCCACTAAGTCAGATGTTGAAGACATCAATGATGATCATATGGAAATTGAAGATGTTGAGACTGAAGGACAAAATGTTCAAAGGCCTAAGACGAAGGTGTCTGAGGAAGCTGAACAAGGTGAAGATGAAGATACAGAGGTAGAGCGACTTGATGGTTCCCCACAGACTCCTGTGAAAGACCTTCCTTCTAATACACAAGTTCTTACACCTCCTCCTCATGTTCCATTTTCTGATGGTTTGCCAGTAATCTCAAATGTTCCTCTTTCTCCCATTTTTGTTGTTTCTTCTAATTATACTCCTCAATCCATGAGGGATAGTCTTGGAACCGCTTTTGATTCTTCTGGTTCCATTCCAAGCTTATCTTCCCCTTCTTTTGATATCGGGGAACAAACTATTTTGGAGAACCTTCTTGATGCTTCACAAAAGGTTGTTGATACAGGTGTTGTGTTTACCAACACAAGTCCAATTGTCACCATCACAGGTATAACCATGGAGCCAACCAAGCAAGTAGTGGATCCTCCATCTGTTGATGTATCTATACTTCCTCCGTGGTTATCTACCTATACTCCAAAGAGGAAGAAACAAGCCATCTCACTTGATGAGATTGACATTGAAAAGCTGTTGCCCGTGAAAGCTAAGAGTCAAAAGAAGAAGCCTAAGACTGTTTCTAGGCTGGTCACCGAAAAGGGAATCAGATATGCCGAAATTGCCAAACCTCCTGAGGATGCCACAGTTGATACTTTTGACATGAGCAGTTATGTCATCTCAAGGGTTGAACTTGGTAAAGTGACTCATGAAGGTGTCAAAGCAGATTTCCAGACCACTGCCACTACCCTGCTTGAAAAGTATGATGAAGCCAAGAGGGAAAAAGAGCAATACAAAGCAAAAGCAGAACAACTGGCCGCTGTCCTTCAGAAAATAGTGAAGTCATCAGAGATAGTAGAACCAATGGCAGTGATAGTGGAAGATCCCCTGATATAGAAGGTTGAAAAAGCTCAAGCTAGAGGCAAGATAGTGGGGGATGTGGTGGAGCGATTGTTGGCACAAGGACGAGTTCTGCTGAAAACCGCTGTGGAAAGAAAGGAGAAAATGGACAAAGCTAAGGCTGAGCTGGACAATCTAGTGGATCTACTTTCACAAGAGCTACAAGATCAAGAAGAAAACCTAGAAGAGTGGACAAATATGAAGAAGATCAAGATAAAGAATCTGATCACCATTGGGGTCATCACCAACAGGGAATCATATCTCAAGACCAAGGAGACTCTAGCTCATCGAATTTTCATAATAAAGAGTCTACTTGAAGATCTGTGTCAAGCTCGAGAAGCCAGCGAAGACAGTGATGTCACACTCCTACATCGGCTGGAAGAACTTCCTTGCACCTTGACAAGGGAAGATCACAGTTTCCTCACGGCACAGGAAATGATAAGCTCTTTTGAAGAAATGGTACAGAAGAAATTTGAAGAGGAAGCTCCCTCCGTGCTCTCAATGGACAACCTGTATGATCAACATTCGACTCTGGAGAACCTGAAGGATCATTTAGAAAACCATGAAAAGGCAATAAAGGTAGTGAAAGATTCAATCCTCCGAGCTCGCACCATCTCTGAAAACACAGCAAAACCAGATGCATGCGAGATGTCAGTTGTTCAAACCATGTATCAGAATTTCTTGAGGAAAAAGATGGAGGAAGCTAGTGCCTTAGCTTATTTTTCTTAGATTTTATGTAAATGGAATTTTGTTTTGGACATCTACACATGTAATTTTCCAAAATGTAATTACATGTGAAACAAGAGAAGTCATAAGTCAAATAGGACTCTCTTGTTGAATAAGTCAAAGTAGTTGTAGATTTCCTAGATTTTCTCAAGGTCTTTCCCTATAAATAAAGGGGACCTCTTTTGTAAATATTATCTTTTGTCTATTGCAAGAAAATTCTGGCGAATTGAGAAGCAAATCAAGACTTTGTGCTTTTTGTGAAAATCAATATTCAAATATTTATCAATACAAGAAAGCAAGTTCAATTCCAATCTTTGTCTTGGGATTATTTGTGTTGTGATAGTTTTGTTCTTACGTCTTGCTATCATAATCTTATTTGATAATAATTGAAGTGTGGAGTTTGTTTCAAGTGATTGAAGAGCACTCTTAATTTGATTCTGATAAACTTTGTGTTATCAAATCGGTTGCGGGTTATATGTTCATGTTTGTGAGAATACAATAGTTTGGAGACTTTGTGCTGCAAGTTGTTATATTTGATTTACTTTTATCGTCTTGAAGAGGAGTGAAGACTTTGGGCTGCATTCTACTTCAAATAGTTCCGTTTACAAGCAGTAAGTAAGATAACAAAAAACTTTGAGTTTCTGTGATTTTGTGATAATTTACAAGTCTTATATCAAGAGTTAGAAATATAAACATCTATTCTAAAAAAAGAGAATGAGATGAGATGGAACCACCACAAATATAGTTTTTAGTGTACATAAATTTGATAAGTTGTTTGATTTGTAAAAGTTAAGTAATTAGAGGGAACCTCCCCTTGCTGAGAGGAGAGACTTTGTCTCATCATAGCTTTGGCTGATATACCCATTTTGCCGTTAGTGAGTTAATGACAAAATAGTCACCCAACAGGCCACATTGGTGAGAAAGGTCTGCATACCCTGAAAAATAAAAACTCATTGAGGGGTTAAATGATTGTAATCTCAAGTTTTACTTTTGTGAACATTACATTTATGGAAAGTAAAACCATGGTTAGTTTTACTCTAGTTCTCACAAGTCTTCTGGTGTATTGGATCTTATTCATTCTAATGTGTTTGGTCCTGTTAATGTTCCTTTGATTTCAAAATCTATATATTTTGTATCTTTCATAGATGATTACAATAGAAGGACATGGGTTTATTTTATCAGAAGCAAGACTGAAGTCTTTAGTCAGTTTAAGGAGTTTAAAGCCTTTGTTGAAAATCAGACTAGTGAAAAGTTAAATGTTTGAGAATTGACAATGGTGGTGAGTTTTGTTCGGTAGAATTTGATAAGTTCTATAAAGAGCAAGGGATTGAAAGGCATAAGACAACTCCATATACCCCACAACAAAATGGAGTTGCAAAGAGGATGAACAGGACACCGATGGAGAAGACTAGGAGTATGCTTAGTGGAGCAAGCCTCGAACAAAAGTTTTGGTCTGAAGCTATTGCCACTGCTTGCTATCTGGTAAACAAATCTCCTACATCAGCTCTTGTTGGTAAGACACCTATGGAGGTGTGGTCTGGTAAGAAGCCTTCAGTTAGACATCTTCATGTATTTGGTTGTGAGGCATATGCACATGTGCCTAGGGAAAAATGGTCTAAATTGGAGAACAAGGATGTTAAATGTATTTTCATTGGCTATTATGTCGGTGTGAAAGGATACAAGCTTTGGGATCCTATGACTGAAAAAGTGTTGTATAGTAGAAGTGTTATCTTTAGAGAGCTAACACCTTCTTCCGTGGTGCTACAGCTAGAAGAAACAGTAAAGAAAGAAGATGAGGCTCAGTTTCCTTCTACTCCTAAGAAGATTGAACAGACAGACCCTGTCAGACCTGATGATGAGGAGAGCTCTAGCCGCTCTAAAAGCTCAAAAGAAGAAGAAAAACCTCAACCACAACCATTAAGGAGGTCTACATGAACAAGAAAGCAACCTGATAGGTTTGGTTATTTATTACTTGGTTCTAGTTGTGCTTTTGCTTTACTTACTAACACTTATGAGCCTAGAACTATGAAAGAGGCTATGGGCATGAAAGATTCAGGTTCCTGGAAGGAGGCCGTGGAGGATGAGATGGATTCTTTGGAAAAGAACAAAACATGGGACTTGGTGCCTTTGCCTGATGGACAAAAACCTATTGGACGCAAATGGGTGTTCAAGAAGAAATTTGGTGTAGATGGCAATGTTGAAAAGTACAAGGCTAGATTGGTTACGAAGGGGTACTCACAAGTGGAGGGAATTGATTATGGTAAATTTTTCTCTCCCATTGCAAAGCTGACATCCATTAGATTCCTATTATCTCTTGTAGTTGCTTATGACTTAGAGGTAGAAAAGATGGATGTGAAGATAACTTTCCTTCATGGTGATTTGGAGGAAGAGATTTACATGTCACAGCTAGAGCATTACATAGAGAAAGGTAAAGAAAATTTGGTTTGCAAGCTTAAGAAGTCTTTGTATGGTTTGAAGCAATCTCCTAGGATGTGGTACTTGAAGTTTGATGCATTTGTGTTGTTAATTGGTTATCTGAGATCAAAATTAGATCATTGTGTGTATTACAAATTTGACAATGATCACATTCTCATTATTGCATTGTATGTTGATGATATGTTGTTGATTGGGAATGGTAAGAATATGATTTCTGATTTGAAGTCTCAGTTGTCAGCATAGTTTGAGATGAAAAATCTTGGGGCAGCCAGGTACATTTTGGGGATGGAAATCAGAAGAGATAGAGCTAACAGAAAAATTTGGTTAAGCCAGAGTAAGTATGTGAAGACCGTGTTGGACAGGTTCAACATGGCAGATTGTAGACCATTGCGTGTTCCTGTTTCATTGGGAATAAAGTTATCTATTAGTGATTGTCCAAAATCTCCTAGTGAGGTGGAGGACATGAGTAGAGTACCTTATGCTAGTGATGTTGGCAGTTTGATGTATGCCATGGTCTGCATAAGACTAGACATTGCCCAAGTAGTGGGAGTTCTTAGTCGATTTATGGCTAATCCTGGACGGGTACATTGGGATGCAGTTAAGGGAGTGTTCAGATATTTGAGGGGTACTTCCGAGTATTCCATTTGCTATCATGGCAATGCTACAGGACCTTCGTATTTAGTTTGTATTCATGGATTTGTGGATTCTGATTAGGCAGTTGACATTGACAGCAGGAGATCCACCAGTGCCTATGTGTTCACTATGTTTGGTGGTGCAATTACTTGGATGAGTAAGCGACAACCTATGGTTGCTTTGTCCACTACTGAAACTAAGTATATGGCTACAACTCATTCTTGCAAGGAAGCCATTTGGGCATAGAGAAGTTCAGATGGTGTTCGGAGTCTATGGGCGTCTCGACCTATAGCAGTTAAATCTTGTTAATTCTATTGTCTCTTACAAGGTGTTTGACAAGTGGGAGAATGTTGGGAATTAAGGTGTCTCAACCTTGGTAATTCCTTGTATTTTTAAATTGTATTTATTTATTAATTACCTATTGTATTAATTGGATGCAAATCCTATGTTGTCATATTGTGGGAGTTGGCACAATGAAGTGTCATCCTACATGGCATATGACCACATGTAATTTTGTCCTTACATGAGGAGATAGGCATCTCACTTAGCGGTAGGGATATTTTTCCATGTGTCGGCATCTTGGATGTTGTGTAAGGGAATATTGATCGTAACGGTCATGACAGATTCCTATGACAAAGTTATGACATGTAAGAGTCAGAAATAGGAGATTCTATGACAGGTGAATTCATGCATCGAAGAGCATCTTTGAAAAAGGCATCTTTGGGCATCCCAAGGTGGACTATGACATATTGTAAGAGAATATGCTATTTATAGCCTGTGTATGACAGACTATAAGTTATGACAGCTATGACAGATTCTATGATGGTTGTAAGAGTTGTAAGAACATCTGTCATAGCTCATTTTGGAAATAGGTGACCTCCTTGGGATGGGGTGACTTGACAAGTGTCAGGAGCATCCTACAAAGTTGGACAAGTGTCCATAGCTGTGGGTTTTGGGCCATGAGGCCATGTTGGATGCCCATCTCTATGTGGAGCCATATTTGCCTTTTATTTGTTATATAAATAGGTGCTTTGGAGAGGAGATGTACTACAGGTTTGACAGGTACTATTATGTTGCTAGTTTGTCTCTAGATAAGAGTGTTGAAGACTCCTGAGAGCTTGCATTGCAAGTGTATTGTAAACCATTTCAGTTTTGTTAATACATTGTGTAGGTTTTGGAGTGTGGGGTTTTTCACCCAATAAGGGTTTTCCCCACGTATATCTTATGTCTCTCTTCTTCTGTCTCACTTTCTTATTTATGTGTTTGCTGCAATATCTTTGTTAGTGGGTTTAACATTGCTGTAATAGTAAGGATAAATTTAATTTGCACTCTCCTCCCCTCATTAGATTAGTGTAGGAAGCGATTTCCGCACATCTAGCTTCCTTTCATTATTCGCCTCGAATTTTCTGTGAAACTTAGTGATTTCTTTCTTGAAAGATATAAGGTAAGAAGACACATTGCAAAGTCTCTCAATTGAATTCCCATAAATAGTAACCTTATCACCCAGTTCTTATGTGACTAAATCCTTGAATTTTTTCTTGATAGTGATGACATCTATTAAATCTATTTCATTTTCATCAAGGATATCAACCCCTATAGCTATGCAACTACTTCTAAGATCTATTAAGTATGATTTATAAATTTTCAAAATCTTCTCCAAATCAACCAAACACTACTTGACCATTAATAATTTCCATTGAATAGCACTCAACCATTTTACTGATTCATTCTCTTCGAGTTTGCCAATGATATTTTTTGATATTAGGATGCTAGTTTCTATTTTAATTATTTCCCACAAATCATTCGTTGCTACCATCAGTAGACTTTCCTCTTTATTGATAGTTTTTATTTTAGAAAGTACTTCTATTTATTTTACTGATATATTCTCATACAATAAAACCACTTCACCAAGATACAATATTCCTTCCACAGTTAACCTTTCAACCCATGATTCAATTACTTTCCCCAAAATTTGATATTTGATTATTTGATCTATTACATCAAGACTTACCCCTTTGGGAGGGGCCTTCACAAGAGTTTCAAGTGATGCATCCAAAGGTTGTGCAGTGGTATCTACAATAGATTTAATATAAGAGGTGAGAACATCTACCTGCTCTTCCAGTAATTCTTTTTTCTTTTTTCTTTTCTTCCAATCTTTTGGCCAAAATGTCCACGGATAATTTAGTGTTATGGATACTCCCTCTATGGTGGGAGGGGCCAAATCTACTTCACTAATATTGAAATCATCTATTGAAATCTCCTTTTCATTTTTATTAGTCATCAGTTCGACAATCTCCACAAATGGATGTTTAGTCACAGGGTCTACCATAAGCTTGAACATCCTTTTGGCTTTCTTATGATGATAATCTAATTGCAGTAGTCTAGCTACTAGATCAAAACTCAGGTTTACCATTTGTGTGTATTTTCTTTTTATGCCAATGGCCTCTTTCAACCATGTTGGTGATGGTAAGACATAATGAGTATCAACCATGGTTGTTGGTACAAAGTGTGAAGGAGTAATAGGAACACTTTGTTGTTGTTGTGGAGGGGAAATGAAGAAGATCTAACATTAGGAGAGATCGATGGGGAAGTTTGTGTTGGAGATAAAGGAATATTACCTTGAGTAGATGGAGAGGAAGAAATGCCTTGATCTCCATCTTGTTGCCTTTGTTCTTGACCTGGTGTCCCTATAGAATTAGCTCTAGGAGCTCTTTTGATTTCTAATTTTCTCCTCAATTGTTCACTGTCACCTTCACACTGGAACTTTAATTTTCCATCTCTATTTGGATCATCATCACCATCATTTCCACCTATTGTAATTTCTTTGGACCTATTGGAATAAACATTAGTAGGTGTCACCTAAGAAGTAGACCCAATAGCTACTTTTTGTCTAGTTACTATTTTCTCTTTAGGGGGTATGATCCTATAGTATGATCAAGGGTTTTATCTTTCAACCACCTTTTGCTCTTTTCTAATAAAAATGAGGATCTAGTAACAACATCTGCAATATCTCTCTCTGACCACCTCAATCTAGGTAAGAGTTTTGAACTCTCAACATAATACCCTTTATCTATCATATTTGAATAATCAACAATATTAGGAAGGTCCCACCCTAGATTGAAGGCTCTCATTTGATCCATTGTGAGTCTCATCCAATCTCTTCTTCTAACCTAATATTCATCAATACAATCTTCCTAGAAATCCTCAGGCTAAGGTTGATGGTCATGCAACAGTGGAGTATACAAATTATCTTTCACAAAATTTTTACTATCAAAGTATGGCCTTGAAACAAATAAATGAAAGTTGAATTTTGAAAGAATTTGGTCCACATTCCTTGCATCCTCATGCATTTTACATGTGAAATGGGTTATCTTGATAGGGAAAGAATATACCCCTTTCTTATAAGCATGATACTTCTTACTAACCTGAGCAATCTATCTACAAACTTCTAAAAATACAATGTAATATGTAGCATCTCTAGGAAATTTGTAAGGAAACTATTCAAAACCCCCAATTATTACATATGTGAACCTGTCAAACTGAATAAAGTAACTTCCAAACTGTATTACGATGTTTGTTGCTTCAGGTGAAATTTTGACTTCAAGGTTCCCATGAATCTTCTTTACATTAAACATATGAAAATCATCATTAACCCTTCCAAAGTCTTTGTTTCCATTTTCCTCTCATAACTAAGGATAATAATCGTACACCTATGTATCATTATTGAAAGTACCTAGAGTCTTCAGACTAGGCCATACCACCTGCATGTTTGCCAAAGTATAGAAAAGATAGGAACAAATGTGAAATTGGTTCTTCTTTCAAAAATTAACCAACTGATCATGTATGTGATCACTAATTATCTTCGCCCAGTCTATGTGTTGAGATCCAATGCATATGACCAGTATAAATTGGCACATCCATTCTACAAACTTGTTAGAGTCCTCACTACCTACCACTCTATGGAGTAAAGTTATCATATCTAAAATATCTTGTTTGAAGTGATCTCCCATTAGGTTCTTGGGAACCTATTATTTTCCCTCCTTTCTTTAACCAAGTTCTAGCAATAGAAGTTTTACACCAATCCTTTTTGTCTAGGTAATAAGCCCAGTCAGTTTCCATAGACATGTTAACCTACTCATCCCACGAGTAATCTGAAAGTGTTATTGATAGACTCAACATCCAATTTCACTATCACATTATCGTCTATCCCAATAACTTGTCTATCTACTCAATGTGGTATCTCTCTATACATTATAGTACTAGTTTAGGGCACTATACGACAATAGCAAAACCTCCTGTATGAGCAAGTCCACTAGAAAATGTTTGCTCAGCCAGTGGTGCCCTAGGATTCTCATTCATCCTTTTCCAAAAATCCTTTAAATCAATGTGCCCCAGGTCAGTATCTTTAAATCCTATTATGTTGGAAAATGTCCCCTTAGGGTCTTTTCCCTCTTAAGGTTTAGTTCTCGGGTCCTTTAGAATGCATTTAGAGCATCTTGGATGATTTTGATGACTCCTAATGAGAAAACCCTAAAGTTTCATGGAAAATAAGACTCAGGGGATGCATTTATGACAAATCCTGCCTGAAATAGGGAGAGAGGACTTGGTCACCCGCGCCCTAGTCCTACCTTATTTTAGGTCAGGACCAATTTCAAAGTGTCAGTTTATGACCGTTATTTAGGTCCTATGCTAACACGGTAAGTTTGAATTATGAAATTCTTAGAGGGGATGTTTGTAGTTACATATATAAGCAAGATTAATGATTCATTTGTAAACTAGATGGACATTTTGGTTGACAAGCTTTTGTGAAAGTGATTCAAGGCATTCATTGTGTTGCAGAGCATAATTTTGTGTTGTTCTTGTGTTTGTAGTTGTAGATTTGGCATCCATCTTCTCATGGCATGAAGAGTATCTTCCTTCCATGAGATATTCACTACAAGGTGATATCAATTATGTTTTCAATCATTTATATCATTTGGATTTTGCCTTTATCCTGCAGGGATATGCACTCTGAGGCTTGACTAAGGCAAGCCTCTAAACACCACAACCCCCAACCCATTTTTTTGTGATTGCAGGTTATAGGTTGCAAAAGTAGAAAAAGTGGAGTTGCAGGAGAGCAGTGCAGACTGTCAGAGTTCTAGATCAGAGAAGAAAATAAGGACCTAGACTTAGGTGCCCGCTCATTAGTCCTCCAGATCCCGCAACAGGAAAATCGCCGAAACAACAGGAACATGTTGCAGACAAGATTCCCAGATCTTGACAAAAACTGTGGCATTGGACTAGGGCACCTACCCATTAGTCTCTAACTTTTCCGCTTTCTAAAATTCAAAATCTAGTACGCATTTGATTGTCATTTGATATCTCTGTGTGATCATTTTCTGTATTTTGTTTATTTCTTCATGAATTCATGTAATTAGGGTTTTGAGCATAATTGGGCTTA
Organism: Cunninghamia lanceolata; assembly: GCA_027924645.1. Taxonomy (NCBI): domain Eukaryota; kingdom Viridiplantae; phylum Streptophyta; class Pinopsida; order Cupressales; family Cupressaceae; genus Cunninghamia; species Cunninghamia lanceolata. The sequence continues at coordinate 5,111,067 of BSBN01000249.1, forward strand.
ATTGAACAATAAAATCACACAATTCCAATCTTCCCCTATGTTCCAAGTGATAGAAGGTTTGTAGTAGGTTCCTTTACTTGGTTGGAAGTCCTTGAATGTTTAGAGGTGAAAGGAGGATCAACACAAACAACTATCAAAGTAAACCCTAAACATCCTCTTCATTTTTCACCTTAAACATTTTGGTGAACCCATGTTTGGACTTTGTAGCACCTTTTTGAGTGTTTTGCTTCAAATTTACATTCATTTAATCCATTCATATCATTCTTCAGCTTATTACATTTGAAAAATTAAAAAAATTGAAAATTATGAAAACAATTAGCATTTTTAGCTTGTATTTTCAAATTATTTAATTAATTTGCATTTAATTTCAATAAATTTCTGTCATTATCATCAGATCTTATTTAAAATACAGAAAATTTTCATTCATCATTCATTTAGACCACATTTTCATGATTAAATTGATAAAATTGCTTGAAATTGTGCATTTTTTCATATAACCTAGTTTTGCATTAGCTAGGGTTTGTAGTCAAAATCTTGTTTCATATTTTACTACCCTTTTAAAACACTCATTAGGATTTATTTCTAACTTTAGTGTTGCATCTTAGTGGTTTGCTTGCAAAATTTCAGCCTAGGGTTTTAAAACTTTGCTTTTTCACTAGATTTTGGCCTTATTGTTTCTCTAGATTTGCTCCATAGCTGTGTTGTAAAGGATTTTTCTGCACTAATTCACTATTATCAAGGTTGTTATCTTCTACCCCTCCTCAAATTATTTACAATGCCTTTTTATTGAGCCCTTGCATTGAAAATTTGGTGAAAAATTACATATTTTCCCTAGGGTTTGACCTAGAGTTGCACTCCAAGCGTGTTGTGACACATTTGATGGCTTTAGGTGACTAATATTACTATTATAATCTACTGAGCCTCTTAAAATTCTTTACAACACCCTTTTTATTGGGTCTTTACATTAAATATTTGTGAAAAATTACATATTTTAGTGTATTTTCACTAGATTTTGACTTGTCACTGATATCAGACATATTACTTTCTTCACTTTATCAATTTTCTTACACCTGTTGGCAAGAGACACTACTAGGCATGATAAGTGTTGTCATTGATGGCAACTAAGTCTATACTACACATCTGCATTGCATAATTTGCCCATACCGAAAATCAGATTGAAGATTTGTCTAAGTCTGGTAAGTCAAGAATAGAGTGTGTGATAGGGTCTGATATCTTGGTCTGGATCTCCCCAGGAGTAAATTAGAGTTTGTTGTAGATCTGAGGGAGTCATAAGCATTGACAGGATAATCCAAACCCAGAGTTTTACCCTTCAGTGATGAAGGATTCAATAGTTATTAGCATCTGAGTATTGGGTTAACAGTTTGACAGAGCAGACAGAAGAAGAACAAGCCGACCTTGTAATTGATCTTGGCTCCGAATGTATGGAAGTTGTTGGTTGGACAAGTTGTGATGATCAATGATAGTAGCTAACCTGAATAATGATTTGTGAGTGCAAGTTTTGGTCTACGTTACAAGTGTACATGGATTTAGCTAACAGAGTAGAATTTTCAATAAAGTTCTAAGTGTTCTTGAAGCTAACTAAAAAGTGGTTGAAGATCTGGATGCATATAACCAGAACTGAATCCTTGCATTGATAGATGCTAATTATCAGTTCAATTTCATTGTAATCTTCTTTCTATAGGCAATGTGCCTTCTGTAGGCAGTAAGCCTTCTTTGAGGAATGAGCTCTGGGTAGTGAGCTCGAATGCATGTGCATTCCCCTTTGTAAAACTTTTAACATAGTATAATCTTTGTGGATTAACCCCCGCCATGGTTTTTCCCTTAACTAGGTTTCCACATCAAAAATCTTGGTGTCAAGTGTGTTACTTATGTTTTTTCTCATGTGTTATTGATTCATGCTTTAATGTTCATATCATTAATTTGATTATAAGTTGTAAAAGAGGATTAAAGGCAGAAAAGTTTAATTTGTGTGACAACTGATTCACCCCCTCTCTCAGTTGTCTAGACTAATTCCAACAATTGGTATCAGAGCCAAGTTCCTTTGAAAAAGTTTAACAGCTTAAGGAAGATCTGGGAAGGCAGTAAAATGGATGAATATAACCTTCAAGGGCAACTTAATCTCACCCTAGAAGATCTTGAGCAGTCCAGAGAAGAAGTCCAAGAGCTACAAGAAAACCTCAAAAATGCTGAAGACTTCATTGAGATTTTAAAAGGAAAATTGAGCAAATCAAATGAAAAAGGGAAGGAGCAACCTCTTCAACTGAGAAATCATTATGAAGACAAGGCCTTGAAAGAGAAGACAAAGGAATGTGAAAAGTTAGCTAAAGAAGTTGTTGTCCTAAAACATGAGATGGAATCTGGGGTGATGAGACTAACCAAGGAAATTAAAGATTGGAAGAAAACTGAAGAAGAGATGAAACAAAATCTTAAAGAGAGAACTGAAGAATGCTACAAATTGGATGGAATGGCTGGTGTCCTAGAATCTATTCTACAAGAAAGAAGAGACAATGAGAGAGAACTTGAGAGACAAATTATCACTCTCAGACATGACCTAGAAGTTGCAAATGAATATAAGGAGAAGTTCAAGATAAGTTTAGCTAAACTTGAAGCACTGATTGAAGGACAGAAAAAGGATGATGACAAGCATGGTCTTGGATATGAGAAAGGTGAAACTTCTAGATCCAGACAAAGAAATTTTCAACCAAGGAATGGGAGAAACAGAACTAGAAAACCTCTGGTAAGACAGCCTAATGCTCAAAGATATTCATCATTCAATGGAAATTGTTTCAATTACAATAAATTTGGTCATAGAGCTACTCAGTGAAGAAGCATAGTAAATCAAAATGGTCCATCCTTTTCTGGTCAATGCTTCAAGTGTAAGAGGTATGGTCTTAGATCAAATGAATGCAGAAGTATGATAATGAATAATTCTAACAATAGAGGAATTGGCAATTCTTTCAATGGTTACTATTTTTCTTGCAATGGGTTTAGACACATGGCTAATCAGTACAGATCAAGAGGAAATCAAGTTTATAAGAAAGGAAATATTGTGTGCTTTAATTGCAATAAATCTGGTCATATTACAAGATTCTGTAGAAGTAGGAACAATGGAAGAAGAGGTCCAGTAAACAGAAAACTAGATGAGCAGAGACAAGACAAAGGCAAAATAAAAATTGATGTGAATAAGATATAGAGTGAAATGAACAAGACTTGCGTGAAGAAAGATACAATGCACAATGGTGATGGGTCCGCACCAAAATCCAGTGTTGATAATTCCTCTGGGAATTAAATCAGGAGCTCTGGCTTAGGGGGAGCTGCATTAAACATCAAATTCCCCTAGTCAGTAAGTGGGTACCTAGATATGGCACAATGAGAGAAGATATTTTGAATTGTTTCAAAACTTTTGGAAGAATTTTCGGAAGAAAATATGTTAATATGGAAATTTGCGGAGTGATTTATGAAGAACGGTTCAAGAAACAGAGTAACCAGATGGAGTTAGGGCAGCACATTTATTACAATGTGAAATTAGGTTTTGCAAAGGGTAAAAGGTCACTTAATCATGCATTTGAACCACTTTGCATTTGAAGGAAATAAGTAGAAGAGCTTCTGAGCTACAAATCCAGAGATTGAAGAATGAAGAGCAAATTCAATTAGTAATTGATCAACCCTAACCCCGTGGAAGAAAAAGGTACTTCTCTGTAAAGCTTTGAATCTAAAATCTATTGAGATGGATTCTCCTCATGTTGTTGACATTACTGAAAGGCCTCGACCCAAATTTAAGAAGCATCCTCAAAAATCAATAGAAGTCGACCTGCTAGGCGCTTTTTCAAATGTTCCGTATGGTGTGCTACATGTTGAAGATATTAGGGTTTATATTCATGCAAACATAGATGGATTTGGTGATTCAAGGTATGTAAACTTGTTTGAGAGTCATCTCAAGGATAACAATCATGATCTTAAACCTGAGTATAAGGCACTGCATGATAAACACTTTATTCAGATTATGTGGTTTCCAACATTTGATGAAGATGAATGGGTCTGGTATGTTTTGAGTCAGATGAATGATGAATTCATTTGGCTGTTAAAACCATTCAAGATTACCAAGGATGTTATCAAAATTGTGACTAGGTTAAACTCAACCAGTGGATTACCCATGTTAAAATCTGTGAAAAACCAAACTGTTACTGATGCAACTGGTGCTAAATTTGATAGGAGGGCTATGACTATAAATGACATTATAGAACTAGATGTGAAGTTTGCTTCCATGGTGATTGGCTACAAGATATATCACTCCAGCAGGGAGAATTTTGTCTCTGGAACTGCCATATATGCAACATATCAAATGTTGAAGGAGAATGTAGATTATGACCTTTGTGAGTTGTTATAGAACCAGCTGATTGAGAACTTGAACAAAATCAAAAGGGATAAGAAAAACACTTTTAAATATGGTACATTGGTTCTATGCTTGTTTTTCTACTATATGAATGAAGTACCTGGAGTAAAGGGTGTTCACTAGACTAATGATGTGTCAGTTGCCATTCAGATCAGAGATCATCTTCGCAGCATTCGTGATTTAAAAGTTTAGAAAACTACAATATGGGGATACTTCAAGAATTTTTAGAGTATGATGCATTTAAGGGAAAGAATCCCTAAATCAATTGTTGAGAAGTACAAAAATGAAATATGCTTCATGGTTGACACTGATAAGTGCCTAATGGAAGCAGTGGAACCCAGAACTATTTGGATCATGCCCATGGGGTATGAAGTAGATGGAAAAATATTGAATATGTATGCTCAACATCTTCTAAGAAAGCCTAAAGACACAATAGTTGAAAGATTTGGAACATATGAGGAGTTAAGTTTAATACTGCATACTAAGCTCAGAGAACCTGAAACCAATAGGAAAGTAAGAAAAGAAGTTGAGCAGTTGGCTCTAAATTTGGGCCTAACTAAGGAGTCTGTGAGGCAATTTAGGGAAAGAACTAAAAAGGATGAGAAAGAGAAACAAGATAAGAAATAAGGAAGTGCTCTGGTGGAACCCTAGTCCACTTCAAGGACTACTAGGAGCTTTGTTGCTGCCCCTATTCCTCCTAAGACTGCAAAATTGGAAGTAAAATCATCCAAAAAAAGGGAGAAAAGGAAGAAAATAAAAGCATCCCAGACCTATGAAAGCATAAGACAAGAAGAAGAAGATACAGATTCTAACATTAATATCAAAGAACTAAAAGCCACAAGCACAAAAGCGGCCAAAATATCCAAGGAGATGCCCTTTAAAATCAAAAGGGAAAGCAAGAGGCAAAAGATAGAGGAATATGCAGAGAAGCCTACCCTTTCAGTAGATGACATCATTAAATCAGTTACTGTAGATGGAAACTTGGCTCCAATGATAGAATTCTATGATGACTATAGTGATGCTGACAAAAGAATACTTGAGGAAGCAACTGTAAGATATTTGAATATCTACAACAAGGCTCTTATTGAGATATGTTCATTGATACCAAAAAGCCTTGAAAATTTTTTGGAACTGAGAAAAGAGAATGCAAAAAGTAAGGATCTTGAGATCTGAGAACAAATATTGATACAATTATGTCCCCAAATTACTCTGAAGCAAATGAATTTGATATTTAAAGAAGCCAAGGATGAGTTCTGAAGTAAAAAATTAATGAATAAGCTTATGCTTGGGGAGACAAACAAGATTGCAAAGGAAACCAAAGAGATTCTCTGGAGTGCTTTGAAAAAGTATAATATTCCTATTGCAGAGGAGGTAAATGTAGAGATTGAGTCCTCAAACATGAATGTCGAAGGATTAAAGAAGAATAAGAAACAAACTAAAACTCTAGATTCCTCTGTTCTGAAAGAGGAAGTGCAAAAAGAAGAGGAGGAAGTATTAATAGAAAAAGCAAATGTTGGCCATGATCCTCTAGATCCTCCTGCTGCTGATGACTCTAGAAAGGACCAAGAAAGAGAAGCAGGAAAAGAGAGAGAAGGAAGAGGAAAAAGAAAAGGGAAAAGAAGAACTAGCCGAAGGAGATGGTGCTAATGTACCAAAGCAAGATAGTCTGGTTGCTGCCACTGACAAAGCACAAGGGAAGGAAACTAAAATAGCAAGTGTGGCAAGAGAGATTGCGGATGCAATGTAGAGTTTTCTTAGCAAGGAGATGCTAGAGTTAGATGAGCTAGATGAGCCAGAATTGATACAAGGACCAATCAATTTGGACACTCTCTCTCTGGACCAAATGCTGAAGATATCATCATTTACATAGGCCAAGGCAAGGGAGAAAATGTTGAAGTCTCACATTGAAAATAGTGAGTTGATAGGCCTAGCATCTAGAATACTGGAGAAGATCATGCCCACATATCAGAAAAATACATCTGATTCTCCTTCTGGTAATTTGAAAAATATTGTGCATTCTGTAAATACAAATTTTGAGTCTTTTGCAAAGTCAGCCGAAGTAAAGGTCCGAAAAGCATTTTTGGATAAGAGGTTTAGTGAACTAAAAGGCCTTATAGATAATGATAGAAAAACACTTGATATTGGTATAAAGAGTATTGAAAATGCTCTTAAGGATGGTGGTGATGTATATAAGTTTTGTTTATCATGGCCTAAAATAGTAGAGGATATTGAGAAAAAGATAAAGGAGCAGGAGAAAAAGCTGCTAGACCTATCTCAAAGTTTTGATCCTTTAACAGTATGTCCGGTGAGCCAAGAATGTCAAGCCATTATCCTAACAAATTAAATAAAGAAGCTTATCAAAGAAAAGAAGAACATTATGGAAAGAATGGGTGAGGATTGATTACCCCTAAGTTGGAAACAATGTTTAATACTTTGTCAGAGGCCCAAAGTACTACTAAGGCAAGTGATCCCTCAGATCTAAGGAAAGCAGAAGCATATGCATTTCTGCTAAGTGGACACATTTCAATTTTGGATGGTATGAAGAGAGGTTGGGCCACTGAATTTGTATAGTTAAAGAGTACTTTTGTAGATATCCTTAAATATATGTAAATATAACATATGGACTGTTTGTACATATGCAACCTTATGTACAGAATTTTTGCATAATTAGTGATTGTGGATCCCACCCTTTACCATTGATTTCAAAGGGGGAGTGAAGAGTAGTGAAAAATGAAGAAGCTAGCAAAGGGGGAGCATTGAAAAGTAGTGTGAACAATAGTATGGAGCACAAGCAAAGGGGGAGTTATTCCGACACTTAGTCATTTTTCGCTAAGTGTTGCCATCAATGCCAAAGGGGGAGATTGTTGGCAAGAGACACTGCTAGGCATGATAAGTGTTGTCATTGATGGCAACTAAGTCTATACTACACATCCTTATTGCATAATTTGCCCATACCAGAAATTAGATTGAAGATTTATCTAAGTTCGGGAAGTCAAGAACAAAGTCTGTGACAGGGTCCGGTATCTTGGTCTGGATCTCTCTGGGAGTAGATTAGAGTTTGCTACATATCTGAGGGAGTCATAAGTATTGATAGGATAATCTAAATCCAGAGTTTTTCCCTCTAGTGATGAAGGATTCAATAGTTATTAGCATTTGAGTATCAGGTTAACAGTTTGATAGAGCAGGCAGAAGAAAAATAAGCTGACCTTGTAATTGATCTTGGCTCTGGATGTATGGAATTTGTTGGTTGGATAAGTTGTGGTGATCAGTGATAGTATCCAACCTGATTAATGATTTGTGAGTGCAAGTTTTGGTCTGTATTACAAGTGTACATGAATTTAGCCAACATAGCAGAATTTTTAATAAATTTCTAAGTCTTTTTGAAGCCAACTGAAAAGTGGTTGAAGATCTGGATGCGGATATATATAGATGGTGGATTTGAATTATTTGGGTGTGTGTGTCATGCAACTATGGAATAAGTGTGAAAAGGGCAGAGATCTAAGATTCAGATGTTAGTAGAACAATAAAAGGGGCAGAGTGAAGATGAAGTGTATCAAGTCAGTTTTTTGTGCTTAACTAGAACTAAATCCTTGCATTGATAGATGCTAATTATCAGTTCAATTTCATTGTAATCTTCTTTCTGTAGGCAATGAGCCTTCTGTAGGCAGTGAGCCTTCTGTAGGCAGTGAGCCTTCTATAGGCAGTAAGCCTTCTTTGAACAGTGAGCTCTGGGCAGTGAGCCCAAATGCATGTGCATTCCCCTTTGTAAAACTTTTAACAAAGTATAATCTTTGTGGGTTAACCCCCACCATGGTTTTTCCCTTAACTGGGTTTCCACATCAAAAATTTTGGTGTCAAGTGTGTTACTTATGTTTTTGCTCATGTGTTATTGATTCATGCTTTAATGTTCATATCATTAATTTGATTAGAAGTTGTAAAAGAGGATTAAAGATAGAAAAGTTTAATTTGTGTGACAACTGATTCACCCCTCGCTCACAGTTGTCCAGACCAATTCCAACATCTTTTCTTTCACTTGTTTGCATTGAAAAAAGTTGAAAAAATCAAGCATTTTTGGATCTTAAACATATCTTTCTCTTAGGGTTTATTTTATTAGTTTGTGTATTGAGCATTGCATGAATTTGTATGAGTATTATAACTCACTTCCCTAATATAAATATCCCTTTAAGAAGAAGTATAAGACTCATGGGATCTAGTGCTTTCGAAGAAAATGATATTCCTACCTTTGAAAATCCATTGAATACATTGTTTACAAAAGGAGACACAAATTTTGCAAGATATTATACCCCATACAACCACTATGGAATATCAAGTATTTCATGATGTCGATGACACTATTAAGGTGGTCGCACATGTACCTGATGAGAAAATAAACAAACTTGATAAAGAGTTAGCTGATTTTCAAGCATTTGTTGAAACTGAAAGGATAGCGAAAGAAGCTATACCTATAATTCACAACATAAGAGAATTGATAAAAGAAGGACAAGATGGTATTAATGTTGTCTGAGGATTAACTCATATAGTACACAATAATGTCATGACGGTGATTGAATGTGTGAATGGTATCAAAAACATGTTGTCACCATCTCATACGCAAGTACCAGCACCTATATCGACCACTGGAGTGTCTACATTTACATTGACAATTTTAACGACTAATGCAAATGCTTGTAGTAATGCTACCACTAGTATTGGAGTATCTAATGGAACTAGTTCACAAAATTACAAAGCTGTCGGATTTAATTATCAGAACTTGGTTTCTAAGGGGACCTCTTCTATGAATACTTATTCTCAACCACCTCTCCATCCCACCTATTCTTTGCCACCTATTACATATAACTACTTGCAACCACCTTCCACCTATCACTATGTCCAACCACCACTGAACTATTCACAGCCTCCACTTATCACAACTCAAGCTCATTCACCTCCTCACTTTGGTTCAAATTCCTCGCAGCAAACCACATCTCCCAATGATGCAATCCTAAACCAACTTATGCAAGGCATGACTTCTTTACAACAAAAAGTGACAAACTTGACAAATTCTTCACAACCTTATATACCAACTTATCATGCCCATAATCCCCTATCTTTTGCAATTTTGAGAACTCTTATGCCTAAAAGGTTTGAGACCCCTCACTTTGAAAAATATAGTGAAAAAGGTGATCCTAATACTCACATGGCAACATTCACGGTTATGTGTAGTGATTTCTATTTTGAAGAGGACTTGTTAGCAAAACTTTTCCCATGATCCCTCAAAGATACATCTTTGGAATGGTTTTGTTCCTTACCTCCAAATTCAATACACTCTTTTTTGCAATTAGTTGTTTAGTTTTTACAACATTTTCAACCAAATATTGGACCTCAAGTTTCTTTGATTGATTTAGTTCATTGCAAGCAAGGTCTGAAAGAGAAGTTAACTGAGTTTATTAGTCAGTATCAATCTCTCTATGCACAAATTCAATATCAAATGAAGGATAAGGATGTTCAGAAGGTGTTAATTACAAATCTACAACCTGACATCCGTGATAAGATTCTCTTAATGAAGTATAACTCCTTTCAACATTTATGTACTGCCCTTCATGATTATCAACTTTCATCTAGTCAGTATGAAAACCAAAACTCATCAGCTCACGTTGGTCAATCCACAAGTGGACCGTCACAAAACAACTTTAAGAGAAATAATAATAGGAGTTTCATCAAGATTAATGGACCGAATTCGAACAACTTTTCTCAAATGTCTGCCATCACTAATCTGAAGAAGGCATCGTACTAGCAAAGAAAATTTACTCTGATATCTAAGTCCTATCATTCTATCATGAATCAATCTGTGAGTAATAATCTTATGAAGCTTCCCCTGATTAAGCCTTTGGATCCTAATAAAACTCAAGGACCTTACTTCGATGCTAATGCCTTTTGTCATTTCCATCAACAACAAGGACATGATACTAAACGATGTATGCATCTTAAACATGAAATACAAGACCTCATCGACTCGAATGTTATACAGGTAGAAATAAGTCAGTTGCTCCCTCAAATCAAAATTTACAAATCTTTACTAATCCTTTCTCTAAGCATATTGATAACAATATGATGGAACAAGGTTTAGTGGAAGTAGACAATCAGGATTATTTGGAATATGATAACATCATGGGTATAATAGAAGTGGATAAGGAAAAGTTGGATAACCCACCTCATCCAGGCGGAAAAGGAATTTATGTTGAGGTTCCTCCTCCATTATCTTTACAAGGATCGAGAGATAACCAAAAGGCATCAGAAAAACAAATGGAACAACCAATACAAGTAATTATAACAAAAGAAAAGAGTGAGATAGCAAGATGACCCTTGTCACTATGGTAGATAAAATCAACAAAGAAAGCTAGCTAAAAGTTGGAAACGAGTACAAATATTATCATCAGTTGGAAATAATAGTGGTTCTCCTCCTTATAAGAAACAAAAGGTCTTGCATACATAAGAATCCAAGAAAGAAGCATTGCATGGATTTTCTGACAATAAACAAGACTCTCACAAGTACCACTCATCCTTTGCACAAAACTTGATCGAATACCTCTCCAAGAGGTTCGCAAGTTCTAAAATTTAGTATGATGGTACCACCAAGTAAGTATTTCTAACCCTTTACCTCTCATGATGTGTTTCCCCCATCATGTGTTATGTGTTGTTCAGGCCTCTTGGGATGACCCTTGACTCTCTTGTAAGATCCAAGATACTAGGAGACTGCCTCTATTGTAACCTTCTTCTATTTGTATCATCATTCTTCTATATTGCTTAGATCGTCTATTTTCACTATTGTGTGTTGTGTCTTATGGACAAAGCATTACGGTTGATGACTTAGGGGCACCCTCCTACGTGATTGTCCCTAAGGCACTTGTTTCTTCTCTCTTGATTTATTGTTTCCCTTTCTCTAGTGTTTCTATCTAGTGGGCAGCTAACGAAAAACATATTATATTGATGCGGACCTAGTGTCCCTTTAGCGAGAAATAAAAAATTAGACTTAGTTCTCACATGACGATGACATTGATATATAGTATCTAACACTTGGCTAGTAGAATCACTCCATGTGATCTTGATGTTGTCTTATCACACTTACAAACCATAACAATACTGCTACTCCGTGCACTTTGTTTGTCTTTGAATCTCGCCTTGGCTACACTTGATTTTGAGATTTCTGCGGTATAGCCCCATAGTTATACTCGGTCTCTAAATTCCTAGTATAACCTTGGCTCTCTATGTGATTGATCATATGCATTGTTGTTTATCATGATTATATGGGTACTAACACTTTTCTTGCAAGAATGTGTTTGTGGGAACATTTGGCAATCGCAAAGTACATGTCACCTCTGAGGGGCATGGGCTTTGTGAGAGTCCATGTTCCCTTGTGTGTTTTCTACCTACCTTAACATGCTAGATATAGGTACATGATATCAACCACCTTAAGGTGGGGGAATATATAAGGTAAGTTGTTTGATTTAGATGATAGTAAAGTCTGCTTGTTCTCAGGTGCAGTCATAAAGACTGGTGGCGATGAGTCCCTCCTGCACTCTGAGGTTTGTTTGGAACCTATTACAATCATTTAAGCCCTCTGCGGAGGTGGGATATCATGCATATCCTTTTTATATTAAGCCCTTTATGGAGGTAGGGATGGTGTATTTCTCATGGAAAATGCACATCCTGTCATTTTCAAAAAGTCCTCTACATAGGCGGGGAGTGGTTCTATGACTAACTCAGCCCTTAAGCATGTCTTCAGTGATTGTTGTGGCAAAGCCTAATCACGGTGTGTGCTTGTAATGTTCCTGAGATGGTGATGAACCTAGAAATAGGAACACTCCATCGCTTGTCTGTCATGTTTTCTCCGTGTCTTCCAAGTGTGTGTATTGCATGTTTGTTCCCAAGCATAGTCTTAAAGACTGGTGGTGATAAGTCCCTCCTATGCTTTGGGATTTGTATGGCATGCTTGATTTATATTACATGTCTATTGTCCCATATGTAGTCTTAAAGACTGATGGCAATGAGTACCACCTACATTATGGGTGGTCTGTTTACTTTCCTTGTACTTGCATTTGCATCTCATATATATGAAAATGTAAAAGAAAAAGAAAAGCATCATTGCCTTCACTGGATTCACTATATTCTATGTGTTTTGCATGTCTTCAATGTTGTATTCTCCATGTTTTGCGTGAATTTAACTATCTTCTTTGTGTTTTGTGTGCCTGTTACTATCTTCTTTGTGATTAGCATGTCTTCTCCATGCTTGGCGTGTTTGCTGTGCTTATTGACCATACTTTAATGCATGTATTGGCCTTGCATTTATACATATATTAAAGTGGGGGCTATATGTTATGTCAGAAAATGTCCCCTTGGGGGCTTTTTCCTCTTAAGGTTTAGCTCCCAGGTCCTTTAGAATGCATTCAAAGAATCTTGCATGATTTTGATGACTCCTGATGAGAAAACTCTGAAGTTTCATGGCAAATAAGACTCAGGGGATGCATTTATAACAAATCATGCCTGAAATAGGGGGAGGGCTTGGGTGCCCCTGCCCTAGTCCTACCCTATTTTAGGTCAGGACCAATTTCAAAGTGTCAGTTTATGATCGTTATTTAGGTCCTATGCTGACACGATAAGTTTGAATTATGAAATTCTTAGCGGGAATGTTTGTAGTTGCATATATAAGCATGATTAGTGATTCATTTGTAAACTAGAAGGAAATTTTGATTGACAAGCTTTTGTGAAAGTGATTCAAGGCATTCATTGTGTTGCAGAGTAGAATTTTGTGTTGTTCTTGTGTTTGTATTTGCAAATTTGGCATCCATCTCCTCATGGCATGAAGAGCATCTTCCTTCCATGAGATAACTAACCTTTAAATTTCCATAATAGTCTATAAGCTTGAACTAGTTGTGAGAGTGTGTTCCCAACTTCAATGAGTATTTGGGGTCTCAAACGATGCACAAAATAAACCTTAAACCCCCTTTTTTATATCAATGAATTAGGGTAAAGACCAACATAATTAAGACTCCTTCACAATTAATGCTAGGGTAAATAACCATTGGGGCATCGATAAGGTAAATAACTTGTGAACTATTCCATCAGTCACATTTCCACTTTGCAAATTCCAAAATTGGGTGACATCTTTCTTTGTTTTATTCATCAACAAGGCTTAAAATTCCTTTCATTGGCTAAAAACCTTGTTCGTGAACTTTAAAACCCAATTATTTGACTTAGAATTTAAATTATCGGCCAAAGTTTTCATCTATGAAATTTCTTATCAGCAAAATTTTCTTTTTGCGAACTATGGAACTCGATAGTATCAATGATGTCTTGTTGAACTCTCTCTTTGTTGATGACATGAACTATCAACAAACTAATTCATCAATGAACTGACTAGTTCACAAATCAAAGTTTTCACCAATTTTCCTTTTGAGAGATCATTACTTCAATCTTCATATCCATTGGCAGCTTTGCTTATCAATGAAATCAAAAGTTTGCAAAATTTGAAAATGAGTGATATGACTTGGACATGTTTTTTCTTTATCAAAGGGTCAGGGAGTTTGAAAACTAAGAAACTGGATAATAAAGAAGACGCAAAGATAAACCAAGTTTTCAAAGGGTGAAACACACCAACAAGAAACACATTGAAGAAACATTTAGGTGTGTATCGCCGCATTGGCAGGTTCATGAGCTAGAAAACCTAGTGATGAGATTCACAAAAGAACAAACTCATCGATCAAAGTACAATGACACTTTAACTTAGTGAGGATTTTCACAAGGACCACAAAATAGAAGAGAGACCAGACAAACCAATCTTTACATTGGATTGAAATTAAAACTAGAGATACAAAGAAAAAAAGTTAGGTAACACGGTATTGTATAAAAGGACAAAGTGTTAGTTTATTTCATCCACACAGTTGTTGGTGTAGGTTTTTATTCATTTTCATTTGTTTAATATGTATTTTCCTACACCTAGTGTAGTTTGCTTAGTTAGGCTTATGTGTAGGCTTAATAATGGTGAGTGGGAGTGATAGGTGTCACTCTTCCATAGGAGTTACACTTTTCTATTTGGATACCAAGGTGTCTTCTCATATCTTGAAAGTTACAGTTCCTAGTGGATGATGTGTTCACCTTCCTCCTTTACATTTCTTATAAATGCACTCACTTGGCTATATTTTTCTTCACTTTCTTACATCTCTCCCAAGCTATCTAGTGATCTAGGCATCTAGTTTAATTTGTATCTTTCTTCATGCATTTTCTATCTTTATTAATGGGAACAACATTGCTTTACATATCATCTAGTTTTGAATAGTGTTGTGGTTATCACTATGGCATTGGGTCTTGGTTGATTTCTTTCTTATTGCAAAATCTAAAATGGTCTTAGAGCATGTAAGCACTAAAAACACACATAGGCCTACACAATGATCCGATGATGATTTGTAATCCTAAACACCTACATGTAAGCATATAATTATGCCTTCTCAGTAATATTCCTCTTTGTGACATATGGATCGAAGTTCTTCATCTTGTTTGTGTTTCCCTAGTCACTTAGCTAATCCTCCTAGATTCTAATTCTTCATCCCTCACCCCTTGTCAACAATTCATTTTTGTCTCTAACTTTGTCAATTTAACCCCTTAGTGTTGAAAGATGTGAAATACACTTTTCCTAAGCTCCTTTCATCTATTTCAACATTTCAAAGGCTTCCAATTGGCCTCCCAAATCATTCCCCATCATCATTTTTGTCACCCATTTCTTCCTTTCTGGGTTGCCCCCTATTTTTTCTTGATCCCCCAGGTGACCCTAGATCCCCCCTAGGGATGCCCCTTGACCCCAAAGGTGACCTTCCTTGTCAAAAGGGGTGACCCAGTCATATTTTAAACATGAATTCCTCTTCAATTTGGACCCAAATTAGCTCCATTTTGACTCCAATTTGCATGCCAATTTGACCCTAACTGATCCTAGTCTATTTCTGACTTCATCTCCACTCCCAATCACTCTATTCTTAGCTCCAACTAAGCTATCTTATCTCCCTTTCTTCTCATGCTAACTCTCCTTCCTCCATGAGTGATAAGCTATCAAGCTTAGTTCACTTTCTAATCAATTGATTTCACTATTTAATCTATCATGTTAACTCTCCAATCAATTGAATCAACTTCCCAATCAATCCCACCTCTTGTGAGCTCTCCCAACCTATGAATAGCCCCTCCTATATGCATTATGGGAGGAAGATTCATTGTTGCAACCATTCGATAAGATTCTCTTTTGCTCTCCATTAGCATGTTGTGTAGTGTCAAAAATTGTGTAATCTCACAATTTCACACAATGTTTAGAGTCCACTTTAATGTCCACTCCCCTAGCATGTTTTTAGGATCATTTGCTAGCCTTAACCTTATCCTCAAGCCACAAAGGTGCTTCTTAGCATTGCTTTAACCTTTTTGCTTATCCTAGCCAAAAACCATAGAAGTGTATTAACCTTGGCAGTGCCCCAAGTTATCTAGACTTTCAAAGAACTAAAGTTTCTTGGATGCCAGCGCTTGGTACGAACATCTATGTGGTGCACTAACATCACACAAGCATCTATTTGTTAATCAACCATTTTATAAGTTGTGTTTTAACTTTTGTGGTACTTTGAGCTTTTCTTGATGCTTATGCATGCCCAAACAACTCCTTACCCAAATTTTTCCCTCTTGCCTTTTCTATAAAACCCCCTTGATTTGACATTCAAAATAGATGGAATCAACATGTTATCAAAGCTTTGTCAAAATCAATACTCACCATTATCATACTCTAGCTTTTGCTTACTCCATTACTCTAATGTGATCATTTGTTTGTTTGAGATCATTACAAATGTTAGATTAATCATATATTTTGTTTATATATTTCATCAATCTTTCTTGTCACTGCAAATAACAATTCTAGATACACTTAACACTAGAGCACACACTTTATTTATCAATCAATCAATATCATTGGCTATCATTGAGGTGGAAAAACCAAAAATGAGGCTTGACTTAGGAAAGCCTCTATACAATCCAACCCTCTCTTTCGTCTTTGCAATTGCAAGTTGCACGAGGAAGGATTTTGAGTGCACGAATGTTTTCTTGCTTCTTCTCCCTTTCTCATCATTTCCTTTGTTTAAATTTTGTACTATCATTTCTAGTTGTTTCCATCATCTTTGATATTCTATGTAATAATTATTGGATTATGTGTCAACAAGTAACTCTTAAACTCATGCAAGTCCATACAGATATGAGATTAGGTTTTTTGTCCTACATACTATAGTGCAGTGCACAAATGTCCCCATGGAATGTTGTCATCATAGAAAGTGAGGTTATCCACCTAGTGTCAGGTTCTCTATGATTTTGTATTTCCATTCTTTATTCCTTTCTGCAAGTGATTTTATCAGTTTCTATATTTTTCCAATTTCCCTCCATCATTGTTAGTTATAGATAGTCAATATTTAGTTTTTTTCATTCTAGTAGCAGCAAAGGGATTTGGCCAAGACATTCTCACTCTTCCAGATCAAATATTAGCTAGATATACATATTCTTTGGCTAGTATCCTAATGTTTAGATAGAAGATTATTCTGATTATAAGTAGTTTAGTTAGAATCAATTTTTCTATTAAACATTTTGGTGAACCTGACATTTCTTAAACACTTTTAAACTACAAAAACAAAACATTTTCATTTATCTTTAACACAAACTCCTCTCTTTCATTTCTACAAACAATTATCTTTCTTCTAATCTTTGAATCTTTGAGTACTCATGTGTTGTAGATATCTTACTAGTTTATGAGCTTCACAATCTAGTGCTCTAACTCTAACTTTACCATCCAAATAAGTTTGAGGTTATTCATGGATTCCCATCCTATTGGTAGCTCTAGCTCCACTCAACCAGAAAATGATATCCTTAACTTCTCGATGGATAATTCATGAGTGCATTCACCTATCTTTTCTTTTTCCAACACAACTACAATCCCTAGCCTACAATATTTTGGAGAGCCTTCCAACCTAGACACATTCATGGCTCACATGCCCCAAACCTAGATCCAAATGTTGGATAATCATTTGGCTAACTATCACGATTATCTAGGTACAAAGCATCTAGCTAGTGAGGTTGTCCCTCTCGTTGATGCCCTCTAAAAAAATTTACCAGTGATCTGCATGGTGTGGATCTTCTATGTAGTCACTAGCTCACATCATGAACAATGAGGTCCCAGCATTAGCTAGCTATACAGAAGTAATCAACGAATCACATGCAAATACATCAATAGCTTAGTCATCAATTTCTATGCCCACTTCTACTACATCTACATTCGCTTCTTCTCACATTTCTATAAGCATGACATAATCATTGAATGTCAACACGAATTTCATTGCAATGGGTGGGAACCTCATAAATCAATATGGGTTGATTCCCCCTACATCTTCTTTATCATTTACTGTTCCTCGTGCCAACCTTGGAGTCACCCAATAACCTAGTAACTCTATTCCATCTTCCACACAAGCTCAAGCCACACAAGCACGGTCTACTCATACCATTGATCCTATCATTACCCAACTTCTCTAGAATGTAAACTCCCTTCAAAAATAATTTGCCAATATGGGTATGTGCATGGAAATGGAGGACCAAAAGGGGGTCAAAAGTTGCCACTTTTTTCTAAAATCAGTAAAAAATGATCTTGGATGAGAAATTGAAGATAGCCACACTCAAAATTAGAAGATGTGATAAGAACAAGATTTTTAGTTCTCAGAATCTAGTTTCTAAACTACTATTTTTTTCTAAAAATGGTAGAGATCAAGAGGTTCAAATAGGGGAGCACACAAAGTGCTCTTGTTCTTGTCAGAAAAATATAACATAGTGTCTTGTGTGCTCCCCCTAAAAGGTTGACTTTTTTTAAGTATTTCGAAAATCGCTTTGGTGGAAAATTAGATAACATCATGTAGTTTATGCCTGATTTTTCTATTATTTAATGAATATATGATTTTTATGAATTTTTAAAGTGAACACATCTTGAAAAATGAAAATATGAGTGTGCTCCCCCTAAATTTTTTGAAAACTAATTAAAAATAAATATTAAAATTTCAATGTGTATAGAGTAGAGTCTAGAATTTAAAAATGCAATTTTTTTCAAATTTTGACAAACGTGTAAAAAATGACCCCAGAAATACTACACGTAGGTTTTCTGCAAAAAAAGAACACATTAGTAGAAGAAATTGAAAATGGAAACCTTAATGTTATCAAACTTTAGAAAAAAATACATGGTTAGAAAGATACTAAAAAACTTAAAGTGATCTTGACATTTTTCATATTAACATTGAAAAACATGTAAAATTGATGGAGAGCACACTTAAGATTTTGTTGATTTTCTATGTTTTCTTAAAAACACGTCTTTGGTGTCCAAAAGGTAGGTCAAACCCTTTGGGTTGGATGCCCAAGGAAAATCCAACCCTTAGGGTTAGAATTTCTGAAAGCAGGAAAATAGGTGCTCATGTTATAACACAAGCACATTTTATATCTATTGAAATCCTTTATCCATGTTTAGTTAATATGATTTACAAAAATAATGTCACCCCTCCATCTTCTAGCCACACAAGCACAATCTACTCATACCATTGATCCTATCATTACCCAACTTCTCTAGAACGTAAACTCCCTTCAAAAATAATTAGCCAATATGGGTATGTGCATGGAAATGGGGGACCAAAAGGGGGTCAAAAGTTGCCACTTTTTTCTAAAATCAGTAAAAAATGATCTTGGATGAGAAATTGAAGATAGCCACACTTAAAATTAGAAGATGTGATAAGAACAAGATTTGTAGTTCTCAGAATCTAGTTTCTAAACTACTATTTTTTTTAAAAAATGGTGGAGATCAAAAGGTTCAAATAGGGGAGCACACAAAGTGCTCTTGTTCTTGTAAGAATCTTGTCTTGTGTGCTCCCCTAAAAAATGTTGACTTTTTTTTAAGTATTTCAAAAATCACTTTGGTGGAAAATTAGATAACATCATGTAGTTTATGCCTGATTTTTCTATTATTTAATGAATATATGATTTTTATGAATTTTTAAAGTGAACACATCTTGAAAAATGAAAATATGAGTGTGCTCCCCCTAAATTTTTTGAAAACTAATTAAAAATATATATTAAAATTTCAATGTGTATAGAGTAGAGTCTAGAATCTAAAAATGTATTTTTTTTCAAATTTTGACAAACGTGTAAAAAATGACCCCAAAAATACTACACGTAGGTTTTCTGCAAAAAAAAGAACACATTAGCAGAAGAAATTGAAGATGGAAACCTTAATGTTATCTTTGGTGGAAAATTAGATAACATCATGTAGTTTATGCCTGATTTTTCTATTATTTAATGAATATATGATTTTTATGAATTTTTAAAGTGAACACATCTTGAAAATGAAAATATGAGTGTGCTCCCCCTAAATTTTTTGAAAACTAATTAAAAATATATATTAAAATTTCAATGTGTATAGAGTAGAGTCTAGAATCTAAAAATGTGTTTTTTTTCAAATTTTGACAAACGTGTAAAAAATGACCCCAGAAATACTACACGTAGGTTTTCTACAAAAAAAGAACACATTAGCAGAAGAAATTGAAGATGGAAACCTTAATGTTATCAAACTTTAGAAACAATTACATGGTTAGAAAGATAATAAAAAACTTAAAGTGATCTTGGCATTTTTCATATTAACATTGAAAAATGTGTAAAATTGATGGAGAGCACACTTAAGATTTTGTTGATTTTCTATGTTTTCTTAAAAACACGTCTTTGGTGTCCAAAAGGTAGGTCAAACCCTTTGGGTTGGATGCCCAAGGAAAATCCAACCCTTAGGGTTAGAATTTCTGAAAGCAGGAAAATAGGTGCTCATGTTATAATACGAGCACATTTTATATCTATTGAAATCCTTTATCCATGTTTAGTTAATATGATTTACAAAAATAATGTCACCCTTCCATCTTCTTTCCCTCTATAGTAGCCTTATGTCTAAGAAGAGACAACTATTATATTATTAGGTGATGATGAGGAGATCTCTCTCTCTCTCTCTCTCTCTCTCTCTATATATATATATATATATATATATATATGTCTCTCTCTCCACATCTCTCAATCTTGCCCCCTCTCCTTCTCTTGTTATCTCTCTCCCCCTATCTATTTCCCCCTCTCTATATCTCCATCTCTGTCCCTATGTCTCTATCTCCCCTCTCACCCATCTCTCTATCTCTCTATCTCCCCTCTCCCTCTCTCCCCATGTCCCTCTCTCCCTCTTTTGATCCACACCTCTCTCCCCTCTATCTCTTTATATCCCTCCCTCTCTCTATATACATAAAAAATATATTAGATCTTTGGAACAAGGTACGGACATCCATCAAAACATCAAGGATATGGGAATTTTGTCAGATATTGTAGTTACAACTACCCTATGAGACATAAATGAAAATTGTGGAAGCATAGACAAGGCACATGAACTATTTGGAAAAAAAACACCTCAAAGAGATGCTATCTCATGGAATGCAATGATTTAGAAACTTTCAAACAAATGCAATTAGTGGGTAAAGCCAAATTCCTCAACCTTTGCCAGCACCCTCCCTACCTATGCCAAAATGAGATATTTGGAATAGGGTATGGACATCCATCAAAGCATGAAGGATATGGGATTTTTGTCAGATGTAATAGTTACAACTACCCTAGGAGACATGAATGCAAAATGTGGAAGGTTAGACAAGGAAGATGAACTATTCGGAAAAATGCATCAAAGAGATTCCATCTCATGGAATGCTATGATTACATGATATGCACAAAATGTAATTGTTGAAAAGGCTTTAGAAACTTTCAAGCAAATGCAATTGGCAAGTGTAAAGCTAAATTCCACAACCTTTGCCAACATCCTCCCTGCCTGTGCCAAAATGGGATATTTGGAATAGGGTATGTCATCCATCAAAGCATGAAGGATATGGAAATTTTGTCAGATGTTGTAGTTGCAATTGCCCTAGGAGACATGAATGCAAAATGTAGAATCATAGACAAGACATATGAACTGTTTGGAAAAACACCTCAAAGAGATGCCATCTCAAGGAATTTTATGATTGCAGGATATGCACAAAATGGATTTGTTGAGATGGCTTTAGAAACTTTGAAGAAAATTCAATTGGCAGGTGTAAAGCCAAATTCCACAACCTTTGCTAGCATCCTCCCTGCTTGTACCAAAATGGGATCTTTGGAATAGGGTATGGTCATCCATCAAAGCATGAAGAATATGTGACTTTTGTCAGATGTTGTAGTTGCAACTACCCTAGGAGACATGAATGCAAAATGTGGAAGCATAGACAAGGTACATGACATAATGCCTCAAAGAAATGTTGTCTCATGTAAATGCCATGATTTTAGGATATGCACAAAATGGATTTGTTGAAAAGGCTTTAGAAACTTTTAAGCAAATGAAATTGGCTATTGTAAAGCCAAAATCCTCAACCTTTGCCAACATCCTCCTTGCCTGTGCCAAAATGAGATCTTTCGAATAGGGTATGGACATCCATCAAAACATCAAGGATACAGGAATTTTTTTAGATGTTGTAGTTGCAACTTCCCTGTGATACATGTATGCAAAATGTAGAAGCATAGACAAGGAGCATGGACTGTTTGATAGAACACCTCAAAGAAATGTGGTCTCGTGTAATTCAATTATTGCAAGATATGCACAAAATGGATTTGTTGAAAAGGTTTTAGAGAGGGAGAGAGGGAGGGAGGATAGAGAAATAAATAGATAGAGGGAGAAATATATAGATATATAGATCTAGGGGAGAGAGAGAGAGAGAGAGAGAGAGAGAGAGAGAGAGAGAGAGAGAGAGAGAGAGGTGGAGACATAGAGTTAGGAAATCTATATATAAAGTGTTTCATACATTGAAATTCTATACATACTTAAAGCATTTGAAGTGAAAATAAAGGAATTAGAAGGCTAGGTCACTACAATTGTAGAGCAATCCATTGAATCTAAAGATACATAGGTAGAAGCAACTAAAAAAAACTACTAGAGGTTAAAACAAAATTGACTAAAGAATAGAGTTGGCAATAGGGAAAAGCTAGATGGTAACTAAGACAACCACCAAGAATGCATTATCAAATCAAGTGGAAAACTTGGAGGTATAATTGAGCCATGAAAAGGCTAAAACTAGTGCCAAGGATATTGAAATAGGATCACTAAATGAAAAGGCCTCTATCCAAGATTATGAGCTAGTGAAGCTAAATAATCAAGTGGACACCTAGGCCTAGACACTCAAGGACCTAAGAGAAAAAGAGGCTAACCTAAAGAATATAATAGAAGAATCAAATGATAAGGTCAAGAGGTTAAAGGACCAAATTAAAGAGCTCAAATAGTTAGTGGCTTCCCTTTACCACATCAAGTTCTTGTGAAGATCATACTACAAGGCTAAAATGGAGGCCACATCATCTAAGCGCTATGAATGAGAAGAGCCAAATTTATAAAACTAGTGAATGAGAAGAGCCAAGAAGAAACTATATTCAACATGCAGTCCATAGCTCTTTTTATCAAAGAGGTTCAATTAGTTTTCAAGACATTTATAGAGCTAGAGTCCCTTGTAAAAACATTTATGGCTCAAGCATAGGAGGTATCGTATGAATGCACCATTGAACTAGAGTGCCACTTTAGACTCTTATAGAAGATCAATTTGCCCTTGGACAAAGAGTGGGATAAGCTTCTATATTCTCCTTAGGTTGACCTACTTCCATTTATGAGCATGGACTATCATTGTTGCAACCTACAAGCATCAGATAAAAGTAAATTGAATACACATGATTTGTACCCTTGGTCTTAATTTGATTGACTTGTATATCCACCATGAAATCTTATCCCCAATTCATATACCTATTCATTGATCTTAAGTGGAATTCATATTCTTGCAAGTGCAATCTTTCTCTATAATTGTGTGTCAATCAGGATATGTGTTTAATGCTAATCTATTGTGCTTGGTCAAGATGTATGTGGCATGATTTGACTAAAGATCTATGCCCTTAGTACTATATGAATTGAATTGAGACACAAAGGTCTATATATGCACAAATGTAATTTATGTAATTGGGGTTTGTCTTTTTGCCAATTTTAGAAACCTATAGCCAAATGATCTAGAGAGAGAGAGATGATGAGATGGAAATATGGGGAGAGATATAATAAGAGTTAGAGATAGAGAGAGGAAGTGAGAGATAGATAAATAAGGAGAGATAGAGAGAGAGGGAGATAGATATAAAGAGAAAGAGGGAGAGATAAAAATAGATAGCTAGATAGAGGAAGGATAGAGAGAGATATAGGGAGGATAGAGATAGAGAGATAGAGGATATGTAGAAAGAGACTCTCCCTATATCTATTTATCCTCTCTTTCTCTATCTTTCTATCTCTTCTTCTCACTCTCTATCTCCCCACATCTCTCTCCATCTCTCCCTCTCTCTATCTATATCTCTCAATATTCCTTTCTCCATTTCTCTTCCCTACCCTCTGTATCTCTCTCTATATTTACCTCTATATATTTATCTCTCTCTCTCTCTCTCTCTCTCTCTCTCTCTCTCTCTCTCTCTCTCTCTCTCTCTCTCTCTCTCTCTCTATATATATATATATATATATATATATATATATATCTTTGTCACTCTCCCTCTTTCCATCTCTCCATCATTCTCCCCTCTATCTCTCTATTTCTCCCTCTCTCTATCTCTATCTTTCCTTGTCCCTTTCCCTTGTCTATCTCTCTATCTATTCATCTCTCCATCTCTCTATTTTCTGATTTTTTCTTCTAGTATTGACTATATAGTACTAGTGTATGTCTAACATGGACTTAAATTTTACACTATCTTGTTGCTTGACCATATTAATACGTTAAAACATTTGATTTCTTATTGGTTGCTCAATTGTATTTTATCATAAAAATTATATGTAGATTTGAAATAAAGGAGAAAGATAATTTAACATTTGGTTTTTATTTCTATAATGAAATAACATGAGCACATTATAATTGTTGAACACATCCAGAGACTGAGAGGGGGGGTGAATCAATCTATCTTCAAACTTTTAAATTAATTCTATTTGTAGCTTAACATCAAATCATTTCTAACCAAGAGAAGAAGAATAGAAAGTAAAACATGCAAAACACAAGGACACCAAGATTTTTATGTGGACAACCCAATGAGGGAAAAGCCATAGTGAGGATTAACTCATAATAGAATAAGCTCACTGCTATAAAAGATTGCAACTTTGTTTTAGGGATACAACCCAAGGAAGCTACTAATCCCTGCTGGACTTGCAAACTAAGGCTACAACCTTAGGCAAGATACAAAGAGCTACTAAAGAGACTCACTGTCTGATAGTAGGATACATGAAGATTACAATGAAAATAGGAACCTGAACTACTATGAAAGAAGCATCTGACTTATGCTAATATTGTAGTCCTCCTTTTCTACACAATTACTTCATCATACTGATTTCACACACTTCATCCTTGATATATATTCCTCTCTCATTCACTCTTCACAAATGACTCTGTTCTTATATATATATATATATATATATATATATATATATATATATATATATATATATATATATATATACCCTCCACAACAACTCAAACCCTTAATTACGTTAGCACCAAAAAGACCTTTAGATGAAACATGTAATATTGAGTGGGTCAGCTTAGAAAAAATGCATTTTGAGTTGTGGATCACTTTACATGGTACAACAAGGTCAAATATATCATAACACATCCTTCAATGCCAAACCAATTGATCAGGATCAACTGCACATGAAAGAAACTGGATTGTCGGCCTAAACAACTCTAACACTGCTGACTATCCATCTTTGCATCACTGAGGAGATACCAAAAACATGATGTAGACCAACATATACTAGGAAATGTATCTTATCATCACTATTCTTACACCATTCTCCTAAAGTATCTAATCATTATATGCGTTTACAAAAGAAGAAACATGTTGAACTGATGAAAACAGAGCATTCCAGACTAATTGTAACACATCAAAACTTAGGATATTGCATTGTAGACCACTAAAGAATCTAAAACTCATATGGATGCACTTATATACCATATTGAACATATCTCCAAAACTGCATGACCATATCTAACACTGCGGAGGAATGTGAAGCATTCCATCAATCCTTCATCATTGCTTTACACTGCTAGAGCACAGACCGAAACTCTGTCACTTATAACTTTTATTGCAGAAGGTTTCATGACTTGAATTCTTGGCTATAACAACTTCATATGTCAACCAGCTTATCTTCTGAACCACAAGACTAAATCATTCACTGCAGAGGATTGTGGACCAAATTGCTATGACTCTGCCTTAGGGTATACACTGTAAATGCCTTAGCAAAAACTTCTGCAACTTGTCTCTAAGTGTGGTACTCCAAACTAATAAGAAATCAATGTAGACATATAGAAAACATGTTAGAAAAGGTTTACACACCTCCACATCACACGTAGACATTAGGTTGATCATCATTCTTTCCCATCCTGTAATGCTGACTGATATTATTGTAGATTGACTATCTCAGGAATATATACAACGACAACCAAACTTATTTGCACATACTTTTGACATCAATGATAATTAATCTTATCAAGATGCCAACAATATCCTCCTTTTTCATTGATGGAAAAACCAAAATGATGTGCAAACACTCCCCCTTAGATGTACATTCCTCTCTCTTCCCCTTTGACATCAAGGACAAAGGGTCTAAAAGTTCTTACTTATAACCACTCAAAAACTATATGAACTCCCCCTTACTATATGATTTCTATAATAAATACTCCCCCTTAGATGGAAATGACCCAAAAATTGATGCTATGCATATAGAAAGACATTGTAAACCTCCACAAGTTTATACAAAACCAAAATTGTCTTGTCTTCAATATTCTTTCACTCACTTAGAAGGTAGAATAGTTTTGTAAATTACCTCAAGTTGAGTAAGAGTGGATACCTAATTTGCTTTTTCTAAGGAAAGAATGCAATTTTGGCATTCAAACTGCATGCATAAGTCCTCAACCTCATCAATGTTGCTTGGGCTCTTCATTTTCTGCTCAATCTTTTTAGTTTCACCTAGCAACCCTGATAATGAAGCAAGTCTCAAATTGATTGTATCCCTCAGCTGACCAAACTAATTCTTTATTTGTTCTCTTTGGTCCTATAGCTATGACATCTATGAGTGAAAATTTTCAATTTGTACCCTAGTTGATCCAACCTTGTCTTTTGACATGTCATATACTTCGACCAATTTAGAGATTTGTGACTCAATGGAGTCAATCTGAGCTTTGATGTTCTTACAGGAGTTAGGCCATTTCAGACAGAATAGGTATAAGGTTTTGGCTTCATCAATGCATCCCTTAAATATCTTCAAATTTTCTTGTAGTTTATTGTGTGCATTAGCACAATTATCAGATATCTTAGCTAACCTTTTATCATGTATCTTCCTTAATGCTTCTTGTCTACTTTTTGTTCAACATGTGAAGAATGATCCTTAAAAGAATCCATCAATAGATTTAACTTTTGTTTTGGAGACAAAGAGGACTTGATGATTACCTCTAGTAATCCTTCCTGAATAAACTTCACTGCATCTTCAACTAAACTGGTCTTCTTCAAGTTTTCTTACAAGAACTCCTTTCTTGTAGAATCATGCAGGATGTCACCGAGTTATATATTATGGAGGGGTGAAATGTTTGACAAATTTACATGCCCCTCATGAGTGGGAATCTGTAGAAGTTGAGGTGTGATCATAGGTTGAAACTACATCTACAAATCTAATAGGTCCTTGAATGAGTCTGATCCTAAAGAACTCTAACCTATATCCATAGAAATGTCCTCAACATTTTCATCTTGCTTCTCCTCAATCATCTTCTCATCCTAAATTTTCACATCTTGTTTATCCTCAATCTTCTCTGTTTCATCTTGAGATTTCTCATGATTATCCTCTTTCTTCGTCTCATCTTTCTCTAAATTTTTTGAAGGAGGATTATCATGTTCAGCACCAGAATCAGTATTCACTTCAGCTTGATCTCCTGAACTCTGTGCTTCTATGTTTTCTCGAGGAGGTGTGCCCACATTACCTTGATCCTCAGCATTTTGTGTTTCAACGTTTTCTGGAGGACCAATCTCCTTATTTTCCTTATCATCTTTTTTAGCCATATCACCACTTTCCACATTATCTTCAAAGGCTGACAGATCTATATCATCAAATATATCCTCAATAATCACCTCAGCATTCGTCATCTCTTCAAAAATATTAGCAATTTTCTCTATAGTCTCCTTTTCCAATCTTTGTATTTCTTCCTTTTCCTTTCACATTAGAATATTTATTCTTCTTTTTGTTCTAATATATTTTACTTTTTATTGAGATACTTTAATCTTTTCTTCATCAAAGATGGACGGACCAACCTTTTCAACTACTTATTTCCTCATCTCAACCTCTTTTGTCATGGCTTCATTTCTCTTGTTGGTGAGTATATCTGCAAGACTTACAGGAGGTTGATCAACAAACTCATTTAGGGACACATTAAAGGCCATCATGTACCTGATTATAGCCTCCTCATTTGTGGCTTTATCATCAAAAGGCATTTCATCATAAATCTCTACAACTTCCTTCAGAGCACCATGCTGTGCAATTGCATTAATAGTGGCTTCAAGCTATAGAGGTCTGTATTCTAATTTTTCTTGAGGAACTCTTTTAGTTTTCTTTGCTTTTCCTTTTCTTTTTCCTCTTCCTTTAGAGGTTTCTACTTCTTCTTCTTCTCTTGTTCTTTTCTTTCTTATCTCCAACATACAAGATTCCTCCTCCTCTTCTTTTTCATCCTCTTCATCATCTTCTACATTTACTGGATTGATCTTTTCTCTTTTTACTTGTACTGTAGGTCTATGTTTCTTTGTTTCTATAGTCTTGGTCTATGTAGGGACTTCATCAACAGTCCTTCTCTTGCTAGGGGATGTAGGAATAGGTCTGGAGGATTTGGAAGAGGTAGTAGTAACAAGAACAGTCCTAGTTGTTCTTCTAAGAGTTTGTGAGGTAGATGTGATTGGAGGTTCTTCTACAGAGCCCTCAAGAGTATTAAGCATCTCTTCCAGCTTTGATTTCATCTTTTCTTCCTTTTCTTCCACATACTTCCTGATTGTTTTGTTACTAATTTCATCATAAGTCCCAAATCTCTCAGCAACAGGATCCTTAGGCTTGTTGAGCAACATATCAACATATCCAATCAAATCATGTTCAAACACCTCATAGGGCAAGGTGGTTATCCAGAAGGTCCTTGGTTCTAATGCCTCCATATAGAAATTATCTTTATCCACCATAAAAAGTATCATTTTTTGTATTTCGGTACAACTTTTGATGATATCCTTTCCCTCAATTACATTTCATCTTGGAAATTCTTAAAAAATCCCTAGTACATAGTGTTGTATTGTTTAGAGTCTACAAAGCTCCACATATGATCCCTTATCTACTGGGCAATAGTAATGTCTCTTCTTCATACCACATTCTTCATGCTAGGAAATTCTCTTAGGAAATAGAACATAAGATAGATGATTAAGGATCCATACCAAAATTTGTACCTTGTCTCCTTTGTTCTCTTTAGGTTGTATATCAATTGTTGCTGCAAGAGCTCACAAAGGTCATAATCCTTCCCTTCCTTCACCATTTGATAGGTAGTGTAGATGGCAGTGGCAGTAGTAGAACCTTCTCTGTTGGTGTAATATACTTTATATGCAATGCCCATTGTGGCATATTGGACCCCTAGGTCAGTGATATCATCTACTATTAGGGTTCTCTTGTCAAACTTTGCTCTGATAAGCTTCATAACTTCCTAATTCTTCACAACTTTTAATTTAGGCACAGGTCTAGAGGAGCACAATTTGGTCATAGCTTTGATTCCTTCATTGGTGATCATGTGAGGTCAGTCAAGGAAAAATAAATCCTCATGGATCTAGCTTAATGCAATTCTGACCCATTCTTCTTCGTAGTAGAAATTGGGAAAACCCTTCCATATGTCTATCCACTTTCCCTCAACATTTGCAAACTCTGGATTAAGTTGAAAATCATCACCCAAAATATGATCATTCCTAAATTGTTCCAACTTCAAATGATCATACTCATCCAACTGTGAGTGAATGTACATCTAGACATCTTTTGTATGCAACACATTGATGGGAATGTGGGAAAATGCTCCATCCTTATCGATCTCAGTAGATTTAAATGAATGTTTCTTGAATTTCAGTCTTGGCTTCTCCACAACATCAATCACTATAGGTGTTGCCATGATAAGTTTTTCAAAAACCTAGGGTTTAACCTACAAATTTGAAGAATACTTGATAATGTTGTCGTTAGGGTTTGTACACAAGCTTTGCTGAAGATCTTCTTCTCTTCTTTTCTCTTTCACACAATTGAATTCATTCAAATGAGATCAAATTTGATCAAGTAACGACTGAATATGCTTCATATCTACACTTGCTTCTACGCATTAAATGCATCCTTTTTGTTCTTGACCTAATTCACTCTTTACTAAACAGGGGTCCACGATCACTCAACAATCCTCCGTGGGGAGTCCATTTGCTCTAGAAATTTGATCAAACATCATAATATCATTAGCCAGATATATCCATGTTACTTTTAACCATTATGTTGAAGATTTCAACATCATATGCATTCAGGGGTTTGAAAGGTTTGTACTTGCAACTCCCCCTAAACCATTACTTCCTCCTTTTAGTTTCTGAAGGATCCATCTACACTAGGCAGAGGTGCAAATCCTTCCTTTACTCTATTTTCTTCCTTCCTCCTCCATGTCTTATTCATTTCCTTCTTTTGTTGACCAATGCCAATCTTCTTTTGAGGAGCAATTTTTGAAGTCTTTCCCTCACAAAACCTTGCAATGTGTCCTGATTTACTGCAATTGTAGTAGGTGATATTGGTTTGAGGAGCATAACCACTTTTTCTCACATTAGATCAACAATTAGCATCCTTACGACCAAACTTGTTGTACATGTGTAGCAGTAACCATAGAAGAATTATGAAGTCATAGCATTGTTCTTGTTCATGAAACCATTCGTCATTACTTTGCTTATGTATTCATTAGCCTTATGACCAACTTTGTTGCAAGCATGACACTGACCATGAGAGTTCACAACATTGTACCTTGGAGAGGTGTAGATCCTTCCTTTTTGTTCTTGTGACCAAAATTATTACAAGCATAACAATTACCATTAAAAGCTTGAGGATACCTAGTAGCAACAGTTTGTCTAGGAGCAGGCTTTCTGAAGTTCTTCTTCTTGTTCTTTCTTTGTCTCCAAATAGGAATGAATCCATCTTCTTTTGCATCTCTAAAGGCATTCTTCTTAGAATCTTTAGTGTAGGCTTTTTCCTCCTTTGTTTCAGACTTTCCTTCTATTTTGAAGTTATCATATAAGTTTGCAGATGCACTAGTTATAGGATTTTTCCCCTTTTCAAAACCTAGACCAAATTTTTATTTTGATGGCTTTTGAGAGTTAATTATCTCATCAAGAATTCCAAAACCTCCTTTCAATTTTAGCCCCTTGCCAATTTGTTCTTTTTGTTTTTCTAGTTCTTTTCTCAGAGTGACAACTTCTTACTCAAGTTTTAACATTTAGTAGCTTTTTCATTGAGCTTGATATTTAGGCAGTCTTCAATCCTCTTGCCTTCTTCAACCATGACCTTCAAACTAGAGATCATATCTTCTACCTCTTTGAGTTTAATGTTGTAAGGAAAGCATAGGTGCGGAAAAATAGCTTCCCTAATGTTAATTCTAAGAGGATAGTGCAAACAGGTAACTTTCAATTCAAAACACAGATGAAAACATCAGAGTAAAACAGAACACACAAACAAAATACAGAGTATGACACCAAATTTATGTGGGAAAACTCTTACAATTAAAAAACCCACTACCACACAAGAACTCTCTTTATTACAATAAAAGAATTTACAATAAAGATACATAGCACTTCTGTTCAGGTATCGTTCTCCAAATTATATTCAGTTCACTATGTCACTTCACATTCTGTTGAATTGAACCATATATTCGACACTCTTTTTGACCAAGGGGGTAGATCACAAAACACACAATAACAGATATTGGACACAGCAAATAGAACTTTCTTTTTTTGAACTGGGAAACTCATTACATTACAGAATCTCAATTACAATATAAATCCTCTATTGGCTACAACACATTATAGCTTTCCCAACCTCAAGACTCTAGAATCTTCAGCCTTCTGTAACCCCAAATCAGCTAGGGTTTTTATTTTCCCACCTATTCTTGACTCCACATTGGCCCCCTTGACTCTACTACCACCCAGGGTTCCCAAAATAGTCATAAATAGCACTTTTTGGCAGCCTCCAGCTAAATTTTGAATTTTGCAACTCCCTCCAAAAGTAGGTCAACTTCCGAGAAGTGTAACTTTTGATCCAGGTGTCCAATTGATGAACCGTTTTAAGCGCCAGAAAGCTTGTGATGTAAATTATCACTCTGGAAATACATAAATGGATTTTTATTAACTTTTTGAGATGTTATGAGAAGTTTTAGTTCCTCATATCTCGTTCCGTAAATTTTTAAGGGCTTTTTAGAAAACAAAAACTTTAATATTTTTCAGCTCACAAATGATCTTTGCCTGATTCCTTTGCCAAAGGTCTTATATTTCCATTATGTAACTTTCTGGAAGTTCTTGCTTCATTACGTGCCCAAATGTAAACTTTCTAAAAATAGCAGGTACACTTTCCTAAATAGGCAGGTCGCTATTTTTAGCAGTTTTGGAAAAACTAAAAGTCCTACATTATTATTCTGGATATTATGGAACCAAAAACACTAATTATGGGAAGAAATGAGAACAACTACAATGGTTTTGAATTAACTTCTTTTTGGGTGATGCAAGATATCCCTTACACCTCTGGATGCTCCTGCATCAGACACCCAGGGTAATTTAAGAAGTGACCCTGTCACGTCTCAGGTATTTGTGTGAGGAAAACCCAAACGGTCAACCTCTGCCTTAGACAACCAAGAAGAATCTTCAATAGGCCTTCCTTTCCATTTCACTAGATATTCTTCGTATTGATTGTTCCGAGTGCTCCTTCCCACACGGCTATCCAAAATCTCTTCTATCTCCTCTGTTGAAGTAGATGCCAGAATACTCCACTACACTTCTGTTGGTCCATCCTCTGTTCCACCTTCATGATATTTTGATAAATTAGCAATGTTGAAAACAGGAGAAATATTGATCCCACTCAGCAACTCTACCTCATATGCATTTCCTGAATCATGCTTCTTCATGATTTTGCATGGTCCAAATCTCTTCATTTTCAATTTATTGTATGTTCCAACTGGGAACCTTTCTTTTCTCAAGTGAACCATGACTTCATCTCCCACCTGGAACTCCTTATACCTCATCTTCTGATCTCCCTTAGCCTTGTACTGAATATTCATCTTATTAATGTGCTTTCTCACTTCTTCATGTAATTTCTTCAGATGTTCTGCAAAGTCTTCAACTTTAGCACTTGTCTTTTCTCCATTGTCTAGCTTCCTTAACTTAGAAGCATTTCTTGAGCTATTACCATATATAATCTAAAATGGTGATTTACCAGTACTCCTATTGACAGAATTGTTGTAGGCAAATTCCACCTGTGGTAAAATTGAATCCCATCCCTTGGGCTTATCTCCTACTAAGCATCGTAGCAGGTTACCCAAACTCCTATTCACCACTTCTGTCTGTCCATCAGTTTATGGATGGTGTGCAGAACTGAACTTCAAGTCTGTCTTCAACTTCTTCCACAATGTCCTCCAGAATTAACCAAAAAACTTGGTATCTTGGTCTGAAACTATGCTTTTTGGTAGACCATGTAGTCGCACCACTTCCCTGAAAAATAACTCTACAATATGAACAGCATCATTAGTCTTCTTACAAGGAATAAAATGTGCCATTTTTGAGAATCTGTCCACCACCACAAAAATAGAATCATGTCCTCTCTGTGTCCTTGGTAAACCAAGAACAAAATCCATGCTAATATCATCCCATGGCTTCTCCGGTATAGGTAATGGTTGATACAACCTTGTATTTTGACTTGTTCCTTTTGCCATCTGACACACTCTACAACTCTACACAAATTTCCTCACATCCTGTTGCAACTGCGGCCAATAATAATTTTCACCGACAATGGCAATGGTCTTATCTCGGCCAAAGTGTCCAGCTAACCCCCAACTATGCTTCTCCTTAATTAGGTTCTCTCTCATGGAACTCCTTGGAATGCACTTGGCTTCCTCTAAACAACATGCCATCTTGGATTATGAAATCCAACCATTTTGTTCTATCCAAAGTAATAGGCTCCAGACAAGCTTTCCAATCCTCTGCAAAATCTGGATCTTTAGGATACAAACTTTTGAGCTCATCGAACCCAACAACCTCTATCTTCATTTTTGTCAAAAAAAATTTGCCTTCTGCTCAAGGCATCTGCAACTCTGTTGGACTTCCCACTCCTATGCTTCAAAACAAAAGTATAGCTCTGCAAAAACTCAACCCATTTTAAGTGCCTTTGGTTCAACTTCCCTTGACTATTAATATACTGCAAAGCTTGATGATTAGTATATAAAACAAACTCTTTGGGCAACAAATAATATCTCCATTTCTTCAAAGCCTGAACTATTGCATAAAATTCCTGATCATAAACAGAATACTTTTTCTTGGCATCATTAAGTTTCTCACTAAAATAGGCAATGGGCTTACCTTCTTGGCTCAAAACAACTCCTATACCATTACCACTAGCATCACAATCTACCTGAAATACCTTATTAAAATCTGGAAGTTCCAAAATAGGTTGTTCTACGACTTTTTGCTTCAATGTGTCAAAGCTCTTGTCTGCTCCTTTAGTCCATCTAAACTCTTTTCTATCCCCTCTCATTGTCTCAGTTAGGGGTGTACAAATGCTACTAAAATTCCTGATAAACTTTCTGTAAAAACTTGCCAAACCATGAAAAGATCTTACCTCCATTGCACTCCTTGGCGTAGGCCATTCAATGATAGCCCTTACTT
The DNA here is from genome assembly GCA_027924645.1 of Cunninghamia lanceolata. Taxonomy (NCBI): domain Eukaryota; kingdom Viridiplantae; phylum Streptophyta; class Pinopsida; order Cupressales; family Cupressaceae; genus Cunninghamia; species Cunninghamia lanceolata. Next base: position 5,145,616 of record BSBN01000249.1, read on the forward strand.
TTTTTGGGTCCATCTTAAGACCTTCCTCTGAGACAACAAATCCCAGGTATACCAACTCCTTCTTTGCAAAACTACATTTCTTCAGGTTAATCAGCAACTTCTCTTCCCTCAACTTCTCTAGAACTCTTCTGATATGCATCAGATGCTCATCCCAAGTCTTACTGAAAATCAAAATATCATCCAAATAAACAATAACAAAACTTCCCAAAAATTCTTTTAGTACCTCATTCATGAGCTGCATGAATGTGCTCGGTGCATTGGTTAGCCCAAATGGAATGACTAACCACTCATACAAACCTTCCTTTGTCTTGAAGGTTGTCTTCCATTCATCACCTTCTCTGATACGGATCTGGTGATACCCACTCTTCAGGTCAATCTTCGTGAAGTACTTGGCTCCACTCAAACAAACCATGATGTCATCCATTCTTGGCAATGGAAATCTATATTTGATCGTTAGCTTATTGAAGGCTTGAGAGTCTGTACACATCCTCCATTCTCCATCCTTCATTGGTACTAGTACTGCAGGTACCGCACATGGACTTAGGCTCTCCCTTATTAGTCCCTTCCTCAACAACTCCTAAACTTGTCTGTTTAGCTCTTCATTCTCTACAAGGGTCATTCTATGGGCTGCCTTGTTTGGCAAACTAGCTCCTAGTATCAAATCCATTTGATGACTTATCTTCCTTACTGGTGGTAAAGCTTCTAGTACATTATTAGAGATAATGTCCTAGAACTCTTCCAACATATCTGAAACTTCTATAGGTACATCTTCACATTTCTCTTGACTAATCTTAGGAATCAATGCAAAGCAATGACGCTCATGCTTCATACCCTCCAAAAATTTCCTACCATCTACCAAACAAATTCTGGTAGTACTACATACCTTTTCTTCCACCTCCTTCAAGGGCTTCAACTTATGATGAACTCCATCCTTTGTTAGGGAATATGTGTTTGCATGGCCATCATGGACAGCACTCCTATCATACTACCACGGCCTCCCTAACAACATGACATGCATCCATCGGTATGATATCACACAACACCTCATCATGGTAGTCACCAATCTTGAACTTCACTAAACACTGCTCATTGACCAAAGCTCTATGGTCCTTCTACAACCATGCAATCCGATATGGATGTGGATGTTTTCTTCTTGTCAACTTCAACTTGTCAACCATCTCCTCTGAAACAAGATTATCAGTGCTTCCACTGTCAATAATAATATCACAACACTTACCTTCACATTTGCACCTTATGCGGAATAAACTCATCCTCTGATTGGGTTCTCTCTCCTCATTCAACAAAGTTCTTCTGACAACTAGGGTTTCTCCCCTTTTAGCATCTTCAGAATGCTCAGACTGTGCATCTTCATCTACATGTGCAACTCATGCATTACCTTCAGGTCTTCTATTCATCCTTCCTTGATGTTGCAGACATTCATATGCTCGATGCCCTTCTTCTCCACATTGGAAATAGGTTCCTCTGAAACCTCCTCTTCCAGGTCCTTTCCCAGGTCTGCCTCTTCCTCTTCCTCTTTGCTCACCATTGTTCTGGTCACGAGGGTGGTAGGTATTGTCACCTCTCTGATTTCGACTGGTGCCAGCTTCTTCACTTTTCTTTGCATCTTCATTTCAGCCCCCATAGGGTCTTCCACCAGTCCTTCCACCTTGACCTCTTCCCCTTTGCTTGCTATCAAATCTTTTATTCAGCTTCTCTTCCACCTTCAGGGAAAACTGGTACGCATCTTCTATGGTGGTCATTCTGACCAGGCTCAACTCCTCTTGAATACTTAGCCTCAACCCATTACTGTAATGGGCTACCTTCTCCTTGTTGGGCTCTACATGGCCTATCTTAATAGTAATTTTATAAAACTCTTCTGTATACTCCTTAACAGACTTGTTACCTTGCTTCAGTCCTTGCAGCTTCTTCAGCAACTCCATCTCATAGTCCACAGGAATGAACTACTACTTTAGTTTCTCCACCATCCGATCCCCTTTGGAGATCTTTCCTTTTCCTCTTCTGTTTCTCTCTAATTGAACCTCCTTCCACCAAATATTGACGTGGCCCTTCAACTTTGTTTTTGCAAACTTAACCTGATCTGAGTCCTCCACATCTTCATACTCAAAATACTCTTCCATGTCATTGATCCAATCAATAAGCTTTTCTAGATTCAAATCTCCAGAATATGTAGAAACTTCGATCCTAGGCCTCTTTCTGATCTTTGAAATGGCCCTCAACAACCTAACTTCTGTAGGATCTCCAACAGCTTCTTGTTCTTCCTCAAATAGCTCTTCTTCATCTTCACCTTCACTTTCTTCTCTCATCCTCGGTTCAAACCCTCTTCGTAGCTCCTCTTGCAATGCATCGATTTGCCTTTGTAGGGATCTAAAACCCTCTTCTATTAAAGCATTCCTCCCAACACGATTTCTTTGTGGAGGCATCTTGATCTCCGTAGAAAACCCACAACTTCAGGTCCTGGTGCAAACTACGATCGGTGATCTGTCTACACACTCAGGAACCCTCACTCTGATACCACTTGACCAAGGGGGTAGATCACAAAACACACAATAACAGATATTGAACACAGCAAATAGAACTTTCTTTTATTGAACTGGGCAACTCATTACATTACAAAAGCTCAATTACAATTAGAGGATAAATCCTCTACTGGCTGCAACACATTACAGCGTTCCCAACCTCAAGACTCTAAAATCTTCAACCTTCTGTAACCCCAAATCAGCTAGGGTTTCTGTTTTCCCCACCTATTCTTGACTCCACACTGGTCCCCTTGACTCTACTACCACCCAGGGTTCCCAAAATAGTCATAAATAGCACTTTTTGGTGGCCTCCAGCTAAAATTTGAATTTTGCAACTCCCTCCAAAAGTAGATCAACTTCCGGGAAGCATAACTTTTGATCCGGGTGTCCGATTGACGAACCGTTTTAAGTGCTGGAAAGCTCATGATGTAAACTATCACACTAGAAATTCATAAATGGATTTTTGTCAACTTTTTGAGATGTTATGAGAAGTTTTAGTGCCTTATATCTCGTTCCTTAAATTTTCAGGGGCTTTTCAGAAAATAAAAACTTTAATATTTTTTAGCTCACAAATGATCTTTGCCTGATTCCTTTGCCAAAGGTCTCATATTTCCATTATGTAACTTTCTAGAAGTTCTTGCTTCATTATGTGCCCAAAAGCAAACTTTCTAAAAATAGCAGGTACACTTTCCTAAATAGGCAGGTCGCTATTTTTAGCAGTTTTGGAAAAACTGAAAGTCCTACATTATTATTCTGGATATTATGGAACCAAAAACACTAATTATGGGAAGAAATGAGAACAACTACAATGGTTTTGAATTAACTTCTTTTTGGGTGATGCAAGATTGCCCTTACACCTCTAGATGCTCTTGCATCACTTTTTACTACCACCAACTCGACGACTACATTAGATTTCTATTTTTAGTTTGCAAGTGCAAAACCATTTTCTTAACATCTGCCCTAACCATTTCATCTAACTTCTCTAGCATCAAATTCAGCCAACTATCGCAACTGTTCACATTCTGGTGTGACCAATAGTCCCACATGTATTAAGTTGCAGAGAACACCTTGGTTTATAACTGTCAACGAACCAAAGTCTATCGTAGGCAATTTTGTTGCTGACGATAATAGTCAACAGCCCATCAGTGTAACTACAACTATCGGCAAAGCAAACAACACTTACACCGATGACCATTATCTCACCGACGCCCACACAACAGTCTTCATCAGAGTGACCACCATTCATCGGCTCGAAGTCTTTAAGCTACGCTGATGAACATTCTCTTGCCGACGTTGAAGGCTTCACAAACTTCCATCAGGGTGACAAACTACATTGAAGTGACATCTCACAGCTTGGCCGATGGTAGATCTCACGCTAATAGGTAAAAGGCCATCGCTGACACATCAACTGTTGGACAAAGCCTTCAACATCTCTCTGATCACCAGTCTCATGCCGATCGGATACATCCATCAGGGTGACACATGACTTCAGATTTACATCTGATGCAGCTAATTTAGTAAATCTTCCTGATAGCATGAGTGTGGTCGACAATAGACTTAGAAAGAGGTTCCAAGCAATAATTTGAGACACTAGGTCGCTTCAATCTCCCACTTGTTGAAGTGATTATTGCTAACCTCTTAATCCTTAAAAGGATTACTGAGAATTATGGGGTCGAAGACCCATTTCATCTGAACACCATTTAAACTTGGTCGTACTCACTGGTTTGGTCAAGGCATCAGTGACATTTTCCAAAGTGTTAACTTTTTCAAGCTTTACCTTCCTGTCTTCCACCATATCACGAACAAAGTGATATTGGACATCAATATGTTTTGTCCTAGCATGAAAAGTAGGATTCTTCGCCAAACATATAGCACTTTGACTGTCACAATGAATTTGTATTTTCCCTGCATTAAAGCCAACATCAGAACACAACCTCTTCAGCCAAATGGCTTCTTGGCATGCACGAGTAGCTGCCATGTACTCTGCCTCTATTGTGGACAAAGTGACTATAGCCTACCACTTGCTCATCCAACTAATAGCACCACCATTTAATGTGAACACGTATCCACTAGTGGATCTTCTACTGTCAATGTCCCCTGCCCAATCAAAATCAACATATCCCTAAATGCTAATAGATCTCTGTGATCCAACTGAGTTTCCATGATAGAAAATAGCATAGTCAGAAGTTCCCTTCAAATACCTCATAACTCTTTTCACAGCATCCCAATGTGATCTACCTAGATTCGCCATAAACCGGCTCAAAACTCCCACTGCTTGGGCAATGTCTGGTCTGGTACAGACTATTGCATACATTGAACTGCCAACAACACTTGCATAGGGAACTCTTTTCTTGTCGTCAGATTCATTTGAAGATTCTGGACAATCTTCAACAGATAATTTCATTCCTTGCAAAACTGGAACAACTAACTGTTTAGAATCAAACATATGAAACTTATCAAGAACATTGGTAATATACTTGCTCTGGCTAAGCCAGATCTTTCTCTTAGATCTGTCCCTTTTGATTTCCATTCCCAGAATGTACTTAGCTACCCCCAGATTTTTTATTTCAAATTTCAAGGACAACTAAGATTTTAATTCTAAGATCATCCCCTTACCATTGCCAATGAACAACATGTCATCCACATATAGTGCAATTATAAGAATCTAATCACCTTCAGTTTTATAATAGACACAATGATCAGATTTAGATCTCACATACCCCAAGGATAAAACATATGTATCAAATTTTTGATACCACATTCTGGGAGATTGTTTCAAACCATAAAGAGACTTCTTAAGTTTACATACTAGATGTTCTTTACCTTTTACCACATAATGCTCTGGTTGGGACATATAAATTTCTTCTTCAAGATCCCCATGAAGAAATGTTGTCGTCACATCCATCTGCTCAATTTCAAAGTCATATGCTGCTGCAAGTGACAAAAGAAATCTAATAGATGTCAGCTTAGCTATAGAAGAAAAGATTTCTCCATAATCAATACCTTTCTTTTGGGAATACCCCTTAGCAAGCAGTCTTGCCTTGTACTTATCAACACTACCATCTAGACCATATTTCTTTTTAAATACCCACTTATAGCCCACAGGTTTTCTACCTTCAGGCAAGGGCACCAGATCCCAGGTTCCATTTTTCTCCAATGATGACATTTCGTTATCCATGGCTTCCAACCAAGAATCTGAATCAGATAAACTAATTGCTTCTTTCACAGTCCTAGGTTCATCAGTATCAGTAAGTAAAGCATAGGCACACCTTGAATCAAGTACTAAAAATCCATACCTATCTAGTTGTCTTCTTTCATGTGTAGATCTCCTCAATGGTTGAGGTGCAGGTTCAGGTTCTTGCTCTGGATCTGAGTCTTCAGAGCTACTCAAACTCACATCTAAACCATCTACACTTGGTGCTTGTTGTTCCTCTTTTATAGGGGTCAGAGGAATATTCACAACACTCTTTTCTTTCTTTTCTTCTATCTTTTCCGGCTGAGAAATACTAACTAAAGTTTTCAGCTCTCTGAAAATTATATTCCTACTGTAAAATACTTTTTCAGTTTCAGGATTCCAAAGCTTGTATCCTTTAACACTGACTCCATAGCCAATAAATATACATTTGACTACCTTGTTATCTAACTTAGATCTTTTTACCTCAGGAATATGAGCATATGCCTCACAGCCGAAGACACGAAGATGTCTTAGAGAGGGCTTCTTTCTAGACCATGCTTCCATAGGCGTCTTATCAACTAATGCCGAAGAAGGAGAATGATTCAGCAAGTAACACACTGTAGCAACTGCCTCAGCACAGAACCTTTGTTCAAGACTAGCATAACTTAACATACTTCTTGCTTTCTCCATCAATGATCTATTCAACCTTTCAGCAACTCCATTTTTCTATGGAGTATAAGGTGTAGTTTTATGCCTTTTTATACCATGATCTACACAATACTTATCAAAATCTGCATTGCAATATTCACCACCATTATCTGTTCTCAAGCATTTTATTTTTCTACCAGTCTGATTTTCCACAAGAGTTTTAAATTCTTTAAACTGACTGAACACTTTTGATTTATTTTTCATGAAATATACAAATGCCCTCCTCGAATAATCATCAATAAATGATACGTAGTATCTTGACTTAGATAAAGAAGGAACATCAACTGGACCAAAAACATCGAAATGCACATAGTCCAGAACACCAGAAGATTTATGAGAACTAGAGTAAAATGAAACACGGTTTTGTTTTCCATATATACAATGTTCACAAAAATTGAACTCCAGATTACAATCAATCAGTCCATCTACTAGGTTTTTGTTTTTCAAGGTTTTTAAACCTTTTTCACCTATGTGACCAAGTCTATGATGCTAGAGCATTGTTTTCTCTGCAGGAAGTTTAACTTCCATAGAGTTTGCATCATGTGTTACAACAGTAGCTTTTCTAGATTTTACAGAGACATTATTATAGCACACTAGTTTTGCATCTAACCTATACAGAGTTCCAATGCGTTCACCTTTTGCCAGTACTATAGAACCTCTTGTCATTTTACAACCACCATTCACAAAAGTAACTTGCACTCCAACATCATTAAGTTTACTAACAGAAAGTAAATTTTGAGCCAAACTTGGTATGTGAAGAACTCCATTCATTCCCTTTATTCTGCCATCTGGGAACTGGATTCTGACTCATCCTCGGCCAACAATTTCCAGTGTTGAATCACTTGCCAAGAACACCTTCCCACCAGCATACGGTTCATACTTTGTGAACCACTCTCTGTGAGATGTCATATGAAACGATGCTCCTGAATCCACCAGCCAAACATCTTTAGATGAAGGTGTTGCTAAGGTAGCAATGAAAGCATCAACATCACTCTGAGAAGAATCATTGTCAGAAGAGTTCTTCTTCTTCTTTTTCTCTTCTTTACAATCTTTCCTAATGTGTCCTTTCTGCCCACAATTCCAGCACTTCACCTTGGACTTTTTGCCAGGAGATTTTGATTTCCCCTCTGATTTGGACTTAGACTTGTTGTCCTTCTTGCCTCTTTCCTTTGATCTACCTTGAATAGACAGGGCCTCTTTGGTTGTCTTAGAAGATTTCCTCCGCATCTCTTCAGATAACAACAAGGTAAAAACCGCTTTAGTTGTAAACGTGGTTGTTGTACTTCTAATAGCCATCACAAGATGATCCCATGAATCAGGTAAGGAACACAATAGAAGCATACAATGATCTTCTTCTTCTATTTTTACACCTACAGACATCAATTGTGCAACAATCAGATTGAATGTGTTTAGATGGTCTGCTACAGATGCACCTTCATCCATCTTCAGAGAATACAACTTCTTTCTGAGGAACAGTTTATTCACCAAGGACTTGCCCTGATAAATATCTCCCAACTTCTTCCACAGATCTTTGGCTAACTTCTCTTCATGGACGTTCAATAGAACAAAATCTGCAAGACTTAACCTTATCATTCCTCTAGCTTTTCTGTCAGCTAGGTCCCAATCTTCTTGCTTCATGCTTGCAGGTTTAACCCCAGACACAACAATCCAAAGATCTCTGTTGACCAGCAAATCTTCAGCCTTAATCTTCCACAACTCAAAGTTTGTGCCATTGAACTTTTCAATGTCTATCTTTCCTGATGTACTTGCCATATTATTTAATAGAATAGACCTCTACAGAACTCCCACTCACTAAACTAACACAAAAAACCCAACCTACCAACAAGGATAACACAACGGGCTAGGCTCTGATACCACTTGTAAGGAAAGCACAAGTGCGGAAAAACAACTTCCCTAATGTTAATTCTAAGAGGATAGTGCAAACAGGTAACTTTCAATTCAAAACACAGATGAAAACATCAGAGTAAAATAGAACACACAAACAAAATACAGAGTATGACACCAAATTTATGTGGGAAAACTCTTACGAGTAAAAAAACCACCACCACACAAGAACTCTCTTTATTACAGTAAAAGAATTTACAATAAAGATACATAGCACTTCTGTTCAAGTATCGTTCTCCAAATTATATTCAGTTCACTATGTCACTTCACATTCTATTGAATTGAACCATATATTTGACACTCTTTTTACTACCACCAACTCGATGACTGCATTAGATTTCTATTTTTAGTTTGCAAGTGCAGAACTATTTTCTTAACATCTGCCCCAACTGTTTCATCTAACTTCTCCAGCATCGAATTCAGCCAACTATCACAACTGTTCACATTCTGGTGTGACCAATAGTCCTGTTGGTAATCATTTATGTTTAGGGTTTTAGGCTTGAGCTGTTGGTGGTGCCTGCATAAGCATTCAGGTTTCAAGCATTCAAATATGCAGGTTCCCTCCCAAAAAGTCCAAAAAAGTTCTAAGTATCCGGGCCTCCTCAGCATGTTTCAGCATCAGCATCATTTTCTCTTAGGAGGTGGTCAGCATCATCATGATATTCTATCGACCAGATATTTCATCAGGGTCATCATGTTTCAATATCAGGTGATATTCAGATATCATCCCAATCTGGCAGTGGAGCTACAGTGCAGCCCGACATCCTAATAGGGGTGATATTCTAAATATCAGGTGATATTCTGAATATCAGGTGATATTCTGAATATCAGGTAATCTTACGAATATCACCCCGGTGCTGATATATGAATGTGATGGTGATGTCATCAAGGTCTGGGGGGTCATATTTCTAACATCAGTCATCTTACGGAGATCCCCCTGATATTGCTAATATGATGCTGACATCATCAGGATTTTTATGGACATGCAGGGAAGGCCCTCAGCATGACTTTGGTCATCGGTGTGTTCAGAATGTATTCTTCCGATGTGTTGGGTCTTCTCGACGAAGGTTTGGATGATGGGGGTGATATCTCTCCATCGGCGTGATATGTGATGTCAGGAGGACAAATATGAGGTTTGTCGATGAAGCGGTCTGGCCGATGGATGATGACAAGGCTTATGCTAGTGCTGTCGGGAGCAAAATCATCAACAATATATTTTCTCACGGCCTAGTATATAAGGATTATAAGAGATCACCGCGGGGTGCATGTGGGATAAATGGTTCCCACATGATTTGAAATATCAGGATGATATATCTTGGTAGGAAAGTTTCAAGAGCACACAGTTAACTATTTTTCCCAAGGCCGCGAGTAGGTGGACATTAATGGCAGATGTTACAGAGGTATGGGTGATGGCGTGGATGGACCAACCACCTGTCTGAAGATGTAGATCCCCAAAACAGCGGCATAGGACTCGAGGCCACTTCCTATCTCCTCCTCCCCCTACTGCATTAAATGTTTGAGCACCATTTCCTCATAATGAACTGTATCTAGCAGACTTTTGAGTTGACCAATGATTAATGTTGAGTACCTACCTTGCTGTATATAGCAAGCTGTGTTTCTCATTTGTTGGTTGTTGAAGGCCTGGGGCATTTTTGTGTAAATAACGAAGAACAGGGCATGATCCTGGTTGTTCTATCTCTTTCGAGTTTATGAGTTGCATGATGAATGTATTTTGCACATATGTTCAGTTTCATTGTTGTTTTCTATGAAAAATGTTATAATGCATGTGTTTACCTGTCTGTCTCCTTTGCTGCATATCATTCTTCTTCTGAATCTGGTTGCTAAGGGTTTCATAGATTCTAGGGTATAGATTTCTATGCTGCATGCTTGATCTGTAACTTCTATTCAAGGAGTGGATTAAACTATTTTAGGTCAATGTATGGAGAAGAATGTATGTCAGTTGGGATGTCTGTAAGTATAGGCAGCTAAATACCCATTCTTGGGTGATGTTTGTAAGGCAAGCATCAGCTCCAACCCCATGAAACTTGAATGCCAGTTGCAAACCATCTCTTGTATACATCTAGTTGACTCCTGGCCCTGAGATAGGCACCGGTCTGCTTTTGGGTTAGTAGTTATGAGCCAAAACCCCATGTCTTGCATCCAGGACATCATGTCCAACCATTTCAACACCTCAACCCGTTAGTTGTAGGAGTAGGATTAGGACCCCTACATACTCTCATACCCAACCAGACACATATGTCCAAGAATGTTGCCAACCTTGTGATCTATCATGCAGATCTTGGTCCATACATGAGAGTATTCTGCCTATTGCTGTCAAGCTAAATCATTATGTCATTGGACTAGTCAAGGTCACATCTTTAGTTATAGGGATATCGCCCTTGGTGTGGTAGAACTAGAAGTGAAGGGGAGGAGCTCACGCAACCTCCTGTATTAGTTGGCTGAATCTGCACGTGCATAGGAACTGGCAAACCCTGATGTTGATTCAAAAGAAAAACCAACAAGTCCCACATGTATTAAGTTGCAGAGAACACCTCAGTTTATAACTGTCAATGAACCAAAGTCCAAAATTGCCGACGATAATAGTCAACAGCCCATCGGTGTAACCATAACTATCAGCAAAGCAAACAACACTTACACCGACGACCATTATCTCACCGACACCCACACAAAAGTCTTCATCGGAGTGACCACCATTCATCGGCTCGAAGTCTTTAAGCTACACCGATGAACATTCTCTTGCCGACATCTAATGCTTCACAAACTTCCACCGAGGTGACAAACTACATCGGAGTGACATCTCACAGCTTAGCCAATGGTAGATCTCATGCCAATAGGTAAAAGGCCATCGCTGACACATCAACCGTCGAACAAAGCCTTCAACGTCTCTCCGATCACCAGTCTCATGCCGATAGGATACATCCATCGGGGTGACACATGACTTCGGATCTACATCTGATGTAGGCGATTTAGTAAGTCTGCCCGATAACATGAGTGTGGTCGATGATAGACTTAGAAAGAGGTTCCAAGCAATAATTTGAGACACTAGGTCTCTTCAAATGTCACATCCTTTATCTCCTTCTATTTGACCTTTCAGTTTGCCAACCTCTTCTTTTGATTCTTTAGCTTGTGTCTTCAATTTCATAATTGTCTCCTTTGATTTTTCAAGCATGTCCTCATATTCTTGGTTTAGTTCTCTTACTTCATCCAGATCTTTAAGAGCATATTGAAGTTCTCCTTCAAGGTCTACCTCATCTAAATTTAAGTCCCCGCCTTCATGTTCCATTGCTTCTAGGTCTAGTTCTAGAGTAAACACATCATTAAACATAGCTCCAGAGTCCATGTGTTCAAATGCATGATCTACCTTAGTTGTTAGGCTTCTCAAAGGTACTTGGCTCTAATACCAATTGTTGAACACATCTAGAGACTAAGAGGGGGGGTGAATTAGTCTATCTTTAAACTTTTAAATTAATTCTAGGTGCTGCCACAATAATATTAGGGTTACACTTTCTAGGACATCCTGATTTTTTCTAAAATCACATATTTTTAGAAAATATAATAATTTAAGCCTTGAAAGGTGCCATTTAAAGGATTTTAATTGAATAGGGTTTGATCAAACCCCCTTAGATTCAAACCCCCTTGGATAGAATCCCGCTAGTTTTAAACCATATGTATAATGGAGTCTCCTCTACACCTATCAAAATGTTGATAAAAAACTACTTTTGATTTACCTTTTGGGGGATCAAATAAATTCATTTAAAATTTATGTTGTGTAAGTATGTAGTCTTTATTATAAGCTTCCCAAAAAGTATAATTTTAAATATGTTTAATTTGATTATTATATTTATTTTTTATTTCTATTGAATGTAGGTTTTTCAATGAAAATCAAGGTCTTTGTTTCACACATGAAAAATAGTAAATTAGTGGAAAAAAATTCTGAAAATATTTATGCCCTAGGTATTTATGTCCTTGTTTCAACCAAAAAAAAATTGAACTTTGATACATACAGAAAAAGTTATGTTTTACAGAATATGCCTATGTCTAAATTATACTTGGTTTGACTTCAAAACTTAATTAAAAAAAATATTCAACAAAACATTATGAAACCAAATGCATGCCCTAGATATTGGTGTTACCAATCTAAATTCAAAAGAATAAGAATTTTATCCTTTGTAGATAAAAAGTCATGTGCTACAAAATACACGTCACTTTAAAAAAATGTTGTTTACTATTAAAAACTAGTTATCAAAGGAGATGTAAAAAAAAATTCAATTTAACTCCAATTTAAAATATATATATATATTTAGAATCTACAGACAAAATCTCACAAATCACTAGTTTACATCATCTTCAAATTCCTAACAGTTTAGCGGCTATAGATGTCAGAAAGTGAAGATTTAGTTCAAAATGTTGATTTCAATGTCAAGTTTGGCCAAAAAGTGTAGCCCATTATTGTGGGATGACCCTTCCATTTGCAGCTTATCATCAAATCATTTTTAACCAAGAGAATAAGAAAAGAAAGTAAAACATGCAACACACAAGGACACCATGATTTTTACGTGGAAAACCCAATGAGGTAAAAACTATTGTGAGGATTAACTCACAATATAATAAGCTCACTGCTATAAAAGATTACAACTTTGTTTTAAGGATACAACCCAAGGAAGCTACTACTCCCTGCTGGACTTGCAGACTAAGGCTACAACCTTAGGGAAGATATAAAGACTTGCTGAAGAGACTCACTATCTAATAGCAGGATACATGAAGATTACAATGAAAATAGGAACTTGAACTACTGTGAAAGAAGTAACTGACTTATGCTAATATTGCAGTCCTCCTTTTTTGCACAATTACTCCATCATATTGATTTCACACACTTCATCCTTGATATATATTACTCTCTCATTCACTCTTCACAAATGACTTTGTTCTTCTATATATACCCTTTGCAACAACTCAAACCCTTAATTACATTAGCACCAAAAAGACCTTTAGATGAAATGTGTAATACTATGTGGGTCGACTTAGAAGAAATACATTTTGAGTTGAGGATCACTTCACATGGTACAATAGGGTCAAATATATCATAACATATCCTTCAATGCCAAACCAATTAATCAGGATCAACTGCACATGAAAGAAATTAGACTGTCGGCCTAAACAACTCTAACAATGTTGACTGTCCATCTTTGGATCACCGGGGAGATACCAAAAACATGATACAAATCAAGGTATAGGAAATGTACCTTATCATCACTATCATTACACCATTCTCTTGAAGTATCTAATCATTATATGCATCCGCAAAAGAAGTAACATGTGAACTAATGAAAATAGAACATTCTGGACTAACTGTAACACATCAAAACTTAGGATATTGCATTGCAGACCACTGAAGCATCTGAACTCATATGGATGCACTTATATACCATATTGAACATATCTCCAAAACTGTCTGACCATATCTAACACTGCAGAGGAATATGGAGCATTCCATCAATCCTTCATCATTGCTTTACCCTGCTAGAACACAAACTGGAACTCTGTCACTTCTTGAAATATTGGACATAACACCTTCATATGCCAACCAACTTATCTTCTAAACCGCAAAACTAAATCTTGCTCTATGAAGGAATGTAAACCAAATTACTATGACTCTGCCTTAGGGTATACATTGTAAATGCCTTAGCAAAAACTGCTACAACTTGTCTCTAAGTGTGGTACTCCAAAATGATAAGAAATCAATGTGGACATATAGAAAACATGTTAGGAAAGGTTTACACACCTTCTCATCACACTTAGACATCAGGTTGATCATCATTCTTTCCCATCCTACAATGCTGACTAATATTATTGCATATTGACTATCTCTGGAATATATACAATGACAACCAAACTTATTTGCACATACTTTTGACATCAATGACAACTAATCTTATCAAGATGCCAACAATAATGTGCTAGAGTTATAATGTGCTTGCATTATAATATGAGTGCATTATGGCTTAGTAGTGACTGAGCCTTAACGTGAGCATGTTATAACATGCTCATGTTATATCTTGTTGGGACTAAAAAATAGTTTTGGCCACTTTTTGGTCCCCCTTCTTTCTATACATGCCCATATGTCCACATCAACATCCCAATCAACAATCCCCTCATATTACACCATAAGTCCTCTATCTTTAGCCACTCTTGCTTCCCCTCTTCCCCAAAACTTTGAGGCTCCACATTTTAAAAAATATAATGGTGAAGAAGATCCACAAAATCATGTCTCAACGTTCACTGCATTATGTAGTAATTTTATCTTTCAAGACTTTCTTCTAGCAAAGCTCTTCCCATGGTCTCTCAAAGATACCATGTTGGATTGGTTTTTCTCTCTTTTCAATCATTGTATTAATTCTTTTCAACAACATATAAATCAATTTCTCCAACACTTCCAAGAAAACATAGGACCACAAGTCACGTTTACTAACCACATCCACTGTAGTAGGGAGCACATGAGAAAGCTACTGATTTTATTAGTCATTATTAGGCCTTATTCTTGCAAATACCTTATGCACTTCTGAATTTCGATGTGCAGTGGGTTTTCATTGGAATCATGCAGCCTCAAATCTAGGACAAGATTCTGCTAATTGTTACCCTTCATTTACGCATCTGTGCATGACACTACATGACTACCAACAATCAGTCAACCAGTATGAGGGATCTTCCTCACAAGCTCCTGCTAGGAAATCTGATGCCAGTACATCATCATCATTCCAAAGTTATGAGAAAAATAAAAATTTCATCAAAATCAATTCTTCAAACAATATTGAGCAAGCAACAATCACTACACAAACCCAAAGTGCTATGGCCCTCTCTTCTCAAAACAAACCTAGGACTCAGCATTTCACTCCCTTATCCAAATCTATCTATACCATAATGTAATAACTTTTTAAAAACAACCTTATTTAGTTGCTGGCCAATCTATCTGACTGATACAATCAAAACCATGCCACCTTATGATCTAAGGGCCTTTTTCCAGTTCCACAGAGTGCCTGGCCATGACACAGAGAGATGTATGCATCTTAAACATCACGTTCAAGACCTCATTGACCAAAACATCAAACAAGTCTAGTGTGAACGATAGAGGTAACCAAATGTGTTGCTCCACCCAACCAAAACTAGTAAATTTACACAAACCCATTACTGCGCCATTCTACAAACTTGGTCAAACTTTTGACTTATCTTGTAGTAACTACCATGACTACTGGCAAGCCTTCAAACTCTTTAGCCAAAGTGATTGCAATGGTGGACGATCTCCCTCGCCCTAGTTGAGTGTACTCTATTCCTGAGCTAGTCATCTCCTTTACACCCATTGATGTGTCCATGCATACATATGAAGGACCTTTTTACATGACAACCCTAGTTAATGAAAATCCCACCAAGGGTATATTAATTGACCCTATGTGTATGGTGAATGTAATTACAAAGAAATTTCTATACTTGCAAGAGCTCTACCAAGAAGAGTATGAGAGCTTAGAAGTCCAAATATGATTGCATGATGGGTCTTCTTGCCAAATCATGGGTTTGCTTACCCTTTCCATTTGGGTTGGACCAAAAACTCTGGACATTCCTTTTTTCATAATTCCTACCTCAAACTAATTTCATGTGGAGTTGGGCCATCCGTGGCTTTCTTCCATGATAGAAGTCCCCTTTATGATCCACAAGTTCCTGAGATTCCCTCACAACAATCAGGTTCACACTATATATCATAGTGATTTCAAACCACATACGTTACGAGGTAATTTCTCCTTAGATTACTTTTGGTTGATCTCGACAGAGCTATTATGACCACACAATGATTTTCTATTCTTTCATATCAGAAGTTCAAAGCAAATTGCATAGTTTAATTATCTATCAGTTCCTCCTCCTCGACCCCACCGACTACTACCCTTGTGGTCCCTCGATGTCTAGTGACTGTCTCTCTCCCTCCTTCTGTCCCATAGGTCAAGAAGGGAAGATACCCTGAATCAAGTGACCTTACCCATCCATGAGTGTCTGGGATATATATAGAAGTCCCACCTCCAGCATCTTACCCAAGACATAGAGGTATGTGAATGATACAACATAGACCTCCCTAGCCTTCAATGATTACTCCTATTCATGTTGCCTCTTCAGGGACTTGAGGAAAGCAACCCATATGATGAGATCCCTCCCTTTAGTCTCCAATATTTAGTGGTGGCCTCTATTCCTCCAACCCCTCTAATGGCTTGAGGAAGGCAGCCCACATTGAGAGACCCTCCCTTGACAGTACCTCAACCTTTGGTGGCTCCTTCAGTTCCACCTCCCACTCCTACAGTGATGGAAGAAAATGAGCCTGTGTTGGGAAACTCCTTGGTTCCTCCTCCTGATGCTTTGACTCGCACTTAGCATAATTAACTTGTGAGAGATCACAAGCATCACTAATATGCTAAAGCTCATGAGCGTGTAGCAGGAGATGAACCCCTTCTCACACATCCTTCTCTTATGTGGCCATCCCAAGATTTGGCTCCACCTTAGTTTTCTACTCCACATTATTCCTTTATGTCACCCACACCTGCCTCTCCACTGATGGAGGATGATGAATGCAACCCTAATCAAATTTAAGTAGTCCTCACTCCCTCTATGGAGAGCCACATCCTTCGATGAACCATTGAGTCTTCCCAACTTTAGCATTAGATCTCTAGTGCCACTTTACCAAAGTTAGTTCCATCCCAGCATACTTGACATTAGATGTTCCTTGATATCTTACGTCCCACCACCATCTATATAGGCATTCCACACCCACTGCCAAAATGAAAGCACGAACACTATCCCACTCAACCCTCCTACAAGGCAAAGTGCATACCTCCTTCACCTCCTTTGAGTCCTTCTACATCATCTATTCCAATTGTGGGGACCTCTTCTCCACCAGTGGTCACTAGTGCTCACATTCCCACTATTACCATTGATCGACCATCTATTGTTATCTATTCCAATATCAATTCAAATCACTCTTCCCCCAAGGGAGATGTATTTGCATCTCTGGAAGAGATACAATCTTTGTCCTTCATCTTCACAAGATTGATGGACCTCACCTTTGGTGAGGTGCATGAGGATCCTCCATTTGTTGTCGATCCTTTGCATCTCAAACTAGGCAAAATACCAAGTACTATCCTTGATGTGGTCCCTCTAGCAACCTATCCACTATCCCTATATGATGAGCAATATTGGGAGGCAAATGACCTGCTAGAGCCTGATCCTTGAGAATGGTATCTTTGTTCCATCTGTTATTGTTTGTAGTATGCTTGTATGTATTGTAATTCCCATGCTTGCTATATGATATATCTATTTTTTATCTCTCCTTGGAGGACCCTTGATGCCCTTATAGGCACATGGATATAGGGGGAATGAAACTGTTGTGACATTCCTCTATATGTTTATATATTCTTCTATATGTCGTACTTGAATTTTTCACATTTTGGGGACGATGCAAAGTGTCAGATGATTTAGCATCCTTCCATGCTGATCCAAAATTTTTATTTTGACTTCATGTGACCATTCTTCCTTTGTATTCATAGGTCTACATGCCTAGGGGATGATGACAATTCCAAATTGTACTTCCCTGATTATTCCACTCTTATATATTATACTGACTTTGAAGCACGCAAATCCATTTTTTATGTATTGTGATGTTTCTTTTTTTATGTGACACCTTGTTGTGTTTCTTGGCATTGTGCCATGCTTACACAAGCCATTGTGTATCATGCTTATAGCATCCCCTTGGTTGTCCCTTTTAGAGGCAAATCTAAATCACGACATAGATCTCTGGAACATATCCTCTAGGCATATGCTTCCTAAAATCTCTCATGCCTTTTCCCCTCCTTTTACCTTAAAATTAATTGCTCCTCTGTGGAATATGCAATTATTTTAAGGTGGGGGCATATATTTGCCATCTTTCACACTTGTTCACACACCACATCAATGGTATGCTCCTTGCAACATTTTTGTGGTATTTATGGTCCATAACACCTTTATCAGAATTACCTAGCCATGCTCTGATACTATTTGACATGTATCTCACCTAGCAAGGCAATGCTAGTCTATGGTGCTTCATTAGCTACCTTATCAACACTTCTCATAAGCCACCTAGCAATGAGATTTGGTACCTCTAGTGACTTATACAAGTTTTTTTGTATGGTTCCTAGCTCTCGTAGTCTACTAGCCCTAGAACCATACCCAAAATTTTCCTAGCGAATTGATGTTAGAAATGCCTTTTGTTTACTTTTTGTATGTGTGTATGTGTTTTCTTAATCATTAGATTAATATGTATTAGACTATATTATTTTCTAACTACAAGGGTTTCAACCAATCATATTCGGTCTAATCCTCGTTTATATATATATATAGCTTCATATCTCTCACTTAGCAACATTTTGCATTCTCTATAGTTTCCTTGGGTAAAAATTTTGCTTTCATGTTATTTCCTTTACTACTTTAGTTTCCATATGCACGTAGTGTCATACACCTGCTAAAGTGGGTTCTAAATGTAGCATCATAAATTATGTACTCTCACAATTTCATGCTATGTTTGGAGTCCACTTTAGTGTCCACTCCCCTAGTGTGTTTTTAGGATCATTTTCCAGCCTTAACCTTACCCTCAACTCACAAAGGTGTTAGGGTTCGAGCAGATCAAAGCAATAAACACTAACAATTATATGCAAATTAAATAACCCAAATATAATAATGAAGAATAATACAAAAGAGATCAACACAGAATTTTAACGTGATTCATCCAAAATGGGCTACATCCACAAAAAGTCAACCATCCAATGATTTTATTATCCAGTGCAAAATATATTACAATCTTGTGAATTCCATCCTGCAACATACATCCCAGCCACTTATAACAAGATTTTTAGAAGCTTCTATAATTAGGGTTTTACAATGTCATTTTTCATTTGTTGGTTAACAAAAATTAACTACCGACCTCGAACCCCAGCAAGGATACATTACGAGTGTACAGTATTTGCATGATTAGTCACCACATACCAACAAAAGGTTCTTCTTAGTGTTTCTTTAACATTTCTACTTATCCTAGACAAAAGCCATAAAAGTGCATTAACCTTGGCAGAGCCCCAAGTTATCTAGACTTTCTAAGAACTAAAGTTTCTTGGATGCTAGTGCTTGGTGCAGATGTCTACATGTCATGTTGACTTCCTGTAAGTGTTTATTTGTTCATCAACCATTTTATAAGTTGTGTTTTAACTTGTGTGGCACTCCAAGATTTTCTTGATGCTTATCCACACCCAAATGACTCCTTTCCTAAATTTTTCCCTCTTGCCTTTTCTATAAAACCCCCTTTATTTTCCATTCAAAATAGATGGAATCCACATGTTAGCGAAACTCTGTCAAAATAAATACTCACCATTTTCATACTCTAGCTTTTTCTTACTCCATACTCTATTGTGAACATTTGTTTGTTTGCGATCATTGCAAATGTTAGATTAATCATATATTTCATTTATATATTTTGTCAATCTTTCTTGTCACTGCTCATAACAATTCTAGATACACTTAGAATTAGAGAACATGCTTTATTTATCAATCAATCAATATCCTTAGCTATCATTGAGGTGGAAACACCAAAAATGGGGCTTGACTTAGGCAAGCCCCTATACAACCCAACCCTCTCTTTCATCTTTGTGATTGCAAGTTGCATGAGGAAGGATTTCAAGCACACGAGCATTTGCTTTCTTTTTCCCCCTTTCTCATAATTTCCTTTATTTCACATTTGTACTATCATTTATAGTTATTTCCATCATCTTTGATATTTTGTGTAATAGTTATTAGATTCTATGTTTAGAGATAACTCTCGAAACTCATGCAAGTTTGTACAGACCTGAGATTCTAGTTTTCTATGCCATATGAGCTACAGTGCGACACATAGACATCCCCATAGCATGTTGTCATCCTAGATAGTGAGGCTTTCCACCTAGTGCCAGGTTCTCTGTGATTTTGGATTTCCATTTTGTAATTCCTTCCTATAAGTAATTTTATCAGTTTCTATATTTTTCCAGTTTCCCTCCATCATTGTTAGTTTTAGTTAGTCATAGTTAGTTATTTTTCATTCTAGTAGAAACAAAGGGATTTATCTCGAACATTCTTTCTCTTCCAGATCAGATAGTAGTGAGATATACATCTTGGTTGGCTAGTATCCTAATGTTTAGATAGAAGATTATTTTGATTATTAGTAGTTTAGTTAGAATCAATTTTCCTATAAACATTTTGATGCTCATTGTAGAACTTATTTGCCTTTTGTTTCATGTTTAGGATAGTTTTCTAGGCTTTCAAAAGATTCAAGAGCATTTTTATGCTCTTAATTTTCTCTCAAGCCATAGTCATTGTGCTCACATAGTGCTTTAATATCATTCATTAATTTTCTCTCAAGCTCTCTCAATTTCATTTTTAGCTTTCAAAGCTCAAGTCATTTCAAATCAATTGCACTCTTTGTCTCTGTCACCAAGAGGAAGACCCTACTATTGTAGTTGAGAAAGAGGTTTCCACATATAAGGATTTCTAAGGATCATACAAATCTCATGCACCAAATTCATGATAGGTTCTTTAATGTTTCCATTGTAATTAGCTAATCAAATTGCTATTGAGGAAAGTAATACTTTGTTGCTTTAATCTTTATATATTATGCATTTTTAGTATAGTTTCCCTTCATTGCATTAGATTAGCTCATTATTTGCTTTTGTAGATTAAAATTTCTTTATTGCACTAGATTAAGTATTATTTTATTTTATTAGAATAGGATTCCAAAATCAATCTTTAAAACAACAAAAAACATAGTTAGGTTTTCATTAAAAAGCCATTTTAGGTTTGCATTCATATTTCAATTCATAGTAATTAAATCATCTTATCAAATCAGAAAAGAACAAAAAAAGCATTGTATTGCATACATTTAGCTTGCATACATCAAAACCCAAAAACATTAGAAAAGAGAAAATCAAAACAAATTGAATACAAAAATCCCTTGATTTCATCATGAGGTCGACTTGAAATTGAGAACTCCTTGATACCATCACAAGGTCAACAATCTAGTGAAGTCTATTGGCAAGAAATGGGGAGGAATCAGTCTAGAGATCTGGTCCTTCATCAGGTTTCTAAAGCCAGTTTATACCCTGGTCATACAGTGAGAGAATCCTAAAGAAATATTAAGGAACAATAACATGCAGTACACATAGATCACATCTAAGCATTCATAATACACACACACACACACACATATATATATAGCTTCATATCTCTCACTTAGCAACATTTTGCATCCTCTAAAGTTTCCTTGGGTAAAAATTTTACTTTCATGTTATTTTCTTTACTAGTTTAGTTTGCATATGCACGTAGTGTCATACACCTGCTCAAGTGGGGGCTGAATGTAGCATCATAAATTGTGTACTCTCATAATTTCATGTTATGTTTGGAGTCCACTTTAGTGTCCACTCCCCTAGTATGTTTTTAGGATCATTTTCCAACCTTAACCTTACCCTCAACTCATAAAGGTGTTAGGGTTCAGGAAAATCAAAGCAATAAACACTAACAATTATATGCAAATTAATAACCCAAATATAATAATGAAGAATAACACAAAAGAGATCAACATAAAAATTTAACATGGTTCACCCAAAATGGGCTACATCCAGAGAAACTTAGCCATCCAATGATTTTATTATCCAATGCAAAACAGATTACAATCTTGCAAATTCCATCCCGCAACATACATCCCAGCCACTTATAACAAGCTTTTTGGAAGCTTCTAGAATTAGGGTTTTACAATGTCATTTTTCATTTGTCGGTTAACAAAATTAACTACCGACCCCAAACACTAGCAAGGATATGTTACGAGTTTACCGTATTTGCATGATCAGTCCCCACATACCAACAAAAGGTGCTTCTTAGTGTTTCTTTAACCTTTCTGCTTATCCTAGACAAAAGCCATAAAAGTGCATTAACCTTGGCAGAGCCCCAAGTTATCTAGACTTTCTAAGAACTAAAGCTTCTTGGATGCTAGTGCTTGGCACAGATGTCTACATGGCATGTTGACTTCCTGTAAGTGTTTATTTGTTCATCAACCATTTTATAAGTTGTGTTTTAACTTGTGTGGCACTCCAAGATTTTCTTGATGCTTATCCGCACCCAAATGACTCCATTCCTAAATTTTTCCCTCTTGCCTTTTCTATAAAACCCCCTTTATTTTCCATTCAAAATAGATGGAATCCACATGTTAGCGAAGCTCTATCAAAATAAATACTCACCATTATCATACTCTAGCTTTTTCTTACTCCATACTCTATTGTGAACATTTGTTTGTTTGAGATCATTGCAAATGTTAGATTAATCATATATTTCATTGATATATTTGGTCAATCTTTCTTGTCACTGCTCATAACAATTCTAGATACACTTAGAATTAGAGAACATGCTTTATTTATCAATCAATCAATATCCTTAGCTATCGTTGAGGTGGAAACACCAAAAATGGGGCTTGACTTAGGCAAGCCCCTATACAACCCAACCCTCTCTTTCATCTTTGTGATTGCAAGTTTCATGAGGAAGGATTTCGAGCACATGAGCATTTGCTTTCTTCTTCCCCCTTTCTCATAATTTCCTTTATTTCACATTTGTACTATCATTTATAGTTATTCCCATCATCTTTGATATTTTGTGTAATAGTTATTAGATTCTATGTTGACAAGTAACTCTTGAAACTCATGCAAATTTGTATGGATATGAGATTCTAGTTTTCTATGCCATATGAGCTACAGTGCAACGCGTAGACATCCCCACAACATGTTGTCATCCTAGATAGTGAGCCTTTACACCTAGTGCCAGGTTCTCTGTGATTTTGGATTTCCATTTTGTATTCCTTCCTATAAGTAATTTTATCAGTTTCTATATTTTTCCAATTTCCCTCCATCGTTGTTAGTTTTAGTTAGTCATAGTTAGTTATTTTTCATTCTAGTAGAAACAAAGGGATTTATCTCGAACATTTTTTCTCTTCCAAATCAGATAGTAGTGAGATATACATCTTGGTTGGCTAGTATCCTAATGTTTAGATAGAAGATTGTTTTGATTATAAGTAGTTTAGTTAGAATCAATTTTCCTATTAAACATTTTGATGCTCATTGTAGAATTTATTTGCCTTTTGTTTCATGTTTAGGATAGTTTTCTAGGCTTTAAAAATATTCAAGAGCATTTTTATTCTCTCAATTTTCTCTCAAGTCATAGTCATTGTGCTCACACAGTGCTTTAATAGTATTCATAGCTCCCCAAGCTCTCTCAATTTCATTTTTAGCTTTCAAAGATCAATCATTTCAAATCAATTTCACTCTTTGTCTCTGTCACCAAGAGGAAGACCCTACTATTGCAAAGGAGAAAGAGGTTGCCACATATAAGGATTTCTAAGGATCATACAAATCTCATGCACCAAATTCATGATAAGTTCTTTAATGTTTCCATTGTAATTAGCTAATCAAATTGCTCTTGAGGAAAGTAATACTTTGTTGCTTTAATCTTTATATATTAGGCTTTGTTAGTATAGTTTCCCTTCATTGAATTAAATTAGCTCATTATTTACTTTTGTAGATTAAAATTTCTTTATTGCACTAGGTTAAGTATTATTTTCTTTTATTAGAATAGGATTCCAAAATCGATCTTTAAAACAACAAAAAACATAGTTAGGTTTTCATTAAAAAATCATTTTAAGTCTGCATTCATATTTCAATTCATAGTAATTGAATCATCTTATCAAATCAAAAAAGAACAAAAAATGCATTGTATTGCATACATTTATCTTGCATACATCAAAACCCAAAAACATTAGAAAAGAGAAAATCAAAACAAATTGAATACAAAAATCCTTCGATTTCATCATGAGGTCGACTTGAAATTGAGAACTCCTTGATACCATCACAAGGTCAACAATCTAGTGAAGTTTGTTGGCAATAAATGGGAAGGAACCAGTCTGGAGATCTGGTCCTTAATTAGATCTCCAAAGTCAATTTATACCCTAGTCATACAGTGAGAGAATCCTAAAAAAATAGTAAGGAACAATAACTTGCGGTACACATAGATCACATATAAGCATTCATAATATACGCATAAACATAGTAGAACCCTTATATCTCCTTTATATATATATATATATATATATATATACATTCTTTTGGAATTACATACACATACCAACAAGTCTTAGTGTCTACCATTTTACACACTCTTACACTACCTTACCCTCTCTTACATTTGCATGTACATACTATATCCTATATATATTACATAGGGACGTGTCTTTTCCCAAAATGCCTCTTTGTATGTTTGCTCTGTCCTCTGCATACCACCTACAGTGACATGTGGTAGGATCTTTTGGTAGCCCTATCTTCCGCCAACATCATCACCCCTTTTAAAAATGTCTTTTCCTCAATACATGCTCTATTCAACTTGAAGGTAGGATTTTCTTATAAATTACTCTAAGTTGAGCCAAAGTTATGTCCCATTGCTTCTTCACTAATGTCAGAATTTGATTTTGGTCCTCTAGCTCTATATATGTATCTTTCACATCTCCTAGTGTAGTAGGGATTTGGATCTTCTAGGTTGTCTACTTAGCCTATGTGAAAATGTCATTTAGGGATGCTAGTCTTAGGCTTACTAATTCTTAGTTTCTTGATTTGTGACTTTATTTGTTCCCTCTGGTCTTGGAGTTGCTGGAGCTGAGTGTGTAATGTTTCTACTTGTGGCCTTATTGCTCCATTAGTATCTTTTATAAGATCATATGTGGTAGCTACCTGTGTTATTTGTTCTTCTAGTGCATCCATTTGATCCTTAATAGTTTTAGTAGTGGTGGGCCGTTGTAGACACAACTAATATAATACCTTTGCTTCCTTCATGCCCTGTTGGATACTTCTTATTTGTGTTTCCAGTTTAGTATGTGCCTTAGCACATTTATTTGACACTTATGTTAATCTTCTTTTATTCATTTGTTCAATTATGCATTATTTTGCCTTTCTCTCTAGGTAACTAGAATGTGCCTTCAAGCTTTGCATTAACTATTTCAGTTGCTATGTGAGAGGTAGGGTTGTGTCCCTTTGTGCCTTTGACATCTCATTCTAGATTAAATTGGTTGCCTCCTACAATAGTTCACTACCTTCAGTATGTTGTTGCAAAACTTCATCCCCTATTGTGGGGTGGAAGATATCACCAAGTTGTAGCTTCTGGATAGGTGTTATCCTAGATAAGTTTATTTGTCCTCCTATTATAGGTAACTACAAAATTTGTGGTGTGACTATTGGTTGAATTTTCTTCTGTTGTGCTAAGAAGTCATTAATGGACTGGATAGGGGATGCAAAGGAAGATGCATCTTGGTTTTCAAAATGTTGTTGCTCTTCTTCTTGCTATCTATTCTCCATATTGTGCGGAGGATAATTTATTTGTGGCTTTCCTTTCTCTCCTTGTTCCTCTTGTGAAGAATTTGCCTCCTTCTATTTCTCATTTTTATCCCCTTCCTTCAGGGTGTCATAGAGCTTCTTTGTTACTTTCTTTGTTTCTTGTTGTATTTTATCCATGTCTTCCTTTGCAATTAGAGTGTCTACCCTTTGCTTTTTCCTCAACTCTGCGGCTTGTAGTTGTATCAATTTATCCGTTTCTTCTGCAGAGATAGAGGGATCTACCACATTAATAGCTTGTTACCTTGTTTCCTCTTCCAACTCCAATGCATTTTCTCTCTTTTTGCATAGAGCATCCACAAGTTCATTTTGAAGTCCTTCTAATATCTCATCTAATGTTTTTTTAGTTCTCATCATATATTTTATTACCACTTTTGTAGTATCACCTTGTTTTCCAGGGAGACTTCATCATAGAATGTTGTTGTTTCCTTTAATAAGTAAAAGTTTGCCATTGCATTTACCAGTGCATCTATATCCATTAACTCCTTTCGTTGGGATGCCTTTTTTGTTGGTTCCTCAACTATTTTTGTTTTCTTCTTTTTATTCAGTGGTGTTACCTCTTCCATCTCTTCTTCTTCCATTTCCTCTACTAATGTTTGTGCTTTGTTTCTTTTCACACATTGTTTTATCTTGGCCCTTTCTTTTTCTTCTCCACACTTAGTTGGACTAGGGTTTCTAATGCCACCCTTCTTCCTGTTCAAACTATTTGTGTTGAGGATTTAGGTTATGGTGCAGTTTGTGCACTAGCTATTGTAGATGTACTTCTCCTTTATCTCCTTAGATTTTGTGTGGAAGTAGCCACTTTCAGAGCTAAGGAAGTGGTTTGCGGAGCTTCTATGGTGGCTTGTGATGTTAATGTTGTGGGGTACGGAGCAGATGTGCTTGTTTGGGGTGGTATCCCCCATTGTTTATGTAGTTTATCTTTATTTTTCTTTAAGATTTCTTTCACATAATTCTTATGTTGCTTTTCCATTACCTCCTAGTATGTGCCAAATCTCTACACAGAGGTATCCTTAGGCTTACTTAACAAATTTGTTGCATAAGAATTCACTTCTGTCATGGTCATCTCATATGGTAGCATGGGGATCCAAAATGTCCTAGGATCTACTTCTTCCATATATGTATAGTCTTTATCCACTGTGAATGAAATTGTGTTTGTATATTGTTTTACTACCTCATAGGGAATTCTCTCCCTTTCATCTCTCCTTGTAGGGATTTGAAGAAACCCTAATAAGTGGCACTAAATGTTTTTGTATCTTTAAATTGTCTTATATGTTGTTTTATTTGTGCCACTACCGTTAAATGTGGTTTCCATACCTTGCCTTTAAACCCTGGAAACTCATTTAGAAAGTAAAATACTAAGCAAGTGATGAGGGCTCCATACTAGAAGTTATAATTAGACTCCTTGGTTCTCTACAAATTCTCCAACAATTGCTCTCTCATTACTTCACAGAGGTCAAAATCTTTTCCTTCCTTTACCATCTGGTAGCCAGTGTGGATTGTGGTAGCGGTGGCAGATCCTTCTCTATTTGCATAGTAGATTTTATATGTTATTCTCATTCTTGCATCCCTGAATCCTAGGTCTATGATTTCTTTTAAGCTTAGGCTACGACCATCCGGTGTTGCCCCTGTGAGCTCTATTACTTTGTCATTCTTAATCACTTTCATTGTAGGTACTGGTCCAGTTGAGCTAAGCCTTGTTATTGTCTGAATTGCATCCTTGGTAATATGGTAGGGTTTGTCCAGATATATGAATTCATCATGAATTCTACTGAGGACAATTCTAACCCATTGATCACATATCAATCCAAGAGAATTTTAGTGGTATCTTCACAGGTAAAAATGGAAAATATTAAAAATCTAATTTTTCAATATTTTCTACATCTCTATAATTTGTATTTTCAGAGGCCTTCAGAGTGAAATTTGGGCTCAAGACTTTAATCGGATGCTATAAGTTATGGCCCTGCCAAGTGGCTAGAAGGTATGACCCTACCAAGTGGGGTTAAAAAAAACAATTTTTTGAAAATCCAATTTTTGTAGTTATTTTTGTCACCTTTCAACTATCCATTTTGAATTCCAAGGACATGGCGACCTTTTATATTTTATTCTTTGTATAAAAACTCAAATTCAAATCAAATAAAGGAGTTTTGGAAGGCATGAATCTCTTTGCAAGTTTTCTATTGTTCAAAACTATTTGTTGTTTAATTCTACAATACCGGAGATCCCTCACTAGGTATTATCCTTTGAACTAGTTTTAGATCACCCATTCATGTGCATCACTAAATTTGGTGGTCTTTCCAAATATCTAGCTTCTTACTTGCAATATTTTGATATTCTAGTAAATACCCTATATCATCCAGTAATTTGTCCCTCAATTCTTCAAACTTCATGTGATCTATTTTAGAGATTGTAGAATGAATGTACTTCCTCACATCTTCTGTATATACTACATCCTCTGGTACTACAAAGAATGTGTCATCTTTATCCTTCTCCATCACCTTGAAGGGGTATTTCTTGTATTTAGGCCTAGGCTTCTTTGCAACATCAATTAGTATTGGTGTAGCCATTTTTACTTCTTCACAACTGACAACTAGGGTTTAATCACTTCACTTTACACTTCAGAGCTCAAATTCTTTGAATGCAAATGAGGATATAATTGAAGGATTATATTTTATATAGCTGTAATAGTAACTTTATGCATTTATTGCATCTACTCATTCTGCTTTTCACAGGCTTTTGTAGTTGTTAAGTGTCATAAGCTACTAATGGTTAGTTTATAGTACACTATGTTACAATATAATACATTGTTATGATACATGCTATAATTTCTCCACATTATTCCTTATTATCCCAAAGATTGATGATATTGTTTCAATCTAGCCCCATTCACATAACCAGTTGATAGTTTTCCTTCCATATCTCTTTGTCGTACTACTTCAAACCTTGCAATTTCATCTATATAGTATGTTCCTAACCATCTTACCTTTAATTTACCCTAATTTTTGAATTTGATATCATACAGGAGTACCAAATCACCTTCTTTAAACATTTTCTACTGCAAGTTTCTATCGTACCATGCCTTCTGGTGCTTCCTTTCCAAATTCATATTGTATGCTACCATTAATCTATTTTCATCCATTTTTTCTAATTCCTCAATCCTTTGTACTATGGATTCTTCCTCATTTAACTATAAAGTTAATGTGGTACAAAAATTTGGTAGTATGAAGTGTACTAGTATTGTGGCATCCAATCCATATACTAGCTAATATGGTGTGAATTTTGTTGTCCTTTTATAGGTAGTGAAGTAGGCCCAAAGTACCACAAGTACTTTTAGGTCCCAGTCTGCTATATTCCCATTGCACATCATTGTTAATGATGCTCCAATTATCTTATTCAGAGCTTCACTTGCCCCATTTTCTTGTGGGTGATAAGGTGAAGTTTTATTCTATGCTATCATGAAGTTCTATAATAGCTCCACAATTATGTTATTCACAAAGTGTTTACGTTGATCACTTGTTATGCTCAATGGACAACCAAATCTAGTTATTATATTTTCATATAGGAACTTAGTGGTAGTTTTGGCAGTACAATCTTTAGTTGGTTGAGCCTCTTCCCACTTGGTTAGGTATTCCACTCCTATTATGATAAATCTTGCTTTTGAATTCTTAGCAAGGGGATCTATAGGCCCAATGAAATCAATTGTTTATTTTTCAAATGGGAGTTGTGATAGCACAGGTCTCAGTGGAATTTCATATCTTATGGTAGGTCTTCCTATGTGTTGACATATATCATAGTGTTTAACATACCTTTTTGCATCTTTAAATAATGTGGTCCACCATAGTCCTACTAACTTTATCTTCCTTGCAGTAATTTCTCTGGAGTTATGGCCTCCTACTACTCCTTCATGTGTCTCCCTTAATATTGTCTCCCTTTCATGTTCATAGACATCTCTCCTTATTATATCATCTCTTCCTATGATATGTAGTACTCCTATTAGTGTGTATGGAAAAGCCTTCTGCACTAAGATTTGTTTTTCTTGCGAAGACATATCTGTTAGGAATTCTTCTGTAAATAGTAGGTAGGCTATGTCTTTTATTTCCTCTAAGACCACCTTAACCCAAAATAGTTTTGCAGTAGGGAGTTCTTCTTTTTGACTTTTTAGTTTATCTCCTATTTCAATCCTAGACAAGTAGTCAGATCTCTGGTTATGTTTACCCATATTTACCATTATGGTGAAGTCAAATTCTTGAAATAATAACAACCAATGCCATATTCTTCCTTGGATAACTAGTTTATTCAATAGGTATTTTAGTGGTTCATGGTCTATGTAGAAAATGAAAGGTGTAGATAGTAAATAGTGCCTGAACTTTTGTAGTGCATACACCATTGCCAAGGCTTCCCTCTCTATTGTAGTATAATTTTTTTCATCCTTGGATAGTTTCCTACTAGAAAATGCTATAGGATGATCTTTTGTTCCTTTGGGTTGGGATAGTACCGCACCTACTACTATTCCTGACACATCCACATGAACATGAAATGGAATACTCCAAGTAGGAAATGTCAATATAGGGCCTCTACAATTTTCTATTTTAATGTATCAAAGGAATTCTGACATTGATCATCCCATTCAATATTTTTGTCATTTTTCTTCTTTAACAGTTCCTCAAGTGGTGATTCTATTGCAACATGTCCTCTAATGAATTGTTAAGAACCCATGTTTTAGCCCTTCTCTTTACTTTGTTAGTATATTAGTTTCTATGGACACATATGCTTTGTAATTCGTCCCATGAGCATATTGTAGTATCCCACATTCATGGGAAGTAGTAGTTGCTTAGATTAGACTTAAAATATAAGTATTGAGGTCAATGAAGGCATCCATGAATTTATTGTATTGAGCTTTCTCAAAGGAGGTTGCCCCTCGAAGTGGCCTGTGATCAATAAATTTCTTATGTGTTTCTACTATTTATATAAATATGTTATTTTGTGCATTTTTCATTAAATTGTTACAGGAGGTTCCTCACATGAACTTGTGGTGAGATCCAGTGTATCCCAAGAAAGTTTTAACATCTATAGTTTTTTTGGGTGCTGGTATTGTAAGGATCAAAGTTACTTTTAAGGGGTCTACCATCAAACCTTCTTTACAAATAATATGGCCTAACAAGGTCCCAGATGGTACTACAAAAGTACATTTCTTTAAGTTTAATGATATTTGTAGGCTTTTGCACTTATTCAATATCATCCTTAAGGTTTGTGTCTGGTCCTTTACCAATCCATATAGTGTCCAAACATCTAGATATACCTCCAAGAAATCATGTATGAATTTCTTGAATACATTTACCATAATTCTGCTAAATAATACAAGTGCATTCTTCAATCCAAAGGGCATCACTGTATACATATATGATCCAACTTCTAAGGAAAATATTATTTTTGGTTGATCTTCTTCTCTAATTTTTACTTGATGGTAACTAGAGAATCTATCAGTGAATGAATAAATTTCTCTCCCAGCTACTAATTCTAGGATCTCTTTTGTAAATGGTGTCAGAAAGGGATCATGAATACAAGCTTTATTTATTTCCATATAATCTCCACATATCCTTATTTCTCCTAACTTATTATTTTGGACCACCATGGGACTGATCCATTTTGCTTCTTCCACTAGTTTTATAATTATTATTGCTAACATTTTATCAATCTCCACTTTAACCTTCTTCATAGTTGGGTTTAACCTGTATAGTCTTTTCCTTGCTGGTTTGATTCCTTCTTTCAATTGGATTTTCATCATACAGGTACCTCCTCCTTGATTCCATTCATTTCTATAAATGCTCTAGGAAATAAATCCTCAAATTTATATAGAATTTCAGTTATTCGTGCCACTACTTATCATCCCAATAATCTCCTATCTTTTCTAGCTTAGGATCTCCGTCTTTTGCAATGTTTTCTTCCCTAAGTTTAATAAGTTTATTGTATTATTTCTCCATAGGTTCAATCAGTAGTTCCAATTCCCTTTCTCCTTCTTGAACATTAATTTCTAGGTCACTTGTGCCCTCATCATCTCTTTATGTAGCCTTATAGCATTTCTAGCCCATGTGATTGGATTATCTATCTATCCATTCTATAAATATCTATAAACCCTTAGTTCTAGGTGGAGGAAGACTTTGTACTTGTGTTTCTTCCTCTTCCTCTATATTTTTTTGGAAGATTATCTCTTTTATTCTTTGGAGTGTTGCATGTGTGTGTTTGTCTAGGCTATAAAAGGAAAATGTGTGCACAAAATAATTTTGTATCTCATCCCAATTTTTGGTTTCTCTTCTCCTTTCTTGCAGTTTACATACCAAGTTTGTGTAATTGGTGATAATTTCCAATAGGATAGATGGGTATATAGTATATTTTTGTACTCATTACTACCTTTCCATACCATTATACAGATTGCTAAGTGCTCTTGTAGTGGGATTTGTCCCTCATATTTAGGTATGATTGAATGTTCTCCTTCCTTTGGTCGATATCTTTTTTTATTATAATCTTAAATATTGGCCAGTGTTTAATTGTATTTTTATGGGTGTTCCACTAATTTGTAGCATTACATACTAATGTATGTTGTACTGCTTCTAGTCTCATATGCTCATTTGTAAAATTTTCTCCATCTCTGTCAAGTATATTTGTAGATCTTGTACTCTTGAAAACTTAGGTAGTTTGATGTGTGAAATGCCTCACATAATATGATTATTTTTCAAGATATAAAAGATATATCTGTATTTGGATTTTAAAGTTGTCATGTGTATTCTGCAGTGGATTCTCATCTAATTTAGAGGTTTGCGATAGGTTTTCCCTACTAGCTCAAAGCATAAATATCCTCTAAAACCTGGTCATTCTTTGAGTTCTCAGCTCTAGTTCATTTCTTATCCATGCCTCTAGTACTTCCTCACTATCAGTATTACAATTATCATCTTCTGCTTCTATCTCTCCCTCTAAATTAGGTTCTTCTACTGTCTCATCCCTATCTAAATTTGATATTGAATAAATATTCTTAGGATTATCACTAGTGTCTTCCACATAGTTAGATTCTTCAATGTATGCTTCTTCCATGGTTGCTCCAAAAGGTATGTATATAATTTTATTATTATCTGCAAAATATAATTCCTCTTTGTGAGAGTCAACAATACCATTTGCATCAACAAACCATCTCAACCCTAGTAATTCATTGAATGCATCACCTTGTTCTTTCATTTCTACTACTACAAAGTCTATGACTTGTTTAACCCCCATACGGTTTACTTCAACTTGTTTCCAAGGTCCAAGCATTCCCATATTGGATCCATCTGCCAAAGTTATGTTATAAGGAGTTTCACTCAACCTAGGTTTTCCTAGTTGTTCCCATAGCCTCTTAGAAATCATGTTCACATTCGCGCCAAGGTCTCTCATAACATGTATAACCTTTTTATGGTTTATATGGACATCTACTAATAGTGGTTATTTTTCCAATGTCTATCTATTTTGCCTATCTATAGGATTTGGTTTTTATGTACTTGCTCCTTGTTTCGTTATTTGGAAAACTACTTCAATTTCTCAATAAGATTGTGTTGTTGCATTAGATCTATTAATTTTTTAAGTACCTCCACCTCTCCTTAAATAAATAAATGAGTATATTATTTTTGCTTATCTTTCTATTGAGTTACAATTTGCTTTATTTTCTATACAATCTCCTCATGTTGTTTTTATTAGAGAAGAATGTTCTTCTTCCTCACTTTCTTCTTGTTAAGTTTCACTAGTATGATGTCTTGCGGTATTTGTGTCTTGCCTTGTTACTACTACAACTTTTTCTTTCCCTTTATTTTTCTTTTGTTTAGATTGATTGTACTTGATGTTCTTACAATAATTCTCTTCTTCTAAAGATTTAGTTGAAGATGTATCAGTCTTATCATCATTGTTTCTCTGATAGGTTCTTGCTACCTGACCTTGTTCTTTGGGGACTCTCCTAATTATCTGGGCACATTTTTGTGAATTAAAATTTTGTAATTCATTAGTTTTTTATTGTTGTGGTGCGTTGTGGAAGTATTGGTTAGCTTTATCACATGAAAATAAGTCATGTTCTAGACTGCTATAAAATGTACATCATTTTCTCTGTTCTCCCTAGCATTCATTAGCAGAAGGTCCCATTTTACTGCGCTTATAGCATGTTTCATCATCTCTCCTTCTTCTACCTCTACCTTGGCCTCGGCCTCATCAATATCCTCCAAATTGACCTCTTTCATCAGTACTATAATTGTTTCCATATGGTACATTGTTAGGGTTTGAATTTTGTACAATTTTCATATTCATCTAGTTTCTCCAGCTAGGTTGTTTCTAATCCTGGTCCTGAATATATAAAGGTCTTTCTGTCAAGCCTTTCACCTATGCCATAGTATTGTTTTGTACCTTCTTCTTGTTGTGTGTGTTGCACCATGGTTCATGTTCATCATCGTCTTCCCTTACTCTGAATAATTGTGAAGGTAAATCTAGTGTCTCATGGTCATCCTATATCTACTTTCATAGTAGCAGCTTGTCTTTCACCTTTCATCATGAGGCATTCATTTCTTATGTTTCCTTCCTTAGTATAATATGAGCACCACAAATTCAGCCTTTGTTTATATGAATTTTTCTCATGTTTTTTCTAAAAGTTCTTGTTTCAACTTCAATTGTTCCAATTCTATCCTCATTTTCTCCATTTCTAGGTTTTCTTTCTTTTTATCTTGCTTGCGCCATGTTTGTGACTATATGCAGCAAGCCAATGTAATTACTTCTGTATAGGTTTTAAATACCCTACCATCCAAAGATGTTTTGACATATGTGCTTATTCTAGATATTAACCATTCAAAATTTTGTTTCTTAGTTAAAGGCTCATCCAACTTACGAGTTGTTTCTTTAAACCTCTTATCAATTTTTTTTATTGTTTCCCCACCCTTCTGTACTAATTCCCTCATTTTACTCACTCCCTTTGTAGGGATCTCTAGAGTTTCAAAGTTTACCAGAAATTCCTTCTTGACTTCATCCCAAGTTTTATCATGCTTAGGGCATGCCTTCCTATACCATTTTAGGACATCATTATGCAATGTTCCTATAAAGTCAAATACCTTGGTTTGGTCCCTTGTTATGTCATTTCTATTCCAAATGAATTCTAAAACAAAGATATGCTCTACTGCTTCAGTGGTGTCCTTTTCAAACACTGGTAGCTTAATTGGTGAATCCATGGATACTTTCTTTTTTCTTTCTGGTACCTATGGTGTCTTGCAGTGGTTTTCTTCCTTACCTTTTTTCTTAGGTTTTTGCCTTTGTCCTATGGTTTTGTTTTCCCTTCCCTTATCTCTTTGTAACTTAATATCAAAATAGTCCTTTCCCAATATTTCTTTGAAATCTCTCTTAATTTCTTCCTCTTTTCCTTCCTACTTATTCACTTGATTTTTATTATCTTCTTCCAAAATTCTTCTTGTTTTATTGGGCACCTGGGTGACTCTTGGTCCAAGGGTTGTGTCTCTTCAAAGTGTCTCTTTGTTTTAGGGGATACTTTTCCATTTGTTAAGGACATCATGTCATTTGCAGGTGACATTTCAGTTAATTGTCTTATACTCCTAGAACTAATCTCATCATATACCACATCTTCTTCCCTTTCTCTTATCTTCATCACACTTCTATTAACCACATTATCTAGGTAATCTACATCTAGTTTCAAGGGTTGGAGGTGTCATAGGATTTAGTAAATGTTCCCATTATTAATCTATCCTGATCTAAATATTAGCAAAGTTAGGTTTAACATTTAGGGTTTTTCCTACTTGTGCTAGGGCTAGGGTTTGATTAAACTCTTGTTCCCATGTTCTTCTTGCTTGATCATAAGCATTAAAAATTCCTCCTAAACTTTTAAGGATTTCTATAGCCCTGTCAATATATATTTTGATTGATTCTGGATTTTTCATATATTTTATTATCAATTCTATAGTAGGCCCTATGGTGTGCTCATCCATTCTCTCTTCTTCTCTTATATTCTTCTCTCTAGTAGTACCCACCCTAGCATGCTCATTAACACCCACATTGGTGTGTTTATGTAATTGTTCCTTTTTCTCTGCACCCTTCCTTCTGTGTTCTCTCCTTATCTTTTCTACCTTTTCTATCCTTCTGCAATATCTTTCTTGACATACCTGAATCTATTTTTATCTCTCTTCCTTGCTCATTTCCATTTTGGTTAGTATAATTTTGTTGATCTCCCTTAATCTTTTGTTATCCTCTTTTTCCATGGGTGTTTTAGATTTGGTATTGCATTAATCCTTATGTATCTCATGGTTGGCCTAACTTTGAAGAGTTATATCTTTTCAAGGATCTTTCCAGATCCTTCCCTTTTCCATTTGTCATCCTCTTAAGTGTATGCCCCCCTCTCATAAGGGTAGGAACCTAAGAAAATGCTCCGCAGATCATAATTTTTTTTTAGTTACTTTAGTTTTCTCCTTTTCCACTACTCCGCACTTTTCCTTTTTACTATTTCATCCTCTCTATTCTTCATTTTCCTTTTCCAAGGTAATGACAATGGAACCAAATGTTGGAAAGAAATGGGGAGGAGCCAATCCAAAGATCTGGTCCTTCATCAGATCTCTAAAGTCAATTTATACCTCGGTCATAAAGTGAGAGAATCCTAAAGAAATAGTAAGGAACAATAACATGCGGTCCACATAGATCACATATAAGCATTCATAATACACACATAAATATAGTAGAACCCTTATATGTCCTTTATATATATATATATATATATATATATTCTTTTGGAATTACATACACATACCAACAAGTCTTAGTCTCTGCCCTTTTACACAATCTTACACTTCCTTACCCTATCTTACATTTGCATGTACATACTATATCCTATCTATATATTACATAGGGATGTGTCTTTTCACAAAATGCCTCTTTGTATGTTGGCTCTATCCTTTGCATACCACCTGCAGTAGGATCCATAGGTAGCCCTATCTTCTACCAACAGAGTCATAGAAAACCTTTGATCACATCAAAAAGTCAATATTAAACAAAAGTCAACTCTTGGTCAATTCTAGTCAATTCTCTCTCATCCAAGCATACGAATATGCCTAGGAGTTAGAGGTGAGTGGGTTAGGGAAATCCTTGAATAAATATAATCCATACATCCTAGACATCAACCACCTCAAATGGTAGATCATGAATAGGCTCTAAGGATCCTCCAAAAAGTAGAAATCATATGCCAAGTCATACTAGAACTCAACAACAACATAGAACACCTAAGAGTCATCAACAAATAAAATCAATATCCATCTAGGCATTTGAACTTAAGGAATCCAAACAAGAGATCGACATCTAGTGACCCTTCAGGTCATAGGTTTATCTCCATCATCACAGTCTTAGAAGGACAAACATTGACACATATTAAGCCCTAGGATCATCTGACCACTCTCTATGATGTTATTCTTCCACAAGAATAGAATCACCCCTAGGTTACACCTCCACTCGAATGGATTTTTCCATGAGAGTGAGAGTGACTTGGAGGTCGCCCACATAGAAAGGAGAGGGTTCATGTACTATATCAAGGCTAACTCATCTATGTTTTTTCTTCATTCATGTTTCAAGAAGTACATATTTTGGTGAACACGACATGAAAAACAAAAACTTCTGATCAACCATCGCTTTTATACAATTTTCACATCCACTTGCCATCATTTCCATCACACTCATTTTCTCTTTCTCTTTCATCATCTTCGTTCATTCCATTTATTCTATGGTGTTCAAGGCACCCCCAAATATGACAAAACATGAACTCAACCTAGGGAACATTCCCTCTAAAGAACTCGAGACACCCTCTTTCGATAGGTATGTAGCACCTAACTCAAGGGCACCAATTACCAATTGTTATGACTATGAATACTCTAACTACAAAAATGATAGGAGATAATCTCGTCATTCTCTTACATTCAACAACCCCACATGGGAATAGGACACAGTAATTCAACCTACACACCATAGAACACATAAAGTGCAAATAAGATTAGAAATCCACCAAGTAGATCAATCTTCAACAAGTAACATGACTACACATTTAGATGACAAACTAAGATACTTATAGAAACACCTACAAGAGGCTAAAGAAGCTCAAGAGGTCTTGTGTATCGCTCTTTGAGAATAACAATGTGAAAATGCATTAAGAGAACAAATAGGTGGATCAAATCATAAAAATCCATGAAATGAAGAAACATAAAGAATGAGAGGTACTACACCTACCGATCTCATAGCTACACTAGTCCAACAAATTAGGACACTAGAGGTAGAACAACCCATTCAAGATAAATAGACAAAGACACATGAAAAAAATAGAATGAAACAAGATTAGGGAGCATCACAAAACCCCTCATATTTAAACTTTTACTTGTGAAATGGGAGTAATGAGACCTTCCTAAATGGAAACCGTATATACAAAACTTTCAAACCATTCAAAATGGTCAACCAAATCATGTCATTACATCTGGATGTCAAAATCCACCAATGGGGTTAATGCTCTCAACCCCACAATCTTAAAGTGCATTCTTAGGAACGTATCTTGAATACCTAAAAGAGCCTCTCGACCATGTCATACAAAATGTGTTTCTACCATGACCCTCCCTAATTTACCAAAGTTCAATGGTGAGGGAGATCCAAATTCACACATCAAATCCTAAACAATTGCAATAAGAGAACTCCTTCCTTGGGATGGAGTTGTTTCAAGAATTTTTCCAAAAACACTCAAAGGAATTACCTTTGGTTGGTATTACCGACTACCTGAGGCTTCAATCGATTCCTTTCATCAACTTATAGGAGAGTTTGTCATGGCGTTTAACATGAACAAACTCATCAAAATAGGGATTTATGAATTTCTCACTATGAAACAAGATGTAAATGAATCAATGGAACACTTCATTATGTGATGGAGACAAGTACTCTATTCATCAACAAGTGCCCTAAACATGGATCATAGAGAATTGTGTGACCTTTTCTAACACATAGTTAATAGGGATACATGAGAGGAAGTATAGAAATTACCCTACAAATCATATAAGGAAGTGCTAGAGAGTGCCTTGTGAATTGACCAAGTTGCCATTAATAGTGGGCAAAGAACCTACAACACAAATGCAAAACCAATACCTCCAAAAGGTCTAAAAAGGATCTACCAAAAATGCAAAAGGAAATAAAAATTCAACAAACAAAGATTTCAATTCCATCAGACACTCATCAAATAATGAAAAATCTCACCAAAAATTTCAAAAGGGATATCAAGGATCAAGTTGATTACCCTATGATCCTAACACATACTGTCTATTTAATGGAACAAAGAGTCATGACACAAATTTCTATGGTACAACAAAGCCATGTCAAAACTCTCTAATGAACAACAACAAAACTTTATGACTTTTTTGTAATCTCAACAAAGAGACAAAGAATCCCCAAATAGAAAAAATACTCTTGACCAAGGTAAATCTAAATCACATTGAATTAAATCAGAATCAAGATGTTTTTATCATCCAAGAAGCAAAATAATTATATCAAACTGATAATGTTTTCACACAAGTAGTGGGCTTTCTTAAGACCTCACCAACCCATTACAAAACATTGCTTAATGTGTTGGAAGTAGGATGTTCAACTAGGGATTTTTTTAGTGGTGAATCTTCACCAATTGGCAAATAGTTCATATCCACAAATTTAAATTCGGCAAATATATTACTACTGGCAGGGGCCCAAATTACCTGTATTTTATAAATTATCGATCAAATGCATTTCAATTTGCCATCAATTTATTTTATGAGGTATTTGTAACTAATATTTTCACTAGAGTAACCTACACGTTTCTAATAGTGATTCACCTAGAATTTTGGAGGCATATATTAATTTGCCCACATATTCGCCAATAGAATTACAAAGTTCATCATGTATGAGGACCCATTTCACTAACACCATTATAACTCCATGCTAATCCAAGGACCATAATCGCCTTGAAATTATAATGTATGTGTTTGATCAAGGTCCAATTCACCCAACATTTATATGCATCATGTTATAATCACGTGGGATTCAACTCCACCATTTAAAATTCCCGCACAATTCACCAAATATATATATATATATATAGATATAGATATATATATATATATATATATATATATATATATATATATATATATATATATTGATATAAATACATCGATACTCTGATTAATCTTTTACATATTTTGTTCTACTTCAAGTTCTTGATTTGGATCATAAGCAAGTGACAACTATAGGCATTAGTGAGTTAGTGAAAGCCTAAAGGTAAGTGATCATTTGAATTTATTTACAATGTTATAAGATTATTTATCTCTTTGCCTGTTTTATTTCATTCATACAGATGATATTGAGTAGGGAGACATCTAGGGTGGCCAAGGATCTATATTCTATGATTCATTCTTAAACAAAAAGACATTTTGTATAGCTTGTATTTTGTGAGAGATGTTTAGAAGGAATAATTTTGTTGAAAGAAGAAAAGGGAGGCCATCAAAACATACTTGTAGAACATAATGTCATACTTTAGCATTAGCAATGTTTAAGGTCCATCAAATGGAGCTACAACATCAACACCTATGTCATATATTGACGAACAAGCCCAAGGCAATACCTCAGAGGAAGATCTGAATGAGTTTAATGATTCAGATCAGAATGGAAATGCCACAAATAATGTTCTAAGGAATACCCAGGCCCAGGGTAGATGAAATAAG
Organism: Cunninghamia lanceolata; assembly: GCA_027924645.1. Taxonomy (NCBI): domain Eukaryota; kingdom Viridiplantae; phylum Streptophyta; class Pinopsida; order Cupressales; family Cupressaceae; genus Cunninghamia; species Cunninghamia lanceolata. Next base: position 5,186,234 of record BSBN01000249.1, read on the forward strand.
TTCATTGACTTAGATACCAATGCTGTAGATGATGTTATAGGTGGTACCTAGGGTAGCCAAAATGAGTTCATTGACCTAGATGCCAATGTCGTAGATGATGTTCCAAGTGGTATCCAAGGTGGTGAGAATGATAATATGAATAAATTAACCTCAACAAGTGATAAGGAAGATGTAGATCCTACACACAAGGGGAAAAGAAAAGCCAGATAAAAAATAGGGTGTGAGTGGGATATGACAAGGAATTTTCAAATTGATTGGGTATCAAAGTACCCATTCATTGAACCAGTGCAAAATTCAAACAAAGATGAACCTCCAATAGAATGAAAGTGTAAGATTTGCATTTGGAAATATCGTAGGGATAAGAAGTTGCAGCTAAAACTTGATGCTATAGAAAAACATATTGTTTCAGTTTATGAAAACCAAATCATAGATGGAAAGGAAAAATTAGTGATAAGATGGAAAATAAAGGAAGAATGTCTTCATGTTAAGAATGCCCTCTAATATGATGTGCATATGCAAAGAAAGATGAAGCTTACTGCATGTGGAGGTTTGAAATAGAAGCTCCATTTGGAAAGATGATGGGAGAAGCACAAATGGAAAAAATTGTTTAGTTGAGTGTTGTTTTTCATATTTTGACTAGAGGGCATCCTATGACTGACTACCCAGAATATAATAGTTTATTATCTTTTATGGGTGTTCCTAACTTTCCTAACACACATTGGTCAATAAACCGTGGATGGGAATGGGCAAGTTGTCTTGCTGAGGTGGAAAAGCAAGATTTATAGGAAAAAATAAAATAGTCAACATTTATTGCATTATCTTTAGATGAAGTTACATCAATAGATAATACTTCTTAGGCATGTATGCATGTGTATATTGTAGATAAAAATTGTATGCCAACCTCCTCTACTATATGTTTATAAAATGAAGGAGAATGCAACATCACAATCTATTTGAACTAGTTAAGAAATCTTTGAATGGAATTGGAGGTATGGATGACTACACAATTGCCAAAAAGTTGGTGTGTAGGGTCTAATGGAGCTTTAGTAATGCAAGGTCATAGGAATGGTCTTTGCATAAAGCTACAAACTTCTATTTCACCATACATGATTTCCAATCATTGCATGGCCCATAGAATGAATTTAGCATTTAAAATTATGAGCAAGTTTTCTACAGTATCAAAAGTTGAAGATTTAATCCGAAGCTCTACTCATACTTCTACCAAAGTCCCAAACAGTTTATGGAATTTCAGCAATTTACTAATGGAATAACTACAGGAAACAAGCTTCCTAAGGATGTTGATACCAGATGGATTTCCTTCCATGGATTAGTAGAATGAGTTTTTTTATAATATCAATCCTTGATTGAAGTAATGTACCAACATTGACACATAGTAGAAAGAGATTTTGACATCTTACATAGGTTAAGTGACATAGAGACACTCCTAACTTTATCTAGTATTCTTCCCATGCTAAAGGAAATGAACATTCTTGTGAAAAAAGCCCAAGAAAGAACTATGTATATTTCAGCATATACTAAACTACGTAAAATGATATGCATGACCCTTGATAATCTATATCTATCAAAGAAGTCATTTATAAGTCCAAAGTATGTTAGCTGGCACTTGGTGACAAATGTGAACAACCCTTCTAATTATTTATGGTTTAATGCAAGTGGGTAGTTATGTGTCTCTATATGGGGATATGAGATACCAATGCACCATTTTACCAAGGTCAAGCACACTATCAAAGAAGTACATGTTACAGGGGAATCTTTTGAAAACATTGTTAATTATGTAAGTACTACTTTAAAGGATATTGTGAAATCTCTTTCCTCAAGTATTAGAGATCGATTCCCTCATTATGAACTGCTTGAAGACATGTCTATTGTGTATCCTCAATATTGGGTCAACTATCAACCAACTGATTTTCATAACAAGATAAATACCTTGGTCAATCATTTTCCAAAAGTTCAAAATTCAATGGACAACAAATAGAAGGAAATATGAATAAATCTAAGCATACAGAGCAATCAACACATTTTGCAACATCAATGATGGAACAATTTAAACTCATGGAGAGTCCCCACATATATAGATTAATAACAAAGCTTTGGGAAACCTTGAGTCAGAGTGGGATATTACATGATTCAATATCATAATATTTCAAACTTGCTAATTTATGTCAAACCATGATATTAGGGTCGATGAAGGATGAGAGAGTTTTCAATACATTGGGGTTCTTGAAATCAAAGATAAGAAACAAACTTGACAAGAATTTGGAAAATTGCTTGAGGATGTATACAACTAGGTATGATATCTAAAGTTTTCATTTTGAAAGGGCACTTGCAATCTAGAGGTCCATATGTGAAAGAAGAGGGTTCTATAACACTTCAAACCATACTGACACACATGATAGTGACACAATGAATAACACATGTAGTGGTAGTGAGGAAGTGCACTTAAGAGGATGTATGTAGAGTGAAGAAAATGAAGATCGAGATGACTCTCAATCTTAGGGTCAGAGTGAGCAAATGACTTCACAAATGGAAGAGATTTAGCACTTACTAGGTATTTATAATGTATTTCATATTCCAAACTCCAAATTGTTGATGATATTTTATTTTTCTATCACTAAATAGTGAATCTTGATATACATTTTTCATTTTCCATTTAAAACTTAATAGGTTGACATACTACTATTTTCCAATGTTCCATTTTTTAATCTAAATTTTAAACATTGTTTCCAAATTTGATTTAATTTTAGCATCTAAATTTTACACATTTTTCAATTTCTATTTATAAATTAACATATTTTTGGTAATTTCATATTATTATTGTGTGATATTGATAAGTGTTATATGTATTCAACTAAATGAATACTAACAACACTAATAGTAGCATATACATCATTAGCAAATGTTCAATGTGTATCTAGAAACCATAGTTTTCTTTACTTAAGCAATTAAATATTATAGATAATTTAAACACAAAAATGGAAAAGAGTCTTATAGTTATTTTCAATTGAAGGAATACAATGTACATAGAAATTTTATCAAATTAGCAAATCATTCTATCATCTTTTGTAGCATGCACCACTATTCATCTAATGGAAGTGCAATCTATTGTAACTCATAGTATCTAACTTGTAGTTTTGTTAACAATTCATAACTAATTGAAAAGGCTTGTATGAGGGGATACACGTCGAAGGCTTAGCGTGCTCTCGCAAAGCCAAAAAGAGGTGGCCCACTTGCTATTGTGTGGCTGCAAAATGATGCCACATGGCCATGTAGGACAAAAAGGTTGAAAAGTCACTAGAAAAAGTGTTTGAGATGGAGTAGTTTTATTTGTTGGTGACTGCTCACATAAAAGCACAGATTTTTCAAATCTAACAATTCATTCTAGGCTATCGATCTTGTAGTATAAGGTTCACATCAATGGATGAAATTTAAATCTTCTATGTGAATGTTGGACTAGACCCTTGTGCCACAATGGAGGAAGTTCATTTTTTGAGGAAAAGGTGGGAAGCACTAATGGAGGGAGAAAGAATGAGGAAGAATTTGAATTATGCATATCCTGGGGCATTTTTAGATGAGAATGATGCAATAATAAGGATCCAAATTTATTTTACCAATGCAGATAATTTGATTGAAAGTGCTCCAGTAGGTGAAGAGAGGCCTACATATGATCCAAGAAGTTCAGGTAGGGTATACAGAAGAAGAATAGAATCACCCGATACACCTCCAACCAAAAAGGTAAAGATTATTGATTTGGAGCATGAAGAAGAAGTAGAATTGATAGATTTAGAGGAGGAAATAAATGAACAAGAACAAGAAATCTCTCAACAGGTGAAATCACCTGTGAGAATAAGGCCTTATGCCTCTCCTGACAACAAATTGGCAAGGTCAATTTCTGATCATCAGATAGATACAAAGGACATCCAAGTATTGGCTTGTACACAATTCTTAGAAGATGATGCCTTTATCAATACCCTAGAATTTAAGGTGTACATGTGATGAAGGTAAAGAATGAAGAATTTCTGAAGAGGGTAGAGGAAGCCAAGAGAGGAGCTGATCCAAAAAAATATGAAGAGATAACTCAGAGGGTGTTGAATGAAGTAGGTCAGGATATCAGTGGAATGACCCCTAATGAAGGAAGAGCCTTGGTAGAAAAGAGTGGTCTGCTGCTACTTCCACACTAGACTCTAGTAGATGCAATTGCTTTTGATATTGTCACAAGGAATGACACAGATGTCTCTGAAGATCAAGTGTATAAAGCACTCTCTGGTGCATGGTTTAACTCTAAATTTGAGACCCTAGCAATATGGGTATTGGCCCCAAACAATAAAAAGCCAAGGGTGGCTCTAGGAGAATTGATTGGAGATGTAATAATAAAGAGAGTGTCAGACACTCCAACTCCTCAAGCTACAAGCTTCAGTGTTCATACAACCCAATTTGTTCAGGCTGTCACAAATAAATTGCGAAGAGACTATGATGAACTTCTATTGAAGTATGGACAAGCTATGTCGGAATTGAATAAATGTAAGGAGCAAATGTTGTTGGCTCTAGGTGCTTCAACTTAGAGTGTTCCTGCTCTTGTAGAGACTATAGAATCATTTCCAATAGACAAGGAGGCACTACTTTCAAAGATCAAGGAGTTGAAAGAAGAGGTAAAAAAACTGAAGGATGAGAAAAAGAACATTGTCAGATAAATGGTCACAAATCTAATTAATCATAGGTTATCCAAGATCATAGCCGAGGATGATGACACATGGATGTCTTATTCAAATTTGAAGATAGCCTTGGAAAAACATGAGAGGGATAAGGAAAGCCTAAAAGACAAGCATAGAGTGTGGCTACCAAGAACTAGAGACATAAGGGAAGTTTACAAATGTTCAAGGTTTTCCTCTGATGCTCCACCAGAAATAAGGTTGACCCTTCATATGTTAGTTTTTTTAGAAGAGGTGGTCACCTTTCAGCTAAAATTGGACAAGGTTTCGAATGAGAAGAGACAGTCAATTGATAATATAGATAAAAAGTTTATGCCAAGCATATTGGAGGATGATGGACAAATCAAAAGTCTAGACAAATGGAAGGCTGATTTTGAAAGTATAGCTGGCCAACTAATATCTTCAAGTTGTGTAGACGATGACCCAAACATGAAAATTCTAAGTTCTACACTTGATAAGCTACATGTGATGGAGTTGAAGTTTGAGATATTTTGTAAGGAATCAAAGATTTTATTGGATGCAAGGTATATAGCGCATGATGAAAAGATAGCAAAGTTGATTCCTTTCCAATGGCCATTGGAGAAATCATGTGCAACCTAGTTGGAGAAATATGGATAAATGTGTCCAGGTTGAACAAGGGTTTTTTGTCATCCCCAAGATAAATTTTATTTTTGTCTTCTCTTTCATATGTAATTTGAATTAGTTTCCCAATGCCTATGGGTGGTGGCTTGTAATGTAAGATTTTGTAATTGACATATGGTAACGAGTTTTTGGGCAAATGCTCTTGTATCTATAAAAGAGCATGTTGTACTACTTTGTAAAGGTTATTGGAAGATTTGGGAAACTTTGATAATGAAATACAAAGCAATTCTGAGTGGTTGTCCATATCCTGAGCTGTAAGTTTTAGTTTCTTGCATGTTGAATGTATTTTCTTTATAAGCATTTTTATCAGTTTCAGATTACAATATATGAAAAATGCCTTTGATCATGTGTTTCCATCAATTGTCTCATGTGTTGTTTGTATTTCTCTTTTGAATGAAGATATTAAGGGTTTCTGAGTTCTTGAATATACATTTGCTATATTGCATGTCTGGTTTATTGCTTCTATTCAGGGAATAGATTTAAATGCTCTAAGTCAGATATGGAGAGATGTGTTTTGAAACAAGGATATTCATAAGAGTTGTGGGAAATAATCATTCTTGGATTGTTATCTATAAGGCAGGAACATTATAAATCCTTTGAATCTAAATGTTTGTTATGTTTATAAGAAATAATCTGCATTGTAAGGAATTGACTCCAAACTCTAGGATTGGCACTGATCAGAGTTGGGCTTATTTTCACAAATCACCCATAATCAACAATCATTCATACATCAAGAAAAAAGAACAAGCAATTTATTAGTTTTAGAAGTAGGGGTTTAGTTTCATGTTCTCTAAGCCATTCGACAAAGTAATTACCAGAGCTAGCTAGCTTTGAAGTCATTATATAGTTGTGGTTTACATATAGGAGAACATATCTACTTTAGGTGTCAATATCTGGTGAAATAAGGATTTGTCATATAGATATTGAAGTAAGGGAATACCCCCTAGGTCTGGCAAACCCTGAAGTGCAGAGGAGAACAAGCAATTATCTCCTATTCATTGGCCACTGACCTAAAAATCCTGAGTATAAAAGATGAAAAAATTTTAGGGAAACTCAGATGATCATTTGGGAACACCAATAGATTGGTGACTCCACTGGGGAGTTGATTATAAAGAACCCATAATTTAATCTGAAATCCCATTTGTGGGTGGCAACTCTGAATTTATCTCCCAGTTGGTGATATTACAATTTGCATGCAAGGAAGGAGATCCCTGCAAAACCCTTTATTTCAAGAGCAATTAAAAATGATGTATAGGAAAAAGGAGAACAATCAGTTCAATCAGGAAGGATCTCCAAATCCTTAAAATAGTGACAATATCCATTTTGATATTTTGTCTCCTAAACAACAACACTTTCAACTACAGAAGCTAGTATCCAGGAGATCTATGAGAAACAACAAGGTGATAGGTTGAGGTTAGGATCTGGTATCTTTCAAGAACGTCCTTTTATCAATCCACTTGATAGGCTTGAAGATATAGAACCACCAAAGGATACAAATAACCCTAATATGATCAGACCATCCTCATCAATGCAAAAGGAGGAATTGTTAGAAGAAGTCAGGAACCTCAGGATTGAGATTGAGTATTTGGAAGCTATGAAAATAAGGGATGAGATGAGACTTATGATTGAGGCTTTATGAATTGCTTATCAGAATACAATTCCAACTATAAATAATGCAAACACAATTGCTAATCAACAGGTCAATAATATTCCAAAGCAGCAAAATAATCAGAATATACTAGGTAATAATCAAGGGCCTGATCAACATGCAAATCAAAATTTGCAAAACAATCAAAGGCATAATGCCAATAATTACATAGCATCTCAGAATAATGTAAGAAATCAAAATGCACATGTCTATGGTAATGTGAATCAGAATGCTAATAATGCAAACCAAAATCAAAATGCATTTGGTAGGAGGCCTATGCAAGTGGAAAGATATAGACAGCTAGATTTTACTAGTATCCCTGAGTACCCTAATCCTATTGATAATGACATCAGGACTGAATTGACCAAGTTTTCAGGTAATAATGTAGTATCTGGTGAGGATCATTTGAAAGCTTTTTTGAATTTAATGGATAATTTTGAAGTTGAACATGAGAAAGTTTTCATGAAGTTGTTCATGCAATCTATGTTAGAAGAGGCTAGGGAATGGTATAGGAATTTACCTGTTCAGAGTATTTCATCATGGGATGATTTCATGAGGGTCTTCAGATAACAATATGGAGATAAGACTAATCCTAGTTTCATTATAAATGAATTCACTAGTATAACCAAAGGGTCAAATGAGTCTGTTCCTAATTTTAATGCAAGGTTTACGAGGGTATTAAATAAGCTTCCACCTCATATGACACTAAATGAACCTATGTGCATGGTTTTGTACACAAATGCCTTTCATACAAAAACAACATATGAATTGAGAGACAAGAGTCCATCTAGTCTAAGAGATGCTTTCAGGATTGCAACCAATATTGAAAATAATAGGAAAGCATCTGGCAAAGGAAATAGGAGGAATGGTGTAAAAATATTACAAAATCTAAACAATAGAACTCAAAATACTCAGAGTAATGCTTCCACATCTGAGGACAAATTGGATAAGTTGATAAATGCTTTTAAGGACCTAAGTTATAAAATTGCAAGAACAGAGAAAGGACTAGGCCCTGAAAAGCCAAATTATCAAAGACAAGAAAAAAGACCCTAGTTGGATGATATGCCATACAATATAAATTGGCACAATGGTAAACCCATCTTGAATAATAATAACACTCAGAAGTATCGGTATGGTAAGGAAACTCCTGATCCATTAAGGAAAAATGTCAATGTTGTTGAGGATACTCCTTGGTGTATGGTGTGTCAAATGCCTCATTCATCATCACAGTGTATGATTGCTCAGTCTTTCCATAATGATGCTTTCAATGAATGTAATGAATCCCACTATGTTGAAGATGACAATTTTAATATGCTTTTTACTAGTGGGGATTACTCATCTTCTGATGAGGTTGATGTAGATATAGATGTGGTTGAAAAGAGGTATCATAAGGAGCAAGTTTGTCAACAAATTTTTTTAGATGAAGAGGATGAAGATCAGTAGGTTCATGCCCAGGATTCACATATTCCAAATGTAAACTTAAGGAGACCTTCTAAGGAGATTAGACCCCTAACAGCTGTTGTAGTGGCTCAAGTTAAGAGCAATTATAATCTTAGGAGAAGGGCTCAAGCTAGTGATTCTGGTCAACCATGAAGCATATTTGCGAAGCAGCCTCAGAATAATTCAAAAGGGTTTGAGTCACAAAAGAAACAAAATAATGCTAGTAAGAAGGACTCTAAGGAAAAGTCAAGTCATAATGCCAGAAGTTCAGACAATAAGGCAAGTCAGAATGAGGATAAAAGTAAAAATTCCAGTGGGGTAAGTAATAGTCAAAAATCCATAGGTACTAAAGCTGCACATACTCATGAAAGAAATATGAATATGGGTCAGAGTACAACTATTATACAAAATTATGTCCTATTTTACATGACTCGGGCATTATCCCAAATGAAGGTTTCTATCCCACTACTTGAGATGTTGAAAATTGAAGAATACAGGAATAAAGCACTGTCTTTAATTTCAGGGATACCTGATCAGATAGAACAATCTGCCAAGGATCATGGCAAAGGTCAAGAAAAGGATGCAGATGAAGAAGAGATTCCTGAAGTGTATTTAGGAACAACTCTGACAAAATTTCCATCATAGGTAGAACCATTCTATGTGTCTCTCATCATCAATGGAAAGATAATAAAGAATTGTAGGCTTGATTCATGTTCATCCATAAACTTCATGCCTTTGACAGTCATGGAACAAGCTAGGCTGAAAATAGATAAGGCATGTGGTGAGTGCTTTGTTATGGATGCTAGGGAGGTGCCAGTTATTGGAATCATGAAGAATGTAGATTTCATACTTGTTGCTTATCTTGAAAAAACTTACACTATGAATATAACTATGGTTGACATCAAGCCACAATATGGGATGTTACTATTAAGGAGGTGGGTAGCATTGATTAGAGGAAGTATGCAATTGGATTTGTCATATGCTATGATTCCTATGAATGGTAGGGATGTTAAACTGAACAGAAAGGAAAGGGCACCCGATACAATTGAAGAATCCGAGTCAGTTGATCAGGTGTGTTTTGTTGATACTAATTGTGATAAATTTCAGGTGGTGCCTTGTAACCAGAATATAAGGAAGGAACCCATTGATGATGAACTAGAAAGATTGAAGGATCAAGAAGGGCTTTGGTCTATGTATTTTGATGGTGCATGTTCAAAGGAGGGCTCTAGCGCTGGAGTAGTATTTCTTTCCCCTATTGCTAAGATATTTAAATTTTCTTTCCTTCTAAAATTTGGGTGCACAAATAATATTGCAAAGTATGAGGCTCTTCTGTTGGGTCTAAATGTTGCAATTAAGCATGGGATTAAATTACTTAAGGTGTTAGGAGATTTAGAATTAATTTTCTCTCAAGTAAGAGGGAAATATGCTTCAAAAAATAAGAGGTTGAAGCAATACAAGCATGTAGTTTGGGATAGTGTGGAATTGTTTAATGCGTTTTCTATAAATTGGGTAGAAAGGTCTAGGAATGTTTGGGCAGATTTCCTAGATAATGTTGCAATTAAGCCAGATGACATTACATTGCAGACAGTGCACATGTTGAGTTCAAAGTTAGACCTACAAACCCAAATAACATATGTAGCTAGCAACTTTTTGAAGATGACAAGGACCTATTGAGATTTTTACATTGCATTGATGAGTATAAAAATTAGGAGATAGAATTTTAGAATTTTGTGGAAGTTGCAGATGGAAAGGAAACTTTATTTGGAAAACAGATCATATAGCTTAAGACTAATAAGATTCCAAAAGGGATGGTAGCTTTGGAAAGAGCATTTGATAACAGAGATTAGTTTGTTGCTAAGACTTCTTCCACAAACAAGCAGGATTTAGAAGAGATAAACCTGGGTACAAATAATGCTCCAAAGAAAGTCTATATTGGTAAGCAGCTCAAGCCACACATGAGGGAAATATTTATTGCACTGTTGAGAAAATATAAGCATGTGTTTGCATGGTCATACAATGATCTGAAGGCTTACAGAGAGGATCTTTTTCAGCATGAAATTCCTTTGAAGCTTGGGGCTAAGCCAATTAGCTAGAAGCAAAGGCCCGTCAATCCTACTCTAGCCCCAAAGATGCAAGAAGAGCTCATGAAAATCAGAGATGGTGGAATCATAAAGCCCATAAGGCACTCCACTTGGGTGTCAAATCTGGTCCCAGTCAGAAAGAAAAATGGAGACATCAAACTATGTGTGGATTTTAGAAACTTGAATGTATCATCCCTGAAAGATAATTATCCATTACCCAACATGGAGGCTATGCTCTAGAAAGTGACAGGATGTGAACTCTTATCCATGATGGATGGGTTTTCTAGCTACAACTAGGTAAAGGTAAAGGAATCAAAATAGTACAAGATTATCTTCACAACTCCATCGAGGACATGTGTATATGTAAGGATGTCATTTAGACTAACAAATGTTGGGGCAACATTCTAGAGAGCCATGGATGTATCATTTGCAGGACTAATTGATTAAATATTGGTGGTGTATCAGGATGATTTGATGACTTATTCTAAAAAGGAGGATCAACATTGTATGCACCTAGAGAAGATTTTTATCAGAGCATTAGAGTATGGAATTTCATTAAATCCTAGGAAATGTGCCTTTGGAGTGACTAAGGGCAAACTTTTAGGGCATATAGTGTCCAAGGATGGAGTCAAATTGATCTAGAAAGGGTTGCTGCAATTGATAGAATTCAAATGCACAAAACTATGAAAGGTATTCAGTCATTTTTTGGACAAATCAACTTTTTCAGTATATTTGTTACCAATTTTGCAAAAATTACCAAAGCAATATCCAAGATGATGAAGAAAGGTGAGGCTGTAACATGGGAAGAAGAAGCAATTCAATCATTTCAAAACATAAAAGAAGCTATCAAAACTACCCTTGTTTTGAAGTCTCTTGACTTCACTAAGCATTTTCAGTTATTCTCTTTTGCTTCTTTTCATACAAGTGTTGCATGCTTGTTGCAGAAGAATGATGATGGATATGAACAACATATTGCTTTCTTTAGCAAATCCTTGCAAGTTGTAGAGCTAAAATGTGACATAATGGAAAAACAAGCTTATGCTTTGGTTAGGGCAATAAATAATTTTAGACCTTATTTAGTTGGAGCTCAAATTGTAGCTTATGTTCCCCACTCTACAGTAAAGGATATATTCACACAGCAAGAGGTAACAAGGAAATGATGTATGTGGATTAATAAGATACATGAGTTCAATATTGACATACAGATCACCAAGATGGTAAGGGGACAAGGTTTGGCAAAGTTAATGGTAGAGACAAATCTAGAGGCTTGTCAGGTGATTGTAGTTAAAAATCAAATGCAAGAAGAAATATGTAGTGTACAACAATCTGAGTGGTACAAAGACATTGTCCAATACTTGCAAGACATGAGTTGCCCTCCTCACTTCAATGATAATCAAAAAAGGACATTGAAGCTACAAGCCATTAAGTATGTCATTACTCAAGGAGAGTTGTATTGGAGAAACCCTGATGGTGTGCTACTTAGATGTGTAGATCAAGATCAAGCTACAAAGATATCGATTAACATGCATAAGGGGGTGTGTGGAGGACATTACATGGCTAAAACTACTGCACACAAGATTCTTAGATTAGGATACTGGTGGCCAATACTCTTCTTTGATGTATATAAAATGGTGAGAACTTGTGATTCATGTTAGAGATTCTCAGGGACGCTGAAGTATGCTAGTGTATTGCCACTCAAAACAATGATAGTAGATGCTTCATTTCAACAGTGGGGAATAAATTTTACTGGAGAAATAATAGAGAAGTCAAGTGGTGGACATAGCTGGATACTTTTTGCTACTAACTATTTTACTAAATGGATTGAATCCATCCCAACTAAAAAATCCACAAGCAAAGTTGTACTATATTTTGTTTTGGAGCACATAATCATTAGATTTGGGGTACCAGCTAAGTTGGTGACAGACAATGCAATGTGTTTCATGTTAGGAGAATTTGTTGATTTTTGCAATGACTATGGTATTAATCTATCATATGCAACACCATATCATCCTCAAGGCAATGGTCAAGTTGAGTCCAGAAACAAAAGTTTGATGAAGATAATCAAGAGGATAATTGATAAAAACAAGAGGGCATGGGAATCTAAGTTGAAGTTTGCACTGTGGGTTGATAGAGTGACTATTAAGAAGGCCGCCAGTAAGTCTCCTTTTGAAATAGTATATGGCCTAGAGGCAAAGTTGCCAATAAATAATCTCCTGCTAGTGTACAAGTTCATACAAGAAAATGATGATGATATAGAAGATCCAATGGCAGAAAGGGTGAATAAATTATTTGCATTGGATGAAGCAAGGAGAGAAGCACAAAGAACCAATATGAAGAGGTAGCAAAAGGTGAAGTACTTATTTGATAAAAAGGGCCTCAGAGAGGAAGTTTCAGGTGAATGACATGGTTCTTGTGTGGAATTCCAGGAGCCAAGATAAAGGAAAGAATGGGAAATTGGAGCCTTTATGGATTGGACCATACCTAATAAGTAACACTCATGGAGAAGACTCATATTTTCTCCAAAGCTCTTGATGGTGAATTTTAGGAATTGCCTATGCATGGACAGTTCCTAAACCCCTACTTTTCATAAGTAGGTTATTTTTTGTGCACATTGTAAATAGGTTGTATATAGTGTATATACTTGTACAGTTGTCTTTTGTGTCTTATGTCTGTCTTTGTTTTGGTCTGCTCCCAGAGTATTCTAGTCCTTGTTGCAATCCTGTGAATTACACGTCCCCAAACAAAGCTAATGGTGGTACTTGTCTAGGTTTTAGGGTTTTGAGTCAGTTTTATCAAGTGTTTTTCTTATTTTCCCTTAAAACCCTATGTCTTATAGTAATACATGTACTTTATGTTATAATCCATCATTGACCATCTAGCCTAGGTTATCGATCATTTAAGTTATAACCTTGAGTATCACATGTCATGAAGTGACCTACCCAAGACCTAGTGTTTACCTTTTATTGCCTGTTGAAGTCATGGTTTTATAAAGTTCTTAAGTCCTAAGTCCTTGTAGGGGCCCGAAGGTGCCACATGATAGGATATCGCAAGCCTACAGCCCATTGATGTTGACATCATATCTCAACTGTGCAGCTACAAAATAAAGACAGTTGTAAAATATATCATGGCCTATGGCCATAATATTGAGAATGAAGTAGATTGCGCTAGGTACCAAAAGATGAAGTGAAGAGGTGGGGCTGATAAGGATCCAATGGTAGCGCAGTGTCATAGAAGAATCTTGTCTACATGAAAGATTCTATGTGCGGCAGGGAGATGATGACATGTGGCTTGTTTTCAAGAGGAATGAAAAGGCTTGTATGAGGGGATACCTGTGGAAGGTTTAGTGCACTCTCATAGAGCCAAAAGGAGGTGGCCCACTTGCTATTGTGCGGCCGTAGAATGATGCCACATGGCCATGTAGGACAAAAGGCTGAAAAGTCACCAGAAAAAGCATCTGAGATGGAGTAGTTTTATTGGCTGGTGACTACTCACATAAAAGCATAGATTTTTCAAATCTGGTGGTTCATTCCAGGCCAATGATCCTATAGTATAAGGTTCACATCAACAAATGAAATTAAAATCTTCTGTGTGAAAGTTGGAATGCACCCCTGTGCCACAATGGAGGAAGTTCATTTTTTGAGGAAAAGGTGGGAAGCAGTAATGGAGGGAGAAAGAATGAGGAAGAATTTGAATTCTGCATATCCTGGGGCATTTGTAGATGAGAATGGTCCAATAATAAGGATCTAGAAATTCTTTTCGAATGCAAATAATTTGATTGAAAGTGCTCCAACAGGTGGAGAGAGGCTTGCATATGATCCAATCAGTTCAGGTAGGGCATATAGAAGAAGAAGTTAATCACCTGATACACCTCCAACCAAAAAGGTAAAGATTATTGATTTAGATCATGAAGAAGAAGTAGAATTGATAGATTTAGGGGAGGAAATAAATGAACAAGAACAAGAAATCTCTCAACAAGTGAATTCACCTGTGAGAATAAGGCCTTATGCCTCCCCTAACAATAGATTGGCAAGGTTAATTTCTGATCATCAGATAGATACAGAGGACATCAGAGTATTCGCTAGTACACAATTCTTAGAAGATGATGCCTTTATCAATACCCTAGAATTTATGGGGTATGTGTTGAAGGTAAGGAATGAATAATTTCAGAAGAGGGTAGGGGAAGCCAAGAGAGGAGCTGATCTAGAAAAATATGAAGAGATAACTCAGAGGGTGTTGAATGAAGTAGGTCAGGATATCAGTGGAATGACCCCTAATGAAGGAAGAGCCTTGGTAGCAAAGAGTGGTCTGCTACTACTTCCACACTAGACCCTAGCAGATGCAATTGCTTTTGATATTGTCACAAGGAATGACACAGATGTCTCTGAAGATCAAGTGGAAAAAGCACTCTCTGGTGCATGGTTTAACCCTAAATTTGAGACACTGGCAATATGGGTTTTGGCCCCAAACAATAATAAGCCAAGGGTGGGTATAGGAGAATTGACTAGAGATGTAATAATAAAGAGAGTGTCAAACACTCCAGCTCCTCAAGCTACAAGCTTGAGTGTTCGTACAACCCAATTTGTTGAGGCTGTCACAAATAAATTGCAAAGAGACTATGATGAACTTCTATTGAAGTATGGGCAAGCTATGTCAGAATTGAATAAATGTAAGGAGCAGATGTTGTTGGCTCCAGGTGCTTTAGCTCAGATTCTTCCTACTCTTGTAGAGATTGCAAAATCATTTCCAATAGACAGGGAGCCACTGCTTTCAGAGATCAAGGAGTCGAGGGAAGAGGTAATGAAGTTGAAGGATAAGAAAAAGAATGTTGTCAGAGAAATGGTCACAAATCTGATCAGTCATAGGTTATCCAAGATCACAACTAGGGTTGATGACACATGGATGTCTTATATTCAATTTTGAAGATAACCTTGGACAAACATGAGAGTGATAAGGAAAGCCTAAAAGACAACCATAGAGTGTGGCTACCAAGAACTAGAGACATAAAGGAAGTTCATAGATGTTCAATGGTTTGCCTTTGATGCTTCACTAGAAATAAAGTTGACCCTTCATATGTTAGTTTTGTTAGAAGAGGTGGTCGCCTTTCAGCTAAATTTGGACAAGGTTTTGAATGAGAAGAGACAATTAATTGAGAATATAGATAAAATGTTTATGCTAAGCATATTGGAGGATGATGGACAAATCAAAAGTCTGGACAAATGGAAGGCTGATTTTGAAAGTATAGCTGGCCAACTAATATCTTCAAGTTGTGTAGACGGTGACCCAAACATGAAAGATCTAAATTCTACACTTGATAAGCTACATGTGTTGGAGTTGAAGTTTGAGATATTTTGTAAGGAATCAAAGATTTTATTGGATGCAAGGTATACAGTGCATAATGAAAAGATAGCAAAATTGATTCCTTTTCAATGGCCATCAGAGAAATCATATGTAGCCTGGGTGGAGAAATATGGATAAATGTGTCCAGGGTGAATGAGGATCCAATCATGTGATATGTCTTCTTCATCATTGGATAAATCATCTCCAATGGTTTTTTTGTCATCCCCAAGATAAATTGTATTTTTGTCTTTTCTCTTTCATATGTAATTTGAATTAGTTTCCCAATTCCTATGGGCAGTGGCTTGTAATGTAAGATTCTGTAACCGACATAAGAGTTTTTGGGCAAATGCTCTTGTGTCTATAAAAGAGCATGTTGTACTACTTTGTAAAGGTTGTTGGAAGATTTGGGAAACTTTGATAATGAAATACAGAGCAATTCTGAGTGGTTGTCCATATCTTGAGTTGTAAGTTTCATTTTCTTGCATGTTGAACATGTATTTTCTCTATAAGCATTTTTGTCAGTTTTAGATTGTAATATATAAAAAATGCCTCTAAGCATGTGTTTCCATCAATTGTCTCCTGTGTTGTTTGCATTTCTCTTTTGAATGAAGATACTAAGGGTTTCTGAGTTCTTGAATATACATTTTCTATATTGCATGTCTGGTTTATTGCTTCTATTCAAGGAATAGATTAAAATTCTTTGAGTCAGATATGGAGAGATGTGTTTTGCAACAGGGATATTTATAAGAAGAGTTGTGGGAAATACTCATTCTTGGATTGTTATATGTAAGGTAGGAACATAATAAATCCTCTAAATCTGAATGTTTGTTCTATTTATAATAAGTAATCTGCATTGTAAGGAATTGACTCCAAACCCCAGGATTGGCACTGATTAGAGTTGGGCTTATTTTCACAAATCACCCATAATCAACAATCATACATACATAAAAAAAATGGAACAATCAATTTATTAGTTTTAGAAGTAGGGGTTTAGTCTCATGTTCTCTGAGGCATTCAACGAAGTAATTACCAGAGCTAGCCAACTTTGAAGTGATTATACAGTTTTGGTTTGCATATAGGAGAATATATCTACTTTAAGTGTCAATATATGGTGAAATAAGGATTTATCATATAGATATTGAAGTAATGAAATACCCCCTAGGTCTAGCAGATCCTGAAGTGTAGAGGAAACAAGCAATCGTCTCATGTTCATTGGCCATTAACCTAAGAATCCTGAGTATAAAAAATGGCAACTTTTTAGGGAAACTCAGACCATCAGTTGGGAACACCAACATAGCCTATCCTTTTGCCTGTAATCATGAGTCAGAGGTCCGAGCGTGGTGTTGATGGTGGTTTTAGCACACAATAACGCAGGTATGATTGTTGGTATCACACCTCTCTTGAAAAATGTATCCTATCCAAGATAGGATTGCCCCAAGGATAATACAGCTAGGTCTTAGCTTGCTTGGAATGACTTAGTGGTATGTCTAGCTGTGCCAACAAGGGGTCTTACATGAAATGTAGGGTTTATGAAAAGATGACAGCAATGCAAGTGCAGAAACCCTATGATACTTTTAATGGATTAGAGATTTGTTTGCTACTATGAAACCTAAATCTAACAACTTGATATAAATAAAATGCAAAAGGAAAAGGAGAGAGAAGGGATAAGAGATCCTAAGTGACAGTTACAATGGGGTAAAATGCTGAAGATAGACAAATACTTTCAATAAACCATTCCCTATTTCACCAAGATAGGAAACCCACAATGTTGCAAGAAATGATGCAATCTTCAAAGGATCCTTATGATTTTCAAATTGCATTCACTCATTAAACACCCAAATAATGGCGCAGCTTAACTAGTGGAATGCAACCAAACTATATTCAATGATAGGGCCCAGGCTGACTATACGCAACAACTTACCATCAACAAGCACTAATAGTATGGACCAAAGAATTCATCAAATATCTTAACATTTAACTATCATTTCAAAAGCACAACTAATTAAATTTAGATTGATATGAACTATGAAGACCAAAGAGGATAACACAAGAACACAAATTCCCAGCAACCTACAAAACTTGCTTTGTATTGATCACAAATTGGTAGAGTCTTAGCAATTCAGTATCAAATCTTACTTGTTACAATGAGTGAATGATGGTCCTTTTATAGACAAAGCACCATACCGAGTTTTTCAATGGACGGTGGAGATTAACTCAACACTAATGGTCTAGATTACATGATATTTAATGAGATATATCAGTTTGTTACATTTTTAGATTTGCCTTTATCTTGTAGGAAAAAGACAAAAAATAACTTGCAAATACGTTGAATCTGGACAAAATAGATACCCATTTGGTTGTACATGATGAAAAGTCAATTTTCAAGGCTTAATAAAGCCAAAATAGAGTCACATGACACTTGAAAACTTGAGCTGATGTGAATTCATGGGATTCCAAGTGCTAAATAGATCAAAAGGAGTATGTGGCACATTCTTTGATGAAGACATCCAATTGGATGCTTGCTGGATCATCATTGCATGATTGGACTGCTGAGACAGCTATGAAAAAGTGTGAACATGTCTTAGACATTGGATTGGATCTATAGGAACAACAATGAAAGAAGCATGATATTCAATGTCTTCTAGCTCCTAGGGCCTATCCCCATCATCTTGGACATCATACTGACTTCCTTTTACAGGTGCAGCAGCAATTTGGTTGATAGAATGTCAATTCTATAGTTCTGGGTCAGCACCACATATATGTCTGTACATCCTTCCAAGACGGTTCCAACAAGCTCTTGTGTCCTCCAAGACCTACAATTCATAATACAAAGCATCAATTTCACCTTAACAAGTTATTTTCCATCATTTTAAATCAAAACATGTCCATTTGTAGTCATGGATCAATCAAAAACAGCTCATTGTCAATGCCACCTTCTTATAAATAACCTCTTAAATCTAGTGATTTTCACATGATTTTCTATATTTTTCATCATTTTTAAGTACCCATTGGTTCAATATGATGATTAGGGAAGTTTTTGTGGTCATTAGAATCCATTTGTAGACTTTTATTTCATGTTTTTCTAGCCTTTTCTGTAAAAAGTGAGATTTTTGGGAGTCACAAACTTTTCATGTGCAGTAGCATTAATTGTCATAAAACATGCCAAAAATCTACAAAAATTTGATAAAATGTTCATCATGATGTGAAAAATAGATATGCAATTCAAATCCATCAAGAAAATCCAAGTTGTACGTTGAAAAACTTAAATTTTAGGCCAAAATGTCAAAAAGTGCGGGTTTTGGGGTCTACCGACTAAAAGTCAGTGCAATGCAATTCTAGCACAGGTCAAAGAGGTTCATTTTTAGTGCAAAATGCTTTTGCGCTACTTTTGGGTACCACCAAAATAAGCGAGTTTGGGCTCCGACCAACTAATAGCATCTCATAAGGTCGGTAGGGGTGGATTGTAGCACAAGTCAGTAAGGTTGATTTTTAGTGTAAAACATAAAAGGCTTAGTTGGCGGGGATTTACAATGCAACTGACTAGCATGGGTTTCTCTATCTACTGACCAAGTGCAGTGAAGGCAAATATTAGCGCAAGTCGGTTGAAGCCCATTTTAGCGCTTTTCTTCGAAATTGTCTCTGCGGGGATTTTTGGTTCGACTGACTTAGCGGTAACTTGAAGGGAGGTTGATCATAGGCATATTTAGCGCTAAGGTTGGTAGAAGGCATTTTTAGTGCTTTTTGTAGTTAGGGTCATTTTTAGCGCCAGATTTAGAAATGTCCAGGGTGAAAGTATATTTAAAAATATATTTAAGTATAAGTTTAGATATTAACTTATACCTTAAATATTTTTAAATATACTTTCAGGATGTTTGAGATGGGTTCTAGATCCATAGGATTTCATATGTAGATTCTAGAATTTTGTGGTTCCACCAGATTTCAGGCTTAACCATTTTTCAAGATTTTCAGGGTTTCAGGCTTAGCCAAATCAGGGCTTCAAGAACATGTATCAGGGTGAAAGCATATGGACCCCTTAGTGAAATCTAATAGAATTTGACACAATTTTGCAACTGATCTGGAAACTAAGAATTTCAACATGACACATCCTGTAAAAGCAATCTCAAGGGCAAAATCCAGTGACATGGGATTTTGGAGCAAAATGCAGTAACACCTAATTTTAGTGCAAAAAACAACAAATGACTACTTCCTAAAGCACAAGACCACTCAAGACACTTCCAAATCAATCATGAAAGACATCAAATGACTCCAAACACACAAAATACTCAAATCTGTAACAAATCACGCACTGTAAGCACAAATTCACCTTCTCATCATTATAAGGCAGAATGGCTGAGACTCTAAGCCAAAGCAAAAGAGGGGGTCTCCATTTGGCAAAATGGGGCATGTGTGCAAGGCATAACACGTGGGGGTGAAATCAAGATACATTTACCCTGAGACCTTATAAATCAGCTCCCAAGATCTTCTAAAAAATATAAACATGCCTAGGGTACCAGGGAATTGACAGATAGGTTTCAAGATTTTCAATAATACATTAAGGATGGAATTCTACTAATAGGAGGGTGGTAGCTATTTGATTTTGGATACAACTGTCATGCCTTGGAAAAACCCATTTCACACATTTGGGAATTGGATTTAGGGAAATTAGTTTCCCCAATGTATTTATAAATGTGGACCTCATTTGAGCAATTAGCCAAAGTTACAATTCAAACACTTAGGTGTTGTTAAATTATAAGGGTAAGCAACTTTTCCACCTAAATAGAGAATTGATAATTGAAGTGTGTAGACACTGAAAATTGTCTAGGTCTTATTTACACATGACCATGTATATCTTTGCCCTAGGTCCTAGTTACACAACACATTGTCGACATGAACTTGTATATGTTCCCCTAGGTCCTCGTTCATCCTAGTTCATCTAACGTCATCCCACTTAATCCCATTTATCCCTAGGTCCTAGTTCATCTTAATCACATTGGTCCAACTTAATCACCTTCTTGATTAATTAAATAAACCCACTTTATTTAATTAATCCCACTTGATCACATTCCCAATTAATTAAATAAATCCCATCTATTAATTAATTGTACCTCTTCACATGTCTCACATAATTCAAATTAAAAATTTGAATTATTCCCTCACCTCTCATAACATTGTGACACATGTCACATGTCTCATCTCCCACTTAATATGCCTTCACATGTCAAACTAATTCAAATATAATATTTGAATTAGATTCCTTTTATTCTCCTTCGCACACTTGTCACATGACTACGCTTTCTTGATGTGCAAGGAAACCTAATAAATCCTAGCCACCCATGTCTTTCAAACCCTAATCGATCTTGTCCATCCTTTCTAACTAGGTCTTTCCTATAAACCTAGCCTCCTCTAAGCCATTTAGGGGGATGTAATCTAATTTCATAATGTTATGCTACTAAAATTTTGAGCAACCAACATTCAACCATATTTATCAATCTCTCTCTTGCATCCATTTCCATCTCCATCTTTCATCTTTCATCATGTTGCATCCATCATATAGCAGGTAATCAATCAAGTCGTCATCTTGAATTAGATTCCTTTTATTCTCCTTCGCACACTTGTCACATGACTACGCTTTCTTGATGTGCAAGGAAACCTAATAAATCCTAGCCATCCATGTCTTCCAGACCCTAATCAATCTTGTCCATCCATTCTAACTAGGTCTTTCCTATAAACCTAGCCTTCTCTAAGCCATTTAGGGGGATGCAATCTAATTTCATACTGTTATGCTGCCAAAATTATGAGTAACCAACATTCAACCATATTTATCAATCTCTCTCTTGCATCTATTTCCATCTCCATCTTTCATCATGTTGCATCCATCATCTTGCAGGTAATCAATCAAGTCATCATCTTGCGCATATCATTCAAGGTGTATTGAAGGTTTGGGTTTGGTAATGTATGAATTTGTTTCATCATTTTAGCTAATCCAAATTTTTAGTATACATTTTTGGCACTCCCGCGGTTGTAACCCTTGTTTTTGCAGATTTTGTTGTCAAAATTTCACTTTTTCTCTAATCCTAGGTTGTTAAAATTTGCAAGTTTTGGGTGTGATCTATTACAGGTGATCTCCTGGGTAGAAAATAACCTCACCATTGTGATCAGGTGGTCGTTTCCATGAATTTTGACTATAAATTTGCCTATCTTTCGTGACTAGAAATTTTTGAAAATTTTTGAAAATTGTTTTAGTTTAGGCCCTTGCGCAGCGCTGTACCATACGGACCCTGCATAGAGGTCATGGTTGCAATCTCTAGTATAAGCATTCAATTTCATGGTTAATAGTTTCTATTCACCAGTTATTGTTTTCGATGGTATTTCTTTTCTCTGATACTGATTCGGGTTTATTTGTTGCAAGTGAGTTCTTTCTGCCAGTGCTGAGCTCAACCTCAAAACCCTAATTCCCTAAACCCATGTCGAAACCCTAGTAGATTTTTTGCGTTCTTGCTAGTCAAAACCCCTATTAAATCTAACACCCTCCACTCGCCAACCATTAATAATCACCACCAACCTCTCATAGAAGCCACCTTGCAAAGATCTGTCGCTGCCTCCATGGTTTCATCCGCCGCCTTCACATAAATCTTATCGCCATCAATCCTCAGACTATCATCGATCGTTGTTTTAGAAACTACTAGGAGACTATTATCATCCCTCCTAATGTGTTGAGTTGATGCCAAATTGCAACCCCGGATCTCTGTCGATCACCATTCCTCAAGACCCTATCACCTCTCATATACCAGTTGCCACTCATATCATTGAAACTTCCTGCTCTCCATTAAGCAAGCCCCTATCGACGCTTTGAAGTACATAGTCAGGACTCTCAACCACCATTTGAAGCCTTTCTATTATCACCTTCAAGCCCTAACCATCGGTGTCTAATCCTTTAGTCGTTGTCGCTCATTAAAAACCTAAATCGTCTCTGAAATTGTCGACCCTTGCTAATCTCCTCATACATTGGTCGTTGGCTCCTGCGGTGGTCGCTTACTTTAGCCATTTTCTGCTCTATCTAAATTTAGGGTTTGAAACAATGGGAAGGGTCGATGCTGCCCTTAAGCCATTGACCACAGTTCTTAGGCTCTCAACCTTATGACTACGGGTGGGGCTCTCTTAGGCCCCCTCATTCTATTTGCTTTTTTTATTTTTTCCAAGCTTTTTGCCCCTGGTCACATGGGTGACCAAGGGGCTATTTAAGCCTTGACTGCTGGCATTAACTACCTGGGGTAACTATAGCATGCGACCATGATTTCAACTGACCATTGGCGGCTAAGTGAAACAGTTAGAGCTAGCCTTGTGCCTTCCACAAGCCAAAGGAGGCTATTTTTTTTCTCTTGATCATAACTAGAGCATACAGTGGCTAAAGTTTGCAAATGAATAGTCGTTGGAGAGAGGATTCAGAGCACTTTGCAATGGTGGTGATATTTTCAAGTGACTATACTATTTTCCAACCTTTTTTATCAGTCAAAGTCAAACTTTCTTTTAAACTTCAATCGAGCATATCTTGAGCATTTTTTATCAATTTTTAGTGATTTGTTTTTTAAAATTGCATAGAATTTCATCTAGAATCTATTTATGCACTTCATTTTTTTGTATCAATTTATTTTTCATCAAATTTTATCAGATTCTCAATTTTTGCATAACGGTCTTCTTGGATAGTCTACTTGCTTCTTTCTCAATTTTGTGGCTTGCAGGTGACCTTACGGAGCTGGAGCAACGTTTGGATTAGCCACAACAACAATTTGGAGAGAAAAAATAACCAGGTGCACTCGTTTCATCTTTTCATCTCTTAATCATTATTTGACCACACATTTGGACTTTAGGCTTAAAACGAACAACTTGCTTGCTATCACACAAAAAATTGGGCATAAAAAGAACAAGTGTCTTCTATCACATTTGGATTTGGGATTTAAAAAGAACTAGTACTTGAATTGTTTGATCACACATTTCATTTCTAAGGGTTAATTTACAAGTGTGAGTGTGAGTCAAGTGTGTGTGTGTATCCTCTCTCCTCGCATCGCAAGGTGATCTTGGAGATCAAAAATACCTCACTTGATTTGCTTTTGTTTACCCTTCTTAGGGGGCCTTCTTGGAGACACACCACTCCAAGGGACAACCTCAATCAAGGCTAAATCAAAAGACACCCTCATTGGGAGTTGGAATCTTGTCTCTCTTGGCTAAGCCCCAAAGAACTTTATACCTTTGGGAAGTGAAGGTGAAGGGTGGGTTACCCCTTTCTCCCATCTGTGTGGCAGGATTTCACTTTCAAATTCCTAGTCAACCTCGTGTAAACATTACCCAAGACCTAATTGGCCATACCTCGCTTCAAACTAGATATTAGGTTTTTTGTTGTGTTTTTAAGTGTGTGCTTAATCATAACATTTAAACCTTGAAAGGAAAATTTATCATCTTGTTTGGTGTGTGTGTTCATGCATTTGCTTGTGAAATCTTGTGTTTGATATTTTCCTAATCAAACTTCAAATAAACAAATTGCTGCGTCATCATCTTTAACCAACCTATCATAACACATATCTTAGACCACCTCATCCACATCATCCAATCCTAATCACCCAATTCATCAATTCATTTTAACTCACCTCCATCCTAAACAAAACCCTAATCTTATCCAAGTCATCATTACACATCATCATCAACCTCATTCTAATCAAACCCCCTTCATTCTAATCATCGTCCTAATCACATCTAATTCATTCTAATCTAATCCTAATCATATCCTCCTCATTCTACATCAGCAAATCAACATCATCCTAATCATCCGAGTCATCATCCTAGTCATTACACATTATCCAATCATTCCAAGCCAAATCACATCCCAACTAATTTCATCCTAGTCCAAATCCAAATCAACCCAATCAAAAATCAAGACCTTAGTTGATGATCATCAACCGTTATCCAAACTTTCTTGAGATCATTAGTCTATCTTAAGTAAGTCAACTAATCAAATCAATCCAATCAACCCTCTATTACTTAAGTGTCATTAGTCTACCTTAAGTATAGGGAATCAATCCAATCAATCCTCTTACTTGAGATCATTAGTCTATTTCAAGTATAGAGAGCCATCTATCAAAAAACAAAACAAATCAAATCATCCTAAGGTCTTGAAATTTGATCCCATTCACTCCACATCATCACCTACATTTCCCATTTAAACCACTTTCATCCTAATCCATTCATCCTAATCACCTCAATCCAAGTCATCCCACTTTGTTATCCCACATTACCCTTACCATTATCCTAAATCATCCTAGTCACCTACCCTAATAATTCCACCATCATTCATCCTAATTCCTTCAAGTCATCCAATCTCATCATCCTAGTCATCTTCTACATCCTAATCATCATCACCATAGTCCTCATCATCCAAGTAAACCCCTAATTATTTTTGGCCATTACACATCATCAAATCTTCATCCAGTCAATTCTCCACATCTATCACTTGTAAACATGGATAGGGCATTTCTAAACAACACCTATGAGAATGATCCTTATGGCACCAAAAGAATGCTTAATCAAATTAGTCAACTTAGGTGATTATATAGAAAGGAAGAAGACCCTGTATCACCACAACACCAACAATTCCCGCAACATCAAGTCCTAGGCCAATAACAACGCTCCCACATTCCATCACAAGCCCAACAAGCACATAATCCAAACACTAATGCCACCACATCCATACCACAAATCACCCTTACTATTCCTAACAACACCACAAATGCAAGTACTTCTATAAGCCTACCATCTAACGATCCTAACTCCATTGCCATCATATCACAACTGCTTTCTCAACAAACTTCCAACATCAACCAATGTGTACAACAATCCACCTCACAAGACCTTTCACCTACAAATCCTATCATGCCACCTCATCACCAAACCTATCCACATGGCAATCAAGTGTCTTTACAAGAACAACATGGAAGTCCAAATGACCCTATGTACATAAATCAAGAAAGTCTAAGTGATCTTATGCAAGACCTAAAATCCTTTGACAAGGGACAAACCAACCTAGCAAGTGCCTCCTTTGAGTCACCTTCACCATCCAATCATATGCCAACACATGAGCCAACTAGTCCCATCCCAACACCTTTATCAATCCCTTCATCACCTTCATCACCTTCATCCCCGTGTACCACTAATCCTTCATTAAAAGATTCCATGGAGATACTTTTAGAGAAATTGGTCCAAGCAAATTTGATTGAGCTATACCCGTTCAAAGTATATTCTCCATTTATGATTAAACCTAGAGGGTATAATGAAAACCATTATTGTGCATACCATAGGTATAGGGGCCATATCATATCCACTTATGTCCGATTTCAAAGATTAGTCAGGAACCTAGAAGATGGTCGTAAGATTGTCTTGGATAAAACCAATCCCTCTAATTCCATTATCTTTCCATCTGGCCCAAGTCCCAATCCATCTAATCCTATTATCCATCCAAATAGCCCTCAATCTAATCATGATCCTAAGCCTCCAACCCTATCCACTATTATCATCCATCCACTATATTGTCCATTCACCCATACCCTTGCAAAGGATGTGATCCATTGGCTACTAGCAAGGAATAAAACATTGTCATGTCATAAAACACCTATTATTGAGCCCCCCCATGAGTCCTTAAACACTTTGTCTAGTCTTCTAACCCCATCATGTGATCTACAAGCTATCAATCTTATTAAAGAGCCTTCCACTTCTATTAAAGAAAACAAAGAGTTATGTCAAGAGCATGATCCTAAGCATGATGAAATAATAGCCCTTAAATCTAATCAAGATCAAATCATCCCCATCCAATCTATCCATAACATGTACCTTCTTTATGATCAAGATGATACCTATGAAGAAGCTATCCATGAGCACCTTGATCCTATCCATAATCCTATATCCATCCATGAGCAAGATATCCACATTGGTCCTAGTCATCTGCCATCTAGCCCTATCCATAATGAGCAAACATCCACTTGGCATGATGAGACAATTGCCTCCCAAGAACACATAAGCCTAGAATATCAAACAAATAATTTGGATCTACATGAACATAATAAAGATCCTAATGATCCTTCCACATCCACATCCACTACCAATCCCACCTCAAGTCCACCATCATCCCCTTGGTCTTACCACCTTAAGCCATGAATGTTCTTCCCTAGGAAAACAATACCCACTATCCACTTTACCTTCTCCATCCAATAATCAACTCAAGTCTAGTGTATAAACTACACTTAGTTCTATAGTTAATCGCATGCTCCAAAACATAAATTATCAAGGCAAAGGCTTAGGCCTTCACGAACAAGGAATTTTGGAGCCAATCCATGTCAAGGTCCCTCCTCGCTCATTTGGCCTTGCATACACACCCCAAGGTCAACAATTTAATGATGTTGGCACTTTCTTCACACTTCCTAAATCCACTTCCTTCCATCATAAACCCCATCATATTCCTAAAACATACATTGCCATTCCACCTCCCTCATCCTATAAATGTCAAAAGCATGTGACCATTCACCTTCCACCATCCAATTTACCTCCACTTCTTCCAACTCCTAATTTCCCTCCATCCACTTTGCCACCATTGCTTCCAACACCTAACATGCCTACCATCCATAAATTCGCTCACATTCCAAACCTGACCAACAAATGCACACATTGTGTAAACATAAAACTTGCACCCTTTCCACCCGCCACATGGGATTTAAAAATAAACATTTGGATGCCTCTACATATAAAGCCCAACATCCTAAGGGTCCTAATACCTTAGGAAATCAATCCAAAAATTCAAAGCAAGGTACATTCAAAAATCCATCCAAACCCATACCTCCAAAAGCAAAGTCTAAAAGTAAAATGGTATGGGTACCTAAGCAAAAATCAAGCAAATCAAATGAGGCATCCACATCCCAAAAATCCCAACCATCCTCTTCCATTCAAAAATGCCATTCCATTCCAAAGTTTCCAATTCCTCCATCCCACATGCAAAGCAAAAATCATAAAAATGCTAAGTCTATGTGGGTCCCTAAATGCTAACACCATCCATCCACTAAGCAAACATCTCCATTGCTTCCTACACCTCCATCCACTCAAAAGCTTCCATGTTTATCACGGTGTGTGTAACCATTGGTCATGATTCCTTTTCACACCTCCATCACTCCATCATTCACTCATTATCCTACATATTTCTCCCATCACCTTCCTATAGTCCATGCTTTTGCATAAGTCCATTATAATCCACATCATAATCCACTTTTGATCCCTCCATAATCCAATATCTACCTTAGCCATCTCACTTTCACACAATCACCCTACCAACATCTTGAGTGTAATGACTTGACATGGTCCATTTGTGATGACATCCTTCTCTAATGGGACTATAACATTACATGGAACTAGACACTTGAGTCCCACCCATTCATATACTTCCCTTTTTCCCATTCAAAAGTTGAAATAGTCACAAAAAAAATTTTTAAAAAAGAGTAAAAAAAAAAATCAAAAAAGTACAGAAAAATCCCTTCGTCCAATGGTGAAAACTTGGTAAACAAGCATCTTGGATAAGTACCATGATGAAAACCTGGTAAATAGGTGTCATGTGTAGGTCGATCTTCTATGTCACTTACACTTGGGGGCACCTTGTCTCATCTTTTTCCAAACTATCATACCATTTTCATATACATACCTATCACATTGCATCCATTCATCCTCCCTTCCTCTTTTGATCTTGACAAAGATTGGGGGCAAATGTTGACAAGTGTTTTGGATATGCCTTGACATACCTCATCCTTTCCAAATGAACCCTATCATCCAAGTCATAAGCTTTGTCATGTCAAATCCTATCATCCTTTTGCCTTAAGCCTTGTCATGTAAAAATCCTAAGTCTTCTACCTGGTATGGGGCATGTTATTCTTATGTGAAATAGTCTTTGGAGATCACATCCTATCTCCCTTATGATGCATACATCCATTCCATTCCATAGCCTATCATTTTATCCTATCCATTTATCATGATCCTTTCATCTATCCACTATCGTCCATCCTTTTTATTTCCTTGCACCTAGACTTGGTTTTTTTTCCCTTGTCATTGGTATCTAGCATGCAAGCTACTTAAATTGTAAATCCATTGACATTCCCAAAACATTCAAAAATACAAAAAAAAATCAAATATTCCCAAACACCCAAAAAAATCAAAACATAAAAAAACATAAAAAAATCAAAATATTTCAAAAAACCCAAAAAAAATCAAAACATTTCAAAAACCCAAAAAAATCAAATATTCCCAAAAAGACAAAAAAAAAACTAAATATTCAAAAAAAAAATCTACGCAATAAGATCAATCTTCATCAAACAATCCATCACATCAAATCCATCAAAACAAATCCAATCATATCATCATCACATCAAGCCAATCTATCGATCAAACAAATCATATCAATCCAATCCACATCATCTCATCAATAACATCATAAATCATCAAACATCATTCAATCAATCCAAATCAATCCATAATTTAATCAATCCAATTCATATCATCCCATCAATAAAACACAAAATCAGAACTACATCTCATCTTTATTGTTAAGTGCCTTGATCCCGTGGATATAGGGTATGTAGGCAATCTGGGATACGAAGGAAGTACCTAGATTCAAGCACAAATGATATTCCTCTTTCTTCTTTCATCATTTTTCTATCATCTATCTTCATCACTTCATCAATCAATTATTCAATCACTTCATCAAATCAAATCATCATCATCTATCCTTCAAATCACTTCTTCCATTTCATCCTTATCAATCAATCTAAGCAATGATCCAAATGCAAATCATCCTTTATCCATACCAATCAAGCCAATCAATTGTGTCAAATTATCCAATCACATCAATGGTCTTTATCCTAATCTTGTCATAAACCAAATCAATCAATCAATCAATCAAACATCATCATCATCAATGGGATATATCGTTCCCACATCCTTGTGTTGATCTAGGGATATATCGTTCCCCACAATGACAACACTATCATCAATCAAATCAATCAAATAATCAATCATTGGTTTACAGCTTGACAGGGGCAATATCTTGTTTATTTTTGGTATCATTTGTGCATGCTTGCTTGTGTGTGTTATCATTTTCAACTTGCATTTGTATCTGAATCCAACCTAGCTAATGTTCATATCTTATATTTAGAATAGGTTGTATTATGCTGGGGCACAAGACACATCATCACCTTGGTCCTTATACGTTGGTGCATAACGTCTCATGCTATATCAAACATCATGGTTGCTCACCTTCATTGCAGCATAACGCATCCATCCCTTCTTCTATCCATTCCTTTATCTTTTTCCATTCCTTTCATTTCGAGACCATACCCGTGTTTGTCCAACCTGCCTATCCTCTCGAGGGGGCATCATCATCCTATCCTTTCCTCTATTTGTTTCCTTAACTTCTTTGAAATGATGTTACTTGACTTAAAACTTATCATCTCGCAACATCATCTCAAAGAGGGGCAAATGTAGACACTGGAAATTGTCTAGGTCTTGTTTACACATGACCTTGTATGTCTTTGCCTTAGGTCCTAGTTACACAACACATTGTCGACATGAACTTGTATATGTTCCCCTAGGTCCTAGTTCATCCTAGTTCATTTAACCTCATCCCACTTAATCCCATTATCCCTAGGTCCTAGTTCATCTTAATCACATTGGTCCAACTTAATCACCTTCTTGATTAATTAAATAAACCCACTTTATTTAATTAATCCCACTTGATCACATTCTTAATTAATTAAATAAATCCCATTTATTTAATTAATTATACCTCTTCACATGTCTCACATAATTCAAATTAAAAATTTGAATTATTCCCTCACCTCTCATAACATTACGACACATGTCACATGTCTCATCTCCCACTTAATATGCCTTCACATGTCAAACTAATTCAAATATAATATTTGAATTAGATTCCTTTTATTCTCCTTTGCACACTTGTCACATGACTACACTTTCTTGATGTACAAGGAAACCTAATCAATCCTAGCCATCCATGTCTTCCAAACCCTAATTGATCTTGTCCATCCATTCTAACTAGGTCTTTCCTATAAACCTAGTCTCCTCTAAGCCATTTAGGGGGATGTAATCTAATTTCATATTGTTATGTTACCAAAATTCTAAGCAACCAACATTCAACCATATTTATCAATCTCTCTCTTGCATCCATTTCCATCTCCATCTTTCATCTTTCATCATGTTGCATCCATCATCTTGCAGGTAATAAATCAAGCCATCATCTTGCGCATATCATTCGAAGTGTATTAAAGGTTTGGGTTTGGTAATGTATGCATTTGTTTCATCATTTTAATTAATCCAAATTTTCAGTACACAAAGTGTTTGGTCTAAACTCCTTGGCCCACGACAGAATTGATGTTGAGGAGCTAAAGAAGGAATACAACAAAAATAGGTAGGCTTATAGAACATACAAGTTACCTCTTCATAGGCCAAGAAGCATCGGCAAGCATTTGAAAATATCTAACCATGAAACAAAACCTTTGAGCATTGACATGTTTGAAGACTACTTTGTGAAGACTTACTTTGCCCTCTATCAAGTTTTTGGGATTTATTATAATCCCCTGATACCAAATCATTTATTGGTCATGATTGTTGATATACAAGATAAATACCAATATAGAAGGTTTGATTATGCTACATTTCTGGTTGAACAAATCCATAGGGAATTGGTAGGATGCAAAAAGAAAGGTCATGCCCCCACCTTTTCTAGGTATTCCTTGTTATGCCATATTTTATTGCATTGTCGGAGAAGATTCTGTGGTAGTGAAATTCATATGCAACATCAAACCAAAGATGAAGAGCCTATGCCAATTCAGGGTAGAGTTCACTGATGGAACTCATTTTCCAAAAAATGCAAATTACCTAGTGTTTGAAGAGCATTTTGTACAAAGGGTGTTGGGACTATTAGGACAGGAGAGGCCTAGAATCTCCAAGGTGATAATGGATTTGTTAAGGCCTTTTGAGAGAAAACTAGATAGTATGAGGGATCGCAATTGGGGTGATTGGTTCCTTTACAAGAATGTAACCATAATCAGGGTTTATGGGGCAAATGTCAGACCCCACTTATTGCCCAAGAGAGTGCCAAACTGTTGGCAATTTGGCTAAACTTGATGTTTGATGGTTTTGTCATTGATGACAACAAGAAAAGGAACAAATATTTTGGTCTAGAAAAGGAAGACCTAAGGAATTTGGCTAAGTGTTGGAAGAGTTCTGAAACAACGATAGACAGTATCTTGATTGGAATTGGTCCACAATTGAAGATCAGGTTGTGCAGTTCTGGTATGATATTCCTAATCCTTAGATGATCATATATCCAAAGTTTCATCCCTTGATCATCTCCGGAAGTATACTTTCAAGTTGCATGAGTTTGACATTGTAGAGAACAGAGGTAATAAGAGCAAAACACATATTTGTTTTGATCTGCATTCCTCTGGTGTTACAAAAAAATTTATGTGGTTTTGAGGTGTTGTAAACACTTGTATGAAGTCTCTAAATCTAGAGTTATAGAGTCTAAAGTCCATCGGAATGATAGTTTTGAGCTACTGAGTATCACTACTTGGTTGACAAAGTTTGACTGTGATAGGGCATATGTTCTGATGGTCCACATTTTGCCGCAAGTTGATATCATACTCTATGGTTCTGAAGGTAAGATTAGGAATGTGTGAAGAGTCTTTGATATGATTTTGAAAGTGCCTTGTGGTCCATAGTGAAAGTTGTATTTTGACAGATGGATTGAACCAGTGGCAGTCTGTGTTTAAAGCTAATATGATAGTTTGATTTGTGTGTGGCAAGTTCTAATGATTGGAACTTTATCATAAGTGGTTCTACAGTTGAATTTGACATATGAGAATGTGTTTCAAATGTAAATTGGGTCTGCAAAGCATTCTGGTGAATGAATTTGGTTGACAAGCTACATGTTGATTAACTACATGCTTCATCTTAGTAGGCTGACCTAATGTGAAGATTCTAAGTGTGCAGATATATATATATATATATATGAGATCTAATTCGATGTTTGGATGGAGTGTGTGTGAATATGAAGGTGTGTGTGTGTGTGTGTGTGACATGTGAAAGATTGTGATTTTGTGAAGGCGATAAGTGCAGAAGAAGAGAGATCTTGTTCTCATGTAAGAACATAGCAGTGTAGCAGAGAAGTTCAAGATGAAGAGTTTTGAGACAGTTTTCTGAGCATTATTGGAGCTATAATCATGCATTTGTAGGCATTTCTAGCAGTTCATTTTGGCAGTGATCCATCCTTCAATCTATTTCTTTCTTTTAGCAATGAGGCACCCCTTGGTAGTGAGCCTTTTTGTAGTGAGCATTTTCGATAGTGAGTCCTTTTGGGCAATTAGATCCTCTTTGTAATTTGGTATTTTTAGTACACAATATATTGTGAGCTAACACTCACCGTGGTTTTTCCCTTTTTGGGTTTTCCACGTAAAAATCTTGGTGTTGATGTGTCATGTCTTGTGGTTGTTCATGTTGTGTTTAATTTTCTTTAATGTTGTTGAATGGGCAAATGAATTAATGATTTAATAAGTGTATGGTTTAAGAGAATACTAATTCACCCCCCCTCTCAGTATTTTGAGTGTTCAACACAAACAAGGTTGCATTTTTGGAGAGTATGTGGCAGCTGAATGAATCTGATAAGTTTCACTTGAGAAATAGTAAAAAGGGTACTTTCCTTCAACAATCTAGTTCCCTAGTTTCTTTATTAGTGCTAAAGAAGGTTTGGAGGCCTGCTTAGCAAAATTGCAACAATACAGACTGCCCACAATAGAGCATAGGAATTATGACCCTGAGCACTTTATTGACGGGGTAAGGAGAGAGAAACACATATTAGGGTTCAAGAATTGTTTCGTTGAGTAGGAGGATTTACTTAGAAATCATATTTTAGAGGTAGAGATGAAATTGAGAAGAGAAACTTGAGGTCTCATTCTCCTTGGAGAAAGGCAAAGGAATTTGAAGAACCCTGCATATAATGGTGCCTTTAGTGAGATTGTTGGTCTTATTCTTAGGATGCAAATGATGTTGGAACATGCTGAGGAACTCATGTTTGTAGCTAAAAGAAGCCACAGTCTCCTGAGAAGCAACAACTGTCTGAGGAAAATATTGAAGAACCTGATCAACCTATGGTTAAGGAGGTTGTGGGAGAGGCATGGAGTTCACTTCCTCCCCCTGAACCAACTATTGAAATTCAACCTTTATTTGATTACTCCTTAATATAGGAGATTGAGGAAAACCAAATTAAATTGGATGAGGTGCAACACGTGTTACGATCCCCTCCTAGGAATGAAATATAGTTGTCTCCCCCATCAAGAACTTTATTGAGTCTATAAGAAAGCAATGCAACTATGAAAGATGTCAGGTCATTGGCTTGCAAGGAATTTCTATCTGATGATGAATTCATTAAATCAAAGGAATTCAAAGTTTTACTTGTGCAGAGGAAGTCTGAGATGTACCTAAAGAAGTTGAATGAGGAACATGGTACATCTAAAAAATGAGGATAAGGGGGCAATTGCTTAGAGGGTTTTGAAGGAAGTTGACATGGATGTTAGTAGCATTACCCCTGAGGAAGGAAGAAGGTTAGTAAAGGAAAGTGGTTTTTTTCTCTTACCAGGATGGGATATCTCATCCATTATTGCTATGGATACTATTAGAAGGGAAGATCAATTTGATGATGAAGTATTGACATAGAAGAAAGTAGAAGAATTATTTGGATTAGGTTTTAGTGCCAGTCATGAGACTTTGGCAATTTGGGCTATGGCTCCAGGTGATAATAAACCACAAGTGGCAAGGGATATAAATGAACTCATAGGCCAATTGATTGTGAGAAGATTAACTGAAACCATTTCCCCTTAGGTTGCATCATTGGGGGTAGCTACAACAAAATTCAGTAAAGTTGCAGCAAGGAAGCTACAAAGAGAACTAGAAAAATAGAGGGAGGATTATGTGAAGCTATTACATGAGAACAACAAGCTCAAATCATGTGTTCCTTCCACTAGAATTGAAGTCTTATTAGCACCTTCTATGTCTAGTCCAAAGAGTTTATCAGTATATAAAGTAGATTCTATGGTTGTTACTAAATTACAAGAGAATTTGAGAAGGAGCAACAGTTTGATTGACAAACTCAAAGAAGAGCACAAAACTGAATAGGTAGCTCTGATTAAAAACTTCTTAGATCAATAGATGAGTACAGTATTGAATAAAGTAGATGATGCATGGGTTTGTTTAAGTAATTTGAAAAAGGTAATTGAAAGCCACACCATCAATGAGTCAGCATTAAGGGATATTATAGGTACTTGGATTCCCCATGTGTAGGTGATGAATCATATTTATAATAGTGCCAACATAGGTTCTAATGTGTCAAATGGAGTGATTGACACACATGAAGTCATGGGACTTTCCAATTAAGTCTATGCTTTTCATGACCAACTTGATATAATGCTGAAGGACATAATTAATAGCTTTAGGTCTCTTGCAAAGTATTCTCTACCACCAATTTGTACTAATAATGACACTGAAAAGTCTCTGTTAGATTGGAAAGAAGAATTTGGCAATATAGTTCCTATCTCCTTCAAATCAATCATCACTGGGAGAAAGATTGATCATGTGTAATGTAATGTTGAAATGGGTAGGCTACTGAGTTTAGAATCTAGCTTGAATAGTTTCATAAAAGAAACTAAAATATCATTAGATGCCAGGTACATGACTTATATGCAAAGAGTTGATAAAATTTTGAAGTACATTTTGCCAGCAAAGGAGGAATATAATGCATGGGTGCAGAAGTATGTGATGTAATAACCATCTATAATTTTATGTCTGTAGTCTATGTTTAGGAGCAATAGGGAATTTTAGTCTATGAAATTGCGAATACTTTTGGTCTGTGAATACTTTTGTAAGTGACGATTGAGAATTAATACAATTAAGAATTTATTACTTCTCTCATGATAAATCTTACTAGCGGTTTTAATTATTTCTAATAACTATACCTTTCACAGTCACTTTGTTAGTGTGAATAGGGTTACTTTGTTATCTAGTTATTTCGTAGCATGTTCTCCACTTTAGCTCTCTTCACACTAGGTTAAGTTTACTTAGAGACTTTTTCACTTTATCTCACATTGGTTGTGTATTGAGTCTCTTGGGTGGAATATCCTTTATATATC
Organism: Cunninghamia lanceolata; assembly: GCA_027924645.1. Lineage (NCBI taxonomy): Eukaryota > Viridiplantae > Streptophyta > Pinopsida > Cupressales > Cupressaceae > Cunninghamia > Cunninghamia lanceolata. The sequence continues at coordinate 5,222,385 of BSBN01000249.1, forward strand.
AACCTCTTTCTCTCATATGAGGAACCCCATTCTATTGTATTACTTTGCATTCTCTTGAGCTGAATACAATTTATTTAGCTCATATGTGATTTCTATTTTCCTTTCTCTCAATCACTTGCATTCTTGGGTAGAAATCTAACATGGTATCAGAGCGGTTGTGAGTTGTGGGTTAGAAGAATTTTTTTTAGAAATCTGAGAGTGTAGGATTGTTTTGGGGGTTCATATTTTGACTTGCAAGTTGCAGGTTTTTTGGAGCTTCCTAGAGACGCTCAAATCTAACAATCAACTTACATATTATATATTCTGATCAATCTTGCAAGTTGCAGCATGCCTTTTGTTGTCTTGGGTAGTTTATTTAGTCTTTGCATGCTATTTTTTGGTTGATGGGGTCATTTTTTAGTGCTAAAAGCATTTTTTTTACATTAGAGTCATATCTTTTGTACATCAAAAAGTAAAACGATTTCTAGGTTTTGTTCGCAGCATTAAAAAACCATCTGGGTATCTATTAGTTTTTGTATGTAGCTTATATCATTTGCATAAATGACATTAGAAAGCTACAACAGACCCCATCTCCATTGGCATTTTGGAAATTGCAGTTGAACTTCTGAAGGCCATAACTCGGGCTCTTGACCTCTGATTTGTGAACTTATTTTTTTGATTTTGGCTAATTTTTTGTGCTCTACATGCTGGTTTAGACAATTTCTGATTTTGGTGCATGAATTTTCCATAAATTATGTTTTCTTATCAGATCTGACAGGCAGTTTTAGTTTTTAGAACTTCAAACAACTATAACTTTCACATATGATCTCGGATTGAGGTCATTCTTTTTTTCAAAGTTTATATTTTTCCAAGTACTACACATTGGTACTATTTTGAAGTTCTGATTCTAAGATATTTCTATACTTTCAGTATTTGGGTCCATTTTGGACATTGTAAAACTATGGAAAACTCTACTCCAGCATTGTAAATGCACAGATCTAAGGCCATTTTTATTCATGGAGGATGATGTGAACATTCATCAGTACATTCACTATTTCCTTTTTTGCATGCATTAGGTTTGCATTTTCTCTGCACTTCATTTCAGTTCCAGATCATTTCTCAATCAACTGTTGGTTCATAGATTCCAGAGTTGTTCCAGTTGCGAGTTTTCTAGTGTTCCTTGGCATTGGGTCTTCTGTTTCTTTTTCATGATTCTGACTTGAGTCCTTGAGTGACTCTAATATGGTTTCTAGCAAACAAAAGTATCTTTCCTTGCTTGCCAGAATGAGGATTCCAACACAAGTGTGATTCTAGTATTTTTTTTGTTGTAGCAAGTTATCTCATTATGGGGGGGTTGTATGATCTCTCTTATCATCCTTTGTGTGGATAGAGATTGATTAGATTTGTGATGGATATCATTGTTGTATTTCATCTCTCTTTTGGGGAGGAGTTTTGTCCCACTGGGTTTTCTCCTTTACTCCGGTTGTGAGAGATTTCATTTGCATTTGTACATGGGTACCTAACATGGCCTAGTAGTCGAGACCCATCTTTGCATCTTTTTGCATATTTGCATTATAATCTTCTCTCCTAAGTTGCACTTAAGGGGGGGTGTTAGTGTGAATAGGGTTACTTTGCTATCTAGTTATTTCTTAGCATGTTCTCCACTTTAGCTCTCTTCACACTAGGTTAAGTTTACTTAGGGACTTTTTCACTTTATCCCACATTGGTTGTGTATTAAGTCTTTTGGGTGGAATATCCTTTATATATCCTCCTTTTGCTATCATATGATCAACCTCGTTCTATTTTAATGCTTTGCATTCTCTTGAGTTGAATACAATTTATTTAGCTCATATGTGATTTCTATTTTGCTTTCTTTCAATCACTTGCATTCTTGGGTAGAAATCTAACACACTTAAATTAGGATTAGAATAAGGTTTTAATCTAGTTAGGGTTATCATTATGTTTATACTTTATAAATCTCATTACATTTAATGTTTTATTTATATACCAAATTATGGTTAGGGTTATAGTCACAATTTTAATAGTGTTACTTTGTTAGCATATTTATCTATAAATATACTTTTTGCTTATACACATTTCATTCTAGTGTTGATCCAAAATAACTCAAATATTATGTTGCTAATTATAAATTTCATAATTCATAAGGAACATATATGCTTTTCTTTTAAACAAATATTCATGTTAGATTTATTCTTTCTTCCAATAAATTAATAATACTATTCATGACACAACAAGATCTTGACATGTAGCATCATCAAACGGGACCACCCTTGATTTCATCATCAAAATATTCATAGCAAATGATAAAATGCCACAATGTTAGAAAAGTACCTTTGGTGGGACCATAGAATTTCTACTATGGCCAAAGGGACACATGATGCCTTATTGCACCATTTTCAGCTTAAAGCAAGGCTACGATGAGGCAAATCCTCGCGATAAGATTGTAGGAGTCAAGGACAACACTGAGAGGGGGGTGAATTAGTGTTGTGTGAATTTTCAAATCTTTTTGCAAACTTTAACTTTCAAAACACAAGGAGAGAAAGATATCATTGATTTGTCAAACACATATGCACATGACTGAGAATCAAGAAAGAGAACAAAATCTCATGAGTAAATCATACACACACACAGAGAAGATCAATATACATTATGACACAAGATTTGCATGAGTGGAAAACCCTCCAAGGGTAGAAAAACCACTCCAAAACTTCCTCACTGGCTTTATCAAAAATCTCACGGATTACAATGTTTAGAAGCACCAACTTCAAGGAGCACCAACCCCTAATACAGAACAAACTGTAAAGTGTGCAAGAAGTGATTGCCACTCAATCTAATTTACACCATTACTCAACATGTCTTCTTTGAATTTGCAATCATACTTAATCCAATCTGCTTATCAATTTCATGATCTCTGCATAATCAAATTACCTGATACATTCTCAATGTCTTCCTCTGCATTTCATCTTCAATAAAAAACTTGATTCATTTTATCTTTGCATATGATCTTCAAACTTCATAAAAATCAATCCGTATCACAAGTTGTATTCAATTTGCATATTGATTCACATCCATTAGAACTGTATATTCAACCTCTAAAAACTAATTTTTCTGTATGTTTCATCTATGTTTTTATAAGAAGTTGCATCAATGCACCTGAAAAACCATTGTATACAAAATGAATGTCCTTTCACCTTCAAAACACATTTTCATTAACCTCTTTTCAAAACCTTTCATCTTCTCAAAAAATCATTTCCAAACAAAATAGGATAATATAAAATTAAATCCCATTCAAAACTTTTCATATTCTCTTCTCTGTAAATATTATCTTCAAAACTAATATCTTCATCCAATGCCCTTTTCACATAAAAAATCCTCTACTCACAAAATAAATGATCAATAAAAAAACATTTTGTTCCTTCAAAGATTCATCTTCTTTGCAAAAGAAAATCTTCAAAAATTTCTTTCAAACTGTTCATATTCTATGATCTTCAAAAATCTTTTTCAACTTCAATCTACAAAAACACTCTACACAAGTTTTGTCAATCTTCAATCAATTTATTTGCAAAAGACCTCTTTCATTCATCTGCAAAAAAAAAAAAAAGACTCCAAAAAATTACTTGAGTCTTTTCAAAGAAACCAAAAAAAAACTCCTTAAAATAATACTCCTAAAAAATCTCTTTCCTTTAAAAAAACTTCTCCTTAATATCTTTCTGCCACGACATATAGAAAATTAGAAAGGAAGCCTTCACAAAAAAATCTTCTAAACACAACTATAGAAATCCCAAAAAATGCGTTTCTAATCGGGCAAAAAACACCTCCATAAACTGCTAAAAAATAGCTTTACTAGAACTTCTCTTAGCAAATGACATTTATAAGCTCGTCAAATTATGATCAAAAGGAATGTGATCGGGGTTTAAATACTATCCACTGATTTGAAAAAGCATGCTCACATGCATTCAAACATAAGCCGTTGATTTTGATTCGGCACTCAAGAAAAGGTGAAGAGATCGACAGAGTCGGTAGCACTAGAGAAGGAGGGCTAGTTGCCCCACGTTGGCGACCCCTCCAAGATATCACTAAAGTGGCATATAACCTCCTATAGCAAGTCATCACTTGAAAAGAACAAAAAGTACAAATGTCATACAATGGATTGCAACTGTCATTGCTGGGTAGAATAGGGCTTAAGTCATTAAAGTTTTAAGCCTTTACTAGAGACTTTTGTGCCCATTCTCATATGAATGAATCATCCAATAGATGACATTTCCTTCGAAAGAGAACTTAATGATCAATACATTAAATGACACATTGTTATGCCAAGCTCCCCTTAATTATTCAATGCTCCACATATATTTGTGCCCTCTTTACTTTACTAAAGCATATTCAATGCTTTATGCTCTCCTTAAAGGGCCCAAAGCTCTTCTAATACAAATAAAATGTTCACATGTTTTTGGCAGCCGAAGTTGGAGAAGGGGTCGATGATAAGATGTGTAACCACCCTCTAGCAGAGAAGAAATTAGTGATTGAACATTTAACCTTGTAAACACTAAGTCAACATCACTTTATAACATAAAGTGAATTTACATGCTACAAGCAGAGAAGAAATTAGTGATTGAACATTTAACCTTGTAAACATCACATGTAAGCCTTGTAAACCATGCAACATTGAACACCAATTGTGAAGATACCATAACTTTATAACTCTGATCAGAGAAGGAAGACATGAAGTAAGAATAGAATTATGAACTCTTGATATAAATCACATGAAATATACCTACCAATTGCACATGAACACCAACTGTGAAGATACCATACCATTACCAAACATCAATGCAATCAATGATCAATGAAGCTTATGAGCAATAAGGCATCCTTCTTGTCATCACTGTATGATCCTGATAATCTGATGATCAACTAAGATCATATGAACATTTTGAACAATCTCCTGGCACAAGAGCTTCTTTAAGTGAGATATGAAGAATACTAACATGATGAGAACCAATACCAAGACAATACCAACTCCTTGATGTCCTAATAGCTCAACCTTTGACGTTGTCCTCAAACCATCTTCTTTATGTGAAGCTTCAATCTGTATGTCACAACACTTTAACAACATATTGTAGACAGATAGTAAACCTTCTTATATGAGCAAACTAATCAACTGAACACACTTTTGATATCAATGACAAACTATCACCATCAAAGACAATAGATGACCACCACATGTTAGGAGGGGATCTACGCCCAATAAACATATATAAAAATAATATTAAAATAGATCAGGGCAATTAAAAATAAGGACCCACAAGGGACACATGGTATCTTCGTGTACCGTCATAGCTTCAGAAAAATAGGCTTAAATGGAGGCTGTGACACCCATGAAGAAATCATAAAATAACATCCAACTAACATCCCATCAAGTGAGCAAACATTGTTTATAAAATATTAAAAAAAATGTCAATGTATTAATCAGGTGAATAAAATAAAAGGGCTCGGGGCAGGTAACTTAGACCAAAGGGGTCAGTAACTTAACAACCACTAAGGGGATAAAAGGACAACTTAAGTTGGGAAACTGGTGATGAATGTTATTTAATATTGAAAATTTGAACCATATGTATACATTTCCATTGAACTCATGGAAAATCGTAATTACTTATATATTTTTTATTAACATGACCGTCAAAAAAATTAGGGAATTACATCATACATGAACATCTAACCTAGCAAACTCAAAGTTTCAAACAACAGTGAACACTGAACATAGAGAAGAGACTAAGAGTCAAGACATCCAATTAACATCATACTCTACTATCTAGTTAGATATAAAACTTTTATCGTTCGACCTTGAATCCTTGATTTGGTCCTCTAAAATATTTTTGGTTCCTCTTTTCGATGATGCTTAATGAATATTTCATTATAGTCCATAACTATCCTATTAACAGGCAATGTATGCGTTAAAAATCCAATTATGTAGTCATTCACAATGTCAATAAATGATTTTTGATGGAACTTGCATTATATGTACAAGAAACCACTAGGTATGGGTAACAATAAGGCCAACAAAGGAGAATTAAATCGATTTTCTCTACGTCATTGTCAATTGAGTTGCAATACCAATTCCATGCATCCATTTGAATTTCTAATTTCTCATACATGCATGCATGTGTGGGAGATTCAACCTACCACCCAGAATAGAATGTGTCATTTGCAAATGTTAAAAGTGTCCATTCTTGACATGATTTGTTCCACTTGATGAAGGCTTCTATTTCTTCATTCTGAGAATTGCAAAGAAATAACATCCTACATAAACATGCACAAATAAAATTTTCTATCATATTGTTCTACATCTATGAACTCTATCACATAGTTAAATTCAAAATCATGAATGAACACAAAAAAAAGTACTTGATAACTTACTTTCTTCACATAGCTACTATAATGAAAGCCATTACTTTTAAATTTTACATTTTACTAAGAAAAATGGCTAATTATTAATGAAAAGCAACTCCATTTAATTGACTCTATCGTCACCTGGAAGGTAATCATTTGTAAACTACATTCACATTGGCTAATCTAGGTGGTTTGTTACTTGCCATTAATGAACTCAATTGGCATTGGCTAATCTAGCCAGTTTGTCACTTGGCCTTCAAAGTAAGTGCATTCATTCCTATCAATTGTATGACAATCATGTGACACTATTTTGAATCGATCCTAATTGAGATCACAATTAACCCATTGTATGATGGAAATAAATGCTAGCGCCAGGTGTGATGTGGCATGGTTATTGTACATTCTCACATGCGACACAATAAATATATCCCTAAGCCTCTTCTATAAGTTTATTAGGCATCTTCCTTCTTTTTTTCTTGTTTCTTTTTTCATTCCTGGTGATTGCTATCATTGAGATTAAAGATGAGTCATTTGATCTCTTGCCATGTTTCTCTCTTGCCTTACAAATGGGAAATGGTCAATTTGGATAGATTTGATGAGCAAAAACTAGGGAAGGTGTTTTTTATTGACTCCCCCTAGTTGATGATGTTGTCTGGGACATTATTGGTCATGATATTCTTTCAGAATATCCTCAAAAAAATCTATTCAGCAACATTGTCTGTGCATTTCTATCAAATTTAATGGACCTGCTCGATGACCCAGGTCTAGTGAAGATGATTAGGAAGACAATGATTCAAGAATCTCTTATCCCTGGGGATAAGCTTGATTTAGCTTTAAATGGTTACAATTGTCATGCCAGACCATGGGATAAGGATGGAATTTTCCCTTTACATTTGTTAGAGTGCTTGGCTATAGCTAATCACATTCTTAAGGAGGCAAGGAGGGCAGTTGTTAGAGGCTCATTGGAGTGCTTTAACATGGCCCTTATTATACATAATGATTTATCTAACTATTACTTAAGAAGGGCAAGGTCTATTGTCTATGCTACAGATTTTCTTCTTCACGTGGCAGTTGTTAGAAGACAAATCAACGATGGCCACTAACAACTTTATTTTCAATTTTCAAAAATTTAAACTATTTTGAATTTTCCCTTTTTTGTGTAGGCCTTTATCCAAGGTTCATCTTAGGGCACCTTGGATTAGGGTTGTGTAAAAAATCCTATGTAGACTATAAACTCTTTTGTTTAATATAATAATATAATATGGGTTATCGATGTAAATTACAATTGTTGTCATCCTTTTAAATTTTTATCTTATTATCTGTTATTTTTCATTAATAACATAATTATGGAACTTTTAATATTTATGGTTAGATCTATTGGTTGATTCTAGAAGTATTATAATTCTGAAATATGTCAAAAAAAGTTTAATCTAAATTGTTCCTTCGTTGACACTTGTCTCTATTCTGGAGACTTTATGTACAAATATGGGTGATTCAAAACTATAGCTTAGAATATAACTTATACCATTGATTTGCGAACATCTGACGAATGAAATTTATTATAATATTATGATTACATCGATGTAAATTCTAATAGCAGTAATCATTCTAAATTTTTATTCTATTATGTATCATTTTTCGTTAATTTCAACTTGAAGCGTTCGTCGTTCAGGTATTGACACTTGTCTTTTTTCCAGAGACTTTATGTAGAGATTTGGGTGTGTCAGTACTTTAGCCTAAAATAGAACTTATGTCATCGATCTGCAATCATCTGACGATAAAAAATTATTAGATTTTTGTAAGTACATCGATGTAAATTGTAAGTCTAGTCATCCTTTTGAATTTTGTTTTATTAAATTATTATCTATTAATTTTCATTAATCTGAATCGTTCCTTCATTAACACTTGTCTCTATTTTGGAGACTTTATGTAGAAATTTGGGTGTGTCAGAACTACAGCCTGGAATAGAACTAATGTTGTTGATCTACGATACTGATTATCTGACGATCTAAATGTAAATATTTTTTAAGATATAAATTCTCCAAGTAAATTAATCATTATAATTTAGCATTTGATATTTTCGCCAGCCACATTATGATTTTTCAAAAACTTGCCAGCACTTTTGCCAAATAATTTATTTTATACTTTTGAATATTTATATAATTCACCAACGAACTTTTTTTTTTAATACAAGTATAATTTGCCAACGAAATTGTTTTTTTACCAATTATTCATTATGATTCGCCACAATTTTATAAAAATTTCTAATAACAAACATAAATTCGCTAGGAAAGTTAATATTTTTTTCAAAAAAAAGGAAAGATTCACCTGGAAAATTATAGCACTTAGCTAGGATTCGCCAGGATTTTATAGGGTTTTTTAGGGGGGTTCCTTAAAGTTATCCTTGTGTTCAACTCAAGAAAAACCCACTATTTTCACTTTTGACCTTTCAAAACTTTCGTCAGACAATGAGATGACCCAAAAGAAAGATTCTCCTCTTTATATAAAGGTACAAGTCGACGAAGTCGTCATCAAGTGAGTTGTCATAGATGAGGAGGCAATAGTTAACCTCTTACCACTTTCCCTCCTTTTGAGAATGGAATATGACAAAAAAAACATCAAATAAAGTACCACAACCCTAAGGGTTTATGATAGTCAAAACATTCAAACAATGGGGAAGGTAAATATATCAATTGCTCTAGGACCCAAAACCCTCTCAACAGAGTTTTATGTGATCGACAGTGAAACTAGTTACAACATGATCATTGGAAGACATTGGATTTACAAAATGAAAGTTGTCACCTCTACATTATTTCAAGAAGTCCACTTTAATCACATGGGAAAAATTCATGTCATCAAAGCAGACCGTGATCCTTTTAGTATCTACCAAGTGGAACAAGAAAAAAAAAGGAAAAGGAGAAGAAAACAAACATGGGGATAAAAATCATGGGAGAAAAGGATGGCTCTGAAGATATTGTGAATGTCCTCAACATTTCACATGAAGACACAAATTCAACAAAAGAATTTCTTTTTGATCCCCATTCTATAAAATCATATGCACCATCTATTTTAGTATCCATCCCTTGCAACAAATTGAAAGATCATGATGCCAAGATTTTATATCAATATGATGGAAATCAAGGAAGAATAGGAAGTTGGCAAAAAACTAGAAAAGCAAAAATCAACCTATGAACTAGAAGAAATTTTGAACCCTCAAAGTACTGAAGATCTATAGACTCTTCATTTTCACAAAGCAAGTTGTAAAATAGGAGTGGAAGCAACATCAATCCTCACCTCCCCAATAGGAAAAGTTCTTCCCTTTTCCTTTAGGATAGACATTTTCCACATGAATAACATTGTTGAATACGAAGCTTTATCTCTAGGAGTCATGCTCGCTATGAAGCTTGGAGTAAAAAATGTTTTTTGCATTTGGAGATTCCCAATTGATAATCAATCAAGTGGAAAAACTATGAAATGAAGTCAAAATGGTTATGTCCCTACAAAGATACAATCCAAAAATTAAGCCAATTCCTTGATGTCTTTACCATAAAAGCTATACCAAAAGAAGAAAATCAAGTAGCAAATTCAATGGCTACCTCAGCCACAATGTTCACACCTCATGGTCAATTTCAAAATTTTGAGTTCATCATATTAGTATAGGGTGGTCTGCTATTGGAGAGTGAATATTTACCAAGTATTCTACACTACACCAAAGGCAAAACATAAATACCAACCAAGGATTACGTAGAAAATGATGAGGCTATCTTAGAATACCTACATGCTTATGACGGTCTCCAAAGAGTATATCATAAAAAAAAGGTACATGCTCCTTGCCCATCTGGATGACTACTTTTAGGGTGAGATGGAAATCTTACAAGTGGACAAAAACTTAGAATTACCACTAGCTCTACACAAAAATTCAAAGGACACCCTTCATTAACTAGCGATACCATTGACCTCAACATAGGAACTCCTAAAAAACCAAGGATGTTGAAGCTAGGGGTAGATTTTAATGGTGAAGAGTTAGAAGAATAAACAAAATTCTTCATTGAGTTCTCTAACATTTTATCTTGGACATACACTTACATGCCTATCTTAGACCTAAAAATCATAGTGCACAACATAGTAACAAAACTAGACGCAAAACCCCTAAAACAAAAGCTAAGGCCCATAAAACCTCAAGTCATAGAGATGGTAAAGGAAGAGTTAAAAAAAATTATTAAATGTTGGATTCATCAAACCATTGGAATATTTGGATTGGGAATCAATCTTGAAGAAAAATGGGAAAATTTGAATATGTCTAGACTTCAGAAATATCAATCGAGTCTGTCCTAAAGATGACTTTTCATTACCATCCATAGATCAAATCGTATATTCAACCACAGGATATGAAATGTTTTATCTTATGGATGGGTTTTGAAGATACAATTAAATTAAAATTTTGTAAGTTGATCAGAACAAAACAACATTCACAACTCCTTGGGGAACTTTCTATTATGTGGTTATGCCATTCAGACTAAAGAACATAGGAGCTACTTATCAAAGAGCCATGACTCACATTTTCCATGATCTCATCCATAAAACAGTAGAAACATATGTAGATGACCTACTTGCCAAATCAAAACAATGATCAACACATGTCAAAGACCTTTACAAGAGTTTTACTCGACTACGTGAATATAAAGTAAGGCTAAACCCAAAGAAATGTGTTTTCAGGGTAATAGCCATGAAATTTCTCAATTTTATAGTTTCTCAAAGAGGAACAGATGTAGAAGTAGATAAACTAAAAGTAGTTCTGAATGCCACTCCACCCACAAGTGAAACCACAGTAAGCACTTTCGAGGGAAATTGGGTGTGATACGACAATTCATACCTAACATGACTTTCAAAATCCATCCCATCAATCAGCTGTTAAAGAAACAAGCCAAAATAACTTGGATAGTAGACTATCAAAATGACTTTGAACAAGTTAAAAAGTTCCTCTTGACTCAACCTATGCTTATACCACCTAGACATGATAAGCCTTTCATCCTCTACTTTAGAGCTATAGAGATTTCAATAGACCGTATGCTTGGTTAGGAAGATGATGATGGAAGAGAAAGGGTGATATACTTCAATAGTTGAGAATTATTAGAATATGAGAAAAACTACACTCAGGATAAAAAAGAGTGTTTGGCCATAGTGTTTTCTACAAGGAGATTGTGCCACTACATGTTGAATCAAGAAACAAGAGTCATCATATGGTTAGAACAACTGAGAACCTTCTTAAATCAAACTATGTTGTCTAGAAGAGCAAGGCGGTTCCTAACATTGTTGAGTCAATTTGAGTTAACTTATGTGAACCAAAAATTTATCAAAGGACAAATAATCAGTGATTGGTTGGTAGATAATCTAATTCCCTAAAAGGAACTAATAAATGAAGACTTCCTAAATGATTAAATATGTGCAATCGACCTCAAAAAATATGTCTCTTCATATTGGTACAGAGACATTGTCAATTACTTGGCAAATAAAGTTGATTACAAAAACACGACCCTTTTGGGAAATAGACATTTACATTTCCTCGCTGTGAGATATGTCCTAATTGGCGATGTTTTATACCGAAGGGCATTAGATGGAATAGGTGATTTGTTTAGTGGCGAGTATTTTCCAATTGGCTAATAAATGAAATTGGAGATTCAAAATTTCTCTAATAGTACAAGCTGTAAGACAACCTAAATCGTCACATTTTTACAAAATTTAATTTTAGTCTTGGTTAAATCGCCAGAACATTTATTTTATTAAACTTTTAAACTCAAAAATTTTCCACAATATTCGATACCTAATTAGATCAAATTCTCCTAAATTTTATATGTTATAGTAGAAAATGAAATTAATTTGCAAGTAATATTATATAATTATTGGTTACTTTAGGGTGATATCACCAATTTTTAATCACTACCATTGATTTTATTTATGATCTAATGGTCAAGGTTGTATTCTATTAGTTAAAATGTACCCACGGAGCTCCAATGCCCATCGAACCTAAAATTGTATTTAGACCATTGATCTGAATGCATAATCTAATGGTTGGAGTTAAATTTTGTGGGCCAAAATGTACCTGTAGAGCTCTAATGCCCATGGGTGGCCCAAATGCAATTTCAGGCCCCATAGGCATTAGAGCTCTATAGGTAAATTTTGGCCTATGAAATAGAATCCAAACCATTAAATAATAAATAAAATCAATGATGGTGAAAAAAATTTAGGGTCGATTTAAAATATTCAATGTTCGATTTAAAATATTAAGGAATTAAGGAATTATAGACACGAGCACTATACCTTAAACTAGTTAATCACTGCCAACCTCAAACCCTTGCTTTTCCATAGGAATTTAAGTTTTTTTAAAAGGATTTGCCATGGTAATTAATGCATTTACCTATTTTTCATCAAGATTCACTACAATTTTCTACAAATTTCTAGTGATTTAAAAAAAATTGCCAATTAAATTAATATTTTTTTTAAAAAAGGAAAGATTAGCCAATAGAAATTAATATTTTTTTTCCATAAAATGAAAGATTTTCTAGGATTTTTTCTTTTTTCAGGGGGTTTCTTAAAGTTATCACTGGACGAAATCCTACTTCATTTCATAGACAAAGAAGAAGCACACAAAATATTAGAAGAATGCCATAGTAGAATCTATGAATGACATTTTGGTGGTCATGCTACTGCAAGAAGAATACACAAGCTAAGATACTTCTAGCCTTTCCTAGAAGGAGATGTAATCAAGTTCGTGAAAAGATGTCCAAAGTGTCAAACAATGCACATGTTCATCATACACCGACAAGGGATTTACAACCCATAGTCACACTTGGCCTTTCTGCATATGGGGATTGGACCTTGTGGGAAAAATCTCTCCACCTTCAACTGATGGACACTTATACATCATCATAGCAACAAAATACTTCACCAAATGGGTGGAAGCAATGCCTTTAACAGTGGTTTTGGGAGCATTAATCACCAAATTCATCTTGAATCAAATCATATGTAGATTCAGAATCCCTCAAGTGATAGTAATAGATAATACCTCATCATTTATGAATCCACAAACTCAACAATTATGTGAAATATTCCACATCAATCATAACTCAACATCGATGTACTATCCTCAAGGGAATGGACAAGTTGGAGCATCTAATAAAACACTAAAAGCAATTTTGGTGAAAATCATGAAAGATTCTAAAAGATATTGGCTCTTGCAACTATACCCTGCTCTTTGGGCCTATAGGACTAACCTACATACACCTATTGGGACAACACCATATGTCCTCACTTTTAGGTCAGAAGAAGTCTGCCTTTAGAGGTTAAATTACCAATTTACAGGTATCTTTGCAAGGATTGTTAAATAATGAAGGATATTGTGTGGTTAGACTAGAAAAACTAGAAATGATAGATGAAACACGACTAAGAGTTGTGCAAAGGAATGACTCCTATCTTGCGCAAATCAAGAAATAGTACAATAAGAAAGTTGTTCCTAGGCCTTTTCAAGTTGGAGATTTGGTACTCAGAATTGACAATCTAATTGACAAAAGAGCTAGAGAAGGACGTAAATTTAGGCTGAATTGGATAGGCCCATACATGGTCAAATAAGATGTCAGAAATGGTGTGTATCTTTTGTGCACTATGGAAGGTGACGAGTTTGGTGAGATGGTTAATGTCTTTACCTCAAGAAATACTATGTCTGAAAATCTAGAAAATTCATAAAAATAGAAAACTCAAAAAAAAAAAATCAAATCAATAATTATAGAAAAATCCAAAAAAATTATAAAATCTTAAAAAAGCAAAATTTTTGCATTCTTCATTCTTTTCCGCCATGCATTTTGTAAGTGACATGCTCTTATTTGATTTTCGTCTTAGTAAGGAGTCTAGGGTTGCTTAAGTATAGGTTGACCCTTTGAGCCTTAAGAATCCCTTGTAATCATGATTACCGCTTATCATTCCCCCTATCACATTTCCCAATGATTCTAATCAAATCCTACATTTTAGCTTCATATTGATCTCGGTCTTAACAAACCATGATGTTAAGTCTAAGCGAAGTCAATATTCAAACCTACAATACTCAATAGAAGCTTGGAAGTAGACCTCCCCCATTCCTCCTTAGTAGAAGGGAAATCTAACTAGATAGTGAAAACCCTTGGTGACACTCAGCCCCTTACCTTTCCTGGCCAAAAACACCAAGAGGATCATAACTTTGCAAGAAGCAATAAAAAAATACGAGTGAATAAAAAATGAGAGATCAAAAAAATAAGAGTATGAGAGAAAGAGAAATCATAGGAAAGAGTCATTAAAGCAATAGACTACCAAAGCACCAAAATCCAAAAAGCATCAAAAATATCAAGCAAAAATTGATAAATTTAAGTGAGGTATTGCAAAATACAAAAAAAAAGAAAAAAGAAAAAAGAGAAATACAAAAAAGAGTATGAAAGAGAAGATTACTAATATATGTACTCTTGAGTGGAGATAAACCTAAGCTTGAATCTATAAGAGTGACATCTAGATCAAAGAAAATAAAAAAGAAAGGTATAAAGCACACACACACTAGCTAAGCAAAGCTAAGAGTCTAGTTGTCTTTAGGGCTATCTTTCGGTCTGGAGCCTTTCCTTTACCCCAGGTCTATCTTGTTAGCCATATTTTATCTAAGTCTAGAAGATGCTAATAAAATTTGTTGCTTGTCTAAGTTGAAATCTTGTCAATTTTTTTTGTCTAGATAAGGATTAGTGTTTAGCCTTTTGCGAAGAAAAAATCAGATGCATTCCATCTCCTCCCCGTTCCCACTTGAGTCCCTAATCCTATCCCAAAGATCAATAGGTCTCCTTATACCAAGTTAACATGCAATTTCTTAGGTAAAAAATATTACTTAAGAGAAGTTACATTGTCTATTCCACATGCATACATGCCAAAAATTGAAAATCAAAAGCAATAATTTCATGTCATAGCTCATGGCATGACATAAAAATAGAAATGTGTTACACTCATGATTTCATATGTCCTTGCATGCATGCATATCATACATCATATATTCTAAAAAAGAGAGCCCACTGGGGTTTTTGAAGAAATTGTGAACCGTTGGAGATTTCCTAGTTCCTAAGAACTAGGAAATCTCTGATTTGTTCCTAGTTGCCCCTAAAACTTTGATGGGCCATAACTTAGCCAAATTTTAATATTTTTTGAAATTTCCAAAGAAAAAACAACACTATTAGACATGAAGAACACACTCATAAACATTTTTATGGATTTTGACATGATTTTGCAAGTTTTTTAAAGGTGGGCTATTCGAGCTTGAAGGCTAAACTAGGTCAACATTTTGGCAACTTTACAAGGGTGTTTTCCTGCTAGACACAAGAACCTAGTAGCATTACACATCCATTGGGCACAGGAGTCAAGGGGAGACTGCATCAAACATTGAAGAGATCTGGGCCAAACCAAGCAACTGACATTGCCTCCAACAACAAACAACACAAGGCAAAACACAAAACAACAAAGCATGCACTCTCCTAATGAGAGTGTAGCATGTACAACAACACTTGGAGGAAAAGAAACTACACAACCTAACCTAAACCTAAACTAACCAACTAGAAGAAGACTCAAACAAAGCCATTAACTAGTTTTTTAAAAATAGCTACCCTTTATGATCAACTTAACATGCTTTTCATGCTTATGGGTAGCCAACGAGAGGTGGAAAAGAGTGGACATACAATATACCAATGAAATGCCACCTTGAGAATGAAATCAAACTCACCTACCCCTTGAATTGATTGTTAATGTAGTTGTTCTGAAATGGATGGGTGGGTTGATTCTACTCATCTTGATGCTCAAATTCATGCTTAAGAGTAAGCATGACAAGTGGTGACTCCTTCTCATTGATCTCTAACCAAGACATATGTCTAATAGGACATCCACCTAAAGTGGAGCTCGAATAATCAGTGTGGACTTCATGCTCAAGCTATGATTCCTAATTATCTTTCTATTGATGGGAATGTTCTAGTCTCACAGGCTCATCTGGATATGCTTCCACCTCATGATCATATTGTATGTGGGGGTCCTCACTGAGAAGGCAAGAATATCTACCTTCAAGAACAACAAATAGGTCAACCTCTTCTTTAAAAATTGCACATGCCTTACCAATGTCTTCTTCATGATCCTCTGGAATAGGCTCTAAAAATGAACCATGAATATGCTCAATAGTGAAATCTCCTTCACTGAGGAGTTGATATCCTTGTTGGATAATAGAGAACAAATCTTTAATTTGTTCTCCCTCATGATGTTCAATCTCTTCAACACTATCTTCCACAAAATGTGGAAGCTCATCAAACATGTCAGTGCAAACATTCCCTACAACCTTAGGGATAAAATCATATTCAACCTCTTCTTCTAAATGAGAAGTAGGATCTTCATCATTCATCTGTAGGTGTCTTTTAGCCTTAGGAGTAATCAAGGGATCATAATTAGAACACTTCTCATCCTCTTTCTCATTTGACTACACCTCCAATGGATCTTGCACAAGATGCATCTGTGACTAAAGATTCTCACCACACAATATTTGCATTTTGTTTTCATTTACTTCACAAAAAAGCATGGGAAAAACCTTCAAATGAATCAAAATCTAGAGGACTCAACCTTGCACACGTATTAGAATTACCCACATGCTCAATGCACTATTGCTCCAACTAATTGGACTCATTTTCTTTTTTGTAGTAGATTTGATCTTTTAATTTTCATGGCACATGAGGGCTCACAAAAAATAGACCATTACTCCTCTCCTTCCTCTTCCTTCCCTTGCACATTTGACCCACTAGCCTGATAAACAACAGGTCCACCTTTGAAGAGTGAAATAGTGTTGGGACTAGAAGGTTGACATAGAATGGAGGCTATAAATGTTTGTTGAACTTTGGAAAGAATGGGCAGCATTTGAGAGGGCATCTCCTATGGAGTAATAGGTTGATTTTCAATAGGAACGAGCCTTTGCATAGGATGGGGATCTCTAAAGCTTGGGATTTTGTAGCGAGGAGGTTTCCTACAACTGGGAATGTGGGAGGTTGATTGGGCCTCCATTTTCTAGATTTGGGCAAGTAGTTGCCTCACCTGCTCATATTTATTTGCAACCTACATAGCAAGACACTCTTGTTCATACCTTTATTGTGCCTCCTTCCTCTACTAGTGAATATAAGATTGATGAACAAGACTTTCCTTCTATTGGTTGTACTCATTAACCTTTCCTACTGCTGGTTGTACTCATGCTCCCTTCTAATCTCATCAAATTTCCTCTAAAATCCTAACATCATATCCTTCAAACTCATGTTTTCAGTATTCTGGAACTAATTGGGAGAGTAAATATACTGATTTGGAGTGAAAAAGGCTTCCTAAGGTTGACTATAAGTGTGAGCAAGCTTCCAAGAAGATTAAGTAGGGATGGGAGGGAGACAAACATTATGAGAATGTTGATACCTTGCAGCAACAAAGGTGTTTGGGGTAAAACTAGAAGCATTTTCAATTTGATACAGTGATAGGGAGGCATAGAGACTGCATTTTGACAAGGTGGAGGGGAATAGCTATAATCCCCATAATAATTTGACATCCTAGAGGATCTAAATATGAGAGCAATCATGTCTACCACCTAGAGAGATAAGCTCATATCAGAAGAGTCACTAGGTGATTAAAAGATTCAAAAGCAGGAAGAGATCAAAAACATCACCTAATTTCTGACCTTTGATAATCATTAAGCACTTGAGTTGCTTAAACCAATAGAGTCACCATGGTGTTGGAGAAACTGCCCTAAATGGAAAGATGCACTAAAGAACACACCAAATCCTTCAATGGATAATGTAGGGATCCTCAAACTAGTCCCATTGGGTGTGCTAGAAATTGTTCACTTGGATTTGCACCATTTGTTGAAGCGTATTGCTGCAATAATCCAATGAAACAATGGGACTAGTGTCAAGGTGTGGGACCTTGCAGATGAGATCAAACCTCTAGAGAAGGCCGGTTCCTCTTTCTAAGCTTAAGTATCAGAGAATAAACTTGCAACTTAACCTATTCTAACAATCACCAAGAAAAGGGGGAGAGGGAGAAAACCACAAATAAAATGGTGATGCACCAGATTTAGTGTGGATGGTTTCTAGATCAACTTCACATGCACAAATTGATATTAGAACCAATAACCATATATGCACAATACTCATAAAACCCTTGCAAAGGTTAAAGAAGAGGTGGAGATACAAGAAACCAATGATTCACAAACAAACCCACATTCATTCAATCAAGACACGATGCAAAAATGTATGATAAAGGCAAAATTAGTAGTTTTCATTAATCATGGAGGCAAAATATACAACTAATACAAGAAGTTTGGTTTTAAAGACCAAATACCAACCACCATTACATCTATTTCATATGCATATATATCATTCAAAGTCATTATTGCATCCCTATGTGTGGAAAACTTGGTCAATATGCCTATCCAGTCACCCATGCTATAATACATCATGTCTCATGGCTTTGTCAAAAAATCCATGCAATATTGGAGTGTTGCCCATGCCCTAACTACAAAACATTAATGTATAAAAGACCCACAATCAAATCTAGGTCACTGGAAGCCCACTGTTTCAACCACTTTTGGGTACCTGCAACAATAAATCCATAGCACTATTCCATCCACCTAAAAAATCCTCTTCATTCTGCATTAATGGCACCCTTGGTAGATGCACAGGCATTTTCTAGGTCAACATGCAAAAAACCCACACTTTGGCACTTTTACAACACTTTAAAATATTTATCTCTGCATTTTTGGTGCTAAAAATGCTTTTCTGGGACCCTATTAGCAAGTTCCAGGGCACTTAGAAATTGTTGACGGGCCTTCGGGCTCCCTTTTCACTTTGTTCCTATTCATTGGTGATTTCTTGCTGATTGGGAACACTCTGATTCTTCTTCTTCACCTTTCCTTCCTTGGAAATCTCTTTCTCTGCCTTCATTGAGCACTTCTATCTCTAGCTTGTCCTCTTTTCGGCCTTGTGACCACTTCCCCTAACTAGTTCTACTGGTCTCCAATCAATCTAGTCGATCTCCACCTTGAACTCCACCCTCATCCTGTCATCGAAGATTTCCTAGGCACTAGGAACTCACTGAACTTTGACAAGTCTCTGCCTTGCCTTTGCTTCCCTCCTTATCAATGAGTTCCCATCAACTTGGAACTCATCGACAAGGCCTAATCTTTTCTTTATCTCTGCGCCTTTCATCATGGTCAACGAGTTCCAACTGGCTTGGAACTTGCCAATGACTTGTCTTTTCCTTAGTTGATTTCCATTCTTCCCTCCATTGGGCCTTATTGCTTGTTACTTGTCCACCCAATCACCTTAGCCCATGCCTTGTCCTACCACTAGTTGAGTCGGTCCCATCGATGATTCCACTAGGAGTAGGAACCTGTTGGGGATTTCCTAGTAATCAAGAACTAGGAAATCTTTGACGGAGACTCCCCCTCTTCATGCTTGCCTTCGACCCTCCCCGTCGACCTGTTCCATTTTGTTGGGGAGTTCCTGATGACCAAGAACTTCCTGATGAAAGGGGACCAAAGAGATCCCATCAAGATTTTGGAGGAATTGGGAACCCATTGGGGATTTCCTAGTTCCTTATGAACTAGGAAATCTTTCATTTGTTCCTAGCTGCCCCCAAAACTCTGATGGACCATAACTTAGCCAAATTTTAACATTTTTTGAAATTTCCAAAGGCAAAACAACACTATTAGATAGGAAGAACACACTCATAAACATTTTGATGGATTTTGACATGATTTTGCAAGTTTTTGAAAGATGGGCTATTTGAGCTTGAGGGCTAAAATAGGTCAACAATAACACATCATTTCATAAACCCTAAACCCTAATTCACCTTCAATGGTCAAAAAAGGTCTAGAGCTTCTTATAAAAGGGTGTAGACTAAAAAAAGAAAGTATCTAGCACTCACATATTGTCCATAAGGATCTAGGGCCTATTTTTGGACATTTAGGGCCTCCATCTATAAGACACATCACATACCTCCATTACTAAAACAACTTACACTTACTCTTAGGGATTCATACACCTACAACCTATATCCATACTTAATTGTAGAATCAAGTTGAGGATCTAACTAAGGTAGATCTCATAATGTACCTAAGACACTAGATTTTCCTCTTTAGGAATTGTGGGTACAAGACTAGGTGTAAAAGATTCTATTAGTCATGAGAGGTCCTTCAAAAAACACAAGATGTTAGTGCACTCATATAGGATGTTGCCACACCTATACTAGACTCCAACGCGCTAAAGGGATGCTAGTGCACTCAAGTAGATATGACTATGCCTATACATAAAGGTGTGTGTGGAAAAGCCATAGTTACATTTATTGTCATCCTTAATGTAATAGTAGTAGAATGCAAAAATCTAAATATGGTTCCTAGAGTTGCTTTCTTCCATCCTTTTAATTATCCAATACTCACATTCAATTAAAGAAATCAAACGCACTCTCTATCCCTTCTTTTTAAAATATATTTTCATATCAAATAATAATTCAACCTCAACTTCATATCTTTTTTATTAATAAATCTAAAAGCGTATTTATTATCTTTTATTATTTTAAATCAAAGTTAAAGTAAAAGAACACATCCTAATAATTAAAAGTAAAGAACACTATACTAAACATTTATTTTAAGTTAAGCTTTTATATTTTCCAATACATTTGAAACCCCATTATAGGTTATTATATACATTCTTTAATAAATTTTTATATATTGGTAAGCAAGCACACGGGTAAAGTTATGGAACACACACGTTTGAGCTCATCATATAGTGTATGATGTGTCATCCAACTTGCAATGGAGTACACGCTTCTATGTTTGTTAGGGAGACACCCGATACTTAACAAGCATATATATATTTTTTTAAAGGGGCCCATTTATCTTCAGGTTGAATGGAATGATTCTTGTGGAAATATCTTTTGTTAAGAATCTTTCCCTCCCTTAAGGAATTAGAAGTTACATATTTGTTGGAGGCTTGTGGGTAAAAATACAAATCATGAGAAAGTTTTATATCTTGGTAACAAAGAGTATGGCCCAACTCTTTGAACATGACTTATCACCCCCGACAAAAACAAAACAAACATTAAAATCAAAAAGAGAAAAAAACAAGAAACATGAAGAAAAAATGAAATTATATTTTTAAGTTTAAGAAAAAATGAAATTATATTTTTATATAAGATCTTCCATATGTGTGTTGAAAACTTCTTGTATACTCTATCTCTTTTAAATTAGAATCCTTACTTTTCGATTGAAATAAGATGTTAATGTTTATATAAAGAAAGGTTAAAGTTTGACTAACTATTAAACTGATTTGGGTTGTGATTTGGCTTATTATTGAGTAGTATTTTTAAGTAAAAAGTATTTTTTTAAGAATGAAGAAGTGTTATTTATAAGAAAAAAATTGTTATCTCAGAGGTTTCTGGATCTTAGTATCTGTAGGTAATAATCTGTCAGGGCGAGACCGACTAATCTTCTGGGCCAAGTGATTTCCCCCCAATAGACCCACACTGAGTGTGGTTGGGTTAATTGGGGCTCGAACCTACATCGATTGTTCATGTCCTTCAACGAATCGACCAACCAAACTACACCCTAAGGTTAAATAGTGTTATTTATATTAATTGTATAAAAATTTAAAATATATATTATTATTAAAAAATGGGTGAAAAATGTCACACTCCTAGTTTATGCAAGGTATAACTATAAACAATATATGAAAAGAGAAAACATATTAATAAGTTGTTAAGTAGTAAGAGTTATTGAACCAGTAACAAGAAGTGGATCATGACCATATGATTTCCACACATTAAGATTATCTTGGCCATCTGTTATGGGCTCTCAAAGTGTAAGAACACCATAATTAGTTTGTTCATCATGCACATCCTCGGGACGCTAATCAACAACCATGGGAGGGGAAATGACCAATGTAATTCAAGGAAACTTGACACTATGGGCCAATCGAAGATACCTTGGTTACAAATCTAAGAGAAAGCTAAAGGCTAATGGGAAACCAGAGACCATCCATGGGCACTATGACCATGAGCTTTGCACTAAGAAATGTGAGAATCATGCTTGCATGGATTGTACTACCACATTGACACCTTCTAGGAGGGGATTGGCCCCTATTATAAGGAGAGGTCAATGGAACTCTAACAACTATATAATGTACATTACCCTAGTGATCAAGAAGCACTTGTAAGTGGGCCACTTCAAGAGCAACTTATGACTTGCACTTGTATCTTCATTAACACATTTGAACAAATCATAGATTTAGAATACATGGATAAATTACTATCAATAATACATCCATTAAACCCCCTGTTAATGGGGGTGGGGATGTTGACATCCTAACTAGAAGGTAGGAAACAAAATGGATTCCACCGGCTAAGGGCTGGACAATGTTGAATTTTTATAGAGCTTCTAAAGGCAATCCTAGAATCTCTGGAGCAGGCTATCTAGTTAGAGATGAGGAAGGTAAAATCTTGGGGAAGGCGGCTAAGAAGCTTGTGTTTGGAACAAACAATGAAGCAGAATTGCAGGCTCTCATTCTTGGTCTAAATCTATGTCACCGTCTTGGTGTTAGAAAGGTGGAGGTGGAGGGGGACTCTATGATAGTCATAAATGCCATTAGATCGAAGATTTTGCACAATTGGAAGTTAAAAGGACTGCTTGAAGAGGCATTAGGCCTAATGGAGCCATTAAAAAATATTGTTATTAACCATACTCTTAGGGAGGAGAACCAAGAGGCCGACGACTTAGCAAATGATATCATCAATGTGCAGAGTGACTTGATTTGGGAGATAAAGATCAATGATGATGCCAATACATTTATCTGTCAGAACACCTAAGATTTGATGACCAAAGCATGTGAAAGGCTTTATTTGGCATTGGAATTTGAAGATAGCAGGTCATTTGAACGACGATTTTTGAGTAAGAGTTTTGCAACCATGGAAACCCCAATCCGTTTAACTTGCAAAAAAATGCCAGATGTCCTTCATTGGACAAATTACAAACAAGAGGCTTGAGGTGGTCTTTAAACCCAGGAGTGGGATAGTGTTGTTTGCAATTGAATGGATACTTGGTCATGATTTCATGCAGAACAGTAACCGTTATAGGGTGAACTCTAATCGTTCCTCCATGTTTTAGCGGTTCTGTTAGACCTCAATGAGGAAGCAACCACAATCAAGAAGTTAATGGAAGAATTTGTGGAGCCAAATTTTTGTGGCGAGTAGCAGGAAGTGGCTGGGGTTGCAAGAAGCGGAATTGGTGTCCCCTTGCCAAACGAGTTCCATAGAATCAACCACACCGGGGATGCAATTCAGTGGTGGTCATTCATGGTGGAGGCAGGGGACAATAGAGTAGCTGCCAAGTGGCGCAAGGCAGCAAAAGGGGTCGCATTCTTGAAGAAGCTAGTGGGCCTGGAGATCGAGTATGACTAGATGAGGGAGTTGATAGACATGTACTATGCTAAGGACGTGGATGCTTGACATGACAACATCGATGGGGATGGCACTTCTGTTGTTTAACCAGTAGCTATGTTATTGTAAATAGGGGCTTTCCTTTATATTTCCTGTTTGTGGTTTTTGCTTTGTATCAAGAAGTTATCATTTGTAATGTTTTGCATAGGGTGGTAGGGTATGTTTTGCTAGAATAGGGCATTTTGTATGTAGCCCTTTGATGTTTATCATTCCATCTATAATGCTAAAACTTTTGTTCAAATTTTTAGTTAAATTTAATATAAAGGGACCTGACCCCAAGTCAACAGTTAACCAAGAAAAAATAATAACACATCTAATAAAGAGAGTAGAATTCTTCTTTCCAAATACTAAAAAGGAGTTCCACTCTAAAAACATACCATTTTTAAACTTACAATGCTTCATGCTTTAGAGTGTAGTCCTAAATATATATTTTTACAATGTATTGAATTAAATTGCATTTAAATAATATTTGTATTATATTTATGAGCTTATCTATTAAAATTAAAATATAAATATTTTTTATAAAATTATATATTTATTAAAAAGTAAATTTTTATTATTGTTAGGTAATATAAACACACCATAAAATATATTTAAGGGATAAATTAATTATGTGAATTAATAATAATTCTAAATTTAGATTTATATAAGTAGATGGGAATAAAATAATTGAGATATTTTAGTTGAGATAGAAAATAGAAAATGTGTTGAAATTAAGATACTAGAGGTTGTACCTTAAAATTGATGTGATGTGGACTTTGATTGTTGTAAATCTTTGATAAAATCTCAATAGGTGAAATTTAGAACTAGATATAGTATTAGAAACCCATGAAGGTTAAGACCAATAAATTTGAGGGTTTGGGACAAGACCACACATGTAATCTAGTCCAAATAAAACAATCCTATCTAGGATGCCACGATTTTATCTACTGTAAAAAAAAAATCTTTGGTACTTATAGAAGATGTTCACCAAATGCATATCTATGTAAAGAAAACTAAGTGGTCCCAATAAGTGTTATTGGGGCCAAATATGACAAAGGAAGATACTTCCTTACTAGTAGTTAGGCCCCTAGACTGATTCCATAATATTAAAATAGAGAAATAAATAGAGGTATTGAATGTTGATGTAGATAAGAATAAAATCAAATAATTTAACCTATAACTATTACACCATTGGCTAATATAATTTAATGTGGATGTGTTATCTTACTTCTCTTATTTTTGTGTGATTTACTTGTGATTAAAACGTGAACTAGGGTGATGCATTTAAATACAAACCCTAGACACATAACTTGAAACATTTGGCATGTTGGCCAATAGGTAATAATCATATTTTGGAAGTGTTGGCATGAGAAATGGTTAAATTTAAGTTTGAAAACAAAGCAATGAAGTTGCAACTACTATTTAGTCTAAGGATGAGACCACATGATGTAGGAGCATCCAAGATGTAAGAGTCTTACTACAGAGGTTGACTCTTACCATAGACATCATTTCTAGCATATTGAGTTCTAGATAGTGTTTCTTCTATGTAGTAACATATTTTAATCATAGAGCCTCCAAATTGTTATTAGAGATTCATGATGGTGTACTCTACAATGCCACATCTTTACTAAGTATTTTATCATAAATTAATGTGATCTATCTTGTAACACCTACTTAAGGAAGGCCTATTTGAATTGAGAGCCACATGTTTGAATCTTGTGCCAACTGATAGTTTCATTTATGATATTATTAGTCATAAGGAGGTTCATGGTTATGGTTGTGCATTGAGTTTCAAAGTATACATTTTTCTACACTCATCATAAGATGGATCATCTACATGTTTCCTTAAGTAGATCAAAGGAGAAATAATCTAATATTATCCTCATGATCCTTATCAGATGTGCATAGGGTAATATAACATAATTCTAGTTAGCACTGAGATACTTCATCCATGTTGGCTATACAAGATCATCTATTCCACATCACAAGGAATTAAGGGAGCATGATCCAAGTTGGGTAGAAGATCAAAGAGCATCATACTAAAGATTGACTCAAAATATAGTGTTTTGATGAACCACACATTGTTTGTGCTTGTGTTTCATTATAATTCAAGTTTGAGTTCTTATTCTAGTTGTACGCACTAGTAGTAAAGAACATTAATTTATTTTAGACTATGAATCAATAAAATAATCATTCCACAGATTTATTGCATGTCTACATTATAATGTGTGAAAATGTGAGTGCTTTATGTTAAGTGTGCATGTTTGGACAATCTTTAATTAGATCCTTCATCCATTATTGCATTAATTGGAATTGAAGTGAGTCTTGAGTCCTAAACAAGAGTGAAATATGTCTTCCAATACTACATGTTGGGTAGAAGGTATCAAGGGAAACTTAGTTGTAAACTAATCATTGAATCTTGAGGGAGTGTGCATTAGATTTAAAGTTAGTATACCTCCACAAATAGTGGACAAAGACTATTAATGTATTATTAACATTGTAGGAAGAATAAAAGAAATGTCTGAGATGAGGAGAAATGTCTAGACCAGGTTGGATGTTGTTGATGAATATATAAGAGGAGGTCATAACCCTAGAGATGATGAAAGTTATGAAGAAGAAATGCACTTGAGTTGTTGAACTAGTTGTAGAAGAAGAAAAAGATCAAGATCAATTGAAGATGTTGAAGGATATTTTAAGTATTGGTAAGAGACCTAGAATTGAGGTTCCTAGTTATTTTGGATGTTTGAATATTGAAGAATTGATAGATTAGTTGAATGATATAAAAGAACACTTTAAGTACGAGGATATTTCAGATCCTAAAAGAGTAAAGTTTGCTAAGACTAAATTGAAAGGACATGTTGCATTATGGTGGATATGAGTACTATTAGAAATAACTATAAGAGTAAAAAAAGATTCAAATATGGGATAGGATGGTGCCAAATTTGAAATCTAAGTTTATCCCCATAAACTATCAATTCGATTTGTTGAAATTATAAAATTTGAGATTAAAAAAGATATGAATGTGAAAGATTACACTAAAGAATTTTATAGGGACAATTAGGGTTGGTCATAGTGAAGCTGATTAGGAAAAGATGGCAAGATATATAAATGGTTTGAGAAGATCTATTTAAAAGGAGTTAAGTATGATGGGGTTGCAATCAGTTGATAAGACACATCAGTTTGCCCTAAAGGAAAAATAAAAGTTGACAAAAAGATTTCACATGGAGAAAATGGACAAATAGGAAGAGGTGATAAATTCTAGGGAGGAAGACATCAAAGCAGTTGTAGAGGACATAACAATGAAGATGTAGAAAAAGGAAGTGATAATTCATACTACAATGAGAGAAATGATGAATATTAGTGATTAGAGGTAGGTATGGTAGAGAATGTGAAATTTTGTTTAGAGGAACATATTTTAAGTGTGGAGCTAAAGGACATAAAGCATTTGGGTGTCATCAATATCAAGGAAGTCAATGTATAAGGCTCAAAGGAAGCAAAAGAGGCACACATGAAAATAAAGACTTAATTGAATCACTAAGTCAAGTAGATGAGCTAGAAATAAATGAGTTTTTTGTTGATGAAAAGAGTATTATTGAAACTTAATGGTGGATATAGGAAAAAACCAATGCAGATAAGGAATTTGTTTAGAACAATTCATAAGATTGAAGGTAAATGTTGTAAAGTTATCATTGATAGTGGTAGTACTAATAGTCTAGTGTCAAGTGAGAAGGTTGATAAGTTGAAACTAAAAAAGGTAATGCATCTTAGTCCAGACAAAATTGCATAGTTGCAGAAGGAGCATAAGGTGAACTATAAGTGACTCAATAACGTCTTGTCAAGTTCAATATAGGATCATATTATGATGAGGTATTATGTGATGTTATACATATGGATGTTTGTCATTTGTTGTTAGGGATAACATAGCAGTGTGATAGATATATTATTCATAATGGTAGAGAAAATGCTTACACTTTGATTAAGGGAGGAGAGAAATATATTATTACTCTATTGAAAGAGAAGGGATAATAGGTATGTGGTGATGCTAGCATTTGTTTGGTGGATGGAAGGAAGTTCTTAGATGGACTAAAGCATGAAAAGATGTTTTTTGCAATAAATCCAAAGATATGCAATAACATAGGAGAAGGAGAAGAGTTGCAAATATAAATTTTTGAGTTTCTAATAAAGTATAGTGATATAGTGTCTAATAATATGCCATATGGATTACCACCAATAAGGAATATACTCACCACATGGATTGGATTCTGAGAGCAAGTTTTCCAAATAAAGATGCACATAGAATGATGCCACCAGAAAATGAATAATTAAATAGATAAGTGCAAGAGTTATTGAAGAAAGGTCTAATAAGAGAAGTTTAAGTCCCTATGCAGTACTAGCTATACTAGCACCAAAGAAAGGAGGAGAATGGAGAATGTGTACTAATTCTAGAGCTATCAGTAAGACCACAATAAGGTATAAAGATTTTCATTACCAATTATGGATGTTTTGATGGATTGTTTGAGTGGATCAAAGTATTTCAACAAGATAGATCTAAAAAGTGGTTATCATCATAGTAGAATAAGGGAAGGAGATGAATGCAAGACAACATTTTAGACTAAATAAGGTTTATATGAGTGGTTGGCTATGCCCTTTGGTTTGACTAACACATTAAGTACATTTATGAGATTGATGAATGAAGTATTAAAGAAATATTTGGGTAAGTTTGTGATTATTTAGTTGGATGATATTATTATTTTTAAGTAAAAATAGAGAGGAAGTCAATTGCAAGGACTAAGAGAACATAAATTGCTGATAAACGTCAAGAAATGTAGTTTCATGAAGGAAGAATTGGTATATTTGTGATTTGTAATTTTCGTAGAAGGTTTGAAGATGGATCCAAAGAAGGTAAAGGGAATTTTTGATTGGCCTACATTTAAAAGTATTTTAGAGGTAAGAAGTTTTCATGGATTAACTAATTTCTATAGGAAGTTCATTAGGAATTTTAGTGGTATATGTGTGCCAATAACTAAGAAGCAATAAGAGGCGATAAAAGAGAGTTTAAATGGACTATTTCAACAAATAAAAGTTTTAAATTGTTGAAAAAGAAGGTTAAATTGAATAACTAGTGTTAGTGTTGCTAGATTTTGATAAGGTATTTCAAGTTGATTGTGATACAAGTGGTAGCACAATTGGAGTAGTATTTAGCCAAGAAGGAAGACCAATAATATATTTTAGTAAAAAATTGAATGATGCAAAAAAGTATTCAATGTATGATCAAGAATTTTATGCCATAGTACAAGTATTGAAAATGGAGACATTATTTGTTACCTAAGTAATTTAAGTTGTAGACATATTATCAAGCATCGTGGCATCTAAATAGGCAAGGTAAGTTAAATCAAAGGCATGTAAGATGGGTCGAGTTTATGAAAAGCTATTCTTTTGTTTTGAATCATAGATGTGGCAAGCCAAATAGAGTTGTTGATGCATTGAATAAGAGATAGAATTTTCTAATTGAAAGAAAATTGAAGTAATTGAATTTGAGGAAATGAAACATGTTTATATGAGATTAATACTAATTTTGCTAAATAATGGAAGGCATGTAAAGAACCAGTAATTGTGGATAGACCTAAGTGATTAGATTATTAAATTTAAAATGATATGTTGTTAAAGAGAAATTACTTATGTATTCCCAAGAATTCAGTGAGAGAATTTGATCAAAGAGAGACATAGTGATGGATTATCTAGTCATTTTGGAGTGGATAAAATAGTAGCATTGGTAAGTGAGAACTACTATTGGCCACAACTATATAAGGATGCCAAAAGATATGTTCAAAATTTTAGAATTTGTCAAGTTGTAAAAGG
Organism: Cunninghamia lanceolata; assembly: GCA_027924645.1. Lineage (NCBI taxonomy): Eukaryota > Viridiplantae > Streptophyta > Pinopsida > Cupressales > Cupressaceae > Cunninghamia > Cunninghamia lanceolata. The sequence continues at coordinate 5,252,166 of BSBN01000249.1, forward strand.
TGGAAGTCAAAATGTGGGATTGTATAAGTCATTGTCAATTCCAAAGAAACCTTGGAATGATATAAGCATGGATTTTATATTAGGATTTCCAAGGAATTAGAGGGGACATGATTCATTATTTGTTGTGGTTGATAGATTTTCTAAGATGACACATTTCATAACACATATGCAAGATAACTAATGATGTCATACATATAGTCATTTTTAATCAAAGAGTTGTTAAATTGCATGGATTGCCAAGAAGTATAATTTCTAAAAGAGAAACCAAATTTGTTGGTTATTTCTAGAGTACATTGTGGAAGAAGATAAAAACATATTTAAGATTCAGTTCATCATATCACCCACAAATTGATGGACTAAACAAAAGTGGTAAATATAAGTTTATGGAACTTGTTAAGATGTTTATCAAGTGAAAGGACTAGCAAGTGGGATATGGCATTAGTGCAATAAAAGTTTGTATACAATAATTCAGTGAATAGGAGTATAGGGAAAACATCATTTGAGATAGTGTATGGTTAGTATCAGAGTTGAGTGCTATTAGAAATGAAAATAAAAGAAGTGCTAAGGTAGAAGATTTTGTAGATTATATGAAGAATTACTTGAGGTAAGGGAATAGATGGAGGAAATAAATTCCAAGTATAAGGAGAAAGATGACATGAAAAGGACACACAGGGAATATGAATTTGGAGATGAAGTGATGGTATAATTGAGAAAATAAATATTTCCACAAATAAATACAATAAAATGAAGAAGAAGTTTGGGCTATGCAAGACCATCAAAAACTTTGATTTCAATAATGCATATGAAGTGGAATTGCCTAAAGGTTTTGGTATATCACTAGTGTTTAATATTATTGATTTGTATTGGAAGAAGAAAGTTCATTAAATTAATTGGAGAAAATAATGCTAGAACAACAAGGTAAATAGATTCAAGAGATACTAGACATTAGATTTGGAAAGATTATAAGGAGTAGAAAGTATAAGAAATACTTGGTAGAATAGAAAGGAAAACCTATTGAAGATTCTACATTGATGTCCATACTTGAGGTGAACCATTTTGGTTTTCCTTTAGCTAATGGCCTTGACGATAAGTGAGAAGCTCACTTTTTAGTTATTTGGGGTGTTTGATGTAGAAGCATCCATGGTGTAAGAGTAATCTTGCATCATCCAAAAATGTTTCTTTCATGTTTTTTTTTATTGTAGTTTTCTAGAAGTCTCACAACTATTTTGTTCTTACTACAAAGGTTAATTTTTACTACAACCATCATTCTAGAATATATAGTTGCAAATAATGTTTCTTTTATGTGATAAAAAATTTTAATCATAGAGCTTTCAAATTGATATTAGAGCTTCACGATGGCGTATTTTGTTGGCTCTCAAAATTGCAGGTCCTCTCCTCTAGCACCATTACTCAAGCTAACACAAGGGGAATAAGATGTCTTAGGTGAAGATACGGATACATCAACAAGGAGGGGACAACTTTGGACCAATACATAGGATCAAGGAAAATCCTCTTCTTATTTAGGCTCTGTGGAACTTAGGCGGGTGATCCTTGAGGCCTTATGAATAGGACAATTAAAGAGAAATATAGAGATAGGGATGAGGCTTTGTTTACCATGCCCTGATGGAAATAAAGGAAAATTCTATTAGACCTTAGTAATATCAGATACAAATAAGCATACATATCCATCTAATGATATAAACTTCTTATTTGTTAAGATGAATTCCCTTATCTTTTTTTCCACATGTATTTTGCATCTTACTAACATAGCCCTCTATAGACCCATTTGACACAAGCTCACTAATGTTGTAAATTGTTGAAGCAATGGGATATGTGGTAAGCAAGACTCCTACATGAATATACCTCTAAACATCCCATTCAAGTATGAATCCCTTAAGATATGGCCAAAGTAACAAAATTGGTTTATGCATGTAGATAGGATAGGGAGCTAAACTAGAACATAAATAAAAAATGTTTTTAATGTAAATAATTGGATCCTAAACCAATTGATCGATGCCAAATCATTGGTAAATAGAGTCACAACATGCAAGAAGGAAATATGGCCATATGGGATTGCAATAGAATCATAAAAATAGGAAATGTTGCATAATCACACATACTTAATAGTCCATCTCAAATTAGCAATACCCCATATCCAACAAAGATATGTCATTACAAAATAGTTTGTGATGAATTATAATCTTGTGAAATTAATTAACCCCTCATTACACTAGGCTAAAAAATGTGGTGAGAGAGAACCAACCACTAGGTTTGAAGATTCACCTCAAATACTATAGCTTACCATAGAGACATGTGATCATACAACCTACCTATCTCAACCGCATCTTCCTACAACTTGTACAAACAATAATAATCCCTTACAATGTTGCACATACATAGATTGATCCCCTAGAGTATACTATAGCAAATAGGGTAGAAAATTAGCTTAGCACCCAACCATTAATACAATAAAAAAGTGTGCATATATAGCACTTGACATCAAGGCACTTGGAGGGAAATTTAAAATCCATGTCAAATCACCTTCAAGGAAATCACAAGGCACATACAATACTCTATCAAAAGATCCACACCCTAAAGAGGAGAGACTTTATTGGGATCGTACAAGATCTACCTCATGAAAACAACTAGGAAACACTCTCATAATTGCAAACACACAAGATCATCAATGACATATGGGAACCATGAAACTACATAGGAACCACTAGGAGCTCAACCACAAATTAGATCTAGCATTAAACTCACCAACATGTCGAGGAAGAAAAGATTAAAATGAGAAAGACCTACCACCAACACACACAAGGCTCAAGATAAAACATTTGAATGACACCTTGCTATAATATATTTGCATGACATCCTTAGGGACAACAAGATCAAGCCAATAAAAGATGAGGAGATTGCCAACCACTTGTAGATGCACCCATAGAGATCATGCCTTCAGAAGTAACTCATAAACTATAGTACAAGGTTGGGTACATGAGATGAACAATTCTTGGTAGGTAGGTAAGTTGTTTAAAGTTTGTCTAATATGAACCATCCATGTGGAAGTTGGGTAGATTGAATGGTTATAGAACATGAAAAAGGGTGTGCCTACATCTAATGATAGGCAATGCAAGGGTTGTAGACAAATAAAAGTTTAAGGTGTCACAAAGGTTGTCACTAACACATCACATAGGGGTAGATAAATTCACTACAAAAGTACACATGGACAAACTGACACCCGTGACCACCATAGAAGAAACCAAGTGCAACCCTGATCACCACACCCTTGAAAGAACAACACAAAGTACAAAGCAACCAACACAAATAACAAGTGCACCACAAAGGTGCAAAATCATTTCTATATACACCATGTTTTCATCATGAGAAGGATAGACCTCTACAAGAATATATATCACTATCATTCCACTAGAATGTACCACAAACCACAAGGATACTCATGAGAAGCATATGTAGACAAGGGATGGTTACTATGCAAGTGGGAGGATTCGCCATAAACCACAAATAGCTAAGAATATCCCAAGTATTTGAGAACAACCTTGAGGTCAAGAACATATTGTAGAATACATGCAGACATTGCCATGGACAAAAAACACCACCACAAGCATGGGCTAGCCTCCATAAGGTAAACATAAACATTATATAGTATACATAGCCCCACCACATAAGGGGTAGACACAGTGCATTCTTCATAAATAAACACCTATTATCACATAAGCACACCTCAAAATAGGCTCACAAAGATTCAATATATTTGAAATTGTCAGAGTATAACCACCGTGATATCAAAGGAAAACCATGCTAATTTAATCAATTTAAAACCACAAAAGATCATGGACATCAAAGGGAGGCCGCCACAATATAGGATCATGCTTTTAAGATCATAGCTAGTCACCACAGGTCTAGAGAAGTCACCACAAGAGGACCAAACCTACAACATAATGATAAGTCCTCAATAAGGAAGAGAGAAGAGATAGACAATTAGAGAAAACACCTTAGTAGTGAGAACAACATGGTCAAGAATACATGCAATACTAATAGCAAGCAAGGATAAGTGACAAGAAGTCACAACAAAGTAGTAGGGGGCACTTCAAGATAAAAGGAAGTATTGGAACACACAAGGACTCAATTAGAGACAACAAAATAATCCACTAGGAATCACTGCAAATGAAGGATAATACACTTATATAAGTTGCAGAAGTCCAAGGTATAAAATGTGACCTATAGAAGACACCTGGAAAAATAGGAAGGCGCCACGACAAACATAGACACCATAATTGATCTTGAAATTGGGCACAAGCCAACATATTTTATAATGCCACAACTTTGTTAAATATTTTATTATAGATTAATGTGACATATCTTGTAAAACCTACTTAAGGAGGGCCTATTTGAATTCAACATCACACATTTGAACCTTGCATCAATTGGTAATTTTATTTATGGGATTATTGGTCCTAGAGAGGCTCATGGTTAAGGTTGTGTTGAGTTTTAAATCATACATCTTGCCACACTCATCATATGAGGGATCATCTACATGTTTCCTTAAGTAGATCAAATGATAAACCATCTAATATTGGACTTGTAATCCTTATCACATGTGCATAAGGTAATGCACCACAATTCTAGTTGGTGCCAAGATTCTTCATCTTTTGTTTTTTATAAAAGATCATCCATCATTACAAGGAAGTGAGGGAGCATTATCCAAGTTTGGTAGTAGATCAAGAGTTTAAAGGATTACTACTAAAGATTAGCTCAAAAGATAGTGTCTTGAGGAAACACACATTATTTGTGCTTATATTTCATTATAATTCAAGGTTGAGGTCCAATTTTGATTATAATCCCTAGCAACAAAGACTATCAATCTATTTTAGATTGTGAATCAATAAAGTCATTGTTCAACATATTTCTTATGTGTTTACATTCTTCTATGTGAAATTGTGAGTGTTTTATGTTAAGGCTACATGGTTGGACAATCTTTAATTGGATCCTTTTTCCATGACTACATCACCATAGCTACACTTTAGTCTAGGGAATAAAAATTCTAGGAAATGAGTTAGGAATGTTGAGAACTAGATATTGAAACATGATAGAATGAGGAGTAAAGGTTTAGGGTCAACGAGTATGCCAAAAGAGACCAATTAAGTGATAGGATCATGCACTAGTAACATCCACACAAAGTGAAATAAAATAGTGGGGAAAAGTGTAAGGGTATACACTTTTCTCCTCTACAATTATATTAGGTCATTATTAATTAACATTTCCATAAATTAAAAAATATTCTTTTAAAATTCACAGTATATTATATTGAATTATTATTAAATAATATTCATACTATACTTATGAGCTCATCTTATAGAGACAAAAAATGCATACTTTATACTTTCCCTCTTGTTTTACACTCAATTCTAACACTTTATAATTTATTATGAAAGACTATATCTGCTTTTGACCATTTGGTGTAACAATTATCCTTAAACCTGCACCCTATATCACAAATAACTCTATCCACACTCGCGGACTTGTTCCTATTTTAATTCTCACCCTCCTACCTTCTCAAATGCTACCACACCCACATTCTTGTCCTCTAGATAGGATTGAATGTGGTAGTTGCTGCAAGTATGTGCTAACCGGTGTTGTCATTGGTGTCAACTGTGTCTTTTGATATTGCTGATTGTTGCTTGATTGAGTTGTCATGTTAAAGTGATTTGAATGCCTTATAGAGGTGTTGATGATGTTAGCATATTGTTCCTATTGCTAGGTTTCCAAGTGATTTTGAGAAAATTTGCTCTCTAGAGGAAATACTGTGTTGCAGAGTATTCCGGCTTGCAGGATACTGTTTGAGTTTTTGCTCCGCATTTCTTCTGTGTTGAAGACTGGAGTGTGAGATTTGGATATGTTTTAGATAAGTGTTTGAAGATGATAAATCCAGAATTTGATTGTCTAGATCGCTGTGCAGTGGAAGTTATGTTCACCAGTTTGAAGATTGTAATTGACAGAGTTTTTGGGTTGTGCAGAGGTGTCTGGGAGAAAGTATTTGGCTCCTCATTTCTTCACAGAGTGGTTTCAGGTGTTGTGGTTCTGGACATATGTTTATAAGGTCCTTATCTATCTTCATTCCAAAAGATTTATGATTTGATGCTCCAGAAAGCAAGTTATTGTGTAGCAGAGTTTGACAATGTTGTTTGTAAGCAGACAACGAACCTTCTTCATGTGAAAGTTGTTGCAGATGATTTTGTTGGTTCTCAGCTAACTTAAGTTTATTCATGGATGTCTCTAGATCATGTTGAAGGCATGTGCTTGGTCCGCAAGTTATGGTTGTGTTCTTGGAAGCGTGTTCCTAAAGATCCTAGTGTTAACACCAGTTTTGGCCAACCTAGTTGTTTACACTCTTTGCAGATGTGCTTCATGGATTGTGGAAGCATGTGAAGATGTATTTAGGTCTGAACTAAGCTATGAAATGTTCTACCTTCATTCCTTTGCTTCACAAGAATGCTTAGGTCCATACCTAACTTGAATTATGTATGTTTTCCGACCTTGGAGATTGTTTCAAATGTTGTAGATTGTGTTGCTAACCTTGGTAAATGTTTCAAGGTTGGTGATTGATATAAGTATGTGAAAATAATTCGTGTGTAGGTGCGGAGATGCGAAGATGAGAATATTTGTGTTGTAAGGCTGCAAAGTTGATATGTATTGTGCTTCATTGGAATTGAACTCAGGCATGTGGTAGATGCTATCATATCAGTTCATGGTAGTAAGCCACCTCTTTTGGCAGTGAGCCACCTCTTTTGGTAGTGAACCCTTTTGGCAGTGAACCCTTTTGGCAGTGAGCCTATTGCAGTGAGCATTCTTTTGGGCAATGAGCCCTTTGGCAGTGAGCCTCTTTGTAATTCGGTATTGATACTACTTTATATTGTGAGCTAATCCTCACCATGGTTTTTCCCTTTTAGGGTTTTCCACGTAAAAATTTGGTGTTCTCTTCTGCATGGTGTTGATGTGTTTAAGTTTCTATTATATGCATTTCATGTTTAACCTTCACAATAGATTAAAGATTTAAGTAAACTAATATGGATGTGTTTAAGTTTATGAAAGTTTGAAGTTTTTGATACAACTGATTCAACCCCTCCCCCCCTCCTCCTCTTAGTTGTCTTCTGCATTCAATAGTAGTGTCCCCAACATTCAAAAAAATGTTTTTTCCTTGTTTAATTCTTGCTTTTCTAGCCCACTCCAAATGCAATCCCTACCCACAATGAAATGGTCACTAATGGCCAAATTTGAGCTTATTAAGTATATGTAATAGACAATAAACATAGATGCATGGTAGAAGGACACAAAAGCAACAATAAAAACCACATACACAATAGGCTAAATCTCCATTATTATAGTTGGACAAGCACCTAGAATCCACTCTGCACAAATTCTAATAGCATCAATATTTCTACTAATTGAATTCATGTATTTGGTTAAGGAAAATCCCCAAACATGCCTAAGGCATCATCCCATCCCCGAAACTTGAATGTATTTTTGTGGAAAGTTAGGTCCCTCGTCCTATGCCACCAACCTATCCATTACGCATATACCTTACCCCATTTATAAGTTTACACATTCCATACATTCACCCTATTCACATATTTATTACACCCATTATTTGCACATACTTCCATGCATATGATTCCCACACTAATTTGGCCCCTTTTATTTTTAAGGTCATTTTCACAGTCATGGGGTCAATCCTGTAGTCGTGGACTTGGTCTTTTCAAATTAAAAGTTTTAAATTCAAATTTGGCTAACTCTCACCTATATCCTTCCTACCAAGGGTGACTAAACACAAATTTGTGTGATGTGTTTCTATGTCCTTGTATTTAAAAGCATTATAAGCATTCATTTTAGATATCCATGATTTGAGAGCTATATTCACATATCATTTGCATTACACACTTCAATTAGAGCATTACATGGAATCTAGATCTGCACAAGTATTTGTAGGAGCATAAGTATGATTGAAGAGTGTTGTTTTCGATCTTGTACACACATTTCCACAAATTGACCTAGGAGAACATGTTACCTTGTGACATAACAACCACCCTACCAAGGTACTTATAAACACTGCTAGCACTCAGATATTAGGAAGATATAGAAGAAGCTAAGGTGAATCAAGCAAGTAGAAAAGCAAATTTTTATAGATTGTTAGATTAAGTTCATAGGTGAATGACAAGTCCATGGCCACAGATTAAATCCTAATCCCTAAACTTGACCTTGCATAGAGGAAAAAGAATATTCTAATCCCAAAGCAAATATCAAAATAAGATTTCTTGTTCCCAATCCCAAGATATTACATATTTTAGAGCATTCATTTAGATCAATCCTTTTTTAGTTATAAAAATAAAATACCATTATTTCTATTTACATTTTCACATATAATTATTACAAATAAGTATTAAAAAACATTAACCCACTATTTTTTCATAGATTTTATTAATCTAAATTAATTATGCCCTTTTTTCACAAATTTTATTAACAATAAGGTCAAAACTTTTCCATTATGTTAATTTCTTTCTACCTGCATAAAAATTTATGAAATTAAATTATTTTTAATAACATTAACGACTATACTTTGACTAGCAGACATACATTCTCATCTGCTTCAATGTGAGAATTAAGAACATAAAAAGCTCCTTTTTTCTCCATGCTTAGGCAGTTGTAAGGTAAGGGGATTCAAAAACCATCTGCATAAAATTACAACTAGCTCTCAATATTTAAATTCAAGATCAAAATTACAACTTACCAGCTGTTAAAATTCTTCCATTAGAAAAGAACTCTTAAAAGCATCCAAGGTAACGGAAGAATGAGATCACACAAAAACATAATAATCATGCATAATTCTTTTCTTTATAATTTGGATTCTACTTATTTGTCTGTACCTTCCTACTTTAAGACAAGGAGTGGAGGATATTTGGCGAAGTTGGGGTTGTTTTTTTTTATGTCATAAAGTAGTTGTATATGGTAGCTCTGACAGGAGATCTATCTAAGCCACTTCATTATAAAATGAAAAAAAAAAAGGAAAAGCAGAAGAACAGACCATTGGGTGCTGAATCAGGAGTAGAAGCAACAGAGTTAACAGCAATTGTGTTCGGTGTTTAGCAGCTGTATTGTAAGCCAATGTTTACATGGATACGGAAAACTTTCTTGTTGGGTATGTTGTTGGTAGGCTTGATTGTTATGTAGAGTTCAAACTATTGGGCTTTTAGTGTTAAGATGTGCTTAGATGGTACTTAGAACTTACTGGACTCTTGGAGTTTTGTTGTTGGAAGAGTTGGGTAATTACTCTTGCAATTAGCTAGGTCTAACTGATAAGTGAAAGTGAGATTATTCTGGGATTTTCTCCGACTGATTCCTCGTACAATTAGGTTCCTTGTATGTGAAGTAAGGGGAGAGACTATTAGGCTTTTGTTGTTGGAAGGGTTTGGATAATTCCTCTTGCAATTAAGTAGGTTTACCTTGTTTGTAGAGGCGAGACAAATAAGCTTTTGTTGTTTAAGTTTGCATTTAGGTTTGTTTCCATGTAAGTAGAGTTTAGAGGGTACACTAGTAGATTTTTTAACAATTCGAAAGATTGGGGTGATTCCTCCTACAATCAAGTACAGTCTCTAGATCATCTAAATCATGCGTTGCTGCAATCTCCCAATTGGGTATGATCCCAAACTCACCCCTATAGTCCATGACTACAAACTCTGAGTTTTCCTCAATTGGGTATGATCCCAAACTCACCCCAATAGTCCATGACTACAAACTCTGAGTTTTCCCTGTTAGAGAAATCTAACAAGTAGGTGTGCTTGTATGCTTGAGTTCATTGGATGTGTGATCCCAAACTCACCCCAATAGTCCATGACTACAAACTCTGAGTTTTCCTGTTAGAGAAATCTAAAAGGAGGTGTGCTTGTATGCTTGAGTCTATTGGGTGTGTGATCCCAAACTCACCCCAATAGTCCATGACTACAAACTCTGAGTTTTCAAAGTGAGAGAAATCTAACAAGGAGGTGTGCTTGTATGCTTGAGTATATTGGGTGGCTTTTTAGTGCCCCACAGGCTTGCCTGGTAACCAGACTTGCTTTACAAGAAGGTGAGACTATTGGGCTTTTATTAGGTGATAAGCTTGCCCGGTAAGCAGAGAGATGTTGGGCTTTTATCAGCTGGCAGCCTTGCCTGGAATGCAGAAGTGAGATTATTGGGCGTTTAATTGTTTGATGGGCTTGACTGGTACATAGAGGTAAGACTTGGCATTTTTTTGTACTGAGTTGGCTGTCTGCTTTGCCTGGTCTGCAGAGGTGAGATTGCTGGGCTCTTACCATTCGGAGGGCTTAATTGGTACACAGAGATGAGACTATTGGACTTTTATTATTTCACCAGCTTGTCCGGCAGGCAGAGCCTTAACTTGGCAGGCTTGCCTGGTATGTAGAACTGAAATTATTAGAATTTTACTGTTTAATGGGTTTGTCTGGTACACAGAGGTGAGACTAAAGGAATTTAACTGAGGTGATTCGTGTTGCAGTTCGATTCAGTATCTGTAGCTGCAATATCTTCTTCTCCCAAATTACTTGTGAATGCCAACCCTTGCCTCTCTGCTGTTAACAAAAATTTAGCAGCAGAGTTTGAACTGATGCAATTTCCTTGATTGCTAGAATCAATCTCTGTGTTTAGCAGCTAAGCTTGAACTTGGCCATCTAATAAGCGTGGCTTGTATTTGAGGCTTGGGCCTCGACAGCTCAAAACCCAAACCAAAACAAAAGAGAAAAGTTTTAGTTTCAGACTTCAGCCTGAGTACAAAGGTTGCAAAAATGAAGTGCGGATCAAGGATATTTACTGTCGAGGTGAGGGTCAGGAAGAGGAGTTGTAGCTGTTTGAATCCATGGCAAATACTGCGCTTTTGAGGCCTCCGTAGATTATAAACCTACAATATATTTTGATTTCTGGACACCATGAGCACCACCACAAATTCAGCAGCAGTCTCAGATTTACAGCACCATAGCAACAACAACAGCAACAGCAGCAGCAACAACAACAGCAACAGCAATAATTCTCTTGCTGTGATTTGCGTATCAGCAATCAAGCAAGAGGAGGGTTCCAACCTCCGACCTTCTTTGTCCATGGCTGCTCAGCCACTGTCCTCAAGGGCACCTGCAGGAGGTTTGAACCCTGGACCTTCTCCCTATCACAGTCAAGAGATGGAGATGGAGAAGGAGAAAGAGAAGCAGAATAAGAAGGGGCGGTCCAAGAACTGGACACGTCAAGAGACTCTGAAATTAATCCGTCACAGAACAGAATTAGAGCCCAGATTTGCACGTACCGGACGTAAATCTGAACTGTGGGACGAGATTTCTGAGGCCCTGAGACGGGAAAATATTTGCCGTGATGCTCAGCAGTGCAGAGACAAGTGGGAGAAATTGATGGCCAGCTACAAGGAGGTACGCGACGGGCTCCGTCAAAGGGATGATAATCCATTCTTTGATGAATTAGATCCCCTGCTCTCTGTCAAGTCTACCACAGCAAAACACAAAGACAAAGAAGCACCTGCCCCTGTTAATAGGTAAGGGACATGCCACTCTATTTTTATTGTAGTTTGTGAGTTTTAGAATAGAGGTGACTCACAAAGCACACAAGCACTGCTAAGAAATGCTAGTATTTGAGGGAATTGATGCTGATATATTGAATCCAGGGACTGGTTTTGGGTCTTAAGGTCTGATGTATTAGCATCTACCTTTGGGAATTGCATCCTTCCAGATTGGCAAGGCTTTTAGCGTGTGTTGTGCTTTAATGCAAATCACCATACCCATTTTGAGATCATTCACTGTGAAAAAGAAAATAAAATAAAATTGAATGCATAACTTATGTTTTCTCTTATTTTAGAGTTATGCATCAATTTGTATCAATTTGGTGTGTGGATCATTTACTAGGATTGAGAAAGCTAGGTTAGCAGCCCTTAGAACATCATTAGCTCTAAACTGGAAAATTATCCAAAAAAGGAAGCATTTTTTGTAATTACAAAGAAACAGTTATGTACATATCCTACTGAATGTGTATGAGCCTCGTGTGTGATAATTATTTTTTAGTGGATGTATGTGAATCCATCATGTGTAGATTATTTTCTGGTAGATGTGTACTGAGACTCTTGTGTGGATTATCTCCTAGTTCACTGTGAATGATCTTCTAAGCGCTGTTATCCTGTATTACTATTAAAGTGGTCCTAGACTATCATGCTTTGTAAGCCTTCTCTGTCTGACAGTTATTGTTAATTGCGTTAAACTTACAATACCCAAACACCTTTTTCTAGCAGAAACTCATCTGGGGACAACAATTTTCCGTCAGACGATGAAGAGACAGCAGAGGAGGGGTCACCACCCACACCAAAGCGGAGAAAGGCAGCAGGGGGTTATGTGATGGCAGCAGAGGTGGAGGCAGTGACAGAGCTGCTGGAGAGCCTGGTGAGCCGCCAGCAGCAGTTTTTCGCAGAGCTGCTGGATTCCATGGATCGAAAGGAGCAAATGCGTGAGCAAATTCGCCAGGAAAAGGAGGAGAAGTGGAGGGAAGAAGAGAGGGCACAACGGTGCATTTTTCATAATGCTATGATTGTGCTAACAAAGAAACTTATGGATGGCACTGGGGGTCTTGAGCCATTGGGGTTTGAACCTGGGGCTGGCCTGAAAAACAACCACCAGTTTGCTGGCGGTGCTGGCAATGGTGGTAGCGGAGCAGGGGTATCAATTCCTGGTTCTGTTCCAAGACACCACCACCAGGTGGATGGTGGCAGGGCTGCTGCCAGTGGCGGTGGCAGGGCTGATGGTGATAGCATAGCTGCTGGGGGTGGTGGTGGAGGGGTGGTTACTGTATGTATGGTGCCAAAGAAGAGGTCTAAGAACTGGAAGAGAGTAGAGGTTTTGCAACTGATTAAATTCAGGGCAGAGATGGAAGCAAGGTTTGCAAAATCCACCCGGCGAGCAGCACTGTGGGACGAGCTGGCAGAGCTTTTGGGGGCAGAAGGGATTAAGAGGGATGGCAAGCAGTGCAGAGAAAAGTGGGATAAATTAATGGCAGAGTTCAAAGATGTGACCGATGGTAAGAGGGACAAGAGTGAGAGCCCCTATTTTGCAGAGCTTACTGCTATTGTTGGCCGCTCTGCTGAAGCAGGGTAAAAAGAAATTGGAAAAATGGGAATTTTCAGAATTAAGTATCAGATTTCTGAACTTTCAAAATTGGGTGTCAGAATTTCAAAATTTTCAGAATTATTAAAAACTGAAAACTGGGCTACAGTAAATGAAAAAATTGCAAGTGCCACTAATGACTCCAGTTTGGCTTTTTAATGTGAATGTATATTATATAAGTAAACTTAGTAAAGTGATCCTAATATGAGAATCTGGAAATTTTCAGAACTGGCTATTCAAATATTTTCAGAATTGTGTTCAGAATCTGAAAAGATTCAGAATTGGGTATGAAGAAGATCAAGTTTGAGTTCTCTGGTTTATTAAACTGTCCACGGTTCTATCTGATTGTGACATATAGGGTAATTTAGGAGAATCTACTGGTTTTTTAATTTTCTTTATGGGGCATATAGCAAGGACTTCTCTTATCTTCTCTTGAGAAGTTGGAAGTAATCATTTTAAGGCAGTTTAGCGGTTATAAGTTAGAGCCTCTATCTCTGCCTTAAAAGGGCAGTTTCTGTGTATTATAATGAGAGGCCTATTCACAAGCTTCTTCAAAGTGATTTTAGCAAATTTAGCCTTTAACAAAATAATGGTTGTTGTTTGCCTTCCGTTTTGCAATGTTTGGGTGTTTGATATTGTTGTGTTTGAAATATTGAATATATTAGTTTGTTTGTACACTTAGATACACCTCTGAATCTGCCATGTTTCTTCCTCGGTCACCAAAAACAGCAGTTGATGTGGATATTATTATTTATCATGCCTATTTTCAAGCTCTTCAAAGGTAAATTTAGTAAATTTAGCCTTCAATATAATTTTGGTTGCTTATTTTCTTTAGTCTTGTCTGCTCTTAGTTTTGCTATGTTTTCTTGGGTGGTTAAGATGATTGATGGTGTGTACATTAAAGTCGGTTGATTGATGTTAGCTGTTCAGGACAAACAGTAGCTGATCTGTTGATGTGGGAATGCATTTGCATAGTTGATGGGGATCATTTGGAAAGATTTTATAAATTGTTCTACTTACCATGGAGCCAGTAACTACATGTCCATGGTTCAGGTAGACTATGGTCCAGTCTCATGCACATGTCAATAGTTCAGATAGATTTTTGATGACAAAAATTAATGCACAGATGTCTTTGAGATTAAAGGATTAAGTAAAAGAAAAATATATGGGCAGCAACAAATATCATGTAAAAAGGCTGATCAAACTACTGAGAGGGGGACTAATCAGAGTGAATAAATCGCATCCCAATCTGGGGCCAACTCCCAAAATTTTATGATTTATCAAGGTTTGACTTGTCACACATATTTTCCCTGCTATGATTCATTTCTGGCAGCTAAACTTGCTGATATAAAATTGAACGAGGGAGCCAACTAGGGCAGTGGATATTTCCATTCTTCATGTGGAAAAGAAAATTGCTTCAGTTACTGGCCATTTCAAATCACGAATGCTTGAGAACCCTTAGAATTAATGGCCAAATCAATTGCAAATACGTATAAAACTATGGGTTTTACGAACTCTGATGACCTGCTCTAATGGGTGATTAAAGGCAAAAAAAACTAATCAACAAATCTAAGCGTTTCATGAACCATAATGAGGTTTAAGCAAAGTTTCTGGGCTGTTCTTACATGTCATCCACTTCAACAGTCGAAGGTCAATTTTGGCCAATAAAAGTCGGACAGATATTTAACACTTTTTATTGTGAATGAGATGTAAAATTGCTATTAATTGTTTGACCATTGAAGTGATGATATTTAAGTAGAGTGAAGTTTCTGTAGTTGTGGTTCTGAATACATCAGCTGAAAGTAGAAATTGGTCAGGTATAAGAACAACCTACTAACTGAGAGGAAGGGCGAATGATAGCTGTGCTGGTTGCGAATGGGGAAAGAAGTTAAAAGACGGAAAGCCCAAAGGGTAGATTACATCCTCCCTCCTATTAACAAATGTTTTAAGGTGCTTGTGTGCTAAGTGGGTCCCTTTGCCTTGTGACCATTACTGACAAGCATGAGGAAAAATGTGCTGACTACTCATGTTTGTCATCCGACATAATGGGTTGAATCCTTAAAAAAAGTTAAAACCTAAAAGTGAAGCAGCTTATTCAGCTTTCAAAATTCCCACCTTGTGGTGTAAGATTTTGCAGGCCTCTAGGAAGGCAATTGCAAAATATTCCTTCATGGTAGACTATATTTGGAAGGCTGAACTTTGGATGTGGGCTACTTTGTATCTGCAGAAGCTACTCTAATGTAGTCAGCAGTTTGATCACCTTCGCATTAAGCCACGTGTCAAAGCCATGTAGATAAAGTTAGATTTTGGTGACTTAGTTGTGTCAGAGAATTGCATGCCCATGTAGACAATAAATTAAGAGACATTTTTCTGAATGGACAGGCTAAGTGCACAGATCTACTCCAACTATGTGGGAAAATTTTGACCCTTAGTACAGAACATGTGATTTTAGACTTTTTCCCTTCAATTGTCTTCCCTCGCACTACAATGAGTTATTTTACCGACCAGGATAATAGATACGCAATAGCCACAATATAGTTTGTTTCTTGACACACCAACTTATTCTGAAAATGTAAGCTAGCTTGATTTCTCTTTTGTGGAGAGGAAATGAGAATTCATTTCTGCTTGTCATTTTGCAAGTGAGAGACTTCAACTTCTTTTTTCAATGATTTGGAGATTAAAAATGTTGATATGTCATGTGAGGGTTTATAAGTGGATATGCCCTTTGCCCATTCATGATTGAGGAATGCTTTTAACTAGTGAAGAACTAAAGATTTGTGGCCAAACATTTTTCAAGCACAATACAAACAAGTTACCATCCCTTAAAATGTTCAAATAGGTCTAGTCTAGTTGTACCAATTCTGCAGATAAAATGTGACACTTTATTTATTATTTTTTAGCATATAGCTAAGTCAATACCAAAATTGTTTTATCCAATTGGAAAGTACCATGTAGTTGAGCCAAAGATCATATATTTGAATACTACAGTATTAGTAGTTGTGACTCTAAAGTTCTTAGTGTTGACTATCATTATTAATAATTAAATAAAACAAACTCTTTAGAACAAGTCACATCCAAAAAGTAATAAATTATGTGCTGTCGTATGGGTATACCAAAAAACACGACTTAGTGCATAAGTATTGGACTTTTTCTTTTGTTTTCTTTGTATTTTAGATACCTCAACAAAAGCATGTTGATGTGGAGTCAACGTTTTAAGGAGATATTTGTGGAGCTAGTATTCTCATGAATATTTTATTTTTCTTCTTAAGCTACCATAAGTGTTTTACTATATTAAAAAAAATACAAATTATCAATAAAGAATTATTTATTAATATATAAAATTTAGTGGATAAGATTTAAAAGAAAATGAAAAAAAAAGAGGGAATGAAATATATGCAGCCACATGGCATATTTTGTTGCATGATTTCAGCCCCCCTTTTCTTCAAAGCTTATTTTCAATCCCTAGAATGTAGTTGCTCCACTATAATAGGGACATATTCTAAATTATCCTTTATTATAATTTAAAATTTGCATTTGTTGCATGATTTCAGCCCCCCCTTTTCTTCAAAGCTTATTTTCAATCCCTAAAATGTAGTTGCTCCACTATAATAGGGACATATTCTAAATTATTCTTTATGCATAATATAAAATTTGCATTGGTCTCTGCTCAAATTAAGTAAATCCATTTGTGCAGCTGCATGGGGACATGGGGTTAGTCTTGATTATTATTACTAATAATTAAATGAAATGATCTTTCTACAACAAGTTATCCGAGTAGCCTTGGCTATCAAAGTAAGTAATCATGTTGCTGAAGCTATCGTGACTTTTTGGGGTATACAAATGGCTAGGGATCTCAAGGTCTTGCACCTGCTGGTCAAAGGAGACTAGGGCCTTTCTCCCCACTCTTGGAGTTTTTTTAATGTCTTAAAGGATGCTAGGAAACTCTCACATCTCTTCTCTGAGGTTAGAATCGGTCATGTCTACCATGAAGGAAATGGAATAGTTGATATGTCGATCAAATTGGACTCCTCAATGGAAGGTCTAAAGTATTGGAATGTTGTGGATTCCTTGCCTAATGAAATTATTAATGGTATTAATTATGATAAGCATGTATATTTATGATCCCGTGCTATTTGGAGATTTTTTGTATGACTTGATGTTAACAAAGGCCATTAGAAGTATTTATTTGGGGTTCTCTCTACCTGCCATGAGTTGCAATTTTGATGATATTTGTGCCAACATAATTCCCTTTATTGGATGAGGTTGTAAGTTGTCAATCAAACTCCTTGTTGAGCCCTCATTGAGAAGTCGTATGTTCCTCATTATTCCAAAGAGACTCTTGAATTTCCCCATTCTCTGCTTCATAACCTGAGCATTTGGGAGTTTATAAAGGGGGTGAGAGACTTCATATAAATCCTTTATCTTGTGAGGAATCCAAAAAGAAAGTGATTGTTTGGCACATTCTGCACAGAGGTGGGTTGACTCCATTCTTTGAATGTATAAATGGTTATGATCCCTTGGCCTTTGAAGAGTTCACTTTGTCTTGGCAAACCAAGAGAGTTCTTGTTAGGGGTTTGAGCTTTGAAGTTTTTGAGGAATCTATTGTTGTTGTTACTGGTTTGTCCACCAATGGTTCTAAGACCTATAGAGCTAGTAAGTCCAGAAGCAAAGAAGACATCGATGCTTTCCTAAAAGGGTCTAAGAAGTTGATCAAATGTCAAGTTGGGTATCTTCAAGAGGCTCTTCCTTAGCCATGGAACAAAATTAGCTTCTTCCTCATCAAATACTTTACATTGAAGGGTAGGTACAAATGTGTGTTTCTTATCATTTCCCTCTTTTGAACCACCTTCATCATAGACACTTGGCTAACTTCTCATTCTACCTTTTAATGTCTCTGGAATAGTTAGTGTTTGATGTGATTCTAACCAAAATGGATATGCCCTTGCACCAAGGTTTTATCTTTCATTTGTATATGTTTGAGAGAACCAAGACCCCCTTTCCTAGTGCTAACCCTAGGGTTGTCGTCAATGAGAAGGTGCCTTTGAGTTTTAAGTCCCAATGCCCTATTGAGTCCAAAGCTCCCCCTACTCCTAAAAAGGTTTGGCCCCTAACACCCTTTCTACTAAGTCCTCTAAGGAGTGTAGTCCTGGTGGATCCTCTGTCCCCACCAAATCTCTTGACGTTCCTAGCATTGTCTCCCTAAACCTTAATAGGCCTACTATGAGGGTTAGTATTGGTAGAACTCCTGCCCCCACTCCCCCTTCTTTGGTCCCTAATCATATTATTGGTTCCCCTATTCACAATTCTTGACCCTTATTGGATAAGAAGAGCAAAGCTCTAGAGATTGTTGGTTCTTTGAGGATTATCGATGGACCTTGTCCAAAGGATCTCAACACTGCTACTAATGGGAATGACGATACTACTGAGGTAGTGAATAAGGTGAACTCTATCAATACTGACTTATGCTCAACTTGCCATGTCCAAGACACCAAATTGAAATCCCTTGAGGATGGTTTTAATTTGTAGCATTGCATCCTCAAATGGTTTAAAAATGAGAACAAAAGGATGAAGCTAAGGATATATG
The DNA here is from genome assembly GCA_027924645.1 of Cunninghamia lanceolata. Taxonomy (NCBI): domain Eukaryota; kingdom Viridiplantae; phylum Streptophyta; class Pinopsida; order Cupressales; family Cupressaceae; genus Cunninghamia; species Cunninghamia lanceolata. Next base: position 5,270,964 of record BSBN01000249.1, read on the forward strand.
CTCTTTTCAAACAAGTGAATGGAAATGTTACTCAACCCAAGACCAAAATAAAATTCTCTAATAGGGAGTGGGAAAACACTTGTAACTTCAACATTATATCCTCAAAAGTAAATGATCTTAAACTGAGAATTCAAAGGACCGAAGAGATATAATTCTTTGATGGCTTCCCTCAACAAAGTCATCTCCCGTAGTAGGACTACCATTAAGAATTCAATATCTAGCATTGTCATGTTGCATCATAGCGTCCTTAAAAGGAAATGCCAGAGTAATACTATGGAGGGTCTGAGCAAAAGGACCAGGCTACAACAGATGTAGAAGGTATCAGTCATCATTGACTTGGAAGATGATGTTGAAGACCATTTGGGGTTCCTCAGGGAAAAATGGGATGCTATCAGTGGGCTTAAGGGGTTGTCTTCCAATTGATTGTTCTATTGCGGTGTGTTAGCTGTTACTTTGCAATGGGTGCAATTTTTTGCTAAATTTTTTTACTTTTTGAACTCCATCCCTCATGGAGTTTGATCCATTTTTATTTTATTGTCAGGGCTTTGTTACTTTTTGTTGCCCCATTGTATAAGGGTTTTGACCCTTTCAAAAACCCACCTTGACCAATAATATATAAAAAAACTTTCAAGAACAAGTCATAGTAAAAAACAAATCATGTAATGAAAACCATGACTTAATGCAAAATTATTGGAAACTTTTTCTTTGTATTTTATGATACTTCAACAAAAGCATGTTGATGTAGCACTATATTTGATGATGACCCAAAACCTTAGGTTTAAACCTACCCAAAAAAATTGAGTCATTCAAAATTGCCATGTATAAATTTTAGAGGTGTAAAGATAAGGCGCACAACTACTAAATACTTTTTGTTGGTGCATTATTTTATTTTTGCATTTGATTTATTATTTTAGTGCAATATATGAACCTAGGATAGGATACACTTGTTTAGGTAGGTATCTAGGTGGGTGGGTTGCATTTGCATCATGTGGCTTGTACTTCCTAATTTGGTGGAGATGTTGGGCACGCATGTGACATCTCCTTTATCCCATGTTGATTATATATTCACATATTTTAGTGGTAAATCCTATATATACCCACTTATTGCTCTCATATGAACATCTCTTATACATAATTTCATTGTATTATATCCTTTGATTAGAATATAATTTATTCTAGCATATTGATCTTCTGAGTTCTTTGCATTTTGTTTTAGACTTTCTTGATCTTAGGTGGCTATCTTCATAGCCAAATCTTACATGGTATCAGAGCAGGAAAGTACTTTTGGTTAGTCCATTCTGAGATATCTAAAATCATAAAACTTATTCTTTCTTGAAAGATTAAGTATGTTTTTCTCTTGTATTGTATGACGATCTGGTTAATCAAAAAAGTTTGATAGAAATACTAGATTTTGGGGAGTTCATCTTTGTGACTTTGTATTGCAAGTGTATTTTAGAGATTGGTAGAGAAAATCAAAGCTCACCATTGAGTCCAGAGCATATGAGATAGTAAATTTTTCTTCTTTTCCTGCATCAAAATTAGATATTGGAGGTCCGATCTATGAGATTTTCATTAGGGAGGTGTTTGAAGATTCTGCAAGTAACCATAATTTTGGGTCAAATCTGACTCTGCCATCATATCTGAAAAGCCTAAAAATCCATAGATCAATTGTTAAATCATCAAAATTGAAGCTTTTTTCTTTGAGGCTTTAAAGGAAAAATTCTACCCCTATGCAAATTATTCTTTAGCAGATCTTAGAGATTTTGCATTACATAGGCATCTGCATTGTTGGCACCATATTTGTATGGAGGTTTATTTAATTTTTTTGCAATTTAAAACTAGTTGATTAATTTTGCTTAGTTTTAATATAAGGTACCCCTACACCCATGGTACATTATGTACTAGATCTATTGATTTCTATTTTTGAAGTATTTGATCAAAAATACAAAGAGGGGCACTATGCTAGCGCCCCCCTAAGCCATCCTTGACCCCTATCGAGTCCGTTAACTCCTACATAACCCTATTCAAACAACTCATGTGGCTTTAAAACACTTTCTTACCCCTTCTTTGGCATTCACAACCCCTCCTTTCCAATCTATGACCCCTCCCTCAAATTGGCAAAGTTTTAACAAGCTACCAAATTTGGAGGTTCCATTAAACTAGTGATCTCTAAAGTTAGTAGGTAGTTCATTGACTTGGCAACAAATCCACTATGTTTGGTGACTTTTGATAGATTTGGTTGTCATCCAAATTATTTGAAAGACTTAAATTTGATGAATTTTTTGGCAAACCTACTAAACTTGGTGGATTTCATTAAATTTGGTAAATATTTTAAAAATTAGTGACACTACTAGTTTGGATTTGGAGAAGGCTGCATGGTTGGAGTTTTGCCTTTTGCACTTGATATTTAGAAGGTTATATCTGTAGTGTAGTAAATTGCTTGTGCTCACACTATGTTTGGTACTTGCTTTAGTGTCCACTCCCTTGGTGTGTTTTAGGATTATTTCCAGCCTTGGCTTTACCCTCGACCCATGAGATGTGCCTTTGCACTACTTTGACCCTTTTTGCTTATCATATCCCAAAAAATATAAAAGTGCCAAAATCCTAGCTCTGTCCCAAGTTGATTAGGCCTTTTAAGAACTGGAATTGCAAAGACTCTAGTGCTTAGCATGAACGTTTGCGCCATGCGCAAATGTCCCAAAAGCCTTTGTCAGTGTTGCAATCATTTTTGGTAGTTGTCTTTTTACTTGCATGATTCGCTAAGATTTTCTTCATGCTTACCCATGCTCAAATAGCTCCTTTCCTTGATTTTTTTGCCTTTGCCCTCTCTATTTAAGAAAGTAAATTTTCCATTGTAAAGGATTGATTATTTTCCTTTCATAGAAAAGCTCTACCAAAATCGAGGGCCACCTGTTGGTAATAGACACTATGTGGCTTCATGATTGTTGTCATGGATGGCAACAAAGTCTATCCCACACATCCACAGAGCATAGTATGTCTATACCGAAAGTCAGATTGAAGAGCGTTTTGGTCCGGTGAACAAGAACAAAGCATGCAACAAGGTCCGACAATCAGGTCCGGATCTCTCAAAAGATGTATCTCAGCAAAGTGCCGACTTGGGAAAGTCAAGAGGAGTACCATGGCTACTATATTCTAGAGATTGAGCCTCCGGTGATGAAAGAGTGAAAAGATATGAGCATCTAAGTGTTGGGTTCCTGATAGGCAGAGCAAACTGAGGAAGAACTGACTGGCATAACATCAGACTTTAATCCGGATGAGAAATTGATGATGGTTAAGTTATTTAAGAGATCATACATGGTTGGCCGACATGATTGATGACTTCTATGTCTATGTTTTTTTATACGCATCACATATTAAGCATGGATTCAGTCGACAGATCGGTGTTTAGTAAATATCTTGAGTATTCCAGTTGCTGACTAGAAAGATGTTGAAATCCTTGGTGCGTATATATATACCAAATAGATTTTGGTATGAAGGAGTGAATGTGGTGGTATAGTGTGCGAGAAAAGGTAGAGAGAAATGTGGGAGAAGCAATACAAGTCCGGTATGTGACAGAACAACAGCACTAAAGTAGAGGAAGAATGAAGTGTAGTAGATCAGTATATTGAGCCTAACCGGAACTGAACCTCAGTATACGTGGATGCCTCTTTTTAGTTCAAACATTACATCCTTGTAGAAAGTGAGTCTCTTGTAGGCAGTGTGCCTCATGTGAGCAGTGTGCTCAGGCAGTGAGCCCTAATTAGCAAGTGCCATTTTGTACTTCTTATTCTTTTAACAGAGAATACAATCTTAGGTTAGTCAGCCATGGTTTTTCCCTTAACAGGGTTTTCCACGTAAAAATCCTTGTGTTATGTGTGTTGATTTCTTTTCTGCTCTCATGATTATGCATGTTTGTATGTTTTGATGTTGCACTAATTGATAAAGAAGAAAAGAAAGTTAAATATTTAAGATAACTGATTCACCCACCCTCTCAGTTATCTACCTTGTTTCCAACAATTCGTATCAGAGCTAAGTTCCTCCAAACAGAGCCTAACAGCTTGAGGAAGATCTAGGAATCTCAATGGATATGTATGGTATGAGGGAACAACTCCAGTCTGCCCTAGATGATCTTGAGCAATCTCACTCTGAAGTCAATAACTTGAGGGAAAGACTCAAACAAGATGATGATTTCATAAATGAACTAAAAGAAAAACTGAGTATCTCTGTAAAAAAGAGAAAGGAACTACTTCAACAATTAGCAAGTCAAAATGAAGCCAATGATACTAATGAAGATCTGAATGAGAAAAACAAGTTATGTGAGAAGCTATCAAAAGAGGTCGTTATGGTAAGACATGAAATGGAATCAAGGGTTATGAAATTCACCCAAGAAATTGAAGATAATCTAAAACAATCTCTCAAGGAGAAGTGAGAAGACTGCCACAAAATGGATAGAATAATCAGGCATCTGGAATCTGATCTTGAAGAAGCTAGAGATAATGAAGAACAACTTGAGAATCAGATAGACACTCTTAAAAGAGATCTTCAAACAACAAATGAATACAAAAAGAAATTCAAGATAAGCTCTGCTCAACTTGAAGTTCTTCTTGAAAGCCAAAAGAGGGTAGATGACAAGCATGGCTTGGGATATGAGAAAGGTGAAAGTTCCAGATCCGGTCAGAAGAACTCTGGATCAGGAAATCCAAGGAATAGATATCCATCCTTTAATGGATACTGCTACAATTGCAACAACTTCAGTCATAAAGCAACTCAGTGCAAAAAAAAAAATGAATCAAACTAATTCATCGTTCTCCGGATAGTGTTTCAACTGCAAAAGGTATGGTTACAAATCTCATGAATGTAGAAATATGCAAATAAACAATTCATTCAATGGTAGATGCTTTGCATGTAATAGAATGGGGCATATGGCTAATCAATGCAGATCAAGAGGATATCAGCCAAATATGAAAAGAAATATTATTTGCTACAACTGCAATAGATTTGGTCATATTGCCAAATTCTACAGAAGTAAGAATCAGGATAAAAAGTGTCCAGTGCATCGTAATCAAAATCAAGACAAGGGAAAAGGAAAAGTGAATGCGAATGAAGTTCAAAGGGAGATGAACAAGATTTGGGTGAAGAGGAGTACAGAAAATGCTGGGGATGGATCCGCACCAGAATTTGGTGTTGATATTCCTTCCAGAAACTAAATAGATGAGCTCTGGCTCAGGGGGAGTCACAAACGAAAATAAATTCCCCCAGCCAGTCAATTGGTGCCTGAAATTGGCACATGAAAAGTTGCGGATTAAAGGGTTCTCAGAGAAATATCTAAATAACCCTCAGTAAAAATATGAAAGATTTGCAAGGAGTTTTGAAGAGATTAATCATCCAAGATTGTTCCGGTTTGATAGTCATCCGGTAAAAATAGGATTTTCACAGTTAGATCCGGTATGACTCAAAGTTGAAATATCTTGATCTGTGGATAAATGGAATGATTGGAGAAAGGGAGATACATTGTCAATTATCACCAAGAATAATTCTAAGTGCATTTCAGTGATTCAAAAGGATCTCTCTCAGGACAAGGTCAGAATAAGGGAACCAGAATGACTTAAGGTGTGCATTTATTGCAATATGAAATTAGGGTTTGCACAAAAATATAAGGGTTATTTTATTCATCATTTGCACATTTGCATTCGAGAAGAAAAAGAAAGAGCTCTGCAAACAAGATTGCTTCAACCCTCTCAAAGATCAACTGTAGAATCTGACTCAACCAGCAATCATTTCCGGCTCATATCGTGAACCCTAGAAGCATAGAAAGGTATTTCTGTTCTTGAATATCTCTCTCTGAATCTTTTGCATGATGGCTACTCCAAATGTTATTAAGATCACTAATAGGCCGTGCCCTAAGTTCAAGAAACATCCTTACAAATCCCTAGAAGTTGATCCCTTAGGCACCTTCTCTAGCATTTTGCATGGGGTTCTGCACGTAGAAGATGTTAAGGTATACATCCATGCAAATATTGAGGAATTTGGAGAATCAAAGCTGATGGATATCTACCATAAACAACTAATAGATGAAACCTTTGAACTCAAACCTCAATACAAGGCCATCCGGGATAAGCATTTTGGACATTGCATCCACTTTCCCTATTTCGCAGAAGATAAATGGGTGTGGTATGTTCTTAGTAAAATACATGACAACTTCATGTGGTTTATGAGGCCATTCAAGATAACAAAAGATGCCATTGGGACAGTAACCGGATTGCACTCATCCGATGGGTTGCCTGCTCTCAAATCTATCAAGAATCAGACAGTGAGTGAGGCTACCGAATCAAAGTTTGAGAAGAGAGCAATGACAATAGAAGATATCACAGATCCGGATATCAAATTTGCCTCTATGATAATTGGCTACAAAATATATCATTCCAGCAAGGAAAACTCTGTATCCGGAACTACAATTTATACTACATATCAGATGCTAAGGGAAAATGCAAACTATGATCTATGCAAACTTCTTCTAAGCCAACTGTTAGAAAAATTACAAAAGATCAAGAAGGACAAGAAGAACTCATTCAAGTATGGTGGCCTAATACTATGTCTCTTCTTTTACTATATGAATGAGCTACCCGGATCTAGTGGTTGGGTATGGCAAAATGACAGATTGGTTGCCATACAAATCAGAGATTACATGTATGGGCTTGGTGATGCCAAGGCTCAAAGCACAACACTCTGGGGATACTTTAAAAACTTGCAAAGTATGATGCAAGCTAGAGAAAGAATTCCCCAATCTATTGTAAAAAAATACAAGGATACAATGTGTTTCATGGTAGACACTAATCAATGCCTAATGGAGGCAGTGGAGCTCAGAATAGTCTAGATTATGCCAATGGGCTATGAGGTAGATGAGAAAATTATGAAACTACATGTCCAACACTTGCTAAGGCAACTGAAGGATTCTGAGGTAGAAAGGTTTGGAACCTTTCAAGAATTAAGTGTAAAAATACATGTTGAACTGAGACAGCTAGAAATGAAAAGAAAAGTGATAAGGGAAGTAGAGGAAATTGCTAAGAAATATGGCATATCAAAGGAGGTAGTTGATGCAAACAGAGAAAAAGTAGAAAGAGCAGAGAAAGAGAAACAAGAAGTAGAAAAAGAAAGTGTTCCAGTGCAAGCTTCCTCTTGGACTAGGTCCTCCAAGAGCTCTGCACTTGCCACTTCTAAGAACTCAAGATTCTCCAAACCGGAAGCCAAGACATCCGGTAAGGGAGAAAAGAGAACAAAAACCAAGGCCACAAGGTCCTATATAAGTCAAAAGGATGATGAAGAAATAGAGACCGATGAGGAAGTTAAGAAAATGAGGAAGAAGAAGAAAACATCAGGTGAATCCTCTACTAGTGCAAACAAAGAAGAAAAGGCAGAAGAATTTGTTGAAAGGTCTACTCTCTCTATTGATGATATCATCAAGGCAGTCACAGTGGATGGAAACTTGTAACTAGTCACTGAATTTTATGATGAATATAGTGATACTAACAAGAAAATCTTGGAAGATGCTACAGTCAAGTATCTAAACATCTATAATAAGGCATTCATTGAAATCATCTCTCTAATTCCCAAAAGTCTAGAGAAGGAACTTGAACTAAAAAAGGAGAATGCTAAGGCAAAGGACCTTGAGATCCAGGAACAGATTGTAATTCAACTCTATCCTTCCATTACTCCAAAACAAATGACCATGATCTTCAAAGACTGCAAGGATGAGTTCCAGAGCAAAGCTAGAATGAACAAACTTATGCTTGGAGAGACAGATCAGGTAGCAAAAGAAACAGAAGACATCCTCTAGAATGCCTACAAGACATTCAATCTTCCTGTTATAGAGGACATAGATGATGAACCTTCTGCCATGGATGATGAAGGACTAAGTACATCAAAAGAAGAATATACTGAGAAAAATGCAGAAGAGCCAAAGGAGATAGGTGAGGAGAGGACTAAGGACTTGGATTCTTTTGTTCCGAAAGAGGAAGTCCATGAAGAAGTTAACATCTCTCTTCCAGATCCTCCAGCAAACTCCGAAACTGAAGGAGAAGGAAGAAAAGAGGAGAAATTGAATCAAGTGAAGGAGGAAAATGGAAGAGAAGAAGAACAAACAGAGAAGACCTCTGATGACAACTTTGAGGCTGCAAAAGGAAAGAAGTCTTCGGCAAGAGACACTGCAGAAGCAATGAAGAATTTCTTAACCAAGGAAATGATGGAGATAGATGAACCAGAATTGTTCCAAGTACCACTCAATTTTGATTCTCTCTCTCCGGTCCAGACAATGAAGATTGCATCATTTGCCCAAGCCAAAGCAAAAGAGAAGCTTTTGAAGTTTCACATGGAAGATTGTGAGCTGATAGAAATTGCATTAGGAATGCTAGAGAAGATCATGCCATCCTTCCAAAAGGATCCTTTGGCCTCTCCATCCGGTAATCTCAAATCTTTGATATACTCTGTCAACACTCTTTGATTCCTTAGAGAAATCAGCAGAAGAAAAGGTCCGGAAAGAATTTTTGGGAAAGAGATTCTCTGAAGTACAGGGACTCATAGCAAATGATAGGAGAAATCTAGATATTGGGATAAAGAGCCTAGTAAATACTCTTAAAGATGGCAGAGAAATATACAAATTTTGTCTATCTTGGTCCATAGTGACAGAAGACATTGCCAAGAAGGTGGAAGAACAAGTGAGTTAATTGTCAAGTTTATCTTAGAATTTTGATCCTTTCACCTCATCCATAATGAATCAAGAGTGTCAGTCTATTGCCACTATAAATGAAATAAAGAGGTTTGAAAAGGAGAAGAAGAATAGAATAAGCAGGCTGAGTGAACTAAGAGGGATAATTATCCCTAAGTTAGAGGTAATGCATGAGGCCCTAACTGATGCTCAGACTACAACCCAGACCAATGATCTGGTAGACTTAAGAAGGATAGAAGATTTTACATTTTTGTTGAGTGGCCACATTTCAATTCTAGACAGGATGAAGCAGAGTTGGGCGACAAAAGTTGTACAGTTGAAGACCACCTTTACAGATATACTTAAGTATATGTAAGTATAACATGTATATATACTTATGCGGATATGTATAGGTTGATTTTTGCATATTTTTGTGTGTGGATTCTACCCTTTGCCATTGATGTCAAAGGGGGAGTGAGAAGTAGTGAAAAATGTGGAATCCAACAAAAGGGGAGCTCTAGTAAAATGTACATAAGATAGAGCATCATCCAAGGGGGAGTTTGCTATGACAATCATTTTTCACTAAGTGTTGCCATCAATGCCAAAGGGGGAGATTATTGGCAAGAGACACTGTGTGGCTTCATGATTGTTGTCATTGATGGCAACAAAGTCTATCCCACATATCCGCAGAGCATAGTATGTCTATACCGGAAGCTAGATTGAAGAGTGTTTTGGTCTGGTGAACAAGAATAGAGCATGTAGCAAGGTCCAACAATCAGGTCCGGATCTCTTAGAGGATGTATCTCAGCAAAGTACCAACTTGGAAAAGTCAAGAGGAGTACCATGGCTGCTATATTCTAGAGATTGAGCCTCCGGTGATGAAAGAGTGAAAAGATATGAGCATCTAAGTGTTGGGTTCCTGACAGGTAGAGCAAACTGAGGAATAATTGACTGATAGAACATTAGACTTTAATCTGGATGAGAAATTGATGATGGTCAAGTTATTTAAAAGATCATACATGGTTGGCCAACATGATTGATGACTTCTATGTCTATGTTTTTGATACGCATCACATATTAAGCATGGATTCAGCCGACAGACCAATGTTTAGTAAATATCTTGAGTATTCTAGTTGCTGACTAGAAAGATGTTGAAATCCTTGGTGCAGATATATATACCAGATGGATTTCGGTATGAAGGAGTGAATGTGGTGGTATAGTGTGCGAGAAAAGGCAGAGAGAAGTGTGGGAGCAGCAATACAAGTCCGGTATGTGACAGAACAACATCACTAAAGCAGAGGAAGAATGAAGTGTAGTAGATTAGTATATTAAGCCTAATTGGAACTCAACCTCAACATACGTGGATGCCTCTTTTCAGTTCAAACATTTGGTTACCTTCTATATCCTTGTAGACAGTGAGTCTCTTGTAGGCAGTGTGTCTCTTGTCAGTAGTGTGCTTAGGCAGTGAGCCCTAATTGGCAAATGCCATTTTGTACTTCTTATTCTTTTAACAGAGAATACAATCTTGGGTTAGTTAGCCCGTGGTTTTTCCCTTAACAGGGTTTTCCATGTAAAAATCCTTGTGTTATGTGTGTTGATTTCTTTTTAACTCTCATGATTATGTATGTTTGTATGTTTTGATGTTGCACTAATTGATAAAGAAGAAAATAAAGTTAAATATTTAAGATAACTGATTCACCCCCCCTCTCAGTTATCTACCTTGTTTCCAACACCACCATTGTTGTAATTTGTTTCCTTAAGATTATATCACACTCTTGCTTATCTTTTGAAAGGAAGCAAGGTATGAGGAAACACTTCCTACACTGATCTATTGAGGAAAGATATATGCAAATTTTAACTTTTATAGTTACAGGTTATTAGATGCACATTAACAGAAAGGTAATAACAACATCCATATGCAAATACTAAACTCACAACACAAGATATACATGGGTAAAACCTTTTCAGGTAAAAAACCCCACACTCCAAAACCTGCACAATGTATTATCAAATCAAAAGATGATTACAACACACTTGCAATGCAAGTTCTTTCAGGAGTACACATTGTCGATTCTCATTTGCATCCCATGACATTTCACATTCTCCAGCTGCTTATTTATCAAGCCTCTTTGTCAGTTATCCAATGTTAGTTTATCCATGTCGGCAAATAACAAAATAATTGCTGACACCTTTATTAAATATAGGGCATTTTTAGCTTTGCCCCCTTGCACTCCCCCATTAATTACTTTGGGGGGAAACCACAGCTGACAAAGTCAGCAAAATTTACAAGGTGCTGACTATGGGATCCTAGAACATAGTGCTGAATAAACAAATACAACATTAAGAACTTGCAAAGGTTGAGACACCTTAATTCCTAACATCTTTGTGGGTTGAATACATTTCCTACTTATCTCTGTCATATAGGGATTTTCTTGGGAATCTACTCTAAGTCACCGAGTAAGATTTTACTTTATCAATATTGCATTATCATCTGTCATAGAAGCACTTAAAATTAAGAGCATAGAATTTTATTAATCAATCAATCTCGTAGTCGTTGAAGTGGAAACACCAAAAATAGGGTTTGACTAAGGCAAACTCTTATACAACCCAACCCTCTCTTTCGTCTATGCATTTGTAGGTTTCGTTAGGAATCTTAGCGGCAGGAAGAAGGACTGAAGAGAGTGGCACAAAGATCGAGGATATGAATCCATATTGTACTTGCATCATATAGACTACAACACAAATGTGCAGATGTCCCCACGACACATTGTTGTCCTCGACAATGAGGCTATCCGCCTAGTGTCAGGTTCCTTATCATTTTGTCTTTTCATTTATTCACTTCATTTCTTAAAATTCTATTTATTGCTATTCATTTCTGTTAAAACATAAAGTGGTTCTGTAGACGTAGATTTTGTGTAAAACATTAGCTAATAGAACCCTAATGTAATGTTAGTGAAAAGCTCCCTTGATTGATATGTTCAGTTGAGGAGTAGTTTTTCCTACATCACATTTTGGTGAACCTGACATGTTTCAACTTGTAGTGCCTTCTTTCTCATTCAAGTTTCTTTTCTTTCTGATTTTTTTTTGGCCGCTACCTCGAACCCCAGCCTTCGGCAAGATCTAGTAATACCTTTCTTAATTCTCTCCTATATTTCTAAGTTAGCATGTTCTCTTCTCTTCTTACATCACTTTCCAACTTCTCTCAAAGGGTTAGTGGAAGTGATGTTCCATTCAATGCATGTGATGGTGACTTAGCTCTTCCTATGTCACTCTATTCTTTTGATCCCTCTCCTAAGATTCCTCCTATTTATGAGGATATTTTGGCACAAGAGGATGAAATCATAGATACTTTTCTCAACATTACTTTACCTACTCTTCATTGCAATGCTATCCCTTCTAGAGATGAAGCATTAGTGGATGAAGAGCCTCACCTCATATTGGACCCTCCATGGATAGATGTTGAGCATACTTCTTCTATTTCTACATCATGCATTTCTCAAACAGATAATAATGTTAATTCAATCATTATTAATCAACTTATCCTACCCGCTAAGGGGATGTTGGATAAGTGTATTAATATTTAAAATCGTCCTTTTATTCTTAAAATCATTATGCATAGGGTGCCTAATCCATCCTCGCTCTCTTGTCATGTGATCATTGTTTGAGGTATTCCTAAAAATCCTCGAGCTTCGAATCACTAGTTGGAAGTTACTAAGTCTATAACTCAAAATGTATATACTCGGTGAAACAAATAGGATACTCCTATCCCTATTTCCCTTCCACCATCTCCTTGTCTTTCTACTGATATCACTTTTCATTTCTCTAAACTCCCTTTTGCTAAAGTTCAGAAGCAAAATGATGCTCTTATGATTCTTGTAGCTATAAACTCGACTGGGATTTAGAGAACCCTTATTGATAGTGGTTCCAGTCTCAATATTTGTAGTTTAGACCTCCTTAATCATCTTGAAATCAATGTGTCTTCTATTTCTCCTTCAAATACAATCATCAGAGGTTTTGATAACGTGCGGCCCACACAAATTTAGGCACTATCACATTGCCTATTGCGTTAGGCCCCGTTACATTACCTATTGAATTTCATGTCATGCAGGAGAATATTTCTTATAATCTTCTCCTTGATAGACCATGGATTCATTCCATGGGAGTAGTTCCGTCTACCCTTCATCAATATCTTAAATGTCTTTATAATGGTAAAGTACGCAAGGTAAGTGTTGATCATGACCCCTTTCAATATTGTCAACAAGTTGAATTGGGTCACGAGAAGCCTGCTCTTTATTATCTTTGTAATTTTATACCTTCTACAACAAATTCTCAAACACCATCATCACCATCTATTCATGATGATGTGCCTTCCTCATCTAATGCATGTCTTGGTGATGGTTGGGGCTCCTTAGACTTCACCGCGCATGGGCATGATGAATATAAGGTTGACTCTTCTCACTCTGACATTCCCACATTCAACAAGGATATGTATTCTAGTATTATAATCAATCCCTCTTCTCATGTCACTTATTTTACCGCTTCTCTTACAATATGTGCATACACTTCTCATTTGAACAAGACTAGTGATGTTGATTCTCCTCCTCTTTCTAATTTGGAGACAAAATTCTTTCTAAGCATGGATATAATGGAAATCGTCTAGGACACATGGAATAAGGAGTTAAGGTCCCTATGGAACCTACACCACACTTACCTTCTACAATGGGTTTATGTTTCTGGCTTTCTCCTGTGTCTACATCCCCTCCATTATTTGAGGTCTCTATGGTCTCTTCTTTTCAAAAATCAAGCCTTCCTCCACAACAAAAAGGGTTGCTTCCTACTCCATCTCTTCCATATAAACAAGAGCGTATCTTGCCGAGGCTTCTCAAAGCTCGCTTGATCACTCTTCCTCCTCCTACACAAAAAAAGTTTCCTGAACACATTCAATCAATACTTCCTTTCTATGCATATCGTCGAGTGCTTGGCCATTCCACCAGTGAATTCCACACCTTGCAAGACAAAATTCAACAACTTCTTGACACTAGTGCTCTCACTCTTCCTATTGTAGAAGCACCTATCTCTTCTCTACATGACAGGTGATATTGAGCATGGCCTCTATCCGGTTCATGGTTCTTTCTCTATTTTCTCATGAGACTACTATGTTGCTACCCACTATGTGGCACCTATAGCTTTGTTTGTTTGCTCGTTGCCATTCATGGTGGTACAATCTCACATGCAATCATACTTCATCTTTGGTAGAAACACAATATTCTGTTCATGGTTGCCCTCACCCATCTTCTGGGGGACAGTGACAACTCATTCTAGGGGTGTGCATTCTTCATCAGGGTCACCCCTCCTTGTTCTTCCCCATTTCTTTACCTTAAAATATTTTCATATTATACATGCTAATATTTTAAGGGGGGGCATATATTCTCCTCACATGTGCATCCCTACATGCACCCTTCTTTATTCACACCCCCTAAGGTGTATCTTATTTTGATTCACCCTTGAGGTGTTGCAGTTAATGCTCCCTGAAGCATTCACCCCCTGTGGTGTTGGTATTTGATACGCTCCCTAAGGCATTGGTTTTTTATATGCTCCCTGAAGCATTGGTGTTTGATACACTCCCTGAGGCGTTGGTATTTGGTACATTCCCTGAGGCGTTGGTAGCATATGATCACCTAGCATAATGCAACTTTCTAGTTTGTGATCCATGTAGTCTATGAGCCACCTAACATAATGTAGCTTTCTAGTCTGTGTGTCTCATATGACTTACCTTTTTACACTCATGTTTACCTAGCATAATGCATCTTGTTAGTTCATGATCCATGATGGTATTGTTATTTGCATGAACCCTAGCAACAAAGCAAGCTAGTGTCTGAAGTCATGTACTCTCTTCTTCATCCATATTGATTGTTCCCTATCTATCTATATATCTTCTCTCCTTGAAACAATCGATCAACTCATTATATTCTTCTATCTCCATTTAAGAATTCCTCTATTTGTGGTGTTCTTAATTTTTGTTGTATTTTGGAGATGACACATGATATTGAGACAACCTTTCACATTGAGTTCTCTTTCACTTCGCTGACTCAAAATTTTTCTTTTCTTGTTGTGTGTCTCTCTCCTCTATGTATGTGATGTTTATGTTTATATATACGTTTGTGATGTTTTGACATAGTGGTTTTGCAAGTTTTTATGCTCTAACACTATTGTTTTGCAGGTTTTTGTTGTCTAACATATTAGTTTTGTAGGGATTCATCCTAGAGGTTTGTTCATCTACTTGAAGAGCTCTGCATCCTCTATAGTATCCTTTTGGCTATCTTTTTCATGCTTATTTACTTTCAGTACTTTCTTTCTAGTACTTTATCATGCATATGCACATAGTGTCATATTCCCATTAAAGTGGGGGCTAAATGTAGTGTTGTAAATTATGCGTGCTCACAATTTCACACTATGTTTGATACTCACTTTAGTGTCCACTCACTTAGTGTGTTTTAGGATCATTTCTAGCCTTGGTTTTACCCTCAACCCACAAGATGTGCCTTTGCGCTGCTTTGAACCTTTCTGCTTATCATATCACAAAAACCATAAAAGTGCCAAAATCCTAGCTCAATCCCAAGTTGATTAGACCTTTCAAGAACTAGAATTGCAAAGACTCTAGTGCTTAGCACGGATGTTTGCACCACACGTAGATGTCTTGAAAGCCTTTATCAGTCTTGCGATCATTTTTGGAAGTTGTCTTTTTACTTTCACGATTTGTCAATATTTTCTTGATGCTTATCTGCTCCCAAACGACTCCTTTCCTTGGTTTTTTTTCCTTTTCCTCTCTATTTAAGCAAGCAGATTTTCCATTGCAAAGGATCAATCATTTTCCTTTCATTGCAAAGCTCTACCAAAATTGAGAGCCACCATTACTACAATTTGTTTGCTTAAGATTATCACACTCTTGCTTATCTTTGTGGGTTGAATACATTTCCTACTTATCTCTATCATATAGGGATTGTCTTGTGAATCCACTCCAAGTCACTGAGTAAGATTTTGTTTTATCAATATTGCATTATCATTTGTCACTGCTCATTATAATTCTAGATGCACTTAGAATTAATATCACACACTTTTTATCAATCAATCAATCTAGTTATCATTGAGGTGGAAACACCAAAAATGGGGTTTGACTAAGGCAAACTCCTATACATCCCAACCCTCTCTTTCATCTATGCATTTGCAGGTTCTATCAAGAAGCTCGACAATAGGAGGAAGGACCAAAGAGACTAGCATGAGGATCGAGGAAAATAATCTATATTGTACCTTCTCTATACAGACTACAAAGTGGCGCGTAAATGTCCTCACAGCGTGCTATCATCCTGGATAGTGAGGTTGTTCACCTAGTACTAGGTTCCTAATCATTTTATCTTTTTATTTATGTACTTCATTTCTCAAATTTCTATTTACTGCTATTCATTTCTGTTAAAACATAAAGTGGTTCTATAGACATAGATTTTGTGTAAAATATTAGCTAACACAACCCTAATGTAATGTTAGTGAAAAGCTCCCTTGATTGATATGTTCAATTGAGGAGTAGTTTTTCCTATATCACAATATCTTGGGTATATGAGCTCCTTTTTCAATGTATTTTTTGATTTGGGCTATTTTTCATGTTCTTCATGTTGGTGCAAGTATAATCTTATAATGTATCAGAGTGGGAAAGTTGCCTTTGGTTAGTCTTTTTTTTAATATCTAGGATCATAGATCTTGTTTTTTCTTGAAAGACATAATATGCTCTTCTATTGTATTGTATAATGATCAAGAGAATCAGAAAAGTTTTTTAGAAATACTAGATTTTGGAGAGTTCATCTTTGTGGCTTTGTATTGCAAGTGTATTTTGGAGATTGGCAGGGAAAATCAGAGCTCACTATTGAGTCCATGAGATAGTGAATTTTTCCTTTTCTTATGTCCAAATTAGATATTGGAGGCTATATGTATGAGGGTTTTCATTAGAGAGGTGCATGCAAGATTCAACAAGTAGACATCATTTAGGGGACTTGCCATAATGTTCAGAAAGCCCAGAAATCCATAGATTGATTGTTAAATCGTTGAAATCAAAGCACTATGCTTTGAACCTTTAAGGAAAAATTCTACCCGCCATGCTAAATATTCTTTGACATTGTATATATTTTGCATTATGTAGACATTTACATTACTAGAGCTATATTTGTATGGAGGTATTTTTTTTGTGATTTAAAATTGAATTTTTTAATTCCACATAGTTTTTACATAAGGTACCCCTTTACTTGTGATATTCTAAATCTACTCACCACATAAGTGAATGAGGTAGACTCAAAATGGCACATGCATTGCACCCTTGCTAATAACATGGATCAAATTACCTCTCTTCTCGGAAAAGATAGATAAGCAAATGAGAATTTGATTGATCACTCTTCATGGGGAAGGAGAATCTCATGGATGGTAGCGATATATTTGTATAGAGTGAAGGTTACACTAATGGGTTCACTTACTTCATGAGGAAGAAGTGTATGATGGCAAACTGTGGTGTTGATGTGAGGAGTTGGATGCAAGGTGGTTAGAGTTTGAGTTTTTGATGTGTTTAAATGTTATCTTTGCAATGCTATTGTTGTGATTTTGGCATCAATAAATTCGATAAGCTTTTCTTAGAGAATGAGTTCTCTTATGCAAGTCTCTTCTCTTATCTACCTTTGTTTGTTATCTTCTTAGATTTACCTAAGAATGGGTACGCTCTCTTGAATTTTGTCCAAAATTACCTCAACCTAATCTTCTTTGATCCCTCGACACATTTGGCATGAAATGCCAAGTGAGAGATAGGAGACTCAAAAGAAAGTGATTTTGGCATGTTTGTTTACTTTGTTGAAGTTGTGATGTTTGTTTTGTTTGTAATTTTATTTAATGTTTGTTGAATGCCTCATGATGGAATTGAGGGCTTCTTCTTGTTTTGAGCTTTTAAAAGTTGAAATATTGTAGCTAGGAATGCTAATTGGAATGCATACAAAAAATAATCTATCCTATTTATTTTCTCCCCTTTTCTAAAATAAAAAGTGAATTAATTAACTATATGAAACCAATTATTTATATATAACTTTGTCATGCAACCTATGCTATGTTTTTGGAGTTTTTGATTTTCAAGAAAAGCTTTAAAAGAAACTTCTAATCTACTTGCAAGATGCAAAATGTATTTTAAATCTAATTATAGCTAAGGAAGTAAATTCTAAACTAAGAAATAGAAATGAAGTATTACAATCTTCAAGCAAATTTTAGTGATCATGCTTTTGAAATTGAAACTTCAACAAATGAAAATGCTTTTGAAATTGAAAATCTAGATGAAGCTTTTGTTTGCAGTTGTTGTGATTGGAGTCCTTAGAGGATCCAACTTTTATCCATAGTTTCTGTTATATGTAAAAAGTGGGAAGATGATAAATAGTTTCAAGATCTATCAGATCAACCCTCCTTTCATAATAACACTCAAGGACAACAACCAAGCCAAGTCACTACAGATGAAGAGGACTGATCAACTACAGGTTGGTCTACTTACGAATGATATGGAAAGACTGATTAGTTTGAAAGATTTGTTAAACCCTAGGTTCAACAGCCTCAAACCCTAATTATAATGAAATCAGGTATAGACGAATAAACTGCTACAAATCACTGCACATGAAGATACTCAGGAAGGATTAGAAACTCACTAGAGTTGGATTTCTAAAGGCAAAGACTTTGTGGACTATGGGGTGGGTGCTCAAGTCCAATAGGGCAACCTTTCTATAGATTTAGAACAAAGAGATGTTGTAGACTGCACCCAGATCCCGAGTTCTGAACCAAGTCTATTGGGAGGACTACGGGGCGGGTGCCCTAGTCCAGTAGGGTAGATTTACAACACTTTTTCCTCAAATCTTGAATCCTTATCTTCTTAATTGCTTCTCTTCACCTTAACTTCATAAGATTCTGCACCTATAACCTACAATCACAAAGAGAGGGGTTGGGGGTTGTGGTGTTTAGGAGCTTGCCTCGGTCAAGCCCCAAAATGACATTCAAGTCTTTAGACACCGTTGTTAGATAGAGTGCATGCCCAAGGGAGGGCATAGGCAAAAACAATGATGAAATAGATTGATTGAAACACAAATAGATGTCACCTTGGAGATGAAGAGCCTTCAAACCATGAGGAGATGGATTGATGAAGCCAAATCTGCAATAAACAAACACAATAACAACACAATTCTACTTTGCAACACAATACATGCCTTGAAATCCCTTAGCTCAAAGTCACAAGTTTTGCATTATCCATCTAGGTGTAAAATGAAGTCTTAAACATGTTTATATATGCATTCTCGCTAACTTTTGTAATTCAAATTGAAAAGGCTGACAAAGGAAAACCTTTTGAGAGGGCCCAAGCTGACACATTTAAATTTGGGTCCTGACAAAATAGGTCTAGACTAGGGCACAGGTGCCCAAGTCCCAAGGCCATATTTTGGTCTTGATTAAGGTTTAGGACTGATGCCTAGGTCCCATTTTGATGCAGAGGCATCCACACTAAAACCTTGACATACAGCATGTATGTCTACAACCCTTCATCATCATCATATTTTCTCTTAACATTGTCAGCATCATCATATTCGGCTATCGGCAACATCATCACATTCGGCAAGCGCAAACATCCTCCTGATGTTCACTGTTCATCTTACCGCCAAACTCTATCTTTCCTTACGCACCTTTCCTTCGATGCTTACGTCACCCCGATATCCTGATGACGATTATCCTGATGACGATGACGTCACATGCAGTTCCTTCAATATCCTGCTGTCGGCCAAACTTAACATTATCAGCCCGCGATGGTTTTATCAACCCGATCTTCTACCTTATGCCGATACGCTCCTCCTCGGCAACACCTGATGATGATCACCCTAATGTACATTCACCTTATGCAAACGATTGCATCATGCTCACCTCCATCTACTCGGGTGACGCCCGAAGTAACTGCAGGATATACACAGAAATATCCTGATGATGCCGTTGTGACAGATTTTCCCAACCTTAGCAGATTTTCACCGTTCCGAACCTCCTGGGGTGACCCGATCCGCTTCCTGGACAACTTTCCAGACTCGAACTATCAGCACGACCTAGCACATACCCATGCTAGGGTTCTCAACACCTCTTGATTGCGATCCTGCAAACATGCACATGAACAAACAGAAAATGCAAACTAAATCCTAAACTACTGTACATAGCCATTCCACCGATTCGACGAATCAACCGGTGGAATGGATCAGCGAATCCATGAAACCACCAGAACAGCCACACGATTAAACAATGGAATTCAACAGAGAATGAACACAAACAGGATCTCTTTATTGATTTCAAAAGATGCAAATACAGTATTCTGTCTCACTCTCAGCAAAGTCTGATCGATGATCTGCAATACTATGTATAAAACCAACCGATCCTCATGCATAAATAGGATCTCTTGCGAGTACTACCGACCCGACTCCAAATGGCTGGGAGCTTCCAAGCGGCTGGGAGGATCCAACCGAACATACAGCATAACAGCTGTCCTAACAACCTACCTAAAAATAGTAAAGTATGGTCAACATGACCTTATTACATGCATTGGTCTTACAAGACCTTCTTGGAAACATTAACAAGACTCAAAACAAACTAATTGCCTCATGGAGGCCAGCTGTCAGGTAGGTGCTCTTGCACCATACTCCCCAACAGAAAAGAACTCATGTCCCATGAGTTAGGATGTGGAAGTCCTCCACCTTTACACTTTGTCATGTCAGTGTTCTGACCTGTTCCAGCTTTGTCCTCTGCTGGCTCTCGGCTGCTCCAAGACTTCTGAACTGTAACTTGCTGTCTTGCAAGTAAATCCTCATGCCTGTTAATATAGGCCCTTCTCACACATACCTTGTGTTTGTCAGGTTATCTTACCAGAACCTCTGTCTGAACTGCCTCTTGAACTTCTGCAATGTTCAACTCTGTCTTTCTTTCAACCTTTATAGGACAAACAATAGTCCCAACTATGACAACATCCTTGTCACCCCTCTCAACTGGTTGCTGTTTGCAAACCTGTTTCTGAACCTGCTGCTGACCTCTGTCAGTCACAACTGAAACTTTCTTCAACCTGTTGTCCTTAACAACTCCTTTCCCTGCAGTGTCCTCAACTGCCTTTATGCCTGTTCCTATAGGCTTATGCACAAATTCCTTCTTTCCCACTAAAATGATTTGGGCTGCCCCCTGTGCTGCAGCATCTTCCTGCAATGGCATCAACATAATAGTTTTCCCATCTTTCTTGATGGTGTAAGTATTAGCATACCCATCATACAGTACCCTCCTATCAAATTGCCATGGTCTACCCAACAGTAGGTGACAACATTCCATGGGCAAAATGTCACACAAAACTCTATCATGATATGCTCCAATCTGAAAATCAACATATGCCTGTTCATAGACAAAAAGTGATTGACTATCACTCACCCAAGATGCCTTGTAAGGGTGTTGGTGTGGAATCCTTTTCAAATTCAGTTTATCCACCATTTCCTGAGATACCATGTTGTCTGTTGAACCAGTATCAATGACAACCTTACACACTTTACCTTTGCTCTTGCATGTGGTCTTGAAAAGAGCTCTTCTTTGCATCATATCCTTTGATGCCTGCAAACTAGTTCTCCTTAGCATCAATGCTTCTCCCTCCTCAGGATACCCATAATTGTCAGGAACTCTATCTTGATAAGTGTTTAAACCTTGCACACTTTGATCTACTTTCTCTTCTTGCACAAGTTGTACTCCCTTGTCATTCGTTCTATCATTTCTGGATGATGAACCCTTGTTTTTTGGACATTTGAAAAATGGATGACCAAACTCACCACAGGTGTAACACTTGCCTGAAAATGTAGTAGAACCTCTACCACCTCCAAATCTGCCTCTATTACCTTTCCATCCACCTCTGAAATCAGACTGTCCCTGTCCTTTACCAATGTCTTCTTGACCCTCATTGGTTTGCCTTGTTGTAGGGGCTAATCCTCTTCCCCTCATATTGCTGCCTCTTCCTCTCATGGACTTATCTTGTCTCCTATTCATCTTTTCTTCAATCCTGATTGCCATTTGGTAACAATCCTCCACACTCTTAGGGTTAGCTAAAACTAACTCATCCTGTATGTTCAATCTCAAACCAGCCAAGTACCTAGCCACCTTTTCTACCTCATTCTCATGATGACTAGATCTCATACTTAACTTATAAAACTCCTCAGTATATGCCTTCACATCCATTTCCTTCTGCCTTAAAAATTGCAGCTTCTTAAACATCTGAATTCCATAATCCCTGGGCAAGAATTTACCTTTTATCCTTGCTACCATTTTATCCCATGAAGTGATCTTTGACTTCCCTTGTTTCCTTCTCTCGGATTGTACATAATCCCACCATACCAAAGCATGACCTCCTAACTTGGTCTTTGCAATCTTTACCTTCTGATCCTCAGCAACATCTTCACATTCAAAGTGATTATCAAGTGCAGCAATCCAATCCAGTAACTCATCTTCATTCAAACTTCCATTATACTTGGAAACATCAACCTTTACCTTAGGTTTATCACTCTGTACTGCCTTTAACAGTTTTGCAAATCTCTGGTCTTCAGCATCCAGATCTTCAGCTAGCTCTTCATACTCTTCAACAGCATCTTCGTCTTCTTTAGACTCACTGTCTTCCACTTCCCTCTTTTTGTTCTTCTCCAAGGCTACAAGCCTGGCTTGAAGTGCTTCAACAAGCTCCTTCATCTTCCTCATCTCTCTGGCATGTTTTTCCTTCATCTCCTGCAATTCCCTTGCAGTACCATTACCTTTCGGAGGCATTTTGTCAACCTCTCACTCCTCTACCTCTGTCCTTTCAGTGACAGAATCAACTCTACCTCTGCCCTTTCAGTGACAGAATCAACACACAACAGCCCAGACCTTTTGCTGAGCTCTGATACCACTATGATGCAGAGGCATCCACACTAAAACCTTGACATACAGCATGTATGTCTACAACCCTTCATCATCATCATATTTTCTCTTAACACTGTCAGCATCATCATATTCGGCTATCGGCAGCATCATCACATTCAGCAAACGCAAACATCCTCCTGATGTTCACTGTTCATCTTACCGCCAAACTCTATCTCTCCTTACGCACCTTTCCTTCGATGCTTACGTCACCCCGATATCCTGATGATGATTATCCTGATGACGATGACGTCACATGCAGTTCCTTCAATATCCTGATGTCGGCCAAACTTAACATTATCAGCCCGCGATGGTTTTATCAACCCGATCTTCTACCTTATGCCGATATGCTCCTCCTTGGCAACACCTGATGATGATCACCCCAATGTACATTCACCTTATGCAAACGATTGCATCATGCTCACCTCCATCTACTCGGGTGATGCCCGAAGTAACTGCAGGATATACACAGAAATATCCTGATGATGCCGTTGTGATGGATTTTCCCAACCTTAGCGGATTTTCACCGTTCTGAACCTCCTGGGGTGACCCGATCCGCTTCCTGGACAACTTTCCAGACTCGAACTATCAGCACGACCTAGCACATACCCATGCTAGGGTTCTCAACACCTCTTGATTGCGATCCTGCAAACATGCACATGAACAAACAGAAAATGCAAACTAAATCCTAAACTACTGTACATAGCCATTCCACCGATTCGACGAATCAACCGGTGGAATGGATCAGCGAATCCATGAAACCACCAGAACAGCCACACGATTAAACAATGGAATTCAACAGAGAATGAACACAAACAGGATCTCTTTATTGATTTCAAAAGATGCAAATACAGTATTCTGTCTCACTCTTAGCAAAGTCTGATCGATGATCTGCAATACTATGTATAAAACCAACCGATCCTCATGCATAAATAGGATCTCTTGCGAGTACTACCGACCCGACTCCAAACGGCTGGGAGCTTCCAAGCGGCTGGGAGGATCCAACCGAACATACAGCATAACAGCTGTCCTAACAACCTACCTAAAAATAGTAAAGTATGGTCAACATGACCTTATTACATGCATTGGTCTTACAAGACCTTCTTGGAAACATTAACAAGACTCAAAACAAACTAACTGCCTCATGGAGGCCAGCTGTCAGATAGGTGCTCCTGCACCACATTTGACATGGGTTGTGGGGGAAATTGCTCTGGGATAAGATTTAAACATGTAAAGTGTAAACACGAGGACCTAGGAGCTAAACTAGGAGGTAAAAAGGCATGTGATTACTTTTTAATCCATAACATTTAGCCCCCACTTTAATATATGTATGATCTTATGATTCAATACATGCACTAAAGTATGGTCAAAGCATAAAAACACATCAAACATGCCAAGCACATAAAGCTAAGACATACCCAAAGGTTGGAGGACTATTTCTAGCCCCCAATCTCAGGTAAGCACTAGAAAACACATGAAAGACACACAAGACACAATGAAGATAGTAAGAAGCACATAAAACATGGAGAACATAGTGAATCATGCAATACACAAAGAAGACATGAGAGCAATCACACAATATGTACGAAGAATACATTGATTTAACAACTAAAAATAAAATCCTAAACTAGGGGGTGGAGGGAGCTCATCGCTACGCGCCTTTAGAGCGCCAAAAACACGTAAAACAAAACCCAAAGTGTGGAGGGAGCTCATCGCAATGCACCTTTAGAGCACACCAGGGGGGAAACACGTCAAACAAAAACCCAAGTGTGGAGGGATCTCATCGCTACGCGCCTTTAGACCACACTCGGGGGAAGACACAACAAACACAAGGAAAACACACAGAATACACAAGCGCCACATACTATGCCATAGACACACTATACGTCTTATTTATGGAAAACATGAGCGATTGGAAGGAGCTTATTGCTAAGTCCCACCATCTAAAACATATTTCAAACACCCCTGATGGTTGAGCTATGCTACCACAACTGCCAAAAACACACTTAAGGGTGGACGACTCAAGATCCAACCCCGCCTCTGTAGAGGACTTTGTATAAAAGGATGTGCACTAGCTCAAGAGATACACCATCCTGCCTTCCACAGAAGGGATTTATATAAAAGGATGCACTCTAGCTCAAGAGATACATAATCCTACCTCATGATGAGGAATTTCTTGCTTGCAATTTAATAAGGATGTACACTAGCTCAAGAGATACACTGTCCTGCCTTGTGGTGAGGGCTTTCAAACATGCTTCGTTAGTGCCAAAATAATCAGAAAAATACCATTATATATGGCCCCACATTAAGGAGGGTATCAATCACATTAAGGTAGAGTGAAAACACACAAGGGAACAAGAGTTCTTAGAAAGCCCATGCCCCCAAAGGTGACATGTGCCATGATCGCTGAATGTTCCCACAAACACATCAATATGAATTGCTAAGATAATCAACAAGAGATAAGGTTAGAACATCTTACTCTAAGATAATAACCAAATCAAATCATGAAAGCTATACATAAATTAGATATTATATCACATAAAAAAACCAAGGCTACACTTGCAGGTTCAGAACCGAGTATATCCGTTGGGCTTATACTACAAATATCTTAGAACTGAGTGTAACAACAAGGTGAGATACAAAACAATATAAAGTGCGTAGAAGCGGATGTATTGCAAAGGTATGTTACAAGAGTTATGACAACATGATATATCACATGAAGTGATTCTACTAGTCAAGCGTCGGATATATATATCAACCCCATCTTCATATATGGACTAGGTCCATTTTTGCTTTCTTGCTGAAGGGACACACGGTCCTTATCAGTATTTATTTGTTTTTGTCATCCGCTAACTAGGTAGAATCACTAAAGAAGGTAAACAATAAAATGAGAGAGAAGAACCAAGTGCCTTAGGAACACCACATAGGAGAAAGCCCCCAATACATCATCCACAATGCTATGCCCCCAAGGCACAACACACAACAATAAAATAGAGGAGAGGAAATATATAAAAATGTAGAAACCAATAGAAGAATGGTCACAACAGGGGCAGTCTCCCGGTATCCTTAACCTTACAAGAATATCAAGGGTCATCCTAGGAGACCTAAACAACATGTAAAACATCACGTGGGAACACAACACAATGCTAACAACATATATATCTAGGAGGAGGCCACCCTTGAGAGCATCTGGAAAAGGTGTTGCATCTAGTGTGGCTAAAGGAGGGAGAAATAATTGATTTAGTGGGATATTTCTTGGTGGACAATCCATGTCCCTCATCGCAAGATGTACCGTATGTAGTTTTGGTCTTGTTGACATTGTATTAACATTAAGTTTAGAATGACATTAGGCTTTGGTGGGATTCAAAGAACGGTATCCAATACCGGTCATGTAGTTAATTCTAGTAACTTGTAAAGGTACTTTGATTCCTTGTTGGTTTACACCACAACCATTGCTTATGTAGTCACAATTTTTGTACAAAATTTGAAATCCACAACCATAGAGAGAGTCCATCTCTTTAGAAGATAGTGAGGCATTATAGGTTTTCATATTCTATAGTATAAGTAAGAGTATTGTCTTTGTTTTCTACTAAGGAAACTTTAGGTTTCTTAGGTGTTTCCAAATATTGCTTGGATGAGATCGATGCAACTTTTGATGTGTCCAGATTAGAGTTATTAAGTTTATATTCCCCTGCAAAGGAAGGAGTAACAACTAATGAACCCCAATCATCACCAAAAAGTGTATTCGATGGTTTAGAGTCTTGCACAACATTATCTGTGGCAAGATGTATTGATGAACTAACTCATAAGTTATTTAGAATCATATGATTGTTAACTTGTTTTTGCGTTTCAATATGTAAACAATTATTTGGTCAAGATCGGCTTCAACAGTGTGGAGCTTGTTTTCATAAATAAACTTTATTGATCAATGAAGGGTAGACGGAACTGCCCCCATGACATGAATCCACGGTCTACTGAGAATCATATTATATGAAAGAAAACCAAACATGACATGATAAAGTGTAGATAATGTCATAGGTCCAACCTTTATAGGTAAAGTTATGGTACCCAGGGATTGTCTACCAACATTATCAAAGCCACGAATGCTAAGCCTATCTGATTTGATTAAAGATGTGTCAATCTTGATTTTGCATACTAAGTCAATGCCACAAACATTAAGAGCCAATCCTTTGTCAATCATAGCTCGCTTTATCAACTTTTTATCTATTGTGACAAATATTATAAGTGGATCATATTCGTCTTCAAATTTAATTGATGGTATTTTATATTGTTGAAACAAAATATCCATTTTTGTTGCATGCATACAATCTAATAGAGCTGTTACATCATTCGACTTAATAGCAAGTGGTACAATCACCTTTTGTAAAGATTCTTGGAGAATTCCATGATATGTAGGTGATGTTTGTATTCAAGTTCCCAAAGGGAGATCTTAGCAGGAGTAGCATGAAGCTGCTCAACAAGATCATAATCTTGACCACCTTTATGAGTAAGGAGAGGTGGTTGAGGGAGCATAGGTTGAGAAGATGGAAGAGAGATAGGTACATGTGGTGCTTGCTTACTTCGCTTGTTATTATGGGTGTTGTATGTGTGAGAAATCATGTGATGTTGTGGCACATTTTGAACTCCATGATTTCTTTGAGTGATTTGTCTTGCATAGTTTAGAATGTAATCTAGGGGTCGAGGTGGTTTTTGATCACCTTGAACCATAATCACTAGTTTTAAGCAAGAAGGTGCTCCTTGCACAATCATCTTAGGAATATTACTACACTTTTCTACTATCCCCTTAGTGGGTGGAAGCAATCTATTAATGATGATTGAATTAACATTGCTTTTAATTTCTTCATCCACCAATGCTTCATCTTTTGGAGGGAGAGCATTGGAATGAAGGGAAGGTAAAGTGTTGTTGTTTATATCTTTAGGGATTTCCCAAGGGTTTGAACATACAACCAAAGTAGAGCTATCCATGGTCTTCACTTCCTTAGAGATATCCAAGGTAGTTGAACATTCAATCAAAGGAGGAAGATCAAGGGTCTCCACTTCCAGGAGATCCATCGGATTATCCTTAGAAACCTCATGTAGCATGTGATTATTAGATGAACACCTATTAACTACCCATGGAGGATCCTTTTTGAGAGGAGGCTCTTCATTCTTTAATACTTTCTCTTCCAAAGGGATAGCATTGGAATGAAGAAAGGGTAGGGTGATATTAAGGAATGTATCAATGATTTCATCTTCTTGCACCAAGATGTCCCCACAAGTGGGAACAACTTTGGGAGAATAATTATAGGGTGAAATAGGCAAAGCTAGGCTACTGTCACATGTATAAGAGACTAGATCTAAGGCATTATCACGAGTTATGGTTTTGATAGAGGAAGAAAAACTTTCACAATCATCTTTCTCATGAGTATTCATGGAGATGTATTCGGTTAGATCTTCTAATATTGAAGGGTTTGTATTCATGAGAGCTATGAATTTTTTAAAATCAAATACATAATCAAGGATTTCAAATGAGGAGCCTTTAAATATAGCCTTATGATACATGGATTGTATATGAGTGAGAACATGAGGATTCATATTAAGGAATTTATAGAAATTTTCAAAGTCTTTGATATATGCATGTAAAGATACCAAAGAGCAATGAGATGAAGATGCCATAGTAAAATATCTTGGAATAGCAATGCACAATAAGATCTTTTCATTTATCAAATATAACCAATATGAGATACTTTTGTACACCACAACACTAATTTGAGGAAATCGGGTTTTTGAAACTTGTTACCAAGAACAAAAACACACTAGTGTCCTTAAAAATAGAGTTATTATGATGTAAAGAGTGCTGCACAAAAGGTAATATAGACCACTTTTAAGATTTCTTGCAAAGAAATGCTAGAGAGAGGTTAAATTGCTTATGTTGAAGTACACATTATGTAATTACAAACATGTGAAATTTTCAAAGTAAAGTATGAAATGATACAAAATTTTCAAATGAGAAATGAAAATATAATTTAAATCATTGCTAGATCTCAATTGAAAGATGTTTATGACAACAACAAAATTTGAAAGGAGGTTTTGGCTACAAACCCTAGCTTTTGTTATTACTAGGTTATATGAAAAATGCAACTTTTAAGCAAAACCCTAGCAAATGAGATCTTCAAATGCAAGATGTGATATGATACAATGATGAATTATTGTAATAAAGATCAGATCTGATGTAAAAATTAGAAAATTAAATCTTTTTAAAATATGCAAAACTATGTCTTAATGCAAGCCTAGAATGCTTGTTTTTAAATTTTTTTTCAAATGTATGCAAAATTTTCCAATGCAAGCTGATAAATATGATATGAATGAATGCAAGGACTAATTACAAAACTCAGCAAGATGAAAGTTTAGTAAAAACATGGGTTCACCAAAATGTTATATGTAAAAAGTGGGAAGATGATAAATAGTGTCAAGATCTATCAAATCAACCCTTCTTTCACAATAACACTCAAGGAAAACAACCGAGTCAAGTCACTATAGATGAAGAGGACTCAACTACGGGTTGGTGTACTCACAAATGATATGGAAAGACTGATTAGTTTGAAAGATTTGTCAAACCCTAGGTTCAATAATTCTCAAACCCTAATTATAATGAAATTGGGTACAAGTGAATAAACTGCTACAGATCACCGCACAGGGAGATACTCAAGAAGGATTAGAAACTCAACATAAGTTGGATTTCTAGAGGCAAAGACTTTGTGGACTATGGGGCAGGCACCCAAGTCCAATAGGGAAACTTTTCTATAGATTTAGATTAGAGAATCTGTTGTACACTGCACCCAGATCCTAAGTTCTAAACCAAGCCTATCGAGAGGACTACGGGGTGAGCACCCAAGTCCAATAGGGTAGATTTATGGCACTTTTTCCTTAGATCCTGAATCATTATCTTCTTAATTACTTCTCTACACCTGCAATTCGTAATATTCCACACTTGTAACCTGCAATCACAAAGAGAGGGGTTGGGGGTTGTGGTGTTTAGGAGCTTGCCTCGGTCAAGCCCCATAATGACATTCAAGTCTTCCAACTCCATTGTTAGATAGAGTGTGTGCCCAAGGGAGGGCAGAGGAAAAAGCAATGATGAAATAGATTGATTGAAACACAAATAGATGTCACCTTGGAGGTGAAACTCTCACAGAGATGAAGATCCTTCAAATCGTGAGGAGGTGGATTGATGAAGCCAAATATGCAATAAACAAACACAATAACAACACAATTCTGCTCTACAATACAATGAATGCCTTGAAATCCCTTAGCTCAAAGTCACAAGTTTTGCATTATCCATCTAGGTGTAAAATAAAGTCTTAAACATGTTTATATATGCATTCTCGCTAAATTGCATAATTCAAATTGAAAAGGTCAACAAAGGGAAACCTTTTGAGAGGGCCCAAGTTGACACATTTAAATTTGGGTTCTAACAAAATAGGTCTGGACTAGGGCACAGACGCCCAAGTCCCAAGGCCATATTTTGGTCTTGATTAAGGTTTAGGACTAACCCTTGGGTCCCATTTGACATGGGTTTTAGGGGAAATTGCTCCGGGATAAGATTTAATCTTGTAAAGTGTAAACATGGGGACCTAGGAGCTAAACTAGGAGGTAAAAAGGCATGAGGTTACTTTTTACTCCATAATAGTTTCTTTGCCTCTTCCAGCCTTGGGGTACTCTTCCTGATGGAAAGGGAAGATCTAGATTGGAATTGATTTGGGAGTAGGGAAAAGAGGCATCTTGCACTATGTGGGTGAGGCTAGAGTCTAAATATGAGGATTTGAGGTTGGGCTTTGTAAAGAGACATGCAATCTTCTAAAGGTGATTCAATTCCTATAGGAAGCTTGGGATACAAAGATTCTAGCAAAGACTTGAAAAGGTAGCCTAACAATCATTTTATGCTATGGATGGAATTAGCTTCTTCAAAATTTCTCAAAGCTTCTATTTTCTAAAATTCATTTTCTATTCTTCTCTTTCTACTACTCTTTCCCTTATGAATGAGAGAAGGGGATTTTAAATAGGAAAAGAAGAGAGAGGAGAGAGGATAAAGGGAAACAAATAGGATAAAGATAGGAATGGAAGTAAGAAATAAAGTAGGGAAGAAAGCAAAGAAGAAAGCATGACAAAAAGTTGGTGAGTAGGAGAGAAATTAGAGAAAAAATATTCAAAAGAAAGTGACTCATGTGCACAACAATTTATGATAGGGTCATCCACGTTGGGGTGTGGGATGTCTCTCTTACCAAGGAAGGTCACCCGGGAAACCCTACAACTTAACATGTATCAGGGTGATCCTAAAGTTTCCTTGGCACCCCTGTAGCTTAAGGCAAGTGACAACTATTCTAGGATGTGAGAAAGATAAACAAGCCAAGAGGATGAAAAATAAGGGTGAAGGACACACAAGAAAGGGTACTAGAACATTAGGAAGACTTCAATCAAGATGGAAAAGGCTATGAGGAGAAATGAGCATGCCACATGTGTCATGAGTTGGACTAACAAATCATCATTAAACATATATATTAACCCATGCAATTTTGGGTGCTTAAATATTGCACCCTTGGGTATAACTATCTACACATAAGGTAGGTGTTTTCCAAAATAGGCATGGGATCCACACTTACCTATTTGTTTTTGTTCTACATGTGGACCTACAAATGAATTGGTTAATGACATGTAATATGACAATCAAGAAAGTGACAATGAAAATATGACAAGAGAATTTACCATTGATGTGGGGTTTAGAGAGATACTACCTTTGGTGCGTGCCATAATTTGTGTGAAGAATTGTTGCTATTGGGGTCAATATATATTTGTGTTGACTTTCTCTACTCTGATGATTTGTAAAAATTGTGAAAAAAGCATGATATAGAAGCAAAAACCTACTCTATAAGGGAAAAATGGTTAAAATGAAGGTCATTTTCACTTGCCATGATGAAGAGATGAGAGGAAAGAAGAGAGAGAAGAAGAGGGAAAACACTTGAACAACAACAAAATCAAACAAATGAATATCCTATAGAGAGTTAGGGATGAAGAGATCGATCTTATGGTAGGTGCTCAAGCTCTTTTGGTTCCTCTAGTATGAGAAATGAGAAAAACTCTCTTTTGCTCCTTTTTAACTTCTATTGATTTCTATTGAAATTGTATGTTGAACTCAATTCTAGTTGTTTCTTTAGGCTATTTGTCTAGGACATGAATGTTTTGCATTTTTGTTTCATTGATTTTTATTAAAATTTGCTTATTTCTAGGCACCTGGGATTTGCATTTGGCATGGATAGGGT
The DNA here is from genome assembly GCA_027924645.1 of Cunninghamia lanceolata. NCBI lineage: Eukaryota > Viridiplantae > Streptophyta > Pinopsida > Cupressales > Cupressaceae > Cunninghamia > Cunninghamia lanceolata. Next base: position 5,302,983 of record BSBN01000249.1, read on the forward strand.
CACCCCTTTTGGTTCTACCTGGTCACCTAAGTTGAGGGGGTTGGGAACTCAGGATCCCCTATTTCTTTCCTTGGGTCACTTGGGAGACCTTCCTTGTCACCCCTATAAGTTAGGAATAATCAAAAACCTGCATGTTTTGCAGTCATTTTCACTAGTTTACAGGTTTGATTTTGAGTTCTAATTTTTTTGGTTTTTTGATGTCTTCAATTTTTTGCGTTTTCAAATTCTTACATTTTCTTTAATTTTCTAAGGTTTAACATGGATTTCTTATCTTTGTAGGATACTTACATTCGATGGAATGCTACCAGGGAGCAGGCATGGTTCATGGACATTATGGAGGTGTTGAGCATAGTAGACTTGACCAACCTTTAGAAGGTAGGGCTAGAAAGAGTTCTACATGTTCTAATTATTTGACCCTCTGCATGGATATGTTGTGATATTCTGACTTATTGGATGCCAACCAAAATACCTTTTAGTTTCTAGGTGTTAGGGGAGAGTGTATGACCACTCTTTATGATGTGTATTGCACGCTAGGTGTTCATGTTTGAAGGGACAAACTAACATTACTTGAGGCTGATTCTAAAGGTTAAAGACTTCTGTGGGCTTCCTTCTTAGGGGTTGATCATCCAAGAGATAATCTATGGACCCATCTTACCTTAGTTCCTACTTTTTCTATTCTACCCCTACAGAAGGTCTTGATTGATTTGATTGCCACTTGTTTGCCAAGAGGTAAGAAGACCCTTATGCTGAGATGTTGCTAAGAACTAATCATATAAGAGACTGAGTAGGGTAGAGTCTATGCATGGTGAATCAACATACTGGAACTAGTTTACAAATATTTGTACTAGATTTCACAACAAAGAGCTCTAGCTTTTAGTTATCTTTCTTTGGTCATGGTATTGATCCTAGATCACATTAGACCTTATTAGTGTGATCTATGCCCCCAAGGGAGTCTATAGATCCTAGATCTATGAGATGGCATAAACTCAAACTCTTCAATGTGACCACATTAGTAGTGGCAGCCTTGATAGGTTATGAATTCATTGTAGATACCTATACTAATATGGAGAGGAGGTGAGCTAGAGATATAGTTCTTTGATCCTTTTATCAGGGAGTGCACTCCTTGACAAACATGAACAATCTCATTAAGATCCACTCTATTTTGCAAGTCCTACAACAACTTGGAGAGGAATTTTTGTAGACTTGCCCCTATGCCCCATACTATTGATATCTTTAGGAGATGAAAAAAACATAGCAAGAGGTTCCCTTGTGAACTCCTCTTACTCTAGGGACACTAATTACACAACTTCTATGAGAACAGGGTCAGAGATATCTTTGACCATGCAAGGGCCACTTAGTTTATGATGCAAAGTGACTAGGAGGTGGAGGAGGATGAGGAATACATTCCTAAGGATAGAGAGGAGGAGGAGGATGCACCAAAGGACAAGGAGGCATTGGGAGTACCTTCAAATACTACTAGTTAGATGATAGAGGAGAAGATGAAGGCATTTGATCCCACATGGAAGTCATGAGATCCTCATGAGTACTTTGCTTCTCTACTGTTTACTTTATTTATTGTAGCTTGCAACTTGATTATGGTTTAATATTAAATTGACACTCTTTTTGCTTCTTTTGTTTTTGATTACACAAGCATTGCCAAGGGATGAAGGGTCTTGTTTAGGAGTACTTCTTTAGATGTTTTGGTCCCTTCTATGGGATGAGATATAGATGCACTCTTAGTAGATGTAGGGATGCCTTCTTTGGCTAGTTGACACATAAACATGCTTGCTCCTACCTACCATGTTGGTTGACACATTATAATGCTATATCTATGAGGAATGCTACACTAGAGATCCAGGTTGCCATACTTAGAGAGGTTTTTAGTGTCTTGTAATTGGGACCCATTTTATCAAGTGCAAATTTACCTAAGTCTGGTCCCCCTTTATTTCTTTGGCCTACCTCGCCCATCATTAATTAGTGATATGAGAATTCCCTTAATGGGCCCCATTGGTAATTTTCTAGCTTAATGTTGTCTTTTTCTTCCCCCATGTTTCATCATGTGCTAAAGATTATAAAAAACCCAAAAAATTCCAAGTCTAGGGAGTATTTGTTTATTTTATGGGTTTCACAAGTTTGTAAAACTTCTAGGAACTTCAACCATCTTCCACATTTCCTCTTTTCTCTTCACTTAATGCACATTTGCAACTTTATGCTTCCAATAGACTTATGTGTTTTGTGTGGAATTTTTCCACTTTCCCATTTTGGTTCAGAGTTTGGATGTCTAGATGATCCTTGTACTGTTTGCAAATACTAAATACTTTCACAAAGATGGTTGTTTGTGGGATTATCTCATATTTTTTATTTTTGACTTTTAGGTCCCAAGAATGGATGTCTGGTTGGACCCTACATTTTATAGAACACCCACTTGTAACTTGTGTTTTAAAGGATTCTCTTTCCTATCTTCCATTTTCCTTTTCAGTTTGGCTTCCCCTTTTGACTTGAACTTTCGCAAGCTTGTTTCACCATCTACTACTTGCTAAAGGCTTGCAGGTTTCATGAGGATTTCTTCCACTTTTCTAAAGTTTACTAATCTTGATCGCCTCTACATTTTTGAATTTCTTTATATCCCAAATCATTTGTATTCCTACATTTTCACCCTTGCAGGATTCTCCCTAACTTCTGGATATCGTTCACTTCTGGAGCCCCTTCAAGTTCACTTTTATAGACCTTCCATGGACTTGTCGATGAATTCTACTCTTCCTTCCATCCTTTTAGTTTCTAATTCCTTGTAGAACTTTCCTTGTTTCCATCCACATTTCTTCTTGGTAAATTTCCAACTTTCCACAAACATGTCCACGTCCAACCTCCAATTCCTCATCGAATTCCTGCAAATCTACTAAGCACCTTATCCACTCCTCTCAACTCCCTAGGGATCCATTAATGGTTGGATTTGACTTTTTGTAGCTATACAAACACATTTCTCCCACCAAAATTTTGTTTCTCATCCCAAGGGCATGGATCCACGTGTATTTCAATGAAAGATGAATAAGTTGATTCAATTTCCACTAATGCTATAGTTGAAAACCTAGCCACTTCTAGTCCACACATAGGTGCTAGGCTACCCATTTCAAGTAGGAAACATGTTTTGCTTATGAGAACTCGCCTTGCACTTGGCTAAAGGAAGATTTTGATGGATTTGGTGTACTTTCTTGCATTTAATGCTTTGACTATAAAAACTCTCATGAAATATTGATGGGTTGTAGAATGGCATGAATCTAAAGTTCTTGTTCTATTGTCAATAGAAGGTCGCACGATGTAAAAATGGTTGATCAAATTTTCACCTCCAATAAATTGTGAGTGTAAAGGAGTTGTCTAGGGTTTCAACTTATACATGTCTAATGTGTAAGCATAACATCATATCTTGTAAATAATATAAATGGTTTCATATGGTAGTGGTGTTTGTAACTAAATGTCTTTGTGGTAGATTGTAAATCTTTAGAGGAACACTCAAACCTAGTTGTGGGTTTCCTCTTACCACATTTGCTGGCATGAATTATGTAATAGGGGTTTGATAAATGTGACAATATTTTAAATTATTGTAGAGCTTTTATAATGGTCATTCCATTGTTTCATGTGAATTTTTAAATTGTTTTTATGGATTATTAAGTATGCTTAGTTGTATGGCATGATATCTTCGATGTGTGTATATACACAAACCTAGTTTAGTTGTAATTTGTAGGTGTATCTTGTTCTCCTTTGTAATCTAGGACATTGTCACCCATTAGGATAGGCACCCATCTTGGAGGCTAAAAATCAACCATACTAAAAAATGTAAAATTAAATCTCACCAATATTTTAGAAGTAGGCTAATTTACAACATGCTTTCATGATTCAGTGGTTTAAGCTAGGGAAATATTGTAAGTAAACTGTGATAGTTATTTATCTTAGAGAATCATGTCTTGCATGTGTTCATCTTGCATATGTAAAATGATGTCAATATAAGCTTAAAAAGAGGTTTTTATAAGTAGCTGGTTAGTCTTCAACATAGTGAAAAATCTTGGGGTAGGCATACATTGGGCACAACTGTAAAGGGTTTAGTTTGGTTCATTATTCTTTTTTATAAATCCTATTGAGGATATATCTAGTAACACCCTCCTAGGTTTAGTTGAGCCCAAAGTGAAGGAGAGAATACCCATTCTCATAAATTAGCATTTAATCATCCACACTTTGTTGATGAGTTCTTGATCTATATTCATGAAGATAAATCTATAGCCTTAAATATAGATTGATACTCTAGGATTGTGGAGATGTGATTTTGGCACCCAACACATCCAACCATCACATAATTCTTTACAGGTTTGGAGACCAAACTATTCTTGCACTCAAGTCCACACACTAGTCCCTTCTCAAGGATAGTCTCAAAGAACTCCTTTACATTCAAACATGATGGATAGCAGGAGGAGATAATAGAGTAGAAGTCTTGGAGGATATGTGGCTAAAAGATATCCTCGAGTCTTTTGTTGATGTCTTGTGCCTTCCAGAACCTTATTATCTTACTTTTCCTCCTCTCATAAAGAGGTTTTATAGTTGATGTGCTTCACTTATGCTCGAGTCTCCCTTGATGGAACATATGTACTCAATGTATTGATATACTCTCATGTACTTGATGTTTATTTCATTCCTAAGGCTTGTTATTTGATCTATATTTATCTAATGATTGACATCTTTATTTTGGATATCCCTTGTGCACATGGTTAGCTTAGAAGTTTTTTTTATTTTATGTATGTATATTGAGATAGATGCATGCTATACCCATGTTTTTGTATACTATTTTTGATGTATGCATGCAATGCACATGTAGTATGTATGGATATATGTAGATGGTTTGATGAATATGACATAGTGGATTCACATGTTTTATTTTTGTAGATGCCACTTTCTATGACATTCATTTCTATGATATGTAAATGTTATTGACAATGTGGTTTCTCTTTATGGGATTTTTGCCTTAGGGCCTAATTGTGGGTTGACTCAACATAGAATGGCTCACTAGGCTTCCTAGATAGAATTTTAGGGGATCAAGTGGGAACAAAAATATGAAGGGAAACATTTTTTTATGAACTTTGCAGAAGGATAAAGATTGATCTTGATCTAGATTAACCACATAGACTAGTTTTAGACATTTTGATAAGAATTTTTTTTTATTGGTACCCTCTAGACTTAGACAAAAAGATAGCCAATAGGTCAAAGTTGGGATAAAAGAAAGATCCTAAAAAAAGATGAACATTTTGAGGGTAAACTAGACTCTTGGTTGTTTCACCTAGTTCATGTGTGTGTGTTTTTCTTATTTGACTCCATTATGAATTTCACCCTCATAGATTTGATTTTGGGTCTTCACCCAAGGGTACAAACATTTGAGCAATATTTTTCCATTCCTAGATTGCATTGTTTTGGATTTTATTTTAGTTTAGCTTTGAATTATTTTTCCTTTGGTTTTTCCTTTTGATTTTGTAGAATTGGAGTGTTGACCCTCTTAACCCAACCCCATGCGACAAGTAACTTAAGTGAGGGATCACCACCACAGGAAAGGTAAGGTGAGTAAGAGACTAAACACAACCAAATGGGTACTAGCCAGTCTATGAATTGTGCTTTCTGAGAAAAATTAGGGGGAATTCCCTGTTAGCTTCTATTGGGTACTATAGTCCTAAAGACTTGCTTTGTGTTTGGGACTAGATTTCATGACAACTAAGACTAGGACCAATTTAGATCTTTGCGTAAATTCCTTTGAATAGTGGGAAGAGAATAATGTTAATAATGATGTTGAGAATATGTGGCATAGTAAAGGTAAACTATACTAAGAAAATTAAGGCTCCTACTAAGACAAAAATAAAAAAAGATCAAACCACTAATAAGAGGAAAGATGGAGTGAAACAAAATGCAATACATGTTTTTGTTCTTTTTGAAATACCACTTTTTTGTAATTTTTTATTTTTATGGTTTTTCAAATGTAATAATTTTTGAGATGGAAAACATTGATGGTTTCAATGAATTATTCACCTTCTATTGTGCATAAGAGGTAAGTCCCATTTTTGACATCTTCCTTTACTATATATGGACTTTTCTAGTCTTGGCAAAATTTTTGTTTGAATTTACATCTCTTGTTCTTTATACTTCCTTTTCTGAGTACAAACTCTCCCACCTTGTATGGACTAGTTGGGAATCCTTTTTCTATATCCCTACTTGTAATTTCTTGTGAGGACCTGGGTTTCATGAGTTGAGCTAAGGCTTGGAAAGCTTGTTGACGGGATGGGTCTAGTATAGGGTTTCTTCAAGGGATAGGAGTTTGTTAGCAAGTTAAACTCATCTTGCAAGTAAATCCTAACCTCATCTAATTTTTGGAGTAGTTGTAGGAATCAAAATAATTCAAATATAGTTTGTGGTTGCTCTAGATCTTTGGAGGGACAAAGCTTATACTCATTTCCCCATTGGGTTTTGGCCATAAATCCATAGAATAATTAAAATATCTTGGGTAACTCTAAAATAATTGGGCCTTTTATTTTGATAATTATATACAAATTCTTTTACTTTAGAAATTCCCCTATACTCACATCATCTTCATCAAGGAACCTTTCAATTGTCTCTACTTGGACTTGGGGAGGCTCTCATGTGTCATTAAATCCTATCAAGGTGGTGGGTGAGATTTAGTTGGTTGATTCATTTCTTATGAGGGCCCTTGAAGAATCCTTGGGATCATTTGTTGATTTTTTATCAACCAAACAAGCATATAAATGATCCTCAAAATTTATGAGAACTTGTTCTGTTGGCAAGGTTCACATGGTGTATGAGTCGCTATTCTACTCTAGGGGATTATAAGCGTCACTTGGGTGTGTTAGAGGAGTGTAAAATTCACTCTAAGATGTGTCTCTTAAAATCATTAGCAAAGTATGCCTTTCTAACTTAGAAAATTCTTCCTCAGCATCTGTGAGTATATCATTTTTTGTGATTACCTTGATCGTGCGGACTTGTGTCAAAAGGGATTGAAAGGGTTGATCATTCTAAAAAAGTTCTATTATCTTAGTAGTATTTTTAGTTAAGATGATCAGACCTTGGTTGGAGGTTTGTCCCTTTTTGTAGATTCTAATTTCTTGTTGTTTGATGGGTTCTTTTGATTTTATTGCAACAGTAGGTACTTGGTTTAGTGTCTGGTCCATTTTTTGCATTCAAATATTTTAGAGGGTTGGCTTAGGTGTTGTGATCTTTTTAGCACCTATTTCGTAGTCTTTCGATATTCTATCTTTCTTTTGGAACTTGCATCAACTTTTATCATGCTAAAGGGTTCTAGATCTCCCTTAGCAACATAGACCTTTCCTAAGTGTAAGAAACAAATTTCTTGGAATAACATGGAACGAATTGCCTTCATCTTTTGGATTCAAGGTCTTTCCAATAATAGGTTGTACCCTATCCCTCTTTGCAATCATATAAAAGGTTGTGAACACCATCTTGGGCCTTAAATAAACTATTTGTGTAATTTTGTTGATCATTTCTACCTTGAGGTTGTCATAACGTCACAAGATATCCCTACAAGCCATAATGTTGATATGCTCATGCCCCATTCTCTCTAAGAGGGAAAATGGAACTATGTTCACTGCAACCCCATCACTAATAATTGTTTATTTTATGCATGTATGGTAGATGCATACTTGTAGATATAAAGTAGGATCACCTCATATTGTTAATTTAGTATCCATGGGCATCTATTTTAGATCAAAGAAAAATCTAGGATCATGCAATTCTACATTGGGAGGACTCATGTCGAGACCCAATTGATTGATTTGTTCTTTTGAAGATGGGGATATGTGGTTTAGTGTAATGTCCCCTTTCAGGTTTGCCCTAAATTTTTCCCTAGGATTACAAATTTAACATAGTTAGGGTTGTAACTTACCAATTGAATGTTTGAATCAAGATAAGCCCAACTTAGGTCCTATAAACATGTTAGTTATCAATAGATAAATAGACATATAATCCAATGATGTTTGTAATGTCCCTTACCTAAATTACCCTAGAAATTCAAATGCCACAAGTTAGGTTTAGGGTTTATGATTTACCACATAGAATATCTTTTAAATTAAATAACTCTTGGACTTTGAATTTTGCAGTCATAACATAGGGAAAACATATACAAAATATATACATATATACATATTTAATTGAATTAGGGTTAGACAATATTACATTGCCTTCAAATTCATAAACAATATCACTATAGAGAGATTATATATTCATTACCATGCAGCTAACTTATTTTGTTTACAAAAAATTAGTCATATAAGAGGGTGGTACAAGGAGGCATGGAAGGGTGCCTTCAGTCAACAACTCTCCCTCCAAGTAGTCCCCTTACCATTCTTCTTTGACTGGTGAACTTGAATTTGTCAATAAACCCTCAACATGGAGATTAGGAGGATAATTCTCCCCTTGGGTGTCCTTAGCCATTCTCTCCCTTTCACAGGACAGTAGGGTGCCCTACTAGTTGTTCTCTCACTACCTGTCAATCTAAAGGGTTCCTTTAGCTGTTCTCTCCCATAGTGTATATTTCCTCCTTGTCCATGTTGACAGTTTAGCACAATATTTTATGTATTTTTATATATGCTAGTGATATGCCATAAGTAAAGAAAATTGACAGTTGATAATGATCTAACCTGATATTTCTTATTTTATTTCTACATGTATATTTAGTAATGATTCTTATTGAACTTCTAGTTCAGTTCAAGATTTGCAATGTATCCCTTTGCTGTCTATAATAGTCTATATGATTGAATATATATAACTCTGCAAATAAAATTCAAATTTCTTATGTTATATTAAATAACTAATGATCCATTGATCTCTTTCTAAATGAGAACTACTATATATCATATCAGTTCTTCTCTGCCCCTCTGGTTTAGATATCTATTCTCCTTTTATATCTCTTAAGGGAGGTGTCCTTTTTGGAAATGTTTGTTCCAAGGAGACATGAATCTTTAAACAATCATGCCTTTTACAAACCTTAATTGTTGCCTTCCAAAGATGATTCCCTACCTCTTCAAAACAAAAACCTCTTAATATAATTGTTTCTTTTTGGTATTGGCAATATTAATCACTTCCTAATAAGTATTTTAAGTAAGACATTTTGTCTTACATGTGGAGTGCTAATATTAAATTGTAGCTCTTCATGAACCTTTATTGTACCTCAAATGCATGAATTCATACTGAACTTAATCGCACTCCTTACTCTTAGTCGTATTACTTCATATATACACATTTCTTCATCACTCCATGTCTTTTATGAATAAGACAATTTTCTTTATTAAATGGATGGTGATGCCTTTTATTACAACTGCAGATCAAACTATTTTTATTCCTTAATCCAAACAACCATCATATTTAAGCACTTTCCCTTGCACAATTAATTTCAAGTCAACCCTTTATATGAGTTGGCCATCCTTTTAATTGATGTCTTTTCTTCTTCATAATTTAATCATTGCATTTGTCTTCTATGAATAAGACTTGTATAATTTGTAACTTGAGTTGGCTCATAGGAGAGGGGACATGACAGTCCACCCTGCCCAAGATTGTTTGTCCTCAAACAATCATAACTAGGATGCTCCTAAAATAATCAACATCCCAAGTCGATCCTCATTGAAGAGTTGTTAGTCTACTTGTCTCCACCCAACTGCCAATATAACCTTTTCTAAAATATGAGGATAATGTATTTTCCCTTATCCTTTTGGTTCATATACTTGTATTTCCTAATATCTCTTAACAACCAGACCAAGAGTTGGTAACTGGTAAGGTCTATGATTTAAGACAAGTTTTCTCTTATTCTCAAAGAGAAGAAACTAAATGACATCTTCATTTGTATAGTTTTGAAGCCATGTAAAGAAAGCATCAATCAAAAAAATCAATTTCTTATTTGGTATCAACTACATCTTCAAAGAATCAATTGGGTTGGATAAGCCTTTGTGAGAAGTACATTTCCCAGGGGTTGAGATTGTTGTGAACAACATCTTTACTACCGGTTATACCCTTTTTCTTATACCATCAACTGGGAGTAAGTATATTTTATTTCACCTAATCATTCCAACATGGTTTGAGACAAGATTGAGGGTATAATCGAAAATATATTATAGGTGTTTGTAACACTTAGTCCAAACATTTTTCAACATATATCATCTTGTCATAGACTCATTAATAACATGCTATAATCTTCTGAGTATATATTCCATAGATAATCCTTATGTATAAATTATTGGATATACCAAAATCTTAGACTTCATAGAATTTGAATTTATAGATTGATACTAACATCCAATTTTCATATCAATGGGGGCTTGTCACTCCTCTTGTAAATATTGACATATTCCCATGTTAATACTAGGATGATTTTCATACCTTAGGAAAGTATTGTTTTATTCCATCTAGTTCAACAATCTTAATTTTTCCCAGAGTTTTAAGAGGTGAAAATGATCTTGGGATTTGTGGGTTGTGGGCCCTTAATATAACTTAGCATAGGCTTATGTAACAATTTTGTTGTAACTTGATTTATCAAATTTATCTAAAGTACCTACATGCTTAATATTGATGTCCTTGATCTTTTTGAATGTGGAGTTACTTTAATCAAGAAAGAATTTGTGAGGAGACTCCTGGAAGAAATGAGATAATATAGAAGTGAATTTAGTTCATAATATAAGTTTACTGGATCTCAATTTTGTAGGTTACATGTTTGATCCTTGTATTTCCATTGTTTCTATGAGTGTGGGATAGATCATATGATTGTATATTTGATCTTGTTCCAAGGGAATAGAACAATTTATTCTTAATGATGTTCCTCCTCCATGATGCTTGATGAATATGTCTTTTGATAGATTTCCAACATTTCTCGTAAGATCTTCCAAGAGTCCAAATTTGTGGATTCCTAAAGAATTAAATTATCTTTATTACATTCCCTAAACATGTCGTTTTGGCTTTTAAGAGATTGACCATCCTAGGTCTATATGATACTTCAGTGCACCTAAAAGCTAATATTAATTCATCTTTGTATATTTAGTTATGTCTAACTTTTTGTGACAAATGTGTGGATTTTAATTTGAGAATTGGAAGTCAAATTATATCGTTATATGCAACTATGTTGAGTGGTTATGGTTTGATTGTTGCTTCCTTGGGAACTTTTGATACTTTGATTGCTTGATTTCTTGATGACTAGATAAGTGACGATTGCTAATGAATTGATTTATCCTTTATATCTATTTCTTGAAGGAGTCACTACTCTTCTTGGTTACCTTTTTTGAGAATAATAGTTTACCTTTGAGTTGTGTTGTCAATCAAGTATGCACCCTGCTAAGCTCACACAAACTTAGCTACTTGGTGAAACATGGAATCACTCTCAGGATGTGGGTTTCCTATAACGAGAGTGAATCTCCAAAGTGAGTTGGTTCTCCTTATGATTTCCTAATCTAACTTACTTGCAAGGGAAAAGGGATAGAAAAATATGCTGAAATAAATGGATTCTAGTTAACTTTGAGATTGTATCACCTAATAGATCTTACTCACAAACAGAATATTGGACTTCACAACACTCTGATCATTTAACTCATAAATATTTCACATGAAGGTCTGGTAGACACAACATGCAACTTGAATTAAATAAAGATTTTGCAAAAATACCACAAGCTAAGACAAAGCAAAGGACAAACATTCATCAAAATGCAACATCAGATTAACTTGCAAATAGTTAGACAAAATGTAAAGGAAAGTTGTTGCTCAATAACTGAAGGAATAATGAGTACAATGAAAATGAGTACAACACTCTTGATGTGAGATGAAGACTCTGGTATCTTTGCACTCTGATCTCTAAAACTCTAACTGGAACCGGGAATTAGAACTCTTGAAAAGAAAGGGATATCTGAGATATATGCTGTGAAATCTATCCTCCCCTGAAAGCTGGAAAAAACTACTAAAAATAGACTCCAAGTCCATTTTCAAGCTACTCAGAAAAGCACAAATAAAAGCTCCTCAAAATAGTCCAAACTGTGAAAGCCTAATGCCAAAAGACTTCCTGATGTGACCCCACCACAAATCTACTTTCATCTACCCATGAAATCTTCAAATTTTGTCCTATATGCCTCTAATAAAATAAATCAAAAAAGAATATCTGATTTGTTTTATTAGCCTATTAACTGCCTTAAAATAGTTAAGTTTAAACACAATTTATAACTGATTGCTTTAAAACTAACTTTACAATGTTATGGCAGTTTGATCTATATCATGATTGATTTTTTTTTTGCAAAAAAAAAATAATACTTGGCTCATAATTTTGCCAAATATTTTACAATGCATTACAATTGATTTTTCTATAAAAAATGATGAAAATATCATTATATATTTTGCAAAAATAAATAAAATCCTTGGAGGTTTATCTCCACGTGGACTGGCAATCTATTGTACACATGGCATGCAGACTTGGCACACATCATAAAAAATGCAAGGTTTGCATATGGCATGAACTTCTCCAAGTGGCTAAGGCATATTGTTGCAAGTATGGGCCTAACCAATGTTGTCATTGATGTCAACATACTTCTGTTGCATTAATGATAAGGATTGGATTAGCTATGTGTTGAGGATATTGAGAAAATTAGTCTCAATCAGAAATAGAGAAGAACAAGGAAAACAGTAAGGTAAAAGACCAAGATAGGATGAGGATCAGAGGATACGGATTAAAGGGTTTGTAGATATGTGTCTTAAGGTGGTCTAGCAGAGATTTCAGAGGTCCGCATGAAGATCTGAAGAGGTTGTGACTGTTCAAATAAAACCAGTTCCGGCAGGTGTTCAGTGGTGACAGAGTGAGACAGATAGGTCCGGTGAGATCCGAAAATGAAGTATCATGTTTTGTAGATTTGAGGGAGTGCTGAGGGAGTCTTTGTGGAGTATTAAATGGATTGGTTCATGGTCAAAAGGTCCACAAGGATAAAATCCTTTGTGATAGTGATGATAGACTGTGTTCTTGAGGTTCTGGATGAAGGAGAGAAGGATTTCAGTAAGCAGATGAAGTGGATGTTATTGGTGATTCAGACAAGCTTGTGGTGATCTTTGGATCATGTCCAGATCATGTTGGTGGTCTGCATTGAAGTTGGAGTTCTCATTTGAAGAACAACTTTCGAATGATGGTGTTCTTCCTGAGACAGGCCAACCGGATAAGTTATACATCATGCGGATGTTATTGTGGATGCTTGCCGACTTAGATGATCATTCCTAAGTTGATGTCTTGTATAAATAAGGGATTGCGAAGTCATTTGTAAAGTGTCCTTGTGGAGATGAGTGTGTGGTAGCGAAGAGGAGAGTGAAAGGCAGAGCAAGAGTATTGAGCTTAATGGAACTGATTCAAGCATGGTGAAGATGCTATTTTCCAGTTCAAGTAGGTGATACTTATTTCTTTGTAGACAGTGTGTCTCTTATAGGCAGTGAGCCTCTTGTGAGCAGTGTGCTCAAGCAGTGAGCCCTAATTGGCATGTGCTATTTTGTTCTTTCTATTCTTCTAACAGAGAATACATTCTTGGGTTAATCACCCCATGGTTTTTCCCTTAACCAGGTTTGCCATGTCAAAATCTTGATGTCTTATGTATTGATGAGTTTCTGCCTTTGATTTGAATGCATTACATTTCATGTTTAATAAACTGCTAATCACAAAGAGGATTTAAGTGTGTAAATTGGAGAAAGTTTTACACAACTAATTCACCCCCCCTCTCAGTTGTGTGCCCTAAGACTAACAATTGGTATCAGAGCCAAGTTCCTCTAAAAGGAGCTTAACTGCTTGAGGAGATCCAGGATGTCGTCTTACAAGAAGGATAGTCTGAAGTTTGATGGAACTAACTTTGCTCTTTGGAAAGGTCGCATGAAATGTCACTTACAGTGTATGGGAATGGCATACTGGTCCATGGTTACAAAACAATATGTACCTCCACAGGGTGGTCCGACAACACTAAATGAAATCACAGATTCTAAAAACAATCTGTGGACCAAAGAGGCTCTTCTAAGTGCATTATCTGACTCAGAGCTCTCAAATGTTATTGACCTACCAACTGCCTTTGAGATTTGGAATAAACTAGAACTTTTGCATGAAGGAGACCAGTACGTTAAATGTTCAAGGTTACAGAGTCTAAAAGGGAAATTTGAAAAATTGAAGATGAAAGATGATGAAAATATTACTACTTTTATGCCAAGAGTCCATGAGCTAGTTTGTGGAATTAGAAATGCTGGTGGAGTCTTGGATGAAAATGAGATTGTTGGTAAAATTCTCAGATCCCTTCCTGCTTCTTACAAAATCAAGGCTGTTGCCATTGAAGAGTTCAGAGCCCATACAACTGTCACAAGAGATCAATTGGCTGGGAAATTGGTTGCATTTGAAATGACAGAGTTTGGAGATGACCCCCCCAAGGCTGAATCTGCATTCAAATCCAGTGCTTCTGTTAAAAGTAAACAAAGGTTTGATCCGGGAGAGAATTCTTCAAGAAAATTGTCATGGTATGAAAAAGCAAGAAAAGATCTGGAAGAAGAGGAAGTAGAAACTGCTCAACTTGAAGCCCTTATTGTAAAGAGCTTGCCAAGAGGATTCGGTAAGTGTGAAGGAAAATTACTTTTTAAGTGTTTTAACTTCAATAAGATTGATCATTTTGCCTCAAGGTGTCCGGAAAGATTTTCAAGGCAAAATCCTAACAAGCCAAGGTTCCAAAAGAACTGTTACTATGTACATGAAGATGATGATAATGAAGGAGTAATAGATGATGAATCAGAGATAGGAAACAAATCCGGAAATGAATGGGTGTTCATTACCATCAAGGAAGAAGATCCAATGTCCTCTGTATCTATCAATCTTAAGACTGTGGAAAGAGCTCTGGCTTCCCAAATTGAAGAGAATGATGATTGGGTCATTGATAGTGGATGTTCTCACCATATGACAGGTGACAAAAATAAGTTTGTAGATTTGGAAAGGTATGAAGAAGGAGTGGTAAAGTTTGGTGACAATTTTGCTGGTAGAATCAAAGGAAGAGGAACTATTTCTTTTGATGGAAGACACAAAACTGGCAATGTACTGTATGTTGAAGGTTTGAAGCACAATCTTCTTAGTGTTGGACAGTTGGTGGACAAAGGCTATGATCTCTGATTCAAGGATGGAAAATGCAAAATCTTTGAAAGTTCTGAAACAGAGATTGCATCCGATACTCAAACTAAAGGTAATATCTTCCACTTGGTTGGTACTGGTAAAAACTACTTATTTGTTCAAGTTGATCAGAGTTGGTTATGGCATAGAAGGATGTGTCATGTAAATTTTGATAATATCATCAAGATGAGCAATACTAAGGCTGTGAGAGATCTTCCTAAACTAGTGAAACCTACTAATAACTTGTGCAAGGAATGTCAGTTGGGTAAGCTGAGCAGAGTCATTCAAAAGCAAGGAACTGTCTTCTACTGGATTATTGGACTTCGTTCACATTGATCTTTGTGGTCCGGCAAGAACCAGGAGTCTTCAAGGTGATAGATACTTCATGCTGCTAATTGATGACTATTCCTAGATGATGTGGGTAACCTTTTTAAAGGAAAAATCAGAAGCTCTTGAGAAATTCAAAATATTCAAGGCTATGGTGGAGAATGAAATAGGATTAAAGTTGAAATGTCTGAGGTCTGATAGAGGTGGAGAATTCACATCTGGTGAGTTCATAGAGTTATGTGAGAAACATGGAATTAAGAGATAGTTGTCTGCTCCTAGGACTCCACAGTAGAATGGAGTAGTGGAGAGAAAGAACTAGACCATCTAGGAAGCATCTAGGACCATGATGATGGAAGCAAATGTTCCTCAGATCTATTGGAGAGAAGCTATCAGCATTGCAGTCTATACTCTCAATCGAGTTCAAATTAGAAGCAATACCGGTAAGACTCCTTATGAACTTTGGTTTGGCATTACTCCTACTGTAAGATATTTCAGAGTCTTTGGTAGCAAATGTTACATCAAAAGAGATGATCTAGGCAAGTTTGATGCTAGAAGTGATGAAGGATTTTTCTTGGGTTACTCTACTCAAAGCAAAGCATACCAGTGTTATAACAAGAGACAGAGAAAGATGATAGAAAGTACAAATGTGAAGGTTGATGAGGGAATAGAGAAACCCTCAAGGTTTTATGAATATGATGAAGATGATCAGAATGGTGTTCTGATTCAAGGAGTTCAATCCTCTTCTGAAAGTCAGATTCAAACTGATCCGGTAAGTCAGGAAGAAGGAATAGGTCTGAATGAGCCTGATCAAGAAGTAGAAGTGCAAGAAACTCCCAAAGTTCCAAGGTATGTAAGACTGAACCACTCTGAAGATCAGATCATAGGTGACAAAAGCAAAGGTGTGCAAACTAGAAGGAGAATTGCTCAAAATTCAGATAAATATTGTCTGATTTCAAAGATTAAACCTAAGATAATAAATGAAGCCTGTAATGATGAAAACTGGACCAAAGCAATGGAGGAAGAGTTGATTCAAATTAAGAAAAATCACACTTGGGATCTTGTTCCCAGGCCTAGAAACAAGAATGTGATTGGAACCAAATGGGTCTTCCGGAACAAACTAAATGAAGTTGGTGAAGTAATCAGAAATAAAGCTAGACTGGTCTGCAAGGGCTATTCTCAAATAGAAGGAGTTGATTTTGAAGAAACTTTTTCTCCAGTAGCAAGAATTGAAGCAGTCAGATTATTTGTTGCATTTGCTGCCTTCAAGGATTTCAAGCTGTATCAGATGGATGTCAAGTCTGCTTTCTTGAATGGTGACTTGGAAGAAGAAGTATACATTGAGCAACCGAATGGATTTCAATTGTCTGAGCATGGTGATATGGTCTGCAAGTTGAAGAAGACACTGTATGGACTAAAGCAAGCCCCAAGAGCCTGGTATGAAAGATTGGACAAACATCTTTTGAAGATTGGTTTCAACAAAGGTACTGCTGACAGTAATTTATAATTCAAAATTTATCATGAAAACATCTTAATTATTGAAGTGTTTGTTGATGATATCATTTTTGGAGGAAGAGATAGTATGTGTAAAACCTTTGCATATCAAATGAAAAGTGAGTTTGAGATGTCCATGCTTGGTGAAATGAATTTCTTCTTGGGTCTGCAAATCACTCAAACAAAGAAAGGAATCTTCATTTCTCAGACCAAATATGTAAAAGAATCATTGAAGAAATTTGGAATGGAAGACTCAAAACCAGTGAATACTCCCATGGTAACCAAATGTAAGTTGAGAAAAGATGATGACTCACCTAAGGCTGATCAGAAAAAGTGTGGGTCAATGATTTGAGGACTGTTGTATCTTACTCAAACTAGACCAGACATTATGCAGGTTGTTGGTCTTGTTGCTAGATTTTAGGCTGATCCTAGAGAATCTCATGTTATGGAAATAAAGAGAATTTTTAGATAT
Organism: Cunninghamia lanceolata; assembly: GCA_027924645.1. NCBI lineage: Eukaryota > Viridiplantae > Streptophyta > Pinopsida > Cupressales > Cupressaceae > Cunninghamia > Cunninghamia lanceolata. Next base: position 5,320,463 of record BSBN01000249.1, read on the forward strand.
CTAAAAGGGACAGTTGAGTATGGTCTGTGGTATCCTAGAGATCATGATTTCTCTCTTCATGCATATACAGATGTGGATTGGCAGGAGATGTGGATGACCGGAAGAGTACCAGTGGTGGAGCATTCTTTTTGGGGAAAAGATTGGTTTCTTGGCTAAGCAAGAAACAAGAGGCAATATCTCTGTCTACAACTGAAGCAGAATATATTGCTGCAGCAGGTAGTTGCACTCAAGTTTTGTAGATGAAGCAGATGCTAAGAGACATCAGAGTGGAATATGAGGAGCCTATCACAATTTTCTGTGATAATTCAAGTGCAATAAATATATCCAAGAATCCGGTGTTGCATTCAAAGACTAAACATATATCTATCAAGTTTCACTTTCTGAGAGAGCAAGTGAACAAAAATGAAGTCAGATTGGAGTTTGTGCCTTCCAAGGATTAGATTGCAGACATTTTTACTAAACCTCTTCCCAAGGAATCTTTTGAGTATCTCAAGGAGAAATTAGGGGTTATTGCCCCTCCGGTGGTGAACTAAGGTGCACTGTGGTGCATCAGTCCGGTGGATGTCACAATCATATCTTGTGATCTAGATTGATGATGGGAAGCTGCTACTTAGAGGGAGCAGCAAGTATGTTTCTGAAGTATTGGAACTGCAAGTATGTGCCCTTTGCCATTGATGTCAAAGGGGGAGAGAAGACATGTGAAAAACAAGTGGTTTCTGATCAAAGGGGGAGCAGTTAAGGGAGAAGAAGACATGTGAATGGTTGTTGCTGATAGGGGGAGTTGTGATTGGTGCAGGGCACCTAGGAGCACCTTAGTTCCTAAAGTCATTTTGTTTGCATTTTTTTTTAAAGTTGTGGTTTTGATTGTAATAAGGCTTTAGCCATGAGTATATGGTCCTTTTTGTGTGGTCAAGATGATTGAGGTGAACCTATAAACCTCAATCATTCTTAGTCCACTTGGACCCTTGTTGATGCAATTAGGCCTAGTAGGTCTAATGAAGCTTCTTTGAGTTTTTTTTTATTGTCTTTGTGTTTTGTCATATTTTAGGGAGTATGTTGGTCATTTGAGATCCATTACACAAGTTAAACCAATCGGTTTCTTTGTGTTATTGCAAAATGTCATAGTGACCAATGTTGTCAATATGGAAAAATGACACATTTGGTCGGTTGTAACCCATTTTTGGAAGTTGAATCTGTTTGGATAGTCAAAAACCAACTTAGGTTGAGTCATATTGCTGTCCTCTCACCCCAGAATGGAGGAAGAGATTTTGTATGCAATTTTGGGCACAAAAATCAAGAATTTGACTATATTTCTGAAGAAAACGTGTTGCTGTACAGACTGTATGGATTTTCCAGGGTGCAAATGTACTTTTTCTAAAAGGGGTTGGAGTCAGGGTTCCAATGAAACTAGTTTGAGGTCCTAAAGTGGTCAGGATCAAAAGTTATTGATTTTTCTTTCAAAATAGGTCTAAAAACCCTGTTTTCTAGGGCAGCCATAGAAATCCAGCCCTAGAATGCATTCCCACCAGTGAAAATTCATAAAAACTGGTGAAATGCAGGCTAGGGATATGTACTATAAGATTCCAAAATATTTTTTTCGGGAAATGCAGTCTTCTATTTTTAATTTGATGCCTTAGGTCAAGTATTACCATGTATTTGGCCTATTTTATCCTATTTGCCATTATAGGTGACAGAATCCAGACAAGGTGAATGAAAGGATGGTGGTTTTGTGTTGTAGGGACTTGGTAGAGACATTCTAAATTCTTGCCCCTGACCTATGAACCCAATTTGAACCCTTTGCTTTGTAACCCAGGCCTAAAGTGATTAATTAGGCCTAGAGACCTAGTGGGGGTTTTGAACTGCTGGAGCAGAGTTGGGATTGGAGATTTGGAGGTTTGTTAGGGTCCCCTGAAGGGTGTTCAATTCCATCATTTGTTTGCCTAGTCCTTTGGGATTTTGTCATTTGGTGTGAAGAAAATTAGTAGAAGAGGGCTAGTAGCCTCACTAGGCCTAGTCAAGGTTAGAGGGTTGTGTGAAGTTGGGAACCAAACCAACTATCGAAAAGGTGTTTGCAGACCTGCCTTGAGGTGTGAAAGAAGCCTTGGAGGTTGGACAATAGCCTAGACCACAAATCCTTTATATGCCCTTGTATGTGGCTTTGATTGAAGTCTAGGTGAAGTGGGTAAGTGGGCAAGGAAGAGAGTAAACCTTTGTTACTTCCCTTGTGCACCTCTGCATCAGGTGGTATCAGAGCCATCAAAGAGATGGGAGATAGAGAAGAAGAGGAGGAAGTCCCTTCAAGAGTGACTAATGCCGAATTGGCAAAGATAGTGAGAGAGCAAGAAGCCAAGAACAAAAGGATGGAGGCTGAGATATAAAAGTTGAAGAAGGATAAAGAAAAAGACAAGAAGAAGAAGCCAGAGGTCATCTTGGATTTAGATGAAGAGGATCAAGATGAGGAAGAAGAAGTGCCTATGGAAGAGCCACAAGGAGGCATGTCAGAGAGACAATTCCTAGATGCACTTGGAAAGTTGAGTAGGAAGGACACTAAGGCAGACTTACCTATGTTTCTTGGTAAGATGAATCCAGAGGAGTGCCTTGATTGGATTGAGGCAATGGAGAACTATTTTGAATGTGAAGAAGTGGCAGAAAATCAGAAAGTGAAGATTGCAAAATCAAGAATGAAAGGGCCAGCCTTGAGTTGGTGGAATTTTATTCAAAATGAGAGGATAGAAGATGATAGGAATCCTATCTCTACATGGAGGAAGATGGTACTTGAAATCAAGAAGCAATTTGTTCCTGAGGATTATGAAGTCAACTTGAACAAGAAGTTGCACAACTTGAGACAGAAGGACATGGACGTGAGCACCTACACAAAGGAGTTTCACAAGATGACATTGAAAGCCAAGATGCCTGAGAATGAAAAACAGAAGCTTGCAAGGTATCTTAATGGCCTCAAGTTCTCCATTCAAGATGAATTAACTCTCTTTAACCCAGAGACAATCCATAAGTGCTTTCAAATGGCACTGAGTATTGAGGATAAGCAGAGAAGAAAAGGGGATTTTGGCAGCAGCAGTAGAGGCAGAGGAAATCAAAACTTTAGGGGTAGGGGCAGATTCCAAAACAGAGATAATTTCTCTAGACTCCAAGGTGGCGGATCACAAGAAGGCAGCCAAGGGCAGGCTGATAAAAATAGTGCTGATAAGGGTCAGTTTAGGGGTAAAGGAAATGGCAGAGGAAGCAGTGGGGGCAGAGGTCCCAATGTGTTTACTGGAAGGTGTTTCTCTTGCAATCAGATTGGACATCAGTCCTTTAGATGCACAGAGAAGATGGGAAACATTGCTGCAAATCAGAAAGAAAGAAGAGTGCAACTCCTTCAAGAAGAGGACTGTCAAAGCACCACATCATACCAAACAGCCTCTTCCAAGTCTGCAGCACCTGAGAGTGGAGAATGCATCATGTTTAATAAATCCCTCATCATGTCAGCCACCAAGGAGCTGCCCCAAAGAAACAACTTGTTCAGAACCACTTGCAAGGTGAAAGGAACAAGGTAATAGTAGATTCAGGTTCCTCTGAAAATTTGGCTTCTAATGAAATGGTGACTAAGTTAGGATTGGAAAGAATGCCTCATCCTAACCCCTATAGAGTCTTTTGGCTAACCAAGGAACAACAAATTGTGGTGAAAGAGCAATGTTGGGTTGAATTCAAGATAGGTGAATATCATGATAAGGTTCTTTGTGAGATAGTGGATATGGATGCATGCCACCTTCTTCTTGGAAGGCCTTGGCAACATGACACAAGTGCCCAACATGATGGTAAGAACAATGTAATTCATTTGTCCAAGAATGGTGAAAAGTTTACAATGACTCCTTTGATTGATGATTGCAAAGAGAAAGTCATTTCTAGTTCAGTTATGTTGGTAGGTGAAAAGGAGTTTTTGGCTAACTTCAAGGAAGAGAAAGTGCCATGTTTTGCAGTGGTCATCAAGCCCAAGGATGTGAATCCCAAGAAGGTCAAAGTGTAGCAACCTCTTAGAAGGATTGGACCAAAGGAAGTGGAATAACTATTGGAAAGGTTCCATGATGTGATAGCCGATGAAGGCAAGGATGCCCTTCCACCAAAGAGGGAGATTAGTCATTGCATTGATCTCATCCCTGGATCCACCCTACCAAACCAAGCAACCTACAAGTTGACTCCAGAGCAAAATGCTGAAGTGGCAAGACAAATCCAAGACTTGTTGGATAGATGGCTTATCAGGAGGAGTATTAGTCCATGTGCAGTACCTGCAGTACTTGCACCCAAGAAGGAAGGAACATGGAGACTATGCACTGATTCCAGGGCCATCAACAAGATCACTATCAGGTATAGATTTCCAATGCCTAGAATGGAAGATTTAATGGATTGTTTGGGTAGGGCTAAGTATTTTACCAAGATAGATCTAAAAAGTGGTTATCACCAAATCAAGATAAGGGAGGGGGATGAGTGGAAAACTGCCTTCAAAACCAATGAAGGACTATTTGAATGGGTTGTCATGTCGTTTGGCTTGTCAAATGCACCAAGCACCTTCATGAGATTGATGAATGAAGTGCTAAAACCTTTCCTTAACAATTTTATTGTTGTATATTTGGATGATATACTGATTTTTAGTGACAGCAAGGAAGACCACATAAGGCATATCCATCAAGTGCTCAGGAGGCTTCAAGAGGAGAAGTTGAGAATCAATCTTGACAAATGTGTCTTCCTACAAGAAGAGTTGGTATTTTTGGGGTTTGTCATCTCCAAGGGCAGCCTAAAAGTGGATCCAAGTAAGGTTGCAGCCATTCTTAATTGGCCCACACCTACAACAGCCTCGGAGGTAAGGGGTTTCCATGGTTTGTGTAGCTTTTATAGAAAGGTCATTAGAGGGTTTAGTGGCATTTGTGCTCCACTTGTTGACACCATAAAAGGGGTCAAGAAATGTGTGTTTTTATGGACAAATGAGGCCAACCAAGCCTTTGAACTGTTAAAGAAAAAAATATCAGAAAAACCGGTCCTTGTTCTTCCTGATTTTGACAAGATCTTTGTGGTAGAATGTGATGCAAGTAAGAGGGCTATTGGGGGAGTCTTAAGTCAAGATGGGAGGCTTGTAGCATTCTTTAGTGAGAAGTTAAATGAGGTAAAACAAAACTACTCCACCTATGATCTAGAGTTATATGCCATGGTTCAGTCATTGAGGAAGTGGAGACACTACTTATTGCCAAAGGAATTTATAGTTTTTACTGACAACCATGCATTAAGCTTCTTGAACAGGTAGCAAAAGTTGAATCACAGACATGTCAAGTGGATGGAGTACATCCAAGCATACACCTTCTCCATAAAACACAAGAAAGGAGTGGCCAATAAGGTAGTCGATGCCTTAACTAGGAGGAATCTTGTTGTGTAGACCATACAGTTGGAAAGTATAGGTATTCAAGCCATCAAGGATCAATATGCAGCAGATGAGGACTTCAAAGAACCATACCTCTCTTGCAAGGCCATGATAGGAAGGTATAATACTGATTTTTTCTGATTTTTTGTTGCAAGATGGATATCTTTTCAAGGGTAGCATGTTGTGTATCCCAAGAGGATCTGTTAGAGAGAATATAATCAGGGAAAAGCATTGTGGCAGCATGTCAGGTCACTTTGGTATTGATAAGACCCTAGAATTGGTTAGGAGGTACTATTTTTGGCCCAAGTTGCCAACCGATGTAAGGAAGTTTGTTGAAACTTGTCAAATTTGCCAAAGAGCAAAGGGGCATACATCAAATGCAGGTTTATACACTCCTCTACCTATTCCTTCAAAGCCTTGGGATTCCATTAGCATGGACTTTGTACTTGGTTTGCCTAGGACAAAGAATGGACATGACAACATTTTTGTGGTTGTAGATATGTTCTCAAAAATGGCTCACTTCATCCCATGTAAAACCACACATGATGCCTCACACATAGCAGGTCTTTTCTTCAAAGAAATAGTCAGGTTACATAGTTTACATTTGTCCATAATCTCAGATAGAGACCCCAAGTTCATAGGACACTTCTAGAGGACACTATGGAAGAGACTAGGTACAAATTTGTCCTTATCATCTGCCTATCACCCTCAGTCTGATGGACAAACAGAGGGGATTAATAGGTCACTTGGCAACCTCCTAAGATGCCTAACCAAGGAGCAGGGTGCTAGTTGGGATTCAATTTTGGCTCAGGCAGAGTTCTCATACAATGACATTGTCAATAGAAGTACCGGTCTGTCTCCTTTCCAAATTGTTTATGGCACTCACCCAAGGGGTATTTTGGAACTTAGGGAGGTTAAAGGACTAGACAACAATAGTGCCTTGGTTGAAGACTTCATTCAAGTCATGAAAGATGTCCATGAACAAGTACAATAGAAATTGCTGTCCACTTCACAGAAGTACAAACAGTTTGCTGACAGGAAAAGAAAGGATTTGCAGTTCAAGGAAGGTGATTTGGTAATGGTCAATCTAAAGAAGGAGAGGCTCCCTGCAGGTAAACATACCAAGCTACTCATGAAGAAGATTGGGCCTTGTGAAGTGCTCAAGAAATGTGGAGAAAATGCCTATAAAATTAGACTTCCAGATGGCATTGCTTTGTCTCCAATTTTTAATGTTTCAGACCTTTATTCCTATAAAGGATCTGATCCTCAGACTGCTATGGAAGAAGATCAAACTGATCAGACACTCCAAAAACTCATTCCTTCATCTCCATATCAAATTGAGTGCATTTTGGACAAGAGGATTGCAAAACAAACTAGAAGGCACACCTATCATGACTATTTGGTGAAGTGGCTAAACAAACCTCAGGAGGATGCCACTTGGATGAGCAAGGCAGACATTGCGAAGGCAGGTTTCACATTTGACAGCATTCCAACTCAAGAGACTTGAGTTCTCTTTGACAGTGGGTGTATGGTGTAGGGCACCTAGGAGCACCTTAGTTCCTAAAGTCACTTTGTTTGCATTTTTTTTGAAATTTGTGGTTTTGATTGTAATAAGGCTTTAGCCATGAGTATATGATCTTTTTTGTGTGGTCAAGATGATTGAGGTGAACCTATAAACCTCAATCATTCTTAGTCCACTTGGACCCTTGTTGAGGCAATTAGGCCTAGTAGGTCTAATGAAGCTTCTTTGAGTTTTTTTTTTTATTGTCTTTGTGTTTTGTCATATTTTAGGGTGTATGTTGGTCATTTGAGATCCATTACACAAGTTAAACCAATCGGTTTCTTTGTGTTATTGCAAAATGTCATAGTGACCAATGTTGTTAATGTTGAAAAATGACACATTTGGTCGGTTGCAACCCATTTTTGGAAGTTGAATCTATTTGGACAGTTGAAAACCAACTTAGGTCAAGTCATATTGCTGTCCTCTCACCCCAGAATGGAGGAAGAGATTTTATATGCAATTTTGGGCACAAAAATCAAGAATTTGACTATTTTTCTGAAGAAAACGTGTTGTTGTATGGACTGTACAGATTTTCCAGGGTGCAAATGTACTTTTTCTGAATGTTCTTGGAGTCAGGGTTCTAATGAAACTAGTTTGAAGTCCTGAAGTGGTCGAGATCAAAAGTTATTGATTTTTCTTTCAAAACAGGTCTAAAAACCCTGTTTTCTAGGGTAGCCATAGAAATCCGGCCCTAGAATGCATTCCCACCAGTGAAAATTCATAAAAACTGGTGAAATGTAGGCTAGGGATATGTATTATAAGATTCCAAAATATTTTTGTCAGGAAATACAGTCTTCTATTTTTAATTTGATGCCCTAGGTCAAGTATTACCATGTATTTGGCCTGTTTTATGCTATTTGCCATTGTAGGTGACAGAATCCAGACAAGGTGAATGAAAGGATGGTGGTTTTGTGTTGTAGGGACCTGGTAGAGACATTCTAAATTCCTGCCCTTGACCTATGAACCCAATTTGAACCCTTTGCTTTGTAACCCAGGCCTTAAGTGATCAATTAGGCCTAGAGACCTAGTGGGGGTTTTGAACTACTGGAGCAGAGTTGGGATTGGAGATTTGGAGGTTTGTTAGGGTCCCCTAAAGGGTGTTCAATTCCATCATTTGTTTGCCTAGTCCTTTGGGATTTTGTCATTTGGTGTGAAGAAAACTAGTAGAAGAGGGCTAGTAGCCTCACTAGGCCTAGTCAAGGTTAGAGGGTTGTGTGAAGTTGGGAACCAAACCAACTATCAAAAAGGTGTTTGCAGACCTGCCTTGAGGTGTGAAAGAAGCCTTGGAGGTTGGACAATAGCCTAGACCACAAATCCTTCATATGCCCTTGTATGTGGCTTTGATTAAAGACTAGGTGAAGTGGGTAAGTGGGCAAGGAAGAGAGTAAACCTTTGTTACTTCCCTTGTGCACCTCTGCATTAGTGATAGTAAGGAGAAGTTCTTGGAGAAGTTAGAAGTTCTTGGAGAAGTTCTTGTCTTGATGGTTAAACCAGTTTTTCACATCATATGTTGCCATCAATGACAAAGGGGGAGATTGTTGCAAGTATGGGCCTAACCGGTGTTGTCATTGATGTCAACATACTTCTGTTGCATTAATGATAAGGATTGGATTAGCTGTGTGCTGAGGATATTGAGAAAATTAGTCTCAATCAGAAATAGAGAAGAACAAGGAAAACAGTAAGGTAAAAGACCAAGATAGGATAAGGATCAGAGGATGTGGATTAAAGGGTTTGTAGATATATGTCTTAAGGTGGTCTAGCAGAGATTTCAGAGGTCAGCATGAAGATCTAAAGAGGTTGTGACTGTTCAAATAAAACCAGTTCCGACAGGTGTTCAGTGGTGACAGAGTGAGACAGATAGGTCCGATGAGATCCGGAAATGGAGTATCATGTTCTGCGGATTTGAGGGAGTGCTGAGGGAGTCTTTGTGGAGTATCAAATGGATTGGTTCATGGTCAAAAGGTCCACAAGCATAAAATCCTTTGTGACAATGATGACAGACTGTGTTCTTGAGGTTCCAGATGAAGGAGAGAAGGATTTCAGTAAGCAGATGAAGTGTGGATGTTATTGGTGATTCAGACAAGCTTGTGGTGATCTTTGGATCGTGTCCAGATCATGTTGGTGGTCCACATTGAAGTTGGAGTTCGCATTTGAAGAACAACTTCCGGATGATGGTTTTCTTCCTGAGACAGGCTGACCAGATAAGTTATATATCATGTGGATGTTATTGTGGATGCTTGCCGACTTAGATGATCATTCCTAAGTTGATGTCTTGTATAACTAAGGGATTACAAAGTCATTTGTAAAGTGTCCTTGTGGAGATGAGTGTATGGTAGCAAGGAGGAGAGCGAAAGGTAGAGCAGGAGTATTGAGCTTAATGGAACTGATTCAAGCATGGTGAAGATGCTATTTTCTAGTTCAAGTAGGTGATACTTATTTCTTTGTAGACAGTGTGTCTCTTGTAGGTAGTGAGCCTCTTGTGAGCAGTGTGCTCGAGTAGTGAGTCCTAATTAGCATGTGCCATTTTGTTCTTTCTATTCTTCTAACAGAGAATACATTATTGGGTTAATCACCCCGTGGTTTTTCCCTTAACCAGGTTTTCCACGTCAAAATCTTGGTGTCTTATGTGTTGATGAGTTTCTGCCTTCGATTTGAATGCATTACATTTCATGTTTAATATACTGCTAATCACAAAGAGGATTTAAGTGTGTAAATTGGAGAAAGTTTTGCACAACTAATTCACCCCCACTCTCAGTAGTGTGCCCTAAGACTAACACATGTCATATCAAGTGGACTTAGGTAGATTTTGAGCTTCAATATTAAGAGGGAGCCATGCTTGACCTCACTAAGTCATAAGACTTAGGCACCAAAAAGGTCATCAATCTACTTATGTTATGACCCTAATGGCATTAGTGTGGGCATACAAAATGGTTTTGAACGTGACAAAACCCTTAGTTTTGAATTAGGGAAAAAAACCTTAATGATAAAACATGTTCAGCCCTAAAATCTTGGGCTCATTTTTGACTTGTGAAGTTTTGTGAAACCCTTTGCTGTGGCCGACATGAAGCCCTAGGGTTTGAAGCTTGAATCCTCCTTTATCCTGACATTTTGGTGCTTGACACTTATGAATTTCCCACAGATTGTGAAGGTAATAAGCTATCTGATACATACACACTCTTTATTATTTGATTTCCTCCATTTTACTCTGAATTCTTTGAGATAAAAGGCTCATAGAGCCACGGCCTATGTGTATATTCTAATGATTTGACCTACCTTTGTTTTGCTGCCACTATTTCTTTTGTATATTGGCCACCAATGAAACCCTTTTGAGAAACGAGAATGAAGCAAAAGAAAGAATATTTGCTCGGTTCTGTCCATTGTATTTTGGCTCTATGCATAGGTAACATTCTTTCTCTGTCTCTATATGTTTCATTTTTGTAACGTTCTATGTATTTAGTGCTCTAAACCCACGGCCACATTTTTGTTCTCTTGTAGCTTGTAATCTTTCAAGGGTTTCTGATTTTTTGATAAAAAAAGACATTTGGGCGGCACTGTAGCTTATCTTTCTTACACATAAATAAAATGGTTTTTGTCCTCTTTCATGGCTTGAAACCCTCTTCATATTTCTATATTTGTTTCTGGTATCGCCGAGGCTTATATTATATAGTATGTGTATCTGAGAATTTTGTGTATTCCCTTGTTTCAACGGCTCGAAACCCTTACTGTGACATTGCATTTGTATGGTCATGGCCGCAGCTGTAGCAATACATTCTATGTTTAATCATTCCAAAACCCTAAAGGGTTATGCTTCCTGTACATTTTTCTTCGACTGGATATGAAGTTTCAATTTTGTCTTTATTTCTTGCAATGAAACCCTAAAGGATTAAGGGTAAAAGAAAGCTTCCTCATAAAATGAGGTCGCGGCTAGATTATTGTTACCCATCTACACTTAAAAGAACTTCATTTGTTTCAAAATCTGCATCCTCCTACAAGTCGTGGCTCTGTGATATTTGGATATTTCTCTTCAAAAACCCCAAAGGGTTATCTGTATATGCATTTTTGACAAAAATAATGGAGCTCCATACTATCTCTGTATATGTCATTTGAAAGCTTTGTTTATTACTGCAACTCTGCATACTTCTGTAGCTCTCCATTATGAACATAAAAAATGGCTATTTGAATTACACAAGACTGCAGCCTGCACAGTTACATCTTTGATCATGAAATAAAACTTAAAAAAATAGATGTACTACATGATTTATATATATGTTCTCCTTCTCTTGTAGAACTGTATACTCATGAAAAACAATAGTTCAGTTTGAAATGTATGATGTTCTGAAAAACACTTTGCAAGCTTTCTTTTGATTTCACACATCTATATTTTCACGAACTGCTGGTAGCATATAATTGTTCTTTCTCTGTTCATAACTATGAATGAATCTCTTCATGGCATCTCTCACTTGACATACATGTTGCAAACATTCATTGCTGTATCATTATATCACAAACACTTGCCGAAGAACCTTAGCAATGATAACTTCCGTTTGGGTTGCATCTGTCATTTGATTATGCACATACTTGCTCATGGTTATTTGTAACATCATAGACACTCTTGTCAATGTGATATAGTACCTATACATTATTGTCCTCTCTTCACTATGATATGGAAAGACATGAGGCTCTCAATGAGTACTGTATCAGTTGACAGTTCATCTCCTTCATGACAATACATAGATGCTACTTAATAAATGATGCAAGATGCATTTCAGTTCATCCTTATGGCTACCTTAGCTATTCCATACATATACTTGATCCTCTTCTGTTACTCTTGAAATAGGAGCAACGTAGTCTCTTTGTAATGATCAATTATTTGATGTGAACTCTATTTTACCTATGCACATGCTATCTTCTGTATTTGTTTACTTGACTCAAACAGTAAATTGATATTCTATGACTCTTAATTGACTGTTCTATCAATAACATGACTTCTAAAATGTAAATATGAGCATTACAAGTCTAATGTTTACAATCTCCTACCTTATTGGTTGCCATGTGCAAAAATTCACTGTTCATAGATGATTGCTACTTCAACTCCTCTTGAATGGTAGTCATAAATGGACACTGAATTGAAGTCCAATAGACTGAGTTGAGGCAACATTATTCATTCTATCTTGCTCTTCTTTTACATAGTATGGATGAATACTTGACTTCTCTTCTCTTAAAACTCAGGGGCAGCATGCTGAGCTCTACCCTTGAAAGAGACCATTTTGCACCACATGCTGAAATGTATCTGAAACAGTAGCATAATTTCACCTATAGCTGCACATGAAACAAACAGATTAGATAAAACAATGAAGTCCCATGATTGTTTCTTTCTCAATTCCTTCTGCATATGGATGATATTCATTTGATCAATGCATTATAAACAAAGTATTATGCCTCTTCTGATGGATATAGGATTTTCATAACTGGAGCTTCTAACGGGACCCTTCCCACATTTTTGTAGGTACATGTCGAGATTAGGAGCAGGACATGAGGCAACTTTGAGGATCAACAACCCCAAGGCAATGATGGATGTGTATTTCCTTTTCTATTCATTAGAGGCATAGGATTTTCTTTATATCTACCTATGTTCAGCTATAATCCATGGCTTGTGTGGGACATCTGATATGTCATTATTTCCTTCAATGCAATGCTTATTCTTTTATGTATTTCAACCTGTAAATGGATAATCATTGTAATGAATGAAATACTTATCTCTCTTGAATGTTCTGCAATGCAATGAATGATCTGAAACCTTTCCCTCCTTTTTGAGCAACTAAACTGCATTTAACACTGAAACATAATAACTATGCAACTAAGTCATAATAGAAGAATGTTAACCCTTACTTAAAAAATGAATTTGTCACATCTACTCAGCCAATTTTGAGCTATGATAAAAAATGGTAACATTTCTAGCAAGTTCTGCTATATGCTTGCCTGCGAAGCATTTGATCAGTTGCCTTGAACATCCATTAGGCATTGAGTCATACTCTATCCTTCTCAAACTCAGAAAACACTACAATTAAGCTCTCCAACAGTCCAAACAGCAACAAAAAAATTGAAAACAAACTTAACTGAAAGCAAACTAATAGGCCCTGATGGCCAAAATAAAATGCTAGAAACAAATGTGCATGAGCACTTATTAACTGCAACACTACTCTACTATATACAAAAGAAGTTCTTATCCTTAGAGGCAATGCTTGAGGTGGATCCCATTAACTGGGATAGATAGCACCTCTCCACTTAACTTGGACAGCTGAAATGGATTATTTTATTTGCACTTTGTGATAACATAAGGCCCATCCCAAATTGCATCAAATTTGGAATGCTTTCCAGGTCTGCTTCTCATTTCATTCCATTTGAACACCAAATCACCAACAATAAAGCTCCTTGGTCTTGCCCTCTTATCAAATGCATTCTTCATTTGAGTTTGATGCATATCAATCTTTATTAAGGCCTCTTTCCTTATCTCTTCAAGCTCCATGAGCTAAGCTAGCCTGACTACTAAAGGTTGTTCCTCTAGTAGCTCAAGTTCTTTGATGAAAGTTAATGTAGGCAATTCAACTGAAACAGGTAACCAAGCCTCTTTACCATAAGTAAGTACATATGGAGAACAACTAGTAGCTCTCTTGGGTGTAATCCTATCAGCCCAAAGAGCCAACTTTAACTTCTCGTGCCATGTTTTATGATTGTCTTCAACATTCTTCTTGATAATCCTTATTAGATTTTTGTTTGTCGTCTCGGCCTGCCCATTACCTCGTGTAATAGTTAGAAGTATTCAAATAAATATTATTTCTAATAGACCAATATGAAATTCTCAATCCTATGAAAACTAAAATGTTATCTGAGATAATTGAATCTGGTGTACCGAATCTTGATGCAAGATCCTAATAGAAACATAGGACAATAGATTCATTTGCCTCTTTTAAGGCAACAACTTCGGTCCACTTGCTGAAATAGTCTGTGGAAGTCAAGATCCACTTGTAGCCTACACTTGAAGGTAGGTTTATTGGTCCTATGAAATCCAGCCCCCATTTTGCAAATGGCTGTTCAACTTTAATAGGATGCAGGGGTAAGGCAACAAGCCTTTGCTTACCTGCAAATATGGAACACTTCTCACATCTTTTCACCCAAGCAAAGGAATCCTTAAACAAGTCAAGCCAGTAATAACCAGCCTGCATAATCTTCAAAGCAGTTGCCCTAACTCTGCAAAGTGACCTCCTGAAGGTCCATTGTGAAAATATTCTAATAGCTTATCAACTTGATCAGGTCCAACACATCTTAAAAATACACCATTAAAATCTCTCCTATATAAAATACCATCAATGATAGCATAAGGAGTAGCTTGTTTCTTGAAATATCTTCTTCCTGCCCTATCCAAACCTTCGGGGCATTGTCTGAACTATAAATAATGCATCATCTGCTGCACCCAACTATTTGTAGGTGCTGGTACAATGGCTAGTTCATTATTGTTCAACACTATTTCAGTGTCCTCTTAATGTTCTTGATTAAGCTCTTGACTTTCAGCAAGCTTCTCGCATAATCCCTTGCCTCTAATCAGCTTGGTCACCTTGATATCAAAATCAAATTTCATAACTCTGGTTATCCAACCAGCCCTCTTATCATTTATATCTCTATTCAATAAGAAACTCTTGACAATGGGATGAGAAACCATTAAGTGAATTTTGTTATTAGATGGCATGTGTCTAAACTTCTTGAGCCTCCTCACAACAACAAAAACATATTTTTCTACAAAAGAGTACTTTACCTCATAGTCATGCAATACCTGGCTGAAAAATGCTATTCGCTGCTCTAAACCTTCATCATTTTGTTGACATAACATTGCAGAGATGGTGTCAGCTCCTCCAAAAGCATACAAAATAAAATCCCTCTTGTAATTAGGATTAATGAGGGTAGGGGTAGTAGTGAGGGCTTCCTTAATCTTCTCGAAGCTTCCTTTTCTATTCTTAGTCTAGCTGAATGGCACATTCTTCTTCAACATGGCAGTGAGAGGTTGTAACAAAGCTGCAATGTTTGGAATAAACCTCCTCATGAAGTTAATTCTGCCAAGAAAGCTCTGCAAGCCTTTCTTATGTGCAGGCAATGGTAAATCTAGAATGGCTAAAACTCTCTCAGGGTCAATAGAAATACCCTGCTTTGAAACAATATGGCCGAGGAGTTGACCTTCATGAACTGAAAATATGCACTTTTTGGGGTTCAATGAAACTCCAAACTCCCTGCACCTTTGAAAAATCTGCTTCAAGTGGTCAAAGTGATCCTTAGCATCTTTGGAAAAAATAGTTATTTCATCTAAATACACCAACACTATTATGTTAATAAGGCCATGGAAGGCCATATCCATTGCCCTCTGAAACATTGCCCCTACATTGGACAAACCAAATGATATTTTCTGATAGGCCATAGTACCCCACTTAGTTGTGAATGCAGTTTTATATTGGTCCTCTTCTTTGACTAGAATTTGGTTGTAACTAGAGTAACCATCTAACAAGGAATATCTATCAAAACCTAAAATAGTTTGCAATATTTGTTCCATGGAAGGAAGTGTTGAAATTGACAAACCAACCTCACAGATCCCAATGAACACCTGCAAGCAAATAACCTGTCACATAAAGGAGATCAAGAGGCACAAAAATGGTGCTCTACAACCTTGAAGCAAAATGCATTAACCAGAATGAATAATTACAAAGAGATCAATCCTTAAGAAAGGAGATCAAAACCCTAAAGTGAACCCTAGGATTTAATAAAAAAATTATTAAATAATAAAGTGCCTAAGTTTAGCTTAAGTGAAAAATAAAGTAAAGGTGACTTAATTAATTAATCAATATGATTAAATTAATTAAGTAATTAACCTATTACGCTAACACCCCCCCTTAAGATGAACTTAGGGAGAAGCTAAAAAACTAAGGACAAATGCATGAAAGCAAAGATGGGTCCCGACAACTAGGCCTGATGAGGTACCCAAGTACAACCAAATCTCTATAAAGCGGAGTAAAGGAGAAAACCCAGTGGGAAAAAACTCCTCTCCAAAAAGAGATGAAATCATGAAAAAAACATGAAGGAAGGCCTCATGAAGACCCCCCAAGGACAACTTCCTTCACCCCAAGCATAGATCGCAACTGAAGATAGCGAGGTGATGCCAAAGGTTTTGTGAAGATGTCTGCAACCTGCTCCTCTGTAGGAATGTACTCCAAGATGAGAGAACCATCTTGAATCAACTGCCTGATGAAGTGCATGTGGATCTCAATGTGCTTAGTCCTCTGATGCTCCACTGGGTTGCGTGAAATGTGAATAGCACTCTGATTGTCACACCAAAGAAGAGTGGGACTATCAGGAGGAAAACCAAACTCGGTCATCAACTGTCGAAGCCATAAAACCTCCTGGCTAGCTAACACTGCAGCTCGATACTCAGCCTCTGTAGATGATAATGTAATAGCAAATTGCTTCTTGCTTTTTTTTTTTTTGGTGCTCTACAACCTTGAAGCAAAAATGCATTAACTAGAATGAATAATTACAAAGAGATCAATCCTTAAGAAAGGAGATCAAAACCCTAAAGTGAACCCTAGGATTTAATAAAAGAATTATTAAATAATAAAGTGCCTAAGTTTAGCTTAAGTGAAAAATAAAGTAAAGGTGACTTAATTAATTAATCAATATGATTAAATTAATTAAGTAATTAACCTATTACTCTAATAGGAAGAGGGAAGTGGTCTTTTAATGAGGCCTAATTTAGATCACAAAAATTGACACAAAGTCAGATTTCACCATTTTTTTTCTGACTAGGACCAAATTGGAAACCTAGGAAGTATGTTTTATTGGGAAAATGATACTACTTTCAATCAGTTTATTCAACTCAACCTTCATTAAATGCTCAAGTTTGGGATTGAGGGGTCTTTGTTTTTGCCTAACAGGCTTGACATTAGGCTCTAATTCTATGGTGTGTTGGGCTAAACCAGGATCAAACCCTCTTAAGTCTTTATACTCCCATGAAAAAAACATCAAAAAAATCTTGACATAATTGAACAAAAGACTGTTGTTCTTCTCTAGTACATACCTTTCCAAGTTTCAGCAATTTGACCTTGAAAATTTTTATGGTCTGATAGTGTTCTTGCTTCACTATCATGCTGCATTTATCCTTTCTGAACTAATCGTCAGTGTTGAACACTAATTCTAATGTCACTATTCCTTTGGGCAACTTATTGGACCTCAACTGTACTATCTGATCTTTAAATTGCTGCTAATATTTATGTTGATTATCAACTACAAATTTAGCTTCTACACTTAAAAAACTTAAGATCTGCTCATCACTGTCAAACACTTGCCAGGAAACACTATTATCAGGTACTAAAGGCCTGGCAACCACTTTGACATATAGCTGTAGTTCAATTTTCTGAATCTAATTAGGAATCTCAAATCAAGAGATCCTAAGGCTGCAAGCTTATCTGCATACTTATTTTGGTTCCTGGGAATCAAAATTAGATTAAAAGCATCAAAAAATTTAATTGAATCCCACACTCTATGCTTGTACTTTTTTAGCAGATCATTTTTAGTAACATTCAGATTCCTAACCTGATTAACGATCAATTCAAAATCTCCATAAACTTGAATGGATTTTATACCTTTTTTCTGAGTCCACTCTAAACCATGGATCAGGGCCTCATATTCAGCCACATTATTTGTGCAGCTGAAAGCAAACCTTAAGGTTGCATAATATGTGTTCCCTTTAGGTGAGATCAACGCATTACCTATACCAACACCTGTCTTGGTCCTTGATCCGTCAAAGTACAACTTCCAAAGCTGATCTTCTTGCTATTTTGACTGACTTTGGTTCTTAATCAGATTAGGAATCACTACATCAGGTTCTTGTATCATATAGATGCCTAATCCTACCTCATCCATGTGATGGAAAGGGTCACTTTCATGATCTTCAGCTACCCAATCATCTAAGTTTATGTCTTCTATAGGTGCATTGGGATCTAGGCTCACGGGTTCATCCTGCTACCCGTGGGTGATGTATAGATTAGCATTTATTGGGTTGGGAACATAGGGCTCAATATGGTCTTTTGCAAGTGGTTCAGACTGTATGGTGAATTTTGTACCATACCTTGTTCTAAAGAACAAGTGAGTCCAATCAGAGGATAGAAACCCACCCAATTTGGCTGTGAACTCCCTAGAAAGGCAAATTGCAAAACTAGGTGGCAGATCAATGATGTAAATATTCTGATGGATGGTAAAATTAGGAAAAGCATGCAATGTAAGTGGTAGGTTTTTGATTATTCCAGTAGTACTAAGTGATGACCTGTCTAACTAGACTACTACTTTTGCAAGAGGCTCATAAACCAATCCTAATGAATCAGCTACACTTTTGGGCATGAATAAACTACTTGCTCCCGAGTCTACCATGCAGTTATGAACAAGCTTGTCACCAATAATGAGACTCAAATAGAAAGGGGGGTTTACCTCATTTGTTGGTTGCCCACTCTTGATCTCTGGGTTGTTGGCAAGTACAACCTTGGCCTTCTCTTGACTAGAATGCTCAGAAAGTGAGAGTTCAACCAGTGCTTCTTGCAGCAAATTCTTTTAGCCAAAAATACGTAAAGCATCCATAACTGACATACTCACTATAGCTTTCTTAGGGTGGTCAACTATGTTGAAAGAAACAAGATTTACCTTCTATTGTCCTTTTACTGTAGCTGTATCAATATGCCTTTGTGAAGACTACTATTGCATTTTGGGCCGATCCTTTACTGGTACAATTTGATCCCTGGGTAGAATTTGTACTTTCTGCTATGATACAGGGGTAGTTTGTGATGGATATGTTTGATTTTTATCCCTTATAGTCTGCTGTTGTACCACAGAGACTTGCTGGTTAATATATGCAGCTCTCAGTTTTGACCTCGTGTTGGCTGAAACAGGTGTATTTTGCTGATTTTGACCTTGTAAATAATTTATACCACAGAAATTAGACTCTTCCCAATTCATTAAGGCCACATCAACATTATTTTGCTAACCTAGAACTTCACAAAGAACACCTTCCAAAATTGCATAGCTATCCTGAACCATGAGTGCCTGATTTCTTACTCCATTCATGCACGCAACTTGATTATGCGGTTGGTGACATGGATAACACCAGTCACTATCTTGAGCTAAATTATTCTATGTGGGTACAAGCTCCCTCAAGGTGCTAGTAGTATTTGGGTTGTAAGATTGGAAGGGTCAAGGGTTGTAGTTTCTTCTCTGACCTTGAGGATTAGCCTAGAAGGGTTGCCTATATTGCTAATTGGGCTGAAATTGGGAATTCTACTGATTGGGCTGATACTGATTTTGGTAAGGCAATTATTTCTCCATACTTACTAGCTTATTTTTAATGGTCCTCAGTGTATTTTCAAGCTCTGGGGAATTTTGGGTTTGAGATGGAACAACAATTCCTTGGGATGATTGGTATCCTATTGCTGGAACAGGTGGGACAACAGTTAGAGGAGGTACTGCCATTGGCATAGATAGTTGGATTTCAGGGAAAATGGGTAAGGGAGGCCTCAAGGCTATCTTCCCTGCTTGAATAAGATAGTTTTCTACTCTAACAACAATTTCAAAAGAATCAGGAAGGGTGGTTCCTCCCATTGACTGGATCATTATAGAAATTTCACTGTTCAAAGCTTTAAGATAAAACAAAAATGCATGCCTTGGTAGGAGTTTTACCGTTGTGGGAATCCTATCCTAGGTTCTCTAAAATTGGTAGTTGAAATTAGTCATGTGTTTGTGGTGTTCCCTTTTGATGGTACTCAACTGTTCGAGCAATGAGAGATGATCAGATTTGTCTTCGAAATGTTTGTGCAATCCATCTCCTAATTGATCCCATGTTGTAATTGAGTTTTCTACAAGTCCTTTAAACCATTCTAAGGCCTTCCCCTTAAGTGATGTAGCTAGTAATCTGATTGCCACATTCTCATGGGTGACATTATGTACAGAACATAAAGTTGCCACATCTTGAATGTGTTCAGCAGTAGTAGTATGATCCTCTCTAGTGAAAAATGGTAGTCCTTTAAGGGCTACAACAGGAATATCATCTCTTTGGGCAAGCTGTAATGGACTACCTCCATTAAAGGGTGCAAAAGCAAATTGTCTAGCCATTATTGGTATTTGGACTGTCAAAATCGGGCTCCTGCTCCTTTTTACCAAACTCGAAAAACTAAATCTTGGAGGTGTAGACTTTGATCTTCTTGATGATTTAGCTATTTTGCTTGCTGATCTGCATCTCCTTTTTGGTGTGGATAGCTATAAATAATCAAATGGACCTGGATTAGACCTAATTTTCATAGGCTGATAGTACTAATCTACATGTAAGACAAGAGAAAATGAGTCGCCAGGTATATTGTGAAAGCCTCCAAAGGCTGAAAAACTACTTCATATAAAAGAACAACAACTATGAGGGTACAAAACTTCTCTGAAATCTCTTTTAGAGTCCCACCGGGTGTGCTAAAAACTGTTGTCAATCAAGTATACACCTTGCTAAGCTCACAAAAACTTAGCTACTTGTTGAAACATGGAATCACTCTCAGGATGTGGGTTTCCTATAACGAGAGTGAATCTCTAGAGTGAGCTAGTTCTCCTTATGATTTCCTAATCTAACTGACTTGAAAGGGAAAAGGGATAGAAAGATATGTTGAAATAAATGGATTCTAGTTAACTTTAAGATTGTATCACCTAACAGATCTTACTCACAAATAGATTATTGGACTTTGGCCTTCACAACACTCTGATCATTTAACTCATAAATACTTCACATGAAGGTCTGGTAGACACAACATGCAACCTGAATTAAATAAAGATTTTGCAAAAATACCACAAGTTAAGACAAAGCAAAGGACAAACATTCATCACAATGCAACATCAGATTAACTTACAAATAGTTAGACAAAATGTGAAGGAAAGTTGCTGCTCAATAACTGAAGGAATAATGAGTACAATGAAAATGAGTACAACACTCTCGATGTGAGAGGAAGACTCTGGTATCTTTGCACTTTGATCTCTAAAACTCTAACTCGAACTAGGAATTGGAACTCTTGAAAAGAAAGGGATATCTGAGATATATGTTGTGAAATCTATCCTCCCCTAAAATCTGGAAAAAACTCCTAAAAATAGACTCCAAGTCCATTTTTGAGCTACTCAGAAAAGCACAAATAAAAGCTCCTCAAAAGAATCCAAACTGTGAAAGCATGATGGCAAAAGACTTCCTGATGTGACCCCACCACAAATCTGCTTTCTTCTGCCCATGAAATCTTCAAATTTTGTCCTATATGCCTCTAAATAAAACAAATCGAAAAAGAATAACTGATTTGTTTTATTAGCCTATTAACTGCCTAAAAATAGTTGAAGCAATTTATAATTGATTGCTTTAAAACTAACTTTACAATGTTATGGCAGTTTGATCTATATCTTGATTGATTTGTTTTCTTGCAAAAAATAAATATACTTGGCTCCTAATTTCGCCAAATATTTTACAATGCATTACAATTGATTTTTCTATAAAAAATCATAAAAAATGATGAAAATATCACTATATATTTTGCAAAACTAAATAAAAGCCTTGGAAGTTCATCTCCACATGGACTGGTAATCTATGGTACACATGGCATGCAGACTTGGCACACATCATCAAAAATGCATGGTTTACATATGGCATGAACTTCTCCAAGTGGTCAAGGCATATGTCATATCAAGTGGACTTCGGCAGATTTTGAGCTTCAATATTAAGAGGGATCCATGCTCGACCTCACTAAGTCATAAGACTTAGGCACCAAAAGGGTTGTCAATCTACTTATGTTATGGCCCCAATGGCATTAGTGTGGGCAAATAAAATGGTTTTGAACGTAAAAAAAACCTTAGTTTTGAATTAGGGAAAAAAACCCTAATGACAAAACATGTTCAGCCCTAAAATATCAAGCTCATTTTGACTTGTGAAGTTTTGTGAAGCCCTCTGCTATGGTCGACATGAAGCCCTAGGGTTTGAAGCTTGAATCCTCCTCTATACTATCATTTTGGTGCTTGACACTTATGAATTTCCTACAGATTGTGAAGGTAATAAGCTATCTGATGCATACACACTCTTTATTCTTTGATTTCCTCCATTTTACTTTGAATTATTTGAGATAAAAGGCTCATAGAGCTGTGGCCTGTGTGTATATTCTGATGATTTGACCTACCTTTATTTTACTGCCACTCTTTCTTCTATATATTGGTCGCCAATGAAACCCTTCTGAGAAAGGACAATGAAGCAAAAGAAATAATATTTGCTTGGTTATGTCCATTGTATTTTGGCTCTATGCATAGGTAACATTCTTTCTCTGTCTCTGTATGTTTCATTTCTACAACATTCTATGTATTTGGTGCTCTAAACCTACGGCCACATTTTTGTTCTCCTGTAGCTTGTAATCTTTGATGGGTTTCTGAGTTTTTAATAAAAAAAAGACATTTGGGTGGCACTGTAGCTTATCATTCTTACACATAAATGAAATGGTTTTTGTCCTCTTTCATGGCTCGAAACCCTCTTCATATTTCTGTATTTGTTTCTGGTATGGTCATGGCTTATATTATACAGTCTGTGTATCTGAGCATTTTGTGTATTCCCTTCTTTCAACGGCTCAAAACCCTTATTGTGACTTTGCGTTTGTATGGTCATGGCTGTAAATCATTCCAAAACCCTAAAGGGTTATTCTTTATGTACATTTTTCTTCAACTAGATATGAAGTTTCAATTTTGTCTTTTTTTCTTGCAATAAAACCCTAGAGGATAAGGGTAAAAGAAAGCTTCCTCATAAAATGAGGTCGCGGCCAAAATATTGTTACCCATCTACACTTAAAAGAACTTCATTTGTTTCGAAATCTGCATCCTCCTACAAGTCATGGCTCTGTGATATTTGGATATTTCTCTTCAAGTACCTGAAAGGGTTACCTGTATATGCATTTTTGACAAAAATAATGGAGCTCCATACTATCTCTGTATATGTCATTTGAAAGCTTTATTTATTACTGCAACTCTGCATACTTCTGTAGCTCTCCATTATGAACACTTTGAATGTTATGAACATAAAAAATAACTATTTGAATTACACAAGACTGCAGCCTGCACAGTTACATCTTTGATCATGAAATAAAACTTTAAAAAAAATAGATGTACTACATGATTTATATATATGTTCTCCTTCTCCTGTAGAACTGTATACTCATGAAAAACAACAGTTTAGTTTGAAATGTATGATGTTCTGATAGACACTTTGCAAGCTTTCTTTTGATTTCACACATCTATATTTTCATGAATTGCTAGTAGCATTTAATTGTTCTTTCTCTGCTCATAATTATGAATGAATCTCTTCATGGCATCTCTCACTTGACATACATGTTGCAAACATTCATTGTTGTATCATTATATCACAAACACCTACCGAAGAACCTTAGTAATGTTAACTTCTATTTGGGCTGCATCTGTCATTTGATTATGCACATACCTGCTCATGGTTATTTGTACCATCATAGACACTCTTGGCAATGTGATATAGTACCTATAAATGATTGTCCTCTCTTCACTAACATGAGGCTCTCAATGACTACTGTATCAGTTGATAGTTCATCTCCTTCATGACAATACATATATGCTACTGTAATAAATGATGCAAGATGCATTTCAGTTCATCCTTATGGCTACCTTAGTTGTTCCATACATATACTTGATCCTCTTCTGTTACTCTTGAAACAGGAGCAATGTACTCTCTTTGTAATGATCAATTATTTGATGTGAACTCTGTTTTACCTATGTACATGCTATCTTCTATATTTGTTTACTTGACTCGAACAGTTAATTGATATTCTATGGTTCTTAATTGAATGTTCTATCAATAACATGACTTCTAAAATGTAAATATGAGCATTACAAGTCTGATGCTTACAATATCCTACCTCATTGGCTGTCATGTGCAAAAATTCACTGTTCATAGATGATTGCTACTTCAAATCCTCTTGAATGGTAGTCGTAAATGGACAATGAATTGAAGTCCAATAGGATGAGTTGATACAACATTATTCACTCTATCTTGCTCTTCTTTTACATAGTATGGATGAATACTTGACTTCATTTCTCTTAAAACTCATGGGCAACATGCTAAGCTCTACCCTGGAGAGAGCCCATTTTGCACCACATGCTGAAATGTATCTGAAACAACAACATAATTTCACCTATACTTGCACATGAAACAAATAGATTAGATAAAACAATGAAGTCCCATGATTGTTTCTTTCTCAGTTCCTTCTGCATATGGATGATATTCATTTGATCAACGCATTATAAACAAAGTATTATGCCTCTTCTTATGGATATAAGATTTTCATAACCAAAGCTTCTAAGAGGACCCTTCCCACATTTTTGTAGGTACATGTCGAGATTAGGAGCAGGACAAGAGGCAACTTCGAAGATTGACAACCCCAAGAAATGATGGCTATGTCTTTCCTTTTCTATTCATTAGATGCATAGTATTTTCTTTATATCTGCATATGTTCAGCTATAACCCATGGCTTGTGTGGGACATCTGATATGTCATTATTTCCTTCAATGCAATGCTTATACTTTTATGTATTTCAACCTGTATATGGATAATCATTGTAATGAATGAAATACTTATCTCTCTTGAATGTTTTGCAATGCAATGAATGATGTGAAGCATTTCCCTCCTTTTTGAGCAACTAAACTGCATTTAACACTAAAACATAATAACTATGCAACTAAGTCATAACAAAAGAATGTTAACCCTTACTTAAAAAATGAATTTGTGACATCTGCTCACCTAATTTTGAGCTGTGATAAAAAATGATAACAAGTTGATTGCTAGTTTTATTTCCTATTGATGGTTTCTTCACAAGGAAAGGATTCCCCTTTTATGTTTTATTGTTAAGGAAGTCCTACATTTGAAGGGTCACACTTTTTGTTATTGGGGTTTCATCTTTCTTCACATTATCATTCTTGAGAAGGTAATTTAATTTATCTGTAAAATTACTCAGGGTTCTACTAAATGAAATATTCTCTCGACCAACTAAAGCTTTGCTTCATATCTCTTATTGAACAATTCAATTTTCTCAGGTTTGTGAATCATGCTTTAATGCCAACTTGACCCAATATCAGTTGTATTATTATGATACTAACTTGAATTAAAATAATGATTTAACTCTTATCATTCTGAGTCACAATATGAGTGTATCAAATGTAGAAAATATTTTAATACTAAATTAATTGAAACCATTATATGGGGGTACACTACCTTCTCAAAAACCATATTATGCAATTTCAAGCACAATAATAAAACTCGAGATTTCCTTATTTGAGTTTAATATAAATTAGAGATTCTAAGAGATTTATGCATATTATTCCTACATAAATTGAAGGAACCCTCTACAGCTCAAGTATATCTAACTTTGAAAGGATCTTCAAAGCTATGATTATCTTTTAACATTTACTCCTACATAGCATTCATAATCTTCACATTAGTAAAAAATACGTTTGGATTTATACTTAACTAGGCATTTGGTAATCCCCTCCTTTCTTGGTAGAATGTTGTATATGAATTTGTGATGTTCATTCACAAGAAGTTGAACAAGGAGATCAACTGCCCCTAGGGTCAAATACTCAGTTACATGAATTTCTCATTTGTGTGAGTCAACTAGTACTATTAGAACAGATAATATCATTCTCCGATCGATTGACCCTTTCTAAGATTATTTAGAGAAGAACCATAACTACTCTGCTCCATTAACATGCCATATAATTCAACTCATAAGCATCCACAACAACATCTAATGACAAAAAATGGTATCTCAAGGGGATATTAAATCCAATTCTAATCAAGGAAACTTAAAGGCATGATTACAACAAAATGTAAAGTATTCACTAAAATCCCTTCCCAATCCTGATTTGGAGGAAGATCATAATCACCTAATCCCTAGAAGCTTCCCCTCACATTGGCTTCAATGGACAAGAATATACTTGCAAATCTCTAAAGAAAGTCTAAGTCTATAACCAAAAGGTACTTCTCATTAGATGAGGAGCTTGGAAAAAGTATACAAATGTATGTCTAGGCTCATTGAGTACAAAACCTCATCAAGATCATTTCATGAAGAAGTGATTGTAGATGTAGAAGCAAATAAAACCAATTCAAAGAACCAAATCATGCCAACATCTCCTCCAATCAAACTAGAACTTGTTGGCATCTATCCATTCATCAATAATATTCACAAGATGGTAGGAAGGATGCTCTAATACCAATTGTAATGTCCCCTTTTAGGTTTGCCCAAAATCTTGCCCTAGAATTACAAATTTAACATAGTTAGGGTTGTAACTTACCAATTGAATGTTTGAAGCAAGATAAGCCTGACTTAGGTCCTGTAAACATGTTAGTTATCAATAGATAAATAGACATATAATCCAATGATGTTTGTAATGTCCCTTACCTAAATTACCCTAGAAATTCAAATGCCACAAGTTAGGTTTAGGGTTTATGATTTACCACATAGAATATCTTTTAAATTACATAATTCTTGGACTTTGAATTCTGCAGTCATAACATAGGAAAAATATATACAAAATCTATACATATATACATCTTTAATAATTAGGGTTAGACAAGATTACATTGCCTTCAAATTCATAAACAATATCACTATAGAGAGATTATATATTCATTAACATGCAACTAACTCAGTTTGTTTACAAAAAATCAGTCATAAAAGAGGGTGGTACAAGGAGGCATGGTAAGGTGCCTTTAGTCAACAACTCTCCCTCCAAGTAGTCCCCTCACCATTCTTCTTTGACTGGTGAACTTGAATTTGTCAATAAACCTTCAACATGAGATTAGGAGGAGAATTTTTCCTTTGGGTGCCCTTAGCTATTCTCTCCCTTTCACAAGACAGTAGGGTGCCCTACTAGATGTTCTCTCCCTACCTATCAATGTAAAGGGTGCCTTTAGTTGTTCTCTCCCATAGTGCATATTTTCTCCTTGTCCATGTTGACAGTTTATCACAATATTTAATGCATTTTTATATATGATAGTGATATGCCATAAGTAAAGATAATTAACAGTCGATAATGATCTAACTTGATGTTTCTTATTTTATTTTTGCATGTATATTCAATAATGATTATTATTGAACTTCTAGTTCAGTTCAAGTTTTGCAATGTATCACTTTGTTGTCTATAATAGTCTATATGACTGAATATATATAACTTTGCAAATAAAATTTAAATGTCTGCTGTTATATTTATTTAGGGGAAAATTGGATTTGTCAATGTTCTAGATTATAGATGTTTAAATCTGCCTCTCCACTATACATTCAAGGATCTAGGGTTGAGTGACGAGCACTATCATACCCTAGGTTGCTTGCAAATTTAGGGAAACTTGGATTAGGGAATTTAATTATCAATTTTCCTTCTCCTATGCTTAGTTGACCATTAAAACCTTAATTCTGCAAATACAGCAACAAATTGACAAATAATGGAAAAAGCTCTTGCAGACAGGAGTAAGATACCAAATCATAGAGTACCTATTTTCAGGGTTTCGAAGAGGAACAGTTGGGGACACTGGAGCGGGCGCCCAAGTCCAAGGTACCAGTTTCTTCGCAGAATCCAGACCTCCTTCTGGCACTGATCAACGCTGTAACTTCTGTTTCTTGAAACTCAGATGTGAAGGACACTGGAGCAAGCACCCAAGTCCTAGAAGTGCTCTTGTGTCCTTTTCTTCAGATCCCAAATCCTTGATGCCTGCAATCCTTCCTGCAACTCCACTTTTCCCAAATACGACACCTGTAACCTGCAATCACAAGACTTGGTTTGGGGGTTGTGGTGTTTAGAGGCTTGCCTTAGTCAATCCCTAGAGGACACTTAAGTCTCTGAACACCATTGTCAGATAAAGAGTGCATGCCCTTATGAGGTAGAGGAAAAAACTTAAGGAATCAATGATGAAAACACAATATTATGTCACCTTGTAGTGAAGATCTCATGGGAGGAAGATGCTCTTCATTCCATGAGGAAATTGATGCTCAAATCTACAAATATCAACACCCAAAACACACAATCTACTCTTGCAACACAATGAAAGCCTTGAATCACTTTGAGAATGCCTAGAGTTCACAATGATCATCTAGTCTACAAATGAATTCCTAAACATGCTTATATATGCAACTACAAGCACTCCCGCCAAGATTTTAAAAATCAAAACTTATCATGTCGGCAAAAGGACCAAATAATGATCATAAACTGACACCCAGAAATTAGGGCTGCCCTAAAATAGGGTAGGACTAGGGCACGGGGGCCCAAGTCCTCCCCCTATTTTGGGCAAGGTACAGCTCAAGGGGTCCACCTAGGTCCAATTTGCCATGGAACCTAGGTCTTATTCCATTAGGATGCCAAAATATGAACTAAGATGTCCTAGATGCATGCTAAAGACCTGGGAGCTAAACCTTATGAGGGAAAAGCCCCCAAGGAGACATCTTTCGACGTTACATTTAGCCCCCACTTTAATGTATGTATACACGCGAGGCCAATACATGCATTAAAGTAAGGTCACACACAAAACAAACACGCCAAGAATGAAGAAGACACGCCAATCACATAGAAGACAGTAACAAGCACACAAAACACAAAGAAGACAGTTACAGTCACACAGAACATGGAGAATACAATCAATGCATAGAAGACACATTAATGTATGGAAGACAAAAATGATATCTTTTCTTTTCTTTTTCTCATATATATGAAATGCAAATGCAAGTACTAGAAAGTAAACAAACCTCCCATAATACATGATGCACTAATTGTGCAGGGCTTTGTATATATGGGGCAACACACATGCAAGACACACAAAACCTCCCAAAATGCAAACTGCATATGGGGCAACAAACACGCCACACAAAACAAAAATGCCAAAAAACACACACTTGAAGACACAGACAAAACATGATAGACAAGTGATGGAGTGTACCTATTTCTAGGTCCGACACCATCATAAGCACATTACAGGCACACACCAATGATTGGGCTTCACCACAACAATCGTCGAAGACACACTTAAGGGTTGAGTTCATCACAGAACCGCTCGTCGCCTCTATAGAGGACTTTTGAAAATGTAACCCCACCCTCATCATAGAGACACCTTACAGTGAAAAGGAAGCATGGCATACCACCCCACCCGCATCACAGAGATGCCTTACAGTGAAAAGGAGGTATGATCTCAAAAGTATACAACCCCACCCGCATCACGAAGATGCCTTACGGTGAAAAGGAGGTATACGCTATAGATTTCAAGATAGATTGATTGATTACAAACAAACTCAAGATATAGGAAGTACTCATCGCACTAGTCTGCACCTGAAAACAAACACATTGCTAACATCTACAACAGACAGCTTACCTTATATATGCCCCCACCTTAAGGTGGTTGATATTAGTTATCGATATCAAGCACGTTAAGGTAGGAAGAAAACACACAATGGAACATCAACTTTCGCAAAGCCCATGCCCCCCGGAGGTGACATGTACTTTACGATCACAAAATGTTCCCACAAACTCATCCCTGCAAGAAACATGTTAGTGTCTATGAAATCATGATAAACAACAACATCAATGCATTTGATTATCCACACAAAGAGCCAAGTTTATACAACAAATTTAGAGTTCAAGGATAACCATAGGGCTATATCATGAAGCTCTCTGAATCGAGCACCACCAAGGCTAGATTCAAAGACAAACAAAGGTGCATAGAGTAGCTATATTATTAAGGTTTGTAAATGCAATAGAAACATCAAATTCACTACACGGAAAGCACGAGTGCTTCCACTAGCCAAGTGTCGGATAAAATATACAATCCCATTGTCATATTAGGAACTAAGTCTATTTTTTGATTGCTCTCGAAAGGGACACTAGGTCTGCATCAGTATAAATGTTTGCATCATCCGCTGGATAGGTGGAAACACTAGAGGAAGGGAAACAATAAATAAGAGAGGAGAAGCAAGTGTTTTAGGGACAATCACATAGGAGGGTACCCCCAGGTCACTAATTGCGACGCTATGTCTGTAAGACACAACACACAACGTTGAAATCAGAGAGGCAATTTAGAAGAATGATGATACAAATAGAAGAAGATCACAATAGAGGCGGTCTCTTAGTATCCCGGACCTTACAGGAGAATCCGAGGTCATCCCAAGAGGCCTAAACAACACATAACACATCACGGGGGAAGCACATCATGAGAGAGAGAGAAAGGGTTAGAGATACCTACCTGTAGGGTCTTCATGCTAAGTCTTATCATCAAGTAAATCATCGTCATCCTCCAACTCCCTAATGTTAGAGGAAGGTGGGATATAAGGTATCATAGTCCAATTCATGTCTTGCTCATCATGTTGTTTATTGTTAGGATCATGTTTGTTTGGATGAATGTTGGGATCAATGTTTTCTTGGTGAGAGGCAAGGTAAGCTCATCATCTTCTCTTCCTCCCTTTTGAAAGTTTGCATTGTTGTATTTTATGACTTAGTTTTTCTAATGTAGGGATTTGCTTTGTTATGGATTTTTGTGTTGTAGAGGAGGAAGCACCAAGATCAAAGGTCCTTTGTCTAGGTGGAATGTTTTCTTGTTGAAGCTTACTATCGTACTTATTCTCTATCCTCTTA
This sequence comes from Cunninghamia lanceolata, assembly GCA_027924645.1. Taxonomy (NCBI): domain Eukaryota; kingdom Viridiplantae; phylum Streptophyta; class Pinopsida; order Cupressales; family Cupressaceae; genus Cunninghamia; species Cunninghamia lanceolata. Next base: position 5,351,191 of record BSBN01000249.1, read on the forward strand.
GTGATGTCCAAATGACTTGAATATTCAAACAAAGGACGGACATTAGAGGTCTTCTCTTCCTTAGTGAAATCCAAGGTGTGTGAACAATCCACTAAAGGAAGAAGGTTGGTGGGAGGATCCACAGAGGTAGGAATTTGATTATTGTTAAATGAATGCTCATTTTCTACCTGTGGAATGTTCTTTGTTAAAGGGAGCTCTTCATTCACTAATGCTTCATCTTGGCCAAGGAGAGCAGTGGAATTATTAAATCTATCCCTAGTCTTCTCATGTGAGTATTCAGTTATAGAGGAAGTGGGATAACCTATGGGATCATCATTAGCCTTTTCCTTTCTACTCATGGAGAAGAACTCAGTTAAGCTTTCTAATATCGCAGCATGTTCACTCATGAGGGTTAAAAATTGGTCAAAATCAAGATCTTTGATAAATGCATGCAAAGATACCATTGAAAAATGACATGAAGATGCCATTTCAATGTAAGATCAGATTTTGAGAAGCTTTTCCAACTTTATGCAAAAGTCAAGTGCAAAGCTATATGCAAAAATGACCTAGATGCTTGATTTTTTGTACTTTTTTCAATGCAAATGAATGAAGCAAAGGGTGTTATAAGGATTTTGATCAGGGGCAGAAATTTATGTCTGATATTATTCCAAAATAGCAAAATTATCCTTCTCAACACACTCTTGATGCGATTTTAAGTTAATGCCAAGTCGAAATATAGTGAAAATATGTCAAAATAGACACTTTTTTCACCAAAACTCAATGCAAGAGAGCATAAAAAAGGGTGTTGTGATGAAAATGATGATGGTCAGAAAATAACATCAGTAATAGTAGCCACTTAATGCAAAAATATCTAACACAACACACTTTTAGTACCACTTAAGGTAAAACCCTAGTGAAAATATAGCAAAAATAGGCTTTTTTCACGGTTTTTCAACTCCAAGGCCTAGAAAGAGGGGTGTTGTAATGACTTTCAACAGGTGAAGAAAATAATATAACTAATATTAGTCACATCAATCCATAAAATTGATCACAACATGTTTGGAGTGCAAACTAGGTCAAACCCTAGGGCAAAAATAGCCAAAATGTGTAGTTTTTCACCGAATTATCACTACAAGAGCCCGTTAAAAAGGTGTTGTGAAGATTTTTATGAGGAGTAGAAAATTATTACCCTAATAAAAGTAAAATAATTCCAAAATACCTTTCACAACATGCCTACGGTGCAAGTTTGGAGAGTCGATAAGGCCAAATTTAACAAAAATCATTGTTTTTGAAGCCCTAGGTTTGAGATCTTGGGACAAAATGCTATGCAAATGTTTTGAAGTCTGATTTATGATAGAAATTAAATACTCTTAGATCTGAAAATAATTTTCAAGCTTGAACATGCAAAATGCCCATGCAAATTTAATGAAAATGCATCAAAATTGCTAGTTTTTGTTGAAATTTTCTATGCAAAATGCAAATATTTTAAATCTAAATACAAATTTACACTAAAATGCAAGACTATAGCCAAATTTAAATTTGAATGATTCTATAAAATCAGTAGAAAAATCTGAGAAAAGATTTTGCCTACTAACCCTAGATTTTAGAATTACTAGGTTATATGAAAATTGTCAAAATTTCTACAACAACCTAGCAAATTAATGAAAATGCAATGCAAATTTCTAAATTTTTTTATTTTTCTATAGTTTATATTAGATCTGATGCCAAAATCATGAATTAGGAAAATTTAGAAAGAAATGATGCAATTTAGTAAGCCAAACAATGCAATTTTTTTGAATTTTTCCAATTTTTTCAAATTTTTTGAGTTTTCTCAATGCAATAAAATGAATGACTATATAAATGAATGAAATCAATCCAAATCTGAAGACACACACTCAACAAGTTGCAATTTAAGTCCAAAACACAGGTTCACCAAAATGTTTAGGGGGAAATTAGATTTGTCAATGTTCTAGATTTTAGATGTTTAAATTCGCCTCTCCACTATACATTCAAGGATCTAGGGTCGAGTGACAAGCACTGGGTAAAAGCACAAAGTCGTGTCACACTTTTATAAAGGAAATGGCCAATGTTGATCCAACTTTTAAAATTGAATCACTAAAAAGTGACATATATGTTTTGAATTTTGAAATGATGTAAACTAATAAAATATATTTTTTGAGTATATTTTATGTTTGTATTTTTTGAAAAAATTTAAAAAATTATTTGAATATAATTTTTAATAAATTGACACTATAATTTAGTTGCTAATAAAATGCTGAAAAATGAAGTTACATGAGAAGTCAATCTTTATATAGTAATTTTTTTTTCTTCAATTTTTTTGTGTGTATTTATAACTTGAAACTTTAGTGCATGGATATATTTTTGTCCAATATATATATATATATATATATATATATATATATATTTAAATAAATAATAAAATGTGCGTGTATTAAAACGTAGTTGTTTCCATTCGACGTCAACTTTCATATTAACTATTTATCTAAAATAGAAAAAAAAATTATACCATCTTGATATAGATTCTTTTATCCAGTGCATCATATTTTTTTCAATTTTTTAAAATAAGTTTTACTATTTTTCCTTGACATAGTAATTGACCTAATGTTTTGTGATGATAACCTACTTTTAGTAAAAAATAGAAAGGAAAATATAAATAATAATTAAACTATTAAAATATATATATTTTTGAAAACTAAACTTATAGATCTACAAAAGGGTATTTTTATATTTTAAAAAAAATGTTATTTACACAAGTAGAAGTTGTTGAAATATCAAATTTTTCAAATAATTATATTTTTTTGGTAAATTGGCCTCATAGTGGTGCTACATATCCATTTAGCCAACAATTTTAGTTGGAAAAGTTGTGGACATATCTAACTTAGCTAGAATGAATCTTACAAGATCATATGTTTGACCAAAATTGATTTTTAGTTAGAAATACTTAAATTCACTTGTGATGATAAGTCCACTAAAAGTGTGACACAACTTTGTGCTTTTACCCCACTATCATACCCTAGGTCGCTTGCAAATGTAGGGAAACTTGGATTAGGGAATTTAATTATCAATTTTCCTTCTCCTATGCTCAATTGACCATTAAAACCCTAATTATGCAAATACGGTAACAAATTGATGAATAATAGAAAAAGCTGTTGCAGACAGGAGTAAAATACCAAATCATAGAGTACCTATTTTCAGAGTTCCAAAGCGGAATAGTCGGGGACACTGGAGAGGGCGCCCAAGTCCAAGGTACCAGTTTCTTCATAGAATCGGACCTCCTTTCGACACTGATCAGTTCTATAACTTCTATTTCCTGAAACTCAGATGCAGAGGACACTAGAGTGAGTGCCCAAGTCCTGGAAGTGCTCCTGTGTCCTTTTCTTCAGATCCTGAATCCTTGATGCTTGCCAATCCTTCTTGCAACTCCACTTTTCCCAAATACGACACCTATAACCTGCAATCACAAGACTTGGTTTGGGGATTGTGGTGTTTAGAGGCTTGCCTCAATCAAGCTCCAGAGGATACTTAAGTCTTTGAACACCATTGTCAGATAAAGAGTGTGTGCCCTTGTGAGGCAAAGGCCAAAACCAAAGGAATCAATGATGAAAACACAATATTATGTCACCTTGTACTGAAGCTCTCGTGGGAGGGAGATGCTCTTCATTCCATGAGGAAATTAATGCTCAAATCTGTAAATATCAACACATAAAACACACAAATCTACTTTTGCAGCACAATGAAAGCCTTGAATCACCTTGAGAATGCCTAGAGTTCACAATGATCATCTAGGCTACAAATGAATGCCTAAACATGCTTATATATGCAACTACAAGCACTCCCACCAAGATTTTAAAACTTAAAACTTACCGTGTCGGCAAAAGGACCAAATAATGGTCATAAATCGACACCCAAAAATTAGGTCTACCCCAAAATAGGGTAGGACTAGGGCACGAGCGCCCAAGTCCTCCCCCCTATTTTGGGTAGGGTACAGCTCAAGGGGTCCACCCATGTCCAATTTGCCATGGAACCTAGGTCTCATTCCATTAGGATGCCAAAATATGAACTAAGATGTCCTAGATGCATGTTAAAGACTCAAGAGCTAAACCTTATGAGGGAAAATCCCCCAAGGGGACATTTTCCGACGTTACAATATTAAATAACCAATAATCCATTAATGTCTGTTTATATGAGAACTGTTGTATATCCTATCAGTTCTTCTCTGCCCCTCTGTTTCAGATATATGCTCTTTTATATCTCTTAAGGGAGGTGTCTTTTTTGGAAATGTTTGTTCCAAGGAGACATGACCCTTCAAACAATCATGTTTTTTACAAACCTTAATCACTGCCTTCCAAAGATGATTTGTTGCCTCTTCAAGACAAAAACCTCTTAATATAATCGCTTCCTAATAAGCATTTTAAGTAACAAATTTTATCTTACATGTGGAGCGCTAATATTAAATCACAACTCTTCATGAACCTTTATTGTACCTCAAATGCATCACTTCAAACTAAACTTAATTGCACTCCTTACTCTTAGTCATATTACTTCATATCTACGTGCATTTCTTCATCACTCCATGTCTTTTATGAATAAGACAATTTTCTTTATTAAATAGATGGTGATGTCTTTTATTACAACTGCAAATTGAACTATTTTTATTCCTTAATCAAACCAACCATTATATATTTAAGCACTTTTCCTTGGCACAGTTAATTCCAAGTCAGCCCTTTATATGAGTCGGCCATCCTTTTAATTGATGTCTTATCTTCTTCATAATTTAGTCACTACATAAATGTCTTCTATGAATAAGACTTGTATAATTTGTAACTTGAGTCAACTCATAGGGGAGGGGACATGACATTTAGATACTTGAGTATGATTGCCTCCAGGATAACTGCTTGATGGAAGGGAGAGTTACTTAGAAGATTGATGAAATATATCTTAGCAAATGTCTTCTTGAGGTCCTCAACTAATTTATATGGACATATCAGAACTGGCATAGGATCAATTGCTAAAACTTTGTGCCCCATATTTTTTGTTTGCAGGACTATAGGCTCTTCCTAAAGGTTCTGAGTTTGGACCAATTAAATTAGGCCAAGCATTTTTGTTTGACCCATAATTCCCAATTGCTCTAGGTCATTTGATTCTTGAGAAGGGACAGCATCATTTGATTTTGGTTGGTTGGAGCTATTCCCTTATTGGTGTGTTGGGAGAGGATCTTGGTAGATCTTTAAGTATGAGTTTCGAGGGGTGATAGGCCCTCGATGTTTGAGGTTGAGATTTCATGATGGGGGGAAGAATATTTACATGTATAGGCACCCTTAGATATCTGGGAGATCTAAGATGAGTCATTGGTACTCCTAACATAACTCAATGTCATGTCGCTTTCTCTTATGAAATTTGTAATACTTATTGGGGTCATACCCTTTAGGCTTTTGATATGGATCATATTGGTTGTTGTTGTATGGTCTCTCATTTTGTTTGTCTTTTTTCTCGTAGTTATTTTATGGGGGATAGTCAACAACTTTAATATTCTAGTTCCCTAAGTTTATGTAGTTATTGCCACTATCGTAGTTGTTATAGTTACGATTATTGTTGATCTTGGGTGGTGGGATGTCACTAACCCCATTGGTGGTTGCATTGTGGTTATGATTATTTATTTTAGGTGCACTAAGTTTGTTGTTGTTGTTATCTTATGTCACCAATCTTCCATTGGCACCGTACTCCTTTCTTCTACTATCAATCACAACCTAGTCTATTCTAAGAGCATTCTTGAGGGCCTCCTCATATGAACTATAGGGAAGTTTCTAGACCTCTTCTCATGTGCCCATGTTAAGGGTGTGTAAGAAGAGATCACATAGCTCCTTGTAATCCATTTGTGGCATACTAGTTGAGGAGTAGAGGACCTGCCTCTACTACATGATGAAGTGTTCAATTGATTTGTTAGCCTCTTGCTTAACTGTTAGGAATTCCAAATATCCTATTTTGACTAATTTGTTCATATCAAAGAAGGAAAAAAACTCACCAATGAGTTATTGAAAGGAATGGATTGATGCCTCTTGAAGGAAATAATACCAATCCAAAGCAATACCTTCCAAGGCTTTCATAAAAAATCTTGCTACCACCCATCCCAATGAATGAGTTCCTACACTACCATGGTGTAAGCCTTCATGTGTGAGTTAGGATCTTCCACTCCTTTGAACTTTGGAAGTTCAGAGAGAGGGTGTGGTAGGATGATGTTATGAAGGTTGAGATCTAGAGGATCTTTAAGATATTTCAAGTATGTCCCTAAAAATAGGTTATGCATTGAGGAAGTTGCTCCACCAAACATTATCCTTATAGGTAGAACTTGCTACATTGTTGGTACTATAAAGTCCACTCATATATACCAAAATAAAATAATAATAATAAAATAAAATAAAGAAAAAAGAAGTAAAATCTGTTTTAATAGTTACAATAATTACAAATTCAAAAAACATTATTTCACCAAATCAAAATATTCAATAATGAATATTACAAAATCTAGACAACTTAGTTTAGAAATACAATCAAGACTTAGTCCTTATAATCAACAAGGCCTCATAGGCTCATTACATAAGTATCACACAATCCATTATCACCAAACATAACCTGGTGAAGAGAGTAAATATCATCAAGGCAATTTACCTCCCAACCACAATGCCATACGCTTCCCTGACCTTACTCCAACTGGAGAAGCCTAACCCTTCACGAAGGATCTAGTAGACTAAAGACAACATGCATGAAGGAATTCAGTGCACCATGAAACTAGAAAACCTATATGCTCATGCATCATATATCCAATGCACATATCCATTGATAGACATGTTATGGAAGAGAATACATATCAAATAAAAGTAATACATTTATGATTATTTTCAAGCTATGGCCAAAGCATTTTTTCATAGGTAGAATGTAACCTACATTCTCAAATTTCCCATAAATGGCATCACACAGTTGAAAACATTCAGTAAGGTTAATATAATAGTCCATATGGACAAACAAAATCCAAGACGCATTCATTATTGTTCATTCACAAATAGAATGAAAATATAATATTCCATAAGACAAGTCAGAAACTAAAAATTTCACAATCTTCATTCAACAATTATTAAAAGAAGTTCATGATCGATCATCTAAGATGCTATTACCCAGGTTCTAGACATCTTCTCATTCATAGATTCAGTTTCTCAATTTCACTCCATAATCTGAGGAGATAGAAGTCGAAGAGATCTCACAAGGATTCACATATCTTAAACATGAGAATGATCTAACTCACACTAGCATTTCAAACTGGCAAACATGTTACTTCATTCAGTACTATGTTTTAACTTAAGAAGCAAGCATATTGTCAATATTTAGATCTACTTTCCAATAAAAGAAACATCACATTTCCATACAAAAGATGAGTTAATACAAACACTATAATCAAATGTAAGCACATCGCCATTAAAACAATATTTGTATCAATGGTAATAGGTTTTAGACTAATATATTGGTTCCTACCTTACTAGATTGACTTGCTCAAGTTCCGAACTCTACTCTTGACCAACATTAATCATGTTTCCAATCATAACTTAATCATTCTCAAATACTAATCAAACACAATAAATATAGGTAGGAAGGTTGTCATAATCATCGTGATAGCCTTAATGACAAAAAAACGATTATTTACTCCAAATGAACCAACTAAAGTGATCCTAGTTGTTATAAGGTTAAAAGTAAACTATTCTTGCTAGAAATAATTTTGCCAATAAATTCCCAATCAATCATCAAATGTCTCATTCTTAGCCTATTACAACATTTTATATATTCAAGACCTTCCTTAAAATACTCTCCAAAGCTAATTGATGTGATGTAAGTTTGCATCCAGAGATGGGTATTCATTAAAATATCTATTGTTTTGTTACAGATCTCTAACCTCTATTAAATAAAAATAAAACTTGGTATTATAACATTCCTCAAAGAAACTATCTATCCAAATAAATGTGAGTTAAGTGACTTAAACAACTCACTACCAATAAATTCTACATAGTTAACATAGAATTCAAAATCTAATCATCTAAAGAATATCACAATAAAATTCATAATCTACTATAATATTGAAATCCATAGATAATTCTAATTCCAAGTTATTCAAAATAGCATTATCATATACACAATTCCTATGCCAAAATATATAAAGACAGTGGTAATCTGCATCTACCTCTAACATCCATAAAATTTACAATTACGATAATATCAATATATTTGATAATAATAAATCTATCAGTTTATTAACATCAATTAAGACACGATGGTATAGATTGCATTGAGGAATCCGAGTCTATTACTTAATGTATAAATCTAGTTAGTTGAGGTAGAATGATACTAGAAAGAATACATTGTTGTTCACAATCGGTTTGACAGAATTCCTCTAAAAGACTTCATCACATGAAATCGATGATTGCAGAATAGGCACAAAATGGATTTGTTGAAAAATCTTTAGAAACTTTCATGTAATTGTAAAATATGGAGGCGTAGACGAGGCACAAAATCTATTTGCAGAATGCCTCAAAAAAGGTCATCTCTAAATATGAAATGACTGCAAGATATGTACAAAATGGATTTGACGATAAGGCTTAAGAAATTAAAATGCAATAGGTAGGTTAAACAGAATTCCACGAAGGTTCTACCAACGTAATGTGGAATCAATTACAAGGCACACAAAGGAAATTTTACAAGGTGTAATTTACAGGAATAAATCCAAATGTGGAAGCACAGACAAGCATGAAATTGTTCAACAGAAGGCCTCAAAGAGAAATCCTCCATGAAATGCAATGATTGCAGGATATGCCCAAAATGGATTGTTTTAAAGCAAAATAAAGGCAGGGTAACCCATGCAACAAATTAGATAGAAATGGCTCAAGAAACTTTCCAGTAATTGCAATTGGCAGGTGTAAAGCCTAATATCATGACCTTGGCTAGAGTTATCAAGCAAGGTGTATGAATTGTTGTTAAATCACTCTACTTAAACATCATCCAATTTAATGGTCAAACAGTCAATATCAATTTTACACGTCAACCACAAAAAAAAGTGGTAAATATTTGTCCTATTTTTATTGGCCAAAATTGACCTTTAACTGTTGAAGTGGACGATGTTTAAGAATGGCCTTGCCAAATTACCTCAAAAGAAAATGTCATCGCTAGAAAAACAATGACTGCAGGATACACCCATAATGGATTGTTGAAAAAAGAGATAGAAACCTTCAAGCAAATCCATAATGTGGAGATGCAAACCAGGTGAAGAAAATTGTAGCTTCTTTATAAATCAAATATTTCATTAACGCTATTTGAATGGGATGAGCTCAAAAAGTCCAATATTCAAATAATAAAAGTATTCATTTTTCATAACAAAGTCCCAGTATGAAATACACACTAAAAAAATATTAATAATAAATTTTAAATTTACCTCATACTATGCATTTATTACTTTTGAGCTATAAGATCGATAATTCAATATTCTTAGAACGATTCATTCTTCAAAATTTTCCTTATTAAGAAGGCACGATACTACATGCCATGTAACCCAAACATGCAACAAGACCATGTTAAAGTTTGGGTAAATTTGATGGAAGGTCTAGGCACTAAATTGAAAGTTACCAGAAAGAAAAGAAAATAATTTTATCAAATTTTAAAATCCTTTTAAGGTATAAAATTTTTGTTTCACAGAACTGAACTATGGGCCCTATAGTTTCTTTGGCCCTCCCCCCACGAATAATAGAAAAGAGAAAGGATGAAAAGAAGAGATGAAGTTACAGACATGCATTAATATGCTTTAATAGAATGGAGAAGAAAATAGACCAAAGAAAAAAATGGAGCCCATGAAAGCACCACTAGCCACATCCACTGCAAACTTCTGGAGGCACACATTGTATCCGTCCACCTCTCCTCCTCCTCCTCCTTGCTATGAGGGCTCTTTAGGGTTGCGGTGGGGTTTAGTCTCAGGGTTTGAAGCCACCATTGTCATATTCGCTGCCAAGTTTTCTCTGCCTATTGCATAGATATTTTCCCTTATTGTCTTTTCTTCAAAAAAAAGTGTCCAAATCTCTCCTTGTTTCTAGTTCTTATAGACTCAAATTTCCTTTAGGGAATCTACATTCAACATAAAAAACAAGAAATTTATTTACCATTACTCCACTTTTCCACTTTCTCTTCCATTTTCCAAAAATAAAACAAGATAACTGCAAAGGAATAAATTCTCTCATTATGGCTTGTAATTGCCACTCTTTCTTGTGGCCACAATTAGAAATAAATAATAATATCAATATTGATGATTCTAAAAACACTAAAACTTCCATTGCCTTCAAAATAGAAAAGGCATTGTCTAAAATAACTAATTTAGTCTATCATTCAAAACAATTATTCTATCCACATAAAAATAAATGCAATATTTGCTCACACACATACACGCTTATGCAAAACTATTCTATATGATGAATTAGTGGTGTGTGTTGATTCACTTCAGACAATTCACCTTTAGTTGGCTAGACACCCTCTCCTTGATGATACTCTCTTTATAACCTCCAGAGAGTACAAATTAAAGTTAGTTGATCTAAGAAATCATAATTAAAACATTTCTATTAATCAATAATAATAATTCAAAATTGTAAATTCATTAAATACTATTGTTTGGCACTAAATCTAGGGTCGTGACATCCTTCCCCTCTTGGAAGAGTCATTGTTCCGATGCTCTTATGTTCTAATAATGGTTAAGCAAATACTAAATTCATCTTCATAAAGAAAGTTATTATACCTTCTTAAACCTTGTTTACCATAGCCTTACATCTTGTCCACCTATTGAGGATGCCAATTACTTCAAATGTATGTATGTTTGTTCATAACAACATAGTTCCTATGTCTAACAATCAAACACTTGCACAAGTTGTTAGTGTAGACACCCAAAAATAACATAAACCGCCCTTTCATCGTGACTCGCCTATTTCTTCTAATTTGCTTTATTTGATTAAATAATTAAATAATATTAATTATTTAGTTAAACCTGATTATTCTTCAATTTCTTCTAATAATTAAATCTAATATTAATTATTTAAAATTACATCTAATTATTCTTCTTATTCAATTATTTATCCTCTTTCTAAGATTAATTAAATAATATTTGTAAGGGTAAAACGTGGATCAATCAAATTAAATTTTATAGGACCCAAACATCAACAGAATAAAAGATAACAAGAAAGATTGAAAGAAAATAGCAATGACTAACACAAAGCAAACCTTCCCTGAAATTGATGCTTCTGCTGTTTGCCTATTACAACCGTCCTTTGCTGATGAAGTAAGCCCTTGGAGAGTGCACTCCTTTAAGCTGTGTTCGAGGAAGTCGATGGTAAATGGCTGTTGTGATATGCAATGAAAATGATCTCCAAGGCAAGTATATGATCTCAAGCTAGTGAATGGTAAAAGGGTGCCACAGGCGCGCTGGTGAATTTTTGCAGAGTAACAATATCAAAAGCCTGGATGAATAGAATGGAAGAATGAGGTTTCATTTATAGACTTGGAAGAATGGGAATCAACGGTTGAGAGGAGATATGAAGATCAACGGCTGAGGATGGTTGAGGACTGTGCAACTAGTAGAAATGTGACAAGTGTCCCAGCTCCATCATGAAAGAGGGGATGTGACAAAATTGATTGGAGAGTTAACTCCATTGACTGAACAGTTAACAGGCTTGATTGATCAGTTAGAAGAGTGGATTATGGAACTGACTGAATTGATTAAGGGATTAACTCAATTGATAGGTTAGTTAACACTTTTGATTGATTAGTTAATTAACCTCTAATTTGAGAAGAAATAGGCCATGTGGGTGAGGGAAAATAAGGTAATTAAATATTAAATATATTTAATTACATGTGCAACCTAATGAGGTGGACAAGGTGAGGTGGATTTTTGAATTTAGAACTTAGGATAGAGGAATTTGGATTAATTAAATAATTTATGATTATTTAATTGTGTAGGACATTAGAAGAATTTAGGGATTTTAATTAAATAAATTGAATTTATTTAATTAAGGAATAGTGAATTGATTAAATAAATTTGGAATATTTATTTAATTGGTAGAAGAATGAAATAAATATTTAGAATATTTATTTAGTTGAATTGTGTCATTTTTAGGTGTATACATTTTGCCCCTCTTTGATGCAATGCAGTTTACAGCGTTGCTTCAAAGAAATCGATAGTCTGACAGTGATACATGCCCCAGTTTGCCCCTGGTACAAGTTTAATGATGATAGGATGCCCCCTCGGGAGATTGGAAGGGAAGAAGGCAAGAGGCGTGAGACGGACAATCTCATGAAGACGAAGGGAAGCTAGGTTAGAATGAAAAAATTGGTGGAAGAAAGAGTCAAATGATATGCGATGCAAGATGGAATGATGACACACACAAGCAAGAAAGCAAGTATGCACAAATGACACAAGAACAATCAAGGTATTGCCCCTGTCAAGCAATAAACCAACGATATACTAATAACGATATATAATAATGTTGTCATGGTGGGGAACGATATATCCCTAGACCAACACGGCAGGCGTGTTGTCATGGCGGGGAATGATAGATCCCTAGAGCAACATGAAGGATAGTGTCTGGTTTCAGGAAATGAAGCATGTCGTGTAAGACGCGTGTATTGGTCTGATTTCGACAATGCAACATCCTGTATAAGACAATTGATTGATTAACTGATTGAGTTGGTTTATGACCAGACAAGGATCAAGACCACGGATTGTGATTAGATCATTTGTGCAAGATTGACTTGGCTTGATTAGTATGGATTAAGGATGGACCTTACATTTGGATCATTGCTCAGACTGACTGGACAAGGATGAAAGATATGATGATAGATAGAAATATGATTGATAGAAGAAAGACTCAATAGAAGGACTCACAAGCTTTTGTAAATATTGATACTCTGCATTTTGTGGAGCTTTTTTATTGCATGGGATATGGATGTATGGATGTATAAATGGATGCTTTGCTTTTGGAGTGCTTTATTTCATCATTGGGCAATTTATTTTTTTGGTACTTTTTCTGAAATGTTGTAAGTTAATACAAGCATCTAGGTATAATTAAACTGAGATGACCTAAGTACTGCTTACATAGATTTTGATTTAGCAAGTTAATACAAGCATCGAGGTATAATTGAATCGAGATGACCTAAGTACTTCTTACGTAGCAACAAACAAGGATTGCCCCCATTCATGTTAGACCTTTGATGTCCGCGATGATCTTTTGCCAATCATGTCTTTAGACAAGGCTTCACATTACTAAAGTTTAATCCACAAGCAGCAACCAAAGATAATAATTATGCCCCCATCATAGCATCTCTAGCTTTTTGGCATCCTTGAGTAGCGTAGAAGGACATGATAACAAAAATCAAGACTCTGTAATTTAACCCTAGTTCCAATCCACAAAACATTCTTGCCATTAGATGTGTGTATTTCTTGCTATAGGTGGAATAAAATCATTTAGAAGACCTTGGGTATTTGCTTTGCGTTGGATAGGTTAAGATGCTCACAGTCAAGATTTCTGCTGGAGGCACGGGTTTTGCTTGCATTTGCTTGCTTGGTGAGAAGATTGCACAATCCTTATTGGGGAGACGGACCCTAAGGGACTGACCTAGTGCCTCGGGGGGTGCATTGCTAAATGGCCTTACCTACGTGACGACGTAGAGGCAACATAGTTCGGGGTAAACCCTAATGGACCATGGATAGACTAGAAGAAAGACGACAAGAATGAAGACAAGAAAGGGGGCGAATGGGAGAAAAGGAAGAAATGGAAGCCTCGGGGGCGCATTAGAATAATGGCCTTGCCGACGTGATGGCGCAGAGGCAATGTAGTTCATGGACTTGGACCATGGACACTGACAAGAGACCCTATGCGAGGCTCACATTGAGGAGACGGTATGGGACAAAACCTTGGTTGACAAGGCCACAAGGAGAGTATCAAGCCATGATAGGTAACTGTCAAGTGTTTATTTATGGGACAGATATGGGTTAAATGGGAAACGAGCGAAGGAAGAATGGACTCAGGGTGATTGGATTCCCAAAGATGGAGAAGGCAGTTTATCACAAGTAATGCCTGTTTACCAGGTTTTCATCACTTGCTTTTATTTGCATGAGAAGATAGAAAGTAAACATGACGCCTATTTGCCAGGTTTTCATCATGATACCTATCCAAGGCACCTGTTTGCCAGGTTTTCACCAAAGGATGATTTTTTTGTATGCTTTCTATTTTTTTTATTTTTATTTTTTGTATTTTCTCTTTTCAACTTTTTTGATTTTTTGATTTTTTGATTTTATTGTGCCCCCTTGCATTGGGGTTCTCCTAGGTATAGAACCGGCGAAGGTGCATGCTATTGATTGGATCATCAAACAACTCACCCTCTGAAGTGGCCAACTGATATGCCCCCGATCTGTAAGCAGCTACAATCACATAGGGCCCAAGCCAGTTAGGTTCGAACTTGCCCTTCTTTTCTCTGTCTTGTTGATTGCGAGGATTCTCTTTAAGAACGAGGTCCCCAACCTTAAAGCATCTTGGGCGAACCTTGTGGTTATAGCTTCTTGACATCATCTATTGATATGCTTTGAGATGATCAAAGGCTTTCTGGCGCCTTTCTTCTAGCAGCTCTAGTTCTTGTAACCTGGAGACTCTGTATTCTTCGTCTGATATGAGACCTTTCAATGACACCCTGAGAGATGGTAGTTCGACCTCAATGGGAAGGATGGCCTCGGAACCATAGACAAGGGCATAGGGTGTAGCACCTGTGGGAGTGCGTATACTAGTTCTGTAGGCCCACAGAGCGGGATTGAGTTGGACATGCCAATCATGGCCAGCATCATTGACAGTCTTCTTTAGGATTTTTAGAATGGTTTTATTCGATGCCTCAGCTTGGCCATTACCTTGGGGGTAGTATGGAGTGGAGAAACGATGTTGAATTTTGAAACACTCGCAGAGCTCTTGGATATCCTGATTTTTGAATGGTCTTCCGTTATCCGTGATAATAGATGAAGGAATACCATATCTGTAGATAATGTAATTCAGAATGAAAGAGGAAATTTGCTTACCTGTGACGGTGGTTAGGGGAATGGCCTCAATCCATTTTGTGAAATACTCAATGGCAGTTATGATGAATTCGTGGCCGTTGGAAGAGGGTGGATGAATCTTTCCCACAAGGTCAAGTCTCCACTGGCAAAAGGGCCAGGGTGTCGTTAAAGGTCTCAACTCTTGAGCAGGTGCATGGATTAGGTTCCCGTGTATTTGGCACTATTTGCACTTTTTGACGAACTGATATGAATCCATTTCCATGTTTGGCCAGTAATAGCCCAAACGCATGAGTTTCTTGGCTAAGGATGGACCGCTGGAGTGTGTTATACAGATCCCTTCGTGTACGTCTCACAAGGCAGTTATGGATTCTTCTTGTTCTAAACAACGGAGCAAAGTACCATCCAGACCACGTCGGTAAAGGGTATCGGCTATGATGGTGTAACGAGAGGCTTGTCGTATGAAAGTTCATTTTTGGTTGGAAGAGAGGTCAGGTGGGAGAATATTGTCCTTGAGGTAAGTGTAAGTCTTACCATACCAAGGTGAATCAGATCCGACTAGAAGGCAGAGGGAATGGGTCTCAAGGAGATCATAAGCCGGTTGCCGGATGGTTTCCACTAAGAACTCATACCGTGACTCATATTCAGGTATTTCTAGAAGAGAGACTATAGTAGCCATTGCATCTGCTGCTTTGTTCTCTATCCTAGGTATTTGCTTGAAGGAGATGGTCCCAAAGTGTTCTTTGAAGTCATTGACCATCCGTTTGTACGGGATGAGCTTCTCATCTTTGGTTTGATACTCATCGTTGACCTGATTGATGATAAGTTGAGAATCACCGTAGACATGTAGTGCTTGGATTTTCCACTCAGTGGCCATCTTGAGACCAATGACCAAGGCTTCATATTCTGCTATGTTGTTTGTGCATGGAAATAACAACCGGTAGGATTTCAGAATTGTGTCACCTTGGGGGTGATAAACAGGATACCTACCCCCGATCCATGGTTGATGTAAGACCCGTCGAAGTAGAGTTTCCAATGAGATGTTGATAGAGTGAATAAAGACTCATCAGGAAACTCAAACTGCATTGGTGAGGTGTCTTGTAATGGTGCATTGGCCAGTTGGTCAGCTATGATTTGTCCCTTGATGGCTTTTCTATCCACATATTCTATGTCATATTCACTGAGAAGCATTACCCACTTTGCTAGTTGACCTGTGAGAGCTGCTTTGCTGAGGAGATACTTCAATGGGTCTATTTTTGCAATGAGCTTAACTGGGTGTGCAAGCATGTAATGCCGGAGTTTTTGTGAAGCAAAAACTACCACGAGACATGATCTTTCTACTTGTGAGTATTGCAATTCATAGCCCACTAAGGTTCGACTGATGTAGCAGATAGCTCTTTCTTTGTTCTCGTAATCTTGTTGTGCTAGAAGAGCTCCAAGAGCAGTAGGTGTAGCCGATATGTAGAGAATGAGAGGCTTTCCTTGGATCGGAGGCATGAGAATGGGTGGGTTCATAAGGTACTCCTTTAGCTTGTAGAATGCTTCTTCACACCTTTCATCCCACCTAAATGGAATGCTCTTATGTAGGAGATGGCTGAAAGGTTGGCACTTGTCTGCCAGTTGTGATATGAATCGGCGGATGGCCTGCAGCTTGCCCTGTAAGGATCTTAACTGAGTTAGAGTCTTGGGTGGTGGCATGTCCGTTATAGCTTTAACCTTAGCTAGGTCTACCTCTATTCTGTTTGCTGACACGATGAAGCCTAGTAGCTTGCTTGAAGTTACCCCAAACACACATTTCTTTCGGTTCAGCTTGACTTGGAATTGGTCCAACCTTTGAAAAACTTTTTCTAGTACATCCAGGTGTGAATCCCTTGTGAGAGACTTTGCTAGGATATCGTCAACATAGTCTTCCATAGTTACATGCATCATGTCATGAAATATAGTAGTCATAGCTCTTTGATATGTGGCACCTGCATTTTTCAGCCCAAATGGCATGACATTCCAGCAAAAGGTACCCCATGGGCAAGTGAAAGCTATTTTGTGTTGATCCTCTAGTGCTATTTTGATTTGATTATACCCTAAGAATCCATCCATGAGTGATAGCATTGTATGTCCTGCAGTTAGGTCGACTATGATATCGATGTTTGGCAATGGAAAGTCATCCTTGCGACATGCTTTGTTTAAGTCTCAAAAATCATTGCATAGTCAAACCCGGCCATCCAGTTTAGACACTGGCACAATGTTGGATATCCATTCTAGGTAATCTATGGCTCTGATGAACCCCACATCTAACAATTTTTTGAGTTCTTCTTTGACCAAAAGTGCTATGTGAGGATGCATTTTTCTCAGCTTCTGCTTTACTGGTTTTACTCCTGGATCCAATGGCAAATGATGTAGAATTAGGTTTGGGTCTAAACCTGGCATGTCTGCATATGACCAAGCAAAGCTGCCTCTCTTCTTCTTAAAGAACAATACAAACCTAGTTTTCTCTGGTGGTGTAAGAGATTTGGCAAAGTGGATAATCTTGGGCTGCTCTTCTGTTCCAATATTCATGGGCTCTGTTGGCTCCACGACAATTTGTGACCTTTCCTGGTACATATCACTAGGGAGAGTGTCAAGCATTCCATCGTCAGGTGCCACAGTTGGGTTTTCACCTCCGGATGTGTCCTTTCTTTTTACTGTTTTATGATCTGACACTGCCGCAAGGCAGTTTTCACTGTCATATCCATTTTTGATCTTGATATTTTTGCAACTGGAAGGCTTGGCACCCTCCCCAAAGTAAGCCACAGTATTCAGTTCGATAGCAAAACCAGCTTTATGATCTCCCTTTGGCAAGTGGTCCCTAAGTTCCATATAATCAATGTAAGCATCATCATTCTGGAACATATCTAATTGGGGGGTTCCTTGCAGATCCCAGTCAATAAGCTCAGGGTGTAAGAGGGGAAGGGAGTCAGATGAGAGACCTGATTCATTGATGGTGTGAATGGAAATGTTAGGAGCATTGGTGGGGGTAGTGTTCTGGGTGGTACTTTCCTCCAAGTTGTTTATTGCAATAGAATTTAAACTTTCCTCGAAAGCCATAATCTCAGGGATTGGCAAATCAAACTCCAGTGGTCTGTCCCGTTGCGTTTGTCCCTCATGGTAGGGGCTAAGAGTTTGGATGGCGTCAACCTCTTTGTCATCGTAGGAGTGCTCTATTAGCTCATCCCACTCATACTCATTTGAATCATTTGAATCTGTGTCGCTGTCCACTTGGAGTGTTTGGATTGTCTCCACAAGGTAGGCATTTTCCTTGGGTTTACCCTTGCCTTTGTATCCTAGGCCACTTGTGTTTCTAGCCGAAGAGGATGAAGAAGGTTGTATAGGTTCAATGATTCCTTCTTTTCTGAGGCCGATGGGGCCTTGTCCTTCGTACCACATCCTGTGCAAAATAGTCTCACCTCACCCATAGAGTTCTGTAGGGAGTCTAGGCAAATCTTGGGGTGTGTTTTCTTCTTCAGCATAAAGCCATTGCAGGAGATCTCACTCCTCTGTTTCGTCAGATAAGGTCCCCCATTTTACAAAGGGATTTGCGAGAGCTACAGGAGGAGCAGATGGCTTTGGAAAATATTTGGGTCAGCCAAAAGATCTAGGAGACAAGGGCAATTTGGCAAGATTGAGACTGTGCTCAATGGGGTATTCCCCCACTCCACTTTCTTTTATGGTAATTTTCTGTACTTTGGGTCTTGAGGAGGAAGCTTCAGTGATATGGTCCTGTTGCAGGGTAGGGGAAATGTATGCTCTGTTGTTGGGTATGACACACTCAAGTTTTGCACGAAAAGAATTGCAGTGTTGGTAGGGGTCAGGGTCGCCTTGAACAGTGACCTGCTTGCCATTGTGCGGGAATTTAATGCATTGATGAAAGGTTGAGGGGACAGCCTTCATGGCGTGAATCCATGGTCTCCCAAGTAGGATATTATAAGCAAGCTCTTGATCAAGGGCTTGACACACCACATCTTTGATTACTGGTCCCACTTGAATGGGTAGGACAACTGTTCCCTTTGTGGTCCTTTCTTCCTCGTCATATGCTTTGATGGTAATTTTCCTCCTTGGATCAACTGCCTGTTCAGAGAACCCCAATGCAAGGACTAGCTTTAATGTGCAAATATTTAAACTAGCGCCTCCATCAATGAGAACCCTCTTGATGCGGTGCTTGTGTATGAATGCGACAATGTACAGAGGGGTGTTATGAGGTTGGGATACAGAGAGATCATCTTGCTCAGTAAACAATATGGAGTTGGAGGATGTCAGGTTGCCTACCATGGTCTGAAACTTTTCTTGGGCCAAATTAGTGGGGACAGTGGTTTCCACTAAGGCTTTCTCAAGAATCTCCTTATGAGAAGGAGATAGACGCAATAGCTCCAATATAGAAATGTGAACTGGAGTTTTCTGTAACTGGTCGATGACATTGTACTGACAGAAATTGGATGGAGGCGGTGGCGACCTTAGAGGGGCAGTATTGAGCGTGACTTTACCACTACGGGTAATTATACTACAACCATTTCTGTTAGGTCTTGGTTGTTGGTTGGGTGAGATGACATTGACCTGTGGGATTTGCTCAGAAATGCAGTTTATGGTGTAGTCAAATGGCACACTTGCATAGTTGGCATTACTAGTCCCGTTGTTCTGATTTGGCCAGTTGTGATTATTGTTGTTGTCATTACTGTTGTTGCAGTTGTTGTTGTGGCCATTGGTGTTGTTGTTGTTGTTGTAGTTATATGGCCTATTGTGATTCAGAAGTGGATTCCTGTAGGCTACATGAGTTTCGTTGGAGGTATGATGTTGTGTCCCTCCCTGGTTCTGATCTAGTACATCTTGGATGACATTTTTGAGGCGAATGCAGTTGTTAGTTGTATGCCCCCTTCCTCGATGATATTCACAATAGTCTGTGTCCTTCCAGTAGGGAGGTTTGACTATAGGCTCGTAATCACTTGTTGGCGGTAGAGAAATTTTGTTGTTTGCCAACAACTTCCTTAGTGCAAATTCTTGAGACTCACCCAACGGTGTGAATTTTCTCCTTGGATTTGAATTGAACCAAGGTCTGGGCTCCCGAGAAGGTGGTTTGTTGAGTGTACCATTGTTTGTTTCTCCCTTAAGAGTGAATATGGGTTGTTGCTTGGGAGCTGCCGCCTTGGCATCCACTACCCCATCATTGACCACATTCTTATTTTTGGTCCAAAACTTTGATTTATCTGTTGTGTAATTGGAAGTAGGTGTGTCCTTGTAGATCTTGATAGCTCCTTTAGCGATCATAGCCTTTTCGATATATAAGCCCATTTCAATGACTTTTGAGAAAGATGTAGGGCATTGTATCTGTATTTGATAGCTAAGATCAGAGTTTAAGTTGTGGACAAATATCTCCAATAGCTGCTTCTTAGGCATATCATAAGAACACTTGCTAGCTATCTCCATCGTTGTAAGAAGGTGGCGAATGACTCGCCACTCTTTTGTTTGGTGTTGCATAGATCTAGCATTGATACCTCATGTTCTATGTTGTAAGAGAAGTGCGTCATAAATTTATTGACAAGTTCATCAAAAGTTTTGATTCCTGGTGGGAGGTGCAAGAACCACTCCATAGCTTGACCACCTAAAGATCTTGGGAATAGTCTCATCAAGTAGGTCTCATTGTGAGCTACTTATAAACATGCTGCAGTGAATTCCCTGATATGATCTCGAGGGTCCCCCTTTCCTTTATATTTGTCAAATTTCAGAACTCTAAAGTGAAAGGGGAATGGTTTCATGACCAAATTTTTGTCAAAGGGGTACGGTGCTATATCTTCCAAGGAGTAGTTCTTGGTACTTGTACCTGTCTTAAGGTCTGATATTTCTTGTGTGAGGCTCTCGAGTCGTTTTCTCATTTCTTCCATAGGAGCATTTTGATCTATGGGATTCTTTCCTCTATCATTTGCATGCGGGACTGTGTCATTTGTACCCCTCTCATTTGCATGTGGGACTGTGTCATTCATGCCTCTCTCATGATCATTGTCTACATTTTCCATGATGGAGCTTATGTCAAAGTCTGCGGGGAGTTTGATTCCGAGACTAGCAAGATGATGGAAGTATTTATGGGGGTCTTCAAGGAGCACCTTCTCTAATAGGTGTTGGAATTTTCTATCTTGGATATGCGCTACTAATTCTTCATGAGAAATTTCTTCATCACCATCACCTGGTGGGACGAGGTGATTGGATGAGCCGGCCATTTCTATTTGCTTGTTGTACTGGGATTGAGTAAGAACCATGCAAGGTGAGGCGGGATGGAGTGGACTAGGATTAGAAATTTGGGCAAGGTGCCAACTGAGACTGCAGTGGATAGGATATCTAGGATGAGACTGGGACAAAGGACTTTCTCGCTCTATGACTTCAAGTAAGACGGTTGACACAAGACGGTAGCCACTAGTAAGGGTAGTTGATACCCGTCTTACTATATATGGACTAGTCGTTCAACAAGACTACTAGCAAAGGTATTGTGACCTACTAGGCTTACGCAAATTCACTAATGACACAAAAAGGGACCTATGTCAAACTAGTATGGGATAATCTGACTTTGGGACAAGAAGTGTTTGGACAGAAAGCGAATGGGATGATTAACGAAAGAGAGAGACTTGGGTGAAATAGATGAAGACTGACTGCAAGGTTGAATCTGATCTCAGAAAGTGAAGCTAGGCTGAAATGGGTGTGTGCGCAACTTTGATTTTTTTTGGCAAAATTTTGGATTTTGTAGTTGTTTTTGGTATTTTTGGCTGGAACAAGGCTTTCTTGGTCTGATTTTATGAATTAACAGCAAGAAAACATAGCAAGCACAAAGAATATTTTATAGTTTTTCATTATTTTTATAGTTTTTTGACTCTATTTGGACTAAACTGAACAAAAGCAAGCACAAAAATCCTAGGCGAGAAATGGATTATAAGGGTTTTGGTCCACTAGAACAAGACGTATTTAATGTAGGCAACCGTTCAAGTGGTTACACATGCGGCGGCACTACTCTCTATTGTGGAGTCTCCCAGCCTCAAAGGGTTGCACCTTAGAGGGTTTTGGGGGAGGTTGGCCGTCGGTGTAACATAACAGCACTTGTTGCAGGAAGTTTTCACCTCAAGTACAATTTATTTTAAGTGGCTTGGTAGGGCTTGGCTTTAGCCTGTTACCACTGAAGGTCGTTCCCACTTGGACAAGCGTGCATCCAAGGGCAGGCCCCTCCTAAAGGTTAAACAAATAGAATGACAAGTCTGGCACTCTGATCACCTAGAAAAGGGGAGAGCATAAGCCTATTGTCATTCGCAAGCACAGAATACACTAGTTAATCCAACCTAGTTAAAATTAGAAAAATTAAATGGGCTACTCTACTTGTGCACTCACACAGTTAACTTTGAAGTGATTAGGAGATAGCAATGATTCTTTCCTTTGCAAGATAGTAATATTCTTAACTCAAAGAGATATCCATATAGCAATGATCAATGAAACCAAGATTGCAATAATTCAGTTATCACCCTCCTAATTAGAAACTATGTGAGATTGGCATGCATGTTGTTACTTTCCTAATTAGAGTTGGATTAAAATTGTATGCAAGTTGCATGAACAATGGGTTACTCTTTCCTAATTAGAACTAGATGAAAGTTGTATGCAAGTTGCATGAACAATGGGTTACTCCTTCCTAATTAGAACTAGATGAAAGTTGTATGCAAGTTGCATGAACAATGAGTTACTCCTTCCTAATTAGAACTAGGTGAGAATTGTATGCAAGTTGCATGAACAATGGGTTACTCCTTCCTAATTAGAACTAGATGAAAATTGTATGTAAGTTGTATGAGAATGCCTAAATCAGTCCTATTCAACACTTAGTGAAAAATTATTGTCTTTAGTGGACGTTTTGCACCAAACTGGATTAGCAGTCTCCTGATATCCACCTGTAGTCCACAAAAACAAAAATTGAATCAAGAAGTTTGTAAATCAAAAGATTAGGTGAAAAACACATAATCTAGAAATTTCATGAAAATATGGTATTTTGACAGCAAAATAAATATGAAAATCAGAATCTTCATGAAATTCTATGTTGTTTTAAAAAAAATTCATGAAAATTTGATAAAAAATGCTAAAGTTACGGTCGATTGAAGTTTGCAAGGTAAATGGGAGGTTTTACTGATTTTACCTGATGAGGTTGATCAAATGGGCTAAAAATACCTTCACCACTGCGAAGTTCTCGAGATCAGCTTTCTGATGACTATAAATTTGTGACAATCTGACTTTCCTGCAAAAAGTTAGACAAAAAAGAAAAAAATGCCCCTATTTGACTAATATTACCATTTTTGAAAATAAAAATAAAAAGTAAATTAAAAATGAAATGATTTTTTTTTTGTTTTATATTTTTTATTGTTTTTGTTTTCTTTTTCTATATTTTTTTTAATTTAATGTTTGAAAATAACCTAAACCTAATGTTTGTTTACTGTTTTAATATTAAACACTATTTTTGTTTTTTTTTTGGTTTGCTGTTTAATGGTGTGTGCAGGGTTTGCAGGCGGGTGGCGGCAGCGGGATCCGCAAGGCAAGGAGGCTGGCTATGGAGCGGCAGTGCGCAGGGCAGGGGCACAGGAGGGCAGCGGAGCTGTGGGTTTGGGCGCGGGGGAGGGTCGGGGGGAGCGTAGGGGGAGGGAGGGAGGGCTGAGGGGATGGGGACTGCGGGGGAGGAGGGAGGAGGGTTTTGTGTGTGGGGGATGGGGTCCGGTGGAGGGGGTTAGGGTAGGCCGGGAGAAGGGTAGTGCGGGGTTAGCGTAGGGGGTGCTGGGCGCGGGCGGGTAGGGGGTAGGTGTTAGGGGGTGGCGGGGAGGAGTGCGGGCGGCACGTGGGTGGCGCGCGGGGGAGGAGGGAGGAGGCCGCAGGGCCTGTGTGCAGGCCCTGCAAATATTTTTTATTTTTTTATTTTTTTATTTTTTATTTTTTGTTGTTTTGATTTTTAAAATAAATAAAAAATGTAGTCTAAAAAAAAATGAGCTCTATTTTTTTTTTGTTTTCTGTGTAAAAAATTTTTATTTTTATTTAAAAAAAAAAAATCTAATAATTAAAAAAGGTCTAAAAACAAATGATTGCTGTTTGTAAATAAAAAATATCTGTATTTGTTTTTTTTGTTTGGGCGCCAAAAATGTAAGGGTAAAACGTGGATCAATCAAATTGAATTTTATAAGACCCAAACATCAACAGAATAAAACATAACAAGAAAGATTGAAAGAAAATAGCAATGAATAACACAAAGCAAACCTTCCCTGAAATTGATGCTTTTGTTGTTTGCCTATTACAACCGTCCTTTGCTGATGAAGTAAGCCCTCAGAGAGTGCACTCCTTTAAGCTGTGTTTGAGGAAGTCGATGGTAAATGGCTATTGTGATATGTAATGAAGATGATCTCTAAGGCAAGTATGTGATCTCAAGCTAGTGAATGGTAAAAGGGTGCCAAAGACGTGCTGGCAAACTTCTGCAGAGTAACAATATCAAAAGCCTGGATGAATAGAATGGAAGAATGAGGTTTCATTTATAGACTTGGAAGAATGGGAATCAACAGTTGAGAGGAGATATGAAGATCAATGGCTGAGGATGGTTGAGGAATGTGCAACCAGTAGAAATGTGACAAGTGTCCCAACTCCATCATGAAAGAGGGGATGTGACAAAATTGATTGGAGAGTTAACTCCATTGACTGAACAGTTAACAGGCTTGATTGATCAGTTAGAAGAGTGGATTATGGAACTGACTGAATTGATTGAGGGATTAATTGGTAGAAGAATGAAATAAATATTTAGAATATTTATTTAGTTGAATTGTGTCATTTTTAGGTGTATACAATATTAATTATTTAATTATTAAACTATTCTTCCAAAAGAATAATTAAATTTAATTTAATTGTTTATCTCTCTTTCTCTCCTAATAATTAAATAAATAATATTTAATTATTTCTCTATCATCTCTCTCATGATTAAATGATACAAAAATTATTTAATTATCTAAATATCTTCTCAAGTTAAATAAATAAATTAAATTTATTTAATCCCTCTTCTCAAATTTATTTAATTCCATCTCACGTTGCTTTTTGAAATCAATAAAAATATCTTATTTATTTTATTCCAATATCTTATTTATTTTCTTACATGTTTGAATTATAAATAATAATAATCAAATATTATTATTTAAAAATCTTCAAGAGATGTCTATTTGTCTCCACCTCCTCAAAATTGACTTTGAGTTATCAAATCAATTTCATTAATTTTTGAATACAACTCCTTGCAAATTTCTAAGTTTTGGAAGTTAACTTAGTTATCTCATGTCAAATTCCCTGATTTTTTAATGCAACTCCTAAGTTAACTCTTGAAATTCCTTGATTTGTGGATCTAATTCCTTGATTCTCTTTTGGCCTTGTTGTCTCACTCATTTTCAGCCATTGATCATTTTGAGTTTTCTTTTAATCTCAAGCCTCCGTTAGTTTTGAAGAAAACTATATAAGAACATATATCCTAAGCCATTTGACATCACTTCATTTTTGCAACCTTACTTTGTCATTTTTATTCTCGATCTTTGAAGCATTTTATCACTCTATCCATCAACAAAAGCACTCGATCTCTCAAGCATTCAAGCAATTTCGTTATGTAAATCTGAGAGCAAATCCATATCACGAAGATCATGATATAAGCAATAGAGCTTTCGGTTTGATTGTTTCTATAGTTTCATTCATAGTTTTGTTATCTTGCTCTATTGAGTACATTAGATCTGTAGTTGATATCATTGTATTTCATTGTTTAGATACATTGTTGATCATCCACATTTTTAACTCATACAGTTAGAACATTAAATGACCCTTTGAACAAGCTAGTCAATGTCCAACTACTTTGTAAGTAGAATCAAGATTTCCTCAACCTCCACAAATTAGTCACACATTATTAAATAATTATAGACATGATATATAAATGCTAACTAAGAAAAAGTTTACTCCAATCTTGAGTAAAAATTTAGACATGATTACAAACAAGGAGGTAATGGCATTCCAAGTCTAGATTCATATACACAATAATTTCCATGCAACGAGTCTACAATACTTCACTCATATCCTATTCTAGGATTTATGTTCTCTTATCTCGGTTAAGCATGGTACATGTGATGTTTTAAACATCAATGTTTCCTTTTCAACCTAACATATCAACATGCAATAGGTTAAACAATTCTTATCATAATCTAAAACATTTTGCGTAAGAGTAACTCTAATCAACAATCTTACTCAAAGAGATATAATTAGCTACTAAAGCACATAAAGTCACTCTCATAAAAAAAAGATAATAAATCAATATGTTTATTCAAATGTATACTCAAGTAGTCTTATGTCCATACGGCACAGTCATCCATCCATACAGGATAGGCATCCATCCATATGGGATAAGCATTTGTCCATACAAAATAAATATTCATCCATCCATTCAGGATGTGAATCAAAGAAAATATATAAAAACTTGATCTATGAAAGAAGAATAATATCAAAAATTAGTATTAAGTTTTAATAAACTTATTAAAGTAAATGTTTTAAGTCAATCTAAGTACTTAGGAATTATCACAGCCAATATAGGCTCTTTGAAATATCATAGCCAATACAGGCTCTTCTGTCCATTGGGCTTATTCATCCATATGGGATGATCATTGAAACATAGTTAATCTAGACCATTTCTGTATCCAGTATGGGATAGGTAACTAAAGACAAGTTCCATTCAGCCTATAAGGATAGGAAATTAATCAGTATGCTCTAGCTAGAGACTTAGACTCATTGAAACCAATATAGGTTCTTAGTCACAGAAAAATCACAGCATGCCCATACTACTATACTGAAGTTTTCTACAAGTTAATATATATAAGTCCTTGTATCCTTCCTCTGGTTTCAGCTATCGGCCAAGTACAAGAACAATCCACCCCGAGGATTCTTTCGAGTATTAGTGACTATTATTTTATCTTAGATTATAGTTGTTTGATTCATCATGTCATACATGCCTACCCGCATGTGACTCCTAAACAATTGTTATTCAAAGATGCCAAGAAAACATTCCCAACACTAAATGAAAGGAAGAGTATTAACATTAAACTCAAGAAAATTATCAACACTAAATGTCAAGGTTTCCAACAATAACTCATAATAAGGTCATCAAGAGGATCATTAACACTAAATCATCAGAAGTGTTTCAACATTAAACTGTTAGATCCACATCAAAGCATATAAGATCATCAATATTAAAATAAAAGATGATTAACATGATTACAACACTAAATCATTATTTCAACATTAAAGGACAAATAAATCAATAAAATCATGCTTTCCAATCAATGACTGATGCAAGAGCATCTAGTGGTGTAAGGACATTCTTGCATCACCCAAAATATTTGAAGTTGTTTTTTATTTTTTTTTGTAGGTTTTCTTAGTTGTGTTGGGGTCCATGTTGACATTTCAGCGGTTCAGGACTATCCAAAGTTCAGAATGGCTAAAAATAGTAACCTGATATTTTTAGTAAGTTGGCCTATTTTGGTACATATGGACATGAAAATTTACCCCAAGTTCAGAGGAGTTATAAAATAAGCAAATGGTGAAGAAATCATTTGAATATCATTTGTAGTTTGAAAGATATTAAAGTTTCCGTCTTGAAAATTGCTCCTGATGAACTTCATATTTGAATTTGAGGCCCTTAGAAGCCTTGTTGGGGTTTAAAAAGTGGACAAAATGTTCTTTAGATATTTTTGCGCATCGTAGATCTCTTCATGAGATTTCCACATCCTGGTTATGATTGCCAATCGGACGGTCGATTCAAAAGTTATAGCCTTTGAAAGTTGTGTTACAAAATTTCAAAAACTTTAAAATTTATAATTTATAATTTCTTGGACAGAAAAATGGACAACTGAACTTGGTGCCCAAAAGGGGAGTTACAATTTCTAGAACATTCGAGAAGGTAGTGGAGAAGTGGGTGGAAGTCATTGGTGCCAAATAAAAAGGGTAAATGGAAAGGTTTCAAGGACAATTCGATACAAGCGGTTGTGGCTTCAGATTCTAGAAATCTTTGATAGAGTAGGATTTTCTCTATTGTGAAACAACCCATGTTGTTGTAGCATGTAATACTAGATTTTGTACTCCATTTTATTGAAGAAATAAAAGTTGCTTGATTTCATTCCTCACATTTTTTGTGTGAATCTCTATTGTTGTTTTGTATGTGAGTGTTGGGTGGAGTAGCCCTTCATCAATGACAAGCTATGCTTACAATGTAAAATGTCCTAATCATCTCACAAGAGAGTGATCCCACAATATTGAGTCCCAAACTTGGGACATCTTCATTTTTGTTTGAAATCACATATTTTTTTGAAAAATTAATGGTTTAAGCCTTGAGGGGTTCCATCTAAAGGGGTTTAATTGAAGGGGGTTAGATAAAATCCCCTTAAATCAAACCACCTTTGAAAGAACCCCCTAGTCTTATATCAAAACATTGATGGAGTCTCCTTCACACGTATCAAAATGCTGATAAGAAACTCATTTTGCTTCACCTTTTGGAGGATCAAATGAAGTCATTTAAAATTTTTATTTTATAAGTATGTAGCCCTTAATATAAGCTTTCCAAAAAGTATGATTTTGAATACATTCCATTCAATTATTATATTTATTTTTTATTTTCTAGTGAACATAGGTTTTTCAACAAACATCGAGGTCTCTATTCCACACACGCAGAAAAATAAAAAATAGAGAAAAAGATTTATAAAAAAATATTTGCACACTAGGTATTGATCTCCTTGTTTCAACAAAAAAAAACAATTCAATTTGAATACATACATAAAAAGTGATGGTGTATGGTATAAACCTATGTCTAATTATAATTAATCTCATTTCAAAAATTAATAAAAAAATATATGTAACAAAAAATTATGAAAAAAATTCTGAGCACTAGATATTGGTGTTACAAATCTATATTTAAAATTTTATAATTTGATCTTTCTATAAAAAAGTTATGATGTATGGTATAAATGTCACTTTTAAAAAGTGTTGTTAACTATAAAAAGTAAGTTATTAAAAGTTACGTAAAAGAATCACAAATTATTTCTTAAATTTTATAAAAAATACATTCAGAATCTACACACAAAATCTTAAAAATCACTAGTTCATATCATATTCAAATTCTTAATGGTTTAGTTGCTATAGGAGTCAGAAAGTGAAAATTTGGTTTAAAATGTTGATTTCAATGTTCTACTTTGGCCAAAAATTGGGACACAATAGTGTGGGATCACCCAAGATATCTATTATTTATTATCACAAATTTAACATAGTTCCTAAATTAAAAACTTCATTTTGTAGTCTCCTACTAAATTTCTCATGTTTTCTCTATGTTCTAACTTGCTAGAAATCACTAATAAAACTAGTGTGCTTGCTCTGCAACTTCCCACCCTTTGCTCGGTTTGAATTTGAATCCAATGGCTGCTGGGGATCTGAGCGACCCCCTAGACCCGTCAGTTCTAGGGTGTCCAGGGTCTGCTACGGGGAAGGTGTCCTCCCCTGGCATGACAAATTGTTGCGTGGACAGTCACGTGTAGGGTGACAAGGATCTAGAGTCCGTTGGTCTCGCAAGGAAAGAAAAAGTGTTGGGGACTAGAGCTTGGATGAGCGCCCTTTTAGCAGACATTTTGGAGGGGAATCATGATGCTCCAAATGTGCGTGAAACGGCTGACAGGTCAATGTTAGTGCTACCAAACGTTACGGTGGACAGAGTGGTCTCCACCATGGACAATGCTCTGGTAGGAAAGTTCTTTTCTTCTAGACCTAACATAGATGTTGTGAGAAAATGGGTGAATACAAAATGGAAAGTTAAGGGGAGCGTTTCAGTAAATGTTATGACTGGTAGAACATTCCTCTTTAGATTCACATCCAGGGAAGATCTTACCTCGGTGTTGGGGGGGTCCTTGGATGTATGGGAAACATAGTTTGTCCCTATGCAAATGGAAACCAAGTTTTGATTGCACTGCGGACCTCAACAAATCTGCTCTGGTCTGGGTCAAACTTCCGGGTCTCCCTCTAGAGTAAAGGGACAAAGAGATCTTCAGATGGATTGCCAATCCATTTGGTCACTTCATTGACTTGGACAACACTACCAGAAATAAAACTAGGCTAGTGTTCACTAGATTTTGTGTTAATGTTGATATCAACAAGGTTCTCCCTAATAATATCACTCTGGAACCTAACTATGGTACATTGACCCAACTGATTCTCTATGAAAATTTAACAACCTTCTGTCATTCTATAACAAAAAGGGGCACCTAGCCTCTCAATGTAAGGCCAAGAAAACTACTTAGAATGACCAGGCTAAGGGACATGATAATGAATGTAACCTTTTAGGGAGGATTTGCTAAAGATGGTGGATTCTCCTTTAAAGGATCAAGCTGGTAAGGATAAGGGTATTTCCCTATTGTGTGAGGCCTCGATGGCCCCTGCTAGCTCAGGGCCTAGGGAATCACTATCTTATTTCCCTGAGGATGGAAGTGTAATTCCCTCTTTGATGCTAGAGGGTTTGGAGGAGGGGGAGTTGCATCAGGAAGAGATCCTAAATTTAGAAGATTTAGGGGAGAAATTGGTGCTAGAAAGTGTTTGTAGCCCCCCAGGTATGGGGCACACTACTGGGGAAGGCAAATTGAACTAGGGGATATCCTCTCCTAACAACAAATCTTAAGCCCTTACCCCTAGAGCTAGCTCAAGTGTCTCTGATCTGGATGGATGGACTACAGCTAAGAGGAAAGGTAAAGGGCCACGGAAAAAAGTCCTAGATGTTGGGGGTGGATTCCAAGCAGGGAAGACCATCCCAAAGGGAGACTAGGCAGAAGGCAATCAACAAAGATATCGCTTTGGGAAAGCAGAGGACCTTGGAGCTAGGCTCCAAGAGGGCACCTACCAAATGAGAATCCTATCATGGAATATTTAGGGGTTTAATAACCCTCACAAACAGTTCTTAGTCAAGAACTACATTTTTGACAATAAGGTTGATATCCTGCTTCTTTCAGAGGTTAAGATGAAAAGTGAAAACTTCTAGACTCTTGCTAGAAATATTTGGCCTAATGCTGAGCACCTAAGTTGTGATGCCTGTGGGGCCTCAAAGGGAATTGCAACTCTATGGAACAACAATACTATTAAGGGGAGGATTATTGAAAGCAATAGAATTTTTTTTAGCAATCAAATTGGAGTTGAACAACCATAATTGGAACTTGATTAATTTATATGCTCCCAATCAGAAGGGTCCTAGGAGGGAGGTGTAGAGCCTTCTCTCTTCGATGATTGCTAATGATCCCTCTAGTTGTTGGATGGTAGCTGGAGATTTCAATACCCCACTTTTCCCTTCTGAGATGAGTAAGGGGATCATGGATTACACTGACAACATGATGGATTTAAGTGATTTTCTTAACAATGTTGGGCTGCTGGATATGGATATCCAAGGGAACAAGTTCACATGGACTAACCAGAGAAAAGGGATGAATCTCATACAACTCAAGCTTGACAGAGTCTTAGTCTCTCCCATTTGGAATTTCTTAAGCTCCTATTCTTTAGAAGCTCTTCCCAGGACTACCTCTGATCACAACCCCCTACTACTTTCGTGGAGAGAAGCGAATGGAAAAGGCCCTTTTCCCTTGAGATTTGAGATCATGTGGACCAAACATCCTAATTTTAGGGACAACCTTTTGGATTGGTGGAGAGAAGATGTCCAAGGGACACCCATGTACAGACTGGCATAGAAGCTTCAGAGGACTTGAAGAAAAAGGTGAAAGACTGGAACAGATTCAGCTTTGGGAACATTTTTGACAAGAAAAGGAGAATCAATCTCAACCTCGAAGAACTTCAAAAGAAGTTGGAGGAAGGGGACACTTCAGAAGAGTTGGCCAAAGAGGAAGAGTCATTAAGAAAGGAATGGAAGGATTTATTGTTGAAGGAGGAGGTCTATTGGAAGCAGAAATCAAAAGTACAGTGGCTAAAGGAGGGGGACAAGAACATTACTTTTTTCCACCAATCAACAATGAAACATAAGAAAAGAAATGACAACTAAATTAATGGATGACAGAGGCATTATGGTGGAGTCTGACTCCCAGATTGGGCAGGTGGTGGCTTCCTACTTTCAGAATTTTCTTGGAGCACAGGACAACTGTATAAATTAGAATATGATTGATATCATACCCACCCTCCTTGATGAGGGCAATAATGAACAACTTTGTAGAATAATTTGAGGAAGAGGCTCGTGCTAGCCTTTTCTCTATGGGTGCCTTTAAAGCCCCAGGACCCGATGGCTTCCCTCCAGCTTTTTTTCAGGAATACTGGGACATTGTTGGTAAAGATGTCAATGCGGAAGCCAGAGACTTTTTCAAAGGGGGTAAGATCCTGAAACAATTGAATCATACGTTCATTGTTCTCATTCCCAAAAAACAAAACTCGGTAGCCTTTGCAACATGGTGTATAAAATCTTTTCCAAAATCCTAGTGTTTAGATTACAACCTCTTCTTGATAAACTCATAAGTAGCTGTCAAAAAGGATTTGTGCCAAGTAGGTAGATTATTGATGCTACCATCACTACCCATGAAATAATCCACTCTATGGAAAGAAGCAAAAATTTGGGAATGGTTTTCAAACTTGACATATCTAAAGCCTATGTGATAGGGAGGGACTCTAGAATGTCAATTCTACCTATCTTGAATCAATTCAAGACTCTGGACAACTCTAGCCTCTCTACCAATTCAAGTGCTCATGACATCTTTCTACACAAAAATGTCAGCTAAATTCCTCAACTCTTTGCAGAGATGGAAAACTCTATCAAACTACTTGGTGTGGGACACATACCTTATCCTCACTACTTTCAAGATACTGCCTCAATGGCACATAACTTTTCTGAGCCCGTTGTCCACCCTTCTCTCTCTGTTCAAGGGTCTTGACTACTTGGTGCTCACTTTCTTCATCTCTATTTTCCACCCCTGCAAGTCTATTCTCCTACTTGTCTATCTAGCCGGACTCCTTACTGACCTCGCCTAGAACAAGCATGCATTTCCTCTAGTCGACAATCCG
Organism: Cunninghamia lanceolata; assembly: GCA_027924645.1. Lineage (NCBI taxonomy): Eukaryota > Viridiplantae > Streptophyta > Pinopsida > Cupressales > Cupressaceae > Cunninghamia > Cunninghamia lanceolata. The sequence goes on from BSBN01000249.1 coordinate 5,384,408, forward strand.
ACCACCCCACAAAAGAAAAACAAACAAAAAGCATGACTCTACTTGATGGCCTCCATACTGTATAGAGGAACTTGAGGAACATCAATACAAAGCCATGGTTTGCAAAAGAGAGCAAAATTGCAGAAAAAGAAATGACTAATCTACTTTAGAATAACAAACTAAAAACTGTACAAAAATACACAAATTGGTCGAACTGATGAATTGGATTTTTATTCAAAATTGTTTCTTACATCAAAATGCTTCTCAACCCCAAAACCTTTCTCTTCTTCTTCTGCTCCTTCTCCTGAACCCCTTACAGAAAGAATTCTACATTTTATAGTTATCCCATGTCCGTTATAGGATGCTTCAGTTTCTAGACCGGTTCATATTCTAACTACCCGGTTCAACTCTGCATTTTCTTGGTTGGCAGCAAGACTTACCATGATGTCTCTCCGACATACTCTATCGGCAAAACTGATGACTATCAGCATAAGTTAATCCTTGCTGCCCAATAGTTACTTTCTCACCGATGCCTTTGAATTTCGTAAACTTTCCATCGCCCAAACAATGTCTATCGATCAGACTTTTATCATCTCTCCCAATCATACTTCTTACATCAATATAACTATTTTCGGCTAGACCTTAACCATCGGTGTAGCTTTCTTTTCACTCACCGATAACGATTCTCATGCCGACTCCAACTTCACCATTCCATATTGATGAACCTATTGAACCATTGAATCTCGACGCGAGGTTCAACGGTGAGGTTCAACGGCGAGGTTCAACCCTTCAAACAAAGTGAACCAATGCCGAACACCTTCAACATACATTCTTTGACTTGTATTTCCCTTGGGCCGATAGGCCGATCAAAAGTAAATGCTTCTCCCGCCAATGCATTTTAAGAAAACTAAAAAGCTCCTAAAACAAAACCACATGCTGCAAACCCAAAATTGACAAATCAAAAATGCTATGTACAGGCTGCATTGAGCCCTTGGTGCTCCTCCACCATACTCCCCCTATGCGGAAATAAGCTAGGTCACCTCCGGTGACAATGAGGTAAAATCAATGCCCCTCTTTTTGAATTCTGACTCTGCAACCCAGGTAGCTTCTACTTCAGGCAACTGTTTCCATTTGACCAAATGCTCCATGTAGACACCATGTCTGGTTTGCTTCTGTACTCTTGAATCTAGTATTCTCTCTGCCTGTAGTTTGGGTTTTAGTGGCAAAGTCACATCTTTGACTATCTGTTCCTTCTCTAAAATGGATCCATTTGCTGCTGACTGAGGACCCCTGTATTGCACCAGGTCTTGAACATTAAAGACTGGTGAGATTGCCAGGTCTTCTAGCAATTCAATCATGTATGCATTGTTACCATACTTGTTCAGGATTCTGCAAGGACCAATTCTTTGCATTTGTAGTTTGGTTGGCATTCCCTTCTGCAGTCTGGCTTTGTTCAGGTGCACCATAACGAGATCACCAACTTCAAACTGGATGTCCTTCCTATGGGTATCTACTTTGTCCTTGATCTTCTGTGTGTTTTCTGTCAAGGTTTTCTTCACCTGTTCATGTACTTCTTTCATGGATTGTGCAAAATCCTCTGCATGACCACTTATGTTCTCCGTGTTTCCCATATTCCTGAGCTCACATACACCTCTGGGGTGCATTCCATAGACTATTTCGAATGGACTCTTACCAGTAGTCCTATTCACACTATTGTTATAGGCAAATTCTACCTGATGAATGACTTGATCCCAGCTCTGCCCATATTCCTTGGTTATACATCTTAATAGGTTACCCAGTGTCTTGTTTACCACCTCTATCTGACCATCTGTTTGTGGATGGTATGTTGAGCTGAAAGATAAGTTTGTCCCTAATCTCTGCCACAAAGTTTTCCAGAAATGCCCCATGAACTTAGCATCTCTGTCAGACACAATGCTTGCTGGAAGTCCATGAATCCTTATCACTTCTCTGAAAAACAAGTGTGCTATATGACTGGCATCATGAGTCACTTTACAGGGAATGAAATGACTCATCTTGCTAAACCTATCCACAACTACATATATGCTATCATAACCAGTCTTAGTCTTAGGTAAACCAACTACAAAATCCATACTTACACATTCTCATGGCCTGGAAGGAATGGGCAAGGGTTGGTATAGTCCTGCATTTGAAGTGGTTCCCTTGGCCTTCTGACATACGATACACTACTCTACATACCTTCTGATGTCTTTGTGCATCCTCGGCCAATAATAGAACCTTTGGACTAGCTCCAGTGTTTTTTTCAGACCAAAATGGCCACTCAGACTGCCATTGTGCTTCTCCTGTATGAGATTTTCTCTCATAGATCCCCTTGGCACACATAATTGTCCACCTTTGAATAGCAATCCCTGCTGTAAGGTGAAATCTGCAAACTCACTATGAAAGTGATTCTCAAAATCTTGACATACCTTGTATGCCTCAGCAAAGTCTTCATCATCTCTATAGAGATCCTTGAAATCTTCAACTCCAATGCTCTTCAACTGCACTTCCTGCACTGTGAGCAACCTCCTGCTCAAAGCATCTACAACTTTGTTGAGCTGCCCCTTCTTACGCTTAATTATAAAAGTGTAGGATTGTAGGTACTCCATCCACTTGATATGTCTGCTACTCAACTTATCCTGTGAGTTCAGAAAACTCAGGGCTTGGTTATCTGTGTAGACAACAAATTCCTTAGGTAGGAGATAATGTCTCCACTTCCTAAGTGCTTGGACTAGAGCATACAACTCTAAGTCATACGAAGAGTACTTACTCTTTGCTTCATTCAGCCTCTCACTGAAAAGGGCTACAGGTCTGTCCTCCTAATTTAACACTGCTCCTATAGCTATGTTACTTGCATCACATTCAATAGTAAATAGCTTATCAAAACTAGGCAGCGATAGTACAGGTTGTGTTGCTACCTCTTTCTTCAACCATTCAAAACTTCTATCTATAGCTGGTGTCCATTTGAATTTTGCTTTCATTCCACCCTTAATTGTATCCAACATGGGTGCACATATCCTGCTGAAATTTCTGATAAACTTTCTGTAAAACTGGGCCAAGCCATGGAAACTTCTCACCTCTGTGGCTGCTCTGGGAGCAGTCTAGCTCAAGATTGCCTCTAGCTTTGACTTGTCCATCTTTAATTCTCCCTGGGACACCACAAAACCAAGGTATACCAATTCCTACTTCATGAATTCACACTTCTCCAGATTGATGGTTAGTTGTTCATCATGTAATTTTTGCAAAACAGTATTTACATGTTCTAGATGCTCTTCCTTGGTCTGACTAAAAATTAGATTATCATCTAGAAAAACAACTACGAATTTACCAATATAATCCTTTAGGACTTCATTCATGAGTCTCATAAAGGTGCTAGGCGCATTTGATAGACCGAATGGCATAACAAGCCATTCATACAGTCCTTCTGTGGTCTTGAAGGCTGTCTTCCACTCATCACCTTCCTTGATTCTTATTTAGTGGTAACCACTCTTCAGGTCTATCTCGGTGAAGTACTTTGCTTTTCCAATACAGTCCATGAGATCTTCAATTTTGGGAATTGGAAATCTATACCTTATAGTTATTTTGTTTATGGCTCTGGCATCTGTGCATAATCTCCATGATCCTCCTTTCTTCGGTGCCAACACTGTGGGTACTGCACAAGGACTAATACTCTTCCTGATCAATCCTTGATCTAGCAACTCCTGCACTTGCCTGGAAATCTCTTTGTGCTGATCTAGAGTCATCTTGTAAGGTGCCTTATTTGGCAAAGATGCCCCTGGAATCAGGTCTATTTGATGGCTTATTACTCTCTGTGGAGGCAATGTGGCTAGTGTACCATCACTGATTATGCCTTTATACTTCTCTAGTATAAGCTGCACCTCTTTGGGAATCTCTGTCTTCTTATCCTGCTGTCCTTCTTTTGGTTTTACTATGATGGCATAACCAATACCATCCTCCTTAAGAGTACTCAGAAACTCTTTTCCACTCACAACCAAGATATTAGGACTCTTTGTCTGAACTACATCTTCATCCTCCAATGACTGAATCTTATAGGTGACACCATCCTTCTGAAAAAGAATAGGCATTCTTCTCACCATCATGTATTGCCTTTCGGTCATACTACCATGGTCTGCCCAATAAGAGATGGCATGCATCCATGGGTAGTATATCACATAATACCTTATCCTTATAGCCACCTATACTAAACTCTACCCAACTTTGTTCATTCACTACCACATGTTGACCCTTATTCAACCATGTGACTCTATATGGGTTTGCATGAGTTATTCTTTTCAAATTCAGTTTCTTAACCGCCTCATCAGAAATAATATTATCAGTTGATCCTGAGTCTATGATAATTTTACATACCTTATTAAAAATCTTGCACTTGATTCTGAATAGTGCTCTCCTCTGGCTTGGTTCAGACTTTACTGGTTCCTTCATCAAGGTTCTCTTTATCATCAGGTTCTCTCCATCTTCTGAGTTCAGACTGACCTCAGGTGACTGGCTACTGGATGCATTATCTTGGACATAGTTATTTCTCTTATCACCTCCTTGAGAAGAGGATGTGGCCTTTTCTGGACACCTATACGCTGGATGACCTAGATTACCACATTTGTAACACTTCATGGTGGTGAAATAGGATCCTCTGCCTAATCCTCCTGACCTTCCTCTGTTAGATCCTCTTCCTCTGTGGTTTCCTCTACCACTCGACTCCCCACTTTGCTCTATGAGTTTTGATTCTGCTTGGGATCTATTGTCAGCATTCCTTCCACCAAAACTTCCTCTGTGTCCTCTGTTATCTCTGCCTCTTCCTCTTCCTCTGCTATTTGAGTCTTGTTTCCTCTTGTTCTTTTCCTCCACTTTTAGTGCCAGCTGATAGCATTTGTGCACTATTGTAGGACACAACAAACTGATTTCTTCTTGTATATTCCACTTCAGACCATTAAGGTACCTTGCTACCTTTATGCTTTCATCCTCCATCACTTTGGACCTTAAGCATAGCTTTTAGAATTCTTCAGTGTATGCACTGATATCTAATTCCTTCTATCTCAGATTCTGTCTCTTCCTGTGCAGCTATATTTCATAATCTTTTGGCATATATGCTTCTTTGATTTTAGCTACCATTCCCTTCCAAGTAGCTATGGGCTTCTTATCTTCTTTTGCTCTCTTAGTCTGTACAAATTTCCACCAAGTTAAGGCAGCTCCCCTGAGTCTAGATTTGGCCACCTTTACTTTCTGTGCCTCACTAACACCATCACATTCAAAGTGATTTTCAAGTCCTATCCACTCCATGACCAAATCTGGGTCCATTTTCCCACTGAAAAGTGGTACTCCTTCCAATGTTTTACCACTCATTGCTTTCAAAGCTTTCAAGAATGGTTCTTCTTCCAACTTAAGATCAGGTGTGGGCTCTTCATCTTCTATAGACACACATTTTTCCTTGTTTACTTTTTGCCTGACTTCTTCAGTCTTCTCCATCATTATACCCAGTCTACTTTCCATTGCTACCAATCTTTCCTGTAGGAGCCTATTCTCCTCTTCTTGATCCTCAACCTTCTTTGCTAACTCTGCATTAGTCACCATCATCTTTACTGAATCCACAGATTCACTGGTTGATGACATACAACCCTTCTATTCCAATCTAGGAATAACCCAAATCTTACTGCTCTGATACCAATTTGATAGGGAGGGACTCTAGAATGTCAATTCTACCTATCTTGAATCAATTCAAGACTCTGGACAACTCTAGCCTCTCTACCAATTCAAGTGCTCATGACATCTTTCTACACAAAAATGTCAGCTAAATTACTCAACTCTTTGCAGAGATGGAAAACTCTATCAAACTACTTGGTGTGGGACACATACCTTATCCTCATTGCTTCCAAGATACTGCATCAATGGCACATAACTTTTCTGAGCCCGTTGTCCACCCTTCTCTCTCTGTTCAAGGGTCTTGACTTCTTGGTGCTCACTTTCTTCATCTCTTTTTTCCACCCCTGCAAGTCTATTCTCCTACTTGTCTATCTAGCCGGACTCCTTACTGACCTCGCCTAGAACAAGCATGCATTTCCTCTAGTCGACAATCCGACCACCCCACAAAAGAAAAACAAACAAAAAGCATGACTCTGCTTGATGGCCTCCATACTGTACAGAGGAACTTGAGGAACATCAATACAGAGTCATGGTTTGCAAAAGAGAGCAAAATTGCAGAAAAAGAAATGACTAATCTACTTCAGAATAACAAACTGAAAACTGTACAAAATACACAAATTGGTCGAACTGATGAATTGGATTTTTATTCAAAACTATTTCTTACATCAAAATGCTTCTCAACCCCAAAATCTTTCTCTTCTTCTTCTTCTCCTTCTCCTGAACCCCTTACAAAAAGAATTCTACATTTTATAGTTATCCCATGTCTATTATAGGACGCTTCAGTTTCCAGACTAGTTTGTATTCTAACTACCCGGTTCAACTCTGCATTTTCTTGGTTGGCGGCAAGACTTACCATGATGTCTCTTCGACATACTCTATCGGCAAAACTGATGACTATTGGCATAAGTTAATCCTTGCTGCCTGATAGTTACTTTCTCACTGATGCCTTTGAATTTCGTAAACTTTCCATCGCCCAAACAATGTCTATCGGTCAGACTTTTATCATCTCTCCCGATCATACTTCTTACATCAATATAACTATTTTCAGCTAGACCTTAACCATCAGTTTAGCTTTCTTTTCGCTCACCGATAACGATTCTCATGCCGACTCTAACTTCACCATTCCATATTGATGAACCTGTTGAACCATTGAATCTCAACGTGAGGTTCAACAGCGAGGTTCAACGGCGAGGTTCAATGGCGAGGTTCAACGGCGAGGTTCAACCCTTCAAACAAAGTGAACCAATGCCGAACACCTTCAACATACATTCTTTGACTTGTATTTCACTTGGGCTAATAGGCCGATCAAAAGTAAAGGCTTCTCCCGCCAATGCATTTTAAGAAAACTAAAAAGCTCCTAAAACAAAACCACATGCTGCAAACCCAAAATTGACAAATCAAAAATGCTATGTACAGGCTGCATTGAGCCCTTGGTGCTCCTGCACCACTATGATAGAGTCAACTGGAAGTTCCTGTTTACTATTTTGAAGAAGCTAGGCTTCAAAGATAAATGTTTGAGTATCATTAAGGCCTGCATTACTTTGGTTAGATATTATGTTCTTGTGAATGGAATCCCCAAGGGGTTTTTCAAAGCGAGTAGGGGTCTTAGACAGGGTGACCCCTTGTCTCCCTACCTCTTTATCTTGTTAGCTAAAACCCTTAGTAGAAGCTTCCTTAAGTTACTCCAAGCCAGAGAAATTCAAGGGGTTAAACCTGCTTCGACAACAACTCTGGCAGTGATCCAACAATTTGTTGATGAAACTATTCTTTTTGGCTCAACTTTGGTGATTGAGGCCAGAGAGTGGAAAATGGTGATTCAAGACTATGCTACCTCAATAGGACAATGCATTAACTATGACAAGAGTCAGGTCTATTTCTTTAACACCCCCTTTGTTTTGCAGTAAAAGGTTATGGGGATCCTTGGATGCGCGAGGGGTGAGTTACCTGGCATTTATCTGGGACTTCCCTTCTCAGTCAAAGATGCTCCTCCAGAATACTGGAATTCCATCATTGAAAGGACTCAGAGGAAATTAGTGGGGTGGAAAGGGAAACTTCTAAGCCAAGCTAGTAAATTTAAATTACTTAAGGCCTCCCTACAAGGGATACCTGTTTACTTCTTGACTCTGTTTAAAATTCCTAAATATATAGTGGAGAAATTGGAAAAAATACAGAGGGACTTTTTATGGACAGGCATGGAAGATAAGAAAAGATTGGCTTTGGTTGGTTGAGACAAAGTCTGCAGACCAAAACTTCAGTGAGGATTGGGGCTAAGGAAGTTGAATCTGCTCAATAAAGCCACAATCACCAAGGTGGGCTGGAATCTCGTAACTAGAAACAAGGATTGAGGAATAATCATGGGTGCTAAGTGATGAGCTACAGAAGTAGTCTCTTTTATGTTGCTTTTTATACTTCAAAGACTTCTTTCATAGCATCCTTTAGGACATTTATCCATGTTTGCACTATGATATGTTGACCTTCTTTATACTTCCAAGCCCTGAACTTATAATATTAATATAGAATGTGATGATCATATTATCTAATGAATGAATTAGATATAGATATGTATTAAGTATAAATAAGATGTTTTTATGGTTAGTCATGGAGAATCCTTGTGGTATATGCTTTTGGGAACTAATTCTATGTGCAAAATTGGATGTGTCACGATGAGATCGAGCATTTGTAGTAGGTTGCAGACAAAGGAGTTAATAGAAGTATGAGTTTCAATGCTAAGAATGCAGAGACAGCTGAAGACAATTATGGAGCATCATGGATAATAATAAATTAAGGAGTGGATTTGTTTCAAATATGGTTATGGACATTGTTCATGCATCAGACTTCTAATTTGATTTGAATTCTTCTTCTTGTAGTCAGTTAGAATAAGAATGTGATCTTGACTCCATGACCTAGTATCTAGGCGCGGTAAATGATCAGAGTCAGTTAATTAATAAATAAGGCTCTCTCTCCATTTTCTGTAGTAAGGGGAAGATGAGATATATAAGGTAGCAGATTCAAGTTGTTAGCAATTTAGTTCAATTCCTTTTCTATGTGCAAAGACCCAAGCATGTTACATTTATGGAATACAATCTGGATATGACAGAAAAGATTTCGTTGTTGAACACTTTGATATGAGTTGATTCTGTGTATGTAATAAGTTAAGCTTTGATATGTGTTACAAAGATACGTAGAATTTGGATTAGATTTGGTTTCAGTTAAGGAAGACAGTCTCTTGAGCTGGCCACTCAAGGTATTGATTCTCTCCTTATTTATTTCATTTCAGTTAATGTTGGTTTATTAGTTTTCTGTTAAAACATAATTTGAATTCAAGTTAGTATTATGTTTTGATCAAATAGATATAGTTCATGAACAATTGCATATTAGTGTATTTACAAATCCTCTAGAGGTCAGCAGTTAATCATTTCATTCTTGACAATTCAATTAAGTTAATTCTACAGTTTTCCCGTTGAAATAGTTATCTACAGACCTTGTTGTAGGTACCCATAGCAACTACGATTTATAGTTGTTTTCACTGTTTTATAATTCTGTCAATTCCAGCAAGATAGATTTGTTTGTTTAAAGTTAAGATAGAATAGTTGGGAACCATATGAGCCTTGAAGGCATATACTTTGCAAGTACCCTCACAAGCTTACGCTCCTTGGTCGATAATTCAATGTAGGAATGCATAGTGATAGAATGGACTGTTCAGATAGGTTTTCCCCTGAATTAGTTAAGTCTACAACACATTAGTTTTCCTCTACATTTTTGGCACCATTGCCGGGGATGGTGCTAACTTCTTAGGCACATTTTTGGTTTTTCTTTACATGTTTTCATAGTTTAAATGTTTTCATGTTTTCTAGAATTAGAGCTAATCAAAACACCTTTTAGGAAACACTAGGCATTCTATAAACATTATGCAGGGCTGCTGAAACATAAAGCTCAATATATTGTATGTGGAGGCAGAGAGACATCTGAGGAAGATTGCTCCCATCAACTTCTCAGAACAATGAAGGTACAATTGATTTTAACAACTACACAATAGGAAGTTCTGAAGGAGAGTTTCCTTTTACATCTTCATCAACACTCCCTACATCTCCATCAGCTTCCTCTACTACCACAGAGGGAACTTTCAAAACAATGTCAGAAGTAGTAGAGGATCCTCTAGGACAAGCTACATTTGAATTCCCTATACCAGACCTAGCACGTGCAGCTACCTTGAAAAATATACCGCCTTCTGCTTTGCCTATTTTCTATGGTTTGGTGATTGAAGATCCTGACACTTTCCTATTCAAGTTTGATGTTCTGTGTAGGAGCTATGATTACACCATTGATCCTTATAGGCTCAAGTTGTTCCCTGCTACCCTAAAAGATGCTGCTTTGAGATGGTTTATGGGACTGGGGAAAGATGCCATCCCAGACTGGGATACCATGAAGACAAAGTTCCTGACAAAATACAAGGACTACTCTAGAGGACATGACAGGAGGAGAGATGACATCTTTACGATGTCACAAAAGGAGGACGAGCCATTAGAAGACTATGTGGAAAGATTCCAATTTACCTTGAAGAAAAACCCTCAGAATAAGTTGTCTGAAGAATCCTTGAAGCTGGTCTTTTAAAGAGGGGTCAATGATGATTGCATGGATGTCCTAAATCTCATTGGAACAAGGGATATCTCCCAATTACCCTTTGAAGATATCTGTACAACTTGCAGGAACTACTCTAGGACTTTTTCCAAAAGACCCAGAGGAGAAAGAATAGCTATTGCAGGCAAGTCAATTAATAGAGTTTCTCGAGTGGAAATTAGTAACCTGCTAACCAATATGAAAAAAGATATCATTAGCCATATGGCTACATAGTTGGACACCCTCCACATTAAAAAGAAACAAGAAGAGGCAGATGAAATGCTCATTGAATACTGCCCAAGTTGTAGACAAAGGAAGGCCAACTGTAAATGCAAAAGGGTACCCAGTATCTAGCAAGAGAAGATTGAAAGGCCAGAACTTCAACCATTCAAAGGTGACGATGGGAAACTATTCTTTATTGCTCAAAGAAGACTTTGGTAGCAAAGGCAAGGTATGCCCCATGATCCACTTAATTATAATTCATCTTTTCCTGCTGCCAATCAAAAATTTTCTGTTTGGAATAACCAGCCCTGGCCTGCTAATCCAAATGCTTGGCAAAGCCCACCATGGTCTACTCCACAGGCAGGTTGGAACCAACAACAACAATGGCCTCAGCAGACTTTCCAAGGTCCTACCTATAACCGCTAGTGGCCTACTCCACCACAGCAATGGAAACCTCAATGGAACAAGGGCCAACCATGGTAGCCAAACTCCCAATATCAGCAACCCTTACTTCCACCTCAGCCATAGCCACAGTAGCAAGCCATGCCTCCAATAGCACCTTCAAATCAATCTCCTATACCTTCCCAAGTTCCTGCCCAACCTGTGCCTAACCCTAACAACAAGCCTGTTCAACAGGCCTATACTAATGATGTGCTGCAATACCTGTTGGATCTAGGGCATACAACTGAGAGGGGGGGGGTGAATCAGTTGTATAAAACTTCTTCTCATTCAAACACTTAACTCACTGTTGTTAGTTAGCAGCATATCAAATAATCATCCATGGAAGCATAATACATAAACACAAAAGCAGATAAGCATCAACACATTGAACACCAAGATTTTGACGTGGAAAACCCGGTTAAGGGAAAAACCACGGGGTGATTAACCCAAGAATTATTCTCTGTTAGAAGAATAAGGAAAAATGAATGGCACATGCCAATAAGGGCTCACTGCCCGAGCACACTGCTCACAAAGAGGCCCACTGCCTACAAGGAGACACACTGTCTACAAAGTGATGAAAATCACAGTCTTGAACTGGAGAATGACATCTCTACCATGTCCGGATCAGTTCCAATTAAGCGCAACAATCTCTGCTCTGCCTTTCGCACGTTTCTTCGCTATACCATACTCATCCTCACTCCTCACACTGAAATGAATTCACAAATCATTATTTATACAAGACATCGACTTAGGAACAAGCATCTAAGTCGGCAAACAACCATAGGAGTATCCGCAAGATGAATAACACATCCGGTCGGCCATCACAAGAACATTCGCAGGATGAACATCTCATCCGGTCGGCTACACAAAGCAAGAACTTCATCCGGAAGAATAACTTCAATTCTGGGCTCTACCATTAATGCGGACCAACAACAAAACCTAAACATGATCCAAGAACCTTCACAAGCCTGTCTGAATGTTCGAATACATCCGCACTTCCTCTGCTTACTGGGATCTCTTGTCTTCCTCATCCGGAACTTCAAGAACACAGTCTGTCGCCACTGTCATAATGCAAGAGGTACTTCCGGACCTCGAAATCATACACAAATCAGGATGATACATCACAAGGACATCCCAAACACTCCTTCCAATCCGCAGATTAGGATAATACAATTCCGGACCTCACCGGACCTTTTTGTGATCCTCTGTCACCTCCGGATACTTGCCGGACCCGGTTCTATACCGGCAGCCACAACTCCTTCAGATCTTCATGCGGACCTCTGAAATCTTAACTGGAGCATCTCAAGACTCATATCTACTAACCCTTTAATCCGCATCCTCCGGTTCTCATCCTATACAGTACATTTACCTTCTTCTCATCACTGTTCTTCACTGTTCCTGACTGAGACTAATTTTCTCAATATCCTCAGCACACAGCTCATCAAATCCTTCTTGTCAATGCAATATGAGTATGTTGACATCAATGACAACACTGGATAACCTCATACTTGCAACAATCTCCCCCTTTGTCATTGATGGCAACATATGATGTGAAAAACCATTAAGACAAGAACTTCATCTTTTCATATGTCTTCTCTTCCTTTACTGCTCCCCCTTTGATCATCAACCACTTGTTTTTCACATGTCTTCTCTCCCCCTTTGACATCAATGGCAAAGGGCTCATACTTGCAATTCTCATGCATCAGAATCATACTAGCTGCTCCCCCTTAGTTGCAGCTCCTCATTAGTCCGGATCACAAGATATGACTGTGATAGCCACCGGACTGATGCACATCAGTGCATCTTAGTTCATCACTGGAGGGGCCATGACCCCTAACTTATCCCGGAGATATTCAAAAGAGTCCTTGGGAAGAGGTTTTGTAAAGATATCTGCAATCTGATCCTTGGAGGGAACATACTCCAATCTGACTTCTTCCTTGTTTACTTGTTCTCTCAAAAAGTGAAATTTGATAGATATGTGCTTAGTCTTAGAATGCAATACCGGATTCTTGGAAATATTAATTGCACTTGAATTATCACAGAAGATTGTGATAGGCTCCTCATATTCAACTTTGATGTCTCTTAGCATCTGCTTCATCCATAAGATTTGAGTGCAACTACCTGCTGCAGCAATGTATTCTGCTTCAGTTGTAGACAGAGATATTGCATCTTGTTTCTTACTTAGCCAAGAAACCAATCTCTTCCCCAAAAAGAATGCTCCACCACTAGTGCTTTTCCGGTCATCCACATCTCCTGCCCAATCTGCATCTGTGTAAGCATGAAGAGAGAAATCCGGATCTCTAGGATACCATAGACCATACTCAACTGTTCCTTTCAAGTATCTAAAAATTCTTTTGATTGCCATAACATGAGATTCTCTAGGATCAGCCTGGAATCTTGCCACAAGACCAACAGCCTGCATTATATCTGGTCTAGTTTGAGTGAGATACAACAATCCACCAATCATTGATCTATACTTTGTCTGATCTGCCTTTGGAGAATCATCATCTTTGCTTAACTTACATCCGGTTGCCATAGGAGTGTTCATAGGCTTTGAGTCTTCCATACCAAATTTCTTTAACAATTCTTTCACATATTTGGTCTGAGAAATGAAGATCCCTTCTTTTGTTTGAGTAATTTGCAGACCCAAGAAGAAATTCATTTCACCAAGCATAGACATTTCAAACTCACTTTTCATCTGATTTGCAAAAGTTTTGCACATACTATCTCTTCCTCCAAAAATGATATCATCCACAAACACTTCAACAATCAGAATGTTTTCATGATCAATTTTGAAATATAAGTTACTGTCAGCAGTACCTTTGTTGAATCCAATCTGCACAAGATGCTTATCCAACCTTTCATACCATGCTCTTGGGGCTTGCTTCAATCCATACAAAGCTTTCTTCAACTTGCAGACCATATCATTATTATCAGACAATTGAAATCCATCCGGTTGTTCAATGTAGACTTCTTCTTCCAGATCACCATTTAGGAAGGCAGACTTGACATCCATCTGATATACCTTGAAGTCGTTGAAGGCAGCAAATGCAAGAAGTAATCTGACTGCTTCAATTCTTGCTACCGGAGCAAAAGTCTCTTCAAAGTCAATTCCTTCTATTTGAGAGTAGCCTTTGCAGACCAATCTAGCTTTGTTTCTGATTACTTCACCAGCTTCATTTAGTTTGTTCCGGAAGACCCACTTGGTTCCAATTACATTCCTGTCTCTAGGTCTGGGAACAAGATCCCAAGTATGATTTTTCTCAATTTGCATCAGTTCATCTTCCATTGCTTTGGTCCAGTTTTCATCATTGCAGGCTTCCTTTATTGTTTTAGGTTCAATCTTTGAAATCAGACAACATTCATTCTGATCTTGAGCAATATTCCTTCTAGTTTGTACACCTTTGCTTCTGTCACCTATGATCTGATCTTCAGAGTGATTCAGTCTTACATACCTTGGAATTTTGGGAGTATCCAGCACTGTTGTTTCTTGATCAGCCTCATTCAAATCTAACTCTTCTTCCTGATTTACCGGATCAGGCTGACTCTGTCTCACCGGAGAGGATTAAGGTCCTTGAACACTGTCTTGGTCATCTTCATCAAACTCATAAAATCTTGAAGGCTTCTCAATTCCTTCATCAACCTTCACATTGGTGCTTTCTATCATCTTCCTCAATCTCTTATTGTAACACCGGTATGCTTTGCTTTGAGTGGAGTAGCCCAAGAAAATTCCTTCATCACTTCTAGCATCAAACTTTCCTAGATCTTCATCTCTTTTAATATAACACTTGCTACCAAATACTCTGAAATATTTCACAGTAGGAGTGATGCCAAACCAGAGTTCATAGGGGGTCTTACCGGTGTTGTTTCTGATTTGAACTCGATTGAGAGTGTAGACTGCAGTGCTGATAGCTTCTTTCCAAAACATTTGAGGAACATTTGCTTCCAACATCATTGTCCTAGCAGCTTCCTGGATGGTCCGGTTCTTTCTCTCAACTACTCCATTCTGCTGTGGAGTCTTAGGAGCAGACAACTGTCTCCTTATACCCTGTTTCTCACAAAAGTCAATGAATTCACCAGATGTAAATTCACCACCTCTATCAGACCTTAGACACTTTAGTTTCAATCCGGTTTGATTCTCCACCATAGCTTTGAAGATTTTGAACTTCTCAAAAGCTTCTGATTTTTCTTTTAGAAAGGTAACCCACATCATCCGGGAATGATCATCAATCAACAACATGAAATATCTATCACCTTGCAGACTCTTGATTCTTGTCGGACCACATAGATCAGTATGTACTAATTCCAATAATCCGGTAGAAGACTGATCTTTGCTTTTAAAAGAGACTCTGCTTTGTTTGCCTAACTGACATTCTTTACACACACTATTTGTAGGTTTTATCAACTTTGGAAGATCTCTCACAGCCTGAGTATTGCTTATTTTGATGATGTTATCAAAATTTACATGACACATTCTTCTATGCCATAACCAACTCTGATCAATTTGAACAAACAAACAACTTTTATTTGAACCAACCAGATGAAAGATGTTACCTTTTGTCTGAGTACCGGATGCAATTTCAGTTCCGGAGCTTGTAAAGATTCTGCATTTTCCATTCTTGAACCGGAGATCATAGCCTTTGTCCACTAACTGACCAACACTGAGAAGATTGTGCTTCAATCCTTCAACATACAGTACATTTCCTGTTTTGCTCTTACCATCAAAGGAAATAGTTCCCCTACCTCTGATTCTGCCAGCAGAATTGTCACCAAACTTTACCATTCCTCCTTCATATCTTTCCAAGTCTAAGAACTTATTCTTGTCACCAGTCATATGGTGAGAACATCCACTGTCAATAACCCAATCATCCTTTTCTTCCACTTGAGCAGCCAAGGCTTTTTCAACAACTTTGTGATTGACAGATTCAGAGAGCATGGAATCTTCTTCCTTGATGGCTATAAACACCCACTCATTTCCGGATTTGCTTCCTGGTTCTGATTCATCATCTGTTACTCCTTCATTGTCATCTTCTTCATGAACATAATAGCAATTCTTTTGAAACCTTTGTCTGTGAGTATTAGATCTTGCAGATCTCTCCGGACATCTTGAGGCAAAATGACCAATCTTATTGCAGTTGAAACACTTAAAGGGTAGTTTTCCTTCATACTTACCGGATCCTCTTGGCAGTCTCTTTGCAATGAGGGCTTCAAGTTGAGCTGTTTCTGCTTCTTCTTCTTCATGTCTCTTCTTGCTTGATCATACCATGACATTTTCCTTGATGAGTTTTCACCCGGATCAAATCTCTGTTTGCCTTTCACATAGGCACTGGCTTTGAAAGCAGATTCAGTCTTGGGAGGATCATCTCCAAACTCGGTCATTTCAAATGCAGCTAGTTTGCCGGCCAGTTGTTCTCTTGTGACAGTTGTGTGGGCTCTGAATTCATCAATGGCAGCAACTTTGATTTTGTAGGCAGCAGGAAGGGATCTTAGGATTTTGCAGACAATCTCATTTTCATCTAAAGTTCCACCAGCATTTCTGATTCCACATACCAGCTCATTTACTCTTGGCATAAAGGTAGTGATGTTTTCATCATCTCTCATTTTCAACCTTTCAAATTTCCCTTTCAGACTTTGCAACCTTGCACTTTTGACAAACTCATCTCCTTCATATAGAAGTTCCAATTTAGTTAGGATCTCATATGCAGTGGGTAGGTCAATGACATTCGAGAGATCTGAGTCATTCAATGCGCTTAGAAGAGCTTCCTTGGTCCGCAGATTGTTTTCAGCTTCTGTGATTTCATTCAGAGTTGTCGGACCACCTTGTGGAGGTACATATGGTTTTGAAATCATACCCAGGTATGCTTTTCCCATGCATTCCAAGTGACACTTCATGCGACCTTTCCAGAGAGTGAAGTTGGTTCCATCGAACTTCGGACTATCCTTCTTGTATGACGACATCTTGGATCTCCTCAAGCGGTTAAGCTCTTGTCAGAGGAACTTTGCTCTGATACCAATTGTTGGATCTAGGGCATACAACTGAGAGGGGGGGGGTGAATCAGTTGTATAAAACTTCTTCTCATTCAAACACTTAACTCACTGTTGTTAGTTAGCAGCATATCAAATAATCATCCATGGAAGCATAATACATAAACACAAAAGCAGATAAGCATCAACACATTGAACACCAAGATTTTGACGTGGAAAACCTGGTTAAGGGAAAAACCACGGGGTGATTAACCCAAGAATTATTCTCTGTTAGAAGAATAAGGAAAAATGAATGGCACATGCCAATAAGGGCTCACTGCCCGAGCACACTGCTCACAAAGAGGCCCACTGCCTACAAGGAGACACACTGTCTACAAAGTGATGAAAATCACAGTCTTGAACTGGAGAATGACATCTCTACCATGTCCGGATCAGTTCCAATTAAGCGCAACAATCTCTGCTCTGCCTTTCGCACGTTTCTTCGCTATACCATACTCATCCTCACTCCTCACACTGAAATGAATTCACAAATCATTATTTATACAAGACATCGACTTAGGAACAAGCATCTAAGTCGGTAAACAACCATAGGAGTATCCGCAAGATGAATAACACATCCGGTCGGCCATCACAAGAACATTCGCAGGATGAACATCTCATCCGGTCGGCTACACAAAGCAAGAACTTCATCCGGAAGAATAACTTCAATTCCGGGCTCTACCATTAATGCGGACCAACAACAAAACCTAAACATGATCCAAGAACCTTCACAAGCCTGTCTGAATGTCTGGATACATCCGCACTTCCTCTGCTTACTGGGATCTCTTGTCTTCCTCATCCGGAACTTCAAGAACACAGTCTGTCGCCACTGTCATAATGCAAGAGGTACTTCCGGACCTCGAAATCATACACAAATCAGGATGATACATCACAAGGACATCCCAAACACTCCTTCCAATCCGCAGATTAGGATAATACAATTCCGGACCTCACCGGACCTTTTTGTGATCCTCTGTCACCTCCGGATACTTGCCGAACCCGGTTCTATACCGGCAGCCACAACTCCTTCAGATCTTCATGCGGACCTCTGAAATCTTAACTGGAGCATCTCAAGACTCATATCTACTAACCTTTAATCCGCATCCTCCGGTTCTCATCCTATACAGTACATTTACCTTCTTCTCATCACTGTTCTTCACTGTTCCTGACTGAGACTAATTTTCTCAATATCCTCAGCACACAGCTCATCAAATCCTTCTTGTCAATGCAATATGAGTATGTTGACATCAATGACAACACTGGATAACCTCATACTTGCAACAATACCCCACCTATGGAGTTGAGGTAAGTAATGTTCACCTCAGATCAGGGAAACACCTTGCAAGTCCTTCATCTCCCCAAATCACAGAGTTGCAGGATGGAGAACCCATGGAGGAAGCCTTAGATGAATCACCCTTGGAACCTGAACCAATTCAGGAACATCAACCTATATCAAACCCTAAGCCTCCTTTCCCTGAGCGCTTGGTTATCCAAAAATAGCTAGAATAGCCTCCCAATGACCTTATAAGATAGTTGCAAGATATAAATATAAAGATACCCTTGATTCAGGCCATCAAAGATATTCCTATCTACACTGAGACAATCAGGGATCTCTATATCAAGAAACCAGAAAGAAAAAGAGTTGACCCAAAAATAGTCCATGTCTTAGGTAACCTTGCAGACATCATGATAGGAAATATCACTGTTCCTAAGTATACCAATCCAGGAAGCCTAGTGGTCGATGTCAAGATCAATGGAGCCCTAATCAAGAATACCTTAATCAACTTGGGTGTAGCAATCAATGTCATGACTAAGGACACAATGCAAATGCTGCAATTAATCAGCTTAGACCTACCCAGACTGTTCTACAATTGGCTGATAGGTCAACAGTAAAACCTGAAGGTATCATTGAAGACTTAGTCATTGCATTAGATTCCTGGGAATATCCTGCTGACTTCATTGTATTGCAACCTAAATTCAACCTTGCTAGTTACCCTCTTATACTAGGCAGACCATGGCTTGCTACAGTTGATGCATTTATAGGTTGTCGGTTAGGAAACATGATTATATCTAATGGAACCATTACTAAGAAATTGGTGTTGTATCAACCAGCCCAACCGTACCATGAACTGGAGGAAACTATTTGGCCTACTCTAGAAGAAGAGGACAGTTATTCTTTGTAAACCCTGATGAACATTGAATGTAGTCCTTTGTTGGATATCCAAGATGAAGATGAGTTATTGGCACACAGTCTCCAAAATGACTGTGGGAGGCACCCATAGCAGCAAGACTGCATGTCCTGTTTGTAGGATCCACTGAGCAGTATAATACCTAGCAGCTCCACAGAAGAAATTTCTCAGTTGTTTCATGCCTTACTAGCTCAGCAGCATCTACCAGTCTTTCCTAACCATGATGTGTCTTCCATTCAACCAATGACTAAACCATTAGAGATACAGCCTGGAAAGATGTTGACTATCAATAATGCCTTGACTAAAGAACATGAGTAATCCCTTCAAAATGTTCTACAGTCCAATTCAACAACTTTTGCATGGGATTATAGTGATATGAAAGGCATTGACCCAAATCTATGCATGCACAAGATCTATATTGATGATGATTTTCAACCTATCAGGCAACAACAAAGACGTATGAACCCTGCTCTAAGGGACATAGTCAAGGCTGAACTTCAAAAACTTATGGATGCAAGTTTTATTTACCCCATTTCAGACAGTGAATGGGTTTCACCATTGGTGATAGTTCCTAAAAAGGGTGGCAAGTGGAGAGTTTGTGTTGACTACAGAGAACTCAACACTGCCACCAGAAAAGATCACTTTCCATTGCCCTTTATTGACCAAGTCCTAGAGTCCTTGGTAGGAAAGAAGTACTTCTCATTTCTTGATGGCTTTAGTGGATATAATCAAATAAAGTTGCTCCAGAGGATCAGGATAAACCACATTTACCTGCCCCTAGGGACCAATGCATACCTTGTTTTGCCATTTGGACTATGCAATGCTCCAGCTACTTTTCAAAGAGCAGTCCTTAGTATTTTTTTTTATTTTGCTCATGATAGCATGGAGATTTATATGGATGACTTCACCACATATGGTGAAACATTTGATGAGGCTTTGTAGAATCTTGAAAAAGTTTTGAAAAGATGCACAGAGCACAATTTGTCCTTAAGTAATGAAAAGTGTTTTATGATGATCACTGAAGGAGTGGTGTTGGGACATTTCATTTCATCTACAGATATCCAAGTTGACCCCAAGAAGATAGAAATAATCTCCACACTGCCTATTCCACAAAAATTGAAGGATGTTAGAAGTTTCCTTGGGCATGTAGGTTATTATAGAAGGTTTATTCAAGATTTTAGCAAAATTGTTGCTCCCTTGTTTGTACTTCTATCTAAGGATATTGAATTTGCTTGGACACCTAAATGTCAACATTCTTTTGAAAAATTGAAAGCAGCTTTGACACAGGCCCCAGTCTTGAGAGGTCCAAATTGGAAACTGCCCTTTCATATTCACACTGATGCATCAGATTTTACCATCTGGGTAGTTTTAGGCCAGCAAGAAGGCAACAAGGAATATGCAATTTATTACATCAGTAAAAACTTGGAGGGGGCTGAGCTAAACTACACAGTAACAGAGAAAGAGATGTTGGCAGTTGTTTATGCCATCAACAAGTTCAGACACTACATAACTGACTACAAAGTATTCATTCATATTGATCATACAACCATCAGATATCTGATGAACAAACCAATATTGGGTGGCAGGTTGGTCAGATGGTTATTGTTATTTCAGGAATTTGATATCACAATTGTTGACAAGCCTGGTAAGGCTAATGTAGTTGCTGACTTTTTATCTAGATTGCCCACTCAATCCTCAAATGGTGTGGTTGATGATTCCTTTCTTGATGAGCATCTATTTTCTCTCACTATCCACACACCATGGTATGCAGACATAGCAAATTACTTGGTTATAGGGCAAGTTCCAGGATATTTTTCACCAAGATAAAGGAGACAACTTGTTCACAAATGCTTTCCTTACTCTTGGATTTCAGGTTATCTCTTCTATACTGGACCAGACAACATCATGAGAATATGCATCAGAGAAGATGAAGTGTTTGATATCATGAAGGCTTGTCATGATGAACCATGTGGGGGACACTTTGTAGCAAAAACAACAGCCTTCAAAATTTTGGCAACAGGGTATTATTGGCCAACACTTCACAAGGATGTTATGAAATATACAAGAGCATGTGATAGGTGTCAAAGAATGGGTAGACCAACTAAAAGTGATGAAATGCCATTGCAACCACAAATTTCATTAGCTCCTTTTGATAAGTGGGGACTGGATTTTGTTGGTCCTATTTCTCCAACCTCCAATAATAAGGAGTATATTCTGGTATATACTAACTACCTTACAAAATGGGTTGAGGTCAAATCATTATAGTTTGCAAGAGATGGTATGTAGCTAAATTCTTATATGAGGACATTTTCACAAGATATGGTGTGCCAAGGGAAATAGTAACAAATCAAGGTCCTTAGTTTACATCTGATCTCATCACCAAGTTAATTGAGGAGTATCAAATTCAGCATAAAAAGTCTACTCCTTATCACCCTCAAGCCAATGGATAGGTTGACGTGACCAATAGAGAACTAGAAAACATCCTGACCAAGACAATACAACTCCATAGGTGAGACTGGGTTACTAGGTTACCAGAGGTTGTTTGGGCCTATAGAACCACATGGAAAACCACCATAGGGTTTACCCCATATGAATTGGTTTATGGGAAAATAGTAGTCCTCCCAATTGAATTTGAACATAAAACATTAAGGACAACTGTTGAGCTTGGGATGGACTTGACAGTAGCATAGCAAGATAGGATTCAACATCTTAATGCTCTGGATGAAATAAGGTTAGAGGTACTACACCATACTAAAGTTATCCAAAAACAGAGGGTCAAATGACATGACAAGCATATCAGGAACAAAGCATTTACAGCTGGTGATTGGGTACTTTTATATGACTCCAGGTATAAAGATTTCAAGGGAAAGCTCCAATCCAGGTGGCTTGGACCATATGAAATCATGCAAGTTTTCCCAAATGGAGCCGTTCAGTTGCAAACTATAGATGAGGTTTGATTTTCACTCTTGGTCAACGGACATCGACTAAAGTTGTATAAGAGGCCATTGCAGAAGGAAGACTTCATTATTTCCTTAGCTACTACATATGGTGCCTCTGACACTCTTGATGAGGATACTATGACACTAGTTGATGTAGCATCAGAGGATGACCCACATGGCCTGACCAGTGATGCAGAGGTTGAGTTGGAATACTCGACCCCTGTAGCTGAGGCATAATCTCTTTTGCTTTCAAAACACATGCACACATAGCACCACATGCACACACCTCACCTTTACCATGAGGTTTACAAATTTCAACTGGGACCTGTTCCTTCTACACCTGTTATGATCACTTTCCAAATCTGCATTTTGGAACAATGTTGCAAGTATCTGTAGCTGCTGTAGATGTATTCCATGCAATGCACCGCCAATCCACTCAATCCATACACTACGCCTTGCTTCATGACCATGCCTACACCTCAAGCGCCAAATTTCAAGTAATTCCGTCAAATCACACATGCTGACATGCCACCTCACCATTCATCTGCATGCATGACCTTATAGTTCTAGTGGATTAATTACATCGTACACAATATCTCCTGTCAAAGAGTGCTCCCACATTTCTTTCTGCGGCATTTTTACCAAGGTAACCTTTCATGATTGCCATTAAATTTTTTCTTATGCATTTATCCTTATCCTTATTTACTTCATGCATGTGATAATATTTCATAACATTCCAATTAATAATTACCACTTCCATTGCCACATGAGTGAGGTCACTTCACATTTAGTCGAGGGGAAGGGTTGTCATTCTTGTTTTTTCAACTGCTTTTCAAATGAGTTTTCATCCTTGTGTACTATGTAAAAAACCAATGAGAGTTACCTTCCTAATATCTTTTCTTTTGCTTAAGTTAAATCAAGTTAACCCTGAGCAGTAAGAGGAATTGCAAAGAAGATAAGAATTGGGGTTAAGTCTAACAAGGTGGCAAAGTGGAATTATACAGAGGATTATAGACATGGAAGGTGACTTAGTAAGGAGACAGCCATCTATGCACAAGGAGATTCTTGAATATGTACTAGTTTTACCACTCTTCACCAGAGTAGGATGGCTCAAGTACTTCTTAAAATTGGCAGAGTATGACAATGATATGGCCGTAGAATTTGCAATTACATTACAAAATGATGAAGCAATAGTGAAAGGGTTAATGGTTGATGCTTCTGAGGTACCTATAGCCCAAGTGACTGGACTACCACGTACCGAGTCAGAATACCTAGCCCGACCTGATGTAGCCGCTACCAGAGAAGAATTTTGCAAGCGAGGTGACATTTAGACTCAACAACTCAAGGTACAAAACACCTATCTCTGCCATTTTTCTGGGGAAAATGTGCTACCTACATTATCAGGTATTTCACTTGTGATGGGAGGTATAATATATTGTACACTGTGCATTTTAAATTATTGAACCATCTTCGTCATGAGAAATTGGTGAATGTTCCAAACTACCTCTATAACTTCCTAAAGAGAATGGTTTCAGAATACCAAAGAAAGCCAATAGATACTTTGGTGTCTCATCATTATCTAATTGCATTACTGGTTAAGAGGAGTTTGCAGATACAATACCCACAAATTGATTGGGAGGCCTTTAAGGATTGTGTTGATATTTCCACCTTGTTGGAGCAACCTCATGAGGAGGAAGAGGAACCCCCATACAATGCTGAACCTGAAGATGAACCTGTTCATGAAGAACCGAAGGAGGAAAATGTTCCTAAAAATAGACCTGAAGAAATAGGGGAACCTTCATTCTCTCCTTCTGAACATGACTCCAAAACCTATAAGCAAGAAAGGAAAGAAGAAGAGGGAAGGAAAAGATGTCAGCAAAGAAAAGACAAAAAGAAAAAAGAAGGAGAAAAATATCAATACAGGGGAAGCAAAGGAGAGATAGAAGAGGAAAGGTAAAAAGAAGATTAAAAGGGCTATTGAACAAGAAGCCACTACCCTAAGGAGATCAAGCAGATTGAGGAAATAGATGGCTGAAGAAAAGATTGAAGAATAGAGACAAGATTCTGAGGAAAAGGGAAATACTTCTGTGAATGTTCTTATTGACATACTTGAAGATGATATCTCTGCGACTAAGGATAATGTGAATGCTTCTTTAAAGAAGAAAATGTATGTTCCTTCTTCTGACTCTAACTTAGAGGACCCATTTATTGCCAAAAAGATGAGAAAAGCAACCTCTAGTAGCCCTATTAAAGAAATTTTTAATGCTTCTGATAACAATGATAGTGGTAATGAAAATTTTGAGCAAAGGAATGAATTGTTAGAAGAAAGAGACCTCCAGAAAGAACTTCAGGAGGCATTGGACAGAATCAAAACCCTAGAGGATCAGGTAAAGAGGTATGAAGAGGAGATAGAAAAAGAAAAGAGGATACGGGAATTAGAGGAGAGAATCAAGGGTCTAAATTGGATTTGTTAGCACAATTGACTGTTAGCAACATCATCTCAGATAAGGAGAAGGAACTCCCTCCATCATTTCCTGAGGTAAGAACTACAGAATTTCATACTACTGTTTCATTGGGTTTTGAGTTGCTGAAAGTCACTAGTACGACAAAACAAGACACAGAGAATTGGGATAAAGAAAGGAAAAATTTTAATGAAATAATTGTGAATCAGAATCTTGAAATTAAGAAGTTAGAGGCAAAAATGGCAGGTATAATTGACAGGGCCATGGAAATCATTGAATGCAGACCACCTTCAAGGGTTTATGCATTATTTTTAAAGGAGAAATTTCTTAGTTTTGAATTCAATAAATTTGTTAATGACCAACCAGCTGTGTAGTCTAGACATAGTTTCTTCAGTTATTTTCAAAAAGTCACTATAGAACAACAAGATCAGCTATGTGAGTTCTATTTGCACAATTACCTATTAGAGGAAGATATAGAATGGAATCCCTCTATAATATTGGAGATTTACAGCTGAGAGCAATGATATCATACCTAAATAATGAAAAGTAGAGAGGAGAATTGATGGATAGGTATGAAGAATATGAGAAGAACGTATCACTACCAATTAGAAAAGAGGCACTTAATCCTGAAGATATCCTCATAAAATGGTACAGACTTCTCTCTCATAAGGGCCTAGGCAAAATCATTATGGACCTAAGAATAAGGGATCACAAAAGGGTACAGAGAATGATGGGACCCATTTTACAAAGTTGTGTTAGACATGTGCAAAGCAGATGGATCAATTTGACACCTACTCTTCAACGAAAAGAACCTCATTCCTTGCATAACTTTATGAACATGTATGAAAGATTACACAGGTACATTCAAATTTTAGAGAATCAAGGTGTGGCATGGTTACCTCTTACCTACCATCCACCTCTACTCTTATATCCAGTTCCACACTGGTCAGGAGAAAAGGGAGAGGAATGCAGGACTGCAAAAGCTATCAGACTACAAAGGCTTTCATGCAACAATGGGTTCTATCTGAAACAGGGTGAGGGTGTCAGGGTAGTTATGGACTTGAGATAAATAGTTTTACATTATAATTCATTTCCCTAGGTATCTGTTTGAGTAATTTTGCTTGAGGACAAGCAAAAGGTTAGTTGGGGGGAAATGATGGGCTGCATAATTAGTCTCTTTTATGTTGTTTTTTATACTTCAAAGACTTCTTTCATAGCATCCTTTAAGACATTTATCCATGTTTGCACTATGATATGTTGACCTTCTTTATACTTCCAAGACCTGAACTTATAATATTAATATGGAATGTGATGATCATATTATCTAATGAATGAATTAGATATAGATATGTATAAAAGTATAAATAAGATGTTTTTATGGTTAGTCATGGAGAATGCTTGTGGTATATATGCTTTTGGGAACTAATTCTATGTGCAGAATTGATGCAGGAGCATCCAGTGGTGTAAGGGCAATCTTGCATCACCCAAAAAAGAAGATAATTCAAAATCATTGTAGTTGTTTTCATTTCTTTCCATAATTAGTGTTTTTGGTTCCATAATATCCAGAATAATAATGTAGGACTTTCAATTTTTCCAAAACTGCTAAAAATAGCAACCTGCCTGTTTTGGAAAGTGTACCTGCTATTTTAGGAAATTTTGCATTTGGGCATGGAATGAAGCGAAAACTTGTAGAAAGTTACATAATGGAAATATAAGACCTTTGGCGAAGGAATCAGGCAAAGATCATTTGTGAGCTGAAAGATATTAAAGTTTTTGTTTTCTGAAAAGCCCCTGAAAATTTCTGGAACAAGATATGAGGCACTAAAACATCCCATAACATCCCAAAAAGTTGACAGAAATCCATTTATAGATTTTTGATGTGATAGTTCATATCACGAGTTTTTCGGTGCTTAAAACGGTCCGTCAATCAGACACCCGGATCAAAAGTTATGCTTCCCGGAAGTTGACCTACTTTTGGAGGGAGTTGCAAATTTTAAAATTTAGCTGGAGGCCGCCAAAAAGTGCTATTTATGACTATTTTGGGAACCCTGTGTGGCAGTAGAGTTAAGGGGGCTATTGTAGAGTCAAGAATAGGTGGGAAAATAGAAACCCTAGCTTATTTGGGGTTACAGAAGGCTGAAGAGTCTTGAGGTTGGGAAAGCTGTAATGTGTTGCAACCAGTAGAGGATTCATCCTCTGATTGTAATTGAGCTTCTATAATGTAATGAGTTGCCCAGATCAATAAAAGAAAGTTCTATTTTCTGTGTTCAATTTTTATTGTTGTGTGTTTTGTGATTTACCCCCTTCATCAACTGGTATTAGAGAAAGGGTTCCTGAGTGTGTAGACAGATCGCCGACCATGAGGCAGTTTGCACCAGGACCTGAGGTTGTGGGTTTGCTACGGAGATCAAGATGCCTCCATGAAGAAATCATGTTGGAAGGAATGCTTTGACGGAAGAGGGTTTTAGAGCCCTGCAAAGGCAAATCAATGCATTGCAAGAGGAGCTGTGAAGAGGGTTTGATCTGAGAACAAGAGAAGAAAGTGAAGATGAAGTTGAAGAGGATCTATCTAAGGAAGAACAAGAAGTTGCAGGAGATCCTACAGAAGTTAGGTTGTTGAAGGCCATTTCTAAGATCGGAAAGAGGCCCAGGATCGAAGTTTCTATATATTCTAGAGATTTGAATCTGAAACAGCTTATTGATTGGATCAATGACATGGAGGAGTATTTCAAGTATGAAGATGTGGAGGACCCAGATCAGGTCAAGTTTGCAAAAACAAAGTTGAAGGGCCATGCCAGTATTTGGTGGAAGGAGGTCCAATTAGAGAGGAACAGAAGAGGAAAAGGAAAGATCACCAGATGGGATTGGATGGTGGAGAAACTAAAGAAGCAGTTCATTCCTGTGGACTATGAGATGGAGTTGTTGAAGAAGCTACAAGGACTGAAGCAAGGTAACAAGTCTGTCAAGGAGTATACAAAAGAGTTTTATAAGATTACTATCAGGACAGGCCATGCAAAGCCCAACAAGAAGGTAGCCCATTACATTAATGGGTTGAGGCCGAGTATTCAAGAGGAGTTGAGCCTAGTCAGAATGACCACCATAAAAGATGCATACCAGTTTTCCCTGAAGGTCGAAGAGAAGCTGAATAAAAGATTTGATAGCAAGCAAAGGGGAAGAGGTCAAGGCAGAAGGACTGGTGGAAGACCCTATGGGGGCCGAAATGAAGATGCAAAGAAAAGTGAAGAAGTTAGCACCAATCAAAATCAGAGAGGAGATAATGCCTACCACCCTCGTGACCAAAACAATGGTGAGCAAAGAGGAAGAGGAAGAGGTAAACTTGGGCAAGGACTTGGAAGAGGAGGTTTTAGAGGAACCTGTTTCCAAAGTGGAGAAGAAGGGCATCGAGCATATGAGTCTCCGCAACATCAAGGAAGGACAAATAGAAGACCTGAAGGTAATGCACGAGTTGCACATGTAGATGAAGATGCGCAATCTGAACATTCTGAAGATGTTGAAAGGGGATAAACCCTAGTTGTCAGAAGAACTTTGTTTAATGAGGAGAAAGAACCTAATCAGAGGAAGAGTTTATTCCACACAAGGTGCAAATGTGAAGGTAAGTGTTGTGACATTATTATTGACAATGGAAGTACTGACAATCTTGTTTCAGAGGAGATGGTTGACAAGTTGAAGTTGACAAGAAGAAAGCATCCACATCCATATCGGATTGCATGGTTGCGGAAGGACCACCGAGCTTTGGTTAATGAGCAGTGTTTAGTGAAGTTTAAGATTGGGGACTACCATGATGAGGTGTTGTGTGACATCATACCAATGGATGCATGCCATATGCTATTGGGGAGGTCATGGCAGTATGATAGGAGTGTTGTCCATGATGGCCATGCAAACACATATTCCCTAACAAAGGATGGAGTTTGTCACAAGTTGAAGCCTTTGAAGGAGGTGGAAGAAAAGGTATGTAGTACTGCTAGAATTTGCTTGGTAGATGGTAGAAAATTTTTGGAGGGTATAAAGCATGAGCATCATTGCTTTACATTGATTCCTAAGATTAGTCAAGAGAAATGTGAAGATGTACCAGCAGAAGTTTCAGATATGTTTTAAGAATTTCAGGACATTATCTCTGATAATGTACCAGAGGGTTTATCACTAGTAAGGAAGATAAGTCATCAAATGGATTTGATACTAGGAGCTAGTTTGCCAAACAAGGCAGCCCATAGAATGACTCCAGCAGAGAGTGAAGAGCTAAACAGACAAGTTCAGGAGTTGTTGAGGAAGAGATTGATAAGAGAAAGCCTAAGTCCATGTGTGGTACCTATAGTACTAGCACTAAAGAAAGATGGAGAGTGGAGAATGTGTATAGACTGTTGAGCCATCAATAAGATCAAGATCAAGTATAGATTTCCATTGCCCAGAATGGACGACATAATGGATTGTTTGAGTGGAGCCAAGTACTTCACAAAGATTGACCTAAAGAGTGGGTATCACTAGATCCGTATCAGAGAAGGAGATGCGTGGAAGACAACCTTCAAGACAAAGGAAGGTTTGTATGAGTGGTTAGTCATGCCATTTGGGCTAACCAATGCACCGAGCACATTCATGCAGCTCATGAACGAGGTACTAAAAGAATTTTTGGGAAGTTTTGTTATTGTTTATTTAGATGATATTTTAATTTTCAGTAAGACTTCGGATGAGCATCTGATGCATATCAGAAGAGTTTTAGAGAAGCTGAGGGAGGAGAAGTTGCTGATTAATCTGAAGAAATGTAGTTTTACAAAGAAGGAGTTGGTATACCTAGGATTTGTTGTCTTAGAGGAAGGTCTTAAGATGGACCCAGAAAAAGTAAGGGCTATCATTGAATAGCCTACGCCAAGGAGTGCAACGGAGGTAAGATCCTTTCATAGTTTGGCAAGTTTTTATAGAAAGTTTATCAGGAATTTTAGTAGCATTTGTGCACCCCTAACTGAGACAATGAGAGGGGATAGAAAAGAGTTTAGATGGACTAAAGGAGCAGACAAGAGCTTTGATACATTGAAGCATAAAGTCGTAGAACAACCTGTTTTGGCACTTCTAGATTTCAATAAGGTATTTCAGGTAGATTGTGATGTTAGTGGTAGTGGTATAGGAGTTTTTTTGAGTTAAGAAGGTAAGCCCATTGCCTATTTTAGTGAGAAGCTTAATGATTCCAAGAAAAAGTATTATGTTTATGATCAGGAGTTTTATGCAATAGTTTAGGCTTTGAAGAAATGGAGACATTATTTGTTGCCAAAGGAGTTTGTTTTATATACTGATCATCAGGCTTTGTAGTATCGTAATAGTCAAGGAAAATTAAATCAAAGGCACTTAAAATGGGTTGAGTTTTTGTAGAGTTATACTTTTGTTTTGAAGCACAAGAGTGGGAAGTCCAACAGAGTTGCAAATTGCCTTGACCAGAAGGCAAAATTTGTTGACAGAAATGAAGATAGAGTTTGTTGAGTTCGATGAGCTCAAAAGTTTGTATCCTGAGGATCTAAATTTTACAAAGGCCTGGAAAGCTTGTTTGGAACCTGTTACTTTGGATAGGACAAAATGGTTGGATTTCATAATCCAAGATGGCATGTTGTTTAGAGGAAGCCAGTTGTGCATTCCAAGGAGTTCCATGAGAGAGAACCTGATTAAGGAGAAGCATAGTGGAGGATTGGTCGGACAGTTTGGTCAAGATAAGACCATTGCTATTGTTGGTGAAAATTATTATTGGCCACAGTTGCAGCAGGATGTGAGGAAATTTGTGCAGAGTTGCAGAGTATGTCAGATGGCAAAAGGAGCAAGTCAGAACACAGGTCAATATCAGCCATTACCTGTACCAAAGAAGCCATGGGATGATATCAGTATGGATTTTATTCTTGGTTTACCAAGGACACAGAGAGGACATGATTCCATTTTTGTGGTGGTGGATAGATTCTCGTAGATGGCACATGTTATTCCTTGCAAGAAGACTAATGATGTTGTTCATATTGCAAAGTTATTTTTCAGAGAGGTGGTGAGACTACATGGTCTACCAAAGAGCATAGTTTCAGATCGAGATACCAAGTTTGTTGGTTATTTCTGGAGGACATTATGGAAGAAGTTGAAAATAGATTTGAAGTTCAGTTCTGCACACCATCCACAGACTGATGGACAAACAAAAGTGGTGAATAGGAGTTTGGGTAACCTGCTACGATGCTTAGTAGGAGATAAGCCCAAGGGATGGGATTTGATTTTACCACAGGCTGAATTTGTTTACAACAATTCTATCAATAGGAGTACTAGTAAATCACCATTCCAGATTGTATATGGGAATAGTCCAAGAAATGCTTCAGAGTTAACGAATTTGGACAAAGGGGAAAAGACAAGTGCCGAGGTTGAAGACTTTGCAGCACACATGAAGAACTTGCACGAAGAGGTGAAAAGCCACATTAATAAAATGAATATTCAGTACAAGGCTAAGGTAGATCAGAAGAGGAGATATAAGGAGTTTCAGGTAGGAGATGAAGTCATGGTTCACTAGAGAAAAGAAAGGTTCCCAATTGGAACACACAATAAGTTGAAAATGAAGAAATTTGGACCATGCAGAATCCTGAAGAAGCATGATTCAGGAAATGCATATGAGGTAGAGCTACCGAGTGGGATCAATATTTCCCCTATTTTCAACATTTCTGATTTATCAAAATATCATGAAGGTGGAACAGAGGATGGACCAACAGAAGCGCAGTGGAGTATTTCGGCATCTACTTCAATGGAGGAGATAGAAGAGATCTTGGATAGCCGTGTGGGAAGAAGTACTCGGAACAAGCAATATGAAGAATATCTGGTAAAATGGAAAGGAAGGCATGTTGAAGATTTTTCTTGGTTGTCTAAGGTAGAGGTTGATCATTTGGGTTTTCCTCACACAAACATCTGAGATGTGACAGGGTCACTTCTCAAATTACCCTGGGTGTCTGATGCAGGAGCATCCAGTGGTGTAAGGGCAATCTTGCATCACCCAAAAAAGAAGAAAATTCAAAATCATTGTAGTTGTTTTCATTTCTTTCCATAATTAGTGTTTTTGGTTCCATAATATCCAGAATAATAATGTAGGACTTTCAGTTTTTCCAAAACTATTAAAAATAGCAACCTGCCTGTTTTGGAAAGTGTACCTGCTATTTTAGGAAAGTTTGCATTTGGGCATGGAATGAAGTGAAAACTTATAGAAAGTTACATAATGGAAATATAAGACCTTTGGTGAAGGAATCAAGCAAAAATTATTTGTGAGTTGAAAGATATTAAAGTTTTTGTTTTCTAAAAAGCCCCTAAAAATTTTTGAAACGAGATAGTTCACATCGCGAACTTTCTGGTGCTTAAAATGGTTCGTCAATCGAACACTCGGATCAAACGTTATGCTTCCCAGAAGTTGACCTACTTTTGGAGGGAGTTGAAAATTTTGAAATTTAGCTGGAGGCCGCCAAAAAGTGCTATTTATGACTATTTTGGGAACCCTGTGTGGTAGTAGAGTTAAGGGGGCTATTGTAGAGTCAAGAATAGGTGGGAAAACAGAAGCCCTAGCTTATTTGGGGTTACAAAAGGTTGAAGAGTCTTGAGGTTGGGAAAGTTGTAATGTGTTGCAGCCAGTAGAGGATTCATCCTCTGATTGTAATTGAGCTTCTGTAATGTAATAGGTTGCCCAGATCAATAAAAGAATGTTCTATTTTCTATGTTTAATTTATGTTGTTGTGTGTTTTGTGATTTACCCCCTTCATCAAGAATTGGATGTATCTTATGAGATCGAGCATTTGTAGCAGGTTGCAGACAAAGGAGTTAATAGAAGTATGAGTTTCAACACTAAGAATGCAAAGACAGCTGAAGACAATTATGGAGCATCATGGATAGTAATAAATTAAGGAGTGGATTTGTTTCAAATATGGTTATGGACATTGTTCATTCATCAGACTTCTAATTTGATTTGAATTCTTCTTCTTGTAGTCAGTTAGAATAAGAATGTGATCTTGACTCCATGACCTAGTATCTAGGCGCGATAAATGATCAGAGTCAGTTAATTAATAAATAATGCTCTCTCTCCATTTTTTGTAGTAAGGGGAAGATGAGATATATAAGGTAGCAGATTCAAGTTGTTAGCAGTTCAGTTCGATTTAGTTATCATTTCCTTTTCTATGTGCAAAGACCCAAGCATGTTACATTTATGGAATACAGATATGACAGAAAATATTTCGTTGTTGAACACTTTGATATGAGTTGATTTTGTGTATGGAATAAGTTAAGCTTTGATATGTGTTACAAAGATACATAGAATCTAGAGTAGATTTGGTTTCAATTAAGGAAGACAATCTCTTGAGCTGGCCACTGAAGGTATTGATTCTCTCCTTGTTTATTTCATTTCAGTTAATGTTGGTTTATTAGTTTTCTGTTAAAATGTAATTTGAATTCAAGTTAGTATTATGTTTTGATCAAATAGATATAGTTCATGAACAATTGCATATTAGTGTATTTACAAATCCTCCGGAGGTCAGCAGTTAATCATTTCATTCTTGACAATTCAATTAAGTTAATTGTATAGTTTTCCCGTTGTAATAGTTATCTACAGACCTTGTTGTAGGTACCTGTACCAATTAGGATTTATAGTTGTTTTCGCTGTTTTATAATTCTGTCAATTCCAGCTAGATAGATTTGTTTGTTTAATGTTAAGATAGAATAGTTGGGAACCATATGAGCCTTGAAGGCGTATACTTTTCAAATACCATCACGAGCTTATGCTCCCTGGTCGATAATTCAATGTAGGAATGCATAGTGATAGAGTGGACTGTTCAGATAGGTTTTCCCCTAAATTAGTTAAGTCTACAACACATTAGTTTTCCTCTACACTAAGTACTTTGGGAATCAGAGACCGGAGGACCTCTTAATTACTTCTGAATTCCCCAAAGGATTGGTGATTTGGAACAATGTCTTGAAATATAGATCAACTCTAATAAAGTGAGTTAAATGGAAACTGGGAGATGGAGGAAATATAAGGTTTTGGGAAGACAACTAGATCAAGAGAGGGTCGTCAAAAGATTTGATGAATCTCCTTGGACTAGCTAACCTACTTGAGCACCATTTTGGTGGGATAGTTTGAGATTATCTCCTTCTTGACAAAAGGGGGTGGAAGCAGCTGTCAGACTATTGCCAAGGTAGGGTCAATCTCATTAGGGCTGCTGAAGAGATCCAACTCTCTTTAAAAGAGTGTAGAATCCCTCTTTTTCCTCAGAAAGATAAAGTGCTCTGGGCTCTTGAAAACTCGAGGCATTTCTCCGTTAACTCTTCTCATAATCTATTAATACCTCAGAATGTTGATACTATTTGGAGAAAAGTTTGGAATCACAATCTTATCCCAAAGATTAACCAGTTCTGGTGGCTAGCAATGTAAAATAAAATCCTTACAATTGATAATCTTATGATCAGATGTTTCCAAATCCCGAACAGATGCATCCTTTGCATGAATGATGAGGAAAGTGTCCCTCATATTTTTTTACATTGTGATTTTGCTTGGGAGGTTTGGATCATGGCTTTGATTATGCTAGATATCCTGAGGTGTTGGAATAGAGGCTTAGAGGATTTCTTGAGAGCCTAGTCTCTTCTCTTCTCAAATCCTGTTTGCAGGGAATTATGGGCTTTGATCCCCCTTATCTTTTCCTAGTGTTTGTGGAAAGAGAAATAACATGCTATTCAGGGAACAGTTCATAAAGCCTAAGAAAGTGTTTAGATCAGCCATTAAACTGCTGCAAGACAACATTACTAGCAGCATAATAAGAGCTGCGAAAAATCCCTCGAATGCTAAGGAGACATATGTGATGAATCAGTGGGCAATCCCAGTGAGCAATTGTAGGGTGGATGATAAGAGGAAAAAAGCTATGGCATGTACTAAATGGACTCCCCCTCCTGCGGGATGGTTTATGCTCAACTTTGACAGTGCTGCTAAAGGTAGTCCTGGGTTGCCTAGTGGAGGAGGATTAATAAGATCGGAGAATGGCTCCCTTTGTGCTACATTTTCAAGAAGTTTAGATGAAAACACCAATAATATTGTGGAGGCTTATTCTCTTCTATGGGCAATTAAATTCGCCTTGGCCCTTGACATAAAGTTCATTATTGTTGAAGGTGATTCCAAGATAGTAATAGATGCTATCAATGGAAAGGGCAAAGTGGGGTGGCAGTTGGAGGACATAGTGTAGGATATAATAACCCTTCTATCAAATTTTGATGGAAAGGAAGTGAGACAAATTTACAAAGAGGGGAATAAATTGGCAGACCTACTAGCTAACATAGGGACTATCACCAACCCCCTGAGGTGTTGGAAAAATATGGATAATCTCCCCCTTAGAATGATTACTAGTATTCAGAAGGAAGAAACCCTCTAATCTTGTTGTCATTATGATTATAAGTAATGCTTGGTGTTGGTTTATTTCTCTCTTCGCTATCTTCAAGGGGAGATGTGACTTAAATTATAAGCTGGAGAGCCCCATCAATTTCTATTTGGTGATGTGGAAGATGGATGACCACGTGGAGTATGATAACCGCAAAAGGGAGCAATATAGGCATATTGATGGATTGAGTAAGTCTTTTCAGCCAACTGCAGATATGATGGCTGGGAATGGTTCACACAAGCTAAACTCTAAAGGCATTTATGACTTGAACGCATACGAAGAGGTGAAGGACAAGCATGGAAGATCGAGCAAAGAATTAGAAATAATGTTTTTAATTCTTCTTTCTAGACTATTCAACTGTCTCTTCCATTGGCTCTGCATCTGCACTTACAGTCTAGGGTTTGAGTTGACTAGCAAAATCGGTGGTGATAAGGTGAGGATTGAACCAATGAATTGTAGCGAATTTAAGGAGGATGCTTAGGTGTGGAGTATTGCGTATGAAGGTGGGGTGACATCATTTATCAAATGTCTAAATGGATTCAATGAGCATTTGTTGACTCAGTTTGCAGCTTCTTGGGATAGCAACAGGGTGGTAAAAGTGGGTGGTGTTGAGTTCAAGGTCTCGCAGGACGCCATTGCCAAGGCCACAGGGCTGATGTGTTCAAGAAATAGATTGAAGAAGCAAACGATGGTGCAGGACAATGAAGGCATGAAAATGTTTTTCAAAGGAGAGAAGCGAGTGAGATTGAAAGGTGGATTCAAAAGGGAAAGCTGGTAAGTCCTTGGAATCAGGTTTGTTTCTTGATCATGAAATATTTTACCTTAGAAGGAAGATATAAAGTGTTCTATCACTACCATTTTGCCTTCCTAAACCACTTCTGCCACAAAGTTGTTGTCAACTTCCCCTCCTAGCTTTTGTCTAGCCTGGAATCTTCTGTTATGCAAACTAAAAAATCTGGTGAAAGTAATCCTGAGGTCTCTAATTTGCCTCTGCACCAGGGGCTTATTTTCTACCTCTACCAGTATCATCTCACCCTTTGCCCCTCAAAATCCCCTTCTACCTGTCTAGTGGAAGATAGTTCTACAGATGATCCTAAGGACAAAGCCCCACTCGGTGTGAGACTTGGTCGATCGGAAAGACAAAAACACTCTGTGCCCTCGACACCAATATACCTTTGAGCTCCTCCGCTCTGGCCCCTAGTCCTACTATTTCTAAGGCTAACTCTCAATCCAAGTCTCTTCTTGAGACTCTGCAGGCCCCTAGAGTTGGCGGGGAGACTTCCCTTAGGGGTTCTAGGGCTGATGTTGCAGTGGGTCTGTGTAATTTAAAGGGAAAATCCCCTAATCAAGGAAGTAAGAAACACAAGAGGGAAGTTGTCAAGCTGAATAAGGATAGTGGCAACATTTCTAGCAGAAGTGGGAAGAAGGGTGGTATGGAGGCTAGG
The DNA here is from genome assembly GCA_027924645.1 of Cunninghamia lanceolata. NCBI lineage: Eukaryota > Viridiplantae > Streptophyta > Pinopsida > Cupressales > Cupressaceae > Cunninghamia > Cunninghamia lanceolata. The sequence goes on from BSBN01000249.1 coordinate 5,420,820, forward strand.
CCTTCTCAAGGTCTGCCAGATAGAGAGGAGAAACTAGTGGAAGAGGAGGTCAAGTTGGTGAAGGAAAGGGCCTTGGAGAAACATGGTGCTGATAGGAGACCTAGCATAAGAAGATCCTCTAGACTAGCTAGGGACAAACCCCAGTTTGTGAAGATAGTTGACTACTCATCCAATTCTGACCAGGAGGTCTTAGAGAAGAAAGTGGATGTTGAGAAAATGAAGTCAGCTCTGGTGTAGGAATAGGAAGATGCCAACCACTTTGATTAAATGAACAATTCCTACTAGGACACCAATGAGGAAGACACAGAGATCCAGGAAACCCCAAACAAAGAGGTTATGAGCGCTAGAATGGATTTGGACACCAAGAGGCTAGAAAAGGATCTTACTGAAGTAAAGGCATGTCTTGCTACTATGGAGAACAAAGTGAAGGGTTTAATCAATCTGATGTTGAAGAATTCTCACAGGGCTGCTACAGTGTTTTCGGTGCTGCATGATGATCGGGCCAAAGGCAAGGATACTCTGCTGGACAACAAGGAAAACTTGTTTAATTTACTCAATGAATACTGGAAGGACTTGCTTAGTTAGCTTTTTCTTTAGCTTATGTTTTAAAACTCTTAAACTCTATATTTTTTGGTTATGATGTTAAACTGTTGCTAGTCCAATGTTCTGTGGTTGTTTGAGGCTTTAGCCTATTTTGCTGCCTATTGGCTTTTTGTTATCGAGATCTACACCCGAGTTTATAGCTTATCAATATCAAAAACATAGTTCCTAAATTACAAATCTCACACATTTAATATTACTAGCCCATAATTCCATCTTTTTACTTCCATAATTTTAGAGTTTAAGATGTCAAGAATACACTTCATAATTTAATAGACCTAGGTGTACAACTATATCCTTAATTTGATCCTAAACAAAAGATAGAATTGTCATGATAGACCATAGTTAAATAACCTTGAATATGAATTCCCATATGGAGCCACAATCACCTATTGCCAAAAAAATATTAGATAAAGGTTCACAATGATATCACATCAATTATTGAGATAAACAATATGCAAGATCCATCTCAAGCATAAACTTGAAACTATCTAAGTTTAAAGAGTATAGAATCATTTATATTGTCTTAAAAAGAGTATATAATTGAAAAAGTAATACTAATAAATTGAAAGGTATAAAAACAAAATACTCATCACTTAATAAGCAATAACTCTAGAGATTATCTTGGAACTATGTAATGGCTTAAATAACAACTATTTTACACATTGGAGGACATGTTGATTGGAATTACTAAAAATCTTAAGAATTTTCAAGCAGAAGTAATCGATAGAAAATAAGCCATATTACACAATCTTTGCAAGCACAAACATGGCACATGATTGAATGGAAGAATGCCTAGAGAGAAAGTAACTAATTGAAAATAAAAGTTGTAGGATATACTCAAATGGGTCAGTTAAAGAATCTTACAAGCACAAGCATAAATTGAATTGTTGAAAAAAATGTATAACATTCTAAGAAAACACAAGGGCAGATGTAAAACCAAATATGAAGCCATAACATACAATTTTATTGCCACTATGTCAACTTCTTATGATTGCCTGTGTCGAATGTGGGTCAATAACTGTATGCTCAAAATCACGACCTCAATTGCTTGGGGTTGTCGATTCGGATTTCGGCGTGCACACAGACCCTTCCCTCCTTGCCAAAGGGGCAAACTACCATGTCACTCTCACTCTCGTAGAAGTAGCCAGCCAAGAGGAGGTGAGACACGGGGGTGGTCTAGCTCGTTGGAGAACTGGACTTTGCGGAGAGGGGTCGGCACATCCTGAGACCTTTTTTGTTGTGCACTTATGTGGAGGTTTTGTTCAATGATCATTGTTGTAGAGATAATCGTATGACCTGAAGGGTCACTAGTTGCTCTTCTCTTGATAGGGTTTTTGATGTTCCACCTTTGTGTGGGTAAGCTATTATTTTTCTTGATTGCTAATTCATGTTGACATTCTCTTTTGAATCGTTGGATGACTACTTGTTGTACTTGAAGTTGTCTAAATGCTTCTAGTTGTTGTAGGACAAGTGTATCCTGTTATGGTCTTGGATGGATTTCCTCTATTTTGTCGAGGATCACCCTCACCCACTCACCTCTTAATCATGGGCACATTCACGAGCTGAGACAAGAGATAGGAGTCTATGAACTAACCTTGACTAGACTTTGGGTTTGAGTTAGGGTGTGATTTTGACCTAAGGTTTGGTTATGCATTGACTTTTGTTGACCTTGTGATGGAATCAAGGGTTTGACCAAATAGTTGACGGTGGTTGACCTTGTGATGGTATCAAGGGTTTGCGATTTACCTAAGTGTCTAATTGTTTTTGTTCTTTTTTAGGGTTTTTATGAAAGCAATACTATATGAAATGCAAAACTTGTTTTTGAGCTTTTTTGGTATTTTTGGAAATAAAGATTCTTTTTAATCTAGGAAAGGAAAAGATGAATGCAACTATAATGAATTTTACTTAATGCAATTATTCTATGTTTTGGGGTTTTCAAATGTTCTGAAGTGATTTAATCTAGAAAAGGAAGTTGCAAATAAATGAATTAAACTATGAATGCAAATTACTCTAAGAATATGAAATCTAACTATTCTATCAAGGAAAAAGCAATAAATTACTAATCCCAAGAGCAATTTCAATTATCTAATTACTACCAATTGACAAAAAGAATAGAGGTGAAATAAAGAAGACTTGTGAGCCTCCACTACCCTCATAAATCCTTGATGGCAACCTCGTATCCTCTTGAAGCAGCGGGGAGACCTCTTGGCGACAAGACAACAAAAAGAAGTGAAAGAAGCTTTAGAAGCTTTGCAAAGAGAGATCAATGAGAGTTTTTGAAGACCACGATGGCTTGATTTGGGCAGCGTAAGGATGCTTGAAGAGATTTATGTGAAATCTTCATGAACAATGAACAAACAAAAGGCACCTTCATCCTGTATGAGCATGAGAATGTTGAATGTGGAGAGCAAAAAATTAGCAAGAGTTGTGTACACAATGAATTTGCCTCCCTTTGTGCTTGAGGGAGGGGAGTATTTATAGGTTAGAAGAAGGGATGAGAGGTGAAATTGATTCAGAAGTTAACTCAATTCATTGAAGAGTTAACAAGGTTGATTGAAGAGTGATCTGGGCTAAAATTGGAGTGATATGCCCAGTAAAAGCTTATCACTCAAGAATAAGTGAAGAAGAAGAGATGCATGGGAGAGAATGAGATGTTAATTTTAGATCAAATGGAGCTAATTATGCATGTGTAGGTACATGGAATAGTTCACTCCATATTAGGGATAAAAAATAATGCAAACTGGAAGAAAAACGGGCGAAAACAGAGCTTTTTTGAGTTAGAAACTTGAGTTTTTTTGTGGTTGGAAATGCGACAGGGTCACCCCTTTCACCAGTAGGGTCGCTTGGGGGATGACCCATGGGTGACCCTAGCTAGAGAGCACCTGGGTAGGAGCTGATAGTGGGAGATGGTAGAGGAAAGGGAGGAGAATGAACCTGCCTCCAGAAACAGGTATGTCACATGCAAAAATCCAAATCTCTACTTGCAAAGTAGGATCTCCCAGCGGGAGATCTGGAAATAATAGAGGGAGATTTGGATTGGCTGAGTGAAACTGAAAATTGAAAGTGGGAGATGGCTCTAAGGGACCTCTAGAAGGCTTCTAGGGGGTGGAGAAGATGAAAAACATAGGGGAAAGGTGAAAACTCACCTACAAGATACTTACAAGGCTTAAGAACAGGGTCGTAAGCTCAGAAAACATAAATTGACAAGTGTCGCAAAAGTGTCGAAAAAGCATCGACAACAAAGAGAGGAAACAACACAAAACGAAAGAGAAGACACGTCACCAAGAGGTATGTTGTTGAGAGGACATTATTTCACGCTTACATGTACATGACAAGGATTAAAATCATCATAGGGGTCCTCATGGAGGCTATGCGTGATTTTTGTGCTTACATATTTGCCCCCTCGGGGACTGTAGTTTACATGAAAGGTAGGTACCGTTCCTGAACTAGGCCTTACCTGTTGTCCATTTCACTCTTTTTTTTGTTTTTTTAATTTTATTTTGACTTTTCAGGAAATGAATACTTTTGGTACTTTCGATATGCAATAATTTGATCTCTCAATTCAATACTCTTATTTTAATCACTCATTTTTTTATTCACTTAGATTTTAGATTGCTTCCTTCAATTTTTTGATCCTCTTGACATTTTTGGCTAGGAAAGATAAGGGGTTGAGTGCCACCTAAAGTTTTTTTTGTAATCTATTTGGACTTCTCTTCTACTAGGGAAGAATTGGGAAGGTCTTCTTGCAAGCTTCCTTTGAACATTGTAGGTTTGAATACTGACTTTGTTCAAACCTAACATCTTGGCTCATTAAGACTAGGATCCGTGTAAAGCTAAGAGCTAGGCTTTGATTAGAATCACTAGGAATGAAAAGGGGATAATGATGATTGTGAAAAATGGGGAATCTCTAGGACCTAAAAGGATAACATATACCTAGGCAAATTTAGACTCCTTACTGAAGTGAAAATAATATAAGAGCAATTCATTCACTGTAATGCAAGATGAATAGAATGATACCGAAATGCAAGAAACAAATCCTTTTTGACATTATGATTTTTATGGTTTTTTTGTATTTTTATGTTTTATGATTTTTTTTTTGAGTTTTTAGAGGCGTTTACATGTTGAACTCTTCCCCTTCCATAATGCACAAGAGGTAGCTTTGTTTTTGACATCTTCTTTAACTATGTGTGGACTTATCCAATTTGATCTAAACTTTGCTTGAAAGTCTTTGCATGGATACTCGAAGACTTGGTGTGAAAATTTCTTTGTATTCAGTGAGGAATTATGTGTACTCACATGTTTCATTGTTTGACGATTTGTCCCCTAGCTTTACCATTTTTTGTTCTTGTGTAGTATTGGCACCCTCAAATTTTGCAAATTTGAGGTGCCTATATTCTTTTGATGTGTCGACAAAGGCTAAGTCAACGTGTTTCTCAATCTACTCTGGAGCCCACATTTGCTGATTAAAATTTTGCAACTTAGAAGTCATCTTGCAAATCGGTTTGGTAAGAAGTTTTTTGGCACATATGGTAACATGCCTTCTTAGTTTTGTGCTTCCAGGATGAGTTTTGATGAGCTATTTAATGTTTTTCTGACTACGACTGGGCTAGATTTGGTGCTCCAAAAATTTTTAAATCTCATAATTCTGAGGGTGACCCATTTCTTGTTTTGGTCCAAAACATCTCTAGTTCCAGTTTCATAAAAATTGGATATCATATGATGCATTATTTTAATGTATTTCAGTTGCAGCGAAGGCATCCGGCAGACCAGTTTGCAAAGGAGGTCCCAAAATTCTTTTAGCGATCCGAATTTGAGGAAATGGGTTTTCTCTAAATAATTGATAATGGCCTTGCACAAATTTTCATGGCCCTTCGATGTCCCATGTGCCCGCAGTAAAAAGGCGTCATTTGCCCGGGAGGAGAAATTGGTTAGTTGTCATTTTCCTAAGTTGCCAAAATGCATTTTTAAAAGGGAAAAGTATTCACAATTTTTAATTGGAAAAAAATAGGATAATAAAAGTTTAATATAAACATTTTTATAATGTCTATACATTATAAAGTGGAAGGCAAAGGAAATAAAGCCAAGTCTTTGGCATTTTGCACCATCGCACGGGTCCTTTGGCTGCTCCCTTCCTGCTGTGCAATGGTGCGAAATCACCATCTCTCAACAGATTTTAGTCTGCAATCTTTTTTTATGAGAAGATTGAAGCCTTTCCTTCCCTTTGGAGGTCTCTCTGGGGTGTTTTGATGCGGACTCAGGCAGGTAGTGTTGCAGAATGAACTGTTGATCACGTTTTTGAGCTTCCAGGCATTTTTTGGGGACCATTTGAGTTCAAATTTGCAGTTTTATGCTTCAAATTCATCTCCTAACCTATCTTATTGCCTGGGCAGAGGTTTTAGCCATGTTTGTGATTATTTTTGGTTGCCAAAATGGCTGAAAACGCCCCTGCACTGTGAAAAATGACCCAGAAATGAATGGATTGGGAAAAATTGGTCTGAGGAACTACTACAATGATTTCTCTGGGTTCTTTAATGTTGGATGCAATTAAGAAGCTGGAGAAGAGGCCCCATAACCTCATTTTGTAGCATCGCAGGGGATTTTCTGAGCTTTCAACTATGTTGTGCGACAGTGCGACAAGGCGGAGATTTGAAGTGGAGTTGATGTCCGACAACAACTAATTAAAATGTGGATAGAGTAAAAAGGGAAAATCACATTAAAGTCATTTTGCTCCATATTTTATGTTATATTTTATTCTCCTCTTTTTTTGTGAATTTTTAATTCCCCCAGGGTCATTGGCAGTAGCTTGCAATGTGGAAACTCACCTAACTGCCAAGATGTAATTAATTTTTAGGGCAACATGCTCTTGTTTCTATAAGAGAGCATGTTGTTCCACTTTGTGCGAGATGATTCTGCTGGGATTTGGATACAAGGTATCCACATTTTGGGGAGTAATTTCTGATGCAGACTTGGTTCACTTTGTCTGTGCAGAGGTATTTTTTGTCTTGTAAATATATAAATTTCTGAATGACAATGTTCTTTCCAGATTGAGTTATATGAAAAACACTTTCTATGTGTGTTATCTGTGATTATCTCCTTGGGTATGGGCATTTTTCTTTTGAGTGAAGTTGCTAAGGGTTTATGAACTTATTCATATACATTTGCTATGTGATGTATTTGATTTGTTGCATCTATTCAAGGAATGGATTAAATTGCTTTGAGTCAGGTATAAGGGGAAATGTGTTATATCAAGGGATTATTGAAGCATAGAGTCACAAATAATAAGTTTTCTTGGGCATATTACTATAAGGCAGTAATATTCTTATTTTGGGTCCTCTGGATATGAAGTTTTGTTGTCATGAGGGAGCATTTGTAGTGATGGATCTGACTTTGTTTCCCTGATAAAGCATCGGTCCAGGATTTGCTTGCCCAAAGGGTCTAGGAAATCATTGCATTCAAAGACAAATCATTTGAAACAAACCATTTTATGTTTTATTTTGTTTTAGGTTTAGGTGCTGCATGTTCTCAGATTTAACCAGTTAGATAATCCAAGAATATTGCTAGTCTAGGGTTTATCTTACAAATCTTGGTACATCTATGAGGGCATTCTACCTGGAAATGAAAATCTATACTTATTGATTGTGAATGAGGGATACCCCCCTAGGTGTGGCAGAACCTGAAGTGCAGAGGAGATAGAGAGTCAGTCTTCTATTTGTCGGCCACTGACCTAAGGTCCCTGTGAATATGTAAAGTACTAAAATTTTACACATCATAATTACTAAAGTAAAAACCATATTTAAACATCAAGTGAATAAAGTAACTACAACATCATAAAGAAGAAGTGATAACAGTATCTTCTAATATCATTGCAAGGTTCTATTCATAAGTTTGACATCAAATCAAATATCATTACATCGTTCTGAATTCAATTATAGAGTGTTTCCAATACATTAATTACACTAGTACAGTAGTGGCATATAGCCTTACAAAACATTTAGTATCATAGAGAAGTACAACTGTCTTAATCATCAATAGATCTAAGTCATTCGTCCTTGAATGTCATCAACCAACTAGCCATCTACTGCATCAAAAAATAAGAACATGGTTCAAGTGCTTTTCTGCCCAACCACGAAGCTTGCGCTTCCCCAGAATCCCTCAAATTGAGGAATACCTGACCCTGCTCGAAGGGCCTAGCAACCTGTAAACAAGTGCAGGGTGGAATTTGGTGTGTGACTATCAATCTACATGCATGTCTACTATGAATGCAGCATCTCATCAATAAGATATGGCAGGGAAAATATAACATAAGAACTAGTCAATTAACCATCTATTTCAATGGTGCATATGTCTATTTCAACATTCCATTCACTTTGGCCAAAGCATTTAACCGTTTAAACGGCATGTAGGTTTTGAAAAAGAAAACCTACTTCCATGTGTACCCATACTTGACACTCATCCCGAAAGGCAATCTTTCCAATACATAAAACAAACAAACTCTCATAAGCCATTCCCATTCAAAGCATAGTTTACAAAAAAAATAATGAAAGAAAAGAAAAATATACTCCTAGCATGTATTCATAAGAATAGAGAAATAAGTTTTTTAAGCTATCCACCTTCTTTTATTCGATTTAGTTATTAATCAAAGTAGGAAGTAACAGAGCAATTAATTCATCTGTATGGGTTTTGGTTTGAAGAGTTGTCAATTTGCAATAGTTGAAAAATGGTAAGCCTAGTATTCAATTGAGAAGAATGAAAGAGAAATAACAATTACATGTTTCTTCATATGAAACGAATTTCAATTCTATCTATTACACGTATATTCACTATCTAAACATAGTGACTTAATTAATTATAGACAAAAATATTATACAATTACGTATTTACACATTAATAGGGTCTCTAATTAGAAATGCCCTTGTGGGGTTACCAAATAAAGACTTGTTTATATATATATATATAATCCATTAAGAAGGATCTTTCTTTTCTTTTAAATGAATTAAATATGGACCTAGTTTTTGTTATATTCATGTTCACTTACAACTATAGTTCGATGTTAGCATACTAAGAGAGAGGAAGAAAGAAAACCTTAAAGGTCGTAGGCTTCTGATTCAAACACAAGTTGATTTTATTAACAAAGCAAGGGCCAATACTAAATTGGAAAAAGAACTACATGATTTAAGAAAATTCAATGTCAAAATGATCTCAAGTTTGTCGTATTAGTGAGGTTGGTGCTTAAAGATACACCCGTACACCTCTGAGGTCGCCTAATGCAGGAGAGGCATTTACATAAAGTAGGCTTATCAATTCAAGGCCGGTCAATGAAATCCTTAAAAATGGACGGAGAGAACTCATGCAAGTCCATATCGTCAAGACAGGGATAAGTGATTCAAAATATAGCCAGAAGGAAGCACAAGAAAGAAAATCAATATCAAACGTTGATACAAGATGGTAGAAAATGCCGATCGATCTGGTAATTGTTCCAGAGATATCGACTCTGAAGGATTGAAATACCAATTGGCCGATGATGAGGTCGATTCAACACTAAAAGGCCGTCTAAGATACAAGGAGATACGTTGGATAATCGAGTGAATTATTCGATTCTGAGGGAAGCAATTTTAAAAAAATTAAGTTTCTGGTGGCCGACTAATTGAGGCCAAACTCATTATTAACTTACCAATCGCCCAGAGATTGAGAGAGATCTCATTCGAAATACAATATAAAGAATGTAAAACTCAGATGTATTCTAAAATAGGATCGATTTCAAGATAACCATTCAACGATAGGTTGAGTTTATCAGTTTTCTAGCCAATCTATCTGTAAGATACAGAGACATTTGCAGGAAAGAAGGTCCATTATGCATTAGAGGAGAGGCATTTCAGGAAGAAAGACCAGCATTTAAAAATGAATTATGAATAGAGATAAAATTTGAATGGGAACTCAAATCGTTCGCTGAGGCTGATCCATAAATTGAGGGTATCCTATGGGGAGAGTCGCTTCATTAGTGTAAGTAAAATTCTCTAAATACAAGACTTTAAGGCTTAAAATAAATCAAGGTGTTCATTTAACCAAACAGATCCAGATCTTAAGAAGGCATACACTTTGCCAACAATGATCAGTAAATTATCAAAGGCTCTAAAAATAAGAGAGATCAATAGATTTGGAGCTGTAAAGTATAATAGGATAGGCTGAACAGATTTGGTTTCGCTTAAGATTTAGATTGGCACACAACTCAGGCATTGACTGGTACAAGAATCGTCCACATAATTTGTTGATTTCATAGTTTTTAACAAATACTTTAGAAGTAGAGCTTACCTAGAGCTAATGCTAAACAGTAAAATGCTTTCTATGCCACTATCCTCCCTCTATATTTTTTCTTCTGTTTGATATCCCTATTCCAATGCTCTCTCCTTCATGTGTCCTTTCCTGTGTGTCCCCATTCCTTTTTAACCTAATTTACTTTTAGTTCGCCTCCCACATGCAAAACTCTAAAGCGCCTCCAACCAAAAAAAAGAATAAATAAAATCCCCTTTTTCTTTCTTTGCATGCAACGCATGCTTTGCATCTAATTTTAATAAAAGTGCCCTCGATATTAATAAGTCTAATTAGATATGTATTTTTACAAAGAGTCTTGCTTTTATTTTATAAATAAAACATCTATTTTACTCTTTTCTTATTTAGAATACAAGAATTATTATTTTAGAAAATTTACAATTATATTTAATTACAAACAAAACAATCTCCAAACTCCATATATTTAATTATATATATTTTTATAATTTAATATTTCATTTAACCATAGTTATAATTTTACTTATCTATACAAATAAATACAATAACTTATCAAAGCTATTATCCTAAATAAATTTAATTGCTTCAAAATAGTATTTCAATATTTTATAATTGTATTTGAACAAATTTCAACTAACTTATCATCTTTTTTTTTACTGGTTCGAACTTACTCTAATGTCAAGGTTAGACACTCAACATTATCCATCAAGGAAAGATTATCAAGCATTCGTCAAAACAAAACATAATGCAAACATCATTTGAAACCACATGAAATCTAAGTGAATGTGTGTGTACTAAGGACACCAGATAAAACCCAACATGTGTTGCCAAAAAGCTAGGTCCCCTCTACCAGAGCCATGCTCTTGTCCTTCAACAAGACCTGCAGACAATCAAACTCATCACAACATCAATAAGTTAGTTCCAAAACATAGCCGAAGCAATTGAAATTTAAACCAATAATATATCATCCAATATCATCAACTAACGTTCTATGATTTCAATTGAAATTAACCAATTCAAGTAATTGCCAAGGTATGAGACGTGACATAATAGAGATGGAAAATTTTTAGGGGAAGTCGGACAATCAGCTAGGAACACCAATATATAGTTCCCATGTTTGTTTTGAACTTTTGAGGGGCAAATGATGTTGGTGCTAAATCTTCTAGTTTCTGTGTGGATTTTTGTTCTTCTTCTTTAGTCATGATTTCAACCATAGGGATGTTTATGTCTGGTTCAATTGGAATGGCCACTAGGTTGAATGGAGCATAAGAATTTGTTGAGTTGGGATCAAAGGGGAATTCTCCTATTGCCCCCTTCCATATACATTTTGAGGTCTTGTCTATGTTTGCAATTTGTTTTGATGTCTCTCCTTTTTCAAAAGTGTTGATTTTTGGGTCACTAGTGGTTTCCATGGACTTTCCCTTCTTTTTGACTTGTTCAACTCTATAAAGGCTAAAAGGATCAAGATCTCCTTTGATGGCATGGGTTTGTCCCATGTACGAGAAGTGTAATTCTTGAAATAATGTGGAGTGAATGGCCCTCATCCTATGGATCCAAGGCCTTCCTAGGATCATGTTGTAAGTGGTTTCTTCATTGATGGGATAAATTTCAGTTGGGAGGGTTTTGGGACCCAATGTGATTTGAAGATTGACCTTACCAATGGTTTGAATGTTTGGGTTATCATGAATTCTAAGGATGGAAGTTTGTTTTGTGATTTGAGTTTCATCATAACCCATTCTATGAAGAAGCGAAAAGGAGACTATGTTGATTGTAGACCCATCATCGATCGTTACACATTTAATGGAATAGTCTAGAACTTGGACTATCAGATGAAGGGGGAGATCACCATGTTTAGTTGTGTGATTGTTTGAGGGTAAATTTTTGAAATCAAATGTCGAAGAAAACTTTTCACTTGGATTTTTTTGAACTAGATGGCCTAGATCTAAGGCTTTGAGGAGAGAATTCTTGTGTGTAGGAGAATTCTTGATAAGCTGTAGCATCTGAGAAAAAATTGAATTGTTGGAGGTGTCATCTAGTTGTTCTGGTCCTTGGGTGACACAAATTTCTTAATCTTTATCTAATTCCACAAGGCCTAAGGTGTTTTGATCAAAGATGTTTTGATGGATTTTAGGACTAAGTTCTTCATCTTGTGAGAATGTGTCCATGAATGCCTTTTTTTGATGTTTTGGGAGGTTTGATATGAAGAAATGGTACCCTCGACATGACTTGATCTCATACCCCCTTCTCTTGTGAAATGAGCAATATTTATCATGATTGTGATTTTGGGGTTTATGATGATTGTTGTATGACTTCTTGTTGATTCTTAGGGATAGTTATTGGCATTTTCATTTCCCAAATTTGTATGACTATTGTAGTCACAATTGTAGTTCCCTGATGGTGAAGTGTTTGTCGATCCATCTATGTCTTGATCGTTTGTCTAGGATTTGTTATTTGTATAACGGTTTATCAACCTTTCATTAGAATCATACTCCCTTATTTCGCTATCAATAGCGGCTAGGTCAATTCTAAGGGCACTTTCAAGTGCGTCTTCATATGATTTGTAAGGGAGTTTTTGTACTTGTTCTCGTAGGTCATTGTTGAAAGCATGTAAGAAGAGATCACAAAGTTCTCTATGATCCATGTTTGATGCGCTAGTTGAAGAATAGAGAACTTTCCTCCATCGTGTGATAAAATGTGCAACCGACTCATTGGCTTCTTGTTTGATTGTTAAAAATTCTTGTATTCCTGTCTTGACTAGTTTGTTTATGTCGAAGGCAGTCACAAATTGTTCAATGAGTTGCCTAAAAGAGTGTATCAACGCTTCTAGAAGTTGATAGTACCAATCTAGAGCAATACCCTCTAATGTTTTTGGAAAAATCTTTACCACCACCCCATCCCAAGGAAAGAGTTCTCGCACTACCATGATGTAAGCCTTGATATGATAGCTGGGATCACCCTCTCCTTTAAATTTTGGAAGCTCATGGAGAGGTTGTGGTAGTATTACTTGACGAATGTTGTAATCAAGAGGCTCCTTTAAGTACTCGAGGTATGTTCCTAAAAGGGAGTTATGTGTAGAGGGTCTTGTTCCTCCAAACATTAACCCTTCAAGTGGAGCTTGTTGCACTTATTAAAAGGGTGTGCTAGATTGTTGATATCTTGGAAAGGTTGGATGAATAGATGGAGTCATGTTTATGTTTTAAAGATTGGGTAGGATTGTTTATGGTTGATTTTGCGTCATAGGAATCCCACCTATTTGATTGAGACTTCTCATTTTGAATGGTGAGGGCAAGGGAGGCCTGAATGTTTCATGGAAGTTTAGATGAGGGGGAATTTGTGTTGCCCCCTGGTTTGATTCAATCTTATCAATGAGAGGATTTCCTTGCACCCTAGGTTTTTCTTAAATTTCACTTTGACAACCATTTCTAGCTTTAAGGGTCTTGATTCGTTGGACCAAGGTTTCTATTAGGTCTGTGAGTGAGGCTTCCTCCGTTCTTTGAGTTTAACAACATTGAGATGGATTTCTTTGTGTTCGGGTTTGATTGACCCCACTTGTTCCTTTTGAAGATACATGGCATCTCATGAGTATTTTATCTTGATGTGCCACATGGGGGGGTTTCTGTGCCCCCCAAGCTTCTTGTAAGCTTTTCTTTTGATGGCTCACTTCATTGTCTATTTGGGTGGCCATTTTTGTATCACTTGTTATGGGTTGGTTTTGTTGATGGATCTTAGACCAAACACTCACTTGGCATGTTTTGATTTGATCAATGTTGTGGGGATCTTGTTGGAACCCCTTTGAGTCTTTCAATTTTGACTTATTTGAGATTGAAGCTATTGGATCTGAACATGTGCTACTTTCATTGGAGGGGTAATTCCCTTGAACTTGGTGTGCTTTTGTCCTAGTTTTGGGGTGTAGGAAACACCACAAAATGAATGAAATGAAGATGGATATGAAAGATGCGCATGGAATGAAAGAAGCACACATAAATGTGAAAGATCCCATCAAAAGTTTTTGTTTTTCACGTCGGGTTCACCAAAATATGTGGTGAAGCTGATGGTATTTGTGACAGTGATAATGAGATCCAAGTAATGGGAACACAAACAACATAACTAGAAGGCTTTGTAGTTCACGTTAGGCTCACCAAAATATGTACGCTCAAAATCGTGACCTCGGTTGCCTGGGGTTGTCGAGTCGAATTTCGGCACGCACACGGACCCTTCCCTCCTTGGCAAAGAGGTGAACCACCACGTCACTCTCGCTCTTGTGGAAGTAGCCAATCGAGAGGAGATGAGACACAGGGGTGGTCTAGCTCATTGGAGAGCTGGACTTCGTGGAGAGGGGTCGACACGTCCTGGGGCCTTTGTTGTTGTGCGCTTATGTGGATGTTTCATTCAATGATCATTATTGTAGAGATAATCTTATGACCTGAAGGGTCACTAGTTGCTCTTCTCCTGTTAGGGTTTCTGATGTTCCACCTTTGTGTGGGTAAACTATTGTTTTCGTTGATTGGGTAAATGCACAAAGATGAGTCCACCTAAGGTGGAAGTTTTGGACTTACAAAAAAACCTGAAATCAGGTAAACCAAAATGAGATCCCACTTTTTATGAAACAGGACCCTGTTTTGCTTTGGGATCCCAAGCCAAAAGTGGGATCCCGTTTTCTAGAAATGAGATCCCGTTGTAAAACGGGATTGTGTCTCAAAACGGGATCCCATTTCATAAAATTTGAATTTTTGACCCAATTTTTGCTATGGGTTTTGGGTCAGAAAAAGGCTTGGGAACCCAACCCTTGGCTTTGGACTTGGTTTGACCTGCAAGTTGAAGGTCTTGTCAATGTTACAACAAAAGAGTGACTTTGGGCATATGTCTAAAGGCCTTTTTTGTAGAATTTTTTGAAGAAATTAAAACACATTATAGATGAGATAGTGCAGATTCCAAATATGTAATTTTTTTTACAATTGGATTATTTTTTCTATTTTTCAATTAATTTTGATGAAACAGGTCCATAAACTTGAATTATCAGGGTTTTTTAGTATTTTAATAACTTTTTATTAAAATATTTTTTTGTAAAAAAAATTGTACAAAAATGTACTTCAGACAATTCTTTTCAATTTGAAAAAAAAATCAAAAAATGATAAGTTTAGGTCATCTTATGCGTGACGTACACGACAATTTTTTAAAACACCAAAAATGGCCAATAAAAAATTAACCAAAAAAAATATTCAATAAAAAATTACAAAAAAAAATGGAAAACATGCTTCAGTGAGTTACAAATCTTTTCCCAAAAGGATTTAGAAAAATATGATTATTTAGGTCAAAATATGGATGACGTACATGTGCATGGTATAGGAAAAAAGTGACTTTTAAAGAGTGGTTTTTAGAAACGCCTATTAAAAATCAATTTGTATCATCTAGGTATTAAAAAAATTACATATTTGGAAACTAAACTTTGAGTACTACATTTCATATTTACTGACTTTTTTCAAGATTCCACCTTTAAGTGCTTCAATTTTTAGGTCAAATGTCACAAATTCTAAAAATCAAGAAAAACACTTCCACTTTTTGGCCAAAAAGTGCACTCAACTTCTTGCACACACCCATTGCTAATTCACGTTGACGTTCTCTTTCGAATTGTTGGATGATTGCTTGTTGTACTTGAAGTTGTCTAAATGCTTCTAGTTGGTGTAGGACAAGTGGATCTTGTTGTGGTCTCGGATAGATTTCCTCTATTTCTTCGAGGATTGCCCTCACCCACTCACCTCTTAATCCTAGGCACATTTGCGAGCTGAGATAAGAGATAGGTGTCTGTGAACTAACCTTGACTAGACTTTGGGTTTGATTTTGACGTAAGGTTTGGTTATGTGTTGACTTTTGTTGACCTTGTGATGGAATCAAGGGTTTGACCAAATAGTTGACCGTGGTTGACCTTGTGATGGTATCAAGGGTTTGTGATTTACCTAATTGTCTAATTGTTTTTGTTCTTTTCTAGGGTTTTTATGAATGCAATACTATATGAAATGCAAAACTTGTTTTTGTGCTTTTTTTCGTATTTTTGGAAATAAAGATGCTTTTAATCTAGGAAAGGAAAAGATGAATGCAACTATAATGAATTTTACTTAATGCAATTATTCTATGTTTTTGGGGTTTTTGAATGTTCTGAAGTGATTTAATCTAGAAAAGGAAATTGCAAGTAAATGAATTAAACTATGAATGCAAATTACTCTAAGAATATGAAATCTAACTATTCTATCAAGGAAAAAGCAATAAATTACTAATCCCAAGAGCAATTTCAATTATCCAATTACTACCAAATGACAAAAAGCATAGAGGAGCCTGAAATAAAGAAGACTTGTGAGCCTCCACTACCCTCAGAAATCCTTGATGGCAACCTCGTATCCTCTTGAAGCAGCGGGGAGACCTCTTGGTGACAAGACAACAAAAAGAAGCAAAAGAAGATTTAGAAGCTTTGCAAAGAGAGCTCAATGAGAGCTATTGAAGAGCACAATGGCTTGATTTGGATAGCGTAAGGACACTTAAAGAGCTTTATGTGAAAGCTTGATGAACAATGAACAAACAAAAGGCACCTTCATCCTGTGTGAGCATGAGAATGTTGAATGTGGAGAGCACAAACTTAGCAAGAACTTTGTGCACAATGAATTTGCCTCCCTTTGTGCTTGAGGGAGGGGGTATTTATAGGTTAGAAGAAGGGATGAGAGGTGGAATTGATTGAGAAGTTAACTCAGTTGATTGAAGAGTTAACAAGGTTGATTGAAGAGTGATCTGGGCTAAAATTAGAGTGATTTTCCTAGTAAAAGCTTATCACTCAAGAAGAAGTGAAGAAGAAGATATGCATGGGAGAGAATGAGTTGTTAATTTTAGATCAAATGGAGCTAATTATACATGTGTGGGTGCATGGAATAGTCAAATCCATATTAGGGATCAAAAATCATGCAAACTAGAAGAAAAATAGGCAAAAATGAAGCTTTTTCGAGTTAGAAACTCTAGTTTTTCCATGGGAAATGTGACAGGGTCACCCCTTTCACCAGTAGGGTCTCCTAGGGGGCAACCCATGGGCGACCCTAGCTAGAGGGCACCTAGGTAGGAGCTGACAGTGGGAGATGGTAGAGGAAAGGGAGGAGAATGAACCTGCCTCTAGAAACAGGTATGTCACATGCAAAAATCTAAATCTCCACTTACAAAGTAGGATCTCCTGGTGGGAGATCTGGAAATAATAGGGGGAGATTTGGATTGGTTGAGTGAAACTAAAAATTGAAAGTGGGAGATGGCTCCGAGGGACCTCTAGAAGGCTTCTATGGGGTGGAGAAGATGAAAAACATAGGGGAAAGGTGAAAACTCATAGGTACAAGACACTTACAAGGCTTAGGAATAGGGTCGTAAGCTCAAAAAATACAAATCAACAAGTGTCGCAAAAGTGTCAAAAAAGTGTTGACAACAAAGAGAGAGAAACTGACAAAGAGGAAACAACACAAGACGAAAGAGAAGACAAGTCACCAAGAGGTTTGTTGTTGAGAGGATATTATTTCACACTTGCATGTACATGACAAGGATTAAAATCATCATAGGGGTCTTCGTGGAGGCTGTGCGTGATTTTTGTGCTTACAGTAACAGTAAGTATCACCAAAAATGGTATTGTGTTTAGATTTATATCTATTTGGTGGGTAATTGTATGTTAAGTTTTATGATTGGTAGTATGTAAATGTTATGTACTCAGAAATAGAATGTTGCATAATATTACTAGTGTGGGTTTGAATTTATGTCTAATAAATATTGTGTTTGCATGTAATAATGGAATAATGTCAATGGTCTTTTAGATTTCTATATGAGTTATTTTGTTATGTATATATGACTAAGCTCATGTGGGTTCAATGTGTTGCATGTTAGTAATTTTAACCCCAAGACCTATAAGACCATGTGTATAGGTTTATGGATTCATGTATGGTAATTGTAACCAGATTAACTAGTCTAAGGTGTAAACTCTTAAGATAGTAAGTTTTAGATCAATATTCTTATATATTTTAAATGTCAGAATGCTAAATCAAGATTGATACAAGAGATGACTTCTTGGAATCACATGACGATTGGAGTAAGGGCTCTATGAAGGCATAGTGGAGGAATGCAAAACCTCCTAGAATGTAGCTTGTTCGACTCCTTCAGTGGTGATCACTGACATTATAAATCCTATGACCCACATTAAAGATAAGCTTATCGATGTTCCAGCTTGACAATAGTTAGGAAGCGTGCTTTGCCTAAAGAAGTATTTAATTGTATCATAGAGTTAGCATGCTTTCACCAATAGCATGTAGGTGATAGATGCTAGGAGCTACTTAATTTCATAGGGTTTAGATGGGTTTTCACCAATGGCATGTAGACGATAGATGTCAATACTAGTTTGGATTTCGCTAGTGGTATGCAAGTGATGGATGCCAATATCTACCCACCTCAAGAGTTTAGCATTGGCATTGGGTATCAGAATGATTGTGTGTGTTTCTTGTGTTATGTCTACCTAAAGCATGTTTTTCATGTGGTTTCGATTGTAAAATAGTCCAAGTGATTAGTAGTCCTTGAGTAATTGATAGTACAAGCACTAGTCTTAGTTGAGGTACAACAATAAGATGGTGTGATTGTGTTTATGTAGTTGTAAGATGACTCAAATGCTTAGTGGACTATGCAAATCTTATTAGTGGCCTCATGTGTTGTATGTTGTTACATTTTCACCTTAGCCGGTGATGATTGCAAGTACTATGGAATTCTTGTTTATCATCATAGTTGGCAATGAATCAGGAGAAAGGATGGGACCCATGGTACAACATGAGATGCTTTGGCATTCCTTTTTTCTGTCTAGGATATACCTATGGGCTTATATGTTAGTGATCCAAGTGAAGGGGAAGTTGCTTGTAGTGAGTTTACAACCTCTTCCTTTTGATATTTAGTTATTATGTCTACATGTGATGTATGTATGAGCCAATCACACTATGAAGGAGTAACGCATGCATGAGATAATCACATGGAGTAAATGTGATGTATGAGTGAACTAATCACATTGGTATGTATGTTGTATGCATGAGATAGTCACATTATGTGTATTTGACGCATGCAGGAGTTAATCACATTGTGTATGTGTGATGTATGCTTGAGCCACTCATTAGGTGTAAACATGCGATGTTATTATGAGTAGGTCCCTAAGTGGTTTTATGTGTACTTATACACTGATATTGGCATTGGTCTAATATTTGATTGGAATGCATTGCTATCCTACTATTGTGTATGGATAGATTTGAAAGCATAAGATCAACTAATGGTTGTGATTTAAAAGTAAGATTAAAGATTTCATATCAGAGGAGAGAATGAATTCTCCCTGTTGTGGTGTATGAACTGCGAAGTATCTAATTCCTAGGAGGGGATATGTAGGAAGAGTCATTACGAATGAACCCTTGAGGTTTAGGTCTAGGTCTAGGGATGACCCTAGCATTGGGATCTTACCATATGCAGTGCATGTAAATGAGATGTGGCACCAAGTTGATGTCATAACTATTGTTGGTAAGATTATGAAGCTAAAACTCTACATTGGATAGAGATTGCTTGGCCAATTAAGATAGAACTTGAGGTGTATTGTACAAGAAAAACGAATAAGAGGTTCTTAGTATCAATAATGTTTTAACACATTTAAAAATAATGTATAAACCCTATATCTCTAAGTCTTCACCAAGCGGTTATTGATAGGTCATTTTTTTTTCATTTTGAAAGCAATTTAAAAACATCTACAATTACAAAATAGGGTTGATACTATTATCTCCTAAATCAAAGCATATAGCTACCATTCATTAATTATTTAAAACATTTAGAGACATTAAGTTTCAACAGAATGCGTCTAGAAGCATATTCATATTTTGTAATAGCTTTTATATGTTCTTCTTTTGTAGCATAGTCCTTGGATTACTAGCCTTTTTGTTTCAGGTGTTCTTAATCCTATTTGGTTTTATTTCATTCCAATTTTTATTTTTTATACTTTCTTATCTTGCATTAATCTCTATTAGTCACTCTTAAAATTATTTACATGGTGTATTATAATTTTTCTTCATTACACTTCTAGTGATCCATTCCATTAAGGCTTTTGCTTTTACTTTTATTTTTATTTTTATTTTTAATTTTGTTGTATTATAATTTATTGGTCCTATTTTCCTCTTTTCCCCTTTGCTTGTCTTCATTTCTAAGTTTTTTATTATTTTTAGTTGTCTCATCATGGTTGTTGATTTCCACTCTTCCCTTACCTCTCTTTTTTTAAGTAACTAGCTCTACAATCTAATTCTCAAATTCTTCCTCTTCTTGATGATAGATCAAGGAGTGTGATAGAAAAAATTGGTTCAAAAAAGCTCACTTTTTTCCAAAGGCATTTCAATATATTGAAAACATGTCAAGCATAAAATGGTATGTGTAATGATAGTCCATGGAAACCAATCTATCATTGATTTGTCCCACTAAACACCTCCTCTTGCATGATACCCTCTTTCTATTCTTAAAAACACACATAAACTAAGTCGAAAAGAAAGAGTGATTTAGTATCAACAGAAGTAAATATTAATTATAATTGACAATTAAATATTAAAGGAATACATCAAATAAAACCGTTGGATAATCTAATCAAATTTATTAATCATCATAACCAAATCAAAATTATTTCAAAATCACTAATAAAAAGAACAATAATAATATTTAAAATTTGATAAACATTACACTTTATTGAAAAAATATGGCCCATGTGATGTGTACATTTTACTTTTAGTAGAACTTAGAGAATTTGATATTTAATCTATTAAATTTTCAAACATGAAGAATGTATTTTTTTAATGAGTTTTGAGATATTATCTATAATACAAAATTTACCCAAACTATTACATAAGTGTTAGAAAATGTAGTCTAACAATTGTCACCATATTGTTTAGGTTTTCTTTGTAGAGTAACTCCATAATATGTTTGGGACTAATAGAATGGAAAAGTTTCAAATATTAAAAAAAAATTAGTGGCTTATATATATAAAACTCTCCCCCACACTTCAGCCTGTCAACACCTTTCCCGTACAGTCCAGAACGATTCATTAGTTCTTCAAAATTTGCACGCATTGATACGAATAAAATTTCTCTGTGTGACTGATATTACAGAATTAAACAGAAGTCAGAATGAAAAATCTGACTTAACAAATATGATACTGAGCAAAAAGTTAAATTACCCATCAATGAAGTAAAATTTCTCTGTGTGACTGATATTACAGAAATAAGCAGAAGTCAGAATGAGAAATCTGACTTAACAAATATAATCCTGAGCAAAAGGTTAAATTACCCATCAATGGAGTAAAATTTCTCTGTATGATTGATATTACAGAAGCAGAAGTCAGAATCAGAAATCTGACTTAACAAATATAATACTGAGCAAGGAGTTAAATTACCCATCAATGGAGTACTTCATTTCGTGACTAGTTTATTGCTGAAGTATGGGGGAGAGTTTTATATATACAAGCCAAATTGTAGAAGGCCTTCTGTTATATATATATAACAGAAGGCCTTCTACAATTTGGCTTGTATATATAAAACTCTCCCCCATACTTCAGCCTGTCTACACCTTTCCCGTACAGTCCAGAATGATTCATTAGTTCTTCAAAATTTGCACGCATTGATACGAATAAAATTTCTCTGTGTGACTGATATTACAGAATTAAACAGAAGTCAGAATGAAAAATCTGACTTAACAAATATGATACTGAGCAACAAGTTAAATTACCCATCAATGAAGTAAAATTTCTCTGTGTGACTGATATTACAGAAATAAGCAGAAGTCAGAATGAGAAATCTGACTTAACAAATATAATACTGAGCAAAAGGTTAAATTACCCATCAATGGAGTAAAATTTCTCTGTATGACTGATATTACAGAATTAAGCAGAAGTCAGAATCAGAAATCTGACTTAACAAATTTAATACTGAGCAAAAAGTTAAATTACCCATCAATGGAGTACTTCATTTCGTGCCTAGTTTATTGCATGAGAATACTACCAACTTGTACTTACTACAAAGATTAGACACCGATCAAAAGAAAGGTGTGATTAAAATTTAAGCAGTTGTGCCATCCTGTACCTTTTTTTAATTACTATTGAATTAAGCTGATAAAAGTTTATACAGGATCCATACACAGAGATATCAGAGATGGTTCAGTAAACCACAGAAAATTGTAAGAAACAACTACTCCTCAGACATAGGAGTGTGAGAAATAAACAGAGTTTAATGGGCAATCTTTAAAAAAGCACAACTACACAAATGATCGGAGAATTATTCGGAGAGCTGGAGTCAATACCCAGTCTGAACTAGTCAATGGAAAATAACATTTATAGCTACTTTACATTCTCGAAAGATATGTTTTCTAGATTCTTCTTGTTGCAATTGGGATAGGACATATAGAATTAATAGTGATGAATTGAATTCTCTCAACTACAAGAAGTCTAAAGTGCAGGAGTTTCCATGCGGTGAGCTGCAATTGAGCCTCATCTTTAAAATTCCAAAGTCCTACATTTAGCTTAGACCACTGGTAGTTCTATTTGGCATTAAGGTATGGCTTAAGTTTTAGACTAGAGAGAAAAATGCAGTATATAGAGTAAAGAGGCAAGGTAAGAAGCTTGCAACCATTGTGCCACATCCAATGTTTGAAGAAGTTGCAGTCTTGCAAGGTGAACATTTTAGTAATGAGGAGAGGGTTGACAAGAGAGGAGATTTAATCACAAGACGATTAAAACTCTCCTTGGAAGGCGCTAAATTCTCATAGACCATGAAAGTGTTGAATTCATTAGAAAACAATTTATGTCCCTTAAGCCTAAGCCTCTTGCATTTAAGACAAGGGGCAGATTAATAATTTATGTAGGTTTGTTCCACCAAATGAAGGTGGGAAAACTAAGTCCATGTCTAAAAGAGGTATCTTTCCTTGGAAGAAATTTAGAGATCTTTCCCAAACTTTCCAAATACTATTGAGAGGGATTAATGCCTTGAGTTTGAAATGTTGGGCTAACAAAAAATTTTGAGTTATGTTGATGTTTTCCTAGGGGTTTTTGGAATATGTAGTTGATAATTTGTATCTCCTAAATAGTTTCTATGGCTCATTGCTTTTAAGGGCCTTGATGACCCATTTCACAAGTAAGTGGGTTTCTTGAGTCAAAGGGTCAGGGATCCCAAAACCACCTCCATCCTTGGGCTAAATATAGCAGAGCTAAGATCAAGTAGATAGACTATGCTTTCCCATCCCATTTCACCCCTAAGAACCATAAGATACACTTACTTAAGTGGTCATAACATGTTGTGAAGATGGCCAACAAGAGTAATAAACATGTGTATTGTTGGCCACCTATGCTCTATGTCCTTTTCACATGATTTAACCATTTTTCTTATTAATCTGGCAAGAAAAGCTATTGATTGTTTTGTTAATTCAGTGGACAAGTATGAAGTTGAGAAGTCATGTTGAGATTCAAAGAGGAAAAGTTTTTAAAGGAGTGTAAAATTGACTAAGTATAAAGCAAAGCAAAATGACTCATGACGCACATTGTGCTAGGCTTGAAAATGATTAAGTTCCAAAAAGTGGACATAAAGCCAAAAGCGAGCACTTTTGGTATATTTTCCATGGTCAAGTCTCTTAGGTGTGAATTTTTGGTGTGTTTATCAAAGTGAAGTCATGAAAAGTGATACTAAAGCCAAAAGTGTGTGTTTTAAGTGGTTTTTCCATGGTTATAAGTCCAAAAGTGCATGCCTTGATTTACCAAAAATGTGCTTCTTTAAGTGAAAAAGGTGGCTTAGCAAGTCAAAAGGCACACTTTTGGTCACTTAAGTGAAAAGCAGAAGTGCTAAAGTAAGTCAACTTCAAATTTGAACAAAAAGTGAAAATTTTATAAGTGACAAAAGCAACAAGAGGTTCAAAAGTGCATGCTTTTTCATCTCATTGCTAGGCAAAGACTCCCAAAGTGTGCACTTAGGCATGATTTGCCAAAGACACACAAAAAAAAAGGTGTTGTTATCATTCTTGAAAGGAGAGTTCAAATGTGGAGTTTGTTGAGAGTTTGGAGACAAGAAGTTGTATTTCCTAGGTTTGCCAAAGATTTTAAGGTGGTTTTCAATGGTTGACAAGCAGCTTCAAGGAGATTTCAAATTAACTAATTCTATGTTTAAAAGAGGGCATCTTTTTTGGGGGAAAATTTTTTAAGCTCTTACTTTTAGTCAACTTTTATTCAAGAACTCTATTTATAATTTATGTTTTATAAGTACCTTATTTTCAACTATTTTAAGTGAGCTATCTTTAAACACTTGATTTTCGGGATTTTTTTTGTGTTTATCCTAAATCCCAAAATACCATTTTATAAACTTATAAATAATTTCTTTATGCACAAGATTTGGTTAATGATAGTTCATGCTATGCTATGTTGCTAAAATTCTTGTTCAAGCTTATGTTGAATTGGCTACATATGTGTTTGTGATAATTGTGTTTTAGATTTCATCAATTGAAGTATGGTGAGGAATAGTATCAAGCTTTGTATTGATGTTATTGTTCATCTAGGTTATATCCTTGCATGTAGCTTAGCTTATTTAATTTATGAAATCTTGTGTTTTTTGTGTTATAGAGTAGTTTATTTCTCAACATAAATTATATACATTGACTTGATAGTTTATACTTTTAGTCGGTAGGATAAATGGCAATTGTGCTTAGATTGGTCATTGATTTATTCAATTAAAGGTCACAATATATAAAATCTTGTCTGTGAGAGGAGTTGATTTCAATCTTAGGCTCATATCTAGGGAAAAAAGATAGGGCAGGGTTAGTTTGGTTTATTTCACTTTGCATCAAAATCCCTAGAGAAATATTATGCATAGTGTGAGTACTTGTAAATTTTGTCCATAATATAGGGTCTAGGATTAGTAATGTATATATGACTCATCTATTTCTATATATATATTCTGTTCTAAAAGACTCTGATATAACTTTATGGTATATATATATATATATATATATATATATATATATATATATATATATATATATAATGATTATATTTGTCTTTTGGTTGGATTATATATATGTTTAGTCCATATTTCCTTTTGATGAAATCTCTTGGCTAAATTACTTGAATTATATTTTCAAATGTGCATATCTTATGAAATTGTGGTATAAGTTGTGTATGATTGCATAAGGATTACAGCATTGAACCTCCCAGTGGTCTCCGGACCCCTCCGGTGCCCCCTTTCTTGTGAAGAGCTTAAACCCTAAATATCTCTAGATGCTGCTACACACCAAGAAAGCCATCCTCCCCTTGATTCGATGACTACTAAAAGCCAATCCTAGGGCTACTTAAGAGTCCAACAACACAAATACAACCAACACCCCAATAAAAGTAGCCTATTAAGATTAAAGTCCACATGTCACTTTGTTTAAAGTGACAACTGAAGTAGCTATCAATCTGCATCCACGCCAACTGAAGTAACTGACCATCAATGTATGCGCCATTCCAGGAAATCATTCAGACTGCCAATGATTAAGTTGATATAAATCTCTTATCTGAAGTAAATTGCAGAGGAATTGTTGATGTAATAAATAAAGCAACTGTTTAAATCTCAGTTCGCTGCAGTTAGGGTTTCAGATAGTTATTTCTTTCAATAATGCTCAAGTGTATAAATACGAGCCAGTTAGTCTCTCTTAGTTAGTTCCAATTTTAGTCAAATTGTATTGCTTTTCAGCTGGAGAAAAATTCCTTGTTTTCACTCATGTATGCATGCCCATTTTGGGGTTATTTTGAATGCAAATGAAGTAGAATTTCTTTTGAAGATAGTTTGAGTTCAAGAGGATCATCTCCAGCCGGGAAAGTAGGGCCCGCTTCCCCAACTTGGAGGAGATCTCTTAGTATTTCATCTCTATGTTATTTTATTGTGTCTTTCTATTCATCGTTATCATCTTTACATGTTAATCTTATGTTGTGCTTTCCTTTTCTGTACAACTATTTAGATAATGTCACCTGCAGGTTTGTCTTTTAAATTTTGAAAATACTAAAAAGAGATTTGTTATTCAGACAACATTGTTGTATTCAGAGTATTTCATTGTTGTAGTTTGACAATTGATGCAATTACCTTTGAGCTTCATTTCAGCACAATGAATCGTTTCTTTCAAGCATGTGTGTTTCTTTCCAAGAAAGTAAATTAGTTTCTTTCAAAGCATGAGTGTTTCTTTCCAAGAAAATAGTGTAATTTCTATTTCAGCATGTGTGTTTATTTTAAAAGCAATTTAAAATAGTTTCTATTTCCTACATGTGTGTTTATTCCAGCAAGCTAGATAGACTGAACCTTTCACAATACACCCTAAACCATCCAATCCCCAGATTTGGATTCCACTCCAACCCTCCACACTAAAGAGTCTTATAGTAGATCACTCCATACACCTCTGGATTGATAATTAAATGATAATGAATTAACAACCACTACAACGATCTCATCATTTTTGGCGTCGTTGCTGAGGAAATAATCTACAAATCATTGTAGATTAAGGTGTTGATAAGACTTTTTGAACGAGCGCATTCTAGATCCATTAGTTTATGAGTAGGCCTAGGGATGCCTTAGGTTGATTCATTAAATGAGCCACATTTAGTACACCTCTGGAACCTATTTTAGAAGAACTTTTAGACCATTTGATCAATCAAGGATCTCCTGTACCACCAGAATCTCTCATTTTCTCTTAAACACTTTTTACAATGAGTGATTTTCTCTTTGGAGATGGTGAGCGTGATGAACCAACTAATAATCGAACATTCTCTTATCCAATCTCCATAACTCCTGAAAGGAATGAACCTCCCATGAAAAACATATCTCTTGTATTCATGTCAACTTTTTGAGGAAAAACTTTAGAAGACCCAGACTAATTCTTGATTGAATTTAAGGTCCTCTGCCAAACCTATGATTATGCCATAGATAATCAGAAATTAAAACTTTTTCCCTCAACTCTCAAGGAATCAACTTTACGATGGTTCATGGGCCTAACAGCAGATTCCATAACTACATGGGATCAAATGGAAACTGCCTTCCTTGATAAATTTCAAGATTATTGTAGAGTCAGGGAGCAGAAAGATGAACTCTTCCGAATGAAATAGATGGAAGATGAAAATTTGGAAGATTATGTGGACATATTCCTATTTGTCCATAAGAGATGTGGTAATAATCTAGATGAAGAATTGAGTAAAACCATTTTCCTAAGGGGAATTGATGATGAGATTAGAGAAGCCTTAAACCTAATGGGAAAGGGAGATATTAACAAAAAAAGTTTTGCAAAAATCGTGGAGGTTAGTAGAAACTATTCCCGCACTCGAGCAGGTAAAAGAATACTGAAGAAAGGCAAAGTTGGTACCAGTGATATCACACATGTAATGGAAGAACTAGTGAATCTAAAAACTAACATCCTACTTCATTTGATGAATACCACCCTGGATGGTATGCAAGCTAGTAAAAAGAACACTAAACCCTTGGCCATCTACTATCCTCGTTGTAGAGAAAAACATCCGCTTAGGGAATGTCCCTTAAACTGAACTGAGTTATGTAGGATCTGTGAGAAAAACCATTCCACAAATGAGTATAGTTTGCTTCCTGAAATCAAAATAGATTTAAAAAGGCACCAGCAGAAGAGGAAGAGTTAAATTTCATTGGCCAGAAACAATCAAACTATGGATTTAACCAGTTTCCAAGCCAATATGCTCCAAGAGGCCCATCAAATTAGGGCACAACCTCTTGGAATGGACCTTGGTGAAGTCCACTCCCTCTAATGCAAATTCCACCCTAATGGGGACCAAAATTGCCTTAGTCAAACTGGATGAATCAATCTTGGGCTACTCTCTAGTGGCCAAATCAACAGCAATATCAACAACAGTGGGCACCTCAATATAACCAAGGAATGAGGTGATTTGGAAATCAACCTCAAGCCTTACTTCCTAGACCCTCACAACCTGCAAACCCAAATCTGAATGATCAGGTAAACCAACCACAAATTCCTACTCAGCCAGTTCCAAATCCCAAAAACAATAGACCACAACAACAGGTGTATAACACTGATCCCAATACAGCTACCCTGAACATGTAGTGGAAATTAAAGACATAGACAACTTCAGTCCTAAAACATTCTTGTAAACACTCCTGTTAAGGAAGTCATTAATGAGGAGGAAGTGATACCTAGCATTGAGGAATAGAAAAAGGATAAGAAAACTGAAACAAAAAACTTGGAAGAAATTTTGAAGGAAGCCTCTGTTCCATTTCCAGAGTGATTAAAACAGGCTCCTCCAAAATCTAGAGAAGGCCAGATCTCTCATGATGACTCTTAGTTAATCAAGGAACTTAGGAAGATACATATTGAAGTTCCTTTGTTACAGGTGATAAAAGATATCCCTGAGATAAATTAGACCATCAAGAGCCTATGTTTGAAACTTCCAGGTAGAAAACAAAAATTACCAAAAACTATTCAAGTAGAAGGAAAACTTGTTGATGTCCTGTCAGGTAAGTTGATTCCTCAAAAATATGGGGATCCTGGAAGTCATATTATCTTGGTGGAAATAAAAGGAATATCAGTCTCAAATGTATTGATTGATTTGGGGACTGCCATTAATGTGATGACATCAGATACTGTAGAAGCTCTGGCATTAACTCATATTCAGCCAACCTGAACTATGTTACAACTAGCAGATCTATCCATCACTAAACCAGAAGGAATTTTGGAAGATATTATAGTCATTGTGGACACTTGGGATTATTCAGTAGATATCCTCATCGAGAAGAAATGCTCAGGATATCCAATAATATTGGGTAGACCATGGTTGGCTACTGCAGCAGCCCTTATTGATTGTAGGTCAGGAAATATGACTATTTCCAATGGAAAAAGGTTGAAGGAACTCTCCATCTACCCTCCTGCTAAACCATTCTTGTAGTATGAGAATAAACCATGGATAGATGATTTAATGGATTTAGACGAGGAAGATGCCTTCTCATTAGCAATGGTAACAATCACAAAACATTTCGAAGAATGCAATGAAGAGTATAAAGAGTTGGAAGCAAACAATGAAATCTCCCTATATAGTGTGCCACAGCAAGAGGTCTCCAAATGGCTCCAAAGAGATCCGAGAGGATCTTTAAGGGCATTTAATTGTCCATATTCTGCAGAAATTAGTTCACTTGAATTACCAATAAGCAAAAACCTTGCATCAGATTGTGCCTCACTGTTGTCCTTTAGCTACTCTAATTAGTCCCTACAAAGACATTTATTATGTTCACTTTGGCACAAAGCAAATAATTGTTCAAGCCAATAAACAACTCTCCATAAGCAGTTGGTTAACAGAAATAGAGGGAATCTGATTGAAAAAACTACTGCAAAATCATACCCAAGAATTTGCATGGGAATACAAAGATATGAGAGGAATCCACCCCAGTGTATGTATGAACCATATCTACACTGAAGATGTATGTCCTGTGAGACAACCACAAAGGAGGATCAATCTAGCTCTAAGAGAAATAGTGGAGGAAATAGAAAAATTGTTACATGTAGGATTCATCTATCCTATTTTAGACAGTCAGTGGGTATTGCCGTTAGTGATAGTACCAAAGAAAAATGGAAAATGGTGAGTCTGTATTGACTATAGAGAATTAAACAAAGCTACCAAGAAAGACTATTTCCCTCTTCCCTTTATCAACCAAGTGTTGGATAATCTGGTTGGTAGTCGCTACTTCTCCTTTCTAGATGGATTCAGTGGCTATAATCAGATCCAAGTAGCTCCAGAGGATCAGGACAAGACTACATTCACATGACCGTGGGGGACATTTGCCTACAGAGTCTTGCCACTTAGATTATGTAATGCACCAACCACATTTCAAAGAGCTATGTTGGCAATCTTTGCTAATTTAGCCAACACATGTGTGGAAGTCTATATGGACGATTTCACAATGTATGGAAAGACTTTTGACGAAGCTTTGGATAGTCTAAACAAAGTTCTTGAAAGGTGCAAGGAACATCAGTTGTCCTTAAATCATGAGAAGTGTCTACTTATGATGACAGAAGGAATAGTCCTAGGTCACCACATATCACAGGAAGGTATGAAAGTAGATCCCAAAAAGGTTGAAATTATAGTAAAAATACCCCCTCCTCAAACTCAAACGGAAGTAAGGAGTTTCCTAGGACATGATGGGTATTATCAAAGGTTCATTGAAAACTTTAGTCGAAAAGTTGACCCTTTGTTTACCCTCCTAAAAAAGGATTCTAAGTTTAATTGGACACCACAATGTCAGGAGTCATTTGAGGCTATCAAAAGTGCCCTCATGACAGCACCAGTCATCAAGGGACCAAATTGGAGCAAATCATTCCATATTCAAATGGACACTTCTAACCAAGCCATTAGAGCAATCTTAGGGAAGACTAATGAATCTGGGGTCTGCATGCAATTTATTATGTTAGGAAAAATTTAAACCCTGTAGAGAAAACTTATACCACCACAGAAAAGAGTTTTTGGCAGTAGTTCATGCAATTAATAAATTCTGCCACTATATCACAGGTTATAAAGTCTTTATACACACTAATCATGCAGCTATTAGATGTCTGATGAATAAAGTTGTGGTAGTAGGTAGAATTATTAGATGGTTGCTATTGTTACAAGAATTTATATAACCATTGTTGATAAGCCTGAGAAAGATAATGTTGTCATTGATTTCCTATCAAGACTGACTGTGCAGGGAAGCAATGAACCAGTGGATGATGCATTTCTAGATGAACATCGTTGTGTCATTTCCATACAATCTCCATGGTTGGCAGATTTAGTTAACTATTTGGTTTTAGGAAAATGCCCACCACATTTCAACAAGAAGGAAACTAGACGATTGATTTGAGATAGCTCCAAATACAAATGGGTAAATGGTATTCTATTTTAAAATTGCCCCGACCATGTGTTGAGAAGATGTGTGCAAGAAACAAAAGTTTATGATATAATCCGAGCATGCCATGATGAACCTTCTAGAGGACACTTTTCAGCCCTCCGAACTAGACACAAGATTCTGGGAGCTGGATATTTCTGGCCAACAATGACCAAGGATATCCAACAGTATGTCAAGCAATGTGATCAATGCCAACGAATGGGACATCCAACTCCTACTACAAAGATGACGCTCCATCCTCAAGTGGTCTTAGAACCGTTTGAGAAATGGGGGATAGACTTTGTGGGACTGATTAATCCACCATCCAAAGGAAATCATTACATTCTGGTTTGTACCGATTACGCCACCAAATGGGTTGAAGCAAAAGCTCTAGCAGCAACAAAAGAGAAGGTTGCAAATTTTCTATACAAGCACATTTTGCAGAGATTTGGAGGCCCAAGGGTCCTTGTTTATGATCAGGGACAGCAATTCATGTCCACTATGATCAAAGCATTTCTAGAGAGATATCAAATTAGTCACAGGAAGTCTTCTCTATATCAACCTTAGAGCAATGGTCAACTGGAAGTGAAAAATAGGGAATTGGAGAACATCCTCACAAAAATAGTTTCAGGTAAAAGGACAGATTGGGCTGAGAGAATGACAAAATTTGTTTGGGATTATAATACCACCTGGAGAACCACTACTAATTTCATTCCATATGAATTAGTTTATGGGAACCACCCATTGCTCCCTATTGAATATGAAGTGGAAACATTGAGGACAACACTTGAAGTTGGTATTGATTTAACCGAGGCACAACAACAAAAATAATGCATCTAAATAGGTTAGAAGAAATACGTATGGAAGCACTTCATCACATAGAGTTAATTCAGCAACAAAGGAAAAAATAGCACTATAAGCATATCATCAGCAAGCAATTCAAAAAGGGAGATTGGGCCCTATTGTTTGACTCAAAGTATTAGGACCTTAAAGGAAAATTGCACACTAGATGGTTAGGGCCCTATGAAATCAAGGAGACTTTCAGCAATGGTGTCATTCATCTATTACCTATTCATGGGGACCGAAGAATTCTTCTAGTAAACAGGCGCAGACTGAAGCTGTATCACAAACCAGCTTCCAAAGAAGAATTCTCTACAGAAATCCAATCTCGGATAGAACACTTCACCATGGAGGATCTTTCTTCCATGGGGATTATGCTCTAAAAGATGATTGTTGATCGAATAAAATAGTAAGGGTTGAAAACCAACAATGGTGGCCTTTTTTGTCAAAACAAAATCGGGTAAAGTTGTAAACCAGAATGGCAGTCTTTTCTTTGAAATTCCCATTTCCTTCAAATAAAATTCTTTTTTGTAGTTTCTACAGGTCTTTGTATTAAGAAGTATCAAAAAGCTCCAGATAGCTACCGATAGCTCTAGACGGCTATGGACAGATCCAGATGAATACTGACGAAAACAGACATTACTATCAAAGTATTGTTGGGTGCCAAGTCATGCTGCATCATGAAAATAAATCCAGTAAAAGTTAAGATAAAATTATCTTAGGAGTAAATACTTTGCATAGGTATATTATTTTCCTTAAAACTTGTATAATTGTTTTAATATGTACGTATATGCCACGTGTCCCCCCAAAATACCCAACATGCATTCCTTCTTTTCCACGCAAGCACCAAGGCAGATTGCATGAGTGATAATCATTTAGAGTACAAAGAGGATAGACAGGTGGTAGCAATGGGATTATCCACATATTTTGTGTACTTTCCAATAAATCATGAGTACTCAATCATAATGACAATGGCATTATCCATAAATGCCATAAAATGGAATGCATACTTAATTAGGGAATTAATCATGATTAATAATCATGATCATAAAAACTTAATTTAGAAAGGCCTCATGATGGGTGGAAGGGAGGGAGCCTTGCCACCTCATCATCTTAGGTGGCAAGGCTGGGGCCACGTCAGTAACTGGAGCCGATACCAATGCAGTTTTATGATTGCACGGAAAGGAACAATCTGGAAGGAGGATGATGAGAAAGGAAAAGGCTTCATCAAGAAGCTTCTAAGTGAGTTGTGATTTTAAGAGGGAATGGAAATGAAGTATTGGCAGTTTCTTGTTCAGGTCTCGATGCCTTACAGATTCACAGTCATTTTTTCCGCTAAGGCAATTCGTTGTGGCAGTATGGAAACCCATGTGAGGCTAGTTAGTAGCAAAAGGTAGATGGCATTTCTTGGCCAGGTTACAGCCCTTTGTTTGCAAAGGATGCTTCGTCGATTAGTTGAATTGATGGTGGGAGCAATAAGAATGAGATCTTGGGAAGAAACTTTTTACAGAACAATGAAAGATACAGAGTTGATACTGATATCTCTTCGAGGGTTCTGGCTATGCTACTGGAGCTCGAAACGCCCAAGGCAGAAGTGGAAACAATTATGAAAGGCATTTTCTTCACAGAGCATTTGGGGGAGTTGGATGTTATTTTGCAAGAGGCCCAGTTGGGATTCGGAGTCCCACGACCCAAAGATATGGCTCTCTTTGGTGATCCAGAGGCAGTAGTGAAACTTTATTCTTTCATATCGGATATCAAAGGTTTCGAATTGTTGGTGGAAAAGGATCAAGCTAAGATTGCGCTCGACTTCATCAAGAAGGTGTTGGGTATGGTGCCTGTGGAAGGGTTTGAATGGGTGACGGACTTCAATTTGCAGTTGTTTGACTTCGACAAGGAGTAAGGTGTTTAAAATTTGATATGTAGTCTTCCTTTCTATTTTCTGTCAATAGTCAGATGGCTTCATTTTGGTTGATAGAAGCTCGAAGAATATGGTAATAGGCATTAGCCCTAGTCTGACCCTGCGTGGTCTCTAGTATACAATCGACCCTGCGTGGTCTTTTTGAAGCATTTTTGGGTATGATTTCAGTCTGTAAATAGAAGTAGAAGGGATCAGTAAGCCAAGCCTTGGCTCAAGACAATGTATTTTCTTATTTTTAGTTTAATATATTATCATTATTACATACCAAAAAAATAATCATGATCATAAATGGAAATAAATTCAAAAGGGAGTGGAGCGGTGATTGCTTTCGTTAGCTCTAGATTTGAAAAGAAAGACATTTAAGGTGGTGACTAAGAATGGCCACTTCACATGTTGCCACTTTGTGTTGCAGCTCTGAAGTACGCACCATCAGGGCTGAAAAGACAAATGAGATGGCTACCAACCTATCTACATTGCATGAATTTATTTTCTCAACTAAGCTACAATCAACAACACAATTTCACATTGCCTTCTGCAAAAGAAAAACCAGACCTTTGTTCTTAGCATCATTCTGCATTTTAAAAAGAAAAGCAGTCTGCAAGCATGGGAAACAAATAGAAATTTGAGCTAGAAAAAATCGTCTTTGATGAAGCAAGTGCACAGATTTTTTGACAAGCCGGCTAGTTGGATTTTCTACAAAAATTTGAAGGTTTTGAAGCTGAATTGGTTGAGGAATTCGTCACCAACTTCCACCATACCTTCTCTACCGTCAAAGGGGTAAGAATTCATATTAACCCTTCTATCATAAGTCAAATTTTTAGAATTTCTGAAGTAGGTATTGATTTATTGCAAAGCAAGCTATCCTATGAAGAATTGGTGCAAAATCTTCATGTTGCCCCAGAGCCTTTGCCTAGATATATTTTTAGTAAAGGGGCAACAAAGGGGATTGAGAGGACCAGCCTTCTAAACCCATGGAAGACTATGGTCTTGTGGATAATGAAGTTTTTCACTTGTGACGGTCAATATGGTGTTGTGTTAGGACCAAGGATGAGATTGATTACCCACCTCAGGCATTGAGCCAACCGCCCTGAGTATCTAATAAATTTTCCAGCATTCTTGCATTCATGCCTTGTCAATATGATGACCAAAATGAAAAGAAATGAGGGTCAAATTAGCCACCATGGGTTAATTCACTTGATTATGAAACACCACTTCTTGTAGCAGGAGGATGGACAACAAAAATGGAAAAGATTTTCTTGAGCTTCAGCCTCAGAAGAAGCATCAGGCTTCCACAGTTTATGTCTCAGCTAAACTAGTCGCAATCTCCTCCAGATCCCCAAAATTGAGATTCAGACAGCTTTGGAGGGGGGCAGAGCAGTAAAGTCAAGCAGGGGAAGCAATAGCCTCTACCCCTACTTGAATATGCCACCCACGGATGCTTGTCATTTCATCTGATGAGGAAGACAAGGAAGTAGCAGAACCAGACCCTACAACCATTTCAAGACAGCATTCTTCCCCTGGTGAACAACAGCGTGAGGAAACCCTTGCTGATAAGAAAATAGAGGAGGCCGAAGAAGAAGAAAATCCTGAGGAAACTGAGGAAACATTGGGAAGCAACCACTGAGAAGGGAAAGAACCTCTGATGGAGAGCTCTGAAGACACCACTACAAAAGCAACTCCTCATGCTCTGGCTTTGTCAAACGTAGAGTATGTGTAGACACCCAAAATTAACCCTTCATATCATTTATCAAATTGTCGCATTATTCACCATTGCATATGTCAATTTTGTCCAGCACACTTGTATCAATTATCTATTTTCTTCTAAATCATCCACTTCTATCATTAATTAAATAAATTATATTTATTTAATTACTTTTATCTATTTTCATTATCTTTATTCTTCTATTTTCTATCTATAATTAAATAATCTTTAATTATTTAATTATCCCATTATTCTTCTAAAATTAAATAAATTTTCTAAATTTATTTAATTTGATCTTTCTAAATAAATAAAATTAATATTTTATTTATTGATCTTCTCATCATGCATATAAATTAAATAAATGTATTTAATTAATTTATATATATTCTTATAATCTTCTAAATTTAGCCTTTCCTCTTTCATTTAAAAATAAATTAAATGAATTTATTTGTTTAATTTATTTGTATCTTATCATTTCCCTCTTTTATCACTTTCTTCTATGTGTACAAGTTGGCCTTGTTCATAGATTAAATACAAAAAATGATTTAATTGGTTCAAAAATCAATTATCCTTGTCATCCAATCCTTAAAATAGAAAAGCATCCTATTATTTAAAAAAATCAATCTTATCTTTATCAACAAGCTAACTAAAATCATTTAATAAAAGCTTTTCCTATGGACACATGTCTTGTACACATTCATCCATGCCTCTTGAATAATATCAACGGTTCATGTAGCCACTCTTTCTCCACCATTGATCAATCTTAGTTGAGAGCTATACATACACCCTCTCATTTCATTCCAACAATCCCACACTACTCTATAGTGTCCAGATTATCATCTCATGCATAGCATATCCATTGAGCATCCATTAAGCACTTTGAGAAAATCATCTATCATCATGGCAACTTTGGTAACTATGGTTGTTCACTATTGAGAAGCAATCCACATTCTAACCAAGGAATCATCACAATCTACGTGATATTGTTCTTTGATTTTCTTTCATTTTGTGTCATTTAGATGGATTTCTTG
The DNA here is from genome assembly GCA_027924645.1 of Cunninghamia lanceolata. Taxonomy (NCBI): domain Eukaryota; kingdom Viridiplantae; phylum Streptophyta; class Pinopsida; order Cupressales; family Cupressaceae; genus Cunninghamia; species Cunninghamia lanceolata. Next base: position 5,457,162 of record BSBN01000249.1, read on the forward strand.
AAGGTGGTAGGATTGGCTTTTGATTGTAATGCTTGATCTTGTTAACCATATTCTTCCTGCTCACACAGTATGAATTGAAACAATGCAAAGCACAGTTGGAAGTTGTGGCTCAACAATTGAGAGCCAAAGGTGAGGAGCTTGAGCAACAAAAGGAACAAGATGCCTTGGAGAAAGAGGAAAAAGAGAAAATGATTTCTACTTTTTAGAAAGAGATAGAGAAGCACAAGGCTAACATAGCCCAAAAGGATACTGAAATTGCACAAATTCATAAATGGACTGGATAGCCAACTCCTGCACCAGCAAATCTGAATATCTATGGGATGAATTTGCAGCTGACACATAAGAACAAATAACTCAGAGAAGAGGTCAAAAATCTTCGGAGAGACCTTGAGACCCTCAAAGAAGAGAAGGTGGCAGTGGAGAGAAATTTATCCTTGGCCTGTGAAACAAGGGAGACCCTGTTGGCACAAAGGCCACCGTCAGGTGTGTATGCTCTGTTTCTTAGGGAGCAATTTTTACATTGGAAATTGTTAAGAATTAGTTGCAACCTCCCCTTTGAATTTGAAAATGATAAAGAATTTGTAGAGTGTTACATGCAAAACTCCAAGGATCAGCAAAATCTCCTTTGTGAATTATTTCAACACGGCCATTTTATGGGGCATGTTAACACTTCTATATTGAATTTATATGTGGGAGAGCTCCAAATTCAGAGCTATCTATCTTTACTAAGAAATACCTAATTGAGGGAAGAACTCATGGAGGAATACAATGTAGTAGCAGCAACCATAGGGTTGCCAATGAGACATGAATGCCCCAAGTCCACCTGGTTCACCAACAATTTCAAAGCATGGGTTTTCAGGCAAGGTATCACAGACTCGTATGTAAGGAATTTGAATTCTTGCATAGTAGATTTCTATGATATAGCAGGGTATCTTCCAAGTGCAACTGTCACAAGATGTCTCTTCAGATATGAAGACATGCTTGATAGTTTTAAGAGAAGGGGGCGTGTTTCACTAGCAAACATAAGATGGATGACTGCCAGGGTAAGGAAATTAATAACCCTGATTCGACAAAAACAACAGAATTGGGTTGGGATGCGGTTTAGGCCACCTCCGATTCTCATGTCAACACCTCCGCCACCTTCCAGGGCAACCTATGAGGGAAGGTAAATTCAACAAATGGTACAATAAGCTGTTACAAAATGATGGGTTCACACCTAAAGGCAGACAACTCTTTGAGTATAAAGATGAAGATTATAATTATAGTGTAATCATTGAGGAGAAGAATGTGACTGATGAAGCAGACATGGTACATCTTTCTCCATGAGGACAAGGCACAGTCTAAGTTGGAGGGGAGATGATGAGTCAAATATATGACTCATCTATTTCTATATATATTTTATGTTCTAAAAGGCTTTGATATAACTTTATGGCATAAATATATATATATATATATATATATATATATATATGATATTTGTCTTTTGGTTGGATTATATACATGTTTAGTCCTTATTTCCTTTTGATGAAATCTCTTGGCTAAATTACTTGAATTATATTTTCAAATGCATATCTTATGAAATTGTGGTATAAGTTGTGTATGATTGCAAAAGGATTACAGTGGTGAACCTCTTAGTGGTCTCCGGAGCCCCCTTTCTTGTTAAGAGCTTAAACCCCAGACAGCTCCAGATGCCGCTACACACCAAGAAAGCTATCCTCCCCTTAAGTCAATGACTACTAAAAGCCAATCCTAGGGCTACTTAAGAGTCTAGCAATGCAAATACAACCAATGCCCCAATAAAAGCAGCCTATTAAGATCAAACTCCACATGTCACTTTGTTTAAAGTGACAACTGAAGTAGCTGTCAATCGGGCGTACACGCCAACTGAAGTAAATGACCATTAGTGCCCGCACCATTCTAGGAAATCATTCAGACTGCCAATGATTAAGTTGATACAAATCTCTGATTTAAAGTAAATCACAGAGGAACTGTTGATGTAATAAATAAAGCAACTGGTTTAAATCCCAGTTTGCTGTAGTTAGGATTTCAGATAGTTATGTATTTCAATAATGATCAAGTGTATAAATACAAGCCAGTTAGTCTCTCTTAGTTAGTTTCATTTTTAGTCAGATTGTTAGTTAGATTGTATTGCTTTTTAGTTGGAGGAAAACTCCTTGTTTTCGCTCATGTATGCATGCCTCTTTTGGGGTTGTTTTGAATGCAAATGAAGGGGGATTTCTTCTAAAGATAGTTTGAGTTCAAGAGGATCATCTCCAGCTGGGAAAGTAGGGCCCACTTCCCCAACTTGGAGGAGATCTCTCAATATTTCATCTCTATGTTATTCTGTTGTGTCTTTTTGTTCATCGTTATCATGTTTGCATGCTAATCTTATGTTGTGTTTTCCTTTTCTGTACAACTGTTTAGATAATGTCACCTGCGGGTTTGTCTTTTAAATTCTAAAAATACTAAAAAGAGATTTGTTATTCAGACAACATTGTTGTATTCAGAGTATTTTATTGTTGTAGTTTGACAATTGATGCAATTACCTTTGAGTTTCATTTCAGCACAATGAATCATTTCTTTCAAGCACATGTGTTTCTTTCCAAGCAAGTAAATTGGTTTCTTTCAAAGAATGATTGTTTATTTCCATGCATATAGCATAATTTCTATTTTAGCATGTGTGTTTATTTTAAAAGCAATTTAGAATAGTTTTTTATTTCCCGCATGTGTGTTTATTCCAGCAAGCTCGATAGACTGAACCTTTCACAATACACCCAAAACCATCCAATCACCAGATTCGGATTCCACTCCAACCCTCCACACTAAAGAGTCTTATCGCAGATTGCTCCAGACACCTTCAGATTGATAATTAAATGATGATGAATTAACAACCACTACAACTACCTCATCATTTTAGTTACAAGGGAGCTTCCATTTTAATTTAAAAAGAGGTTTTACCTCACATACTATTATGTTTTGTGTTGTCTTGCAAAAGACAAATAAAACACTAACACTCTACCAACAAGGTAGAGAAATATGTTTCCCTAAGACTGGAGTTTCAGATGAAGTTTGTTCATAAGCCACTTCCACATTTTTATGAGAGAACCACCAATACAAAATAGTATACTCATGTATCTAGTGATTTCTTTATGTTTTAATCCAACACCATTAAGTAGAGATCCTCGAGGAGGGTTTACTAGTGGGTAATCACATGGAAATTGGGGCAAAAAGGGGGTCAAAAGTGGTCACTTTTTCTTAAAATCAACAAAAGTTGAATTTCAACAAGTAATTTGACATATTTATGTTTGAAATTTGACAAAGTACAATAAGAACAAGAATACTAGTGCTTAGAATCTAGTTTCTAAATTTATTTTTAAATAGTGAAGATTACGAGGGTCAAATTTTAAGAGCACAGAATGTGGTCATGTTTTTTACCCAAAAATATAACTAGTGTCATGCGTGTTCCCCCCATTTTTTAGTTCTACTAATTATTTTGCAAATCCATTCAGTGGAAAGTTAACTAAGATCATGTATTAGTATAGATATTTTTTCATAATTTTTTTATGAACATATTGTTTTTTACTAATTTTTGTTAATGATCTTAATACTCTGCATTCCTAAGTATAACGAGGATAAGCACTTGTGTCATTCTTAACCTTAATAGTTTCATTTTTAGTTTTAGTTATTTTTTAAGCTAACTTAATTAGGATGAAGGGGTGTGTCCCTACATAGTTATGCATATAAATAAGTAAGATAAAGACTCTCCCAAACCACCATAAGTTTTTATATTGAATTCATATCATTATTTTCTGATTATTGGAGGTCACCCCCTCAAAGTGGTTTGCTATTTTACTATATTTTGCATTTATTTTCAAGAAATATCATAACAAGTGGTATTAGAGATATGATTTGGGCCAAAAATTGTGTTTTTTCCATAACTTACAAACTAGTGTGAATTTGCTCATGATTTTTTCAAGGTTTTGACGTATGCAATCAAGGAAGCTTCATGTAAAAAAATAGCTTTATGTGATCAATTTTCACAATTTTATTATTTTTCCTTAAATTACTCTATAGGCTGCAATTTTGGAATTTTCTTTTTTTTTCATTTTCAAAAAACTCATAAAAAAGTAGATAGAGTTAGTTCTTTATAATTTTTTATTAGAGTAAAAATTAATTCCATAATTTAGTGGTCATTATTTTTCATTAATTTGCTCTACAAGCACAATTTTTGGATTTTTTTTTTACATTTTGGAAAGCTCATGAAAATTAGGTAGGGTTAGTTCTTTATAATTTCTTATTAGAGAAAAAATTATCTCCATAATTTAGTGGTCAAAGTTTGGTCAAAATACGAACGCCAAATTCAGTTTAGCTCATGTTTTAAAATTTGATGGTTATAACCCACACTGGATACTTTCCTCCCTTACCTAATAAAAACATACAGTTCAAGAAACAAAAACATTAGAAGCCAGTCATATTGAGGACTCAAAGACTTTTCTACAAATATTGAATCCAATGACCTTTATTGTCCATCACCTAAAATTGAGGGAAAATTCCTTCAGGATATGAAACGGTGATACATTTTATTAAGGATAATTTGTTTGCCCCATTTGCATCATCTTTAAATGAGGTTTTAGATAGATTTAAACAAGAACTATTGTCTAAATTGAAGCCTCAACAAAACTACCTAGGCGGCTTGGGGCAGGGATCGTGGCTCAATTGGCTAAGTAATTCCGTTGCAGTAAAGATGGTCATGAGGTCTAGTCTCCCCTTGTCCCCGTGGTACCGAAGGGCGTGTCGTTCCAGCGTCACTGGTCACGTGAAAAAAGTTTACCAGGCACCCAAAAAAAAAAAACTACCTAGGCGGCTACAACCCTAACTGACAAAATCAAGGGATAGGACAATTTTTTCAAGGTCTAAAGTTGAACCTACCCAAAATGGGCATCTATAAGTTTGATGGTATGGATGTTACTTCATGGATAAGTCTCATGTAACAATATTTTAAACTTCATAATATAGTAGGCAATGCAATGGCTGATGTAGTCTTGCTACATTTAGAGTTAAAACCTTATCAATAGTACCAATGGATGATGAGTGACAAGCAAGGGTAAATGCTTAGTTGGAAATAATTTAGTAATGACTTAGCAACCCACTATGAGCAACCATCGAAGGGAGGCTATTTCACCCAACTGATAAATTTAAAATAATTAAAGTTTGTAGCCGAATATAATGTTGAGCATATGAGTGGTCAAAGGCTACAACTCTACATCAATGGACTTAATGACTAAATTAAGCATGATGTTCATTTGTTGCAACCTTTTATAGTTAAGAAAGCTATGCAATAAGTATTACATATTGAGCAATGGAACTCCACCCCCAAAAGTTCTAAGTCACAAGGTCAAACCATAGGATTGAAAGACAAAATATTACTAGTCCTAGTTGGGACAACTTCTTTAACCCAAGACAAATTAGTAAGCTCTATAAGAGTCAATAATTGACTCAAGGAGACCCAAGATCACCTATAATCATAACAACCTTCCACAACAAGAGAGAGAAGCAATAACAACGCTTTATATTGCCAAGAACATGATGCATGCAATATACAAGATGCAAAGCTTGACTTGATACAATATGAAAGGTACAATGAGAGACCTCCCTTATATAGGCAAGGTGAGAGGTGAGGCACAAGGCCGACATAGTGGAAAAACAAACTAGATGACACAAATATTCAATGCACCTAGACACAACTAATTAATAAATGCATGTAAGACAAACTTGTAAGATGACAAGTGTCTTAATGCTATGACATGAGACAACTATCTAAGTCAACTTAATAATGTGAACATGTGTGAGTAGGTCCTAACTAGGAACTAGTTAGATAATGTGTCTTGTTCACACTACAAAGGGGCAAACCAGATAGGAAACATCCTCGTTCACACCAACACCCCCCTCCCCCCTTAAGTGCAACTTAGGGAGAAGTAGACAAAGGAAAAGATGCAAAGACGGGTCCTAGCTACTAGGCCATGTTAGGTACCCATGTACAAACAATCTCTCACAAACAAAGTAAAGGAGAAAAACCCATAGGAAAAAACTCCTCTCCAAAAGAGTTAGGAAACTTCCAAGACCAACACAAAAATGCTCAAAACACAAGTTTTGAAGCAAACAAAAGGCCTAAGTGAAAACTTAAGGCTTAAAGGGGGAGTAAAAAGACTAAAACAAGCTATAAGGAAGAACAAAACCCAACGGGAAGAGGTCCCTAACTAACAAAAAGGTGGGGTAAGTATGCAGGGCATAACATTGTCCATACTCGAGCTTCACAAAATCCCTAATTCACTTAACCAACAGCTTGATCAAACCTTGGTTTCTTAGCTCTAAAGGAATACTATAAAAACATGTCCAAAGAGGGATTATAATGATAATTTCAATTTTGGGGTCAAAAAGAGGCTTCCAGACACACCAACCCAGCAGAAAACCCAGGGCCATTGGACCACACGAAGTCTTGTTCTTCCTTGGACTGAAACTGGATCAAAAAGAAGCCCTTGGAAAGCAAAGCTAGGGAAGGACATTTGATATTTTTCCAAATATTCTCTATCCAACTATGAATCTCCACTAACAATGGTCTTTAATCCAAGAATTTGCAAACCAGATGTCTATGTTAGATGATATGATCTAAAAGTAACTTGGATTTCTATTAATGTTAGCATTATGTCTAATCGTGTGACTAGGTGCATAGGTGTTTCGAGAAATTATGGCTGGTTAAGACTTTTGGTTGAAGAAACGAATCTTTGATAAGAAGTTATTTCTCTTTTCAATACAATCATGGTGTAGAAATTATTTTCTGTGTGCTTTTTGATCCTAACAGTGGCATCACATCAAGGGACAAATGGAACGAGGTTAAAGACTATGGCTCTTCCAAACCTTTTGTACTTGAGAAGTTGAAATGGAAAATAAAACTGGTTTTTTTTGGTGTGCTTCTGAAGCACAAGCAAAATTATTTGCTATCAATGTCATGGTGCAACCATCGGTCCTTAAAGTTTATAGCTATGTTTGTAGATGAGACAAACCCAGACTCGTATGCTCTCATCTTATACACATCTGAACTCAGCATACATGGCTTTCTTATTTGTCTGGGATTACGAAAAAATTGTTGTTTGCAGAGATTTTTAAGTTTTGTTTTTAAGGCTTCTTGGAACAAGTGTTTTTAAAATAAGATTTGAGAAGTTTATGTGTGTGGTGGGGGGGGTGTGGCATTTGAGCATTGGTTTGCTGGATTTGGTACAGTCAAATTCAAAGCTCACCCTTCTATATGGCGGATTTTATGGTAGACTGCATATGGTAGGTTAAACGATTGGTGAAAAGATAGGCACATATATGCTTCTATTTTAGAGTTACAGTATTACCTCTTTGAATAAAACAAAAGGGGGTTTTGATCTCTACCAAAACATAATAATCTAAAATAGTTTAATGAAATGTCATTTGCAAATAGCTATAGTGGAGTTTTGAGGGGGTTTAAAAGGTACAAGGTTCAATCCCCATCAGGTGTGGTTTTTATTTCCTTAAAAGATCCTTCCTAATCCATGTTTATCACCAAACATAGTGGTGATTATCTAATTTTTATTTCTTAATTTGTATTATTTTTAAAATATTATATTGCAATTAGGTGCATTATCAATTGAAATTGGCACTTTTTCTTTTTGTAAATGGGTAGTTTCATGTGTACATTATTTTTAATAATATGGGTTTTGGAGTTATTAATGTTATATATGGATGCTGGAGTTTAGGGGTTTAAGAGGAGGTTGGAGGACACACTAGAGGATGGAAGAAAATTCTCATCACAGGGTAGCTTCTCACTCAAAGATTGGGTGTACTACTTGACATGCAGTTTTGGTTGGAGTAGATGGCATGTCCATTTTTAGCTTTTTATTGTTACATTTAAGTATTGCAGTTTGGGCTTGCTAGTGTATTCAATTTAGGTTTTCTCCTTCTTTGAGCTTTGATGGGGAGCAAAGGTGATGGAATCCTCATGATAGATAGGGGGAGGTAGGTCTTTATGATCAGTCAGTAAGTAGTTTTATATCTCTAACAAGTGTTGCTTATGCTAGAGAAGCAAAGGCAAAGTGTGGTCAACTAGTGTGGGGGGGGGGGAAAGGCAACTAGACATCAATTAAGGATGCACATAAGCATTGTAAGTATAAAGAATCACTAAGACAATGGGCATTGTAGTTGACCGATGATGATTCTTGCTCATACTACATGTAGAATAGATAGTCAAAGGGATGCTAATAGATGATTGTCAACATGATCATTTTAAGGTGGCCTAGATTGATAAGTACCAATTGTAGGAGATTGGGGTTTGTAGGGTTACAAAATTGCTATCAAGGGCTCTCGATCATCTTATTATTTTCCCTTTGGATGAAGGGGGTTTTGTTGGTGGTGCTTTATCTAAAGTTGTTAAAACTTTATTGTTTCCCTTTTGGATGAAGGGAGTTTGTTAGATAATGATCTAAAAAATAGTTGGATTTTTATTAATGTTAAAGTGTTTGTCTAATTGTGTGATTGAATTTCAAGAAATTATGGGTGGTTGTGATATTTGATTGAAGCAAATGGATTTATTAGCCACATTAGAAGTCATTTGTAACCCCCGAATGTTTGATAAGAAATTATTTATTTCCAATACAATCATAGAGTAGAAATTTTAAAATTAATTTTTGCACATGCTTTCTAAACCTAACAATCTACACTCCCGCTTCTTGGAAGATTGTTCAAAACAATCCTCAAAAATGATCAAATCTTGAATATCCCTAGCTAACATGAATAGAATATCTCCTAAGGAAATATACCCAGAATCTTCTTCTTCCTTTCCAACCCCCTTGGGAGAACCAAGATCAATAGACCCCTCAACCTCCCCATTTACTATATGTTGCCCTTAAAGACCAAACCTCAACCGAAGGATCCTTAATCAAAACAAGGAAATGGATCCCATTACTTGAAACAAGTTGTGACTTATAGAAATGTCCACAATAGTGGAATAGGTTGGATGCATTTTTATGGCCTTCAAAAATTACTATTATCCAAGTGTTGCTTCAAACTAAATCTACAAATCATTGCCAGATAGAGGAGGCTCTGTAAGAGTTGTAGGCCCTTTCTGTTGGAGGGGAGAAGGAACTTTAGAATGGTTGACAACAACTTTGAAACTAGGCCACCTCCCTTTGACTTACATCATATTGCCAGCCCATCTTTTTTAGCATCATCCGCTTATTTTTAGCATAGGCACTTCACTACCAAGGGTTAATATCAAGTTGTCTCTGACCAAATTCCATCACCCTCAACTTTGAGATCTTCTCCTTCTCTAGACCTAATCCCACTTTCCTTGTTGTTCACAAGCCAAGATATCTACTATTTGTCTTGTTGCTTGCCCCTAGAACCCTAATACGTGTCTTACTACTCTCCATTTCTTGTTTCATTTTCTCCCATTTTATATTATACAATACTAAAATACCTTACGGGTAAAAGCACAAAGTTGTGTCACACTTTTGGCCAAATAAATAGTTTCTATTCAAACCATTTCACCCTAAACAGTTTCATCTGAAACCACGTAGCCCCTACGTGGCATAAAGAGTTTCACCTAAAACTTTTCCACCTGAATTTTTTAAAATTATAAAATTTGATTTCAAATTTGCAAAAGGAATTTATTTACATATATAAAGTTTCGAGCAAGAGAGTTTTGCCCGAAACTTTTCCTAGTGAATATATCACCTGAAATTACTTATGTGGCATCCCATGTGGTAGCCAACCCCTCATTTTCAACAAATTGAACAAAACTTCAAGTTCAACTCCAAATTTCTCTAACCAAAGGGTATTTTCATGAAAATATCAAAATATCTTTTGGTAGAGCTCGAAATCTAAAATTTAAAAGTATATTTTTTTTAATATTTTGATTAGTTCTATTAAAGATTATTTTTAAATTTATTGCAAGTAAGTTATTATAATTAAATATGCAACTAATTCAAAATTTAAAAAAATATTGAAATATACTTAAATTGTTTGAAAAAATTACGATGCCAATTTAGACAAAAGTTGGTATCCCATGTGCCAATTTGAGTAAAATTTACTTTAAGAAATTATTAAAAAATAAATATTCATCAAAAAAAAAAATCTTCCATACACTAGATTTTCAAGTTACTTGAGTGGGACTAAAATTTTGCGACATCTTATCAACTTCACTTTTTAAATTTTTTTATGCTCTTAAATTTATAAAAATTATATCCAACTAAAAATTATATCCAACTAATTTTAAAAAAATTGAAAAAATTATAAACATAAATTACATTAAGACACTTCAAAACATAAACGTCACTTTTAGTATTTGTGTTGACATCAACTATCAAAAATCATAATGACCAAGCAAGAAGTTAATTACATCAAGTGTCATGTTTTAAATCAACACTAGACAATAAAAGGTTTTTAGTATCAATAATGTTTTGACACATTAAAAAATAATGTAAAGACTCTATATTTCTAAGTCTTCACCAACCAGTTATTGATAGGTTGTTTTCATTCTACAAGCAATTCAAAAACATCTACATTTATAGAAACAGGATTGATATTACTCTCTCTTAAATCAATGAGCTTAGAAAACACACAAGAACTAAATTGATAATAAATGATACAAATTTTAAATCAATCAAAGTAGACACCTACCATTCATAAATTGAAATCATGCCAAACATAAAGTGGTGTGTAATGATAGTCCATAGAAACCAATCTATTATTTTTGCTTTGTCCAACTCAACACCTCCTCTTACACAATACCCTCTTTCCATTCCTAAAGACACATAAACATAGTGGAAATAGAAAGAATAAGTTAATAATATAGTTGTAAACATTCAATGCCTCCTCTTACATAATACCCTCTTTCCATTCTTAAAGACACATTAACATAGTGAAAATAGAAAGAATGAGTTAATAATATAGTTGTAAACATTGATGGTAATTGACAATTAATCATTAATACAACACATCAAATGAAACAGTTGGATAATCTAATCAAATAATCAAATACATTGATCATTGATGATGGTAACCAAATCAAAATTATCCCAAAATCACTAATTAAAATAATAATGTTCAGAAATCGAAAGACATTATACTCTATTAAATAAATTAGAGAATTATGGATCATGTGATGTGTACTTTTCACTATAAAATCTAAAGTATGTGACTTTTACAATTTGATATTCCATCATATTAAATTTAGAACATGAAGGATGTATTTTTAAATGAATTTTAAATTTTAGAACAACTTACCCAAACTATTACATAAGTGTTCAAAATATGCAGTCAACAATTTTGAATATATTGTTTAGATTTTGGTTGTCGACAAACCCAGCAACATCTATATTTTACTCTGCCCACACTTCACCCTGTCTACAACTTTTCAGGACTGTCCAGAATGATTCATTTATTCTTCCAAAGTTGCACGCATTCATATGAATAATATTGCAGAATTAAGCAGAAGTCAGAATGAGATAACTGACTTAACACTAAATACTGAGCAAAAAGTTAAACTACCCACCAGCAGAGTTCTTCACTCCATGCCTAGTTTATCATGAGAATACAACCAACCTGCACGTACTACCATTTAAGCAGTTCTGCCGTCCTATACCTTTTTATAAATTATTATTGAATTAAGCTGATAAGAGTTTATAAAGCATATCAAAGATAGTTCAGTAAACCACAGAAAATTGTAAGAAACAGCAACTCCTTGAAAATAGGACTGCAGGAAACAAACAGAGTTTAACAGGCAATCAGAAAAGAAAGCACACCTACTCCACAATGATCAGACTGCTGGAGTCAATACCAAGTCTGAAGGCCAGGTCCTGCATGATGCTCTGCATATTCTTGATATATTGAAAATTTGTGTGGTTTAGTTTGCCTTCCTCTTCAAATCCTTAAGGATGACCTATTTGGGTACGTGACAAACAACCAAACTGCACATTTAAGTGTTGCACCCACAGAAGAGAGTTGTTCAGCTTCAGCATTTATGGACTGTAGTTTCTTTAAGATTCTCCCCGTTTTATTTCAACTTGGAATCTGAGCCTGATATTTTTAGCTTGTTTTCCGAAATCTTTGGCTTTCACAAAGTCCTGTATAGTTTGGGATGGCTATTCTTAAATATTATTTACTTCAACATTCAAAGGTCAATTTTGGCCCATAAAAATAGCACAAATATTTACAACTTTTTATTGTGAATGAGGTGTAAAATTGTTATTGACTGTTTGACCATTGAAGTGGATGATATTTAAGTAGAGTGGTTTGGGATATATTTGCCAGCTGCAGAACTGTGTTAGAGTAAAGTTGTTGCATGGCAATTTCCAGCAGAATCTGCTATCAAAATAAAGAGAAATACATCTCAATGTCCATAAATGACTAATAATCAGCTGTCTAAATAATTCACAAACAAGGTTGCTACAAATATTAAGAGGTAGCAAGGCAGCTTTTCATGACAATCTACGAGAAAACACGGCAGGGAGATCACTTTGAACAGTTTTCCATGTATTTCTTGATGGAGAAATAAGCTACATGCAAATTGTAATAAGGGGCCTACCAAAAGTTTTGGATCAAAGAGGGTTAGTAGTTCAATGGAGTATCCCAGCATGCACATAGGAGGTCCTAGGTTCGAGTCCTCACTTGTCCATGCAAAATAACATGGTTTCCCTAGGACTAGAGTTTCAGTTTTCCACATTTCTACTAGAGAAACACCAATACCAATTAGTATACCTATGTATCTAGTGATTTCTTTATGTTTTAACCCAACACCATTCAATAGAGATCCAAGAGGGGCGTTTATTGGCCCAAGTCATGATATATTTTGTTTTGTTCATGGATAGGTTTGAGCCTGAATCTACAAAATAAATCGAGGACTTCAATGATGTTATTCACTTCTTCAATGTTGTTGTTAATAAACATGTTGTTATCCACAAGGTGGGAGTTAATCACAAATGCACCTTGAGGGGGAGAGACACCTTTGTTGAGGTTCATCTTTTGTGAGATTCCAACAGCAAGAGGTAAAAAGGTCATCCTTCAAAAGTACATTTAATTATACAAGAATACTAATATTTTAAAGAGATGACCTATTGGGAAAGGCTTATCAATTAGGTTTGTTTAGAAAATAGAAAATGGTAGTTGAGTCAAGTCGCATCAACTACTGGCCATTTTTATCACAACTTGCTTGCCATTTTCTATTTTCTAAAAGTTGTAAATGTACATGGTTTCTAAGCCATTCTAGCTAGGTTCAGACATCTCTCTAAACTCAACATTCTACTTATGTAAAACTATCCTAACATACCCAGAACACTTGGTGGCAAGAAGATACTTTCACTTTACATTATATAGTTTGAATTTACTTCATACCTCTTAATAACCAAGTCAAGAGCAAAGTAGGCATTGCTAATCCCCTTGCCACCCCATTGTGAAGGGGACTTTTTCACTCTACAATATATAGTTCAAATTTGGCACCCCTTATATTTCAATCTCATCACCAAGCCATGAGTAGAGTAGTCCATCCCTTGCCAATCTTATGCAAGAGCTTCTTGAGAATCGAACAACCAGTATCAACAACAAAAGAGGGATCACAAAATTTCAAATGTAGGCATTTTATCAAACACCGGTGTCCCTGCAATGTGGTTTGAGTGATTCAAGAGGAACCTGCCACCTTTGAAGACATGTGGATGATGGGTTTTTAGTCAATATGGTGAATGTGCATTGGATTTGGGTAACTAACAATTTATTTGCATCAATTTCTCCTTGATAGACTAAAACAACTCCATGAGTAGAGGGTGGTTGGAGAAATTGGAGGAAAAGGTGGTGTCTTAGAAACAAAAAGGCAAAATTATTTGTTGGAATGATAGAAGAATAATTGCAAGATCCAAAGAAGATCCGTGCAAAAATTGATTCCTTGAAATTTTGGGTTATTTTATAGAGTAGAGGCATTTTGGGGGGCAACTAGTGAAGGGGTGAACTCCTTGGAGCTATTGGAAATGCTTCTAACAGAACAAAAGATAGATACTTAATGGGTTTTCCATCTATAATGTGAATCCATCAATAGAATTCAGATCCATGTCAGATTTGCAAGTTGTCTACGTTGTTTTTTACCTCTTTTGGGTATTTTAGAGCATCCTAGATGCTCACAAACTGTTTAGAATCTGGAAAAGTCAATTGTAGATTTGAACTAGATTTTTCTAGTTTATGAAGAATTATCATTCACAAATCTATCATCAATAGTAAATTTCTATGTTTTGTGGCTTTGAATATTAGCTAGGAAATGTTTGACAAAATGTCTAGTTATGTAAAAGTTGTAGGTTACTGATTTTTTGAGTTTTCTAGAGTGAAATTTAATAAATAAGTCTTATAGTGCTTCTATCCTCTCATTTTGATGAAATTTAGTAGTCATATGCCATATTTATTTTGTTTGATTTAGTTTTGAAGCTAAAGGTGAGATTTCTATTAAAAATGCCTTTAAGAGATGGAAAATGTGATTTTTGTCACCATCAATTTTTGAAAGTTGTCAATGGTTCAATTTGGCTTAAGATGGTTAGTAAAACTCAAACAAAACCTTTTATAACCACAAATGTGAGTTTAGTTATGTTTTGGGGTGTGTGTTCATGTTTTTGTTGCAAAGTGAGGTAGTCTAATAAGAAAACCTTTACCTTAACTTCATCAATTTGATATCAAAACGAATTAAGCACCAGGTAAAGAAAAATGGTCCAAAAGTGATTGAATGTTGATGGGAAGGAGAGGTAAAAGAAGGCCAAGGAGAAGCCCAAATGAATAATCGAAAAAGAGAATGGAGGCCTTGGAAGCTAGACTACCACATGTAGATAAAGAAACTCGAGAGATATTTTAATATAGAAAACTTGGAGAATCAAGTTTGATGTCACCAAAATAAAGTCACATGTTACTTGTAGTGGGATAGTCTCCAATAATCCCAAAGAAGAAACCAAGGTTATGACATGTGGATTTAATCTAGTTTGAACAACATTAAACCAAGTCAGATCTAGAATTTCCCTTTTGCTAGTGACACAATTATCAAGTTGGCATATACTAAAGATTCTCACAACATAGAATGGAAATGGAAATGGATGGAAATGGATCCTTTTATAGTCCACGATGTCCGGCGGCCTGTTTTTGGCTCTACAGGTGGGCACCTAACTACCCTCTGCAGGATTTGAACTTGTGACCTATCTTTCAAGAGGGCAAGTTTTTCACCAACATGCCAACTCAGGATAAAGCAAAGCTTATCGAATGAAGTAACTTCAATGCTTTAAAATATATTGTAAAGTCAAAATGAAATTGGAAGAATAAGGAATAGAAATTTATTATCTGCCATTTTGATTTTTTGAAATTCAGAAAAGAAATATATGTATTGAATTTGAATTTGAATATTGCATAAAACCATAGAATTTACTTCTAACACGTGCATATTATAACAGTTCATGTACATTTTATTTTAATTATAAAGTCAGCCAACTGGCAAAAATAGCCCATAAAGCATACACTGGATTGGAATGATTTTTGTAAACCTTGACTCTTCTTCGCTGCATATACCCTTTGTGTTTTTGTATATTCTCCTTTACTGAATTAATGAGTTGCTTTTAACTATTAAAAGAATATACTGGTACAAATATAAAATATATTCATTTTGACATGTTCGACAATGCTTTTGAACTGGAGATTCTTGGTTCTCAAATTATTGCACTTCAAATATTATTTTTTTTGGTTTTTGTTAACAAATTTATTTTTTTAGAACTGATATAAAAGTCCAAATATAAAGAAATGGAAATAAAAGATCAGCTTAAATATAATCTTCAAATTTAAGCTTTGAAATTAATTTATGAAGGTTCTAATATATTAGGAAGAGTTTAAATAGTCCGTATGTTGTAACCAATGTGTCCATTTTTTATGTTGGGGATAGCTTCCACCATAAACAATTGGTGCATTGATTACAATGTACCACTACCAACTCTTTACACTGAACAAATGTATTACATGTTATTAGAAAAAGCAACCTAAAATCTAAAAAAAAATTCATATAAAGACAAATTGAACGATAAAATTTCTCCATTTAATTGCAAGGAAATCACCATTGTTTTTCTCATAAGTTTATAGAATTCCAATTTGTAAGAAAGTAATACAAAATCATAAGTTACACAAGATCTTCCAAAACTTTGATTAACTTAAAGTAAGGTACCAACATTCATAAAAAATAGTTTATATTGTGGTTGATAAATATATATCTTTTTAAATTAATTAAAAAACATGATAAACATATATTCTGTTCCAACTCCTTTTTAAATTTTTCTTAATAAAAAAAATGTTTTTAAATATTTTTCAAATACAGACTGCAACACCGGAAGGAGAGAAAAAAACTGAGTTGCCAATTAACATGTTTAACTATTTTTTTCCGGATGACGAGAAAATTTTGAACAGCCATTTTCGATAACCATGGCTTAAAGAAAAGTAGACTAAGAGATGTACAAATTCAGGCAAATGGATCCCACCTTTAAACCCTGTTTTCTTTAACCATGTACTGGATCAAAAACCCCAGCCCAATAACCTGGATGCAACTCATAGAAATAACAAAATATTGTTTGAAACTAACCTCACTTTGAACTTTGAAACCCTCTTTTTTTTCTAAAATTGATATTTCTTTAACGAGAAACCACACCCACATCTAAGAACAACCTTGAAACTTTCATAATTGCATCCTACCAGTCCGATAAGGATAGATCCATTTCAAGGCCTGTCCAATCCTTCATCTTCTGGCTAGCAGATTCTACATGGATGTAGAGTTAACAGTGTTTGCATTATGAAAAATACTGTCTAGACAAACCAACTAAAATTGCATTATAAGAAGACTGTCTAGAGTCTAGACTCTAGACAAACCAACCAAGTTGCCTGCTCATATTAAAGCTAGGAAATTATGAATCCGTTTTCTTTCCTATTGAGATAGGGTCAATCTGTTCATCATTTAGGTGATGAGAAATCATGCCCAAATAAAAGAAGACAAACAATTTCTTCTGCAAACAAGGTGTCAAATTAATGATAGCCTTCCTTGCAACTAAAAACAATAACTATTAGGACAGAGTGTCAAGTTAATGATAGCCTTCATGCGGCTTCTTAGCTTATTTTGTCTAGTAGTCACTGCTCAATTTTGTAAGGAGTCATTTATGGAGTTAGTGGTGATCCAGTCCAGGGTCATTTGAGTGGTTTTTTTGGAAAAATATCGAGAATATAATTTTTGGTATTTTCTACATCTTAATAAATTGCACTTTTGGAGGCCTTCGGAGCGGAATTAGGGCTCAAAGAAGTTTAAATTACGATAAAATAGCTAAGAGTTATGACCTTGCCAAGGGGAAGATCAAACATTTCCTAATTTTTTAAGTTTTTTTTGAATTTTTTTAATTAGTTTCACCTTCCAGTAGCTTTTTTTGTATTCCAAGGGCAATGTGACCCTTCATATCATATGTAAGCCTATATATTTCAAAAGGAAATGAATAAAAATCAGTTTTTCAGAGGCAATTCACAACTCTCAACGAGTTTGCCTATTTGCAGAAACTCAAGTCTGCTTTGTTTATTTTATTGCATTACAATACCACAGGCTCAGCTCTAGGTATTGTCCAAATTAGTGGTATCAAATCAATTCGCTCATGTATGTCACACCGCACATGGTCAAGTTATCAGAAGTTGGGGTTGAGGACACATGACCCATCAGATTATCTTCCTTTGAGGCGCACTCGATCAAAAATATCAGAACAAGGGGAACATTCAGACCCTTTTAAGGCGATGTTGGAAGAAGCTTTAGCCAAACAACGTGAGGAGATGATGAATTAGTTTTCTTATCTGCTTCAAAGAAATCAACAACCCAATATGGGTGGAGTATCGTTCAGTGGTCACACTCCTTTCAAAGGTAAATTTTGATATTCCAAATTTTGAAGGCAAAATAAATGCAGATGTTGTTGTTGATGATTGGCTATCAAAATTAGAAAGATATATTTCTGTGAATCAATTTTCTAATGGTGAAAAAATAGCATCCACTCTCCTCAAAGCTGAGCATCATGTAAAACAATCATGGGAAAATAGAATGTTGTTTAGAGAAAACCCTGATATAGAATTTGATGAAGCAACTCAAGGTGAACCCTCCTGGGGAGAGTTTGTGGTACATATCAAGGGAGAATATTATCCTGAAAATTCATATGAGGATAAATATATGGAGTGGCAGACGCTTCGCCAGAAGAAGGATCAATTTGTTCAAGATTACACTAATGTGTTCCATGCTCTTTCAGCAAAGCTTGGCATCATGGATACAGAAAAACATTGAATTCTGAAGTATCACAGCGGACTTCATCGCTATATCCAAACAGAGATGGATTTTCTTAATATTGAGACCTTGGGGACTACCTACAAATATGCAGTAAAGATTGAGGAGAAATTCAAACAAAAGGGGAAAAAAATATTTTTCAAATAATAAATCCAAGAATGAAAGTGGCAGCAAATTCATGGGAAAACAACCAACCAAGGATTCTGCTTCACAAGCATCATCATCAACAAACAAGAGTGGAAAGAAGATGTGTGAATTCCATAGAAGCCCAGGACATAACATGAAGGACTGTCGAGCCGCCAAGAAATTGATGACAAGGTTGCAAGAAAAAGAAGTTGAACCTGAACCTGAACCATTCCCTATGGACTCTTTTGAGCAAAGGAGTGATGACCAAGTAATTGAAGCTGACCCCTATGCCACAGTCACTACTGCCGGGATTTTGCCTCGAGAAGATGATGAGCGTTTATTCCACTCACAAATGTGGGTAAACGGCAAGGCCGTCCATTTCATTGTTGATAGTGGAAGTCAAAAGAATATGATCTCTGCTGAGACTGTTAAAAGGCTGAACTTGCGGACCACACCTCATCCACAGCCATATCATGTGGGATGGGTAAGCAATCAAAGCTGAGATATTCAGGTAAATAAGCAATGTCGCTTACCTTATTCTATCAAACCATTCAAAGATGAAGTCATATGTGATGTGGCACCATTGGATGTGTGTGATGTATTGTTGGGGCACCCATATATGTACAAGTGTCATGGTGTATATGAATCTAGACCTCGCAGTGTCACTATCAAACTAGGAGAAAAGAAGCATTGAATACCTGAGGTAAGTCCTACACACCTAGCATCTTTGATTACTGCAAAACAATGTAAGCGTTTAATTGCTCATACTGGAAAATTTGTTCTGTTAATGGTTCAAAATGAGAGAAAGAGGTCAGTTGTAGCCAATACCCATAGCAAAATGGCCACCACTTCCACTCAACAAAAATAGATGGATAAAATATTGTCATCATATGAAGATATTTTTACCTCACCAACAGGGGTACCACTCCACTGTCAAGTCAAGCATTCAATTGA
Organism: Cunninghamia lanceolata; assembly: GCA_027924645.1. Classification (NCBI taxonomy): domain Eukaryota; kingdom Viridiplantae; phylum Streptophyta; class Pinopsida; order Cupressales; family Cupressaceae; genus Cunninghamia; species Cunninghamia lanceolata. The sequence goes on from BSBN01000249.1 coordinate 5,476,618, forward strand.
TCTAATTCCAGGGAAACCATTACCAAATGGGTCACTATATAGGCAATCAATTTTGGAGAATGATGAGATCAAGCGGCAGATCCAAGAGCTGATTCAAAAAGGACATATTCGCCCAAGTGCTTCACCATGTGGTAGCCCAATTGTTCTTGCCAGAAAAAAAGATGGAACATGGCGGCGTTGCATCGATTATAGGGTCCTCAACAAGATCACTGTGAAGAACCGATATCCACTCCCTCACATTGATGACTTGCTGGACCAACTTAGAGGGGCTAATTTTTTCACCAAAATTGACCTGAAATCTGGATACCATCAAGTGCCAATTGAACCAGCAGATGTATGGAAAACTGCCTTCAAATCCAAGGAGGGTTTGTTTGAGTGGTTAGTTATTCCGTTTGGCTTGACTAACGCCCCTGCTACCTTCATGAGAATGATGAATGATGTTTTGAGACCATTCACTAATTCTTTTGTTGTTGTGTACTTGGATGACATCCTCATTTTTAGCAAGACATGGGGTGAGCATTTCTAGCATGTTCAACAAGTACCATCAACCCTACAACAACATCAGCTCTATGCCAACAAAGATAAGTGTTCATTTGGAATGGTAAGTATTCAGTACTTGGGATACATTGTGGACGGCAAGGGTATTCATGTGGATCCTAAAAAGATACAAGTCATCAAAGACTGGCCATCTCCCAAGAATCTCACAGAACTTCGTAGTTTTTTGGGATTGGCTAACTTCTATCGCAGGTTTGTACTTGGATTTTCACATTTAGCATGGCCCATGAATCAGGCACTCAGGGGAGTAGTAAGAGCAAGGTTCTGTTGGACAGAAGCACAAGAAAAAGCATTTACAGAATTGAAAAAAAAGGTTAAATGTTCTGCACCAGTATTGATACTTCCTGATTTGACACAATCTTTTGACATTGAAACAGATGCATCAGATTACGTACTTGGGGCAGTGCTCATGCAACATGGGCATCCAATTGCCTACCATATTGCAACCTTTTCTGATACAGTACAAAGGTAACCTACATATGACAAGGAATTGTATGCCATCGTTCAAGCCTGCAAGCAATGGAAACACTATATCTTGGGGAAGGAGACTATAATCCACATTGATCACAAGCCTCTACAATTCTTACAGACACAAGGAAAGCTGCAAAATGACAAGCATCAAAGATGCGCTGCCTACTTGCAACAGTTTCACCTCAATATTTGCCACAAAAAGGGAAGTAGTAATAAAGTTGCAAACTGCTTGAGTAGACCTCCAATCAAAGCTTTAACAGTAGTACTAGATGCTTGTGGTCACCAAACCACAAAATGGTCTTAGCTATATGCTTTAGATGATGATTTTGTTGATATTTACAATAAGTTAGTAGAAGGTACACCAGTTCCTAACTTTTATTTGCAGGATGGTATTCTCTGTCACATGGGACACATCTGTGTTCCAGCTAAGGAGCGACAAAAGATGATATGGGAGGCACACTATAGCCGTGTTGTAGGACACTTTAGAAAGGAGAAAACCATTGATGTACTTCAAAGATATTTCTATTGGCCCAAACTACGACATGATATCACCTTGTACATCCAATCTTGCACAACTTGTGTCATAGCAAATCCTGCCAATCGTAAGCAAGGACTATACACACCTCTTCCTATTCCTGCCAAACCTTGACAATCTGTTTCAATAGATTTCATGTCTAGCCTACCATCCACAAAACGTGGATATGACTGTGTGTATGTGGTGGTAGATAGATTTTCAAAGATGGCTATCCTAGTAGCTTGCAAGAAGGGGATATCTGCACAAGAAACTGCCAAGATTTTCTTTGAAAATGTTTGGGTTTATTTTGGTCTACCACAAAGCATCATTTCTGACAAAGACAGTAGGTTTCTCAACAACTTTTGGACAACACTATGGGATCTAATGGATATGAAATTGACCAAGTCTACTGCATTCCATCCGCAGATGGATGGACAAACTAAGGTAGTGAACCACATGATTCTTCATATTTTGCGAATGTACCACTCCAAACATCCTCACACTTGGGATGAGAGTCTACCATATGTGCAGCATAGCTACAATCGTGCCTTGCATGGTTCCACAGGGCATAGTCCTTTTGAAGTGTGTCTTGGGTATCAACCATTGGCTCCTATTGATGTGGTAATGCCAGTCATTTCAAATGCTTCCTCATCACATGTTGAAAAGGAAGTAGATAAGGCAACCAAGTTTGTTGAGAAAATCTGCCATAGCCATAAGCAAGTTCAGGAGATATTGCAGCATACTAGCCAGAAATATAAGGACAGGCATGATCAGCATCATATACCTCATCAATTCAATGTTGGAGATAAGGTATGGCTTCACTTTCAAAAAGAAAGGCTTCAAGGGCCATTCAAGAAACTTCGGCCCATTCGATATGGGTCATATACCATCACAAAGCAAATAGGTGAGAATGCTTTTGAGCTTAACCTGCCATCTTTTCTGGGATTGCTTCCTATTTTCAATGTTGAGTTATTGCGTCCCTACTTTCCACCATTACTGGATACTTCAGAAGTGGTAGAACATATCAGTAGCACAGAATTGAATCCTGACACTATTGCTCCACTCACAACTGATCAGATCACTGATGTCTTGGCCAAGACACTGAAGAAACAACAAATTCCCCCTTTACCGTGTGGTTCAGGCAAGCAGACTTCTTCATCAAGGCAAGTGGTTCACCAGGGATCAAATTGCAAAGTAGTTTCCTCAGTTGTTGCAGACTATAGATGCAATGGGGTTCATTGCCTCTTAAGGGGGAAGCATTGATCTAGTCCAGGGTCATTTGAGTGGTATTTTTGGGAAAATATCTAAAATATAATTTTTGGTATTTTCTACATCTTAGTAAATTACATTTTCAGAGGCCTTCGGAGCGGAATTAGGGCTCAAAGAAGTTTAAATTCTGATAAAATAGCTAAGAGTTATGACCCTACCAAGGGGAAGATCAAACATTTCTTAATTTTTTAAGTTTTTTTGAATTTTTGTAATTAGTTTCACCTTCCAGTAGCTCTTTTTGTATTCCAAGGGCAATGTGACCCTTCATATCACATGTAAGCCTATATATTTCAAAAGGAAATGAATAAAAATCAGTTTTTCGGAGGCAAATCACAATTCTCAATGAGTTTGCCTATTTGCAGAAACTCAAGCCTTCTTTGTTTGTTTTATTGCATTACAATACCACAGGCTTAGCGCTAGGTATTGTCCAGATCAAGTGGTCCTGCCAATATTTTATTTTTCTGCTTATTTTAAGTTATCCTAAGTTGCAACATTTTTACTATATAAATTTTAAAAGAACAAACTATTAATAAAGAACTATTTAGTAATAAAGAAATTTTGGGAGATTAAAAAAAAGAGGGAAGGAAATACATACAGCCACGTGGCATATATTTTATTACGCAGTTGGTGCATAATTTCAACCCTTTTTTCACAGCGTATGTTCAATCCCTAAAATGTCGTTGCTCCATTATAACCACAAGTCTATTTCTATTCTAATTCAAGACCGATTCTTCAATAAATTGAAATTTTCAAATCAAATCTATCCTCAAAATCTCTTAATACCTTCTAAAAATCTAGATCTTTCATTTTGTTGGAATATAGCTCATAACTTTTTAACTCTTTTCAAAAACACATAGATTTCATACTTAATATTTTTTTTGTATGAATTTGAAAGCCTTCTTGAAATCTAGATCCTTCATTTTGCTAAAATATGGCATTTCTTTCTTGAAAAAAAAAATTCAAAACTATTTTTTTTGTTAAATGGCAAAGGTGAGTTTTTGAAAGGGCCCAAACTCTTTTACAAAAGGAGAAAGATAAGACAATGAAGCCCGACGAAACAATATGGAACTAGGAGCACTAAAGCTGCATTACATTAGCAAACAAATAGCAAAGGTACTAAAAGCAAGACTAAATGAGGAAACCACCCACGAACCAAGGGAGAACAACCGAATCAAGACAATTTAAAACCAAAATGCTCTTAGGAGCTTTGGACAATCTCAACCTCAAAACTTTTTTATTCTTTTCAAAAACACAAAGATTTCATAGTCAATAATTTTCTTGTATAAATTTGAAAGAAATGATTTTGGCATAAATTAAGTGTTTAAAAAATTAGCTATTGGATAAATTTGACAATGATTTTGCCATAAATATATGGACAACATACAAGTGAATTCAAGGCACAAATATGGGGACTGCAAATAGGTGAATTCAGGGAACAAATTAAAGACTACATGCAGGAAAATTCAATGCACAAATTAAGACACTACTAACAATTGACTTAAAAACCAACAAACCCGTCTTCTTTTTTTTGATGTGGATTGCTAGTTTGTGCAAATATTCTTATATCAAACACCTTAGGTAGATAAAGAAAACATGACCTGCTCATGAAACTTGAATGAATTCATACAATGACTAACCATAATGACCAATCTCAAACAAACTCATCCAGTTAGTATATTCAGCAGACTTGTCCTTCCATTTCACCAAATATTCCTTGTATTTTTTGCCTCTTGTTTGCTTGATGATCCTGGAATTCATGATGGCTTCAATGTCCTACCTTTCCTTTTTGGTTAGCTATTGCATCCAATCCAAAATTCGGAACTTTAAATCAGCATCATCTTCATTGGGTTGTCTCTTAGTGTAAAAGTATAAGTCTACAACATTGAAGATGAGAGAAATCTTTACTCCGTCTAGCAACTCTATCTCATAAGCATTTGCTAAAAATCTCTTTAATGCACTAAGTGTTCTTATTTTCTTCCATTTTATTTATTGTAGGTCCTTCTCAAAAACCTCTCCTTCCACAAATGGGTGAGAACCAAGTCACCTACCTAAAACTCCACTTCCCTTGTCTTCAAATCAACATATTGCTTGTATTTGGCGGTACTATCTTTGAGTTGTTCTTGCACTTATTTCATGTATTATGTGAAATCTTTTGCTTCAGCACTATGCATGTCCATATCCACCATGTTTGACAACTCAGTTACACCTCTTAGAATATGCCAATACACAATTTGAAAGGGTGTCTTACCAGCATTCCTATTAACTAAATCCTTACATGCAAATTCAACTTGTGCTAGGACTAGATACCAACTTCTTGGTTTGTCTACTACAAGATACCTCAACAAATTCCCAAGGCTTTTATTTGGCCATTAGATTATGGATGGTAAGTTGAACTGAATTATAATTTCATATTCAACTTCTTCCATAAAGTCCTTCAAAAATAACCAACAAATTATCTCTATCCAACACTATGCTCCTTGGTAATCCATGCAAGTGGGCGACTTCTTTGAAAAACAAATATGCTACATTGTAGCATCATTAGCCTCTTACATGCAAAAAAAGAAAGTCATTTTCAAAAACTTGTTAACTATGACCCCAAAAAAAATGGAATCATTCCCTTTTGTGTCCTACGCAAACCTAAGGCAAATTCCACACTAAAATGCTCCCAAGGCCTCTTTGAAATAGGCAATGGCTTATACAAACTGTTGTTTTGACTAATTCCTTTTGCAAGCCAACATATTTTTTACAAGACTCTAACTACCTCTTTACATTTGTTGCCATCTTGGGTGAATAATATATTTGATTCAACTATATAAGAGTCTTGTCAATCCCAAAATATATTGCCAATCCACCACTATATGCATTTTTTTGATCAATTCCATCTCATATAACACTAAGGTACACACAATTATTGTCCTCTAAACAACAAACCTTCTTGCTAAAAAATAGTCTAGCCATAGAATCCTATCTATGCTAACTAGATTCTTGCATGTTGCACATGCTTCTTTAAAATCTACATCTTGATATAGCTCTTTCATGCAATCAAATCCAGCTACCTCTACTTACAACTCATTCAATAGAAAAATTCTTGTACTTGGTGCATCAACCACTCCATTAGGCTTCCCACTCCTAGGCTTGAGCACAAATGTATAACTTTGAAAAAATTGTATCCATTTCATATGATGTTGATTTAACTTATCTTGATGACTATTGATATACTACGAGACTTAATGATCTAAGATGTAAACTCCTAAGGCAACAAATTATGTCACCACTTCTTGAGAGCTTGCACAATGGCTTAAAATTCTTGATCATAACCCAAATATTTCCTCTTAGCATCATTGAGCTTCTCGTTGAAATACACTATAGGTTTCCCCCTTGACCTAAATCTGCATCTATCGCTATCTTACTTGCATCACGGTCAACTTGGAACATCTTGTTTAAGTCCACGGAAATGCAATATGGCCTATTTAATGATCTTTTGTTTCAATATCTCAAAACCTTTTGCACTTCCATTGTCCATACAAATTCTTTCTTATCACCTCAAACAATTTCCATTATTGGAGCACAAATTTCATTGAAATTCTAAAAAAAATTCATGTAAAAACTTGTCAAACCATGAAATTTTGCATCAAAGGTGCATTTCTAAATAGGCCACTCTCTTATGGCTTTTAACCTTTTTATAGATCCATTTTCAACTCATTGTGGGACACAACAAGCCCCAAATAAACCAATTCTTCTTTCATAAAATTTTGTTTTTTTAGATTGACCAACAATTTATGTTCTTTCAACCTTTCTAATACTTGCCTCAAATGCAACATATGTTCTTACATCCTATTGAATATGAGAGTATACAATTGCATACTTACCCAAGAATGGGTTTCAACACTTCATTCATAAGTTGCATTAAGGAACTTGGCACATTGGTTAGCCCAAAACGCATTACTAATAGCTCATACAAAGCCTCCATTGTTTTGAAGGTAGTCTTCCATTAATCACCTTCCCAAATTCAAATTTGATGGTATCCAATTTTCAAATCTATCTTGAAGCAGTACTTAGCTTTGCTTAGACAATCCATGACGTCATCCATACAAGGCAATGGGAATTTGATAATTAATTATAATCTTGTTTATAGCTCAAGAATCAATACACATTTTCCACTCACCACTTTTCTTTGGTGCCAATACTGCTGGTACATGTGAACTAAGGCTCTTATTAATCCTTTGACAAGGAGCTCTTTCACTTGTTGATTTACCTCTTCATTCTCTATTTGAGTCAACCAATACAATACCTTGTTTAGAAGACTTGACCCTAGTATCAAGTCTATGATGATTAATACTTCTTATTGGAGGCAAATCTTTTGGAAGATCATTGTAAATGATTTCCTTGTACTCTTAGAGTAGCTCACTTACTTCCTTCGATACTTCACTTGTCTTTTCCATTGTCCCAACCCCATTAGTTTGGAAATGATAGCATAACATTTCATTGCCCTCTTTGTCATCTTCAAAAACTCTTTAGTTGTTACCAAGAGAACTCTGCAATTGCTGCTCGTTTTATCTTCTTTTTTTCTTCAAGGGACTTGAAGTGTACTTCCCTCCTTTCTTAATAGTGATGGTATTTTCTCTCCCATCATGTATAGCCTTAACGGTCATATTGTCATGGTCTACCTAATAAGATAGCATACATCCATGGGCATGTCATCACACCCTATTTCATCACAATATGAAATTTAATTAAGCATTGTCCATTTACTACGAACCAATGACCCTTATGAAATCATGACACTTTGTAAGGATTTGGATGCACTACTCTTTTCAACCTAGTTTTTTATACCATTTCACTTGACATCAAATTACCAATACTATTGCTATCAATTATCATTATCAACACTTACCTCCTAATATCTTTATAGGTCATAGCCAAGTCTGTCCTACTTTGTCTTTGAAATTCTAGTATGGAGTGAACGGGAGCGGCGGCAAAGGGCAGCGGAGAGCAGGGGAACGGGAGTGGCGACAAAAATGTAGCAACCCCTGCTCAAAGTGATGAGGAATAGCGGATGGCGACGAGGACGATGACAAAGGAGGCTTCTCAGATAACGAGGACGACTAGTTCTCTCCCTGTGAGGAGGTTGAGGATGAGAGTCTCCTTGCCCTTTGGGTGGAGGCTCAGAGTACTATGTCTCGTGCCAAGGCAAAGGCCTCTGGTCAGGTAGTTGGTTGGAACACTCCCAGTGTAAAAGTTGAGGAAGAGAGTCTCTTAGCGCTCTAGTTGGAGGCTTAGAGGACTGTGTCTAATGCTAGGGCTAAGCCCCCTAGTCAGGCAGACAGTGTGGGAGGGCTTTGCAAGGTGCTAAGACGGGGATTTCTTTCCCCCTCGACTGTTGCTGGTTCTTCCCCTATCAGAAATGTTTTGCTTTCTCCGCTAGACAGAGAGCATTTGAATGGTGTGGTTTCTAAAGAGCCCCACCCAGCGGGGTCTAGTGTTGAGGAGGATCCCTAGAGATTGGTGGCTTCTCCTCCTTCAGAGGCTGTCCCTGGGGTTACTGCAGTTTCTAGTGCCCCTCCCTTATTCCCAGATTCTTCTAGTGCTTCTGTTGAGGGGTGAATTTTCATCCCTGATTCAATTTTAGATAAATCTTCCAACAGATGGACTAAATCCCTAGTTGGGAAATTTCTGGGTTACAGGCTAAATGTTACTGTTGTTAGGACTTGGATTGTAAGAAAATAGAAATTAAGTGGCCCTCTAAAAATCACAGAGATGATGAAGGGTTTCTTCATGTTCTACTTCTCGCTTGATGAAGATAGATTGCAAATCCTTAAGAGTGGTATGCGGTTGTTAGGTAGATTTTGCTTGTCTCTCAAGAGCTGGGAGCCAGAGTTGGACCTTGGAAAAGTTTTATTTGATAGGGTGCATGTTTGGATAAATCTCCCAAGGTTACTGTTAGTGTAGGTTTTTAATTCTTTTTATAAGGTTTTTCCTACACATTTATTTAAGCTTGCTTAGGTTAATAAAGCATGTTTAATAGGTGAGAGGATTATGAGGTGTCACCTTCCTACATGTGAGCATCCATTAGCTACTTAGGAAGATACTTTGCTATCTTTAATCCAATAGATAGTTGCTCCGCATTGGTCGGTGTTGCCACCTCTTCCCTCTCCCTGGTCTATATAAGCATGCTCCCTAGCTTGTATTTTCATCCATGTTGAATGCATAGTATTGTTACTCTGTTATTCTCTTGTGTTGAGCTCTTATTACATTTGCATCTCATCAACTTTTGCATGTCTCTCGAAATCGCTGGTTTGCTTTCATTTGCATTTCAGTTTATGTAGCTTAGATCTCTCTTACAAATTCTGGTTTTCAATCTTATTCAAGATTTCTAACATGGTATCAAAGCAATAGTTTGAGAGTTTTGAGTTCATTTAATTTCTGATTGAGAGATTGAGTTATGTAAGATCTTGTCAATCCCATATGCTCTTCTCTTGTGTTTTATAACAATCTAGAGAATCAGAAAGGATATAATAAGACCCATTAACCCCTTTATTTTTGCATGCGATTTTTGTAAGATCTAGGTGATTGCAGCATTTCTGATCACATTGACAGCATTTTTGGTTATTCCAAAGTCAGAAATGGCTTTCGTTTCATCTGATTTGGAGATCATGTGAAAAAGTTGCAAATGGGGGTTTGAAGCTCATATTTTGTAAAGCATCTTTCAAACGGGATTATTTCAAGCCAAAAGAACATTTCCATTGTTTCTGGAAGGCCCCAAAACCCCCATTTTCATATAAGGTTCGTGCAGATCTAACACCGGAGGCTCTGCATGTCATTTTTTCCTTGTTGGAGGCATTTTTTCCACTAGGGCCACATCCTCTGCAAATGATAAAGAAAAACACCTTCTGGGTTTTGTTCGTTGCATCGAAAAACTATCTGGGTATCAGATAGTTTTTCCATGCAGTCAATAAATCATGCAGAAATTGCATCAGAAAGCTTCAGTTGGACCCCTCACCATTGTGGTTTTCATTTTTACCACTAATCTTCAAACGGCTCGTTCTCAGCCATATGGAGGTATTTTTCAGTGAAACATTTTTTGAAAATGGTTAGAATTTCATGCTTTTTATAGTGGTAAAATTGGTTTTTTCTCAAATGATCCCATTTTTCCAGAATTTAAGTTCTCTCATCAGATCTGAAGGATAGTCCTCGTGTTTTGAACTTCAAACTGCTATAACTTTCTCATATGATCTCGTATCGAGGTCATTCTTATTTTGAAAGTGGATATTTTTTCGAGTACTACACTTTTATGTAGGTTTGAAGTTATCATTCAGAGATTATTTTGTACCTTCAGTATTTGGGTCCATTTTTGGACATTTGTATAACCCTGGAAAACAACTCCAACATTGTAAACGCACTGATCTATAAAGTGCCAAAACATATTTTATTGGGGGGAGGTCCTTTGATTGAGAAAAAAGGGGGGTGTCTTGAGTGTGTTCTTTCTTCATTGCCTTTGAGCTCTCTTTCCTACACAACAACAATCTTTACTTTTGCATTAAAATGGATTAATTAATAGTGCCTATACTCACACCCTATAACTACTATGAGTGGAAGTACAAAATGGCAATCTATCTTAAGAAACTAGGGTTGTTTAGAGTAACTATGGGTCTTGAAACTGAACCTACAATAGATGCAGATAAGCCTAAATGGTTTAACAAATTGGATGAAGCTTTTGGAACCTTATGTATGTTTGTATCTCTGGATTTGCTTTTTCATATTGAGTCTACAACAACACCAAATGATGTATGAACCACCTTGGAAAATCTCTTTGGTACACAAGATGAAATAAGAGAACAGCTACTGGAGAATGAGCTAATAGGGTTAAATCCTTGTAATTTTGATACAATTCAGGATTTCTTCACCAAACTAAAGGCTTTAAGATTGCAATTAAACCAATGTGGGATAGAGAAGAAAGATAGTCAATTAATTCTTAGCATTCTTTCTAAACTTGGTTCCAATCACTCTGTGTTTGTTTCTACATTCTATGCCACTAAAAGTGCCTTATGAACCACATATAAGATGCCTTCTTTAGATGATTTTGCAAATGAACTCACTAAAGAATAAGACAAGTTGGTTCAAATAGGTACAATTAAGCCCTCTAAATCTCATGCCTTGGCTGCAAATCAAGGCACTAAAGATCAAAAAGGGTGGTAAGCAAGATAAGAAACAAAAGAACCAAGGAGAAAAAAAGCAAGAACAGAAGCAAGTTGCTCCAAACAGAACTAATAATGCCTCTTCTTCAAAAGGCGACAAGCCCAAGAAGGAGAAAACTCAATGTTCCTATTGTAAGAAACTTGATCACGATGAGTGTAAGTGTCTAAAGAGGCAGATTGATCATCTGACTCATCTTCTAGAAAAGAATAACATCAAGGTGCCTAATTCTATCAAACAGTGTTCATCTCAAGAATCTTCAAAGGACACATATAAAAGTAAGGGGAAAGGAAAGGGCAAGGCCCTAGCTGTTGTTGCATCATAGCCAAATTCCTGGATCATTGACTTGGGTGCTTCGCACCACATGGCTTCATCACAAGGTAGTTTTGCCTCCTTAGAGTCATGTTCTTTGCCATCTATTCTATTGGGTGATGATACTCCTGTATAGGTACAAGGGAGAGGGTGTGTTGATGTAGGGGATGGCACATTTCATGATGTTCTTTGTGTGCCCTCATTGTCAACTAATCTCCTATCTATTTATCAAATCACTCACACTAGCTCAAGCAAGCAGGTTGAGTTCACTCCAGACACAGTGGTAATCAGTGAGATGCACAATGGGTCTACAATTGTTGTGGGGAAGGTTGATCATCAATCTAGACTGTATCACTTTTCTCACTTTGTTCCTAATTCTCCTTCACTTGCATTGCTCACTCACTCAGATGAGGAGAGCAGTTTGTGGCATCAACGGTTTGCCCACTTGAACTACCATTACTTGTAGCAACTCAGTCAACAGGACATGGTTTCAAGGTTGCCTTCTATTCAGTTTTCTGATGGAGTTTGCCAAGGATGCATTCTTGGTAAGCATCCTAAAGAAAAATTTGATAAAGGTAAAGCATGGAAGGCCAGACAACTTTTGGAGTTAGTACATAGTGACCTAATGGGTCCATTGCCACATCCTTCTTTCAGCAGGGCTAGATATGTCTTGACATTTATTGATGATCTTTCTAGATACACATGGGTATATTTTCTCAAACAAAAGTCTGAGGTCTTTGAGTCTTTTCAAGACTTTAAAGCTTCTGCAGAGAAACAGTCTGAGAAGGCCATCAAGATTTTGCGTACTGACAATGGTAGGGAGTATGTCAATCAGAGGTTTGGGCAGTCTTGTGCCGCAAAGGGTATTGATCTTCGTCACACAGTTCCCTACAGTCCACAGCAGAATGGTGTCGCAGAGCGAAAGAATAGGTCCTTGAAAGAGATGGCTACTTATATGATTCATTCCAAATCTTTGGCTCCTCAGAGTATTGAGCGGAGGCCATCAACTGTGCGTGTTATATCTAGAATCGGGTTTCTCATTGAGTTGTGAAGGGGGTCACTCCTTTTCAAGATTGGACTCGTTGGAAGCCCATAGTGAAGCACTTTCAAGTGTTTGGATCTCTTGCATGGGCCCACATTCCAACAAAGAAACACAAGGCTTTGGATCTACAAAGCAAGCCTTGCATATTTGTTGGGTATCCAGATGGTGTCAAAGGCTATAGGCTTCTTCATCCCACTACACATGAGTTGTTGATTGAGAGGAGTGTTCGGTTTGAGGAGGATGCTTCCATATCTTCCAACACTTCTCTTTCTTCTATCACTTTGGAGACACAATGACATGATAATAGTTCTTCCGAGGATCTTAATCCTCCTACACCACATGGGGAGTCTTCTTCCTCCACTTCAGATGGCGAAGATGACGCTGAGGTCATTTCCTCCTCTTCGAGTCAACATTCAGAGGATGATGATTCTCCTCCAGGTTCTCCAGCTATTGGGCCTCTTTGGGCTCGTCAGACTTTGGAGTTAGCAGGTGATTGGGTTGGTGATCCTTCAAATGCGAGAAGAACAAGGTCAAAGTTCAAGCAAGCTCCTCATCTCTTCTTTGCTTCAGCTTCTGATCCACAATCCTTCAGGGAAGCTTCTGGTGTCCCCAAGTGAGATGTTGCTATGCAGGAAGAGTTCAGTTCCTTGGGAAGAAAAATTGTCCGATGTAAGTGGATCTATCAAACAAAATTTGTTGCAGATGGGTCGGACGATAAACATAAGGTTCGCCTAGTCGCAAAAGGATTCTCCCAAGTTCCTGGGATTGACTACTCTGAGACTTTTGCGTCGGTTGCCAAGATGAATTCAATCCGACTTGTCCTTGCCATTGGTGCAGCCCATCGCTAGGAATATCATCAGATGGATGTGAAGAGTGCTTTTCTTCACAGTGACCTTCAGGAGGAGATATATATGGAGCAGCCACAAGGGTTTGTCCAGGATCCTTCACTTGTATGCCAACCTCAGAATTCTCTCTATTGTTTTAAATAGGCCCCTCGAGCCTGGTATGCCAAGATGGACTCCTTCCTTCTATCAGTTGGATTCACTCGGTGCCATTCTGATCCGAACGTCTACATTTTGCAGCAAGATGAAACTCTCACTTTCCTTGTTCTCTATGTTGATGACTTGTTAATTACAGGGAGTTCCTCATCCACCATCAAGGTAGTGAAAAATGCCCTTCATGATCGGTTTCTGATGTCTGACTTGGCTCTTCTTCATTACTTCTTGGGCATTGAGATTACACAGTCTTCGGCTGGCATCTTTCTTTCTCAGCCCAAGTATGCTCTTGATATGCTTTCCAGATTTCTCATGGCTGACTGTAAGCTTGCGCTGACTCCATTTCTTTCAGGGGTCAAACTTGAGGCTTCTTGTTCTTCACCTTTGGTAGATGCTACCTTGTATCGCCAATTGGTTGGGAGTCTCTTATACTTGACTCACATGAGCACTAATATTTCATATGTCATGGGCCTGGTCTCTAGGTTCATGCAAGAGCCACATGAGCTGCATTGGAAGGCAACTAAGCGGATTCTTCACTATGTACAGGGCACTCACAGTTATGGGATTCATTATGCAACGGGCATGGATATTGACTTGGTGGGATACACAGATTCAGATTGGGCGGGTGATTCTCAGGATCGCAAGTCTACTTCAGGGTATTGCTTCTCTCTTGGTTCTAGTCCGATTTCTTGGTCGAGCAAAAAGCAATCTGCTATTGCTCTTTCATCTACAAACGCTGAGTATCGAGGAGCAGTTAATGTTGTTACTGAGGCCATTTGGCTTCAACACATTCTCACTGAGTTTGGCATTTCCTTCAGGAAGCCTACAGTCATCTTTTGTGACAACCAAAGTGCTATCCAGATCTCTCGCAATCTAGTCCATCATCAACGAACCAAACACATTGAGATTCATATGCACTACATTCGGGAGCTGATTCATGAGCAGGTTCTTGATCTTCAGTATTGTCCGACCTCAGATCAGACTACAAATATCTTCACCAAACCCTTCACTGAGAGCAAGTTCATTCATTTGCGAGCTTTGCTTGGGGTGCGGCAGGTGTCCTCCATGGCGGGGGCTTCTTAGCTCCTTTCATTCTCTCTATTCTGGGGGGGGGCGTACTCTCTTTTGTGGGGGAATTCATTGTACATAGGTACCTCATCAGGCTTCATTTGTCAGGACCCATCTCTTTACCCACCTAAGCTTCGCTTAAGGGGGGTGTTAGTGTAGGTTTTTTATTCCTTTTATAAAGTTTTTTCTACACATTTATTTAAGCTTGCTTAGGTTAATAAAGCATGTTTTCTTAGGTGAGGATTATGAGGTGTCACCTTCCTACATGTGAGCATCCATTAGCTATCTTGGGAAGATACTTTGCTATCTTTAGTCTGATAGATGGTTGCTCCTCATTGGTCGGTGTTGCCACCTCCTCCCTCTCCCTGGTCTATATAAGCATGCTCCCTAGCTTGTATTTTCATCCATGTTGAATGCGTAGTATTGTTACTCTGCTATTCTCATGTTAAGCTCTCATCGACTTTTGCATGTCTCTCAAAATCGATGGTTTGCTTTCATTTGCATTTTAGTTTATGTAGCTTAGATCTCTCTTACAGATTCTGTTTTCAATCTTATTCAAGATTTCTAACAGTTACCTCTTGAATACTGGGATGAGGAAGTATGGGCAGCCATTGTTGGTTCCATGGGGGATCTCATTAATGTTGATGAGATGACTAAATACAGAAAAAGATTTACCCATGCTAGACTGTGTCAATACTATTATTGACAAGGTGCTCCCTTCTTGTATGCTTTCTTCAAGATTGGGTAACTAGATGCAGAATATCACCTACGAGGAATCTCGAGTGATGTATCTTAATTGCCACAAGTCAGGACATGCTTCTGTAGGTTGCGGGGTTTCTGATTAGCAAGACAAAAACATGGTTAAAACTAATTCTAAGGTTTGGAGGGCTCCTTCAGCTACAGAAGTCAGGCAGGAGCAATGTTTACAGGAAAGTGACAATGGAGAGCCCACTGATGTTGAGTCTTCCTCTAAAAAGCAACGCACTATCCCTTCTATGCTGGTGAGTAGTGGGATTTTTTCAAAAACTTTTGGTATTGTTTTAGGATCTGAAACTAAACAAATCTCTTTAATGAAGTTTGGGTTCAAACCACTTTGAGTGGTTCTTTAGTGTTGGTTTGCCTGGTGCCTTTCTCACCCCCTGCGTGGGGTACTGCGGCTGGTCTTTTGTCTGTTCTCTTGTGTTCCTCTTTTGTGTCAGGCTTGGTCCTTCTGGTGAGTTTTGTTGTTGGCTAGTCTCATGTCCTGTGAGATTTGCAGCAGCTGGTTCTATTGGTGCTCTCTTTGCTGTTTAGGTTAGGTTTTCTCCTTGTGTGGCTTGGTTCTTTTGCCTTTTTGGCTTTTTGTAATGGGTTCGGGCCCTTCCCGATTATCTTTATCAAAACACTTACCTCCTAATTTGCAAATGGGTTTTGAACGGACTTTTTCTTTGCTCTAATTTTCTTCTCAAATGCTAGTAAGATCTTACTCAACATGAAGTTCTCTCCTTGCTCAAGGTCCTCAATTAGATTTGAGGACTCCATTGATTCCTCTTTAGCTTGTACCACTTGTGTGATTGCCTCCTCTCTTCTTATGCTACTATCATTTACTATCATTTTGAATGTGAAGGCACTCAAAGGCCCTATGTCAGGCTTGTCTGTATCAAAAACAAGTATCTGTAAATGATCTCCCTCTTCATCTACCATATTTTCCTCCTCTAGATGTTCAATTTTGGTCTTCTAAGGTACTCGACTCACCTCCTTGTCAATTTTGATCTCTTACAATACCTTGTTGATTTCTACCTCTATTGAATCTTCCTCTACCGCTTATTGTACTTGGTTGTTTTCTAGAGAAATTCTCCTCAATCTGTAAGGCATATTGATATGCCTCATCCACAATACTTGCCTTGACTATAGTTAGTTCATCTTGGAACTAAATCTTAGTCTACTGAGATATCTAGCAACTGCTTGCTCCTCTTCTTCCTAGATATTTGTTATGATTTGTAAACATAAAAAAATTTCATTGTACTCTTGCACATACAACTCCTTTTGTCTCATATTTTGAAATTGTTTAAACAAATTTTATTGATAGTTTGAGGGCAAAGACTTGGCCTTAAGATGCTTTAGCATTTTAGGCCTTAACCTTGCCTTGTCTGCTTCAAGATTATTGAAGATTGTCCCACCATAGAGTAGCATGTGACTTCTTTTTGTGACATCAAACTTCACTCTACTATCATCTCCCTCCAAGTTCTCCATGTCAAAATACCTCTCAAGCTCCTTCGCCCAATCTACAAAATTACATTTTCTTCTTCAAGATTGTTGAAGTTATCCCACCACAAAGCAACATGTGACTTCATTTTGATGACAACAAACTTGACCCTTCTAGGACCATCTTCCTCCAAGTTCTCCATAGTAAAATACTTCTCAAGCTCCTTAACCAAGTCTAAAAAGAGATCCAGGGTAACTCACCTTTAAAGCTTAACACATATGGCTTCACCTTGGCCCCTAGTTGTAGCTTGAATTAATCTTTCCATAGGATCATGTGCCCCATTGAGAGCAGCTTGTGCCTCAAATTCTTCATGTGGTAGTCTAACCTTAAGGCCATCATTCTCCTCGGCAATTCTCCATTTGGGTTTTCTCCTTGCCCCTGTTTCATTACCCATTGCTCAACCTAGCTCTGATACCAAACTCATGCAATCAAGGTTGAAGTATCAAAATAATGACAACCATACCCTGCAGCTGAAACAACTTAACAATAACTATTAGAAACAAACTAAGATGCTTAATATTCATTTAAGAAAAAGAAATGACATTTTTTTTTTCCTTTTAAAAGACATTCAAACAAAGCTTGCAATGAACAAAAGGCTAACTATTAGAAACAAACTCAGATGCTTAATATTCATTTAAGAAAAAGAAATGACATTTTTTTCCCTTTTAAAAGACATTCAAACAAAGCTTGCAATGAATAAAAGGCTAAAGCCAAGAAAAAGAATCATGATGATAGTTTACTATGTTCCGCGGTGTTTCAGGGACGGGGGCGGGGACGGTAGGGGATGCGTTTCAGCGACGGCAGTCCGAGGACCATTTTTTGGGAATGGCGAGGGGACGGCAATATATACAAATTTTTCATATATATGAATTTTTCAAAATATTATATATATATATATAGAGAGAGAGAGAGAGAGAGAGAGACACTCAAATTTCTACAAGTTAATGGACAGCAATATAAGACTATAAGCTCAATAACTACAATAAATATTAACAGTAGCATAACAGCAATAAAATTAGTCATGATAGCAATATAATGGCAGTAATTTTAATCATGACAGCAGTATAACAACAATAAAATTTAATCAATATGACAGCAATTTAATCATGACAACAATATAACAGTAATTTTAATCATGACAGCAATATAACGGGCAATATTTCCTTGCCAGTTGTGAGTTTTTTTTCTCTAAACATTATAAAATGTATGTTTGATTTTGGGGATCGCGACGGGGACGCGGGGACTGGGACGGGGGGACGGGGGTCTCAAGGCAGGGGACACGTCCCCGTGGACAGTTTGACAATTCTGCAAACCTTTGATTGCCGAAATTACTCCAACTAGAATGCAATCTACTAAGGAAGAAAGAAAACATTAACTCTTATTCAATTATTTTGTCAAAAGCCAAGAAAAAGAATCATGATGATAGTTTTGACAATTCTTCAAAGCTCTGAATGCCAAACTAATCTAACTAGAATGCAATCTACTAAGCAAGAAAGAAAACACTTCAACTCTTCAATTATTTTGTCAAACAGTTAGCCTCAATTTGGATGATTAAAATCTAACCAACAATATATTGTTATTCTAAATTCAAAAATATTCTTCAATAAAACGAAAAACCTTGACCGAATCTATCCTCAATTTCTCTTAGAACCTTCCCAAACTCTAAATCCTTTATTTTGATGGATATGACTTTTCTTTCTACTAAACAAAATGAGAACTTTTTCTTTTAAAAAAATACATAAATTTCATGCTTAATATTTTTCTTGTATAAAACTGGAAGAAATTATTGTAGCACATATTAAGGGACTGCAAAAATTAGCCCTTAGGTGAATCTGGCAGTGATTCTTTTTCTTTTCAAAAATACATAAATTTCATGCTTAATATTTTTCTTGTATAAAACTGGAAGAAATGATTGTAGCATAAATGAAGGGACTGAAAAAAATAGCCCTTGAGTAAATCTTGCAGTGATTCTGGCATTAATTTAGAGATAGTTGATGGGTGAATGCAAGGCACAAATTAAGGGACTGCAGATAGGTGAATTCTGGTAACAAATTAAGGACTGCAGACAGTTGAATTCAGAACACAAATTCAGAGACTGCTGACTGCTGAATTATTAAAACCAAGACTTTCTTCTTTTTTTTTTGACGTGGATTGCTAGTTTGCCCAGATGCTCCTGCATCAAGAACACGTGTTCCAATATTGCAGAGAATAAGTCAGTTGATCACAAGTCCAACTACTCTTAATGCTCAGACCAACTAACCAGAGGTGAATGCAATGATTTGTCTTTATCAAAACTATTGAATCCATTGTTTTCAGATAACGAAAATATGATATATAGCTTACACAGGTCAGCAATGATTGTCTGAGCAGCAGTAAACTTAAAAAGCTAAAAAAATATCTTTAGCTAACAGAAATGTAAACAAGTTTATTTAATCAGAATCCAACTACTTGAGTATTTCCTGTACTTTAAAATGTTGAATCTTCTTAGTTCTACCCTTGCAATCTTCTTAATGTGAAAATCTAATATAAACAATCCAATTACTCTGGTACTCTGTTCCACACTGTTAAAACCTTACCCTAATAATCTTCTTAATGTGAAAGTCAGAAGAATCACCCTCTGCAAAAAATTCCAAAATGAATGAATTACTAAGAATTGTTCTCTTTTATCAAGTCATGATACTCACGAGGTACAAATAACTTTTTCATTTGCTTCTCTTCTCCAAAAATTCTAGTTAAATTTCTAAGGGAACCAATAAAATGATGATGAAACATAGAGTGTGATCCGAAATGTTGATGCAAACAAAACATACAGTTCTTTCCAAAATTTCTCACTTGATCGCATGGACTGTGAAAACCTTGTATTCTTAAATGATAGAACAATTTCTATCAAGAAAAACATACCACGTCTATAGCTAATATCGGAATGTCTTGATGTAGCTTAGAGCAGGGACAACCTCCATGCCTTATCAGTAAATGCTTAACCTAGAAGCGCTCAATAAAAGGCGGAAGATGAAAAAAATAAACTAATGATATTAATATATCATGGCCTTCATAAAATGAATGGCTTGCATCGAATGGGTCTCCATAAATCCAAAACAAGATCACGAGGTTCTCAATTTACAGAAAGGAAAGGATGACGTGAAAAGAGGAAGAACTAAGAATATTTTGCTAGTCATAAAACGAATTCAAGCAATGAATTGCCCTCTAAACAACAAGCTGAGATAGAAATATCTGGTTAACAACAAAAACTTCCTCCACTCACCATGACCACAAAGGACAATCAAAAATCAAATTCACAGGACAAGCTTGAAATTTAGATTTAATTACTTCTTGAATTTAAACATTGTAATGTCCAAGTGTTTAAACAACATTTGCCTTGTAAGGCAGGGGTAGTGAATCTCCTGTGCAACTCTACCACTTTAAAAAAAACTGGACAAGAAACTCCAGTGGCAAATAAAGAGGCAACCCATTCTCATCCTTTGGTGGTTGTTATGGCACCTGAATTAAAACAAAAATTCAGACGCCCAATATTGTTGATACAACTCTCTCTATGTTGTTTTGCTAGCAAGCAATCAACATCCTGCAATAACAACACAACTCATATTCAATTTTCTGCAAAATACAACACATCTATCTTCAATCTACCTAACACTTCAATATTTGAGAATCGCATGCCTATCACGATTCATTTAACATATTTTGCATGGGTAATTGTCAGAGCCCGGTCTATTCTGCATAAATTAAAAAAATAAAGACTTTCAATATCTCAACTTGTGTACTGGCCTTGTGAGTTTCAGTTGCAATCGAATACAAACAAAATGGGTAGAGCCCATCCAGAGGAAAAATTGAACCACATTAACAGTGAAACATCTGCAAACCTGTTAGAATGAATTGGCACCTTTAGTCTAGTCCCTAAGCAAAGAATTTTTTTGATTTCTTCAAAAATTTGCAAGTAGTCACAAATTCTGGTATATGTTGGAATGGATAGACGTAATCGATACAATGTATTTCTTTCTGCATCCTTGGCACATCCATGTCATTTTTCATGCCTAGAATAGGTTTGAAATTTTGACTGCCATTCCTCCTTATATTCACTCTCCTCTCCTAGAATTGAGCTATATAAGGAGATCACTTGCTCAGGGCTTCAATCCTCCTAGACTCAAGACACCATCCTACTTGAAAAATTGAACCACATTAACAGGTTTGAAATTTTGACTGCTATTCCTCCTTATATTCACTCCCCTCTCCTAGAACTGAGATATATAAGGAGATCACTTGCTCAGGGCTTCAATCGTCCTAGACTCAAGACACCATCTATCCCATTAAAAACCGAGGAGATAGGTTTGAGCCAAATAATTAGACGACAATTAGCAACATTTATGCCTCAATACTACACATGAAATTTTTCAATATTTGAAGAGATTTCCAAACTGTTGACGGTGAGTTCACTTCAGACTATATTACCTAGTAGCCTCATCAATAGCATTACAATTTTTTTCCTGCTTTTAGACTTCAAGAACGCCTTTGATATTGTATCAAGATATTTGCATTTTCAAAAACTTGTGTGATACTAATTTCCTATTTCTTTCATTTGTTGCCATCATTACACATTTTTACACTTCATGCTATTAGGAGAAAGGGCCTGGTTGTTGAGCATGGACCAATAGTTGTGATAGAACATGTTGATATTAGTACTAATTTGTTTAAATGAGTGACTACAAGTTGTAGAAGTCTTAGTTTATAGTGCAAGTAATATACAAGAACCAATTGTAAGATGACACATAGGATGTACAACAATTGGCAATGTTATTCACAAGCTTAAGCCCACCTTAGTTTTTTAAGTGTATTTGAACAATGCTAAAGTAAATCGACTCAAAATGTATTTTCCCTCCAATAGAGTACGCCACAAAAATTTAACTTTAAACACATAAATCTATATATATAAATATAAATTTGGACAATTTATATCTTGTCATTTGTATATATAATTTATACAGAATATTACATTGATCCGTAAAATATTAGATCTTGAAAATTTCAAGAATCACAAGTTAATTTCTACTTTTCTACTTGCTTAAACAAATGAGGTTATTCAAGAGGTATGAATATTGCAAGTAAAATCAGAAAAATAAGTGTACAAAACATAAATATAAACACTCACACAACTCCAAGAATTTATCCAGGAAACCCTGCGAGGAGAAAACCAACTTTTGGTGGTGGCAAATACCCTACTAACATATGGAATTAATTTGAAAGGAATAGTACAACAAGTGGAAGTGGCTGCTCTTTACTCTCTTGTCCATCTCCTACAAGTTCCAACTCACAAACAACTGAACTTGCTTCTAATTATCCTCAAAACAATACTCAACTCCATCCTCTCATACCAAACACTTCTATTTATACTTTTTTGAATGCTCAAGCTTCCCTTGGGTCCAAGAAGAAACCTATGGAAGATAGAACTACAAAGGACGTCATTTCATTTTGAATTCTATATTTGAACAGTCGTCAGAGGTCACTTCCACAAGTGCAGGATCAATCCCTCAAAGGCAGATCTGAACCTACACAGATCTGATCTCTGCAGTCGCAGAACTCAACCAAACCCACAGAAATGAACATGTACCTTTTGCAGGTCCAATTTTTCTCACTTGTTCTGATCTCTATCTGATTTCCAAATCCATCTTACTATTCAAATTTTAATTACTTGATCCTTATGGATCACACCTACCTTCTTAGGAGGCTTTCGGTCCCACAAAAGCTTAATGACACACTATGCAGGGGAAGTGTTCTTCCAGCCTTTCTTTAGAATACCATTTTACTTGTCTAACCTTCTGATCTTTGAGTCCTATTTTCCATGATTCTTGGACTCTTCCTAGTTTCTCTTGTTTTCTTTTCTAAAATTACATCCTCTATGAGTATGGCTCTTCCTTCCACACCCAAGTCTTCTGAAAGGGTAGCACCTATTCTTCTTCTTCATCGAACATAGAGAGCTCATGAAGCTACAAGTACTCACAATTAACAACTGAGTGCATCATAATTGGGGGAGATCAAGTTTGAAAGCATTTTCACCTATGGCCTCCAAAATAGTTGAAGGTCCATATCTTAGTGGCTTGATTTTCTTTATTTATCCTTAGAGTATTTTTTAACCCAAGGATAGCCAACCTTTGTCTCCCACCTTTAATTTGTGCTACTTACTATGTTTAACATGACTTTATTTGTACAAATTTTGATTTATTTCCAATTGTTCATTTACCTTGAGTTGGATTTGCCTAATGCTGTCAACAAATGCTTTAGCCACCCCTATATTTTGTCCTACTTGCTCTTTTTGCTAATCAAAAGCTACAACAAGTGGACTTGAGGGCAACTACCCCAAACATGCCTCAAATGGTGACTAATTTGTAAAAATATAAATTGCCCTATTATAAGAGTGTTAAATGTAGGGAAGTGACTCATCCCAAGTTCTGGGACACTTATTGTTGTATCCTCTTATGTGTTGCACCAAGGTTCTGCTGACCACCTTTGTTTGTCCATCTATTTGTGGATAAAAGCAATACTCTTTTTGAGCCTTGTATCCATCATGCTCCACAAAGTGGACCAAAATTTACCAACAAATCTTATATCTCTATCTAAGGTAATGGAATTAGGAAGTCCAGAGTGCACCCATACATTAGAAAAGAACAGTTCAGAAACTTCTGTACTTGCGATGGTCTTTTTGCAAGGAGTTAATATACACATTTACTAAAGTTTAAACCTATCAATTACCACAAACAAATAATCAGTGTCCATGTCTACTCATAGGCAGGCAACCTCCTACAAATTCCATAGAGATATTCTTCCATGGCCTTGTGGGGATTGATAGAGGTAATACATTCCTTCCTTTCTTGTCTTAGATTTGCTAGTGCAACACAATTTGCAACTTCTAACAAATTTTGCTACTTCCTACCACATTTTGGACCAAAACACATACCTTTGCAAATGAGCCACTATTTTATCAACACCAAAGTGACCCACTCCTTTAAAGGCATGCGCAACACTGAAGTGGCCCACTACTTTGAAGGTATGTGAAACCATCATTAGAAAAAGTTTTGTGCCTTTGGCACACCTAGTTTTCCTACCTTGTAAAGTAAACCCTATTTGAGATACAAGTCTTAATCGCTTTTTACAACTCCTAGAGTTTGAAGTTCTTTGAACTTCCTCCCAAAGTCTATCATTTACGTAGTCTTCCACATATGCCACTTTTGTAAAAGGCTCTACTTGTGTCACCATAGCCATAACTGAAATTGGTTTAAAAATAGGTGGCCTAGATAGCATATCCACCACCAAATTAGTACTTCCATTTTTTATTTGATCACCAAATCAAATTGTTGCAAAATTCCATCCATTTGTAATGCCTTGCTTCTTGTAATTTATTTTGTGCTTGTAGATATTGTAGAGGTTAATGATCAATGTGCACTATAGTTTTTAGTATTTTACAATTTTTGAATGGCTTGAACTAGTGCATACATTTTTTTTATCTTACACCAAATATCCTCTAATTGTTGAAGTAAAAGCCTCCGAATGGTAATGAACAGATTTACCACCTTGAAGCAAGACGGCACCCATAGCATATTCACTAGCATCGGTTTCTACATCAAAAGCATTCTGCATATTAGGAAGAGCAAGCACAGGGGCATGACTGATTTTACACTCCAGTGTTTCAAAATCTTCATCATGTTCTTTACCCCAATTAAAGCCCCTTCCCATTGATGCAATTTGATGTAAAGGTGAGGCTAAGAAGGAAAACAAAGGAACAAATTTCCTCACGTACTGTGCAGCCCATAAAACTTTTAGCTTCAATAGCACTCTTAGGTGTAGGCCTATTCAAAATTGCTTCTACTTCAGAAGGATATATTCTTAGATCCCCTCCTACCACGTATCCTAGACAATCCAATGATTCCTTTCCAAATTCACATTTCTTATATTATATAGTAGTTGCTTTTCTTATAATTTTTGCAAGACCTATTTTGTGTGGATAAGATGTTCTTCCCATGTAGCACTAAAAATTAGGATATCATCTAAATATACAATCACACAACTATCTATGAAATCCCTTAAGTACATCATTCATGTCTCATTAAAGTTGCTAGTGCATTAGACAAACCAAAAGGAAGCACTAACTGTTCGTAAAGTCCTTCCTTAGTTTTGAATGCAAAGTTCCTTGAATCTTCCTCTTTCATGCACACCTGATGATAACCTAATTTAAAACCCAATTTAGTAAAACATTCTGCATGTTGAAGTTGGTCTAACAAGTCATCTATTCTCGGAGGATATCTATCTTTAGTGGTGATCTTATTTGGTACTCTATAGTCAAAACACATCCTTCAAGAATCATCTTTCTTTCACACCATCATGATAGGCGAACCAAAAAGTGAAGTACTTAGGCATATGACCCCTTTGTTCAAGCAGCTCCTAAAGTTGTTTCTTGGCCTTATTGCTTTCTAGAAGAGTTTGTTGATACAATCGGATGTTTGGTAAAGGAGATTCAAGTAGAAGTTGAATCTCATGCTCCACCTCCCTTCTTGGTGGCACCCCCCTAGGATCATTGCACACTTACTAAAAGATCACAAGACTTCATTCAAGCCTTCCAATTTTGAGTTAGACATGTTAGAAACACCCAACCCATCATCTTTTTTATCTTTCAACAAAAGCAAAACAAAATTGCTTGTTTCCTTGAATTCAATTGATTGTTTTATTAGAGCTTATAGTTACTACCCTTGCCCTACTTTAATGACCTTTGATTATGTATTTGATTCCATACTTGACTATTTTGTATTTGTTAACCCTTTTCATAAAAATTTCAGCCTTAACATATAGTTATGGAGTCCCTAATTCTATGTCAAATGCACAAGAGGAATATCATCTGCATCTACCTCATCTATGTATTATGCATTTACCCTAAACTCAAACCTGCATTTCTTAGTAACCTATATCTCTACACCACCTTTCACCCATACCAATGGGTACGGATAAGGATGTTCATATGTTATTAAACCAAGCCTTTTAACCAAATCTTCTGAAATTAAGTTTCACCATGAACCACGATCTATCAATGCATTAACTCTTGACTTCTTTACTTGGAAATATTCAAGATAAAAAGTTTGTTCATCTCATTAATTTTATCATTTTCTTTAGTGTTGCTAGCTATGCATCTTAGTTTGTCATCTACATCTGAACTATCCTCTATTTCAATTCCTTTTCTTGAATAGTTAACATGTACTTTTTTAGTCCTCTTTTCCTTCATCGTTGTTATTATTTTTAGAACGGTGTTCAGGGTGCAGTTTCCAACACTTAGCATTAGCATTCCTATCAATTTTACAATGACTACAATGATCCTTTGTGTCATTTTCCTTTAGTACAACAATGTTAGCTTCATACGCTTATGATTTTTGTCTTTTTGTTTGGACAACTCACCTTCATACGCCAAGGATACATTTGACAATGAGATATTGGAGAGCAAAATACAAGAAGACAAGTATAAGGTGGTAGAAGAACTCATCCTCTATAAGGATCGTATATACCTTATACCTTATCCCAGGATCAAAAATAAAATAAAAGATTATAAGAACATATCATGATGCCCCATTAGCAAGACATCAAGGCTACTACAAGACATACAAACAAGTGAGAAAGATTCTCGTGGAAGGGAGTTAAAGGAGATATTTTGAAGTATGTTAGGGAATGTATGGTTTGTTAGAGGAACAAGGTAAAGCAAAATTTTCCAGCCGGATTGTTACAACCTTTACCCATCCCAAATCAAAAATGGGAGAGTATATCGATGTATTTCATCACCGGTCTCCCAAAGGTGCAAGGAAAAGATTGTATCTTTGTAGTAGTTGATAGACTCACAAAATATGCTCATTTCTTTGCCATATCTTCCGAGTATAGAGCCCCACAAATCTCCAAGCTCTTCTTTAAAGAGGTGTTTAGATTGCATGCCCAAAAACATTTTAAGTTTATCAACTTATTTTGGCAGGAACTTTTTCGGTTGATAGCTACAGAATTGACTCCAAGCACTAGTTACCACCTCCAAACCGATGGGCAAACAGAAATTGTGAATAAATGGCTTGAAGGGTACCTTCGGAATTATGTTATGAGACAGCAAACAACATGGATCAAATGGCTACATCTCGGAGAGTACTGTTACAATTCCACACATCATATGTCAATAAGGATGTCACCTTTCAAAGCATTATATGGTTATGAAGCTTTGTCAATTGTGGATTTGGATCTCTCAGATAGCAGAGTGCCTGGCGCAAAAGATTTGGTGCAACAAAGTCTAGATATCTTGAATGAACTCAAAGAGAACTTACAGCAGGCCCAAAACCAGCAACAAGTTTATGCCGATCAACATCGTGTGGAAAGAACATTTGAAATAGGAGACCTGGTTTTCCTAAGACTGCAACCCTATAAACAATCCTCCCTTAGAGGAAGTGGTGCAGAAAAACTCATGCCACGTTTTTATGGACCCTATAAGGTTATAAGAAAGATAGGAGAAGTTGCTTATGAATTGGAATTACCCAAGGATAGCCGAATCCATAACGTCTTCCGCATATCTCACCTCAAGAAAGTACTTGGGCAACATATTACACCTTGTCAAGAATTACCCCCACTTGATGACGAGGGAAAACTAATCTTGGAACCGGAGACCATCCTAGACATGAGAGAAAAACGATTAAGGTACAAAGTTATTCCAAAATATTTGGTCAAATGGAAAAATCTACCCATGGAAGATGCTATTTGGGAGGGAGCAAATATTTTTTATCATCCCAATTTGAAATTGCTTGAGGACAAGCAATCTTGGGAAGGGTGGACTGTCATGCCCCCGACTTGTTAGACGAGAGCTTAAATAAAATAAAACCCACCGCTGGCCATAATAAGACAAAGGCCAGCGCTAGGAGACAAAAGGCACTAGAAGACAAAAACAAAAAAGAAACATTAACTAATGTTAACCAAAGGGCAGCAGTGGTTGTACAAAGGCATTGCCTGTGTTAAAGAGGTAGATCCAAAGACCATTGAAGACATAAAGTGATCCGGAAGAAATATATCTTTGGCAGAGATAAATCTGCAAGGAATATATCAGCAGTATATATATATATGCAATAGTTGAATAACAGCAGAGATAATATATATAACAGCAGATTGGAGTAAACTTGAAATCCACCAAGAGTTACACTATATCAACCATCTAACAAATTCCTAAGCAATCCAATTGAATTCAGGGAGATGTTGCAGGTAGGAAGGATGGCCCTTCTGAGTCCACGAGAGATGAAGAGGATGGCCCTCTTATGCTCTCATCAAGTCGGCCAAGGGATGAGAAGGATGGCCCTTCCATGCTCTTGAGCCTAATCAAATAGGATGGCCCTCTTGAGCTTGATCAAGGAGGTTGGCCTTCCAAGGTGGACTGGTAGCTGCAAGTATTCCTAACGAATTCATTATGGGATTGGCTTGAGGGATTGTGTTTAGACGGATTGAATCAAATATTGTTTATGCTATGATGTCTTGATCTCATTATTAATTATGTTATGATGTATTAATATGAATATTAATGATGCTATGATGTGATGAACTGAATATTATAATAATTTCTTGATCTTTAATATATCTAATATCATTTCTAGTGATTATCATTACTTGCAGGTTAAGAAATCGGG
Source organism: Cunninghamia lanceolata (assembly GCA_027924645.1). Taxonomy (NCBI): domain Eukaryota; kingdom Viridiplantae; phylum Streptophyta; class Pinopsida; order Cupressales; family Cupressaceae; genus Cunninghamia; species Cunninghamia lanceolata. The sequence goes on from BSBN01000249.1 coordinate 5,504,969, forward strand.
AATATCCCAAAAAGGGACATTACAACAGGGCACTCCTAAATATTCTTGACAAAGAAGTCGTCTGGGAGAAAGCAAAATTATCCATCTAAAGTTATTGTGGAAAAGCAGAAAGAAGAAACGACAAATTATTATTCAATGGACAATGTGCATGAGTACTTTGTAGGACTGGTGGATGATCTGAAACTGAAAAAAGTCGATAGATGAAGAGTATGTGGTGGATGCAGGAGCTCAAGTGAGTGCTGAGCAAGATTTGGAACTTTGGAAAAAGGTTCTAGGTGATCGTATTAAGGATAAGACACTAATAAAATGAGCTACAGTCAATCTGTTCAAGGGACAGTTGGACAGGAAGATGGAAAATAAATCTAAGTTGATGCAGTGTTGCAAGCCATGAAAAATCCAGGTCAATCTACTCACAATTGAATGTGATGAAAGAGGCATACATCATTGACATGCAAACAGTCTTGTTTGGAGTTAATAATACCTTAGCCATTCAAAGATATGCAATCCTTAGAGTTTAAACAGATGCATTGTTGGAGCAGAGCTCGACTTTCCAGGAGGCACAAACGAGAGAGGCAACCATTCAAAGGGGAAAAGTTAGATGTAATGTGTGCTTGAGCAAGGTGCAAGGTCATGTCACTTTGTATCAACAGTTATTACTTTATACTAAAATAGAATAATTTATAAAGGTGTGTATGAATTAATAGAGTGATAGGTTATTGTTGAGGAGAGAAGTGCATACCTTGCACTTTTCCCCTTTTCTTTATGTTTTTAGGGAGCCTTCTAGAGCTAACCAATTTTACACATGCTTATGTTCTTAAGCAACCTCCAGTCCTAAAAGGAATTGAGTTATGTGTCTAGAGTTGTCTATTTAAAGGAATCATCCTAGTTCATTTTTTATCATCTGTTACATCCCTCTTTTTGGAATCGATTATGCTATTTACTTTCTTGCAAATTTCAGTAATATAATATGTTGTGGACGACATGGAAACTGATGATTTATTATACAAAGTTAGTTCTATGAAATTTTAGAATCTATTGATTATGATCAATGTGATATTGTTGACTAAATGTCCTTTTTATTAAATGAAATGATGTTTTGGATATATTATGCTTTGATTTGGAACATAGGTGCTTTGACCACAAAATTGTATGTGAGATTGTCGTTGCAGGAACAGGTGGACCATGTTCGACAGGAAGAGAAAGTATCTTTGAGAGAGTATAGACTCTGGAAATTAACCATAGGTGTTTGTTACTGAGAACGCCAAATAGGTAGATAAACCTTGAAGCCATCAAATTAGTCTTGTTTTTCGACTGGGATAGTTTAAGACTAGATGTCGACGTCTGAAGATAAGGTGTAACATCCTTTTCGTAAGTCGTCATTTAGAATCTTGGAATCGACAATGTCGTCGTAAGTCCACCAAAGCGAGTCGACTTTTATAGACGATTATTATTTCGTTTATAGGTAATTAAATGAACCTACTTGTGGCGGATTCGTGAATCACGTCTCGTAGTCGAAAGATGTGAGAAGTCGGCTTTGTGCGTCTAACGATGTAGGAAACTTGTTTGCGTTACGCTCAATCCGTCATGATTGTCGTAAAACGCGTCGAACTTGTGTTGTGAATTATTCTTTTTGGAGATCGACGAATGTCGATTTTGAAGCCATAGCGTGTAATAAATTGTTTTGGTTACTGTTGGGAATGAGTCTTTTTCTTCTAGCTTTGACCGCGAGATATTATCGATCTAACCTTGAGTTTCCTTATTAAGTTGGTCTTTATCTCTTTTCTTTTTGAACCAAAACGATGCTCTAGACATTTCTTAACCGCCGCCTTGTCGAGCTTAACCCCACAATTCAGCTTTTAGTTGCTCTTGGAGAATTAGATGCCTTATGTTCGAGTGAGGGCGAGGTTGTTATATCCATTTTCAAGCCACGTCGCCATTGGAGCCTCCATCTTTTTAGTGGTCATGATAAGTGGGAAGTCGGGTAAAAAGATAGTTATGCCGACCCTTGTGGATAGGCATGTAACGGTTTTTGGTCTCATTACACTATCTTCCATCACCGTGGCGCGAGAGAGAGGTGGATAAGCGGTTGTGATAGGGTGTAACTGTTTAATTATGGCAGATGCTCCTTCATCGCGGGTGGTGCAAAAGCATCGGGTTGCTGTGGTTTAGAAACCAAAGGAAAACGCAGTTGTGGAGAGCTTTTTGCTGCGCTGTGCTAGGGAGGAGTTATGCGGTGTGGAGAATTTAGTGGAACGGCAGATGAAGGTTGTTAACTTCTTCATCATGGGGAAGGTGGTAGTTTTTAGAGATCGGAAAACAAGAGTTAAAGGAGATATTCCATCGACGAGGGAGAGGGAGAGTTAATGAGTAGTCTGTCGTTGTTTAGAATTTGAAACGGCAGAAATAACCATGGGATCCTCTTCGTCGTGGTCGGGCAGGAAGTTATACGGTTGAAACTTAGGTGTAACTGTGAGTTTAAGGCCATTTTACTCCTTGTTAGTGGGCAGGAGATAGGAGTTGGGGGAGGTTGTCGTTGTATAGAAACAAAATCTGCAGAGAGTCACCGAGAGTGGGAGCTTGACTGTGCACGACAAAAGATTAGTGAGCGTTTTTAGAATTGGCAAAAAAAACGGCAGAGAGGGGATTGATCAAGGTTCTTTTAGCATTCGATGTGCTGGACTAGCAGGGGAGATTGTGTTTAGAAGTCCGGAGGAGGCACGCCTTGCCAGAGGAGAACGTGGAACTTGCCACAACAGTCTTCAACTCTGTCGACAGGTTCATTTCCCATTCTCTTCTTTTTCACAGCTTAGACCAGTAAGTGTGTCTCATCTATGCAAGGATAAATACGTTTACAATGTATAGAATATGATGACAATGTCTTCTATTGCGATTTCTGTGTGAGGTTTATCCATAAAATGGTATCATTGCTGTGTTTTGATATTCGAAAACTTCGAAATAGTAACATTGCTGTCCTTTAGAATACGTGAACTCAGAACTGTATCATTGCTTGTCATGAACGACACCTTATGATGAAAGAACACAGTTCTCTAATGAACACACATCTAGGAATGAACACTATATGATGCAAAATGTAAACTACATTCTTCAAATGATTGGCAATGACGTATGTTTAAAGAGTTTTCTTTAAGACGGTATTATCAACTCAAAACTGCCTTTGGTGCACTTGAAACGATAGCTCCATAGCGAGAAAACACATTGCTCCACGTGCATGTCGTGTAGGAGTTTAAAACCACAGATTTAAAGCATGTTTTGACGTAAACTTTAGTGTGTTCGACAGCCGGAAATGTAGTTGTACCCAGCTAGTGTCTTATCCGTCTTATATCTTTAGTTAGAGGTCGACCAGGTGGTTGGTCATCTCTAATGTCGTAAGAAAGATTCCCAACCCTTTATTATCTTATATACGACTCTTATCTCTATGAACCATGTGAAACTATTTGACTTGGAAAAGGGAGTAGAAAGTTTAAGTATTAGTATTGGTCGAAAGCCGTCATGGTTTTGTAATAAACAAATAGGGTGGGAAAAACCCGCATTTGAGTCTAGATTACGTTGCATGCGATGATTCTAGTGTCGTTTTTATTTTGTAGACTTTTATGAGTCTAAAACCCTTAAATTCCGAGATAACGGGAAATTGTTTTAGATACTTGAGTATGTTGTACAAACATGGGAACCGAGTAACCAAGTTTGAAACCACTTAGGAGTGGGTGTTGTTAAACCATGTTTTATACGAATATGGGATTATGAAACTTTGAACTCGAGATTAGAGTAAACGTTGCGCATACGCTATTGCAGGAGAAAATCCTAAAACCTTGAGGTCATCGAGGTCAACATTTGTTTAAACCTTACAAATAGGAAACTGTAGGATTTCAATCAGTTCAAGTCGAGTAGGGTGGGTGAACTAAGTTCATGCGTTCTTAGAACGCTATTTAAAAACAAATCCTTTGGCCAAGGTGGTGCGCGATCCTCAAGTGCATCGAATGTTCACTGTGACTGGATGGCGTTTCTTGTGGAGAGTCGTGCATGACTAGAGGGTATCTAGGGATCTGCACGATAACAAGACACGTAAGTTACAACACCAGAGCTCAGATGGCAAACACCGATGGTTATCCTAAGTCTATCCTCTTGAGTAGGGTAGGGCCACTTCTGGTTAGGAAGGAGTGCGGGAGACCGACGGTCTGTGGTTGGAGGTTAAGCTCCTTGAAGATACTTTCTCTTCCAAATACTGCGGATTGCCGAGTCTTGAATGTGATGGGTCGACAATCGAGATGCATGTTAATGGTATGTTTCCAATATTTTATTTGTTTCAAGAAAATTTCAAATTGTTAGAGAACAAAATGTTTATTGTAAATCATTTCTTTCAGTTGTATGAAAAATGAAATCATGTTTATGTTAAAGTGAAAAATGTTATACTGGGTAATAGATAAGTTCTTTTGTATTTGATTACCTAGTTGAGAAAAAAAAAATTTACCTTTGTGAAAACCTAGTTTTTCTTGTCATTTCGGATATGGATATTACATATGGTATCAGAGTTAACCAGGTTCAGCACTAGGGCTGATAAGTCCACTAACCTGATTAGGAAATCAACATTATGCGGGTAGCTAATGATTTGATTTATTGTGCCAGGATGGTATACATCAGGAAAACCGCAAGAAAATCCTTCGCGGGTAAGAAGCGTTATCTGCAAGCTAAGCAGAAACGGCTTGCGATGATCAAGACCATTGAGAAAACTAATGACGAAAATAACATTTGGCTTGATGATGTGGAAACCTTAGCCAATGCAATGTCACGACTTAAAGTGAGTGAGGAGAGAACTCCTGGAGGGAGCAGCGACGGCAGCTCGAATCATGATCAACTACTGCCCCAGGATTGTACCTAATAGTGTACCTGCTAGTGTATCTAAGAGTGTACCTATTACTATACCCATGATCACTAGAGATCCTCGTGTAGTACCTAGAGCTGAGATTATTGAGCTATCTTTTGATAGTGAGTCTGAGGGGTATACACCTCGTGATTATGTGTCGGACACTGAATCCGAAGGATACACTCCACTAGTTAATACTAAGTAAAAAAAAAATGAGATATGTCTATCTCTAATGATGTTGAAACAATTTTGCAAATTGAATAAAGACAAAATTTTGGTTTGAGAACAATTATGATTATGATCAATTGATGTTTTCTTTTGATGATAGATAACATGATAAGCTTAAAACTGATTAGTATATGTTTAACCAAGTGAGAAACTAAACTATCATGGACCAATTAGAGTTTAACGAGGGGGAGGATCGAGAAGGTCATAACTCTCGGGAAAACTCCACTGACAAGTTGGATAGGATTCTAAACATGCTCACTGAAACCAAGGAAAGGTTGAACAAACTGGAAAAGAAAATGGATGAAACTGGCAATACAGAGGGTGGAAACGAGAACTCACATTATACAAGTAAGAGTAAACATTGGGAAAATGGCACGTCAAGTGAAAATCCTGACGACAGTGAAGTCCAAAGAAAAACCAAGGATAAACTTGCATTAGAGTTATCTAAGGATATGAAGAAGGTTAATCCTCCAAAGTTCGATGGAACGAAAACTGGAGATGCAGCAGAAGCATGGTTAACGGAGATGGAGAAATATTTTGAGATCAGAAATTACTCTGAGGTTACTAAAGCCGTGTGGGGAGCCTATCAGCTATCTGGGGAAGCGTCCACTTGGTGGATGAATAAGAAAATGGAGCTGAAATTAGGTCCCTTGAAGGTGACATGGGATGAGTTCGTAGAACTATTCCGAAAACGGTGGTTACCTCAGTTATATTTTGATCAGAAGTTAACAGATTTCCAAAACCTCAGGCAAGGTGAACTATCTGTGGTCGAGTATGCAGAAAAATTCACTAGACTATTGAAGTATGTTCCTCAATACCAAAAGGATGAAAGGTTCTGAATCAGAAAATTCATCATGGGACTCAATCCTCAGATCGGCGGTGAGGTGGAGGTGCATGGTCCAAGCACAATGGATCAAGTTTATGAAAAGGCAATTAAACAGGAGCAGAAGATCAAATCTATCTCTGCTTACCGTGATAAGAAACGCAAGATGTTTGATAAGAACTACAACGATCAGTCTTATAAAAGGAAAAATGAGAAGGGATATGGAAACAGGAGGTTTGATAAGGGAAATCGAAAGAATCAAGGGGGATTTGGTAATGAGTGAAGAGGTGAAGATTATAAGAGAAATATTAATTTTAAGAAGAATGATGATTCTGCAAGTAGGCCATCTGAGAAGCGAGGACCTATAGGAGGATGCTTTTCTTGTGGAGATCATTATGCCAACCGTTGCCCTAACAAGAAGCAGAATGGGAAGCCTAGGAACACGGAACTTCCTTCGCAACAGGAAGCCTTTCAGCAAAGGAATCGTGCCGCTCTTGACAATCGACAAGCGGAGTATCAGATCACCCCTATTGAGATGACAGGTACCTTATTTGGAGTTCCTGTTTCTATTCTATTTGATACTGGTGCAACAGAAAATTTTGTGTCACCTAGAGTCTTAAGTAAATTTTCTAGAAAAGCTAGTTTTATGTCAAAACCATGGACAGTAGAGTATGCAAATAACTCAAAGGCTCAGGTAGAGCAATGTTTGTTCGAAGCCAAGATTGATGTTTCTAACTTCACCACTGAGGCAAATTTATACGTAGCGCCTTTAGGGTCCTACGATGTCATCTTAGGAATGAATTGGTTGTGGAAACATCGAGCCAAGGTAGATTGTTTTCATAAAACCATTGAGTGTCTGGATGAGACGGGCAAAACAGTAAATCTCCAAGGAATTCAAAGAGAAATAAGGGTTAGATCCATTTCATCAAAACAACTAAAACGGGCTAGGCGAAAGGGATGTCAACTTTTTGCCGTCAAAATGGACCTAGTAGAGGAAACCTTGGAAAAACAATCATTTGAGGAAAGATATCCATATCTATGCAACTTCAGGGATGTATTTCCCGAGGAGTTACCAGGCTTGCCTCCGAAGAGAACATTTAACTTTGGCATAGATATTATGTTGGCAAGAGACACTATATGGATTCATGGTTGTTGTCATTGATGGCAACAAAGGTCATCCCACATATCCGCAAGTCATAATGTGTCTCTACCGGAAGTCAGAATAAAGATTGTTGTGGTCCGGTGAACAAGAACAGAGCATGTGGCAAGGTTCGACAGATTGATCCGGATCTCTCAGAGGAAGTGTCTTGGTGCAGTGCGGATTTGGGGAAGTCAAGAGGACTACCTTGAGTGGTATATTCCAAGGATTTAGCCTCCGGTGATGAACAAGGAAAAAGATATGAATAGTTGAGTACCGGATTCCTGAGAGACAGTGAAAACAGAGGAAGAACTGACTGACAGAGTATCAGACTACTTTCCGGATGTGTTACTATTGATGATAGAGGTTGTGAAGGCATGAATCATGTTTGGCCGACATGATTAATGATATCTACAAGTATATGCTTGATCCGCATTGCTTGGTGAGGAAGGATTCAGCCGACAGAACAAGAGTTTGTAAGAAACTAGACTGTTCCAGGTGCCGACTAGAAAGGTGATGAAATTACTTGTGCGAATATATATAGAGGATGGATTTAGTTGTGAAGGATGTGATGGTGTGAAGATATATGCGAATAAGTCTAGAACAGAGCAGAGGTAGCAAAAAGGGACCGGTATGTGAAAGATAGCAGAATAAAGAATAGAGGAAAGATGAAGTGCAGCAGATCAGTGTACTGAACCTAACCGGAACTGAACTCCAGCATATGCAGATGCTTCCAATCAGTTCAAGACTGTGATTCTTATCACTTTGTAGACAGTGTGTCTTCTTGTAGGCAGTGGGCCTCTTGTGAGCAGTGTGCTCGGGCAGTGAGCCCTAATTGGCAAGTGCCATTTTTTTGTAATCTCCTATTCTTCTAACAGAGAATAATTTTGGGTTAATCACCCCGTGGTTTTCTCCCTTAACAGGGTTTCCACGTCAAAAATACTGTGTTATGTGTTTCTTATTTCATGTTAATGTTTTAGTGTTTGATTCAATACTGCATCAATTAATAAGAAAGTTCAATAAGGGAAATAATTAGGATAACTGATTCACCCCCCCCCTCTCAGTTATCAACAATTGGTATCAGAGCTAAGTTCCTCCTAATAGAGCCTAACAGCTTGAGGAAGATCTGGGATTTCAAATGGATGCATATGGTTTAAGGGAGCAACTCAAGACTGCTCTTGAGGATCTTGAACAGTCAAATTCTGAAGTCAGTGAATTAAAGGAAAGACTCAAACAGGCTGATGAATTCATGAGAGAATTAAAAGACAAATTAAGTCTCTCTATGAAAAAGAGAAAGGAGCTGCTCCAACAGTTGGCAAGACAAAGTGAAGAAAGCAATACAAATGAAGAATTGACTGAGCAAACCAAGTTATGTGAAAAGTTATCAAAAGAAGTCATTATGTTAAGACATGAAATGGAATCAGGAACTATAAAGTTTACTCAAGAGATTGAAGAAAAAAGAAAGGCTGAAGACAATCTAAGACAATCTCTTAAAGAAAAATCAGAAGAATGCCACCAGATGGACAGGATTATCAGACATCTTGAATCTGATCTTGAAGATGCCAAAGATAATGAAGAAAAACTTGAGGATCAAATTGCCTCTCTCAAAAGAGACCTTCAAACAGCAAATGAATATAAAGAGAAATTCAAGATAAGTTCTGCTCAACTTGAAGTTCTTCTTGGAAGTCAAAAGAGGACAGATGACAAGTATGGTCTGGGATATGAGAAAGGAGAAAGCTCCGGATCCGGTCAGAAGAATCTTGGATCAGAAAATCCAAGGAGCAGGCCTAGAAGACCTCCGGTAAGACAGCCAAATGCTCAAAGATATCCATCCTTCAATGGATACTGCCACAGCTGCAACCACTTTGGTCACAAAGCTAATCAGTGCAGAATGAGAATGAATCAGATTAATTCATCCTTCTCCGGACAGTGCTTCAACTGCAAAAGGTATGGACACAAATCCCATGAATGCAGAATTATGCAAGTAAACAAATCATTCAAAGGTAGATGCTTCACATGCAATAGAGTAGGTCATATGGCTAATCAATGCAGATCAAGAGGATATCAGTCAAATATGCAAAGAAATGTTATTTGCCAAATCTGCAATAGGTCCGGTCATAATGCTAAAGTCTGCAGAAACAAGTATCAGGACAAAAGAGGTCCGGTGTATAATCAGAATCAAGACAAGGGTAAACAAAAGATGAATGCAGATGAAGTTAGGAATCAGATGAGCAAGATTTGGGTGAAGAAAAGTTCAGAGAATGTAGAGGTTGGATCCGCACCAGACTCTGGTGCTGATATTTCTTCCGGAAATTAAAAAGTGAGCTCAGGCTCAGGGGGAGACTCAAAGAAAATCCTGTTCCCCCAGCCAAACAAGTGGTGCCGAATGTGGCACAAGATGCGGATTAAAGGGTTTGCAGATATGAGTCTTGAGATGCTTCAGTCAAGTTTTCAGAGGTCCGCATGGAGTTATGAAGACGCTGTGATCGATCAAGTAAGACCTGTTCAGGGAGATGCTCCGGTATGATAAAGGATTACAAAAAGGTCCGGAGAGATCCGGAAGTGCACTATCTTGTTCTGCGGATTGGACAGAGTGTTTGGGATGTTCTTGTAATATGTTACTTCGATTTATTCATGATTGAAAGATCCGGATGATATCCACAGATCAGGACTAATCCGGGATACTCCAAGCTATCCAGACAAGGCAAACCGGAATGATGTAGGTGAAGCATTTATTGCAGACAGATATTAGGGTTCGCGGAGCAATTTAAGGGATTTCTCAAAAGTCATTTGCTCATTCTGCACTCAAGAAGAAGCGAAAAGTGGAGCTCTGCAACAAGGTTCATCAAGCACACCAAGGATCTCCTGCCGAAGTTATTGCATAAAGAAATCAATCCAACCACTCTGTGCAAACCGAAGGCGCATAAGGTATTCTCCGTTTTTCATTATCTCACTACAAATCTTTGAAGAATGGCTACTCCAAATATAGTTAAGATCTCTGATAGACCTCGCCCCACATTCAAGAAACATCCTTACAAATCATTGGAGGTAGATCCACTAGGAGCCTTCTCTAGTGTTCCTCACGGAGTTTTACATACTGAAGACATTAGGGTTTACATACATGCAAGCATTGAGGAATTTGGGGAATTCAAATTAAGAGACCTCTATCACAAGCAACTGATAGACAATGCTTTTGAGCTTAAACCAGAGTATAAGGATATCCAGAAGAAACAATTTGAGCAATTTATTCATTTCCCCTGCTTTGAAGAAGATGAATGGGTCCGGTATGTACTGAGCAGGATGCATGACAACTTTCTATGGCTGGATAGACCCTGCAAGATCACAAAAGAGGCAATTAGAGCAGTAACTGGTCTATACTCTTCCGGAGGGATACCTATCCTCAAATCTGTCAAGAACAACATTGTAACTGAGGCCACCGGATCAAAATTTGATAAGAGGGCAATGACCATTGAAGATATTTCGGATCCGGATATCAAATATGCATCCATGATAATAGGATACAAGATCTATCACTCCAGCAGGGAGAATTCTGTATCCGGAACTGCAGTATACACTGCCTATGAAATGCTAAGAAAGAATGCAGAATATGATCTCTGCGAACTACTGCTAAGCCAATTAATGGAAAATATACAGAAAATCAAGAAGGATAAGAAGAATTCCTTTAAATATGGTACTCTTATTGTATGTCTATTCTTCTACTTCATGAATGAGCTACCCGGATCAAGTGGATGGGTATGGCAGAATGACAAACCTGTTGCAGTCCAGATAAGAGACTATTTGCATGGACTTGGGGATGCAAAAGCGAGAAATACAGCTCTATGGGGATACTTCAAAAACTTTCAGAGCATGATGCAAGCAAGAGAGAGAATTCCCCAGTCTCTTGTTGAAAAATACAAAGACTCAGTGTGCTTTATGGTTGACACTGATCAGTGCCTAATGGAGGCAGTGGAGCCAAGGACTGTCTGGATCATGCCCATGGGGTATGAAGTGGATGAACAGATAGTGGAGCTGCATGTTCAACACATGCTAAGTCAGCCCAAAGATCCTAAGGCAGAAAGGTTTGGAACCTTTGAGGAGCTGAGTGTAAAAATACATGTAGAACTCAGGGAACCTGAGATTAAAAGAAAGGTGAGAAAAGAAGTAGAGCACATTGCTCAAGGCCTAGGCATCTCAAAAGAGGCACTTGATGCCAGCCGGGAAAAGAGGAGGAAGGCTGAGGAAGAAGAGAAAAGTAAAGAAAGTGCTCCAGTTGAAGCTCCCACCCGGACCAGATCATCAAAGAGATCTGCACCTCCCACAACCAAAAGTTCAAAACCGGAAGTCCAGGCATCCGGTAAGAGATCCAAGACAAAAGCCACAAGGGCTTATGAAAGCCAACAGGATGAAGAGGAAACAGAGTCAGATGAGGGAGTAAAAGAAATAAAGAAGCAGAAGAAGAAAGGATCCGGTAAACCCTCCACAGGCCAAGACAAAGATGAAATGGCAGAGGTATCTATTGAAAAGTCCACTCTGTCTCTAGAGAGTGTAATCAAGTCAGTCACGGTAGATGGAAACCTTCAACCTTTGACTGAATTTTATGATGACTACAATGAGGCTGACCAAAAGACTCTGCAGGAAGCCACAGTCAAATATCTGAACATATATAATAAGGCTTTCATTGAGATCATATCTCTTATTCCTAAAAGCCTAGAAAAGGAATTGGAAGTAAGAAAGAACAATGCTCATGCAAAAGATCTTGAGATCCGGGAGCAGATAGCTATTCAGCTATATCCTCAAATTGATCCCAAGACAATGAACATAATCTTCAAGGACTGCAAAGATGAGTTCAGAAGTAACGCCAGGATGAATCAACTCATGCTTGGTGAGACTGACAAAGTGGCCCAAGAGACAGAAGAGATCCTCCGGAAGGCCTTCAAAAGGTTCAATCTTCCTGTTGTAGAGGACTTAGGTACAGAAACAGCTGAGGACTTGGAACCCTCTGCTCCAGAAGAAGTGGGCCCTGAACATACAAGCATCTCTCCTCCAGTTTCCCCTACAGTCTCCGGATCCAAAGAAGGAGAGCAATTACAGGAGAAGGAAGCAGTGGTGAAAGACAAAGAGGTTGACAGTTCCAAGACTGCAGAAGAAAAGAAACATTTGTCTCCGGCAAGAGACACTGCACAAACTGTTCAACAATTTTTGAGCAAAGAAACTTTAGAGATTGATAAACCGGAGCTTCTAAAAGGCCCATTCGACTTTGACTCTCTCTCTCCGGTACAAACAATGAAGATAGCTTCATTTGCAAATGCCAAGGCAAATGAAAAACTCCTGAAGTCTCATATGGAAGACTGTGAGTTAATAGAGGCTGCTTCCGGAGTACTTGTAAAGATTATGCCATCAATCCAGATAGATCCGACAGCCTCCTCTTCCGGTAATCTAAAAACCTTAGTCAGCAGTGTTGATACACATTTTGATTCTCTAGAAAAATCAGCTGAAGAAAAGGTCCGGAAAGAATTTTTGGATAAAAGATTTTCAGAAATATTAGAATTAATCTCTAAAGATAGGAAGATTGTGAGCATTGGAATAAAGAGCTTAGAGAATGCTCTTAAGGATGGCGGTGACATCTACAAATTTTGTATATCCTGGCCAAAGGCAACAGCAGCAATTGATAAGAAAATAAAAGAGGAACAGGACAAGCTACAAAGCTTATCTCAGAGTTTTGATCCTCTCTCTTCCTCCATAATAAATCAAGAATGTCAGACTATTGCAGTCTTGAATGAAATAAAGAATCTTGAGAAGGAAAGGAAGAATATCACTAACCGGATGGGAGAACTTAGAAGGATTATAATCCCTAAGTTGGAAACTATGCATGAGGCCATCAGTGATGCTCAGACCACCGCCCAAACAAAAGATCCGACAGATCTCAAGCGGGCAGAAGCTTTTGCATTTTTGTTGAGTGGTCACATTTCAATTTTGGATAGAATGAAGCAAAGTTGGGCTACAGAAATGATCCAATTGCAGACATCCTTTGCAGACATTCTTCAGTATATGTGAGTATGTAAATATGCGGCTATGTATAGAAAATTTTTGAAAATTTTGGTGTGCGGACCCTACCCTTTGCCATTGATGTCAAAGGGGGAGTGAGGAGCAGTGAAAAATGAGGAATCCAACTAAGGGGGAGTTCCGGAAATTGTATATAAAGACAGAGCATCAGCAAAGGGGGAGCATAGTGAAAACACTTAGTCATTTTTCACTAAATGTTGCCATCAATGCCAAAGGGGGAGATTGTTGGCAAGAAACACTATATGGATTCATGGTTGTTGTCATTGATGGCAACAAAGGTCATCCCACATATCCGCAAGTCATAATGTGTCTCTACCGGAAGTCAGAATAAAGATTGTTGTGGTCCGGTGAACAAGAACAGAGCATGTGGCAAGGTTCGACAGATTGATCCGGATCTCTCAGAGGAAGTGTCTTGGTGCAGTGCGGATTTGGGGAAGTCAAGAGGACTACCTTGAGTGGTATATTCCAAGGATTTAGCCTCCGGTGATGGACAAGGAAAAAGATATGAATAGTTGAGTACCGGATTCCTGAGAGACAGTGAAAACAGAGGAAGAACTGACTGACAGAGTATCAGACTACTTTCCGGATGTGTTACTATTGATGATAGAGGTTGTGAAGGCATGAATCATGTTTGGCCGACATGATTAATGATATCTACAAGTATATGCTTGATCCGCATTGCTTGGTGAGGAAGGATTCAGCCGACAGAACAAGAGTTTGTAAGAAACTAGACTGTTCCGGGTGCCGACTAGAAAGGTGATGAAATTACTTGTGCGGATATATATAGAGGATGGATTTAGTTGTGAAGGATGTGATGGTGTGAAGATATATGCGAATAAGTCTAGAACAGAGCAGAGGTAGCAAAAAGGGACCGGTATGTGAAAGATAGCAGAATAAAGAATAGAGGAAAGATGAAGTGCAGCAGATCAGTGTACTGAACCTAACCGGAACTGAACTCCAGCATATGCAGATGCTTCCAATCAGTTCAAGACTGTGATTCTTATCACTTTGTAGACAGTGTGTCTTCTTGTAGGCAGTGGGCCTCTTGTGAGCAGTGTGCTCGGGCAGTGAGCCCTAATTGGCAAGTGCCATTTTTTTGTAATCTCCTATTCTTCTAACAGAGAATAATTTTGGGTTAATCACCCCGTGGTTTTCTCCCTTAACAGGGTTTCCACGTCAAAAATACTGTGTTATGTGTTTCTTATTTCATGTTAATGTTTTAGTGTTTGATTCAATACTGCATCAATTAATAAGAAAGTTCAATAAGGGAAATAATTAGGATAACTGATTCACCCCCCCCCTCTCAGTTATCAACATATTAAACCAGGATCGGAGCCAATCTCTAAAGCTCCGTATCGTATGACTACCACTAAACTTATGGAATTAAAAGCTCAATTGCAGGAGCTATTGTCTAAGAATCTAATTAGGCCAAGTGTATCACCATGGGGAGCCCCAGTTATCTTTGTCAAAAAGAAAGATGGAACTCTAAGGCTGTGTATAGATTATAGGATGCTTAATGTTGATGAGGTTTTTGTGACTACAACAACATTAGAATAAAACACAGAGTATCCTATCCTCTCTTGAATAAAGCTTCTCAGACGCTGAACTATGTGATCGAATGAGACTGCTCCAAGGTTCCTTTTATGTCAGGTCTTGACGTGCATAGGGATAGACTCAGTGGAATGATGTGATTTGCTGGTAATCACGAGGGGGACTTACGTGGGCTTACTCCTTCGTAGACATGGAATTCACTCCTGGGACTCGGACTTGTGGGCGAATGGAACTCTTTCACAAATGGACAGCTTGGAATTCCTAGGTTCCACTCTCTGGTTTAGGCGAATGATTTGGCAATGAAGCTTCTAGAAAACTAATCCTAGTGAAAATCTAAAAGAAAATGCAAAAGATGAGGTAAGGGTTTAGGAATCTAATCAATGGAAATGACTGTTGTTGAAGATGAAACTGGAACCAGTCCTCTGCTTCGCCATGAGACAACAACTAGGCAGGGATGGTGCAATCTTCTAGGGTAGAGGTAGAGGTTTTCATACTGTCCTGTCATGGAACATGGAACTGATCATACAGAAACAGCCGAAGTTAAGCATGGATCACGTTCAGACTAACCATACAAAGTGATTTGCAAGCCACAGATCACAAATGGTATGAACTAATCAACTTCAATCATTCAACAAGAACATTTCCATCATATCTAAAAAGTACGAAAATACAAAAGAGAACTTCAATATCTTTCAGATTTGCTCCAAGGAATCAATAAGACCATGCCAAAAATCTAAAGAAATATATGAACAACATTCTTCAATGCATATATTATTGCTTCAGAAGTCTGTATTACAACAATCTGACTGATCCTTGGAGTTTCAGCTCAGGAAAATAATGCAGAAATGAAAGCTAACTACTAGGGTGCTCTAGGAGCATCAGAATGATGGAAAAGAGAGAGAGAGATTACAATGAGGCATCCCTCAGCCTTTATATAGGCTCTCAAAAATATCCTAGGGCAAAAGGAAATCAGATTTCCTTGAAACATGTGCCCTAGGTTACAAATCCTAGAAAAAGCAGATGGGGTCGTCAGAATATCCATGCAGGAGACTGCCACCTGTCTAGGTCGTCAGAATGTGTAAGGAAACTTTCCAGCTGTCCTGGTCGCCACCTGTCTAGGACTTCTGGATAGGACTGTCCTGTCTGTCCGGAACTTCCTTGGTCGCAAATTCCATGATGTCCTGGAGTCCTTTATCCTGAGCGCAGATTCCAGGGTGAACGGCATTTTCATGTGGAGGAATCCTTCCTTGAGCAGGGGCGCACTTTCCTTAGGGTCCTGGAATGGAATTCCTTCCTGAGTTGGAATTCCCTGTCATGGAATAGGATTCCCTGTACTGGATTCCTGGGTTGGATTTCCTCATCCTTGGCATGGATTCTCATTCTTCCTGATGGATGGTGAACTTGAAGTGTATCCTCTTGGTTTTCCAAGGATTGATCCTCCTGTTCGGAACTGGAATCCCTGATACTGGACTTGGAGTGATTTCTCCCATTCCGCCATCCTTGATGCAGGCATTCTCTGTCATTTGAAATCTTTGGAAGGACATCTTGATCTTCCTTATCCCTTTGTGCGAAGTCTCCCTGTCGCCGAACTAGAATCTTTGATGTTGCCTTCCCTTCCCTCGGTATGCATGTGCAGTCTTCTTATTGTCGGAACTCCTGGATCTTTGAAATGGTCATCATTTCTGGCACTTGAACTCTCTGCATCCGTCGTGCTTGCCCCGGATCATCCTTGTTCATGCTCCTCATGGAACTTATCCTCGTCTTGGATTCCTGCAAAACAAGGGAAACCTCAAATAGTCATGATGCACAAAATCCATAAATACAATACAATATGAAATGAAACATGAATGATTTTGCAAGTTTTGATCAATTTCACTTATAAATTCCTAAACAAACAAAGGATTTCCCTCATTCTCCGGCATTCTTCATACTCGACTGAATTTTCCTTCATTCCAGGGTTACCAGGCATGGACAGGAGGAATTTCAGTTGGTCGGGGATTCCTAGGAGTCGGGGATTCTTGCTCATCCTGGAATTCCACTTGTCCCGGAGGATGAATTTCTGCCCTTGGAGGATGAATTTCTGCCCTCCTTGCTCTGGAATTGAATTTGAATGATTGTAAATGACTTGGGTGCCCTCCTTTTATAGGTAAGTTGTCCTTCTTTGCCACTTGGCCGACCTAGGTTGGAGGAGAAGAAATTCCTTAACCGCCAAACTTTTCCCTTAGTCGACTTAGTTTTTTTGTCTTTTCTGTTTTGTCGGTAGTCGGGGATTCGTGAATGTCGGGGAATTCCTGAGGTCCAGGATTTAGCGACGTCGGGGATTTACTGATGTTTTGGATCTTTCTTCCCTAGCATAACTTTTGAACTTTTGCCAAAATCCAGCTAAGTCCTGGAACAGTATCCTATGGAATCTTACTCAGATGGAAGGTTGCACTTTGCTTTCTGCGGAGGAACATGGCGGGATGTGTCCTTGGACTTCTATGTTCAATCTTTTGGATATTTGCTAAGGGCTTCATCACTCTGTTTTGGCAGGGATAGATTTTCTTATGCTGGGATCAGAGACTCCATTTTAAAACCAGAAGTACCCTCCATCGTGTTTAGGGATTCCAGACTTCGAGGTATAACAGGCGAGGAATTCTTCCATGCAAGAGCTGGCAAACTGGGTTCCGGAATTTCACCCCGCAGGTCTCCCATTCTAGACTGGATCAGGAATGTCCAAGGGCGCAGAATCCAGAAGGTCAAGGATTTTGCGCCCAGGACAAAATTTGTCCTAGAGCGCAGAATCCAGAAGGTTAAGGAATTTGCGCCCAGGACAAAATTTGTCCTCGAGCGCAGAATCCTACAGGTGCTGGAATTTGCGCCACTTGCCTTTCGATTTCAGTTTCAGGGAATCTAAGTCAAGGATTTGCATTTTCCTGAGTTTCGAAGTGGGATTCTAATTTTGCAGTAGGTTCATTCTCCTAGCTACTCCATGGAGGTTCAGATGTTGATACAGGATCAGAAAACGGAGTTTATTTCTTCCATCCTCGTTCCTTCCATCCTCGCGGAATCTGTTACTTCCAAGGCGGGATGAGAGGTTCGTTCGTTCCATCCTTCGTTTCTTCCATCCTCGTTTGTTCCATCTTCCGAGAGTCTCTTTTCGATGGCGAGACATGAGGTTCATTTCTTCCATCTTTCGTTTCTTCCATCCTCCGGGAATCTGATGGCAAGACACAAGGTTCGTTTCTTCCATCTTTCGTTTCTTCCATCCTCCGAGAGTCTCTTTTCGATGGCGAGACATGAGGTTCATTTCTTCCATCTTTCGTTCGTTCCATCCTTCGTTTCTTCCATCCTTCGTTTCTTCCATCCTTCAGAAATTCGGTGGCGAGAGACAAAGTTCGTTTGTTTCATCCTTCATTTCTTCCTCTTTGGAATTGGCTAAGTCTGGTAGCCTGAAATCCTGAAATCCTGGAAAAATGACTAAGTCTGAAATCTGGTGGATCTTCCAAATTCTAGATTTTGCATGTTAAATCCGGCGGATTCGAGACCTATCTCAAACATCCTGAAAGGTATATTGAAAAATATTTAAAGTATAAGTTGAGAGATTGAATCTTATACTTAAATATATTTTTTAATATACCTTTACCCTGAAGACGCTGAAAAATGGCAAAGACTGTCCTTGAGCGCAAAATCCAGAAGGTACTGGATTTTGCGACCAGGACAAAAAGTGTCCTTGAGCGCAAAATCCAGTAGGTACTGGATTTTGCGACCAGGACAAAAAGTGTCCTGTCGCAATTCCAGCCTTCTGGAAGGGGATTCATTAAATGCTAATTGTCTCTTGAAATTGCCCTAAGTCTTCGTTTTGCGAGTCTTCCAAGCCATGAAATGAGGTTGAGTGCCGGACCGAGATTTAAAGAGATATCCCTTGGTTTTGACCTTCCGGACTAGAGTTGTCAGGCCGGGACTAAGTTCCATGACTGAAGGATGATCATGCCAAGGAGTGACAGTCCCTGTTGAACTCCGCAATCTTGGTTGGAAGAAGAATCTAGATAAACTTTGAAACGGAATTCCAGGCCGGAATTCCTTGAACGAGACTCCGGGATAGGTACTTCCGAACAAGACTCTGGACTGGACCTCCGGGCTGGATTCCTGGACTGGAGTCCAGGAATGACTTCCTGAGTGGGACATGGAGTCTTGGAACAAGATTAGAATTGAGTTCCATGCCGGGAATGGAGAGGGTTCTAAGGTGGAAAGATGGGTTTTGACATGGAAATGACAAGCCTTATTGAATTCAGGACCCTGGATTGGAACTTCGGGACAAGAATCCAGACAGGGACTTTGGAATAGGATTCCTGGATAGGAACTTTGGAATAGGATTCCTAGATAGGACCTTCGGGACAGGATTCCCGGACAGGAACTTTTGGACTGGAGTCTTGGAACAGGAACTTCCGGACTGGAGTCTTGGAACAGGATTCCTTACTCATCACGGAGTCTTATGCTGAGAGCGACGGATTTGGATTTCTTATGGAATGATGGACTTATGCCATGGATTGGTCAGTTTTGATCGAGGAATGATAAGTAGGACATTATTCATCCTCAAGAGAAATTCACTATTTCAAGCATTCCTAATGTTCCCTATGAGCTAACTGCTTGGACATTCTTTCCTAGCTTCATGGATTCAGGCAAGAAACTGCAAGATCAAAGCAAAAACGACGGCGAAAGCGAGCAAAAGAGGGGGTCCCCATTTGCAATGGGGCGATGTGTGAAAACGTCACAACACTTAACAAGGCGACAATAAAGAACAAGTATCCCTTGCCACGTACTGATGATCTATTTGACCAAATGCATAGTGCATCAGTCTTTTCTAAGATAGATCTGAGATCTGGATACCATCAGTTAAGGTTGAAAGACGAAGATATTCCCAAGACAGCATTTAGAATGAGGTATGGTCATTATGAGTTCACGGTGTTGCCGTTTGGATTGACCAATGCACCTGCTGCTTTCATGAATCTCATGAATAGTGTCTTCAGAGATTGTCTTGATAAGTTTGTGCTAGTTTTCATTGATGATATTCTGATTTATTCCAAAAATGAAGAGGAGCATGCATGGCATCTTCAAATAGTCTTGCAACGATTAAGGGAACACAAATTGTATGCGAAACTCTCAAAGTGCACCTTCTTTCAGAAAGAAGTACAGTATTTGGGGCACATAATATCAGCCGATGGGATATCAGTTGATCCGGCCAAAATTAAAGCTATTATGGAATGGCTTGAACCTACCAATGTGTCAGAGGTACGAAGTTTCATGGGATTGGCAGGGTATTACAGGAAATTTGTGTTGAATTTCTCAAGCATTGCTAGCCCAATTACCTCCTTGCAGAGAAAAGGAAAAAGGTTTGTTTGGACGGATGAATGTCAAAAGGCTTTTGACTTGTTAAAAGAAAAATTAACAACCACTCCAATTTTGAAAGTCCCTGATCCTGAGGGAGAGTTTGAGGTTATCACCGATGCCTCAGGGGAAGGATTGGGAGGTGTGCTTATGCAAGATGGCAGGGTAGTAGCCTATGAGTCAAGGAAGCTGAAAAACTATGAGCAGAACTACGCTCCTCATGACCTAGAGATTGCAGTAGTGGTTCACGCCCTTCAGATGTGGCGACATTATTTGCTGAGAAGGACTTTTATTCTAAAATCTGATCATCAAAGTCTTCGCTACATATTTACACAACCTAATCTCAATGCAAGGCAAAGGAGATGGTTGGAATTAATATCAGATTATGACTTTGAAATTTCTTATATCAAAGGCAAAGAAAACCGAGTAGCAGATGCCTTAAGTAGAATAAGGCACATAGCCTCTATAATCTCCATACATGCTAACTTTAAAGACTTAGTAATGCAAAACTTATCTGGAGATGAGTATTATGAACAAGTGAATCAGGCTCTACACCTAAACCCTAAGGACCCAAGATATGACGGATTCAGTTTTGAATCCAATGGATTGATGAGATTCAAGGGAAGAATCTATGTTCCTGATTCAGTAGAACTTAGAAACCTTGTGTGGAAGGAAGTTCACTGTGCTCCTTACTCTGGACACCCTGGTGTAACAAAACTGTTAGCGGATGTCAAGCCGCTATATTTCTGGAAGGGAATGAAAAGCGATGCTGCAAAGTTTGTAGCTAGCTGTTTGGAGTGTCAGAGAGTTAAAGCGGAACACCAACATCCTGCTGGATTGTTATACCCGCATGATATTCCGGAATGGAAATGGCAAGTTGTTAGTATGGATGTTGTCCAAGGGTTACCAATGTCTAAGAATAGGCATGATGCAATATTGGTTGTTGTGGATAAACTAACCAAGGTCGCACATTTCATACCGGGAAATTTGACGGATGGAGCACATCTTTTAGCTCGAAAATTTGTGCAAGAAATTTTCAGATTGCATGGGGTACCTGAAAAGATTATATCTAATAGAGATGCTCGAATAACTTCACGGTTTTGGCAAACCTTATTTTCTGCATTAGGGACTAAACTGAATGTAAGTATTGCTTATCATCCCGAAACTGATGGACAAACAGAAAGAGTGAATCAGGTATTAGAAGACCTTTTGAGAATGTATTGCATGGATCAGCAATATAGATGGGAGGAATATCTATCTCTTGTCGAATTTGCCTATAACAACTCCTATCATTCTGCCATTAAGATGGTGCCATTTGAAGCATTATATGGAAGGAAATGCAGAACTCCTATAAGCTGGGATAAGCTGGAAGATAGGATAAGCATTGGACCTGAAATGCTTACTGATATGGAAGAAAAAGTAAAAATGATTAGGAAGAGGTTGGCAGAAGCCAACGACAGGCAAAAGAGTTATGCAGATCGCAAATGAGTGCCTAGACACTTCTCTGTTGGCGAGAAAGGGCTTTTGCAAGTGAAACCCCAAAAGAGTTCTATAAAATTTGGTAAATCTTCGAAATTGGCTCCTCATTATGTCGGACCTTTCGAAGTTCTTGAGATTATCAATCCAGTTGCCTACAAAGTTGCTCTACCTCCAGCCTTGTCTAAGATGCATAATGTTTTTCATGTTTCGTATTTAAAGAAATATTTTGTAGGTAATAACCACATCCTTAACTGGAATTCCTTACAGATGCAAGAACCCGGGGTGGTTGTGATCGAGCCACTCAAGGTGCTCGAAATGCGTAAACTTCGTTTACGTAATCGAGAAGTTTTGCAATGCAAAATTCAGTGGGACCAATATGGCGAGGATAGCGCCACTTGGGAAGACTATAAAGACATTTACCAAAGATTTCCTAAACTTTTCAAAGACATAAATGTTGCACTATAAAAAGTTTGTTTTAAGTTTTAATGTTTGCTTGATAAACTTAATCATCGGGGACGATAATTTTTAAAGGGGAAGGATATGTTACATCCCTCTTTTTGGAATCGATTATGCTATTTACTTTCTTACAAATTTCAGTAATATAATATGTTGTGGACGACATGGAAACTGATGATTTATTATACAAAGTTAGTTCTATGAAATTTTAGAATCTATTGATTATGATCAATGTGATATTGTTGACTAAATGTCCTTTTTGTTAAGTGAAATGATGTTTTGGATATATTATGCTTTGATTTGGAACATAGGTGCTTTGACCACAAAATTGTATGTGAGATTGTCGTTGCAGGAACAGGTGGACCATGTTCGACAGGAAGAGAAAGTATCTTTGAGAGAGTATAGACTCTGGAAATTAACCATGGGTGTTTGTTACTGAGAACGCCAAACAGGTAGATAAACCTTGAAGCCATCAAATTAGTCTTGTTTTTCGACTGGGATAGTTTAAGACTAGATGTCAACCTCTAAAGATAAGGTGTAACATCCTTTTTGTAAGTCGTCATTTAGAATCTTGGAATCGACGATGTCGTCGTAAGTCCACCAAAGCGAGTCGAATTTTATAGACGATTATTATTTCGTTTATAGGTAATTAAATGAACCTACTTGTGGCGGATTCGTGAATCACGTCTCGTAGTCGAAAGATGCGAGAAGTCGGCTTTGTGCATCTAACGATGTAGGAAACTTGTTTGTGTTACGCTCAATCCGTCGTGGTTGTCGTAAAACGCATCGAACTTGTGTTGTGAATTTATTCTTTTTGGAGATCGACGAATGTCGATTTTGAAGCCATAGCGTGTAATAAATTGTTTTGGTCATTGTTGGGAATGAGTCTTTTTCTTCTAGCTTTGACCGCGAGATATTATCGATCTAACCTTGAGTTTCCTTATTAAGTTGGTCTTTATCTCTTTTCTTTTTCGACCAAAAAGATGCTCTAGACATTTCTTAACCACCGCCTTGTCGAGCTTAACCCCACAATTCAGCTTTTAGTTGCTCTTGGAGAATTAGATGCCTTATGTTCGAGTGAGGGCGGGGTTGTTATATCCATTTTCAAGCCACGTCGCCATTAGAGCCTCCATCTTTTTAGTGGTCGTGATAAGTGGGAAGTCGGGTAAAAAGATAGTTATGCCAACCCTTGTGGATAGGCATGTGACGGTTTTTGGTCCCATTACACTATCTTCCATCACCGTGGCGCGAGAGGGAGGTGGATAAGCGGTTGTGATAGGGTGTAACCGTTTAATTATGGCAGATGCTCCTTCATCGCGGGTGGTGCAAAAGCATTGGGTTGCTGTGGTTTAGAAATCAAAGGAAAACGCAGTTGTGGAGAGCTTTTTGCTGCGCTGTGCTAGGTAGGAGTTATGCGGTGTGGAGAATTTAGTGGAACGGCAGATGAAGGTTGTTAACTTCTTCATCGTGGGGAAGGTGGTAGTTTTTAGAGATCGGAAAACGAGAGTTAAAGGAGATATTCCGTCGACGAGGGAGAGGGAGAGTTAATGAGTAGTCTATCGTTGTTTAGAATTTGAAATGGCAGAAATAACCATGGGATCCTCTTCGTCGTGGTCGGGCAGGAAGTTATACGGTTGAAACTTAGGTGTAACTGTGAGTTTAAGGCCATTTTACTCCTTGTTAGTGGGCAGGAGATAGGAGTTGGGGGAGGTTGTCGTTGTATAGAAACAAAATCTGCAGAGAGTCACCAAGAGTGGGAGCTTGACTGTGCACGACAAAAGATTAGTGAGGGTTTTTAGAATTGGGAAAAAAAACGGCAAAGAGGGGATTGATCAGGGTTCTTTTAGCATTCGATGTGCTAGACTAGCAGGGGAGATTGTGTTTAGAAGTCCGGAGGAGGCACCCCTTGCCAGAGGAGAACGTGGAACTTGCCACAACAGTCTTCAACTCTGTCGACAGGTTCATTTCCCATTCTCTTCTTTTTCACAGCTTAGACCAGTAAGTGTGTCTCATCTATGCAAGGATAAATACGTTTACAATGTATAGAATATGATGACAATGTCTTCTATTGCGATTTCTGTGTGGGGTTTATCCATAAAATGGTATCATTGCTGTGTTTTGATATTCGAAAACTCAGAAATAGTAACATTGCTGTCCTTTAGAATACGTGAACTCAAAACTGTATCATTGCTTGTCATGAACAACACCGTATGATGAAAGAACACAATTCTCTAATGAACACACATCTAGGAATGAACACTATATGATGCAAAATGTAAACTACATTCTTCAAATGATTGGCAATGACGTATGTTTAAAGAGTTTTCTTTAAGACGGTATTATCAACTCAAAACTGCCTTTGGTGCACTTGAAACGATAGCTCCATAGCGAGAAAACACATTGCTCCACGTGCATGTCGTGCAGGAGTTTAAAACCACAGATTTAAAGCATGTTTTGACGTAAACTTTAGTGTGTTCGACAGCCGGAAATGTAGTTGTAACCAGCTAGTGTCTTATCCGTCTTATATCTTTAGTTAGAGGTCAACCAGGGGGTTAGTCATCTCTAATGTCGTAAGAAAGATTCCCCACCCTTTATTATCTTATATACGACTCTTATCTCTATGAACCATGTGAAACTATTTGACTTGGAAAGGGGAGTAGAAAGTTTAAGTATTAGTATTGGTCGAAAGCCGTCATGGTTTTGTAATAAACAAATAGGGTGGGAAAAACCCGCATTTGAGTCTAGATTACGTTGCATGCGATGATTCTAGTGTCGTTTTTATTTTGTAGACTTTTATGAGTCTAAAACCCTTAAATTCCGGGATAACGGGAAATTGTTTTAGATACTTGAGTATGTTGTACAAACACGGGAACCGAGTAACCAAGTTTGAAACCACTTAGGAGTGGGTGTTGTTAAACCATGTTTTATACGAATATGGGATTATGAAACTTTGAACTCGGGATTAGAGTAAACGTTGCGCATGCGCTATTGCAGGAGAAAATCCTAAAACCTTGAGGTCATCGAGGTCGACATTTGTTTAAACCTTACAAATAGGAAACTGTAGGATTTCAATCAGTTCAAGTCGAGTAGGGTGGGTGAAAGTTCATGCGTTCTTAGAACGCTATTTAAAAACAAATCCTTTGGCCAAGGTGGTGCGCGATCCTCAAGTGCATCGAATGTTCACTGTGACTGGATGGTGTTTCTTGTGGAGAGTCGTGCATGACTAGAGGGTATCTAGGGATCTGCACTATAACAAGACACATAAGTTACAACACCAGAGCTCAGATGGCAAACACCGATGGTTATCCTAAGTCTATCCTCTTGAGTAGGGTAGGGCCACTTCCAGTTAGGAAGGAGTGCGAGAGACCGACGGTCTGTGGTTGGAGGTTAAGCTCCTTGAAGATACTTTCTCTTCCAAATACTGAGGATTGCCGAGTCTTGAATGTGATGGGTCGACAATCGAGATGCATGTTAATGGTATGTTTCCAATATTTTATTTGTTTCAAGAAAATTTCAAATTGTTAGAGAACAAAATGTTTATTGTATATCATTTCTTTCAGTTTTATGAAAAATGAAATCATGTTTATGTTAAAGTGAAAAATGTTATACTGGGTAATAGATAAGTTCTTTTGTATTTGATTACCTAGTTGAGAAAAAAAAAAATTACCTTTGTGAAAACCTAGTTTTTCTTGTCATTTCGGATATGGATGTTACATCATCACATGATCATATAGAATGGGGTATCAAAAGAGCATCTAATCAATAATTAAGTCAACAAATTCACTGACACTCCAAGTTTATCTATCAATTATTTTGTCTACATTAGCATCCAACGTCTCTATTTTATTCTCTATTTCGATTTTTTTTCATCAATCCAAGGGCCTGATTACTAGCAAGGAAGTCGATTGCTCTTGCTCTCCACTATAGTAGGTCCCAACGATGCTTCTTAGCACCACCTAATTTTGTTACACAAATATCACCCAAACATACATTCTCTGCTGGTACCGAAGGTCAAATTCCACAAAGGATAGAATTGTGCCATGTGGACTAAATCACAACATGATTGCTTCCTAGCATAAAATTCTAAGTGCAACGCAATTCAGATTTTGTTGTTCTTCTTGCAATGCATCCAATTTTAATCCAATTTTGAATGATTGCATTGTTCAACCATTGAAATCAACTAAGTCCTCTCCGTCTTAATTTCCAGAGTTCTAATCTTTGACATATAATCTATCGTAGTTGTTTATCTAGGGTTCTATTATATTTAATTGATTTTATTCATTTATTAGATCTAGATATATTTGTAGAGGGTGTGTTTATTTTCTCTCCATTTTGGCGAACCCAAACAGTCATGCACCACCTAGGGTTTTTGACCTTTCTGATTTCTAATCTGACTTTTCTGATTTTTCCATCTTTAAAATCAGATCTGAAATTTGTGTATCCTCTCATTGCTCGTTTCTTTGTGATTGACATTACTAGTTCACATTTTGGGTGAACCTCACACCTCCACACATATACTTTAGATTTAGATTCTGATTTTAGATCTGATTACATCTGATTTTGTTGTTCTTTTTCAGATCTGAATTTCTCTTGTGCGTTTACTTTTCTTACCTAGGGTTTGGCACTTTATTTATTTGTATAATCACCCCCTTGTAGGCTTCATATTGTTAGATCATAGTCATGGACACCTTATCCTTCATCCTAAACAAACTTGCTAGAAACTATGATTCATGATGATGATACTTCTTTTATGGCATATGATAGTGATTTTGCATTTAAGTACATCCCTCTATCCTATTGATACATCTAGGGATGATGATACCCCACCTTGTTGGACTATTCATGATATTGCTAGACCTAATGATGACGATAACTCCTCATGTAGCTCATGATAATCCTTCATCTATATCCATTGATTCATGGTCTATTGATGATGTATTTAGTGACGAGCTTAGAGATACTTGTTTAGGCGATGAACATCCTCTATCCTTTGATGGCTCCTTGTTTCATGATGATGTGGTTCATGTTATTTCTAATGCACACATTGTTAGAGAACCAATGATTGAGGCATTTTGTGGGATGAAGATGTAATTTACATGTTAGATCATTTTTATCTTCATATTACGAGCATATAAATAATGATGTGACATTAATGAATGCATTTAGAGATACATTGGTTGGGAGAGCAAGACAATGGTTTGATTCATGTCATGGTTATTATACAGCATTCCATGTTTTGTCATGTGTTTTCATAGATTACTTTATTCTTGGCCCTAGAGCATGCTTGTCTAGAAATTCTAATCTTTCAACCTAATTCTAATCTTTGAACCTCTACTGGCCATTTCTTAAGAGATCTTATGGACTTATCTATGTCATGTTAATACACCATTTTTGAATGCCTATGATGACTTTCGTACAGACCATATCATGCACTCTCACAATGCATCTTTTGGGAACTATGCTTCTCATTATGTCTCGTATCCTATTGATCAACATCCACAAACTCATGGCTTAGACATACATTAAAGAAATAGAACCTCATGATGATCTCTTACAACTTTTACTAGGCTTATATGAGAATGATGTTCCAACAATTCATGATCAACCATTACATCTTCCTCAACTCTTATACATGGCATGGATACACATAAGGCTATTGGGCATATTATTGATGATACCATCTCTACCCCCAATGTTTCTTCTACACCACACAATCTTTCCCACCCACCATCATGAGTAAATTGCAAAATGCAGAAAATTGTGTTAATGATTTGCAAATACTACATAATCCATTGGCACATGACATACTTGTATATGGCACCTAGTATGATGGTAGAGGTGATCCATTAATTCTTATTTCCTTCAAAACTACATGTTTAGATTATTTTTATGAGGACAAATTACTTGCTAGGTTATTTCCACTGTGCTTGGTTGATTATGTACTTCTTGGTTTTATTCTTTACGAAATGCTTTCATTTCTTCTTTTGGAGATTTAGCCAACGCTTTCATTGATCATTTTCAATGTATCATTGAGCCTGAGGTAACAATAGACGAAGTAACACAATGTAAACATCGATACACATAAGGCTATTGGGCATATTATTGATGATACCATCTCTACCCCCAATGTTTCTTCTACACCACACAATCTTTCCCACCCACCATCATGAGTAAATTATAAATGCAGAAAATTGTGTTAATGATTTGCAAATACTACATAATCCATTGGCACATGACATACTTGCATATGGCACCTAGTATGATGGTAGAGGTGATCCATTAATTCTTATTTCCTTCAAAACTACATGTTTAGATTATTTTTATGAGGACAAATTACTTGCTAGGTTATTTCCACTAAGCTTGATTGATTATGTACTTCTTGGTTTTATTCTTTACGTCATGCTTTCATTTCTTCTTTTGGAGATTTAGCCAATGCTTTCATTGATCATTTTCAATGTATCATTGAGCCTAAGGTAACAATAGACAAAGTAACACAATGTAAACATGGAAAACATAAACAATCAATGAGTATATACTTGGATTTCGATCTATGATAGCTAAAATGAGTTTTCAACCACTAGAGAATGAGTTTCAAGATTTATTTATGAAAAGTCTACTTACAATCCTCAAAGAAAAAGTGCTCTTTAATATTTATCATCTGTTTTTTAAGTTATGTGCTAGTGTATGCCAATGTGAGCTTGTCTTATTAGAAAATGATTTGTTACATAACAGCATATCAAGCACTTCCCCTCATTCCCATGAGTTACAGTTAGAGTCAAAATTTGAAAATGGGGGCAACGAGAGTGATATCAAAAAATAGAAACAATGATGATCATCATGCAAATATCATTAAAAGAGAGTTCACTAGATTGGAAGATCCTCCACATGGTGCTAAAACAACTTTTACAATATCAACTCATCATATTACCTCCCGTTAAACCAATTGATACGTCTAAAGTTGCCCCACCGTATTTGAAGGCTAATTACTTGTGTGATTATCATTGAAAACATGGACATACTACGAGTAGTTGAATCACACCCAAGCATAAAATTCAAGATCTTATTGACAAAATTGTGACACAAGTAGAGCATATTTATGGTCATGAAAATACATCTTTAGCGCCTTGACATGATAAGTCCAATCGAATGGAAATGGATGATGATGATCTTTCTAATGCAAGTGATAATGAAGATATTGGTCTTGGCAAAAACTCTAATGATATACCTAGCACATCTTATATCAAAGCAAATAAAGCCATCAAACATAATGCAAATGAAAGAAAGATACATAAGCAAATACCATTGATGAATCTCATGAACAAGGACATGAAAGCCACATCACAACATCTAAGCCTGTTATTTCAAAAAATCTATCACAATTGGAACATTTATATACTACTTATGTTCATAGAGACACATTTCATGGTTATACATCATTTATGCAGCATGGCATCATACAAGACAGTTCCATGGGGGCATTGATTTATGTGACACATCTTGTGGTCCCATTGAGATAGTCCCATGCCCACCCAATTTCACTAAATTTATTAGTTAATCTATTTTCTACATTTATCGTTTGTTTTCTTGCACATCATACTACAGTTACATATGCTATGTTTGTTTTCTTTCTATGATTTTCACTTGATCTTGCCACTTAGGGGCAAGGTATTGTTTCTTGTTTGAAGTTTTGTCATTAGGCTTGATCATTTGGAGGAAAACATGGGGGCATTTTTTTATCCAAATCCTTCATTCACATCGATGGCACACACAAGTGTCTTAACATGTATGGATTATTCGCTCAATTTTACATTTACATCTCAAACTCTATTTTTACAATCAATTTTTAGTCAAAATTTTATTTTCATTTTTCTCTCCTCAATTTGTGCACACTCCTTAGTACACACAATCCAAGGGAGCAAATTATTACTAGTTTCATTTTCAATTCATAAGCAATTTTCACAAGTTGGCGACACATAGTTCCACCAACTTGGATTCCAAAAGCTTCATATTCTTTTTATCACAATTATTTTTAGTTATTTCTACTTTGACATTCATGCTCACCTACTTTCACACACACACCGAAGTGTGGGGGCAAAATTTAGAGGAGACAAGTGCATACCTGGCACACATGTTTTTGTTCTTAAGTGGCCCCAAGTCTTACAAGCCTTGAGTTATGTGTATAAGGTTCTATATTTGAAGGCATCATTCCAGTTCATTTTCTATCACCACGAGGTCAAATAGAATAGAATATCAAGAGAGCACCTAATTGACAATTAGGACAACACATTCACATATCAACCACTGACACTTAAAAATTCAGCTATTGGTTATTTGTCTACATTAGTGTCCAACATTCTTTGTTTTGATCTCTGTTAAATTAGTCTAGGGGCCTAACTACTAGCAAGGAAGTCTATCTCTTCCCCTGTACCATAGCAAGTCCTCATGGTGCTTCTTAGCAGCACCCAGTCCACCCAGTTTTCCTTACATAGATATTTCTTGGGAGAACATACATTTTACGTACTGAAGGTCAAATTCCATTGAGGATGGAATCACACCACCCAAGACAAAATTGCACTATGTGGACCAAATTGCAAAGCGATTCATTCCAAACATAAAATTTCAAATTCTATCATTCTACTTCCAACATATCCAATTTTAAGCAATCAAGAACTATAGTTAAAAATTTATGATGAACAATGAACAACTCTCTATTACCCATCAAAATCAGTCAAGCCCTCTCACTCTTAATTTCTAGGTTTCTAATCTCTTATCATATAATTTGATGAAACTCTTTATCTAGAGGTTTATTATATATAATTGATTTTTTTCATTTATTAACTAGGTTTATTATATATAATTGATTTTTTTCATTTACTAACTCTAAATATATTGGTAGTGGATGTGTTTATTTCCTCTTTAATTAATAATAGAGGTTTATTATATATAATTGATTTTTTTCATTTATTAACTCTAAATATATTGGTAGTGGGTGTGTTTATTTCCTCTTTAATTAATAATATACGGTGCACTGCCAAGTCATGTGATTTTACATCAACACTTGGAAAACTAATTAAAATTTATTAGGTAAGTCATGTGATTTTACATCAACACTTGAAAACTAATTAAAATTTATTAGGTAAGCCATGTGATTTTACATCAACACTTGAAAACTAATTAAAATTTATTAGGTATAAAAAAATGTTTGGTAAAATTATGTGTACTAAATTATTTTTTATTTTTCATTTTTAAATAATTTTATTATTTAAATGGCCAAAATCCAACACAAAAATGTTTTCCTCAAAATTTCGTCCCTATGTCCCCAAAAATCAAAGAAAGACTCCGATAAATATAAAATAATCCCTTTCTAAGATTTAGAAATGGGTCTCATGTACAAACAAACAATATATAAACTAAAATAATCCCTTTGTCAGTTGCGACAAGGGGTCTCATGTATACAAACAATATATAGATATAGTAACAATCCCTTTGTCAGTTGCAACAAGGGGTCTCATGTATACAAACAATATATAGATATAATAACAATCCCTTTGTAAGCTTTGACTAGAGGATCCCATATTGGTGTTTGGCT
Organism: Cunninghamia lanceolata; assembly: GCA_027924645.1. NCBI lineage: Eukaryota > Viridiplantae > Streptophyta > Pinopsida > Cupressales > Cupressaceae > Cunninghamia > Cunninghamia lanceolata. Next base: position 5,536,542 of record BSBN01000249.1, read on the forward strand.
AGGTGACCCAAAAAAAACTAAGGATACATATATATATAAAAGTCATTTGGCACTTCATAACTGCTTATTTGAGAATTGAGTGGATAGCAAGAATAATGAAGGTTAGCAACAGCCAGGGCTGAGTTAGATGCCCAATTTCTGTATTCAATAGAGTAAAGATATACTTACTACAATGTTTAAAAAGATAACATGCTTAAAAATGTAATTGAATTTATGCATAATATAAAAGAAGTTATATATTTTTTTATAATCTCCTCTTTCTCCATTGGAGAAACTATAGCACCATGTAGTGACTTTTTAGTCAAACTTATCTTAAAATTGTAAGATTAATTAATTACAATCGACTCATCTATTTATATTAGATAATACTATTGATTAGATTTCTAATTAATTAGAATCAACTCATCTATTTATATTAGATAATACTATTAATTAGATTTCTATTTTTTGGGGATTTGACCATAAAATTTATAGTCTACCTCTCATCACACCAATGAATCTTTTCATATATATTTATAATAATCACAAGATAATGGAACCACATGCGGTCCTATACAATGAATCTTTTCATATATATTTATAATAATCACAAGATAATGGAACCACATGCGGTCCTATACAGGGATTTCAAGCTCCATTTTTCATGAAAAAAATTGCTACAAAACAAATTAGAATCTTTTTATATTTATCTTGAAAAATAAGAGCCTCTACTTTTTTAATTCTGAACTATAGGATAACCAGCTGTGAAATTCTCAACCAAATCTCTAATTATCAACTATGGGATAACCAGCTGTGAAATTCTCAACCAAATCTCTAATCTCTAATTCTCAACTATGGGATAACCAGCTGTGAAATTCTCAACCAAATTTCTAATTCTCAACTATGGGATAACCAGTGGTGAAATTCTCAATTAAATTTCTTAACATTAAGAGCTGCTTAAAAAAAAATATATGGGTATCCTAAAAAAAAATCTAAACTCTGGGCTAAAATTTTTAGCATTGCCTGCTACTATAAAATCTATGGGCCCACCTAATTACAAACCTTAAAAGGCTTAAAAAAATTTCGGTGACCCCTCTCAAGGCTTAAAAATATAGCTTTAAGTGACTAAACAATCAATCCACTACTTTACTTTGGGCTTCTCACCCTATACTCTCTTTCCTCTTTGGGTTTCTCACCCCTCTCAAGGGGTAAAAATATAGCTTTAAGTGACTAAACAATCAATCCACTACTTTGGGCTTCTCACCCTCTAGTCTTTTTCCTCTTTGGGCTTCTCACCCTCTAGTCTCTTTCCTCTTGGGAAAACTTTTGAGAGCATTACCTACTTTTGAGAGCATTATCTAATAATGGCGGCTTACGAATCACCCTTTTATCTTCCAAATTGGTTTAATATGCAGAGAGAGGCCCCTTGGCCCCCCAAAAGAATTTAAAAGAAAAAACAATAATTTATAAAGGTCAGGTGGACGGTCCGGACCGTAGCGTGAAAATAGTGGACCGGCCCGGTCGTACGGCCCGGCAAAACAGCAACCGAACCGTTGTTTTTAAAAGCAGGCGGAAAGTGAAAAGTCGAGGCCTGCGCCAACAAATAAAACGGCAGACCCGTACAACAAATCAAGCGGTTGGTGAGAGGCCCAATATAAAGAAAAGAAGGAAATAGCCTAAACGACACTCTAGACAAAGAGCATATAACCGAGGGCTAAAGATAAAAAAGGACGAAAAAAAATATATATATATATAAAAGATGCTACAGCTGCTACAAGACAAAAGGAGTTTGAACTCTATTTCAACTCTTGGTCCTCCATGACGACCCCCAACTACATATTAACCTCTGGTTAAAAGTGGGCATCTACTTACTGCACACGCATACATTTCTAACAAATGGTAGACTTTAATTTTTAGCCCTTTGTGGCAGTGCCCAATTAATAATACCCTCTTACATGTCAGCCCTGTTGATTTTGTTTTTCTATAAATAGCCCACTCTGATTTCTTAAATGTCTTTGTTTTTGGCCTGAGCGAGTTCCACATTTATTAGGTAGCTTAGGCCTCCATAAAACCTAAAAATGGAAATGGAATGAGAACGAGTTGATTAGCCAACAGGTTTTTTTTTGGTGGGGCTTTCAAGTCCAGAAAATTCGGTTCCAAATATAAACAGTGCACTCTATCCGTATGATATGTTTATGTCAATATTGGCACTGTGCAAATGTTAGTTATTATTGATGGTGAACTCAATTTTTTTATTGAAACCCCAAAAGGAAGTCAAGCACAGAACCAGAGGTACCTAAACTATGGCAACTGCCCTCTGCAGCAGAGTCACACTCTCCTGCTCAAGTACTTAACTATAGGAGGAGGAGCTTAAGTAATTAGACTGTGGACTTAATTTTATTTAATACCCACAAGGTTGGTAATGGTCAAGCCAAACTAGGAGGAGCCTAAGTAATTAGACTATGACTTAATTATATTTAATACCCACAAGGTTGGTAATGGTCAAGCCAAACTAGGAGGAGCCTAAGTAATTAGACTATGGACTTAATTTTATTTAATACCCACGATGTTGGTAATGGTCAGGCCAAACTAAGAGGAGCCTAAGTAATTAGACTATGGACTTAATTTTATTTAATACCCACAAGGTTGGTAATGGTCAGGCCAAACCAATTATGATGCATCACTTGAAAACAATGTTACATCACTGGTAAAGATGGGAGTCGCTAAAAATTATTTGTATAGGGCAAGTGGAGATTAAAGTATTGAAGTGATGGAACAAGAGAGCTTTTGGGTGGAGGGCCCAACTGGCAATAACAAGGGTATATACTATATGTATCATATTGTTTCAAGATTAGATGGGAAAGTCATTTGATATAATGAAACACATGCGGGGGATTTGGGGGGTTTGCAAATCCCAATTCAGATAGCCTTTGAAAGGTTGGTGGGATTGTAGTGTTTGAATGCTACCTAGTCTACTACAACAGAGGGGAAAGTATAGGCTTACTGAATTTATACTGGTTCTAATCTGACGTTGACAGAAGCTAAGGCATCTATTAAACAAAACTGAAAAAGTAGGGACCCCAAGATACAATCAGATTTGATTTGTTTCAACCCTTCTAAAGTTCTGCCAGACTGACTGGAGATGGGAAGGAAATCACCGAGGTTGTGTGGAATTATGAATGCACACTTCAATGTTCATTATAGTCAATCAGAAAAACCAATGCAATGCATTCATCTCAGTGACATGTGTAACTGTACATAATAACAAACAAATTTTGAGGACAGCAATGTCTACAAACAAATGAAAAATCATGTAAGAGTTGGGAGGATTCTGTTGAGGTTTTGGTTAAGAAGTATAGACAGACTTTGGGAAGTGCCAATGGCATTGCTGGTAGCAAGGCCTAAAACCAGAGTAAAAATGTAAGAGATGCCAAAACAAAATATTGAAGAATCATTGATATCAATTGGGTGTAATTAAATGGGGCTGGAAACACCTGGAAAATAATGTAAGACTTGGTTTGAAAAGAATGCGCCATCGTATTGATTTGAAAGCAAAAGCCTGAAAACTAATTATGTTAACCATGAGCTTGGAACTAACGAGTAAATACCTAAACATTACAATGAATCAGATTATACTGATAGCGAAGTCTGAAAACTAATGAAAAAAATGTTAGAATATGACTGAAAGCAAAGTTTGAAAGACATCGAATGAAAATGTTAGAATATACCGAAAGCAAAGTCTGAAAACCATTGAAGAAATAAAATATACAATGGGTATCATAAAATGCGCTAAAGCTTGAAAAGAATGAGATGATACTGCAAAAATGATAATCAAACAGATTTTCATGACTGTAATTTCTGAAATCAATTGTAAAAAGAAACTGTAAGAATTGTTTCATATCCATTGGGTAACTATAAAAAGTAAAGGTTGAGACTACTGAGACCTATAATGTACAAGCGACCAACTTAACTTCATGACAGCAGTCTGCATCCAATTTAAACTTTTCTAGTAAGAACGCTTACATATCCACTGGGTTCTTCAAAAATCTAAAGCTTGAAACTAATAAGACCCGTTGAAATGCTTACCGTTCAATCAGGCTTGGGCTGAGAGGCTGGTGAAGCCATGAACTGCAGAGAAGGAATGGGCTGGACCACAGAGACCGGAATGGTAGTTGGAAGAAAATGATGATGAAGAGGCCTGGGTTGAGAAGTTACTGGCATTGCTGCTGCAGGAGGAGGAGGAGGTATAAGCATTGAAGACTGCTGAACAGCATGTTGGTGACTTCCATTAGAAACATAATCAGCAAGGCTCTGACATGGAACACAATTTAATGCAGCAGCAGTCACACTCACAGCGACACCATTTCTTGTTGGAGAAGATGAAATACCAGCAGTAGCAGAAGGGCATGCAGAGACTTCGTGCTGTGTGGCAATAGTAGCAATATCAGTGCTAGCACTAGTAGTGCTAGTTCCAGTAATAGCAACAGTACCACCTGATTTTTTCTTCAGCTTCTTTTTCTTTGTCTTTCCAGACAAAAGCTTAGCAATTTCCAACTGGGTATTCATAATAATCTCAGTTCTCTTCAATTCCATATCCACTCTCCTGGCTTCCATCTCTGCCCTGATTCTTTCAGAGTCCTTTAACATCTCCATTTTAGCCCTCTCGAGCTTCATTATAGAGTCTGCAAAAGACCTTATGCTTGCAGCCACCTCCTTGCTCATATATTTCTTGTGCTTTATAATAGATTTGTTAATACCACCACCACCAACAGCAGCCTGCAAATGAGCTGATTTGCTTCTGGGTGTGCCACTATCATCACTCTCCCCAAGGGGTTTTCTGTGGGGCAAAGTATTGGATGCATCATCATTCTGATTATCAGCATCCCCATTGTCGTTGCCTTCTTCCCGTTTGACATTGTCTTCACTATTATTATCATGTTGATGTTCATTATTGTTATTATCATCACTATTTTTGCTATGAGACTCTGGCCTGTGTTTTTGGTCTTCTCCATTGCAGGGAGCACCACCTACCCTCGTTCTTTGTTCTTCTTCATTAAAGAGAGGAACACCACCTCCACCAATTCTCATTCTGTGTTCTTCGTCCCCATTGGAGAGCAAACCACCGCCATTGCCACCACTGCCACCACCATCTCCACCAATTCTTACTCTATGGTGTTCTACTCCATTGGAAAGAAGAACACCATCATTGCCACCGCCTCCTGCAACGGTAACACCACCACCACTACCACCAATTCTGAAGACTTCTTGCTCAGAATCCCCACTCTGCAGTCCACCCTGTTGCCTCAAATCAGGAACAGCCACCTGAATAGGTTGAGGATTAGGAGACCTCACCCTTAACATGACATCCATGCGGCCAAAAAAGGGCCACCTTGAAGTATTGGATCCATTGATCCCCTGCAACAGGGTCTCGGATCTGTACTTCTGTTTCATACTAGCAACCTTATTCTTACACTGAAATGGAGATTTCGCAGACTTGCCACCGCCCCCTCTAGCACTTACCCTCATTGCTACATCCTCCCAGTCCCCTCCTTTCAGATTTCCCCTGTTTCTGTGGTTCCATTTGGTTTCATACACATCTAACAAGTTGTTAATTGCATCTGTACTCCACTCATCTCTACGAGAATCCTCCATATTATTGCTGCTGGTGTTGTTATTATCTTTCATGGCAGAAACTGCTGCCTTTTTTGTTGTTCCCTTTTCTACAGCAATCAATTGCCCTTGGCAGTTTTGCACAGCGAGCTCCAGATTGGCCATAGATCAATGACCACCCCTGATCCACCACACCAATGCATCAATCGGCAATTTTTTTGGCCTTCTGTTTTGTTTTACCAGACCGTCTGTCAATTGCCTCCTTTGGGAAAATAAAAACAACCAATCACCCAATACTTCAAAAGCTGAAAAACTACCCAACACAAAGGTTTTTAAGGATCCCACACAGATTTCAGTATCAATCAGCCCTTTCCAATCGCTTTCTTCTCCAATTTTTTGCATTCCCAAACCTGCTATCAATTGCCACCTAATGAAATCAAAACCACCCAATAATCATAACATAAGACCAATAGGTGCTAACATTTACAAACATACACAAAGGTTCTGTAGGCATGTCGCTAATATGATTTAGCAAAAGGGAGAAACTACTGCTGCTACGACTATGAAAGGTAAACCAGAGTACAAGTGATCATGTTAGTGACAGGTTATATATAGAGTAGTATGAGTCATCAAGGACTTAGCATAGAATGAATAAGTATCCACAATGCCACTTGCCATTCCATCACAGTGTCACAGGATTTTGCAGGCCCCCACAGAAATTTTTGAGACACATACAAAAGTTTTGGAGGTAGCCAAAGAAGTTATAGAGGCACCCACAAGAGAAAACGATAAAACTACTGTGACCAATAAACCAGACTTGTTATGTTTTGTATTTTTTCAAACATGATGTCAATTGCCACCTTAGAAAATTATAACTGCCCAATCGCCGAATAACCACAAAAGATATAAAAACGTCATACAAAAAGATTTTACAGGCACCCAAAAAGTTTTGAGAGGCACCCACAAAATTTTTACAGGCACCCACAGAATGAAAAAATAAAACCACCATAACACATAAATCAGACTGGTTCTGCTTCCGAGAGGTATGAGAAGGGTTGTTTGTTTTATTGCGGTTTGTTTTTTTCTTGTTTTGGGCAATAAAGATATCAAAATGCAAACTTATTCTGCCTCCCGAATTAAACACTTTCCAAATTGCTGCTGTTCCTTCCTCCAGTTTGGAAATGTGGAGAAGCCTATTTCTTGGGTGTAACACTGCAAAACCACAGAAAAACCCAACTGTATCAGACACAAACCCGAGATGGTGGGAGAAAACAGAGAAACGAGGAGAACAGATTATTATTTTCAATGGGCCAAGGATGGCGAGGCAAATGGAAAACATTAATATCAATGTGGTACCTAATATGACATTCGATTTTTTGGGCTAAATGGCAAAAGGATGGGAGGATAATAGGACCTTCTTGGTTTATGAGGTATGAAGTACAAAGAGCATGGAAGCTCATGCAGTAAAGGACCCACCTAATATTCTTTCTCTTCCTTCAATTTCTATTTTACCATCATTGTCCTCGATCAGAATCACAAAATGGTGCAAATGATGATGCTGCAAAATAAAAACCAATCTATAACATTCTACACCATTGCTCCCAGTGGGTTGATGAATGAGCCATACTTCCTATATAGCGAAAGGAAAGAGAAAGGAACCATGCTATATTTAATGTAAGGAACACAAGGCAGAAGAGGAGAGTACTATACCACTTACTTTGAATGCTCCCTTAGCTATGTTCTAATGGGTCTTCCTAAAGTTGATACACCATCGCTCCATCCATCCATCTCTGTCATTTGATTTGAATGAGCTACTTTCTTCTCTTATAGGCAGCATATAATATACTGCCTTATCTTGTTATTAATGTTTGCTAGCATGAGATAAGGGCACCATAGCCGGGGCTAGGTGTTGAGGTTGTTCTTTGTGTTGGGTGCCATTGTTATGGGTGTTGGGCTTTGTGTGCTTGCCATTTGGCTCTCTAGAAATATGTAAGAGGTGAAGTGTCAGTACTAGAATTGAAACTAATGCGGTGGTATGTCATATTTTGGCGTAGCGCTCTAACAAATGCAAGCATGAGAGTGGTTGAGATGGAAACAAGCTGACCTTTAACTAGGATATTTTTAGGGGAAAATAAACTATTGGAAACCCAAGAGCATTGTTTATGTTTGGTGTTTTTGAGGTTATCTTTTATTTCAAGACATCTTTAGTCGTGGGCAGTGACATGGACCTACCCACTTGGTGGCTACTTGTTCAAAATTAATAGCAAACCATTTTATAATGTTCTTGATCATTTTCTTGGCTCTTGGGTTTATGGGCGAGGCATAAATGTACATATGAAAATGATGATTATGACGTTCACCTCGCTGTATGTTATATTTAGCATATGCCATATAATGAAGTCAAGATTTTCATGGAGTAAGTTTGCATCTTGATATGGTGTAGTAGGGAAAATTGGTAAGTTCAAGTTTATTATTGAGTTTGGTCATATTTACCTTCCCCCGAAAAAAGTTTGGAAGAATATTTAAAATTTAAATAATATATGATTGGAATGAAATAAAAAAGTTTTATATAAATAATCTAGATTAATTAAATAGATGTAATTAATTAGGTATAAATTAATTTAAGATTAATTAGAGTTGGGATAGATAATTATAATAAATACACAAAAATTAAATGTGATAGATAAAGGTATTTAGTTCTAAAATTAATTATGAAAGAATGAAACTAAAGTTAATGATATTAAAGTTGTGTAAAATTAGTTCATTTATTTTTAAAAAACTAATCTCTTTGGTTTGTTGACTACCTTAAGTTCTATGTCATCTCAAAAAACTTTGTGGTTCAAGTCGAAGCATCGTGGATTCAATCCTGATTGTCACGAATATGATCTTCTATGCAGATCCGTTGTATGGTATGTGGGATTGGTCTGATAGAATATGCACTTGAAAACCTATGCACATCAACTCTAAGTAGAACGATGATCACTCTACCCCTCCTAAAAGGTAACCAAAGCAATGTTCTGATTACCCCAAGGTCTCTATTAGCTGGGTCACAACCGTGTTGGAGTAGCCAAGTGGTCAATGTGTCAGTTTATTCAAGGGGCCTATGCTAGTAAGATAACTCCTAGATCAAATTGTTTGGGTCTCTAGAATAGACAGATATTCTCTTTGAGCTTAAACCCTAAATTTAATCCTAAACTAGTTTACCTTAAGGAAAGAAATACAAAAGGAAGTGAGGGTTGGAAGTTTCTAAGCTAATTAAGATGGTTGCACAACATCTATATCTAACTTTCACCTCATTCAGTAAGGACAAAATCAAAATAATCTATAATGTAATGATCAGTATTCCACACTACAGATGCGAGATTCTAAGGAAAGACCCAGATATTAGAATAACAAGTATGAAAACACCATATTTCATAAGCAGTAATCAAACCCTATTCATCAATCTCTCATTAAGATAAGGCAATTAAGCAGCGGATATCATCAAAACTCACCAAATGTAACTGAAAGATGCAAACACATTACCACCAATTGGCAGGAACATAGAAAAGATTGATAGTTTTCTTATTAATTGGCACCGAATTGGCAGGTTACAAATGACGGCAGGATTCCCACACCTCAAATGTATAACAGTTCACCCTTACATGCCTTCTCCAAAATTAAAATATGCTAGCTTTCTTGCAAAAATCTCTATATTCCCTCTTTTTCAAAATGGAGAGCCCTCATTTATATCTATCCTAGACATCCAAAATGTAAAATTTGGTACAAGGTCGGCCTTGCCTTGCTTATGGCGCCAAGGTCTCAAAATTGAAAATTGGAAACCCTACACATTTTACCCATATTAGACCTTTTAGGTCCATATTACATTTCAAATACCTTTATGTGTTGGGATTGTTGGAATCGTTTGCCATTGCGCCAAAAGCTCAAGCTATCAACGTGTTAGCACTTATTTTGACCTGGGGTTGATTTGTCATGATCAGGAGGTTTCTTCATCTGAAGCCTTCATCTTCTTGCCCAATTTTTCTAAGTGTTGGACCTCCTCAGCGTTTTTCAGCTGCAGCATCATATTTTTCTGAGGAGGAGGTCGTCATCATCATCTTGTCTTCGATGATGATCTTCATCAGCATGTTCTTCGTCGACTTGTTTTTCTCATCGTCATCATCATATTTCAACTGTCGAGTGATGTTTGCTTATTATCCTGATGATACTGGTGAGCTACAGTGCGCCCTCAGTTGCTTGCAGGGGTGATTTTGCAAGTATCCGGTGATCTTTCATTTATCACCTTGCCCAGACATGATGATGATGTTGCCCCGATATCTTGAAGGGGTTATTCTCTAAGTTGTCGACCTGACTTGTTTTTTTCCTAAGGGTCGTCATCATCATGATATTTCCAGTTATCATCCTGCTGCTTGCGGAGGTCATCATATTTTCTGCCTTCATGATATTTCGCCGGGGTGATATTTTATCATCGGGTGATCTTGGTTAATATCATCCTGATGATGTTGTCGAAGAGTTCCAAGTGCGACCCGATATTCACTAGGGTCATCATATTTTGAACGTCAGGATGATCTTAGTCAATATCATCCTGATGATGTTGTATCACTTCTTGTTCGTTGTTTTGACATCCTGATGATGCTGACGTCATCCTTATATCAGGGTGATATCTTTTTATCTGCCTATCTGCATCATGATATTCCGAAGGAAGGGGTGATATTTTCATATCACCCGGATATATGTTTGCTCGAGCATCATGATGATGCTAATATCAAGGAGATATCCGCCTGTTGGCTTCGCGCATTATCTACTGGGGGTGATCTTTTCAAGCATCATCATCATATTCAGTTATCGCCCCGATCTTACAGAGGAGCTACAGTGCAACCTGATGTTTGAACGTCAGGAGGATATTTCCAAATATCCGGTTGTCTTCTGAATATCATGATGATGTTAATATGATGATGACGTCATCAAGGTCCGCGGGGGTCATATTTCTAACAACTGATCATCTTGAAGAGACCTCCTGATATTTGCAAACATGATGATGACGTTATCCGGATATGAGGAGGTGCGCAGTAGGCAGATATGATGATGACGTCAGCAGGATATGATGATGACGTCATCAGGATGTTCATCGGCCAGACTTTTGGAATAAGCTCAGCAGGAGGATGTTCCTCCGATGGATCAGGTTGTGCCGATTATCATGAAGGGTATATTTCAAATATCATGATGATGTCAGGGTGATATTTCGAACAACAGGATATCATGCTGCTGGAGGATGATGATGATGAGGTCTATACTAGTGTCGTCAGGAGCAAAAGCACCGACATGATATATGCTCATGACCTAGTATATAAAGTGTTATTGAGGTCATCGCGGGGTGCATGTGGGATATTGTTATCCTGCATTTTCAAACATCATGATGATGAATATCGGCGGGAAGTGGTTGCGATTGCAGATTTGATGATCTTCCCAAGGCCGCGGGTTGGTGCGCCATTAATGGCGATTGTTGCAGAGGTATGGGCGATGGCATGGACCGATCTTGTACCCGACTGAGGGTGTACATCAGCGGATGGTGGCGCAGGGCTTGAGAAATCTTCCTGTCTCCTCCCCTACCTGCTGCATTCAAGTTTGGGCACCAATCTGGTTGTGTTTGAGCGCCATTTCCATGATACTGTGTATCTGGCAAAATTTTGGTCAACCATTGTAATTAATTGCTGAGCACCTACCTGGCTGATATAAGCAGGTGGTCTTGCTCATTTGAAAGGTTGTTGAAAGTTGATGATTTTGGCTCTGTAATGCATAACAAGCTGATCTGGTTGCTCTGTACAGCTTACTTGTGAGTTTATGTATCTCTTGTTGTTTGTTTTTGGCATGAACCCACTGATTTCATGATTAAACTTATATGAGAAATGCTGTTTAGCATGTGTTGTGTTAATTCTGTCTCCAGTATTGCATGTACTCTTCTTCTGAATCTGGATGTTTGGTAATGTTTAGATTCTAGAACATAGAATTCCTATGTTGACTGTCTGATCTTCTAACTTCTACTCAAGGGGTAGATTAAATTGTTTTCAGGTTGAACATTGGGAAGGGTATACTGCAGTAGGGATACCATAAGTAGAGATAACCTAACACTTTGTATTGGGAGATGCCTGTAAGGCAGGTATCACACATATCCCCTTGAAATCCAGTTTTAGTTGTTCATGCAGATCATTCACAGGTGTATGTCTACTGACTCCAGGCCCTGGATAGGCACCAATCATGCTTTGTTTTGTGTTATAACCATATCCAGCTTTGCATCCACACTTAAACTCCAAAGCAAAATCTAAAACCAACATTAGGACATTAGAGTTAGTTTTAGGAACCTCAGTCCTCTGCCTACAACTGCAAATAGGCCCAAAGCTAGCCCCTTTGCCCTTATCTTTCAGTTTTGGTCTACTTACAGGAGGACTCATCTGCTTTCTGTCAACATCCCAGCCTTGCATGCATATCCTCATGGATGTTGAGTAGGGAATACCCCCCTAGGTCTTGCAGAGCCTGAAGAAGAAGAGGAGATAAAATATAGAGTCTATCTCCTATACTGTTGACCCCCTGGCCCAGAGATCCTGTTGATCACTGATGGCTACCTTGTAGGGAAATCTGGGAATAAGCATCCAGTCTGGGAAAAAGTCAACAGAAATTGGCGACTCTGCTGGGGATTGAGAAGTAACAGTACTATCTAATCATCTCTAGTGATATATATGTGACCCATCTGAGTCAGCAACAGTAATCTACTCCGCTGGGGACCTTGTGAAAGAACCCTGGTTTTCAGAAGAAAACAGTTCCTAGTAATAGGTGGCGACTCCGAAGTAATCTCCCAACCGGTCAAAGTAAAATTATATGCAGGGGAGAAGATCCCAACAAAATCCTCTATTTGAAGAGTTACCATTAACAAAAAGAATGATGTATAGAAGAAAGGGAACTGTCTCAGCTAGTCATGAGAGCTCCCCCAGAAAAAGTGATGAGGTACAAGATAACCCTAGGCCATCGGGACAGCATGCTCCTTATTTTTCAAGTGCAGAAGCTGATATCCAAGGTGCATATGAGAGGCAACAGGGTGGTAGTATGAGAATGAGGTCAGAGGTGTTCCAAGAACGCCCTTTTCTAGACCCAAGTGAAAGGTTTGAAGAGGCAGAGTCTCTGAGGGATGATGAAGATGATGACCCAAATGGTATGAGACCATCTACCTCCAGACCTAAGGATGAACAATTAGCTGAAGAAATCAAAAGTCTAAGAGCAGAACTAGAATACCTACAAGCCATGAAAATCAGAGATGATATACAGCAGAAAGTGCAAGCCTTGAGAACTGCCCAAAATAATTCAGTTCCTACCTTAGAGAATGCAAATATGCAAAGACATCAGCAAAGATATGAAATGCAACATCAGCATCATGATGACAGACAAAATGTGAATGATGCTAGGATACCACTGAACCATGCAGGAAACCAGAATGCAAATAGAAATATTAATATTAATCAGCCAAACAGACAGCCCATGCAGCTAGATAGATTCAGGCAGCTGGTGTTTGATGGTATTCCTGGGTATCCTAACCCCATTGACAAGCATCTGAGGCTGCAAGTGCCTAAGTTTTCAGGAAACAATACAGTGTCAGGAGAAGATCATCTAAAGGCCTTCCAAAATGTCATGGATAATTTTGAGGTTGAGCATGAGGATGTTTTCATGAAGTCATTCATGCAATCCTTAATAGATGAGGCAAGAGAATGGTACAGGAATCTGCCTGACCGGAGCATATCATCATGGGATGATTTTAAGAGGATATTCAAGGAGCAATATGGTGATAAAACTGACCCTAGCTTCTTTGTAAATGAGTTCACCAGTATCACAAAAGGGTCAAATGAACAGGTTGCAGACTTTAATGCAAGATTTACTAAAGTGTTGAACAAATTGCCACATCATATGAGGCCAAATGAACCAATGTGCATAATTTTGTACATCAATGCTTTTGATGCAAAGACTGCATATGGACTAAGAGATAAAGGTCCTGCCACTCTCAGGGATGCTTTCAGAATTGCAGTAAATATTGAAAACAATAGGAAAGCATCAGGCAAGACCAATAGAAGGGATGATGTAAAAATTCTGCAGAATCCAAATAAGCCTCAGAACACTCAAGGTAGTACATCTGCTCCTGAAGATAAGATAGACAAATTGGCAAATGTTGTTAAGGACCTGAGCTATAGATTGGCTAGAAATGAAAAAGGGATGGGTCCTGATAGGCAAGTCTATCAAAGGCAGGAAAAGAGGCCATCATTACATGATATGCCTTATAACACCAATTGGCATGATGGTAAGCCTGTATATCCACGTAACAACACAAGTCAGAGGGCTCAACATGCCAAGGAAACTCCTGATCCCCTGAAGAAAACTATAAATATTGCTGATGATGCTCCGTGGTGTATAATTTGTCAGATGCCACATTCACAGTCACAGTGCATGATTGCTCAATCCTTGTATGATAATGCTACATCTTGTAATGAGTGCAATGAGCCACATCATGTGCAGGATGATGATGTTAACATGATGTCCATAGGCAATGGATATACTCTTTATGATGCTGATGAGAAGACAGATCATCAAGTTCAGGCCTGCCAACAGTCCCCATATGATGAAGATGATGAGGATAATTATGTGTATGCTCAGAACTCACACAATTTTCTGAGTAACCTACAACAACCTTCTGATGAGGAAATTAGAGCCTTCACAGCTGCAGCAGTTGCTCAAGTCAAAAGCAACTACAATCTCCGAGGTAGAAATCAAGTAGGCAGCTCACATTAGCCAGAAGATATTTCTGCGGGACAGCTGGTGCATGGTCATAAAGGAACTGAACCACAAAAGAGGCAGTGGGTAAATAATAAGCAGAACTTTAGATACAGAGCAGGTCCTGAATCTCAAGGACCAGAAAACAAAACCCCTCAGGCTGAAGATCAAAGTAGAGGTTCCCAAGACAAGAATGATGATCAGGGAACTATGAAAATGAAAGCTAAGTCAGCTCAGGATAAAAGCAAGATTGTGGAGCAAGCTACAACTGTTGTACAAAACTATGCTCCATTTGATATAGCCCAGATCCTCTCTCAGGTAAAGGTCTCTGTTCCACTTATGGAACTCATGAAAGTGGAAGAGATCAAGAATAGGACAATATCCCTAATCTCAGGGGCACCTTTTCAAGCTAAGCAAAATGATCAGACCCAGGGTGAGAAACAGGTCATGTGCAATGAAGAAGATGAGACTCCTGAAGTCTATTTAGGAATGACCATGACAAAGTGTCCTTCACAGGTGGAACCATTTTATGTTTCCCTGGTTATAAATGGTAAAATAATTAGAAATTGTATGCTTGACTCTGGAGCATCCACAAATGTCATGCCTTTGGCTATCATGCAGCAAACTGGATTAAAAATTGACAAGGCATGTGGAAAGTGTTATGCTATGGATGCCAGAGAGGTACCAGTTATTGGAATCATGAAGGATGTAGATTTCAAACTGGCAGCATTTCCTGAAAAAAGATACACAATGAATATAACAGTGGTTGACATCAAGCCACAATATGGTATGTTGCTGTCAAGAAGATGGGCAGCACTAATAGGTGGAAGTATGCAGCTGGACCTGTCATATGCCATGATTCCAATGAATGGCAGGGATGTCAAGCTAAGCAGAGAGCAAAGATCATCAGAGACAGTGGAAGACCAAGAAGCAAATGAACAGATATGCTTTGTAGACACTGACTGTGATAACTTCAAGGTTGTCTCAGAGGATGTAGAAGATAAAAAGAAAAATATCTGTATTGATGAGCTGGATCAGCAAGGCTTATGGACCATGTTTTTTGATGGAGCTTGTGCAAAAGAAGGCTCTGGAGCTGGAGTTGTTTTCCTGTCTCCAACTGGTAAGCTCCTCAAATTCTCTTTCTTGCTGAGATTTGATTGCACAAACAATATTGCAGAATATGAGGCTTTACTCTTAGGCCTGAATATTGCTCTCAAACATGGGATTAAGATGTTAAGAGTATTTGGGGACTCTGAGCTGATTGTATCCCAAATCAGAAATAAGTATGCTGCAAAGAATAAAAGACTGAAGCAATACAAGCATGCTGTTTGGGATACTATTGAATTATTTGATGCATTTTCAATTGGTTGGGTAGAAAGGTCAAAAAATGTTATGGCTGATTTCTTAGCCAATGTTGCAATAAGGCCAGATGACATCACTCTGTCAGGTGTCACAGATGTAGAAGTTAAAATTAGGCCTGCCATACCAGAAAACATATGCAGTTGGCAAGTTTTTAATGATGATAGGGATTTGCTGAAATTTTTGCACTGCATAGATGAATATGAGAACCAACAGATTGATTTCCAAGCTTTTGTAGAAACTGTAGATGGAAAAGAGACTCTTGTGGGAAAGGAGATCATTCAGTTGAAGACTAACAAGATCCCTAGAGGGTTAGTGGCTTTGGAAAGAGCCTTTGACAGTAGAGACAAAATGGTCACAAAGACATCCCCCACAAATAAGGAGGATTTAGAAGAAATAAATTTGGGGACATCTCAGGCCCCTCAGAAGGTATATATTGGCAAACAGCTCAAGCCACACATAAGAAGTATGCTGATTGCATTACTAAAAAAGTATAAACATGTTTTTGCTTGGTCATATGAGGACCTAAAAGCTTATAGGGAAGACTTGTTCCAGCATGAGATCCCACTGAAGCCTGAAGCTAAGGCATTTAGACAAAGGCAAAGGCCTATAAATCCTACCTTAGCTCCCAAGATGCAAGAAGAACTCAAAAGGCTCAGGGATGCTGGAATAATTGTGCCAATCAGACATTCAACTTGGGTGTTTAACCTTGTCCCAGTCAGGAAAAAGAATGGTGATATTAGGCTGTGTGTTGATTTTAGGAACTTGAATGTATCCTCTTTGAAGGATAACTATCCATTGCCTGATATGGAAGCTATGTTGCAGAAAGTGACTGGTTGTGAACTCCTATCCATGATGGATGGATTTTCAGGATATAATCAGGTAAAGGTAAAAGAATCAGAACAGTATAAGACTGCCTTTACCACTCCATGGGGAACGTATGTGTATGTTAGAATGCCATTTGGACTAACAAATGCAGGTGCTACATTTCAAAGAGCAATGGATGTTGCTTTTGCAGGGCTGATTGATTCAATCTTGGCTGTATATCAGGATGACATGACTGCCTACTCAAAGAAAGAAGAGCAGCATTGTTTGCATCTGGAGCAGATCTTCATAAGAGCACTAGAATATGGTATTTCTTTAAACCCAAAGAAGTGTGCCTTTGGAGTAGTTGAAGGAAAGCTTCTGGGACACATTGTTTCCAAAGATGGAGTCAGGATAGATCCAGAGAGAGTGGCAGCTATTGACAGGATTCAAATGCCAAAAACTGTGAAAGGAGTTCAGTCCTTCTTCGGACAGATAAACTTTGTTAGAAGGTTTGTTCCCAACTTTGCAGAGATCACAAGGAACATTTCCAAGATGATGAAGAAGGATGCAATTGTCAACTGGGAAAGGGAAGCAACAAAATCATTTCAGAATATCAAAGAAGCAATTAAGATGGCCCCTGTTCTTAAATCTCCTGATTTTTCTAGGCCATTCCAAGTGTTCTCATTTGCTTCCTTTCATACTGTTGCTGCATGTTTGTTGCAGAAAAATGAAGATGGTTTTGAACAGCCCATTGCTTTCTTCAGTATGTCCCTGCAGGCCTCTGAGTTGAAGTATGATATTATGGAAAAGCAGGTATATGCACTAGTTAGAGCCATCAAAAGTTTCAGACCATACTTGGTAGGGTCATATATCATTGCATATGTACCTCATGTTGCAGTCAAAGACATATTCACTCAGCAGGAGGTGACTGGAAGAAGGTGCAGATGGATAAACAAACTGCAGGAATTCAACATAGACATACAAGTTACTAAGTTGATAAGAGGACAAGGATTAGCCAAGATGATGGCACAATCAAACTTGGAAGCATGCCAAGTTAATGCAGTCCAAGATGAGAATGTAAGTGTATCAGGATCTGAATGGTACAAGGATATTGTCTATTATTTGCAAAATCTGAATTGTCCTTCCCATTTCAGTGACAATCAAAAGAGGACTCTGAAGCTACATGCAATCAGGTATGTTGTTGTTCAAGGTGAGCTGTACTGGAAAAATCCTGATGGTGTGCTGCTGAGATGTGTGGATAAGAACATGGCTAACAATATTTCGATTGACATGCATAAAGGATTGTGTGGTGGACATTATACTGCCCAAACAACAGCTCATAAAATTCTCAGGGCAGGATATTGGTGGCCCACTCTCTTTTCAGATGCACAAAAGTTAGTAAGGAAGTGTGACCCTTGTCAGAGATTCTCAGGAAAGCTGAAATATAATGGTGCTTTGCCCCTCAGAACTGTACCTGTGGATGCTCCATTCCAGCAATGGGGAATTGACTTTATAGGGGAAATTGCAGACAAATCAAGTGGGGGACACAGTTGGATTTTGGTGGCAACTGACTACTTTACCAAATGGATTGAGGCCATTCCAACTAAAAGAGCTACAAGTAAGGTGGTGACAGACTTCATACTAGAGAACATCATCATCAGGTTTGGAGTACCATTTAAGGTTATCACTGATAATGCTATGTGCTTCAGATCAGGTGAGTTTGTTGATTTTTGCAACAGGTATGGGATAAATCTGTCATATACATCACCATATCACCCACAAGGAAATGGTCAAGCAGAATCAAGCAATAAGAGCATCATGAAAATTGTCAAGAGGATACTGGACAAGAACAAGAGAGCTTGGGACTCAAAGTTGAATTTAGCAGTATGGGCTGACAGAGTGACAGTGAAAAGGGCTATTGGGAAGTCACCTTTTGAGCTAGTGTATGGTGCATCAGCTAGACTACCCATAAACAATCTCCTACCAGTTTATAGATTCATTCAGGAAAATGATGAGGACATTGAAGATCCCATGACAGAAAGAGTGAATCAGCTGGTTGCATTGGATGAAGACAGAAGGAAAGCCCACCAGATCAATCTCAAAAGACAACAAGATATGAAATATCAGTTTGACAGGAGAACTACAAAAAGGAAGTTTCAAGTTAATGATCTGGTGCTTATTTGGAATGCTAAAGATCAGGAAAAGGGTAAACATGGTAAATTTCAACCCTTATGGATGGGCCCATATCAGGTTTACAATACTCATGGGGAGGATTCTTATTTCCTCCAGGCCCTAGATGGTGAAATTCTGGAATTGCCTGTGCATGGCCAATTCCTTAAGTTCTATTTTGCATGAATATATGGTTGCTGTGCACATTTGTAAGATATGTATGTAGTGTAAATGCCTTGTACAGCTCGCGTTTTTTGGTTTTTTGTCAGGTCTGCCCGGAGATCTGGTTCTCGCTGCAGGTTTTCACCTGCACGTCCCCATTCGGAGCCACTGTTAGCACTTATTTTGACCTGGGGTTGATTTGTCATGATCAGGAGGTTTCTTCATCTGAAGCCTTCATCTTCTTGCCCAATTTTTCTAAGTGTTGGACCTCCTCAGCGTTTTTCAGCTGCAGCATCATATTTTTCTGAGGAGGAGGTCGTCATCATCATCTTGTCTTCGATGATGATCTTCATCAGCATGTTCTTCGTCGACTTGTTTTTCTCATCGTCATCATCATATTTCAACTGTCGGGTGATGTTTGCTTATTATCCTGATGATACTGGTGAGCTACAGTGCGCCCTCAGTTGCTTGCGGGGGTGATTTTGCAAGTATCCGGTGATCTTTCATTTATCACCTTGCCCAGACATGATGATGATGTTGCCCCGATATCTTGAAGGGGTTATTCTCTAAGTTGTCGACCTGACTTGTTTTTTTCCTAAGGGTCGTCATCATCATGATATTTCCAGTTATCATCCTACTGCTTGCGGAGGTCATCATATTTTCTGCCTTCATGATATTTCGCCGGGGTGATATTTTATCATCGGGTGATCTTGGTTAATATCATCCTGATGATGTTGTCGAAGAGTTCCAAGTGCGACCCGATATTCACTAGGGTCATCATATTTTGAACGTCAGGATGATCTTAGTCAATATCATCCTGATGATGTTGTATCACTTCTTGTTCGTTGTTTTGACATCCTGATGATGCTGACGTCATCCTTATATCAGGGTGATATCTTTTTATCTGCCTATCTGCATCATGATATTCCGAAGGAAGGGGTGATATTTTCATATCACCCGGATATATGTTTGCTCGAGCATCATGATGATGCTAATATCAAGGAGATATCTGCCTGTTGGCTTCGCGCATTATCTACTGGGGGTGATCTTTTCAAGCATCATCATCATATTCAGTTATCGCCCTGATCTTACAGAGGAGCTACAGTGCAACCTGATGTTTGAACGTCAGGAGGATATTTCCAAATATCCGGTTGTCTTCCGAATATCATGATGATGTTAATATGATGATGACGTCATCAAGGTCCGCGGGGGTCATATTTCTAACAACTGATCATCTTGAAGAGACCTCCTGATATTTGCAAACATGATGATGACGTTATCCGGATATGAGGAGGTGCGCAGTAGGCAGATATGATGATGACGTCAGCAGGATATGATGATGACGTCATCAGGATGTTCATCGGCCAGACTTTTGGAATAAGCTCAGCAGGAGGATGTTCCTCCGATGGATCAGGTTGTGCCGATTATCATGAAGGGTATATTTCAAATATCATGATGATGTCAGGGTGATATTTCGAACAACAGGATATCATGCTGCTGGAGGATGATGATGATGAGGTCTATACTAGTGTCGTCAGGAGCAAAAGCACCGACATGATATATGCTCATGACCTAGTATATAAAGTGTTATTGAGGTCATCGCGGGGTGCATGTGGGATATTGTTATCCTGCATTTTCAAACATCATGATGATGAATATCGGCGGGAAGTGGTTGCGATTGCAGATTTGATGATCTTCCCAAGGCCGCGGGTTGGTGCGCCATTAATGGCGATTGTTGCAGAGGTATGGGCGATGGCGTGGACCGATCTTGTACCCGACTGAGGGTGTACATCAGCGGATGGTGGCGCAGGGCTCGAGAAATCTTCCTGTCTCCTCCCCTACCTGCTGCATTCAAGTTTGGGCGCCAATCTGGTTGTGTTTGAGCGCCATTTCCATGATACTGTGTATCTGGCGAAATTTTGGTCAACCATTGTAATTAATTGCTGAGCACCTACCTGGCTGATATAAGCAGGTGGTCTTGCTCATTTGAAAGGTTGTTGAAAGTTGATGATTTTGGCTCTGTAATGCATAACAAGCTGATCTGGTTGCTCTGTACAGCTTACTTGTGAGTTTATGTATCTCTTGTTGTTTGTTTTTGGCATGAACCCACTGATTTCATGATTAAACTTATATGAGAAATGCTGTTTAGCATGTGTTGTGTTAATTCTGTCTCCAGTATTGCATGTACTCTTCTTCTGAATCTGGATGTTTGGTAATGTTTAGATTCTAGAACATAGAATTCCTATGTTGACTGTCTGATCTTCTAACTTCTACTCAAGGGGTAGATTAAACTGTTTTCAGGTTGAACATTGGGAAGGGTATACTGCAGTAGGGATACCATAAGTAGAGATAACCTAACACTTTGTATTGGGAGATGCCTGTAAGGCAGGTATCACACATATCCCCTTGAAATCCAGTTTTAGTTGTTCATGCAGATCATTCACAGGTGTATGTCTACTGACTCCAGGCCCTGGATAGGCACCAATCATGCTTTGTTTTGTGTTATAACCATATCCAGCTTTGCATCCACACTTAAACTCCAAAGCAAAATCTAAAACCAACATTAGGACATTAGAGTTAGTTTTAGGAACCTCAGTCCTCTGCCTACAACTGCAAATAGGCCCAAAGCTAGCCCCTTTGCCCTTATCTTTCAGTTTTGGTCTACTTACAGGAGGACTCATCTGCTTTCTGTCAACATCCCAGCCTTGCATGCATATCCTCATGGATGTTGAGTAGGGAATACCCCCCTAGGTCTTGCAGAGCCTGAAGAAGAAGAGGAGATAAAATATAGAGTCTATCTCCTATACTGTTGACCCCCTGGCCCAGAGATCCTGTTGATCACTGATGGCTACCTTGTAGGGAAATCTGGGAATAAGCATCCAGTCTGGGAAAAAGTCAACACAACGCTCGCTACAAACGCCAGACTTAACCCAGATCCACGGGAGGCTCATTGCCATGTCACGAATCCCGAGGTCAACGTTGAATGCCTCACTGACAAGGGGGCAGCTCACTATCAATAATCCCCCTCAACGCAACCCGAGGGATTTAAACTTGTGACCCATGGCTCTGATACCAATTGTTGGAATCATTTGCCATTGCGCCAAAATCTCGGGCTATCAACGCTCGCTACAAATGCCAGACTTAACCTAGATCCACATGAGGCTCACTACCATGTCACAAATCCTGAGGTCAGTGTTGAATGCCTCACTAACAAGGGGGCAGCTCACTGCCAACAGGGATATTACAAAAGAATAAAAGAATGGAAGAGTGAAGAACAAGGCTATTATGCCCCTTTTGGAAAATGAGCTCTATAATTTAGAATGGCCTCATTTATGTCATTTGCATTAGGCCTCTGGTGATACTTCATCTTGACTTGCTAAGAGAAAGTAGACTGTTTGATTTTGGCATGGAGCCTTGCAAGGTCAACCAACTGCTCCTGAAATTTTGTATACATAGCTTTAAGTTTCATCAAATTATCAATGCCCTGCTCTGATAACTGCTGGTGAAATGAATCTATAAATTCTTTAACAATCTTGGCTACAGGAAGGACCACAGAAGAACTGTCCTTAAGGGTACACGAAATGATCCAATGAATGCTTCAACCCTCCTCAAATCTTGATTTGTTGCCTTAGATCTTGCCTTGAGCTTATTCTTACACTTTTGCAGCACCTTCACCCTCAACGTACCAGCCTGCAACCATTCCACTGCCAGATCCTTATCACTTTTGTCAAAAATGCCAAGGTGGAATAGCTCATCTAGAGAAGTTACCTCCATCCTCTATCAAGCTGGGAGATATTCTTCCCATGCCATCAATTCTTCATCAATGGAGACCTCCAGTTCCTATACCTTCTCCATCTCTCCACTGATATTGTGATAAGCCTTCATGGTTTCTCTAATAGTGTTGCTCCCAAAGGTCTCCAATGAGTTCCTCCATGAAGTGGCTACAAGGAGAAGACCCAAGGGATCAGTCAGTTGAGCATCTTTATTCAGGGCCTCCAGCAAGGTTGGTGCAGGCGTACTTGAGTCAATTGGGCCCACCAAATGTGTAACATATGTAGTTAACTGAGTCACTTGCTTATTAAGTTCTTCTTTTTTGATTTCATCCTTCCTCATTCTCTCAAGGATGGTAGAGATTGACTCTTTCAATGCATGCTTATCTTCTTCTCTGGTTCAATGACCTAAAACCACCCGATAAATATTGTAATCGCTAGGGGTCACTATTGCCTCTTCCTTGTCCACCAGTGGAGTAGCAATGTGATCAATGCGGACTCCATGTGTATCAGTGGTTAGGTGAGAGTGTCCTAGCCCTCTTTTTCTTAGGTCGGGCCTCACAACAACCATCTCAACTAGCTACTCCTCCACTTTCCCAGTCTCCAGCTTACCCATTGCATCAATCACCCCATCCATCTCCAACCCACACTCAAGATACATCACTCCTTCAGGGCCCTAAAAAATAAACTCAGCCTGGGGGTAATGGTGAGCAACAACCACTTAGAGTGTAGGCAGAGGGCCCACAAGACATTGAAAATTTGGATGATGTGGTCAGCATAGTCTCCTCTCCACAGCAGGAACAAGGTGAGGGGTCCGAAGAATCAAGGAATACTATTGTATTGACTCATTCACCCATGAGGTCTCCTCCTCCATCTCCCATAAAGTCTCCCTCTCATATTTTTCCTCCAAGAGTAGTAACAACATGAACAGATCTCCCAACTTGGTTGAACCGAACAATGGACAATAGTGTCAGAGTTTGTGTGTCACCTGCATCAGACTTTCGGTGGTCACTCTTATGGCATACCCTGGGAGGTGCTGGGAATTAAGGTGTCTCAACCTTGGTAATTCCTTGCATTATTTATGATTGTATTTATTTATTCATTGCCTATGTTGTAAATTAATTATAAATTCCATAGTCATTTTGTGGGATGTGGCATGGTGATGTGTCATCCTACATGGAAGATGACAACTTGTAATTTTGTCCTCACATGAGGAGATAGGTGTCCCACTTTGTGATAGAAGTATTTTGCCATGTGTCAGCATCTTGGATGTTGTGTAAGGGAATGTTTGACCGAAATGGTTATGACAGATTCCTATGATGAAGTTATGACATGTAAGAGTCAGAAATAAAAGCTTGTAAGACAGGTGAGGACATGTGTCATGAAGCATCTTTGAAAAGGCATATTTGGGTACCCCAAGGTGGACTATGACATGTTGTAAGAGAATATGCTATTTATAACCTAGGTATGACAGATTCTCTTATAGCTGTAAGTTGTAACTGCTATGACAGATTCTATGACGATCATAAGAGTCATAAGAGCATCTGTCATAGCCCAATTTGGAAATAGGCGACCTCTTTGGGATGGGAGTTGTGGACAAGTGTCAGACACATTCTACAATATTGACCAAGTGTCCATAGGCGTAGGTTTTGGGCCATGAGGCCAAGTTGGACGCCCATTCCAAAATAGGACCAATTTTGCCTTGTATATTCTATATAAACAGGTGCTTGGAGGAGGAGATGTAGTATGTGATTGATAGGTACTGTTATGCTGTCGGACTGACTCCAGACATGAGTGTCGAAGACTATTGAAGCTTGCATTGCAAGTGTATTGTAAACCATATTCAGTTTTGATAATACATTGTGCAGGTTTCTGAGTGTGGGGTTTTTCACCCAATAAGGGTTTTCCCCACGTTATATCTTTGTCTCTCTTCTTCTGTCTTCTTTCTGGTTCTATGTGTATTGCTGTAATATCTCTATTAGATGTTTAATGTTGCTGTAATTGTAAGGATTAAATTGAATTTGCATATCCCTCTCCTCATTAAATTAGTGTAGGAAGTGATTTCTACACACCTAACTTAGCTTCCTTTTAGTTGGTATCAGAGCCTGGCCAGTTTTGGTCTTAGTTGTTAGGTAGGGGTTTTTTGAGATGATCTTAAGTTGAGTGGGAGTCTGTGCAGAGTATTCTGAATCTTATTGCAGCAAGGAGATGGCAAGCACATCCAAGAGGATAGAGGTGGAGAAATTCAATGGCACTAATTTCGAGCTGTGGAAGCTCAAGATGGAAGACATGCTTGTTGATTGAGACCTCTGTGAAACTATCAATGGAACAAAACTAGCTGCAATGTCACAACCTGATTGGGATCTAAATGATCGGAAGGCTAAGGGTCTCATAAGACTTAGTCTTGCTAATTCTGTTATGTTAAATGTCCATGAGGAGACTACTGCAAACTTGCTTTGGAAGAAGTTGGGAGATGTGTATCAAGCCAAATCCTTGGTTAACAAACTTTTTATGAGAAAGAAGTTGCATTCCCTTCGAATGGAGGACGGAGGATCTGTTGCAAAACATATGAATGCTTTTAACATGCTAGTTGTACAATTGACATTCGTTGGTGTAAAGATGGAGGAGGAGGATCGATGTATGACCTTGCTTTGTTCTTTGCCGAACTCGTGGGATCACCTTATCATGGCCATTGTAAGCACCACATCCACATTCAAAATGGATGAAGTGGTTTCTTCACTGTTGTTTGAAGAGATGCAGAGAAAGTCTTCTGAGGTAGCCAAAGAGGCTCTTGTAGTTCGTGGAAGACCCAAGGAGAAAGGGAAGAAGGACAAGAAAGCTGAGAAGGGTAGATCCAAATCCCATCGGAGATCTAAATCTCCTGGAATGTCCAAGGCTATCTGTTGGAACTGTGATAAATCTGGGCATTTCCGAAAGGAATGCAAAGAGGAAAAGAAAAAGAAAAAGAAGAACCCAATTTTAGATTCTGACAAGTCACAAGATGATGGTGATGCCTTCATCGCAGCCTTGGCAACCCATGCATCTGATGATGTGTGGCTAATTGATTCTAGTGCATCATTCCACATGACCTCGTATCAAGACTGGTTTACTAAGTATGGGGAGTTCAACGGTGGAAAGGTGTACCTGGGTGATGACTTTCATCTAAAGATTGTTGGTCGTGGAAGAGTCTCTATCTGATTCCCTGATGGACGAGTGAAGGGGATCTCTAGGGTTATGCACATCACAGGCTTAGCACAGAACCTATTTTCTGTAAGTATGTTGAATGATGCAAGTGTGCAGGTTGTCTTTTCGAAAGAAGGATGCAAGATGACTAGAGGAGCTATGGTGCTTGCTAAGGGTACTAGGAGAGGTACTCTGTTTCAGCTAGAGGCATGCATTTCACAATGCAATAGTTCTTCTGACTCAAGGAAGAGGGCAGCAGTCACTTCACCCCCACCATCTGAACGAGCAGTGAAGAAATTTGTTGTATCTAGTTCTGATGGTTGTATTCATGCCTTGGAAGTTAAGCTTCCTAGTGAAAAGACAATGTTATGACATAAGAGATTTGGCCACATTGGTGAGAAGGGTCTGCGTACCCTGAAAAATAAAAACCTCATTGAGGGGTTAGATGATTGTAATCTTGAGTTTGACTTTTGTGAACATTACATATATGGCAAACAAAACCGTGTTCAATTTTATTCGAGTTCTCATAAGTCTTCTGGTGTGTTGGACCTTGTTCATTCTGATGTATTTGGTCCTGTTAATGTTCCATCATTATCAAAATCTAGATATTTTGTATCTTTCATAGATGACTACAGTAGAAGGACATGGATTTATTTTCTCATAAGCAAATCTAAAGTCTATAATAAGTTTAAGGAGTTTAAGGCCTTTGCTGAAAATCAGATTAGTAAAAAGATTAAGTGTTTGAGAACTGACAACGGTGGTGAGTTCTGTTCTACAGAATTTGATAAATATTGCAAAGAACTTGGGATTGAAAGACACAAGACAACTCCATACACCCCGCAGCAAAATGGAGTTGCAGAGAGGAGGAACAGGACACTGATGGAGAAGGCTAGGAGTATGCTTAGTGGAGCTAGCCTAGAACAAAAGTTTGGGGCTGAAGCTGTTGCCACTGCTTGCTATCTTGTAAATAGATCTCGTATATCAGCTCTTGTTGGAAAGACACCCATGGAGGTGTGGTCTAGTAGAAATCCTTCAATATGGCATCTTCATGTTTTTGGTTGTGAGGCATATGCACATGTGCCTAGGGAGAAGCAGTCAAAATTAGAGAACAAGGTTGTTAAGTGTATCTTCATTAGCTATGGTGTCGATGTGAAAGGATACAAGCTTTGGTACCGTATGGCTGAAAAAATGTTGTATAGAAGAAGTGTCATCTTCAGAGAGCTTACACCTTCTTCCACTGTTTTACAGCCAGAAGAACAAGAAAAGAAAGAGGATGTTGTTCAATTTCTTGCTACCCCTGAGAAGACTGAACAGAAAGACAATGTTGGACCTGATGATGAGGAGAACTCTTGCAGCTCTAAAAGCTCAGATGAAGAAGCTGAACCTCAAACTCAGCTCTTGAGGAGGTCTACACGAATAAGAAAGCAACCTAAAAGGTTTGGTTTTACATTGCTTGATTCTAGTTGTGCTTTTGCTTTGCTTACTAACAGTGATGAACCTAGAACTGTATCAAAGGCTATGGACATGAAAGATGCAGGTTCCTGGAAGGAGGCCATGGAGGATGAAATGACTTCTTTGGAAAAGAATCAAACTTGGGACTTGGTGCCTTTGCCTCCTGGACGGAAACCCGTTGGATGCAAATGGGTGTTCAAGAAGAAATTTGGTGCAGATGGCAGTGTTGAGAAGTATAAGGCCATATTGGTTGTGAAGGGATATTCACAAGTGGAGGGTATAGATTATGGTGAGATCTTCTCTCCCGTTGCAAAGCTAACATCCATTCGATTCCTATTATCTCTTGCAGCAACTTATGACTTAGAGGTAGAACAAATGGATGTGAAGACAACTTTCCTTCATGGTGATTTGGAGGAAGAAATCTACATGCCACAGCCAGAGCATTACATGGTGAAAGGTAAAGAAAATTTGGTTTTCAAATTAAAGAAGTCTTTGTATGTTTTGAAGCAGTCTCCTAGGAGGTGGTACTTGAAGTTTGATGCCTTTGTGTTGTCTATTGAATTTGTGAGGTCAAAATCGGATCACTGTGTGTATTATAAGTTTGATGGTGATCATATTCTCATTGTTGCATTATATGTTGATGATATGTTGCTCATTGGGAAGGGTAAGAATATAATTTCTGATTTCAAATCTTAGTTGTCAGCACAGTTTGAAATGAAAGATTTAGGGGCAGCCAGGTACATTCTAGGAATGGAAAGTAGAAGAGACAGAACTAACAGAAAACTTTGGTTAAGCCAGAGTAAGTATGTGAAGACCGTGTTGGATAGGTTTAGCATGACAGATTGTAAACCATTGTGTGTTCCTATTTCTTTGGGAACAAAGTTGTTTGTTGAGGATTGTCCAAAATCTCCTAGTGAGGTGGAGGACATGAGCAGAGTACCTTATGCTAGTGTTGTTGGCAGTTTGATGTATGGTATGGTCTGCATAAGACTAGAAATTGCCCAAGCAGTGGGAGTCCTTAGTCAATTTATGGCTAATCCTGGACAGGTTCATTGGGATGTAGTTAAGCGAGTGTTCAGATATTTGAGGGGTACTTCTGAGTATTCCATATGCTATCATGGTAACGTTATAGGACCTCCACATTCTGTTGATATTCGTGGATTTGTGGATTCAGATTGGGCAGGTGACATTGACAGTAGGAGATCCACCAGTGCTTATGTGTTTACATTGTTTGGTGGTGCTATTAGTTGGATGAGTAAGCAACAACTCGTGGTTGCTTTGTTTATGATAGAAGCTGAGTATATGGCAGCAACTCATGCTTGTAAGGAAGCCATTTGACTTAAGAGATTGTGTTCAGATATTGGTGTTGATGCAGAACAGATTACAATTAGTTGTGACAGTTAGAGTGCGATTTGCCTTGCGAAGAATCCAACTTTCCATGCCAGAACAAAGCATATTGATGTTCAGTTTCACTTCGTGTGAGACATGGTTGAAGATGGGAAGGTAAATTTGGAGAAGGTAGATACTTTGAAGAATGTTGCAGATGCATTGACAAAGCCAATGGGCATAGAGAAGTTCAGATGGTGTTCGGAGTCTATGGGCCTCTTGGCCTATAGCAGTTAAATCCTATTATTCTATTGGTTCTTACAAGGTGTTCGATAAGTGGGAGAATGTTGGGAATTAAGGTGTCTCAACCTTGGTAATTCCTTGCATTATTTATGATTATATTTATTTATTCATTGCATATGTTGTAAATTAATTGTAAATTCCATATTGTCATTTTGTGGGATGTGGCACAGTGATGTGTCATCCTACATGGAAGATGACAACTTGTAATTTTTTCCTCACATGAGGAGATAGGCTTCCCACTTTGTGGTAGGAGTATTTTTCCATGTGTCAACATCTTGGATGTTGTGTAAGGGAATGTTTGACCGAAATGGTTATGACGGATTCCTATGACGAAGTTATGACATGTAAGAGTCAGAAATAGAACTTGTAAGACAGGTGAGGACACGTGTCATGAAGCATCTTTGAAAAAGGCATCTTTGGGCACCCCAAGGTGGACTATGACATGTTGTAAAAGAATATGCTATTTATAGCCTATGTATGACAGATTCTCTTATAGCTGTAAGTTGTAACTGCTATGACAGATTCTATGATGGTCGTAAGAGTCGTAAGAGCATCTGTCATAGCCCATTTTGGAAATCGGTGACCTCTTTGGGATGGGAGCTGTGGACAAGTGTTAGACACATAATTCTACAATGTTGACCAAGTGTCCATAGGCGTGGGTTTTGGGCTATGAGGCCAAGTTGGACGCCCATTCTAAGATAGGACCAATTTTGCCTTGTATATTCTATATAAACAGGTGCTTGGAGGAGGAGATGTAGTATGTGATTGACAGGTACTATTATGCTGCCGGACTGACTCCAGACACGAGTGTCGAAGAATATTGAAGCTTGCATTGCAAGTGTATTGTAAACCATATTCAGTTTTGATAATACATTGTGCAGGTTTCTGAGTGTGGGGTTTTTCACCCGATAAGGGTTTTCCCCACATTATATCTTTGTCTCTCTTCTTCTGTCTTCTTTCTAATTCTATGTGTATTGTTGCAATATCTCTGTTAGATGTTTAATGTTGCTATAATTGTAAGGATTAAATAGAATTTGCATAGGCCTCTCCTCATTAGATTAGTGTAAGAAGCGATTTCTGCACACCTAGCTTCCTTTCAAACTAAAGACTCAAAGAAGTCCTCCATAGTAAACCAAGATGTCAACATCTCCAATCACATGAAGATAACCATCTACTAACAATGAAACTCAGGATGTCAAAGCACTCTCACTGAAACAAGAATCATAATCCAAGAGCCTCTCCAAGACACTGTTGCAAGTATGTGTTAATCAGTGTTGTCATTGATGTCAACATGTTTGTATTGTCATTGGTGTCAACTGTATCTTCTAATGTTGATGTTGTTGGTTCATTAATCTATTGTGTTAAGGTGATTTGAATGACTTGAAGAAGCATTGATGATGCTAGTATATTGTTCTTGCTGTTGGATTTCCAAGTGCCTTTGAGAAAATTGGATAAATATTGAAGACAGTGTTGTGAAGAAGTATTTTGGCTTACAGAATACTGCCTGAGCTTTTGCTTTGCATTTCTCCTAGATTGAAGAATGGAGTGTGAGGTTTGGATATGTTTTAGAGAAATGGTTGAAGATGTTAGATCCAGAATTTGGTGCTCCGGAACGCTGTGGTTTGAAAGTTATGTTCACCAGTTTGGAGACTGTGCCTAGCAGCAGAGATTTTTTTAGTGGCAAATATCGTAGATCAGCCAAATTAGAATTGATGAATAAATCGCATCCAACAGGGTGGTCAAATCAACCAGATTTTACGTATTATCAATCGAATCCATATCCATTTGCCATCAATTTATTTTATGAGAATCAATGAAGTGAGATTTTTGCCATAACAAACTACACGTTTCAAATGGGCTAACTAATATTTTCACCTGGAATCTTAGAAGCAAGTACTAAATCACCTATATATTCACCAATTCTATTAAAACAACATTGTGTATCGGGACACCTTTCACCAACTCCATTAAATGGCTGCTGCGCGTGAGGACCCATTTTGCCAACCCCATTAAATGGTCACTGCGCATGAGGACCCATTTCGCCAATTAAAATTTACAAGTAGTTGATTATGAGGGGCCATTTTGCCAATTTCCATGACACCTCCGTGCTAATCGTAGGGCCATATTCACCTTGGAAATTACAATGTATATAGTCCGTCAAGGTTTGATTCACCGACACTTAAACGTATTCCTTATATAATCACGCGGGATTCACCAATTTTTTTAATATACCATATAGAATTCCCATGGAATTCGCCAAATATGGATTGATATAAATACAATTGAAACTCTTATTTATTCTTACACATTTTGTTTAGTTCTGAACTTGTGAGCTCTCGATTCAGATTTCAGAAGTTGGAGTTGGAACCTTGAAGTTGATCGTAGGCAAAGTTACAAACTTACAACACAGGCATCCTACATTAATGAATAGCAAGTCAGTGAAACCCTAAACTTAAAGGTGAGTAATCATTTCTTCATAGTATTAGTGTTATAAGATTTCTTTATCTCTTTTCCATTCTTGATTCAATCTTAAAGAAGATATTTAGTAGGGAATGGGATCTATATTCTATGAGTATGTCCTTAAACAAGAAGACATTTTTTTCCAGCTTTTATTTGAAGTGATAGATCAAGATGTCGAGCCACAAGTGCGATAAGGGTAAGACTCCTCAGGGTGGCGAAGGGACTGGGAAGATATCAAAATGCTAAAAACGTGGAGTTAGTATACAATCTTACTTTGGAACTACAATGTTTCTGATCCATCAAATCAAGATGGAGCTACATCATCAACTCTTGCACCAAATATTAATGAAGAAGCCATTCGCAATACCTCACCACCACCAGAAGGTGGGATTGCCATTGAGTCAAATGAGGATGGTAATACCGCAGAAGATGTTCCAAGGGATACCCTAGTTAGCTAGAATGAGGATGGCAATACCACAGAAGATGTTCCAAGGGATACCCTGGTTAGCCAGAATGAGGATGGAAATACCACAAAAGATGTTCCAAGGGATACCCTGGTTAGCCAAAATGAGGATGGCATATCCGCAGAAGATGTTCCAAGGGATACCCTGGTTAGCCAGAATGAGGATGACAATACCGCAGAAGATGTTCCAAGGGAAACCCTGGTTAGCTAGAATGAGGATGGCAATACCGCAGAAGATGTTCCAAAGGATACCTCGATTAGCCAGATTGAGATAATTGACTTGGATGAAAAAGAAAATGATGGTGCTGTAGATGATGTTGGCAAGAAGAAAAGAAAAGGCAAATCAAAAGATTCATAACTGGGGCGCGAGTGGGAGATGTCAAGGAAGTTTCATCTTGATTGGGTGTCAAAGTACCCATTCATTGAACCAATGGAGAAAGCAAACAAAGATGAACAACTAACAGAATGCAAGTGTATGATTTGTAGTTGGAAATGTAAAAGAGACAAGAAATTGCATCTAAAGCTTGACACTATAGAAAAGCATATAGGTGTAACGTCATAAATTGTCCTCCTATATGGAACAGTACAATTTCCCTCTATTTAGCTCCTCAGTCTTGGTGGTCTCTCAACCTTTTCTTTTTCAGCCTTCCCAAAACCCTGATTGACTTAGTCTAGGAGCAATCTATTCACTTTTTGAGGTAACTGATTGATAAAACTCAGAAAGGGATTTGAGATTAGGGTCCCTAGGACCCCCAAAAATGCAGATATGAGCTGAAATTGGGGGCTTGGACTTGGGCACCCGTGCCCTAGTCCTCCCCAGTTTCATGGGATTTTGAATTTTGGCAGGGTGTCAGTTCCCACCGAGTGCCTCGGGATTCTATTTTCAAATTCTTGGTTTTCGTGCGATATTGAGACGTTAATTCAAAATTTGAATTCCCTAAAGCTTGATATAA
The DNA here is from genome assembly GCA_027924645.1 of Cunninghamia lanceolata. Classification (NCBI taxonomy): domain Eukaryota; kingdom Viridiplantae; phylum Streptophyta; class Pinopsida; order Cupressales; family Cupressaceae; genus Cunninghamia; species Cunninghamia lanceolata. The sequence goes on from BSBN01000249.1 coordinate 5,569,346, forward strand.
AAAGACATTTGCAATTTATTTTATCACATACAATTCTTATGCAAGCTTGATGCCAAAACTCTGCTGTAATTGCCATTGAAGATCAGTGACTTGTTGAAGCTATTCGAAGTATTCTTTATTTGCTATCTTGAAGACAATGGATGAGGGTTAGGAATCAAGATCTTAAGTCTATTTTGCTCTTCCTAGGGTTTGTACACCTTTTGCACGATCGGGAGAAGGGTTGAAGCCTCCAACACCAAGCTTGGAGATCCTTCGCGGAGATTGCCGATTCGCCTTCTTGTTCATGCAAGTCTTCATTTGTTCATTTGCTTGAGGTGAAGTTGTATGTGTTTAGTGTTGCAAAGCAAGTTGTTGATCTTCCCTTGATTGAGACATCTAGGGTTTGATTTTATGCATACACACATTGTTAGGTTTGCACACACTTCTGCAAATCTTTTCCTTTGGCTATTGTTGAGGTAGAAATATCGAAGACGGGGCTTGACTGAGGCAAGCTCCTATATAGCCGCAACAATATCCTTCTTTTGTATGTGCAGATCGTGTTTCGTAGGTTTCGGCGAAAAGAAACTACAGGAAGAAGGATATTGTAGGTACAGTCACAACAGACTTTCAGATTTACGGATTCTGAGACTTGCTGGACATTGGAGAGGGCGCCCTAGTCCAACCAGGTGTTTCCTCTGAGATCTAGAAGCTATTTTACAGTCTCAGACACCCTATTCAGAAGGTTTTTCTGTTCAAAAGTTTGCAGGACATTGGAGCAGGTGCCCTAGTCCAAGTAGCCCTCAAAATCTAGGTACTGTGTCTCTGGAACCTCTCCTTTGCACCTATGTGATCAATTTTATCAGATATTTCATCAGTTTCTATATATTGTTAAATTGAGGCATAATTAAGGTTTTTACTTGGTTAAAAGTACAACACTTGGCAAAATCTTGATTAGGGCCTTAGGTTTCATAACCACGTGAGCATTAAAGGGGAGCAAACTGAATGGAAGCTTGTTCCAAGCCCGATTCTTGTCTCCCCAATGCTTAGCGGTGAGAAATGGTAGCACTTAGCCTAGTAAACAAAACTGTCATTTTTCACCCTAAACATTTTGGTGAACCCGAGCTTTAAAGAATTTGCATCCTTTTAAACTTTAGATTTGAAACCATTTGCTATTCTAAAGCATAATTGGATTGGAAAACCTCTTTAGTGAAAGTGCATATGCTAAATAGTGGATTACATTCTTTATCTTTTCACTAGAAAGAGTTGGAAATTATCATTTATTGTTATAAATTGTATTTCATTTGCAAAGGCCATCATTGTGCATTTAAATTTTGGTTTAAATAGAGCATGTTAAAATGTCGGATTATGTTTTGCAAGATTTTCATGCTTATGATGAGCCATTTAGTCGTGATGACTTCGATATGTTAGATGAAGCCCTTGAGGACTTTATCTCGATTGAACATTCTACTATGACCTCAAAGCCATCACTATTTCAAAGATTTATAAATACGATTTATGTTCCTAAACATAAAGAAGATATTGAAAAATCAAAAATTGTGGTCAGTCTATGTGCAAATGTGGTTCAACCACCTTCTAAACCTGTGCTTGTTGTTAAAGGTCTTTCATCTTCCTCTCAATCTCCTGATCACATTTATGATTATGCAAAACAAATAGCGAAACAAGACTAACAAACTAATCATAATGTGGTTGCTCATGCGTATAACACTCAGAATAATAAATAGAGTGCACAACAAACAAATGTTCTGATATCTTTACCAGCTTCTCAACCTATGCTTCCTCAAGCACCTCGTTTAACATATAAAGGTGGTAAAGACTATGATCTTGTAGAACAGCTCCGTGCTACCCTTGCAAGAATATCTCTTTGGGAACTTATACAAACTTCACCTACCTACCATGGAATGCTACAAGAAGCTTTACAAAAGGTTATTGTTCCTCCTACTATTCAACCAAATGATGTTGCCACTTTACTAGATTGTATGCATGCAACAAAAATAGATATTTTGTTTCAACAACATGAGTTACCTTCTCTTGAGGTTCAGAAGCAGTATGATCCTTTGGTTATCTTCATTACAATCAACAAAACATTGGTTAAGAGAGTTATGATTGATAATGGGTCAGCCCTTAATGTTTGTGGTATTGATTTATTGCATAAGGTTAAAGTTGATATATCTGTTGTCAAACCATAATCATTAAGTATCTGTGGCTTTGATAATGTTGGATGACCTATACAAGTCAGACCTGTGATGGTGCCTACCTTGATTCATGTAATGCCTTGTTCTCTATCTTATAACATGATTCTGGGTAGAACTTGGATACATGCATTAGGAGTAGTTCCTTCTACTTTACACCATTCGATTAAGTTTATATTTAAAGGAAAATTGCATACTATCCATTCAGATCCTGAACCTGATAATTGTTTGCAAATGGAACTGCACAAACATGTTGTTGGTCCTAAGATTTTGAACAATTTGAAAGCCGAGTTGTCAACTCCTCTTGCCTCTAAAAATGTTAGGCAAGAGTCCAAACAAATCAAATGCATTTGTTGGTGATGTCTGGGGTTCGTTAGATTTCACATCCTCCTCCACAGGAGAGTATAAACTTAAAAACCCCGTCCCCGAGACATCAAATATTGCATCAATCACATCGCACGCTTTGAAGGATAAACACAAGATTTCTTTGTTGACAAATAAGGACAATACTCTCAGTTATACTACTGATTATGAGACTTATGAAGCTCTGCCTTTCTCTAAAGAAATGGTCTCTCTTTATGGTAGAGGATTTTGAATCCTTTACAAAAATTGTGAATATGTAGGTAAGGGTTGTGGCATAAATCAACAAGGAATCAAAGTCCCTATAGAATCCGCTTTGCAACATTACTCTAGTGGTATTGGATACAATCCTTTTAGGGAATCCAAAGCCTGCAAACGCCCTGCTCTAAATGTGAATACAATATCAACACTTAGTTTGATATACCCTGAGATGATTGATGCCAATTGTCCTCCAGGATCACTTCTTTTAGATATGTTTACGGTGGATGAAGTGATAATGGATTTCTTAGGTGCCTATGACAGCATTCCTCGTTATCACCACAAACGTGGCCTACCTTATTGTTTAAACAATGATGCATATTTTGGAAAGACTACTAACACAATAACTGCTATAGTAGAGCATAATGAAGAAATTGAAGAACAATTACAATCCTACAATCCCCCTGACCATAGTACTCTCCTTAACGAAAAGACTATTGATGTTGCCATGGATAAAGATAATCCTAAAAAAGTTATCCCCATTCGTGATTGTCTAGATATGGAAGAAAAAGAAGAAATGACTAAATTGTTGAATGAATTCTCAGAATTGTTTGCTTGGAATTACTCAGACATGCCTGGTATAGATCCTTAGATTGTAATGCATAATATTGTGTTGAAGCCAGATGTTAAACCTTTCAAACAAAAGATTCATACGATGAATCCTAAGATTGCCTTGCTTGTTAAAACTGAAATAGAAAAACTCTTACAAGCTGGTTTTATTCGGCCTATTGATTACTCACCGTGGATCTCAAATATTGTTGTTGTCTCTAAACCCGATGGTCGTATAAGAATGTGCACAGATTTCTGAGATTTAAATTTGGCATCTTTGAAAGATGATTTCCCGCTCCCTAATATTGATATGATCGTTGATTCCATAGCCAGACATGAGTTGCTATCTTTTATGGATGGATTTTTAGGATATAATCAAATCCTTATAAATCCCCTTGATCAGTATAAAACAACCTTTATAACACCTTGGGATACATTCTGTTGGGTAGTCAAGCCGTTTGGACTTAAGAATGTAGGAGCTACTTACCAACGTGTAATGACTCTTATATTTCATGACTATATGCATAATATTCTAGAAGATTATGTTGATGACATCCTAGCGAAGTCTGTACAACGTAAGGATCATGTTACAAATCTTTGACAGATATTTGAGCACATACAAAAATATAATATGCGATTGAAACCCCGTAAGTGTGTTTTTGGCATGGATAGTGGAAAGTTACTTGGATTTATCGTTTCAAATCAAGGTATAGAAGTTGATACAAAAAAGATAAATGCGATTTGTTAATATGCCAATACCAAAGAACATATCTCAACTTCATAGTTTGTAGGGAAAGATACATGCCATTCGCTGATTTGTTTCACAACTCACGGATAGGACTCGCCCCTTTACGCAACTACTGAAGAAGGATTCTCGTTTCCAATGGAATTTTGAATGTCAAAAAGCTTTCGATGAATTAAAGGATTACTTAGCTAGTCCACCTGTTTTACAACCTACTGTTTCTGATAAACCATTTCTATTATACATCTTAGCATCTAACAATGCCCTAGCAACTTTGTTAGCACAACATAATATTGAAGGCAAAGAATGTGTTGTCTACTACATCAGTCATACTTTGCTCGATTATGAAGTGCGATACACAGTTATAGAGCAGCATTGCATAGCTTTAGTGTTTACCACTCAGAAGCTTAGACATTACATCTTAAATGTTGAAGTGCATGTAATGGTAAAATTTGACCCTTTGAAACATCTCTTCGCAAGAACAGATTTATCAGGTCGTCTTGTTAAATGGGTTATGCTGTTAACAGAATTCGACCTCAAATTTATTTCGTAAAAAGCAATTAAAGGGCAAGTGATAGCTGACCAGTTAGCTAAAGCTCCGTCGCCCTTTTCAATACAAAATGTCCATGCTTTCCCTGATGAACAGATTCTAACAATCTCTACGGAAGAGAAATGGAAGTTATACTTTGATGGATCAAAATGTCGAACTGGCTCCGAAGCTAGTGTTATACTAATACCTCCTGTGGGAAAGCCGATTCCCTTATCTTATCGTTTAGATTTCTTATGCACAAACAACATATCCAAATACGAAGCTCTTATAGTTGGACTTCGTGCAGTTTTGGCTCTTAATATCAAGAATAATACAATATACGGAGATTCTCAGTTAACTGTTAAGCAGATAACAGGGTCATATCAAACTAAGCATGATAAGTTATCTCAGTATCGTGAGTTTGCATTATCTCTTTTAAAATAATTCAAATCATATACGATTGATACCATTCCTAGGAAAGATAACCGGCATGCAGATGCAATGGCAAGCGTAGCTTCCCTTATATCCCCTGATGGCTCTCCTGAAGAATTTACCTTCGTCATTCATAATCTTAAGACACCGGTAATTGAAAGCCCTATAGTGACGAATTTGGAACTCTGTGGTAACACATACACCGATGAATGGTTCTCCTATATATTCAACTATTTATGCAATGGAACCATTCCGGACTCAACATCTAACAATGCCCGAATCTGTTTACGCAAAATAGCAACGCGATACATCATATTATCGAACGTCTTGTATCAAAGCTCACTCTGGTGCCTGCGAGGGGCATTTTGACAGAAAATCATTGGTGCAAAAATTGTTACGTATGGGGTATTATTGGCAGCATATGGAACAAGATTCCTTCGCTTACGTCAAGAGATGCCCGCAATGTCAACAACATAAACACCTAATCCACACTCCTTCTCAAGAGCTTCGTGCCCAGGTGTCACCATGGCCATGTTCTATCTGGGGCTTGGATCTTGTAGGTAAAATTTCCCCGCCCTTCTCTCAAGGACATATGTTTATCATTACGACTATTGACTATTTTACAAAATGGGTCAAAGCGGTCCCTTTGCAATCCACGACCGCCGATGTAATCTGTCGATTCATACAAGATAACATAATTTCTTGATTTGGAATACCTTCCTCCTTGGTTTCGAACAATGGTACACCATTTAAGAACAAGGATATGAAAAAGTTCCTCGAAAAATATCATATACAACATCACTTCTCTACGCCTTATTATCCTCAATCCAATGGCCAAGCAGAAGCTTCAAACAAGGTTATTAGACAGATTCTAAGGAAAACTATTAATAAACATCAAAAAGATTGGCATACGCAATTATCCTATGTCTTATGGGCTTACCAAACAAGTATTCGAACAACCATGGGTAACACACCGTATAATCCTGTCTATGGCATAGACGCAATAATGCCCTTGGAGTTAGAAATTCCTTCTTTGCAAATTTCCCTAAGAGACATCATGGATGATGACATAGAATGAGAGAAAAGATTACAGGAACTTGAGATGCTTGATGAAAGATGTGTTAACGCTCTTGAACATCTCAAGGCTTATCAAAAAGGAATACAATGAGACTATAATGCGCAGGTCATACAATGTTCATTTAATGTTGGAGACTTGGTTCTCCATGAAAATCAACGCAATGTAAACGCACCGCCAGGTGAAAAAGGTAAGTTCAGTCCTAATTGGCTTGGACCATATATAATCACTGAAACCTTTGGATCCGAAGCGTATAAATTAGCCGATGAACAAGGTACGCCACTTAAAGAACCTATTAATGCAGCGCACCTCCAAAGATTTTATGCTTAAAGATTTAATGTTAGATGTTTATAAGCTAATTTAGTACATAGATTAGCTTCAATTTCCACAAGCTACTACTATTTTGTCTTAATTCATTTTACATTATATCTTTATTCAGTAGATCATTGTTGTATCGTGTTCAAGTAATAATTGCTTAGATCACTTTTGTATTAACGAAAGATAGCATGAAAGTTAAAGTTATGTGTAAAATAATTAATCATTATGTTTTGTTACTACATGTTCCTTTTAGAATTGTTAGTTTATCACAATAGCATTAATTATAGCATTTAGACATTATCACTAGTTGTATTTTACAAAAATCACATGTGATAGATTAAAAGCCATTACACATAGATAAGAAATAAACATCATATACATATATCTCAGTTTCATGTATACATCTGAGATAACTATCCCTTAAAACAAAATGGGATGTCATAGTGCCTAAAGTCTAGGAATCACATAGTAGAACCTTGATCGCAGTACCCTCAGGCCCTCAGGGTGTGCAAGTGACAGAAGCCTGACCATGAGTGGCTACGGACCGTGAATGACTCCTAGAGACACTTCACGATCGTAACCCCCTGATCTCGCCTCTCATCTCTATCATCTGCTCACATGCCTCATGGTACATCCTCTGGTACCGGTCTCTCTCGGCCTGAGCACTGTCTCTGTCAGCTCTTGCCTACTGGACCTCCCACAGAAAGAACTCACTGACAGCTAGCTCTCCCTCTGATGTAGGAACCGCTACCATCTGCTCTTGTTGTTCCCTAAGTTTAGCCTCAGTGCATTCATCTCTCTGTCGAAACTTCTCTCTCTCTCATGCAGACTGCTCTAACATGGCCTTTGTAGCAGTCCTGTATCTAGCGATAGGCATAAACAACTCGGCATGCTGCCCAACAGATGATTGTGGCAAATGATTTGCCTGCACCCACTGCTCTGAGGCATCTACCAGTAATATGTCTCCTATGATGTGACTCACAAAGTCTCGCCATGCGTTTGTCCCAACTGCAAAACAGAGAGTGAGATAGATGTTAGACTCCCATATAAAAATCATAAATAATAAACTATACCAAAACACAATAAACCAAACCTTACCTAGATCTCCATCTCACCAGGATGGATCTCGGATCACCGATGGTGTGACGAGCTCTATTGTCTGATCTGCGGATGGGGGCATAGGCCTGCTACTCTCCCCTCGCTCTGTCTAACTAGGCCTCACATCGTCTGCGGGAGTAGGTCCATGAGCCTTGGACCGCGGCCTCAACTAGGTCTCCTCGTCAGTGTCTGCCTCCTACTGGCTCTATCGCGATCTCGCTCTGAAGACATATTGTGATGGGACCTCCTAAGACTCATCCTCGTCCTCCTCCCTACCCTCCTCGAGATCATAGTATCCCGCAAAGTCACTGACGTCGTCCTCCACCCCTATGTCACTAGCATGATCGGCCCAAGGTCGGGCATCTCCTGTAGGATGCCTGGGTGGAAAGATAGGTGCAGGCCGTGCTGTGTGCCACCAGGTCCGGTATGCTCAGGTACACCTAACATCATCTGTGCCTGATACTAGCTCTGCATCCTTAGGACCCTCATCATTGCTAAGTGGTACGTCTGCTATAGTCGGTCGTCGGACAATATTAGCTCTGACTGCACTCCGAACTGCACGTGTGTAGCTCAGACGAACTGTAGGAACATCATGTACATGTCTGAACTGTCATTCCACCCTATCATAGTAAAACCAAGATATAGCATGATCGAGGCGACCGGCCATCAACCGATCCCTCTGCATCTGAGCTAACTACCTCTGCTCGCCAGACCATCTAATGAAGCCATGATACGGTCTCTAGATGATGTCACCAAGCTGCAATCTGTCAAATACCACTATCCAGTATAACAGATTGTTGTGCCTCCAACACCTGACTAGTGGGTATGCATAGACACGCAGATTTGTGAATGCTGCATCTATGGGATAACCCATTGGTCGTGTGCACTTGATGTGCTCAAAGGCCCAAACCTGTAATACTATGCAAACCATCAAACTCTGCATCTCGTAGTGGACATATCACCCTAAGTTGCAATATAGGTGCGCAAGCATACTGCACCCCCATGCATAGATAGTCTGATGCGTCTCCATCGCTCTGATAGTATGAACGAGACCCCCGTGAAGGTGAGTGCCTCGTCCATCTAGTGCAATAGCTAGTGCGACTGTGACAATCATAATCCTCCGTAGTAAGGGAATGTCTCTGCATCCCTTCTCTAGCAAACGGAGCTGAATGTGTCCTTGCTCTGCCCGTGACACGACCCAAGCAGTATAACTGACTCTCCCGAGTATACTCCTCTGAGCGATGTCCAACAACCCTCATTGTCTCTCCTCAGATTGGTAGTCGAAGGATCCTAAATACATCCTCTAGTGTGATGGTAATCTCTCCAGTCGGTAAATGGAATGTGGAGGTATCTACATCCCATCTCTCCATCAGTGCCATAAGCATCGCGCAATGGAATCTGATTGTGGGCATCTCAAACACCCACCATAGGCCCACCGTCTGTAAGTGCTCTCTCTGTAGCCGTCAAAGTGCTAGCGCACTCTCGAGAAGTGCCATTAGACAACCGCTTGTGTGCTCACGCATCTTAGGGACATCCTGCAAGATCGAAAAGAAAGCAAGAATATCAGAACCCCCGCTAGAAACCAAAATGAGCGATCAAAGATTGAATAGAATGCATATGCCTAGGACCTGTGTCCTCTGAGGACCAGGGTGCCCCAGGAAGACTAGGGCACCCCAGGGGGACACTGGCGCTCCTGTGGGACTAGGGCACCCTAGAGAGACTCTGGCACCCTAGGTGAACCCGGGCGCCCCTGTCCGGGAACCCTATCCACTCTCCCCTCTTGGCACAGACATCGATAAACATGAAAGAAAAATATGATGACAAACAAAAGAAGGATGGAATCAGGACTCTACCTCGGCCTCAAAGCATCTCTCTGCCACTCGGGCTCGGAGTATCTCCAGTTGCGGTGGATGGTATGGACGTCGGCTCAGCATGGTCGTTCTCCTATTCTCCCTTTCTCTCTCTCTGTAATAACAAGAAACAAGAATGAGTTAAGTGATAAGTGATAACTCCCTTTACATAAAGTAAGTGAGTGAAAAATTCTATCCCTAACTAGGTGCAAAAAGTGTGCTCTTTCACTCTGGAGCCCTTTTGTCGAGCTGTCGAACTCTGATTCCAGTGTCATTTTTTGCATTGGAATCTTGGTTCCTCTCTCATTCTTACCCAATGTGTTATGTTCGAGTGTTGGTTCTTCAAATGACCATCATAACACATTTCCCTTGAAATTGACATGTGGATATCTCCTTGTTTCTCCTCTCAGACTAAGCATGCAGAAACAAGGGGGGTATATATCTCCCTCGATTTCCTCCCTCACCATGTTTCATTACTCAAACCCCCTAGTGTTTTGATACTGACTCATTGGTGGTGGTTACAGGTTGATTTGATTTTGATTTTTATGACAAGTGTTCCCTTGTAGGATGCGATTCCTAACTTTGTGGTCTTGCAGGATTGCAGAACTGGGGGCTTCTTCCTGTTCATCAACAACGCTTCAACTTCCTCTACAGTATCCTTTTGGGTATCCTTTTCATGATTGATGTATTTACTTTCCTTTAGTTGCATATGCACGTAGTGTCATATGGCCACTAAAGTGGGGGCTAAATGTAACGTCAGAAATTGTCCTCCTGTATGGAATGGTACAATTTCCCTTGGTTTAGCTCCTCACTCTTGGTGGTCTCTCAACCTTTTCTTTTTCAGCCTTCCCGAAACCCTAATTGACTTAGTCTAGGAGCAATCTATTCACTTTTTGAGGTAACTAATTGATAAAACTTAGAAAGGGATTTGAGATTAGGGTCCCTAGGACCCCCAAAATGCAGATCTGAGCTGAAATTGGGGGCTTGGACTTGGGCGCCCGTGCCCTAGTCCTCCCTGGTTTCATGTGATTTTGAATTTTGGCGGGGTGTCGGTTCCCACCGAGTGCCTCGGGATTCTATTTTCAAATTCTCAGTTTTCACGCGATATCGAGACATTACTTCAAAATTTGAATTCCCTAAAGCTTGATATTAAAAGACATTTGCAATTCATTTTATCACACACAATTCTTATGCAAGCTTGATGTCAAAACTCTACTGCAATTGCCATTGAAAATCAGTGACTTGTTGAAGCTATCGAAGTATTCTTTATTTGTTATCTTGGAGACAATGGATGAGGGTTAGGAATCAAGATCTTGAGTCTATCTTGCTCTTCCTAGGGTTTGTACACCTTTTACATGATCAAGAGAAGGGTTGAAGCCTCCAATAGCAAGCTTGGAGATCCTCCGCGGACATTGCTGATTCACCTTCTTGTTCATGCAAGTCTTCATTTGTTCATCTCCTTGAGGTGAAGTTGTATGTGTTTAGTGTTGCAAAGCAAGTTGTTGATCTTCCCTTGATTGAGACATCTAGGGTTTGATTTTATGCATACACACATTGTTAGGTTTGCACACACTTCTGCAAATCTTTTCCTTTGGCTATTGTTGAGGTAGAAATACTGAAGACAGGGCTTGACTAAGGCAAGCTCCTATATAGCTGCAACAATTTCCTTCTTTTGTATGTGCAGATCGTGTTTCGCAGGTTTCGGCAAAAAGAAGCTACAGGAAGAAGGATATTACGGGTATAGTCGCGATAGACTTTCAGATTTATAGATTCTGAGACTTGCGAGACATTGGAGCAGGTGCCCTAGTCCAACCAGGTGTTTCCTCTGAGATCTTAAAGCCATTTTACAGTCTTAGACACCCTGTTCAGAAGGTTTTTCTATTCGGAAGTTTGCAGGACATTGGAGCGGGCACCCTAGTCTAGGTAGCCCTCAAAATCTAGGTACTATGTCTCTGGAACCTCTCCTTTGCACCTCTATGATCAATTTTATTAGATATTTCATCAGTTTCTGTATATTGTTAAATTGAGGCATAATTAGGGTTTTTACTTGGTTAAAAGTACAACACTTGGAAAAATCTTGATTAGGGCCTTAGGTTTCATAACCATATGAGCATCAAAGGGAGGCAAACTAAATGGAAGCTTGTTCCAAGTCCGATTCTTGTCTCCCCAATGCTTAGCGGTGAGAAATGGTAGCACTTAGCCTAGTAAACAAAACTGTCATTTTTCACCCTAAACAATAGGTAATGTTTATGAAAAACAAATCATAGACGGAAAGGAAACATCAGTAGTAAGATGGAAATCAAAGGAAGAATGTCTTCATGTGAAGTATGCCATGGAATATGATGAGCATAAGAAAAGAATGACGAAGCTTGCTGCAAGGGGAGGTACAATCAAGGCTCAATTTGGAAAAGCAATGGAAGGAGCACAACTGGCAAAAACTGTTTAGATGAGTGTTGTTTTTCATATTTTGTCCAGAAGGTGTCCTATGACAGACTACCCAGAGTATAGTAATTTATTATCTTTTTTGAGTGTTCCTCACTATCCTAGCACACATTGGTCAATAGACACTAGATGGGAATGGGCAAACTGTCTCGCTACGGTAGAAAAGCAAGATTTAAAGGAGAATGTAAAAGAGACAAACTTTATTGCATTATCTTTAGATGAAGTTACTACGGTAGATAATACTTCTTGGGTCTATATGCATGTGTATACTGTAAAAGAACATGTCCGCCGAGCTCATCTACTCGGTATTCATAAAATGAAGGATAGTTCAACATCGCAAAGTTTATTTTCAAACTAGTTAAGAATTATTTGATTGAATTTGTAGGTATGGATGACTTGACAATTGCCAAAAAGTTGGTGTGTGTAGGAGCTGATGGAGTTGCAGTAATGCAAGGTCATAGGACCGGTCTTTGCACAAAATTACAAACTACTTGTGCACCATACATGCTTGTCATTCACTGCATGGCCCACAAAATGAATTTAGCATTTAAAATTGTAAGCAAGTTTCCTATAGTATCAAAAGTTGAAAATTTAGTCCGTGAGCTCCATGCATACTTTTGCAGAAGTCCCAAATGTTTTGCATAATTTCAAAATTTTGCTGAGGGAATAACAGTAGGAAACAAGCTTCTAAAGGATGTTGATACCAGATGGATCTCCTTGCATGGACCAACGCAATGAGTTCTTTCAGAATATCCATCCTTGATTGGAATAATGTACGAGCATCGCAACACAGTAGACAAAGCACCTGACCTCTTACATAGGTTAAGCGATATAGAGACACTCTTAACTTTAGCTAGTCTTCTCCCCATGCTGGATGAAATGAACAATCTGTTGCAAGTATGGGTTTAACCTATTGGTGCCTGCATGAGCAGTCAGTTTTCAAGCATATAAACATGCAGGCACCTTCCCAAAAAATCCAAAAAATGTTCAAAGTGTTGGACCTCCTCAGTATTTTTCAACTGCAGCATCATATTTTCTTAAGGGGAGGAGGTCATCATCATCATGTTTTCGGTCATCATCCTGATGATGTTGCTGCAAAGTCCTAAGCATGACCCGATATTCATCGGGGTCATCATATTTGAACATCAGGGTGATATCCGCTTTTCTGCCTGTCTGCATCATGATATTTCCAAAGGGAGATATCCGCCTGTCGGCTTCATGCATTGTCTAGTGCGAGGTGATATTTACAAATATCAGGTATGATCTAACATCACCCTGATGTTTCGTGGAGCTACAGTGCAGCATGATATTCGTGCATCAGGATGATATTTCCAAATATCCGGTCATCTTCCGAATATCATCCTGATGCCGATATCCGGATGATGTCATCAAGGTCTGGAGGGTCATATTGCTAACACTAAGTCATTTTGTGGAGATCCCCCGATGTTGCGAATATGACGATGACGTCATCCGGATATGAGAGTTGTGCGGTATGCAGATGGGTGATGGTGACATCATCAGGACATGATGATGACGTCATCAGGATTTTTGAAGGCATCACCGTGACTTTGTGCTACCGGCGAAGGAGTTTCATGTTGGGCCGATGGCATTTGTCTGGCCGATGGTGAGGTTGGTGCTCGACACTTGGTTGCATATGGAGATACTAAGGAAAAATGTATAAGGGCGGTGAACATGCTTCTGCTACAGTGCGATGTACAAGTGGTCTTGTATATCGAGCTACATACAAAGCCGCCAACATGCATTTCAAACATACAAAGAAATGATACATTGCAGGTATATTCCCAGGAATATTCCAGCTTTGTATATCGGGTCATGCACAAGCAAAATATACAAAGGAGGTGTGCATATACAATTGCTACAGTGGCGAGCGGAAGATACATTCATCGAATATTCTGTTGAAGATGCCGCAGTTGTATATTGGAGGTTTGTATATTTGCGGATGCAAGGAAAACATACAAAGGTGCAAATATACATTCGCTACAGTGCCACGGAGGAGATGCATGTGCTGGGGCCTGCGGATATGCAAAGGAACAAAATATACAATGGCCGATATGCATGTGATGGGGCCCTCCAATTGTATATACAAGCAAAGGTACATAGGTCGAGATACAAGCCGGACCCGAATAAGCTTCCAATATGCTTCATAAAGGTTTGGGGTCCGCCTTGTATATCAAACGGTCGTATATGCATATGCAGGGGATTTCTCAGTTGGGCCGATAGTGGGTGTTTAGCCGATGGGGTGTCATCGGCGGAGGTCTGACCAACGGAGGAGCAGTGTGTAGCTGGCGAAGATGTCGTCAGCGTGATCTTTGAGATCGGCAGGAAACTTTTTGGATGCTCCGATGGTGTGTGTTACACCGATGGAAGGGAGGAAGCCAGGGTCTATCGGCGTGAGTTGTATTCTCGGATGAACTGTGGAATGGTTGGCCGATAGACTAGTCTCTGGCCGATGAAGGGGAGTATGGTGTTGCGGTCGGTGAGACAAGTGATGTCGGCGAAAGTTTTTTGAAGTGAGCCGATGGTAGAAGTTTGGCCGATGGGCTCTTGGAGAAGAAGTGTGTGTCGAGCGTGGCAAAAGCGCTCGACGCTTATCATACATGCGGCTATGTTTTTAAAGTGGCAAGGGGCTCCCCGCACCGTGCATGTGGGATTAATCTCCCTGTATTATCTTGAACCTTCAGAAAGTGCGTTTTGGCGGGAACTCCTTTTTTGAGTGCTGCAACGGTTTCCAGATGGGCCACGGGTGGTTGAGCCATCAATGGGCGATGGTACAAAAGGTGTGGCTGCTCGATTATGAATGAAGACCCTAGCTGGCGGCTCATGGCTCGAGAACCTCTTTTGTCCCCTCTTCTACCTGCCGCATTCAATGCATTGAGCGCCATTTTTCTGATACTGTGTATCTGGCGAATTTTGACTTTTGCCATGTAATTAATGTTGGGAACCTTCCTTGCTGTATATAGCAGGTTGTGTTGCTCATTTGAAGGTTGTTGAAGGCCTGAGGCATTTTTGTGTAAATAATGAAGAACAGGGCATGATCTTGGCTGTTTTATCCCATTTTGGAGTTTATGAGTTGCAACATGAGTGTATTTTGCACATATTTTCAGTTTCAGTGTTAATGTTTTATGAAAAATGCTTATTGCATGTGTCTATCTGCTTGTCTCCATTTGCTGTATGTTATTCTCCTTCTTTTGAATCTGGTTGCATGTCAGCAGGGATATCTGTAAGTAGAAGCAGTTAGATACCCATTCTTGGGTGATGTTTGTAAGGCAAGCATCAGTCCAACCCCCTGAAACTTGAGTGAAAGTTGCAAACCATCTATTGTATACGTCTAGTTGACTCCTTGCCCAATGGATAGGCACCAGTTTGCTCCTAGATCAGTAGTTATGAGCCAAAACCCCTTGTCTTGCATCCCAGACATTATGTCTGCCCATTTCATCACTTCCACCTATTAGTTGTAGGATTAGGAGTAGGAAAACCCATGCATGCTCTCATACCCGACCAGACATATATGTCCAAGAACGTTGCCAACCTTGTGATCTATCATGCAGATCTTGGTCCATACATGAGAGTATTCTGCCTGTTGTTGTCAACTTAGATCTTTCTATCTTTGAGCCAGTCAAGGTTATATCTTGAGTTATAGGGACACCCCCCTTGGTGCGGCAGAACCAGAAGTGAAGGGGAGGAGCTCACGCAACCTCCTGTATTAGTTGGCTGAATCTGCATGTGCATAGGAACTGGCAAACCCTGATGCTGATTCAGAAGAAAAACCAACATAACCGGTGTTGTCATTGATGTCAACATGCTCATGTTGCATTAATGAGAAGGATTGGATGAGCTATGTGTTGAGGATATTGAGAAAATTAGTCTCAATCAGGAACAGTGAAGAACAGTGATGACAACAAGGTAAAAGTCCAAGATAGGTTGAGGATCAGAGGATGCGGTTTAAAGGGTTTGTAGATATAAGTCTTGAGATGCTCCAGTCAAGTTTTCAGAGGTCCGCATGAAGATTTGAAGAAGTTATGGTCGTTCAAGTAGAACTGGCTCCGGTAGGTGTCCAGAGGTGACAGAGTGACACAGATAGGTCTGGTGAGGTCTGGTAATGCATTATCCCATTCTACGGATTTGAGAAAGTGTTGAGGACATCCTTGTGAAGTGTCAAGTAGATTGGTTCGTGGTTTGAAGGTCCGGAAGAACCTATTCATTTATGACAGTGATGACAGACTGTGTTCTTGAAGCTCTAGATGAAGGAGAGAAGAATTCCAGTAGGATGATGAATTGTGGATGTTCTTGGTGATTCAGGGAAGGTTATGATGATCATTGAATCATGTCCAATTCATGTTGGTGGTCCGCATTGAAGTTAGAGTTTGCATTTGAAGAATAACCACTAGATATTGGTGTTCTTCTTGAGACTGGCCAACTGAATGTATTACACGTCTTGCGGATGTTCTTGTAGGTGTTTGCCAACTTAGATGATTGTTCCTAAGTCAATGCCTTGCATAAATAAAGGATTGTGAAGTCATTTTGAAGTGTGTCTTGCGGTGATGAGTGTGTGGTAGCGAGGAGAAGTGTGAAAGGCAGCGCAGAAGTATTGGGCTTAAATGGAACTGATTCAAGCATGGTGAAGATGCTATTTTCCAGTTCATAAAGGTGATACTTATTTCTTTGTAGATAGTGTGTCTCTTGTAGGTAGTGAGCCTCTCGTGAGCAATGTGCTCAGGTAGTGAGCCCTAATTGGCATGCGCCATTTGTTCTTTCTATTCTTCTAATAGAGAGTACATTCTTGGGTTAATCACCCCATAGTTTTTCCCTTAACCAGGTTTTCCACGTCAAAATCTTGGTGTCTTATGTGTTGATATGTTTCTGCTTTTGATTTGAATGCATTATGATTCATGATTAATATTCTGCTAATCACTAAATAATATTTAAGTGTTTAATTTGAGAAAGTTTCGCACAACTAATTCACCCCCCCTCAGTTGTGTGCCCTACGTGTAACACAATCTTGTGAAGAAGGCCCAAGACAAAACTATGTATATCTATGAGTATACCAAACTACGTAGAATGACATGCATGGCCCTCGATAATTTATATCTAGATCTAACTTCTCAAAGCCCAAATTTTTTTAGTTGGCAGATAATTACAGATTTGAATCATCCTGAAAATTATTTATAGTTTAATACAAGCGGGGAGTTATGTGCCTTTGTACGTGGATTTGAGATACCAATGCACCATTGTAAGACGGTCAGGCGCTCTATCAGAGAAGTACCTGTTAGAAAGGAAGATTTTGATGGCATTGTTGAATCTGTTAGTAATAATTTGAAGGAAATTGCAAGCAATCTTTCAACAGAGATTTATAATCGATTCCCTTGAGAAGAAATACTTGATGCCATGTCTATTGTGTATCCTCAATTTTGGGTTCAAGGCCACCGAGATAGCCCAAGCTTTTTTCATCAAAAAGTAACTACCTTGACCGCATACTTTTTGAAAAGTGCATAATGCAATGGATAGGCAATAGAAGGAATTATAGATGGAAATAAGCTTAGAGGACAATGTAGTTGGTTTGCAAGAAGTATGATAGACCAGTTTAATGCCATGGAGAATCCCTTTGAGGCAGGATCAATAACAAAGGATTGGAAAAAATTGGGTCAGAGTGAAATATTGTGTGATTTGATATCAGAATATTTCAAACTTGTTGATTTATATTAAACAATGATATTGGGTTTGGTGGAAGATGAGAGAGTTTTCAGTGCATTGGGGTTTTTGAAATCAAAGATAAGAAACAAACTAGACAAGAATTTGTAAAATTGCTTGAGGGTGTTAGGAAGTGCGTATAATGTCAAAAATTTTCCTTATGAAAGGGCACTTACAATCTGGAAGTCCATATGCGAAAGAAGAGGGTTGTGCAATACTTCAAGTTCAAACGCTGGTGGTGGTGGGACAAATGACAATGACATAATGACTGATGAATTTGACTTTGAGACTCAGAATCAAGACGAAAAAAATGAAGACCAGACTCAAAATCAAGATGACTCTTTTTCTTTATCTGAACGTCAGTTTGAGGACCCTAACTCAATTTGGTAAATGGAAGTGAATTAGCAGTTTTTAGGTATTTATACTGCATTTCTTGAATCATATTCCAAAACTGTAGTTGATGATATTTTATATTGTATTCCTTGAAATTGTGAATCAAATTGAATACATTAACATGTTATTAATTATTTCATATTTTAATTATGTCATACTGATAAGTTTTACATGTACTTAGTGATTCATCATTCAACTCAATGCTGAATATTTCCTTGCTAACATTGATTTGTGCATAAAACATAAAATTTGCTGTAAAGTAGAATTTTGGTTTTTGATTTGATATGTGATTCTGCATCATTTTTCACAGTTTATGAATTATTTTGATCAGTGCCTTATCCACAAAAAAATGAAATATACTCCTACAATAGACCATTTGATCCATTGGTTAGGGTTTTAGGATTAGGGTTTAGGGTTTGTCTTCATTTCATACATAAGCCTAACTTTTTAGCCTATTGCATTATAATTTTAAGTTGACTTGTTACTGCTGGTTCCTGGTCATCCAAGTTCACACTTAAGCCATCAAACCTATCAGTATTACCGACCCCTTTGCCTTGTCTCATCGGTCACCGCTTGGTTGGGAACATTATGCATCAAAAAATGTTTAAAGAGGTTAAATATTTCATCTTTTATCTTAAGTCTTGACCCCCAAAGTTTTTATGTCCCTTTGTCCTGTCAACCTAGGGATGTCCGCTTATAAGTCACAAACAATTCGCATGTGCATATTTGAACATTAATGGGAGCCGCTGGATCTCACAGATTGAATCCTGACCACTTCTCGCCAGCCCGCTTGAATAAAATAATGTTTTAAGAAATCTAGAGGGATAGTGGGCTAGTGACACGTGTTGTCTGTCAAAGTGGGACCCATCGTCCATATAGACATTAAACATCAAAGCATTGAAAATCAACATCTTTAGAGTCAATCTAGGTCATTCCCCGCTAGCCCGTGGTGGGCCCACCAAAAGCTTTCATCTCTTAGAGGGATAGCCGGGAGATGACACGTGTCTTCATCTGGACAGTTGAAGAGACTTTAGAAGACATGACATGAAATTTTTTGTCAAATATTTCGAAGGAGTTGCATTGGGTTTTAAACAGTGAGCTACTTAAAGGAATTATAAAGCACATGGGCAAATATGTGGTAAGATGTTTTTAATCTTAACCGTCCAATGATAAAAAAGAATTAAGCTGCTAGGTGGATGACTAAGGAGGCTAAATAACATGCAAGTTGATGGGCCCAGACTTAATCTGGACCGTCCCCGCTACCCCGTTGTCGTAGATCTAAACACAGGTGAAGCTAGAGGGATAGCGGGCAGTCTCAATGGCATGTGAATAAAACATTTGAAATGGTAAATAACATTAGCTTAACATATTAACAATAGTAGGATATAGAACAATGAACATCAACAATCATTGAATGTGTATCTAGTAGTTGAAACCAGAGTTTATATTCAATTGATAAAATAAATAATATAGATAATTGAACATCAACACATTACTGAATTTGAGTTTTCTATTGATTTTAAAATGAAGGAATACATAGAGGCAATGTAAAATCTTGCTCAAAGACAACTCTGCACAGAGCTGAGTTGGGACTTGGAAACTCATATTATCAATATCAAATCATTATAACAACTTTTTTAGCAAATTTCACTGTTCAGGTGGTGGAAATGTCATTTCTTCTAGATGATGTTGTCTGACTTGAATTTTTGTTAACAATGTATGATCAAATTTGAATTTGGATCTTGACTTGAATGTTTTAGCCAAAGATACATTCAAGATTATTAGTGGTTTGATTCAATCCAAAAAGTTTGCCTCATCTGGGTTCTGAGGAAACTGGTCCAAATCAATCTTCCTTGCATCCTCCATCTTCTTTTTGAAATTATCCTTTCCAATGAATCGCTCATTTGTGCCAAAAGCTTGTGGCAAACCAAGCTTTGTCAAGTTCCTTACCTTTTTGTCTTCCTTCTTAATCTTTGTTGCAGCCTCAATCACAAATTCTGTTGTTTCACACATTCTTGAACACTTTTGAATGATAGATGCCACCTTCATTGAGGTTTCAATCTGATTAGTAATGCCTTTTGAAATCAATTCATTGTCACTAGCTTTGTAGACTGTTTCTAGAACTTGATTTGCAAATTTCTCTTCTGCCTGTAGTTGCACATTTTTGTTGTCCATTAAATATTTGCTCAACTTATTATGATGTAGTCTCATGGCATCAATCAATTGAAACAATTCACACAAATGATTAATCCTCTGCATTATTTCCTCCCAGATCTTTTATTTCATGCGCCTCATTGTTTGTCTACAAAATTCAGTTAACTTATTTTGACAAGATTTTATTTCATTTTTTGCTTCCATAAGCTCTGTGGCCAATGTTTCATTTTTTTTCTCTTTCTCCAATTTTTGTTCCCACTGTTCATTTGCTTTCCCAATGCTTTGTCTTAATTTTTCTGAAGTGGATTTTTCCTCATCATATTTCTTTTTGCTCTCATCTAACCTTTGCTTCAGTCCATTCAATTCCACCTCTGTTTGTTTATCCTCTTTGCTTGTTGATGTAGAGGCAGATTTGTTTATTCTTTTTTTCTAATTCATTACTCTTGTTACCTGTTGCTTTCCTCTTTGCTTTCTCATTTGCTAAGTCTGCTTGTAATTTTTCTATTTAATTCTGCAACTTTTTTTCTCTCTATCATGCTTTAGCAATGATGTGTACACCAATTCATTGTTCTTCTTTGATATATTAATTTTGTCAGTATTTTTTAATCCCAAAAAATTAAATTGCAAACTGCTCACTTGAAATTTAGATCAATCCATCTAATTTTCTAGTTTATTTTGAACTGTGGGAACAACAATTGTGTACTCCATGATTTCTAAATTTGTGTCAAATGTGGGTAATATCATGGTTGTTGCAGGCTCTAAAGTTACAGCAGACACACTCTCCATCAGTTACTTCTTTTTGTAGACGCCTAAAATTGGCTTAGATTGAATTAAGTAAATATTCTAATATTTATCTTAATTCTTATTTTCTTCTGTCAATTAAATAAATATTATAAGTTTATTTGATTGGGTCATTATCCTACAATTAAATAAAATCATTTTATTTAATTAAAATCCCTAAATTCTTCTAATATCTCAAATCCTAAATCCACCTCATCTTTCCACCTCATCTCTTCCACCTCACCATGTTGCACATATAATTAAATATTCTTAATATTTAATTAGCTAATATCCTCTATTATCTAAAATTGAATTCTTAATTCAATTGTCCCCCACTATTCTCCACTCATTAAATTCTTAATTCAATTGTTCCCCACTATCCTCCACTCTGAATTTTTAACTCATCCACTATCCTCCACTCAGAATTTTTAATTCATCCATTATGAATTAAAGATTCACAAAAAATGAGTGCCATTGATCTCATCTTTTGATCCTCACCCTCCATTGCCTTTTCAGAAAATCTATAAATGAGACCCTTCTTTAAGCAATTAGAGGGACTTCTTCTGGCATCCTTACTATGCCCAAATTCCTCTAGGGAATCTTCTTCTTCTTCTCAATTCTCTTCTTCATACCATCGTAATGCAAAAATCATCCTAGCCGTCCCATATCATCCATCATTAGTGTGTTGAAGCTCGTCTTCAATCACACAAAGTATCATAGCCATTTCTCCTTGTCATCTTGAGGAATCAAAGCAAGGAAGCAAGCTCCCTGAGGGCCAACCTCCATCGTTCAAGATCAAGAAAGAATAGGTGAGCAAATGGAAGTTGAAAGGTAAAGGTTGTGAGTATCACTTGTCTGTTATTTAAATCTCCTTTTCCTTCATATTTCATTGTTGTTTGGGTTAATATTATCTTAATTGATCAATCCATTTTCCCATTAACATTTTGGCGCCCACCGTGATCTAATCCACTTTATTTGTGAGGTTTTGTCTTAGAAGTCTTGTTGCAGGATAGAGGGGTTTGCCAGAGCACATTTGGGCATCAACTCTTGCAAATGACCTCCTACACACAAATTGAGCTCACCATTGAGTCCGGAAGGCTTCGGAGGTGATCATTCGGGGCTGGAACAACATCAGGATCAACATCTACATCAATTTGGATAGCGAATAATCAGGTGCACTCATTCTATCTCTCCTTTCTTCATAATCTTATTTGCATACACACTTCAATTTGGGCTTCTCAAATGAACATTTGTCTTCATCACATATCAAATTGGGCATAAAATCAATCAGTGTCTTTCAATCACATCTTGAAATTGGGATGTAAAAAGAACCATTGCTTGAAGTGTCTTCCTCACATTTCAATTCTTAAGGGTTAATTTACAAATGTGCGTGTGAATCAAGTGTGCATGTGTGTGCTCTCTCCTCGCACCGCAAGGTGATTTTGGAGATCAAAAACACTTCACTTGATTTGCTTTTGATTACCTTTCCTAGGAGGCCTGCTAGGGGATTTCATCACCCCTAGGGACGACCTCATCCAAGGCTGAATCGAAAGACACCCTCATTGAAATCAGAATCTTGTCACTCTTGGCTAAGCCCCAAAGAACTTTCTACCTTTGGGAAGTGAAGGTGAAGGGTGGGTTACCCCCTTCTCCTGGCTGTGTGATAGGATTTCACTTTCAATTCCTAGTCAACCTCGTGTAAACATTGCCCAAACCTAATTGGCCATACCCTACATCAAACTAGACATTAGGGCATGTTGATGTGTCTTCCACGTGTGCTTGATTACTCATCATCATTATTCATCAAAGTTCAAAATTTAAAATTGCTTATTGTGTTTTGCGCGAGTGACTCATGATTGTACATGTGTGATCATTTCATTGAACATTGCCAAACCAAGCAAAAAACTAGAATTGACACACTTGTCTCGACTTGTGACACATCTACACTCTGTTACGGCACATTTATTGCTGCGCATTCCAAACTAGTAAGCTCTTCCAGTCCTGTGTCCATGGCAAACCACCTAGAATATATTGATCAAGAAATTCAATATCTGGAATTGCAAATAAACTTAGGTCCCTTGCCCCAAGATTATATAGCAATTTGTCAACATATCCAAGTCTTAAAACAAGAATTGACAATCTTGCAAGCTGAACGTGCCAGCACTAGCTATGCCTCGCCCCAAACTCCTATGTCCTTTTCCCATACTCATGACAAGGCAACCGCCACCTCAAGAGGGAAATCGTATACCACTTTAGCTCCTAATCCTCCTTCACCATATTCTAAGACACCTCTCCCAAAGCATACCAGTTCTACAACAACACCACCATCTAGTTCCTCAAACTCTAAATGGATGACCAAAAAAGAATCAGATGAGTGGTGGGAAAAATATTTTCTAAATTTGTACAACAAAAGCAAAGCCATGGAGAAAGCCAAATCCACTCATCCATCCCCTCATTCATCTACCCATTCAACTCTGAAGGATGTGCTCCAAGGGCTATTAGCAGCGAGTCAACCATGTCCCCAAACTCCGGTCCTTGACCTGACCAAAGATTCTTCCAATGCCATGTCAAATCCTACAACCCCTTCATGTCATCCGCACCCCCTTGAGCTTCTCAAAGAGCCTTCTACCATGCACCAAAGTCAAGGTCTGTCACACCCTCATGTTGTTGACCAAGAGCTTATCCAAGAGTCTTCTACCTCCACTTCCATTCCAACAACCCAAGAGTTATGTCAAGAGCACACCTTAGCGCATGTGGAAACATTAAACCCTTGTCTAAACCAAGATCAAAACATTCCCATCCGATCCCTGCATAACCTTTATCTCTTCAATGATCCTATACCTATACATGAGCAAGAGATCCAATTTCCCACCAGGCATAATCTATATCTTTTCCCTGATCAAGATATTATCACTGATGAAGAACCTATACAAGAGAACATTAATCCCATCATGCTAATTCCTATCTATGATCAAGATCCCATCTATGATGACACGCCTATCTACGATCAAGCAGACCATGATGATGCTCTAAGCCCACTTTATGTGTTCCATGGTCCTGAGCCTATCACCCCATCTAGTCCTACCCAAAATCCAACAACTTCCACTTCCCTTGATGAGACACTTGCCTGCCAAGCAAGCGCAGAACATCAAACTAGTAATGATCCTTCACCATCCATTATTGACCAAGCTACAAATCCTCCACCATATATCCTTGGTCTTACTACCTTCATGCATGAATGTTCTTTCTTAGAACACTGGCAACCATTATCTGATATAGCATCTTCCTCATCCAATAAAGAACTCGCTGCTAGTGCACCTATACATAATCTTGTTGTCCACCGCATACTCCAAAATATGAACTATCAAGGTAAAGGCTTAGGCCTTCATGAGCAAGGTATTTTGGAACCTATCCATGTCAATGTTCCTCCACCTTCATACGGCCTTGGATACATACCCCAAGGTGAGCAAACTCAAGATGTTGGTATTTCCTCCACTCCTCTGAAGTCTACCACTTTCCATCGCAAACCCTATCATATCCCCAAAACATACGTCGCCATCCCACCTCCCTTATCATACACATCCCAAAAGCATGTGACCATACACCTTCCACCATCCAATCTCCCTCCGCTACTTCCAACTCCTAATATCCCACCATCCAATCTCCCTCCGCTACTTCCAACTCCTAATATCCCACCATCCCATCTACCTCCACTACTTCCAACTCCTAACATCCCTCCAAGATTTTTACCACCACTTCTTCCAACACCCTATCCATACCTCTATAAATCCTCTAAATATCCCAATCATGGCCGACAAACGCACATATGGTCTAAATAAGGAGCTTTCACCAACCTCACTTCTACCATCCCACGGGGATTCAATGACAAATATGTGGATGCCTCTATCTATAAAGTCAAAAATCCTAAGAGTCCTCATGACCTAGGATATAAAAGCCAAGAATCAAAGCATTATCCACATCAAAAGCTGCATACACCCATACACCTCAATGCTAAATTGAAAAAGGTTTGGGTCCCCAAGCAACAAATGATTATTCCAACAGCTGCACAAAAGCCGCATACACCCAAACCCTTACCTTCACAGGTACTATCTAAAAGCAAAATGGTTTGGGTACCCAAGCAAAAAGCCCTAAAGTTACATGAGGCATCCACCTCTCAAGAATCTCAACCATCCACTTTCTCCCATTCCATCCGTAAGTCTGAAATTCTTCCATCCCACATGGCAAACAAAAATCAGAAAAATACTAAGTCTATGTGGGTCCATAAATTCCTAAATCATTCATCCACAAGTAAAAGTCTCCGTTGCCTCCTACACTACTTTCCCATCACCAGGTTCCATGTTTACCATGGTATGTGCAATCATTGGTCATGATTCCCTTCCATTCCACAACATTTTCATATACCTCCATCTCCCCTTCCTTCTACTATTATCTTACACATCTTCCTCATCCTATTCCTATGGTCCATGCTTTTGCATAAGCCTTCCCTCCATATTCTGCATCATAATCCGCTATCTACCTACACCATATCACTTTCATACAATCTCCTACCAACATCTGTGAGAACACTTGACATTGTCCATGCGACAATATCTATCTAGTAGGACTATCACCTTTCAAGGAACTATATACTTGAGTCTTTCCATATCCACCTTCTCCTATCTAAATATTCAAAAGAAAAAAAGAAAAAAGTAAAGAAAAATCCCTTCATCCAATGGTGAAAACCAGGCAAACAGGTGCCTTGGATAAGTACCATGATGAAAACCTGGCAAACAGGCGTCATGTGTAAAGTTGATCTTCTATGTCACCTACACTTGGGGGCACCTTGTCTCATCGGCATATCACTCTTCTCCTACAAATTTCCTTTCATACCATTTCCTATCCTATCCTCTATCCATTACATACCTATCATGTCTCATCCATCCATCCAAACTTCATTTCCTTTATTCTTTGGTCTTGATAAGGATTGGGGGCACAATGTTGACAAATGTTTTGAATGTCTCTTGACATACCTTATCCCTCCATACCATGCAAATCCTTCATTATCCTCTCATCCTCCTATCGTCATAAACATTGCCATGAAAAATCCTAAGTATTCTACCTACAATGGGGCACATTATTCTTATGCGACATAGTCCTTGGAGATCACATCCTTGGTTCCTTCTACCTACCTGTTCCATTCACTTATACATCTACATATCCGTGGTGTTTCCTTGTCAGTAGTATTATTTGTTGCATATCTGATCCATATCTGATCCTTATCTGCTCCATATCCATTCCATATCTGATCCATATCTAATCCATATCTGATCCATATCTGATCCATATTGATTCCATATCGTGTCTTATCTGATCCATATCGGTTCCATATTGTGTCTTATCTATTCCATGTCTGTTTCATATCATGTCTCATCCGATCCATATCTTGGGTCCATTAGGGTTCTTGTCAAACTACGTTGCCTTTGCGTCGTCACGTAGGCAAGGCCATTATCAATGTGCCCCCGAGGCTCTGCTTCCCTATCCATCTCATATCTTGTCGTCTATCCTCTAGTCCATCCATGGTCCAAGCCCTGAACTACGCTGCCTCTACGTTGTCACGTAGGCAAGGCCATTATCAATGCGCCCCCGAGGCTCCACTTTCCCTATTCGTCCCATGTCTAGTCCTTCTATCTGTCTGAGTCCACTCCACTTTCCCATCCATCCCATGTCTTGTCGTCTGTCCCTCTATTTATCTGTGTCTGCACCTTTCTCTAGACAAGAGCACGCAGCAAAGCAAGCTACCAAAAAAAAAAAATCTTGACGCAAAAACATCAACCTGTCCTAAACAAAGCAGTGCACCATATTGAAACATTCAAGCTAAATTCTATATCAATTATGGCAAAAAGACACATCTAATACAAGAATGTTTTGTAAATAGGTTAACTTACAAAGTCTTGGATTTTTGTCATTATGTCTTCCTATGCTACTCGAGGATGCCAAAAGCTAGAGATGCTATGGTGGGGGCATGATTATTTTCTTTGTCTACTGCTTGTGGATCAAACTTTAGTAATGTGACAACTTTTGTCTAACGACATGATCGGTAAAAGATCATCGAGGACTCCAAGGTCTAAACGTGAAAAGGGGCAATCCTTATCTATTAAAACGCAAGAAGTACTCAGGTCATCTAGATTCAACTTTGACTAGATGCTTGTATTAACTTGCTAAATCAAAATCCATGTAAGTAATACTCAGGTCATCTCGGTTTAATTATACCTAGATGCTTGTATTTTCTTACAACATAATAAAGCCCAATGATGAAAGCACTTCAAAATACTTGCTATATCAAGGTGACAAATATCCATATCCATATCCGTACCATATCCAACTATAGTCCATATCCATCTCATATCCATATCGTATCAAATTGCGTCCCATATCTATA
The DNA here is from genome assembly GCA_027924645.1 of Cunninghamia lanceolata. Classification (NCBI taxonomy): domain Eukaryota; kingdom Viridiplantae; phylum Streptophyta; class Pinopsida; order Cupressales; family Cupressaceae; genus Cunninghamia; species Cunninghamia lanceolata. Next base: position 5,596,663 of record BSBN01000249.1, read on the forward strand.
TCCATATCCTTATCCATACCATATCTAATTGCAAGTCTATCCTTAATCCATATCAATCAAGTCAAATCAATCTTGTCAAATGATCCAATCACAATCAGTGGTCTTGATCCTTGTCCGGTCATAAACCAACTCAATCAATCAATCAATCAATTGTCTTAGACAGGATGTTGCATTGTCGAAATTAGACCAACACACGCGTCTTACACGACATGCTTCATTTCCTGAAACCAGACACTGTCCTTCGTGTTGCTCTAGGGATATATCATTCCCCGCCATGACAACACTATCGTATCAAATGTCTTAGATAGGATGTTGCATCGTCGAAACCAAACCCGGAGTCTTATACAACATCTCATTCCTGAAACTAGACATCATCGATCCATATCATTGGTTTACCACTCGACAGGGGCAATCCTTGTTTGTGCTTGTGTCATTTGTGCATACTCGCTTACTTGCTTGTGTGTGTTATCATTTTTATCTTGCATTCCATATCATTCATCCCTTTTTTCTGCATTCAACCATTTCATCTCCTATCAACCTATCTCATCGTGAGATTGTCCGTCTCACGCCTGCCGCCTTCTCCCCGTCCAATCTCCCGAGGGGGCATCCTATCGTCATAACCTGTACCAGGGCCAAACTGGGGCATGTATCATTATCAGACTATTCTTATTCTTGGAAACAACATGATAAAACACATTGCTTCAAAGAGGGGCAAAATATAGACGCCTAAAATTGGCTCAGATTGAATTAAGTAAATATTCTAATATTTATCTTAATTCTTATTTTCTTCTGTCAATTAAATAAATATTATAAGTTTATTTGATTGGGTCATTATCCTACAATTAAATAAAATCATTTTATTTAATTAAAATCCCTAAATTCTTCTAATATCTCAAATCCTAAATCCACCTCACAAAATCCACCTCATCAATCCACCTCATCTCTTCCACCTCACCATGTTGCACATATAATTAAATATTCTTAATATTTAATTAGCTAATATCCTCTATTATCTAAAATTGAATTCTTAATTCAATTGTCCCCCACTATTCTCCACTCATTGAATTCTTAATTCAATTGTCCCCCACTATTCTCCACTCATTGAATTCTTAATTCAATTGTTCCCCACTATCCTCCACTCTAAATTTTTAACTCATCCACTATTCTCCACTCTGAATTTTTAACTCATCCACTATCTTCCACTCTGAATTTTTAATTCATCGACTATCCTCCACTTTGAATTTTTAACTCATCCACTATCCTCCACTCATAATTTTTAATTCATCCATTATGCATTAAAGATTCACAAAAAATGAGAGCCATTGATCTCATCTTTTGATCCTCACCCTCCATTGCCTTTTCAGAATATCTATAAATGAGACCCTTCTCTAAGCAATTAGAGGGACTTCTTTTGGCATCCTTACTATACCCAAATTCCTCTAGGGAATCTTCTTCTTCTTCTCAATTCTCTTCTTCATACCATCGTAATGCAAAAATCATCCTAGCCGTCCCATATCATCCATCATTAGTGTGTTGAAGCTCGTCTTCAATCACACAAAGTATCATAGCTATTTCTCCTTGTCATATTGAGGAATCGAAGCAAGGAAGCAAGCTCCCTGAGGGCCAACCTTCATCATTCAAGATCAAGAAACAATAGGCGAGCAAATGGAAGTCGAAAGGTAAAGGTTGTGAGTATCACTTGTCTGTTATTTAAATATCCTTTTCCTTCATATTTCATTGTTGTTTGGGTTAATATTATCTTAATTGATCAATCCATTTTCCCATTAACACTTTTCTTTTTTATACAATTCTAATTTCTTTTAAACTCTTGAATGTAATCAAAACCTAGGGACGTAGGAATAAGGGAATGCTTGAATGGTGAAGGAATAGGAGTACTTGCAATTTCTGTTGCAGCCACACTAATTAGGGGAGTGCCTGGAAATAACTCCTTTGTGGTGGAACTGGTAGTTGGACTTGGACCTATCATAATCCTTTGTCTCTTCTGTATCCCTTGATCATTGAGTGTTTGTGTGGTATCTTGTATTGCTGTCCTCTTGTGTGTAATTTGTTGTTGGACCTATTATTGTAGCACTTGTTGACTAAGTTCTCCACCAGTGGCAGTGCCAGTCACACTAGGCTCTCCACCACGGGCATGTCCAAGTTGTGATTGCATCTGACCATGAGGATTAGGATTTGAAATTGTAACAAAATGAATTCTTTCAGCTATACTTGTATGCCCTTGGTCTATTTTATCAGCTGATTCAACTCTAAGGCCTCATTTATCAACTGGTTTTCTGGTGACTAAATCTATTGGGTTCCAAATGCCTTGTCCTTGGGACCCCAAACCACCACCATGATAACCCATATTTTTAGCTATGGCTACTCCTGAAGTATATGCTTCTTTTGTGGCCTGAGTTAAACCAAGTTTGAAATTACTTTGTTCATCCCTATCATCATCAGGTTCATCATCACTATCAGTTTCTTCATCTTCATGTTCATTGGGATGCTCTATATTCCACAATTTGCTAAACTATTCATCTTCATCGATTTCTCCATACTCTGCAACAGTTCTTGGTTCACCTATCTCCTTCATCATAGACCAAAATGTAGTAATTTTTGATCATGACCAATATTTGTTTGTAATAGACTCATCTAGAGAATCTGACATTTTTGCTCTAATAGATGGTTTGTCACTTTTTCCATAAAAAATGTTGTACCTCTTGATTTTATTCTCTGATAGTGCTCCTATTTTTTGGCGCAATACCATAATTTGTGCTGACAATTGTTCAAAAGAAATACCTTTCTTAGCAGCAGTTTTCTCCATTGCTATTTTGACCTCATCCCAGGAATCCTTGTTTCTTAAGTTTTCAAGCAAGGGTTTACTTTGATGTTGAATTCTACTTGCAACATTCCTATTGGCTACAATCATTGTTTTAATGGTGTCACATGGATCATACTGCCAGTGACAGACAACATCAAAATTAAAAAATTTCAAAAGATCATGTGCCACCTTAAATGTTTTTCTCTCCAATGTGAACCCTCCACATGAATAGGTAAAGAAGGAAATAAAGTCTTCTTTTGCTGACCGACAAAGTGTAGTTCATTAGTACTCTGCATCCGCCTTACATATTCCAATGCAAAAACCCTTTCTGTCACATGTATTGGAAGTTTGTATGGCTCTACTCCTAATCCATAAAATCTTAGCACAATATATTCTTCCAATAAGTACTAATCAACCAATTGTATTTCATTTCCTAGTTGAATGAAATCTCGACATGATATAGGCAATCTAAGCATTGGACTATTTGTAATTGCTTGATGCAATGGAGCCAAAAAGTAGTCTACAAAATGATTGTAGTTCCTTTGAGAATCATGCATCCTTATCTTAGTGGTCCAATAATATACTGGAGCCATTTTCTTTTCCTCAGCATTACTATAGGGCTAAATCTAAAGCTTGTTGGTCTGAAACATTCCATTAAATTTGAATAGCAAAAATATCACAAGTAGGTTGTGAACCTAAATGTCTTGGTGGAATCTCCTTTAATCATTAAAAATTATTTATGCATGGATTCTACAATGTGCTCAATAAATTTATATTTGACATGTACACCAATACCATAATGGATATTATATACCATTTCAAGGAGGCTTGCATCCACTTCCTAAATGCTATCCAGTTCGAGGCAAAATGCTAGCATGGAAATAGTATCCTGAGCCCATGATTTAAAAATTTGCAAAGGATACGAAGGCTTATGGTTACTTTTCAACTTGTTTTTTTCTTGAACTATTTTATTTAGGAAAACATTTTTGTCCCTTTCATCCGCTGCTTCATAATCACTAGCAAGCTTTTCTAGGTCAATTTGGACGTCTCCAAATTCTTCAGTTGTAAACCCCAACACTTTTCCAAATTCTTCTGCATTAATGGATACAATTTCTTCTTTGGTATCCTTATTTACAATTGCTCTTTTGTTATCATCATATTTGTGGGCATAGACCATGATAAATTCTGGGCAAGGGAAAACCTCACGTAACATCATGCGCCCTAATCCAGTTACCCATGGTGCATTGATACTATTAACTTGTTTTTCTTGGTAGCCTTATTCTCACATGAAAATCTAAGTTTTGAGGTAAGTTTACCATAGATGTTAGGATCATAAATATCATGGTATTCATCAGTCAAACCTAAGGTTTTAAGCAATCTAGAATAATCTATTTTTCTATCGGAACTTGCTCTGCCTTCCCAAAAACTTTGTCTGGTCTGGTAGTGGTGGTAGACATGCTTATACAGTGTGAAATTGTGAATTCCCTCTTAAGTCCTCCTTAATTTTTCTTAAGTTTCTCAACCTTAAACCCAAAGTTTGACAAACTAAGATTTTAAGAAAAAAGTTTGACAAAATAAGATTTTAAGAAACGATGAAATGTAGCCTAGGAATTATGTCTTTTGTCTTACCGGCTTTGTTGGAAGTGGCACTGCAATGAGCAATCTGAAATCTCCCTAGTGCACTGCAATTAGCAATTTGAAATCTCCTTGTGTTCTAACCCTCTCACTTAAGAATAAAATCACTTAGCAATAGAAAGTTAACTTTTTTTATAAAGTAAAAAATAATTAAAGTGAATGAAACGTCAAGTCAACGTGTTGCTTCCGGACTACACAATTAGTACATGGCTGACAGTTGTCCTGCATTGACAGCTCACAGTAATTTCTAAACCATTGATCTTTGTAAATCCAACGGTTATAGGGTGATTCTAGAGATTTAAGTTTGCAAACCTATTGCTCTGTGCATTTCATTCCGGAATGCAACTACAACCATACATCAAATGTTCATCCAACGGTTGAGTAATTTATGATATAAACAATTTATAATGTAATTTGTCAATTTGCTGGAAACTTTCTTTTTTCATTTATATTTGTTTATGTTTTAAATCTGCATACAAATATTTTTATGTTTTAAATTTGCAAAGTGGCCCGCAGGGCTTAAATTTGACAGTCGACCTTACCTGTCAAGCAATTTTCTTATGACAGTATTCTATTCAATGTTGCCTTTAAAATACTATGGCATACATTAGTATAAGTAGATTATATAGAAACCAAATATATATATATATATATATATATATATATATATATATATATATATATATATATATATATATATATATATAAGCATAATCATATATAAATTTTGACAATTTGTCCAAAATCTCTCCTTTCATATGATACAGTCTTTTTAAAATTTTGATTGTATTTTACAGCAAAAATGCCTAAATACAGCTATACAACTGTCAAATTTAAGCCCTGAAAGCGAGTATTCAATTGATATTAATTCAAAAAATTCTTACAGTTGGGGGATAGCTACGCCCCTGGCATATTCTTACAAAAAATCCCATGTATTACATATATTACATCAAAATTACATAGCAAAAATCAAAACACTGGCTAAGGGAAACCATAGAAATTGTTAGTTTCCACTAGGACTGCGAAGTGCAACACCCATTCCATATTTGGCTCCATGTCGAGAGCTCAAGTGCGCCTTAGAAAATTCTGACTGATGGTGGCCCAGTGACGGTGGCGGGCGAGAGCCCCATCTGTCATGTTGAGAAGAAAGGGAAGCCGTGGAACCACCACACCCATCTCTGCCCCAAAAACCACCAATGATAGGTCAGAAGACTGCAGAATCCCCACACCCATCTCTGCCTCAATTACCACCTCTAAATCATTACCTAGAAAATCTGGCTTGAAAATTTCTCGCAACAGAACAAGAATATCCACCTTCACACCTCCAAGGTCCAGCAATGATGCTAAGAACCAAGAAGCTATGTCAGAATTCACTCTATATTTGTTCCTGTCTATTAAGAAATCCCTCCCAAGCACCATTTTCACAGCTTCCAACTCCAAGAAGCGCAAACAGACAATTCTATGAGACTTCGTTATCGCTTTAAGCCTCAATTTTGTGATGAAACCCAAGAAAGCAATTTACCTTCATAGTGTTATAAGGCAAATTGGCATATCCATTTTCTTTGTTAAGCTAGCTTCAGTCTTTGGTATGAGAAAGCATTGTTGGGCTCCTTTAAATAGAGCCATGCTTCATTAATGGTGCTCGACTTCAAAGCTTTGGGATATCTTTCCAAGTGTGCCAATATTTAAGTGATATGATATCCGTTCAAGTGGATTTAATCTGCTTGCAAATATTTATACTTGATTTGACTTAAGTATATAGAGTTTCCAAACTATGTTCCACGTATGCAATTTGGTGGTACCTGTATGGGTTTAGGGTTTTAGGTCCATAAAATTGGAAGTCTTTACCTTTAAAATATTTTAAGCCTAAGTCCCTAGGTCTCATGCGCTTTATCTTTTAAATCCCTATTGACCGCCTGTAGTAAGTCTGGTTACTTAAGTTATAACTTGAGGCCTTTATGTTCATTAGATGATCGGCCCCATGTCCTAAGTTTACCCTTTATGAAATATTAAACTATGTCCTAAGTCTTTGTAAGGGTATAAAGTGTTATGTAAAGTATTTTGTGGCATCACAACACATCATAGATGACATCATCATCTCTTTGCGTAACTGCGACAAGGCGACACCTATCAAGGGCTTACAACCCCTTAATCGAAGATCCTAGATCGATGAACCATATGCTGCCAGGTGTCAACCTAAGAAGTCATCTGCAGGGAGCTTAAATCTAACAGTTGTGCAAGCTCACAAGGGAATCTTTCCATAAAGGAATCTTTGCCGTGCGGTCATGAGATAGTGACACGTGGCCTCATCTTAATAAAGAAATGAAAATCAAATGAAAAGGAGACGCGTGGAGGCTTTAGCGCACCCACACAGGGTAGGTAAGTGGTGGGCCATTTCTGACTGCGATGCGGCGAAATGATGCCACATGTCTAGATTAGACAAAAGGTGATGTGGTCAGCCAGCTTCAATCTTTGGTATGAGAAAGTGTTGTTGGGCTCCATTAAATAGAGCTAGGCTTCATTAATGGTGCTCGGCTTCAAAGCTTTGGGATATCTTTCCAAGCGTGCCAATATTTAAGTGATATGATGTATATGTTCAAGTGAATTTAATCTGCATGCAAATAATTATACTTGATTTGACTTAAGTATATAGATAATACTTAATAGAGTTTCAAACTATGTTCCACATGTGACGTATGCAATCCATGACACATGTCACCAATTTTGAATTAAAAGGAGCACAATATTTGTAAATTGATATGTAAGATCCGACTAATTTTATATACAATAAACTAATAATAAATACTATAAAAAGAGGAGTAATTATTATTTTTTTCTAATGTCAACAAAATCATCTCAGATCAAATATATTCAATAAATGAATAATACAATAATCACCAAAACATTAACATTTACATATACTTCAGCACTTTAGAAATCTAAAGTGTCAACATAGTTGGACCTCCATAGCTGATACTCCTCCTCTGTTGGCCAAATGAAATTGACAAGTTCATCTACTTTGGTCCTGTAGGGTGTGTACTTGATAACCACTCGATTAGCTTCCTTGTCAAATTCCTCTAAGAAAATGCCAGTGTGAATCAGTTTATCCATGCTGCTTCTCAACATATAAATCAACATTGTCACAAATGAGCTTAACTTGAGTAGATATTATTTGTTTTGCTCAGTCCTTCCACAAGTGTAGAGGTTTAACCCCACCATTTTCACTCAAAATAATAGGAAGCAGACTGAAATTCCATTCATCAAACTTTTTGACAAGCTTCCTAATATTTATTTCCAAAGGACCTACCAACCCCTGAAAATCCTTAATTGAATTTACAAGCCTGAGAGTTGGGACAATGTTAAGAGGTGCATCCTTGACATGCTTGGTTGCAATTTCCATGTCTCTTAATGCCTGAGCTCTAGGGATCCATGTATCCATTAATGATGTTACAACATCCTTATTCTTATTGAAATCCTTTATGGCATCAAACATAGAAGAATAATTTGAATGAATGCTAATTAATCTCCTATCAATCCCTTTATTCAAGTGTTCAAGAACTATAGTTACAATCTTCATATTACTTGAATAAATTGATTCATTGACCTATGACAATAATTTCTTGTAGGTCTCAATTTGATCCAATAATTCCTCTTTAGTAGGCTCACTTGATGGAGTTGCACCTAATGTTCTTGGCTCCTCAACTGCAAGGGGTAGGGGTGCATCTCCAAGATTGTATGGAATGATTTCCATTGAAACTTCTGGAAGGACAATAGAGTCAGTCTGTGTTGGGGTATGGGCACATGCATATTTTGCAATTGTTTCTTTAATAATGCCACTTCAGTTTCCAACTTGGCAACCTTTTGTTGAATCTCATTATACTCTACAACCATGTCATTATACTTGGTTCTATATTGATCTCTTTCCTCAGTGATATTCTCTACTGTTGCCTTTTTGAATTTGGCAACATTCATTGACATGTTTGCTACCTCAATTGTTGGGGTATCAGACACTCTCTTAATAATTAGCCCTCCACTTATGTTTGGAGTAGGCTCAACAACTGTAGGTTTCCTTGCACCTGGGGCCAATGCCCAAATAGAAAGTGTTTCCCATTCTTTGCTGAAAGCACACCCCTGCAAAGCCAATTTTGCTTCCTCCTATGTTTCATACAATGGTTTGTCATGCCTCCACACTATGTCAAAAGCAATTGCTGAGGCTAAATCCCACTCTGGCAGCAATAAAATACCACTTTCCTTCATCAATTCTCTACCTTTTTCAACTGTTATCTTCTAAAACTATTATTTCATTTCCTTTCTAACCTCATCTTGAATAACTGCTTCTGGTAATTCAGGGTGCAAACTTCTCTTTTTAGCAACATTATCAACATATTCATCTCTCTTTTCCCTCCAAGAAAACTCTCTAAAAGTAGGGGTCTGGACAAATGAATCATTTGTCATGAAGGTCTTGCAAGCTTCCTCCCTAAGGTCATCTGTGTTGCTCATCCACCTGAGGTCTGCCTTGCCCAACCTGAGGTTGATTTTTGGTTCTATTATCTCCCTAGAGGGTGAGGGTATTCCCTGTCTCATATCCTCCTCAGTGACAATTATATCATCATCTAAGTCATTTAGATAATCCACCAAGCTACTTTGTTCAACCTTTTGCTTCTTTGGTAGTGGTTGTCTTGGAGGTGAATCCACCTCAATCACTTGTGGAGCTGCTTGCCTTGGGGGAGACAGTGGTGGCATTTCATGCAATGGTAAGGAATCTCTTGACCCCTCAGGCTTAGAATCCTCAGATGCAGTTAGGGTGGCAATAGATTGTTGCTTCCTCACAATACCTTTTCTCCTTGCAAAGACTCTGATCTTTTGTGGTGGTTGGTAGGTAGGCCTTTCCTCCAACACTGGGGCCTTCCCCTTATCCTTTTCCTGTTCTTCCCCAACCACAACCTTTCCTTTATCAACAACCAATCTCTCTCCTTTCATCCTGCCAACTACTTGCTTAAAATTCTGGAGCATATATTTAACTTTTTGCAATTCATTTTTGAATTGAGGCAGCCGCAGGAGGTCATATTGGGGATCAGTTTTCCATTTTCCCCTTACCATCTTATCATAGGCGATCCATTTTGCCTTCCTGTCCTCCTGTATTTGGTAATTAAAGATGTTTCTAATAACATCTTCAGGGAAATAGAAGTTATGTATGAACTGGCTGCTTCTGATCCTCGCTTTCAATGCAACCATGAAACCTTCAAGATCATGATTTCTTGGGTGCATTCTCCTCATGTTGTATGGTTCAAGCAATTCATCCATTTTTCTCCACTCCCCACCAGTCATCACAAAGTCTGCAAAAACTGTCCATGTTGGGAAGAAGGTTCCTTTCCTCATGTTTAACAAGTGGCCATCTTCAACATTATCCAACTGCCAAATGACCTCAAGGAATCCAATTCTCAGTGGCACATCTCTTGGGAGAATATGTGGTCTAACCGTAGTGCCATATACTCTGAGAATTGTAAAATCTGGATAGGGGATGACATCTCCCCAGTTGTGATCAATTTTTAAATCAGACCTCCTTTATTTTGGCCTGAGAAAATCATGTAGTTTAGTTGGAATCCTTGGTGGATTTAGGATTAGGTCATTCCTCAACTTTGATGCAAAGACATTCTCAAACTCCACAAAATCAAACTTCTTATCATCCTTGTCTAAAATTCTTGTCCAACATTGGACAGGCAGCTCAACACCATCCTCCTCCTTTTCCAACTTCATATCATTCTCAAAGAATTTTGCCCTTTTAAATAAAAACATGTGCATTAACAGTGAGTATCACCAAAACTAAACCCAAATTTTACCATTATTTAATGAAAATAAACCCTCATGAATGTTCTTTGCTAGGTAGGAAGCAAAGTCATATACTATGTTGTAAGCGGGGTGTTGGATATGAGCAACCATAAACATGAAACCCATTGGCATGCCGGAAGCAGGATCAAACCCCAAGATTTGACACAAAGAATAGAAGTTTTTTCTGAAATATGGAGCAAAATACTTTATTGGGAAGGGTTCCTTATCTGATGGACCAATAACAATTCTCCCCTTTTCCTTTCCAACTGATGCTAGATGATTTGGCAGTATTGTGATTTTAAAGACGTGTCTTGTCTTCTTGTATTCACTCCTAAAGGCTTTCAAATCAATTTTTCCAAATCCTCATTCCACTCATGAAGTTGAAAAACTTCAGCAATCTCTTCCCTGCTGATCTTTACCATTTCAATCCCATTATACATCTTGACAACTCTGGAGATAGGATCATATCTGGCTGCCACAGCTTTTAACAAGTCCACATCCATGTAGACATTTGGGACAACCAATTTCCCCATTTCCAATCTCCAGGTGTTACATATAGGAGAACTCAAATTCCTATTCCCAAACCAATTCTTGAACAATGACCATTCTGTAAGTGGTATGGTGGCATCCTTGATATGGATATGTTTATCTATGAGGCCTTCTTTAATTTTGGAACCCTAGAACATAAGCAGACATTTTACTTTGTCATTAGTGGAGGGCTTTAATTGATCAAGAAGGTCCTAGACTATGGGCCTTTTCGTCTCTCCAGAGATTGAGGTTTGGGCTCGTGGGGGTGCCATTATGGTGAGAATTTTGTAAATTAGGCTTTTAGTTTAGCAAGAATTGTAGGTTCACAACTAGGGTTCCAACTTAAAGCAACAATAAAGCTCAAATTTTGCAGTTCAACAATCTAAGAAGGAAAAACCCTAAAAGAAATGAAAATTTACTAGTAATTCTTATTTACAGAACCATGATAGTGAGCACAAGTAGCGAATTTTAGAAGGCGAGATTTTAACTTACGGCTTTGAACGCTTTGAAAACCCTAGTTTTGATTGCCAAGAGATTGAAATTGTGTCGAGAGATTTAAATTTACTTGAGAGATTGAAATTGCCTCGAGAGATTGAAATTGCCTTCAGATGCTTTCAATTATGCAAAAAGACTGCTTTTTATGGCATTAAAACCGCCATTACTGCTCGCTCGCGCAAAGCAGAATGACTCCCATGGCTACTTTCTCAATTTCAAACTCTAGCTGTTGATCTCTTGATGAGATGGCAAGATGGATGGCCGTGATGAAGTTTTCTGCCACATGGAATTGCTTACTGATCTTTTGGTGGACCCCACCTTCTCTTTAGGCTGTGAAGTCTACTACGTGGCGTTTGCTCGTTAGCCTGTTGGGTTTATCGCCTGTGCATCTTCTGACAACGAGCTAGCTGGGAACAGTTAGGATTAACCTGGGCCCTCCAACCTGCTCGCACATTAACTTCTCAAGCCATCCGATGTCTGCTTAAATTCTTCAACATTGGACGGCTAAGATTAAAACATCTTGTCGAGGAATTTCCCATGTGCCTTATTTAAACTGTTAATAGCTCACCCTTTAAGTCTCTTAAGGCTGCTTTGAAATATTTGTTAAAATATTTTAAACTCTAGTTGTTGATCTCTTGACGAGATGGTAAGATGGACGGTCGTGATAAAGTTTTTTGCCACACAGAATTGCTTACTCATCTTTCGGCTGACCCCACCTTCTCTTCAGGCTGCGAAGTCTGCTATGTGGCATTTGCCTATTAGCCCGTTGGGTTTATCACCCGTGCATCTTCTGACAATGGGCTAGCGGGGAATGATTACGATTAACCTAGGCCCTCCAACTTGCTTGCACATTAACTTCTCAAGCCATCCGATATCTACTTAAATTCTTCAACATTGGATGGTTAAGATTAAAACATCTTTCCAAGGAATTTCCCATGTGTCTTATTTAAACCTTTAATAGCTCACCATTTAAGTCTCTTAAGGCTGCTTCAAAATATTTGCTAAAATATTTCCTGTTCTTCTATAGTTAGCAACTTAGCATTTAAAAAGTGGACCCTGCTAGGTTAACATCGAGACTTAGACAATAGATTAAATATTTTGACCCGTTCCCCACCAAGTGGTGACTGACAAGACTAGGTATAAGGGGCCGATAAACAACACGGTTTTGATGGCTCAGGTTTCAACTTAGACAACCAGCAACCAGAGGTAGCAAGTCAACATAAGATTATGTAGAGGGTTAAAAGCTAGGTTTCTCATATGAAATGTCAACCATTGATATTTAGAAATCTAACGGTTCAAGTGTTATTCCAGAGGTTTGAAGTCGTAGGTCTAGTGTTTCAAACATTTTCTTCCAGAATGCAACTACAGCCGTCCATCAAAAATTTATTGAACGGTTGTCGGTTATATTAATTTGCGCTGACATCTTACTTCAGACATAATAAATATGTTGACACTTGTCCCCATTTCGGACACTTTATGAAGGAATTTGGACGTGTGGAAAATTTGTCCCGGAATAGAACAATATTTGATATTTTTGCCACACCCGGTATGATTTTTTATTGGCATAACAGTTTATTTCGCCAATTAATTTTTTATTGGTTTGAAACTATATTTAATTCACCAATGATTTTTTTTATTGGTTTAATTCGCTAATGAAAATATTTTTTTGGGTTTGAAATATATTTTAATCACCCACAAAAATATTTTTTTTATTTAGAAAACAGGTTTAATTCGTCCACAGAAATATTTTACTGGTTTGAAAATAGGTTTTAATTCACCAATGAAAATATTTTATTGGTTTGAAAATAGGTTTTAATCGCCAATGAAAATATTTTATTGGTTTTTAAAAAATTACAATTCGCCAGGATTTTCCACAGACCTCTAGCGAATACAAAAGATTTGCTAATCTCAATTATTTTTTTCCGAGAAAATTGAAAAAAATTCACCAATAAAATTAATATTTTTCTCAAGAAGTATACACCTTTCGCTAGGTTTATACACTTTCTTCGACGGGGGGGGGGGGGTTCTTAAAGTTATCCTTGCCTGGCAGTATTTGTAGTGTGACTAGGAGAAAGTATTTTGCTTCGTATTTCTCCGTAGTTTAGTTTTTGGTCTTTTAGTTCTAGATGAGTGTTCATAAGGTCCATACCTATGTTCTATCCAAAGGACTTGTGATTTGGTGCCCCGAAATGTAGTTTTCTCAAGTAGAAGAGCTTGGTAGTGTTGGTTGTAAGCAGTCTGTGAACTGTCTTCAAGTGAGATTTGTTGATCCTAGGTAATTTCATGTTATTCATGGATGTTTCTAGATTGTGTTAAAGGCTTGTGCTTGGTCCACAAGTTATGGTTGTGTTCTTGGAAGCATGTACCTAAAGATCCTAGTGTTTAACACCAGTTTTGGTCAATCTGGTTGTTTACACTCTTTGCAGATGTGTTTCATGGATTGTGGAAGCGTGTTGAAGCGTGTGAAGATGTTTTTAGGTCCAAAATAATTTGTGAAGTGCTCTACCTTCATTCCTTTGCTCCGCAAGAATGTTTAGGTCCAGACCTAATTTGAATTATGTATACTTGCTGACCTAGAAGATTGTTTCAAAGGTTGTAGAGTGTGTTTCTGACCTTGATGAATGTTTCAAGGTTGATGATTGATATAAATAAGTGTAAAGGATTCGTGTATAGGTGGGCATGTGTACGAAGATGAGGATGTTTGTGTTGTGAATTTGAATTAGAGGTAGCAAGGACTTTCATGTGGTAGAAGACCTAATGCAGTGAGCAGGAGTCATCTACAATTTTTAGAGAGGCTGCGAAGGAGATGATTGTTGTGCTTCAATGGAACTGAACTTAGGCATGTGGTAGATGCTATCATATCAGTTCATGGTAGTGAGCCTATTGCACTAAACATTCTTTTGGGCAATGAGCCCTTTGGTAGTGATCCTCTTTGTAATTTGGTATTGATACTACTTTATATTGTGAGCTAATCCTCACCGTGGTTTTTCTCTTTTAGGGTTTTCCACATAAAAATCTTATGTTCTCTTATGCATGGTATTGATATGATTAATCTTCTGTTATCTATTTTCATGTTTAATATTCATAATAGAAAAATGGTTTAAGTGAATTAATGTGGATGTGTTTATGTTTGTGAGGGTTTAAAGTTTTGATACAACTGATTCACCCCCCCTCTCAATTTCCTTGTGCATTCCAACAGACACCCACAACCACTGCAGAAGATCATCCATCACAACTGATGAATCCACATCACTGCCAAAGCTCCCACTGAATCATGATACCGATCTATCCATGACAACAAAGTGACCATCTCCTAAATGAAGATTATCCATGCCCCCAGCACAATTAATAAATCCCACTGTAACATCAACAACTTCCAAAAGGTTGAGTAAACCATAATCTCCAACCAAGAAGATAAAACCATCAATGTCAAAAGCTCACATAAAAACATGTATCCAATCTATCCATGACATCATGATAAACATGCTACAAGTCCCAACAAATGACTATCCAGGCACTCTAATCATCCATCCTCTCATCCCAATGCAACATGCCAATGTACAAATGACCACAGACAAGGCCAACTAACAAAGTCTACATAAACACTGAATTAATCTCATGGATATAGACAGTCCACATCCAAGTCATCCCACTATAGCCAAATAGGTGATCATCCCAGAAAACTACATAACTCGTAGATCCAAAACAATTGTAACATGCAAACTTATCATCACACTAGTAACATGCAAACTAAGATATCAAAGAAGACAACTTCTAGACGCCAAGACTCAAACACCAAATCAACGCTAGATTCAATTTGCCAATAAGTCCACAAATGAGTAACCATAGTCAAGGAACTAATCAAGCATCCAGGAGATAAGAACAATCCCCTAAAACAACACCACAACACCACTTGTGTTAGGGTTAGCTGGCAGAAGATATCAATTAAATGCAAATAAAGATTAAACAGAGAAATGGAAATACATAGAATTAATAACAGTGAGAGACAAGATTTAACGTGGTTCACCCAAACTCGGGCTACATCCACCAAATAGAGAGTCCAATATTATTATCCAGTAAATCAAAACGATTACAATCAGCAATCCCTGCAACTCAATACCGCTGCAAATGCTACAATACAATGCTCAAACCCTAACCCTTGGCCGCTTTTTATCAAGCCTTTTTGTCGGTTACAAAAATTAGGGTTTTCTTATGTCGGTCATAAAAAATAGGATTTTTTAAGTCGGCCCTAAAAAAAAAATTTTCTCGGGGGCTACCGCCCCCGAACCCTCATTTCTCGGGGGCTGCCGCCCCCGAACCCCCACTCGGCAACCGGCCCAACCCCGAACCCCGGCGAGGATACATGGCTAGTGTACAGTACTTTCCTGATCAGTCGCCACCTACCAACAACCTGTAATCATGAATCAAACATCATAGCCCATACCTGTCAATCACATACATGATCATGTCGTGCCAATGCAAAAGTGTACCTGCATATCCATGACACCTTAATCATCATCATCATTGTACCTGTACTCAACTCCTACTGCAACTAGACTCCTAGTCTCACACGTGTATGAACCATGTCCTTAAACCATAAGACACCTGTGTACTTGTCTCCATCAAAATCCAAACTCTAGAAACACCTGTAAACCTGTAACTGGAAGTACCAAATTTGAACACCTTCTATACCATGTTGATGGTCTCATAACAAAATGCACTCCTACAAGTTTGTGCCCAAAAAATCTATCTGAATGCACTCATAAACGCACTTTGAATCTCAGGCTCCTACAAGTGATAAAACAAGTACCAATCTCTCTCTCCACACCAAACTAAAAATCTACATGATCCAAACTATAGTACACTACAATATCTCTCCAACGTCTGTCCGAAATCGAAAATCCAATTCCGTATGCAAACGTTATGAGCATAAAACTATCTCGGAGCAATGCCTAGATTCAAGCACCAAATTCTAACACAAATAGAAAAATCTGATCATTAGACCTATACCATTGCGTAGTTCTTGGAGAGACCTTTTCGATGCCTATAAGAAGTTGAAAACCTGATAATGTGGGTGAAAGTTATGCCCCTTGGAAGAAAATACCCTCTGAGGGCTAAAAGGGGACCCCTGGCGGGACCCTCCATACTTGCTGACGTGGCGCTGATGCAAGCGCTAACTGTGCACATGACTGGGCATGAGGAGTGCTGACTGTGTAGGCTGACATCATCTTATCCTATTGGCTTTGACTGGTGGGTAAAAGTGTTTGTTGTTTTCACCACCAAAAAATCACGGACCCCATAGGCATTATTAAGGAGGATTATTTTTTTAAAAAGGTTTGAATTAATTTTTTATGTCGTAGTCATAGTTTATCACCGCCTGCCATAAAAATTGTTTTAATATTTAAAAAATCCCATGAAGGGGCGTTGCTCAGGCGGTCGTTGTTTAAATTTTCCCGCCCGCTGCTTAACATTCTTCACGGCCTACGTTTTAAAGATTTTTTTAATATTAAAAATCCCCTGTGGGGGGCATCTCCTAGCGGCACCCTTGTAGGCAGTGACCAAAGGCCATGCCAGCTAACCAAGGGGCATCAGCTGGTGGCCGACCGGGGGCCGGCGGTACCCTGCTCTGCGCAAGCGCAGGGTTTGCGGACCCCCTGCGCAATGCAATTTTTTTTTAAATTCAATATCTTTATTTTGATTTCGCACTATAGTTTTTAATTTTCTTTTTTTTTTAAATAAAAAATTTCTCCAAACTATAGAAAGCAGTAGTGCAGGGTAATTTTTTTTTAATTCACAGGTGTACTTGCAGTCCGTACGGCCGAGCCTGGGAAGCTAAAAAAATTTGCCTTTTTGCTCCAGTGACCTAAATAGGTCAAATTTTATATCAATATTCGCCTCTTGGGCCTCCTAGACTCAATGGCGAGGTCCATTTTGTCCCAGGAGGTCATCTACAAAAAATCCCTCCACAAAACCCTCATATTGAAGCACAACCAGGAAACCCTCTTCAGCCATGATTTTTCAGTCACCATATCTACACAATACACAACAAATCTCCAATACCCAGAACTCCAAATCTACAATACAACCTGCACAAAAACCTTGTAATGTCCCAAATCCTTACATGCATTTCCATGGATTCTATTTTTTATCCGATCTACACACAAGGGTTATAAAAATCCAGGGAGCTAACACCTCCCTCAACCATAAACATGGCTTTGATAACACATGTTAGGAATTTGTAGGTCAAATAATGCCTATTCTACATAACCCAATAGGAGAAAAAGATACAACAAATAACCATAATGCAAAGATCATATGACAAACACAAGATAACACAAGATATACCCTGGGAAAACCCTCAAGAGGGAAAAACCTAGCCTCCAAAAGCATCCACACTCAAATGTATTATTCAGCAAAAGATATTACAATACATGCCATGAGTCTCCATGAATAGCTCTCAACCATCAAGCACCTCGAATGCATCCTCCAGTGTGTCCAAGCATGAATCCACACATCACCTACCATGTTTCACATTATGCACTTACATGATAGAACTCAATACAATGACAACCTCTCACAAACCTTCAATCCACCTATAATGAAATAGCCAACCCACCCACAACTAATGACCATGTTCTTGCTTTTATAGACCAAGCTCACACAAATACAACTTGTGGTATTAAATAAAACCATGTGTTCCAAAGCCATGGATACACAAAACCATTGACCCACTTATTTAATGTTGGTACTACATTTTCTTCCCAACAATTAAATAATACAAATAATAACCCAATGTTACATACAACATTTACAAGTGGCCTCCAAATAAATATCTAATGTGGTTAAACACATCAATTAAGATGCACCACAAATAAATATTTATTTTACATGAATAAAATAATACAATATTATGCAAGGTGTACAACACCTATTTCCCAACAAGATACTGAGCTCCAGTCACTGCACTTACACTTTTACAAAGAAAGAGCTCATTTTGATCCTTTTGGCACCATTGAGAGGCATGTGAGCAAGAATCTATTTCATAAGGAACATTTGGAGGACTTCTGGGCATACTGTCCAGATGAACATGAAGTTATAAGAAGATCATTCTCAAGGACGCCTTTCATTAATATAATGGTGTTCAATATTGCTTTGGTACCTAACCAAGTAATAGATGATGGTGATGTGGTTCAGCAAGAGGCATGGAGGGTAGTGTTTGGACAACCCATCCCACCACCTAATTGGGCTGAGGTAGAGGAAAGGTCTCTCAATGAAACAATGAAACTACCAATTAGGTACACTAGATTATGGGTTAGAGACCAAGTTTCTTGGTTAACTATACAGCAGGGGTAGCCCTAACCTACACCCAACAACCTTAGGATCAATAAAGTGATGATGAACAAGATGAACCCATAGAAGCAGAAGAAGAGCCAAAACTTGGGGCTTCAGGGGATGCAGCTGGGGCAGTAAACATTGATAGTGAAGATATAGAAGAAGACATCCCCATTGCAGAGAAGAAGGGTAAAGGGATAGTAACTAAGAAACCCAAGAAGAAGCAAAAGAGAGGTAGTTTATCTCCCCCTTAGACTAGAACTTTTAAAAGAAAATCTATGCCTAGTGGTAAGGGAGAAGCCTCAAAAGTAAAGAAGGTAAAAGGACAATAGAGTGTGCCAGTGATAGATTCATTAGCTGCTGATACAGTATCTCCTCCCACTTCTTCTGTTCCTACACAACCTATTGAAGTTACTTCTTCCTCCCTTGATGTGTCCAGTGTTATACCTCCTATCTCCTCAGGTGTTTCAACTATATCCTCCTCTCCTATTTTGTCTATGACAACACCATCTCCTTCTCCTCCACCTTCTACTTCCATGCCTTCCATTAGTCTGTCCACTTCTTCCACTTCTTCCACTTCTTCATCCTCTTTGTCTTCTATTTCCCTTCCTTCCATCAATCTTACCATCTCATCATCCTCTTCCTCTCTTTCATCCATCAGTCTTCCCATTCTCTCTTCACCTTCACCCTCCATCTCACTCTCATCTTCACTCCCTACTCTTCCCTCTGTCTCACCTCGTGTCATCCCTTACTTACCTCCCATTTCCACCATCCTTTCACCTCCTTCCTTCTCTTTGCCATCCCTCAACTTATCCACCCCCATCATTCTTTCTTTCATGCTTCCTCCTCCTTCCATTCCTCCCTCCTTAGGTTTTGCAACATTTGCAAACTTATCCCACATGTAGGTTCCCCATTCAACTGTGGATTCTTTGATGAAAATCAATAACTCCTTGACTCGGTCATTCTGGGATACCAAGGATGTCCCCAGACCCTCTTCTCCTAAAGTACCTCTGTTAGAAGGAATTGAAAAGGTGTGTGTTGAGATGAATATTGTGATAGAAGAGGAGGTTGTGATTGAAGATATAACAAATAACCCTCCAACAGATCTAGGCACCATAGAGATAGTGGACTTAGATGATAGTCCCACTAAGGAGATAACAGATGATACTTCAATTGATACTGTCGGGTTAAGTGTAGCACATGATTTGAAACAAATAGGCCAACCAGACTCACCTCCAAAGGTAGATGCAACAATTACAGGGGATGATCAGGACAACATAGATAAGGGTATAGGTTCTAAGGGCATTATTTTTTCATATTCTTTGAATAAGGGAGATAGCCACATTGGCTCTCCTAGTCATTCTTTGGCAGCCCCTACTTGGTTGCAACAGAGACTAAATAATTAACCTTCCAAAGTAGAAGTAGTGGAATTGAATTTAGACAACTTTTTGATGAGAATAGAACAACTTAAGAAGCAAAAGAAGGCCAAGGTTCAATCAAGAATATATAAAGATGCTTCAGGCTCACGTATAGTAGAAGTTGTAATTCCTCTTGCACAGGGCAATAAAAAGGACATTCAATCCAAAGATTATACCATTTCTACTCTCAACTTGGGCCCAACCTCAAAAGCACAAGTTGTTGAGGAATTTAAGGATTCAGTGTCAAATATTTTGGACAAAATAAATAAAGATGAGTTAACAAAGTAGCAGCTCAAAGAACAAAATGAGGAGTTAAGAGCATGCATTAGATATATGATAAAACCTTCTCATACCGAGGATGGAACCGCCATAGCTCCATTTATCCTTTCCAAGGAAGAACTTGCATATTTTGATGGAATAAGGCTAATTGCTTTGGTTACTGAGGATTAGATACAAAAAGTCTACTTAGATGGTTGTGCGGCAATTGATGATATAGCTGAGGTCCATAAAGATTTCTGTGGTCTCAAGTCTGAATGGGACGAGGTGATGGAAGAATATAGTAACTATGATGATTATCATTCACATATACAACCTCGAGTATTGATGATGAGTAAATTATCTGAGGAAGTTCTATTGGAAGGGCAAATTCTAACTAAAGACAAGCTGCAGATGCTAGAGCATTGGCTGGAAATGTTGAAACTCAGGAGAGAAATTTTTGATGCAGCAAAGGCAAAGGCTGAAACAACCAAAACGTAGCTCATGGAGGTGATTTACAGAATCAATGATCTTTTGAGAGCCACAACAAAGTTATACCTAGATGACACCTCTCCTATTGATGTTAAAGAATGCAAGAAGCAACCAGGCAAAGTAGTTGAAGGGGATTCTTTGCCCTTTTGTTTAACAGACCTTGACAGAGTCACTAACTTGAGAGCTCTATTTAAAGACTTCACGAAGAGTAGGAGGTCTAAATTGGTGATATATCATAAATTTTCCTGGTCAATAGACACCGCTAAATTTAGAATTAATTTTTTCAAAGATCCTGAGCCAGCAGAGATCAATCGACGCTACAGGCCTTACTTGCTTACAAGAACAGAGAAGCAGAAAAGGATAAAGTCAATTTGGATGGAGGTAGTTAGCAACCACATGGTTCAACAGACATATAAGTCAAATGCCAAGTCCAACTGGACTAACGCTTCATCAAAAAATTGCCACATGTCTTCTCCTATTGTTTTGGGCATTGTAAAAGGGTTTTGTCTTTATAGACAACCCAAAAAATATCTATTTTGTCTTATTCTAATGCATTGTAAAGTTGTATTTTGTCTTTTTCCTAGAGGACAAAGTCAAATCCGAGATTATAACAACCCACCGTCCAACATTAAATGTAATCAAATATGAGCCCTTGGTGTTGAGTTAATCTCCAATACCGTTCCTTCAAAAACTCAGTATGCTTGCCCATCTATAAAAGGGTAGTCGTTTTCTCTCTTTGTAAGTAAGATTGGACAATGAGTTATTGGGACTCTACCAAAATATTGATCAATACAAAACATGTTTTACAAATGTTGCTGGAAATTGTGTTCTTGTGTTATCTTGCTTTGGATTTCATGGTTCATTACTATCTAAATTTAGATGAAGTATAGTTGCAATGGTGAATGAATGCTTTGATATTTGATGAATGCTCTAGTTCATACCATTTGTTCTTGCTGATTGCAAGTAACTTTACATGGTTAGTCTGAACCTTATTGTATACACTTAAAAATGACACAACTCAGTCTAAATAAATATTCTTAATATTTATTCCCTTCTAATTCTTCTATCAATAAATAAATAAACAAATTTATTTATTCGATTCATATTCCTCTAAATTAATTAAATATCAAAATATTTAATTATCTCTTCTAAAAGTCAAAATTAAATAAAATCTTTTATTTAATCAAATTCTCCCAAACAATTAAATAATTCATAATTATTTAATAAAGTCAAATCATTCTTCCAAATTTGAATAAATCAAATCAAATTTATTTAAATCCTCTTAATCTCCAAAAATAAAATACAATCAAATATTTTATTTATTCTTCCAAAATCATGCACAACAATTAAATAAATCTATTTATTTAATTTGCTTTCTTATCTTCTAAATTAAATAATTCTAATTATTTAATTGTTTCTTCCAATAATATCTTCTCTAAATTTAAATAAATCAAATATTTATTTAAGTTGCTTTTTCTTCTAAATTGAGTTATCTCTAAATATAATTCAATCATCTTGCACATGCAATTAAATATTCCTAATATTTAATAAAGCAAAATATCTTCTTATTCTCATGCAAATCCCTTCTTCTTGTTTTAAATCACTTAACTGATTATTGTATTCTTTTAAATGCTTTAACTCATTCTTCTATTCTTGTTAACTCCTCTCATGCAAAAGAAAGCAAGACACGTCTTTTTCTTATTCGTTGCACGTTCCTCAACTGTTGATCTTCTCATTCTTTCTATACCGTTGATTTTCATTCTCAAGTCTATAAATTGAACCCTCTTCTTCCATTTCATTTATCCAAGCTTTAAGTATTGTTACTCTGCACGAATTACAGCGCACCTTTGGCACTAATTCCTTCATTACTTGTGATCACATTCGCTACTACGCACTACGCACCACTACCATCATTGTGAAGCTCCTCTTCATTGCGGTATTATTATAGCCATTCTCAATTGACATTCTTGAAGCATAGCAAGGAAGTGCACTCTCTGAGGGCCCCATTTCATACATGCAAGAATGATTTAGATAAGAAATCAATGGAAGTTTCAAATTGAGGAAGGTTTGCTTTGTTGTTCATTGCTTTATTTGATAAATCTTCTTAGTTCACTCTTTCATTGAAGTTTTGGCTATTTGATATTAATTATTATTGCATATTCATTGTTGATCCAATTTTCCCATAACATTTCTGGCGCCCACCAAAGATGATGATTACCAAACCAAAGATGAGAAGCTTGTCCCATACAAGCGCATGATAGATGACTTCAAGGAATACTTTGTGATTATATCTTTTGAGCAGATACCTCGCATTGAGAACAAAGTAGCAGATGCCATGGCGACCATTGCCTCTCTTCTCGAGATACCAGAGAATGAGTCACGGTATGAGTTCTTAGTGGAAACTATTTAGCAACCAGCTTATGATCTCCCTAAGACCCATACCATATGCCTTTTAGTCGGATCTGATTCACCTTGGTACGGTAAGGTTTACACTTACCTCAAGGACAACACCCTCCCACCTGACTTATCTTCAAACCAACGATGAACCTTTATACACCAAACCTCTCGCTATACCATTATTGCTGACACCCTATACCAATGTGGTCTAGATGGTACTTTACTCCATTGTTTAGAACGAGAAGAATCCCTAACCTCCTTACAAGATGTGCACGAATGGATTTGCAAAACAAACTCTAGCGGTCCTTCTCTAGCTAAGAAACTCGTGTGTTTGGGTTATTACTGGCCGAACATGGAAACAGATTCATACCAGTTTGTGAAGAAGTGCAAGCAGTGCCAAATACATGGGAACCTGATACACGTACCAGCTCAAGAGTTGAGACCTTTAACGACACCTTGGCCCTTTTGCTAATGGGGACTTGACCTTGTGGGAAAGATCCATCCACCCTCCTCCAACAGCCACAAATTCATCATAACTGCCACTGAGTATTTTACCAAGTGGATTGAAGCCGTTCCCCTCACCACCGTCATAGTTAAGCAAATCTCCTCATTCATCCTGAATTGCCTCATCTGCAGATACGAAATTCCCTCATCCATTATCACGGATAACAAAAGACCCTTCAAAAACTAGGATGTCCAAGAACTCTATGACCGATTCAAAATCTAACACCATTTCTCCACACCCTACTACCCCAAAGGCAACGGTCAAGCTGAAGCATCCAACAAAACCATCTTGAAACTCCTCAAGAAGACAATCAACGATGCTGGCCGTGATTGGCACATCCAACTCAATCCCACTCTGTGGGCCTACAGAACTAGTATACGCACTCCCATAGGTACTACCCCTTACGCCCTTGTCTATGGCTCAGAAGCTATCCTTCCCATTGAGGTTGAGTTACCATCTCTCAGGGTGTTGTTAAAAGGTCTCATATCAGATGAGGAATACAGAGTTTCCAGATTGCAAGAACTAGAGTTGCTAGAGGAAAGGAGACATAAAACCTTTGACCATCTCAAAGCATATCAACAAATGATGTCACAAAGCTATAACCACAGAGTTTGTCCAAGAATCTTTAAGGTTGGAGATCTTGTCCTTAAGGAAAATCCCCGCAATCAATAGGATAGGGAAAAGAAAGGCAAGTTCGAACCCAACTAGCTTGGGCCTTATGTGATCATCGCTGCTTATGGATTAGGGGCATATCAGCTAGCAACATCAGAGGGTGAGCTGTTAGATGACTCAATCAATAGCATGCATCTTCACCGGTTCTATACCTAGGAGAACCCTAATGTAAGGGGGGCATAAAATACAAAAAAAAAATCAAAAAATTAGAAAAATACAAAAAAATAAAAAAATTAGAAAAATACAAAAAAATCATCCTTTGGTGAAAACCTGGAAAACAGGTGCCTTGGATAGGTATCATGATGAAAACCTGGCAAACAGGCGTCATGTTTACTTTCTAGCTTTTTCATACAAATAAAAGCAAGTGGTGAAAACCTGGTAAATAGGTGTTGTGATAAACCGCTTCCTCCATCCTTGGGAAACCAATCACCTTGTGTCCATTCTTCCTCGTGTCCCATTCGACCCATATCTGTTCCATAATAAAAACCTAACGATAACCTATCATGGATGGATACTCTATCTCTTTGTTGCCTTGTCAACCAAGGTGTTATCCCATATCCTCTCCATAGTGTCAGCCTAGTATAGTGTCTCTCATTAGTGTCCATGGTCCAAGTCCATGAACTACGTTACCTCTGCGTTGTCACGTAGGCAAGGCCATTTATTAAATGTGCCCCCGAGGCTCCCACGGTCCCATCCATCCCATTTCTTGTCATCTTTTCTTCTAGTCTATCCATGGTCCATTAGGGTTTACCCCGAACTATGTTGCCTCTACGTTGTCACGTAGGCAAGGCCATTTAGCAATGAGCCCCTGAGGCACTAGGTTAGTCCCTCAGGGTCTGTCTCTCCAATAAAGATTGTGGAATCTTCTCACCAGGCAAGCAAGCGCAAGCAAAGCCCGCTTTCAAGCAGAAATCCTGACGCAAGACATTAACCTATCCAAAGCAATGCAAACTACTAAGGCCTTCTAAATGATTTTACCCAAATTATGGCAAGAAACAAACACATCTAAATGTAAAAATGTTTTGTGGATTGGAAACATGGTTAAAATACAGAGTCTTGATTTTTGCTATCATGCCTTCCTATGCTACTCGAGGATGCCAAAAGATAGAGATGCTATGATGGGGGCATGATTATTTTCTTTGTTTGCTGCTTGTGGATTAAACTTTAGTAATGTGAAACCTCGTCTAAAGACATGATCGGCAAAAGATCATCGAGGACATTCAAGGTCTAACATGAAAAGGGGCAATCCTTGTCTGTTGATACGCAAGCGATACTCAGGTCATCTCGGTTCAATTATACCTCGATGCTTGTATTAACTTGCCAAATCAAAATCCATGTAAGCAATACTCAGGTCATCTAAGTTCAATTATACCTAGATGCTTGTATTAACTTACAACATTCAGAAAAAGTACCAAAACAAATCGCCCAATGATGAAATAAACACTTCAAAATACTTGCACTATCAAGATGTCAAAATCAAATCCATCCATTATACATCCATTTACACATCCATACATCCATATCCATCAATAAAGATCCTATGCAAAGTTTCAATGTTTACAAAAGCTTGTGAGTCCTTATATCGAGTCTTTCTTCTATCAATCAAATTTCTATCTATCATCATATCTTTCATCCTTGTCTAGTTAGTCTGAGTAGTGATTCAAATGCAAGTCCATCCTTAATCCATACCAATCAAGTCAAGTCAATCTTGTCAAATCATCCAATCACAATCAGTGGTCTTGATCCATGTCTGGTCGTAAACCAACTCAATCAATTATAATCAATCAAATTGTCTTATAGGATGTAACATTGTCGAAATCAAACCAATACACGCGTCTTACATGACATGTTTCATTTCCTAAAACCAGACACTATCCTATTGTGTTGCTCTAGGGATATATCGTTCCCCGCCATGACAACATTGTCGTATATCATTATCAGTATATCATTGGTTTACCGCTCGACAGGGGCAATACCTTGTTTGTTCTTGTATCATTTGTGCATACTTGCTTGCTTTCTTGTGTGTGTTATCATTCTATCTTTTATCGCGTATCATTCAACTCTTTCTTCAATCCTAACCTATCTTCCACCTTCTTCTTCATGAGATTGTCCGTCTCACGCCTTCTGCCTTCTTCCCGTCCAATCTCCCGAGGGGGCATCCTATCATCATAACCTGTACCAGGGGCAAACTGAGGCATGTATCATTATCAGACAATCTATTCTTTGAAGCAACGCTGTAAACTGCATTGCATCAAAGAGGGGCAAAATGTATATGCCTAAAAATGACACGACTCAGTCTAAATAAATATTCTTAATATTTATTCCCTTCTAATTCTTCTATCAATAAATAAATAAAAAAATTTATTTATTCGATTCATATTCCTCTAAATTTATTAAATTTCAAAATATTTAATTATCTCTTCTAAAAGTCAAAATTAAATAAAATCCTTTATTTAATCAAATTCTCCCAAACAATTAAATAATTCCTAATTATTTAATTAAGTCAAATCATTCTTCTAAATTTGAATAAATCAAATCAAATTTATTTAAATCCTCTTAATCTCCAAAAATAAAATACAATCAAATATTTTATTTATTCTTCCAAAATCATGGACAACAATTAAATAAATCTATTTATATAATTTGCTTTCTTATCTTCTAAATTAAATAATTCCAATTATTTAATTGTTTCTTCCAATAATATCTTCTCTAAATTTAAATAAATCAAATATTTATTTAAGTTTCTTTTTCTTCTAAATTGAGTTATCTCTAAATATAATTCAATCTTCTTGCACATGCAATTAAATATTGCTAATATTTAATAAAGCAAAATATCTTTTTATTCTCATGCAAATCCCTTCTTCTTGTTTTAAATCACTTAACTGATTATTATATTCTTTTAAATGCTTTAACTCATTCTTCTATTCTTGTTAACTCCTCTCATGCAAAAGAAAGCAAGACACATGTCTTTTTCTTATTCGTTGCACGTTCCTCAACCGTTGATCTTCTCATTCTTTCTATACCGTTGATCTTCATTTTCTCAAGTCTATAAATTGAACCCTCTTCTTCCATTTCATTTATCCAAGTTTTAAGTATCGTTACTCTGCAGGAATTACAGCGCCCCTTTGACACCAATTCCTTCATTGCTTGTGATCACATTCGCTACTACGCACTACGTACTACTATCATCGTTGTGAAGCTCCTCTTCATTGCGATATTATCACTGTCATTCCCAATTGACATTCTTGAAGCATAGCAAGGAAGTGTACTCTCTAAGGGCATCATTCATACATGCAAGAACGATTGTGATAGGTGATCAATGGAAGCTACGATCTAAGGAGGTTTGCTTTGTTGTTTGTTCATTGTTATTGAATTTCCTTAGTTCACCATTTCATTGAGTTTTGGGTATTTGATATTGATTATTATCACATATTCATTGTTGATCCAATTTTCCCTTAACACTTATTACATGAATTTAGTTCGATTGCATAATAGTAATTAAACTGCGCTAGTAATTGGGTGTTTAATGAATGTGTGTGATTTGAAAATCTTAAACTACCTTTGAAGATTGCATCATTTCTCTAGCATTGTGGTTATAACTTGGTTAAGTAGAAATAAATTTTATTGAGGGTGTTTGTCCATCTATAGTATTTCATTCCAGTTGTGATTTCTCCTTAGGTTTCATATCCATCTCTCTACCCTTAAACCTTTTTGCATTTTCTTTATATACATTCATTAGATTTAGGGTTTTAAGCAGCATCATATAACCTATCAGCTGATAAATTTCAGACTTAACAGTCTACATCACTTAGTGTTTCTGCATACTTATTATTGTCATACTTTCATAAATCCTACATTGCATGTAAGTCCCCTTGGTTGGAACAACGAAGTACATATCCACTGAGTTATCCTGTTGTATACGCCTAAAAATGACACGACTCTGTCTAAATAAATATTCCTAATATTTATTTCATTCTAATTCTTCTATCAATAAATAAATAAATCAATTTATTTATTTGATTCATATTCTTCTCAATTAATTCAATATCAAAATATTTAATTACCTCTTCTAATGACAAAATTAAATAAAATCCTTTATTTAATTTAATTCTTCCAAATTCTTCCAAACAATTAAATAATTCTTAATTATTTAATTACGTCAATTCTTCCTCCAGACTTAAATAAATCAATCAAATTTATTTAAATCCTCTCATTCTCTAAAAATAAAATATAATTAAATATTTTATTTATTCTTCCAAATCAAGCGCACACAATTAAATAAATTTATTTATTTAATTTGTTTTCTTATCTTCTAAATTCCCAGGAATCTTCCAAATCTTCTAAAAATAAATCTTCTTCATGCACACAAAATTAAATAATTTATTATTTAATTCCTCTCAAAACATGCAAAAGCAAATCATGAGTTAACTAATTGATTCCAAAACTACCGAAATAGAAAAAAGCTTTCTATTTTATGACAGCATATCTTATCCTCAATAAATAGAAAAAATAATTAACTCAAAATAGCTTTTGTGTGACACTTGTTTTCTTTCTATTCATGCACATTCTCTCATTCTTTCTCAAAAATTGATCTTCTCATTCTTTCTATACCGTCGATCTTCTTCTCTCACGAGTCTATAAATTGAACCCTCTTCTTCTATGTCCTTATCCAAGCTTTCAGTATTGTTACTCTGCAGAAATTCCATTTGCTTGCGATCAACTTGTTACCATATCACCATTACCATTGTTGTGAAGCTCATCTTCATTATAGTCAAACTATCATGGCCATTCCCACTTGACATCTTGGAATAGCAAGGAGGTGCACCTTCTGAGGGCATATTCACACACAAGATCATTTGCGATAGGCTGCCAATGGAAGCCATGAGGTAAAGAGGTTTGTTGATGTATTGTTCATTGTTTTAGATCTTCTTTATTTATATATTCCATTGAGTTATGGGTATTATTGATATCTTTTGATAGTCACGCATAATTTCCCTTGACATTTTTGGCGCCCACCATGGGGCCCTATCCTGATTTAACCCAAAACTAAGTTTTTTGTGCAAAGGTTATGTACACAGGAGTATTCGGCGCATCTGAGCAATTCTGTTGCACATTTGAGATCTATTCCAGTACATATGATCTTTCAATGCATCTGACCTCTGTCTTTGTGCATACACCTTCTGTTACGACGCATCTGATATTCCTGCACATATGCTTTCTGTTTCAGCGCTTTTGATTTTCCTGCGCTTCTGATCTATGTTTCGGCACATTCAGACTCTGAAGCTGCGCATCTGTTCTGAGCATGGTTTTTAGGATTTTTTTATAGTTTTTGCTAACGCTGACACTTTTTTTCGCAGAGATATTCTCTCATCTACTTACAGGATTAGGGGTTGGTTTAGTCATTCTAGCTGCATTGTTAACACACATCATCTTTTCTAATGGATAGTAATCAGATGCTCATGTAAAATCACATCTAGTTCTAACTAGGAGGGAGTAACTTGAATCTTGTTGCATCAACAAATTGAATCTAGTCACAATGCTAGGAGGATAAAATTGAACCATTGCTATCTTGCTTTTCAAACTTAACAACTTGCGTGTGTGCCCAAGTAGATAGCTCATATAGTCTTTCATTTTAACTAGGGGAAAAAGAACAACTGTCTTTCATGTTTTTGGGAATGATACCAGACCTATGCTCTCCCCTATCTTGGGTGACCAAAATGCCAGACGTATCATTTTTGCATGTGTTGAACCTGTTAGTGCCTGAATTGACTGACAGTTTTTGAGCAATTTCCATGCAGGCACTTTCCCTAAGTATCCAAAAAATGTTCTAAGTGTTGGACCTCCTCAGCATTTTTTCAGCTTCATCATCATATTTTCTTTGAAGAGGAGGTCATCATCATCATATTTCCTTTGATGGTGGTCAGCATCATCATGTTCTCCGTCGACCGGTTTCTCATCGTCATCATCATATTTCAATATCGGGTGATGTTTGGTTTTTATCCTGATCCTGCTGATGAGCTACAGTGCGCCCTGATTTGCTTGCGGGGGTGATTTCTCAAGTATCCGGTGATCTTCCAATTATCACCTTGCCCAAACATGATGATGATGTTGCCCCGATATTCTGAAGGGGTTATTCTTTGAGTTGTTTCGACCTGACTTGTTCTTTCTTAAGGGTCGTCGTCATCATCATCATATTTCCAGTTATCACCGTGTTGCTCGCGGGGGTCATCATATTTTTTGCCTTCATGATATTTCGCCGGGGTGATATTTTTATCATCGGGTGATCTTGGTTATGATCATCCTGATGATGTTGTTGAAGAATTCTAAGTGTGACCCGATATTCACTGGGGTCATCATATTTTGAACGTCAGGATGATCTTAGTCAATATCATCCTGATGATGTTGTATCACTTCATGTTCGTTGTTTTATCATCCTGATGATGCTGACGTCATTCTTATGTCAGGGTGATATCTATTTCTCTGTCTATCTGCATCATGATATTTCCGAAGGAGGGGGTGATATTTTCATATCACCCGGGTGTATGTTTGTTCCAGCGTCATGATGATGCTGATATCAAGGAGATATCCGCTTGCCGGCTTCGTGCATTATCTAGTGGGGGTGATCTTTTCAAGCATCATCATATTCATCTATCGCCCCGATCTTATAGTGAAGCTACAGTGCAACCTGATACTTGTGCATCAGGATGATATTTCCAAATATCCGGTTGTCTTCCGAATATCATCC
This sequence comes from Cunninghamia lanceolata, assembly GCA_027924645.1. NCBI lineage: Eukaryota > Viridiplantae > Streptophyta > Pinopsida > Cupressales > Cupressaceae > Cunninghamia > Cunninghamia lanceolata. The sequence continues at coordinate 5,627,787 of BSBN01000249.1, forward strand.
TGATGTTAATATGATGATGACGTCATCCGGATATGAGGAGGTGCGCAGTAGGCAGATATGATGATGACGTCAGCAGGATATGATGATGACGTCATCAGGATGTTCATCGGCCAGACTTTTGGTATAAGCTCAGCAGGAGGATGTTCCTCCGATGGATCAGGTTGTGCCGATGAAGGCGATTATCATGCAGGTTATATTGCAATATGATGCTGACGTCAGGGTGATCTTTTCAAGCAACAGGATATCATGCTGCTGGAGGATGATGATGATGAAGTCTTATACTAGTGTCGTCAGGAGCAAAAGCACCGACATCATATATGCTCATAACCTAGTATATAAAGTGTTAAAGAGGTTGCTGCGGGGTGCATGTGGGATAATTGATATCCTGCATATTCGAAATATCATGATGATGAATCTCGGCGGGAGGTGGTTGCGATCGACTGTTAGATGTTTTTCCCAAGGCCGCGGGTTGGTGCGCCATTAATGGCGAAGGTTGCAGAGGTATGGGCGGATCTGGTACCCGATTGAAGGTGTACATCAGCGGACAGTGGCGCAGGGCTCGAGATATCTTCCTGTCTCCTCCCCTACCTGCTGCATTCATGTTTGGGTGCCAATCTGGTAGTGTTTGAGCGCCATTTTCCTGATACTGTATATCTGGCGGGATTTTTGGTCAACCATGTAATTAATTGCTGTGGTACACTACCTGGCTGTTATAAGCAGGAAGTGTTACTCATTTGAGGTTGTTGAAAGTTGAGGATTTTTGGCTCTGTAATCAAAAACCAGCTGATCTGGTTGCTCTGTATAGCTTAAACTTGTGAGTTTATGTATCTCCCGTTGTACGATTTGGCATGAATCCACTGATTTCATGGTTGATCTTATATGAGTAATGCTATCTTAGCATGTGTTGTGTTAATTCTGTCTCCAGTATTGCATGTATTCTTCTTCTGAATCTGGATATTTGGGTAATGTTTAGATTCTAGAGCATAGAATTCCTATGTTGAATGTCTGACCTTTTAACTTCTGCTCAAGGGGTAGATTAAACTGTTTTCAGGTTGAACATTGGGAAGGGTATACTGCAGTAGGGATGCCATAAGTAGAGATAACTTAACACTCTTCATTGGGAGATATCTGTAAGGCAGATATCATGTGTATCCCCCTGAAATCCAGTTTTAGCTATTCATGCTGATCATTCACAGGTGTATGTCTACTGACTCCAAGCCCTGGATAGGCACCAATCTAGCTCTGTGTTGAGGTTATACACCATGTCCAGCTTTGCATCCAAAATTCATATCAAACCATTTCATACTTCCACCTGTTAGTTGTAGGAGTAGGATTAGGAACCCCCTGCATGCTCTCATACCCAACCAGACATCATGTCCAAGAATGTTGCCAGCCTTGTGATCTATCATGCAGATCTTGGTCCATACATGAGAGTATTCTGCCTGTTGTTGTCAAGTTAGATCCTTCTATCTTTGAGCTAGTCAAGGTTACATCTTGAGTTATAGGGATACCCCCCTTGGTGCGGCAGAACCAGAAGTGAAGGGGAGGCAGCTCACGCAACCTCCTGTATTTAGTTGGCTGAATCTGCCTGTGCATTAGAAGTGGCAAACCCTAATGCTGATTCAGAAGAAAAACCAACAGAACCTTTAGAAAGGCATGCCCTCAGATATCCTTCCGTCCTTGGGGAATGACCTTAAGTGGTAACAGGCTAAAGCCAAGCCCTACCAAGCCACTATAAATAAATTATGTTTGGAGAGAAAGCTTCAAGAAATGAGTGTTGTTGTGTTATACCGACAGCCAACCTCCCCCAAAACCCTTCAAGGCATAACCCTTGAAGGCTGGGAGACTCCATAATAGAGAGTAGCATTGCCACATGTATAACCACTCAAACGGTTGCCCTTACTAGTCATCCTTTGTTTTAGTAAACCAAAATCCTTCTATTTGTTGGTGTAAAAGGTGGGACCTTTGAAGCCACCCCGATTCATGTGGTTCTTAGTAGAGATAGTAGAGATAATCCTAAGGTTCAGTGGGGGTACGAGCCTTGGAAAACTTGGATCTTGGTATGCGTGAGAAGTGTGTGCCGTGGAGAGGAGTTGGTGCTACCAAGATCCTGAAGCTATCTGATTTGAATAGGCACAACTAGGGGACTCAACAAATATTGTATTTGCCAGCCTAGGATTGTACTTATTTTGTGTCAAAAAGAGTCCAAAAATCACAAAAAAAAGGATAAAAAAATCATGAAAACTTTTTTGTGTTTGCTGTGTTTTACTTGCCATAATTGAGAAAATCAGATCAAAAACACAAACTTGCAACCAAGAAACCAAAAAATATCGAAAAACATGCCAGAAATTGCAAAAACAATTGAGAAAACCAGAGCTGCGCATTTGTCCTCCAGAGTTGCACATATACCTCAACCTGCCGCACATACATTTCGACTTGCTGCGCATTTGTCACCTGTTGCTGCACCCTTAAATTTTACCAGAACTACACTTTTGTCCTGACTTTTTGCGCATTTGTCCTCTGTTTCAGCGCATTTGCGACAGTGAGTATTTCCGTACCTTTTCAGAGAAAATTTTCAAACTTTCTGGGTACCCATTTCAGCCTTATTCCAGTTTTTGAGATTAGATTTACCGTGCAATCACCTTTTCCATCCATCTTCATAGCGTACCCTCTCTTTCGTTTGTCATCTCCGTCACTTTCTACCAAGTCTTTCTAAAACAAAATCAGAGTCCCATATTAGATTAGTGCAAAACCCTTTTTGGATCATTTTGGATTCAAGTAAACCTAGTAGGTCATAGAGCTTCGCTAGTGGTCTTGGTTCCAGACTAGTCTCTACATAGTAAATGGGTATCAGATACCCTTACTTGTGGCTATCGTCTTGTGTCGGCCAACTTGGAATCATTGATCAAAAGAGTCCCTTGTTCAAATCCTGTCACAAGTATTCTCTTCTCAACAATCTCCAACAACACCGAACCAAAATCTCTAGTTTCATCCCACCTCTTCCCATATTGCCTTGCATGATTTTAACTAGATCTCAATACCAAAAACAACTTGAAATGGCTAGATCATCCAACCCCATGGTCACCCCTCACGATGGTGATGAGGAAATCTCTTGTGAAGAATACCAAGGAACCCTCCAAGATCAGAAATTTCAACGCATGCTAGAAAAAAATGCTCCATGAGGACCCTCACAAGTACTTCCTATATCTTGCAAATCTAGGACTTAAACTCCCCTCAGACTTTGATCTCAACAAGCTGAAAGAAACTGTAGAGGAAACTCATGAAAATCACACTATTGAGGACAAAGGAAAGAAAGTCATAGACCCAAACCTACCTATGGAAGAGATGAGGAAACAAATCGAGGACCTAACACAACAAATGGCAAATCTCAAAGCAGGACCACCCACTAAAACTTATTCCTTGGAAGACATCGCACCGTATCCCTTTGACAAAAGCTTGAACATGGTACCCTTCCCCTTTCGGTTTGAAGTGCCTAAGTTTGAAAAATACAAAGGAAAAGGGGACCCAAGAGATCACATTAGGGAATTTAATGCTGCATGCATGGAAGTAGCTCACAACGAAACCTTCTTAATGAGACTATTCCCTAGATATCTAGGTGGTCAAGCCATGGAATGGTTCTCACGACTTACACCGGGTATCAAAACTTTTGATGAGTTAGTAAAGAAGTTCATCACGTACTTCTTCTACAACATTGAAGATGAAGTCTCCATGCTTAATCTATGCAATACAAAGCAAAAAGGTGGCGAATCTTTTGCCTCTTTCTTACAAAGGTGGAGACAACTTGCAAGCAAGTGCTCATATGACATACCTAAGAAGCAAATGATGGAAATGTTTGTCCACAACCTTAACTCTGATCTTGTTGATAACTGAGAGGGGGGGGTGAATCAGTTATCCTAATTATTTCCCTTATTGAACTTTCTTATTAATTGATGCAGTATTGAATCAAACACTAAAACATTAACATGAAATAAGAAACACATAACACAGTATTTTTGACGTGGAAACCCTGTTAAGGGAGAAAACCACGGGGTGATTAACCCAAAATTATTCTCTGTTAGAAGAATAGGAGATTACAAAAAAATGGCACTTGCCAATTAGGGCTCACTGCCCGAGCACACTGCTCACAAGAGGCCCACTGCCTACAAGAAGACACACTGTCTACAAAGTGATGATAATCACAGTCTTGAACTGATTGGAAGCATCTGCATATGCTGGAGTTCAGTTCCGGTTAGGCTCAGTACACTGATCTGCTGCACTTCATCTTTCCTCTGTTCTTTGTTCTGCTATCTTTCACATACCGGATCCTTTTTGCTACCTCTGCTCTTTCTCTGGACTTATTCGCATATCTCTCCACATCCACACACACTTCACAACTAAATCCATCCTCTATATATATCCGCACAAGTAATTTCATCACCTTTCTAGTCGGCATCCGGAACAGTCTAGTTTCTTACAAACTCTCTTTCTGTCGGCTGAATCCTTCCTCACCAAGCAATGCGGATCAAGCATATACTTGTAGATATCATTAATCATGTCGGCCAAACATGATTCATGCCTTCACAACCTCTGTCATCAACAGTAACCCATCCGGAAAGTAGTCTGATACTCTGCCAGTCAGTTCTTCCTCTGTTTTCACTGTCTCTCAGGAATCCGGTACTCAACCATTCATATCTTTTTCCTTGTCCATCACCGGAGGCTAAATCCTTGGAATATACCACTCAAGGTAGTCCTCTTGACTTCCCCAAATCCGCACTGCACCAAGACACTTCCTCTGAGAGGTCCGGACCAATCTGTCGGACCTTGCCACATGCTCTGTTCTTCTTCACCGGACCACAACATTCTTTATTCTGACTTCCGGTAGAGACATATCATGTCTTGCGGATATGTGGAATGACCTTTGTTGCCATCAATGACAACAACCATGAATCCATATAGTGTCTCTTGCCAACAATCTCCCCCTTTGGCATTGATGGCAACACTTAGTGAAAAATGACTAAGTGTTTTCACTATGCTCCCCCTTTGCTGATGCTCTGTCTTTATATACAATTTCTGGAACTCCCCCTTAGTTGGATCCCTCATTTTTCACTGCTCCTCACTCCCCCTTTGACATCAATGGCAAAGGGTAGGGTCCGCATATCAAAATTTTCAAAATTTTTTTTATACTTAGCCGCATATTTACATACTCACATATATTGAAGAATGTCTGCAAAGGATGTCTGTAATTGAATCATTTCGGTAGCCCAACTTTGCTTCATTCTGTCCAAAATTGAAATGTGACCACTTAACAAAAATGCAAATGCTTCTGCCCGCTTGAGATCTGTCGGATCTTTTGTTTGGGCGGTGGTCCTAGCATCACTGATGGCCTCATGCATGGTTTCCAACTTAGGGATTATAATCCTTCTAAGTTCTCCCATCCGGTTGGTGATGTTCTTCCTTTCCTTCTCAAGATTCTTTATTTCGTTCAAGACTGCAATAGTCTGACATTCTTGATTTATTATAGAGGAAGAGAGAGGATCAAAACTTTGAGATAAGCTTTGTAGCTTATCCTGTTCCTCTTTTATTTTCTTGTCAAATGCTGCTGTTGCCTTTGACCAGGATATACAAAATTTATAGATATCACCGCCATCCTTAAGAGCATTCTCTAAGCTCCTTATTCCAATGCTTACAATCTTCCTATCCTTAGAGATTAATTCTAATATTTCTGAAAATCTCTTATCCAAAAATTCCTTCCGGACCTTTTCTTCAGCTGATTTTTCTAAAGAATCAAAATGTGTATCAACACTGCTGACTAAGGTTTTTAAATTACCGGAAGTGGAGGCTGTCGGATCTATCTGGATTGATGGCATGATCTTTACAAGTATTCCGGAAGCAGCCTCTATCAACTCACAGTCTTCCATATGAGACTTCAGGAGCTTTTCATTTGCCTTGGCATTTGCAAATGAAGCTATCTTCATTGTTTGTACCGGAGAGAGAGAGTCAAAATCAAATGGACCTTTTAGAAGCTCCGGTTCATCAATCTCTAGAGTTTCTTTGCTCAAAAATTGTTGAACAGTTTGTGCAGTGTCTCTTGCCGGAGACAGATGTTTCTTCTCTTCTGCAGTCTTAGAACTGTCAACCTCTTTGTCCTTCACCACTGCTTCCTTCTCCTGTAATTGCTCTTCTTCTTTGGATCCAGAGACTGTAGGAGAAACCGGAGGAGAGATGGTAACTTGTTCATGGGCCACTTCTTCTGGAGCAGAGGGTCCCAAGTCCTCACTTGTCTGTTCAGGGCTCACTTCTTCCGGAACAGAAGATTCCAAATCAGCAGCTGTTTCTGTACCTAAGTCCTCTACAACAGGAAGATTGAACCTTTTGAAGGCCTTCCGGAGGATCTCTTCTGTTTCTTGAGCCACTTTGTCAGTCTCACCAAGCATGAGTTGATTCGTCCTGGCTTTGCTTCTGAACTCATCTTTGCAGTCCTTGAAGATAATGTTCATTGTCTTGGGATCAATTTGAGGATATAGCTGAATAGCTATCTGCTCCCGGATCTCAAGATCTTTGGCATGAGCATTATTCTTTCTTACTTCCATTTCCTTCTCTAGGCTCTTAGGAATGAGAGATATGATCTCAATGAAAGCCTTATTGTATATGTTCAGATATTTAACTGTGGCTTCCTGCAGAGTCTTTTGGTCTGCCTCACTGAAGTCATCATAGGATTCAGTCATTGGTTGAAGGTTTCCATCCACCGTGACCGACTTGATTATGCTCTCTAGTGACAGAGTGGGCTTTTCAACAGTTACCTCTGCCATTTCCTCCTTGTCTTGGCCTGTGGAGGGCTTACCGGATCCTTTCTTCTTCTGTTTCTTTACTTCTCTTGCTCCCTCATCTGATTCTGTTTCCTCTTCATCCTTTTGGCTTCCATAAGCCCTTGTGGCTTTTGTCTTGGATCTCTTACCGGATGCCTGGACTTCCGGTTTTGAACTTTTGGTAGAGGGAGGTGCAGATCTCTTTGTTGATCTGGTCCGGGTGGGAGCTCCAACCGGAGCACTTTCTTTGCTTTTCTCTTCTTCCTCGGCCTTCCTCCTCTTTTCCCGGCTGGCATCAAGTGCCTCCTTTGAGATACCTAGGCCTTGAGCAATGTGCTCTACTTCTTTTCTTACCTTTCTTTTAATCTCAGGTTCCCTGAGTTCTACATGTATTTTTACACTCAGCTCCTCAAAGGTTCCAAACCTTTCTGCCTTAGGATCTTTGGGCTGACTTAGCATGTGTTGAACATGCAGCTCCACTATCTGTTCATCAACTTCATACCCCATGGGCATGATCCAGACAGTCCTTGGCTCCACTGCCTCCATTAGGCACTGATCAGTGTCAACCATAAAGCACACTGAGTCCTTGTATTTCTCAATGAGAGACTGAGGAATTCTCTCTCTTGCTTGCATCATGCTCTGAAAGTTTTTGAAGTATCCCCATAGAGCTGAATTTCTCGCTTTTGCATCCCCAAGTCCATGCAAGTAGTCTCTTATCTGGACTGCAACAGGTTTGTCATTCTGCCATACCCATCCACTTGTTCCGGGTAGCTCATTCATGAAGTAGAAGAATAGGCATACAATAAGAGTACCATACTTGAAGGAATTCTTCTTATCCTTCTTGATTTTCTGTATATTTTCCATTAATTGGCTTAGCAGTAGTTCGCAGAGGTCATATTCTGCATTTTTCCTTAGCATTTCAAAAGCAGTGTATACTGCAGTTCCGGATATAGAATTCTCCCTGCTGGAGTGATAGATCTTGTATCCTATTATCATTGATGCATATTTGATATCCAGATCGGAGATGTCTTCAATGGTCATTGCCCTTTTGTCAAATTTTGATCCGGTGGCCTCAGTTACAATGTTGTTCTTGACAGATTTGAGGATAGGTACTCCTCCGGAGGAGTATAGGCCAGTTACTGCTCTAATTGCCTCTTTTGTGATCTTGCAGGGTCTATCTAGCCATAGAAAGTTGTCATGCATCCTGCTCAGTACATACCGGACCCATTCATCCTCTTCAAAACAGGGGAAATGAATAAATTGCTCAAATTGTTTCTTCTGAATATCCTTATACTCTGGTTTAAGCTCAAAGGCATTGTCAATCAGCTGCTTGTGATAGAGGTCTCTTAATTTGAATTCCCCAAATTCCTCAATGTTTGCATGTATGTAAACCCTAATGTCTTCGGTGTGTAAAACTCCGTGAGGAACACTAGAGAAGGCTCCTAGTGGGTCTACCTCCAATGATTTGTAGGGATGTTTCTTGAATGAGGGGCGAGGTCTATCAGAGATCTTAACTATGTTTGGAGTAGCCATTCTTCAAAGATTTGCAGTGAGGTAATGAAAAACGGAGAATACCTTATGCGCCTTCGGTTTGCACGGAGTGGTTGGATTGATTTCTTTATCCAATAGCTTCGGCAGGAGATCCTTGGTGTGCTTGAAGAACCTTGTTGCAGAGCTCCACTTTTTGCTTCTTCTCGAGTGCAGAATGAGCAAATGACCTTTGAGAAATCCCTTAAATTGCTCCGCGAACCCTAATACCTGTCTGCAATAAATGCTTCACCTACATCATTCCGGTTTGCCTTGTCTGGATAGCTTGGAGTATCCCGGATTAGTCCTGATCTGTGGATATCATCCGGATCTTTCAATCATGAATAAATCGAGGTGGCATATTACAAGATCATCTCAAACACTCTGTCCAATCCGCAGAACAAGATAGTGCATTTCCGGATCTTTCCGGACCTTTTTGTAATCCTTTATCATACCGGAGCATCTCCCTGAACAGGTCTTATTTGATCGATCATAGCTTCTTCATAACTTCATGCGGACCTCTGAAAACTTGACTGAAGTATCTCAAGACTCATATCTACAAACCCTTTGATCCACATCTTGTGCCACATCCGGCACCACTTGTTTGGCTGGGGGAACAAGATTTTCTTTGAGTCTCCCCCTGAGCCTGAGCTCATTTTTAATTTCCGGAAGAAATATCAGCACCAGAGTCTGGTGCGGATCCAACCTCTACATTCTCTGAACTTTTCTTCACCCAAATCTTGCTCATCTGATTCCTAACCTCATCCGCATTCATCTTTTGTTTACCCTTGTCTTGATTCTGATTATACACCGGACCTCTTTTGTCCTGATTCTTGTTTCTGCAGACTTTAGCATTATGACCGGACCTATTGCAGATTTGGCAAATAACATCTCTTTGCATATTTGACTGATATCCTCTTGATCTGCATTGATTAGCCATATGACCTATTCTATTGCATGTGAAGCATCTACCTTTGAATGATTTGTTTACTTGCATAATTCTGCATTCATGGGATTTGTGTCCATACCTTTTGCAGTTGAAGCACTGTCCGGAGAAGGATGAATTATTCTGATTCATTCTTATCCTACACTGATTAGCTTTGTGACCAAAGTGGTTGCAGTTGTGGCAGTATCCATTGAAGGATGGATATCTTTGAGCATTTGGCTGTCTTACCGGAGGTCTTCTAGGCCTGCTCCTTGGATTTTCTGATCCAAGATTCTTCTGACCGGATCCGGAGCTTTCTCCTTTCTCATATCCCAAGCCATACTTGTCATCTGTCCTCTTTTGACTTCCAAGAAGAACTTCAAGTTGAGCAGAACTTATCTTGAATTTCTCTTTATATTCATTTGCTGTTTGAAGGTCTCTTTTGAGAGAGGCAATTTGATCCTCAAGTTTTCCTTCATTATCTTTGGCATCTTCAAGATCAGATTCAAGATGCCTGATAATCCTGTCCATCTGGTGGCATTCTTCTGATTTTTCTTTGAGAGATTGTCTTAGATTGTCTTCAGCCTTTCTTTTTTCTTCAATTTCTTGAGTAAACTTTATAGTTCCTGATTCCATTTCATGTCTTAACATAATGACTTCTTTTGATAACTTTTCACATAACTTGGTTTGCTCAGTCAATTCCTCATTTGTATTGCTTTCTTCACTTTGTCTTGCCAACTGTTGAAGCAGCTCCTTTCTCTTTTTCATAGAGAGACTTAATTTGTCTTTTAATTCTCTCATGAATTCATCAGCCTGTTTGAGTCTTTCCTTTAATTCACTGACTTCAGAATTTGACTGTTCAAGATCCTCAAGGGCAGTCTTGAGTTGCTACCTTAAACCATATGCATCCATTTGAAATCCCAGATCTTCCTCAAGCTGTTAGGCTCTATTAGGAGGAACTTAGCTCTGATACCAATTGTTGATAACTGAGAGGGGGGGTGAATCAGTTATCCTAATTATTTCCCTTATTGAACTTTTCTTTTAATTGAAGCAGCATAAAATATTAACCATGAAATAAGAAACACATGACACAGTATTTTTGACGTGGAAACCCTGTTAAGGGAGAAAACCACGGGGTGATTAACCCAAGAATTATTCTCTGTTAGAAGAATAGGAAATTACAAAAATGGCACTTGCCAATTAGGGCTCACTGCCCGAGCACACTGCTCACAAGAGGCCCACTGCCTACAAGAAGACACACTGTCTACAAAGTGATGATAATCACAGTCTTGAACTGATTGGAAGCATCTGCATATGCTGGAGTTCAGTTCCGGTTAGGCTCAGTACACTGATCTGCTGCACTTCATCTTTCCTCTGTTCTTTGTTCTGCTATCTTTCACATACCGGATCCTTTTTGCTACCTCTGCTCTTTCTCTGGACTTATTCGCATATCTCTCCACATCCACACACACTTCACAACTAAATCCATCCTCTATATATATCCGCACAAGTAATTTCATCACCTTTCTAGTCGGCATCCGGAACAGTCTAGTTTCTTACAAACTCTCTTTCTGTCGGCTGAATCCTTCCTCACCAAGCAATGCGGATCAAGCATATACTTGTAGATATCATTAATCATGTCGGCCAAACATGATTCATGCCTTCACAACCTCTGTCATCAACAGTAACCCATCCGGAAAGTAGTCTGATACTCTGCCAGTCAGTTCTTCCTCTGTTTTCACTGTCTCTCAGGAATCCGGTACTCAACCATTCATATCTTTTTCCTTGTCCATCACCGGAGGCTAAATCCTTGGAATATACCACTCAAGGTAGTCCTCTTGACTTCCCCAAATCCGCACTGCACCAAGACACTTCCTCTGAGAGGTCCGGACCAATCTGTCGGACCTTGCCACATGCTCTGTTCTTCTTCACCGGACCACAACATTCTTTATTCTGACTTCCGGTAGAGACATATCATGTCTTGCGGATATGTGGAATGACCTTTGTTGCCATCAATGACAACAACCATGAATCCATATAGTGTCTCTTGCCAACAGATCTAAGCTACCAAATACAAATTCAATGCCCTACCTCATTTTCAAAAGTCATTGAGATGGGACTATTTATCGAGAAAGCTATGACCGCCAAGGGGCAAATAAAATTGTATAAGGACACTCCTAACTCTAATTACACCATGAACAAGTCAAAATTTTGGACAAAGAACAAAAATGTCTTCAATGATGGAGTAGTTGATGCCAAAGTGGCGGCTCCCAAACATCAACTAATCTTCACTCTCAAAGGAGAAACAAACAATGCTACGCAAAACAAAACCTTCTCTCACGAGCCAAAGACATGGTTCAACTCCAACCCTAGGAAAAAATTCACACCACTAGGGGAGTCCCAAGAGTCTGCGTTAAGAAAGCTATTGGCCAACAATGAGATCACTCTTCCACCAACTAGCGACTATGAACCTCAAATAAAACCTCACTACTGGAAAGATATAGATTTCTGTGAATATCATAGAGGAAGAGGCCACATGACCAACAACTGTATTCGTCTCAAACACGTCATTCAAGACATACTTGACCAAAATCAAGTAGGCACTCAACAACATACCTCTAATGAGACACATGTGGCATACAAGGATCCGCTTCTCAATCATGACAACAACAACAACAACAACAACAATAACAACTGCAACAGGCGGAACCAAAACGATGGAAACAACAATGCAAACTACTCAAGTGTGCCATGTGATTATACCATCAACTACATATCAGAACACATCCCACAAGTTAATATGGTCACATCCAACCAACAATCAGGACCCAACAAAACTAATTGCAACATCATCACCCGCAGTGGTAAGGTCACGTTAAACACACTTCCTCTAGGGTTGTCACCTTCTCCATCTAATCCCCATACATACAGTGTCATAGACCAACTTCGGAAAACTCCTGCCCACATATCTATCTTAGAGTTGTTGCATCTATCTCCTTCCCACAAGGAAATTCTTGATAAAGCCCTAGTGGAAACAACTGTGCCCATGAACTTGGCCCAAGAGAAGTTTCAAGCCATGGTAGGAAATCTAACCTCCTCAAGCACCATCTCATTTACCAAACAGGATGATCTTTTAGTGTCTCAGCCTCATAACACACCCTTGCATATCGTGGCATTCATTCATAGACACCGTATCAAAAGGGTTCTTATTGATGGAGGAGCCGGTTTAAATATTTGCACGCTCAAGCTAGTCCTTACATTGGGGTTCTCCGAAACTACGGTGGATCCGAGGAAAAAGATCACCATTAAGGTCTATGATGAAGAAGAAAGAACTACCAAAGGAACAGTGGTGTTACCAATACAAGTTGGACCAGTGATTAAGGACGTTGTTTACCAAGTCCTAGATAGAGAGCTAACCTATAATATCCTCCTAGGTAGACCCTGGATTCATGCCATGCAAGTAGTACCTTCTACCTACCACTAATGCATCAAATTTCCTCATAACGACAAGCAGGTCACCGTCCAAGGTGATCTTGATCCCGTCCAGCACTGCAACACTATCTGCTCAAAGCTTGATTGCATCATTCCCAACAACAGAGCTTCTACATTCCCCATCTCACAGCATAATTTCTCTTCCGAAGCTTCCTCATCCAAGCCCAAAGAGCAAAAAATCACCATCAAAGAAACTGGACTAGGGGAATACTCCATCAAGCACAACCTCAACTTAGCCAAACTGCCCCTATCTCTAAGATCCTTTGGGTGACCTATACCTTTTCCAAAACCTTCTGCTCCTCCCAAAGATCCCACAGCTCCCTTTGTAAAATGGGGGACCCTATCAGATGAAACAGAAGAGAGAGATGTCTTATCATGGCTCTACACAGAGGAAGATAACACGCAACAAGAACCACCTAAGCTCCCAACAGAAATCTATGGGTGTGGTGAGTCTATCCTACACAGAATGGGTTATGATGGATAAGGTCCCATTGGCCTATGAAAAGAAGGAATAATAGAACCCATACAACCCTCTTCATCGTCACTAGCAATAAATACAAATGGGTTGGGATACAAGGACAAAGGCCAAACTAAGACCAATGCTTGTTTTGTGGAACAGATTCATGCCCTACAAGAAGATAGTGACACAGACTCTAACGAGTATGAGTGGGATGAACTCACAAAACACTCCTATGAAGACAAATGAGTTGATACCATTCAAACCTATAGCGCCTACCATGAGGGACAAACACTAACGCATAGACCATTAGAGTATGATTTGCCAACTCCTGAGAGTACGACTTTCGAGGAAGGTCAGAGTTCCATCGCGATAAACAATTTGGAGGAAAGTCCCATCTTGGGTCCTATCCCTACCAATCTAAATCCTAACCATGTATCCATTCAAACTATCAACGAATCAGATCTATCTTCCGATTCCCTTCCCCTTGTGCATCCTGAACTCATCGACTGGGATTTACAAGGAACCCCGCAACTAGACATGTTCCAAAATGATGATGCCTATATTGACTACATGGAACTTAGGGACCACCTACCTGTAGGAGATCATAAAGCTGGTTTCGCAATTGAAATCAACACTGTGGCTTATTTTGGAGAGGGTGCCAAGCCTTCCAGTCGCAAAAACATAAAAATAAAAAATGGTTCTGATGGTGAAAACCGCTCTGCGGCAGTATCAAATCCCAAAATAGTAAAAAGAAAGGACACATCCGATGGTGAAAACCCAACCGTGGCACCTGACGATGGAAGGCTTGACACTCTCCCCATCGACATGTATCAAGAGAAGTCACAGATTGTTGTGGAACCTACAGAACCTGTCAACATCAGACCATAGGATAATCCTAAGATCATTCACTTTGCAAAGTCTCTATCTCCACCAGAAAAGACCAAGTTCATACCATTCTTCAAGAGAAAGCAAGTCAACTTTGCTTGATCATACGCAGATATGCCTGAGTTAGATCCAAATTTGATTCTACATCATCTTCCACTAGATCTAGGGGTCAAACCAATCAAGCAGAAGCTCAAAAAGATGCATCCACACATTGCATTACTAGTAAAATAGGAACTCAAGAAACTGCTGGATGTAGGGTTCATCAGAGCAATAGACTATCCAGAGTGGGTATCAAACATAGTTCCAGTCTCCAAACCTGATGGCAGAGTTAGATTATGCAATGATTTCTGAGATCTTAACAAATCTTGCCGCAAGGATGACTTTTCGTTGCCTAATATTGATATCATAGTCGACTTGACAACAGGACACACCATGCTTTCTCTCATGGATGGCTTCTCTGAGTATAATCAAATTAGGATAGCACCAGAAGACCAACATAAAATAGCTTTCACTTGTCTATGGGGTAGCTTCTACTAGAACGCCATGCCATTTGGGTTAAAGAACACAGGAGCAACATATCAACGTGCTATGACCACTATCTTCCATGACATGATGCACGTAACAATGGAGGACTACGTAGATGATATCCTTGCAAAATCACTCACAAGAGAATCCCACCTTGATGTACTAGAGAAAGTTTATCAAAGACTAGAACAATTCAAAGTTAGGTTGAACCCAAAGAAATGTGTGTTTGGAGTCAGTCTCCGGCAAGCTCCTAGGCTTCATTGTATCAACAAATGGGATAGAAGTTGATCCTGCCAAAGTCAAGGCTATCATGGAAATACCACTGCCAAAGAACATCACTCAATTGCGGTCTCTACAAGGAAAGTTACAAGAAATCCACCGATTCATATCACAACTAGCAGATAAGTGCTAACCTTTCAGTCATCTCTTACATAAAAACATTCCATTCATATGGGATGAGAAGTGTGAAGAAGCATTTGGCAAACTAAAGGAATATCTCATGAACCCTCCTATTCTAATGCCACCTATCCAAGGTAAGCTGCTATTGCTTTACATATCTACTACACAGATAGCTCTGGGTGCCCTATTAGCACAAAAAGATCATGAAGGTAAAGAAAAGACTATCTACTACATTAGTCGCACATTGGTGGGCTACGAACTGCAATACTCTTAGATAGAAAGATCATGTCTTGCTGTGGTTTTTGCTTCCCAAAAACTACAACATTACATGCTAGCACATTCAGTCAAACTTATTGCAAAGATAGATCCACTAAAATACCTATTAAGCAAAGCAGCTCTCACAGGTCGCCTAGCTAAGTGGGTAATGCTCCTAAGAGAATATGACATTGAGTATGTAGAATAGAAGGCTATCAAAGGTCAAATAATTGTCGATCAGTTATCAGAAGCACCATTACAGGATACCACACCAATGATATTCAAGTTTCTAGATGAAGCCATCTTCAGTATCACAACACACTCATGGAAACTCTACTTTGATGGATCCTATACAAACCATGGATCAGGGGCATGAATCTTGTTGGTCACCCCTCATGGTGACACCATACCTAAGTCTTATCATTTGCTATTCCCATGCACAAACAATGTTGCAGAGTATAAAGCCTTGGTCATTGGTCTCAAACTAGCTACAGAATGGAGAATCAAAGAGCTACATGTCTATGGTGACTCCCAACTGGTAATCAATCAAGTCAATGACGACTATCAAACCAAAGATGACAAGTTAATCCCATACAAGCACATGGTCGATGACTTTAAAGAATACTTTGTGATCATCTCCTTTGAGCAGATACCTCGCATTGAAAACAAAGCAGCAGATGCTATGGCAACCATTGCCTCGCTCCTCAAGATCCCAGAGAATGAGTCATGGTACGAGTTCTTGGTTGAGACAGTTATACAACCAGCTTATGATCTTCCTGAAACCCACTCGATATGCCTATTAGTCAGATCTGATTCACCTTGGTATGGTAAAATTTACACTTACCTTAAGGATAACACCCTACCGCCTGACTTGTCTTCTAACCAACACCAAACTTTTATTCGCCAAACCTCCCGTTACACCATTATCGCTGATACCCTATATCGCCGAGGTCTGGATGGTAATTTACTCTGATGTTTAGAACGAGAAGAATCTCAAACTGCCTTACGAGATGTACACGAAGGAATTTGCAGAACACACTCTAGTGGTCCTTCTCTAGCTAAGAAACTCATACGTTTGGGATACTATTGGCCAAACATGGAAACATATTCATATCAATTTGTGAAGAAATGCAAGTAGAACTAGATACATGGAAACCTGATACATGCACCAGCTCAAGAGTTACGACCTTTAACAACACCTTGGCCCTTTTGTCAATGGGGACTTGACCTTGTGGGAAAAATTCACCCTCCATCATCCAACGGCTACAAGTTCATAATAACTACCACTGAATATTTTACCAAGTGGATTCAAGCCGTTCCCCTCACCAATGTCACACGCAAATAGATTGCCTCATTCATCCTTAATTACCTCATCTGTAGGTACGAAATTCCCTCATCCATTGTCACAGATAATGGAAGACCTTTCAAAAACTAGGATGTCCAAGAGCTTTGTGACAACTTCAAAATCCAACACCGTTTCTCCACCCCGTACTATCCATAAGGAAATGGCCAAGTAGAGGCATCCAACAAAACAATCTTGAAAATTCTCAAGAAGACTGTCAATGATGCTGGCCGTGATTGGCATATAACATTGAATCCTGCTCTGTGGGCCTATCGAACTAGTATACGCAATCCCATAGGTGCTACCCCTTATGCCCTTGTCTATGGATTAGAAGCCATTTTTTCCATTGAGGTCGAGTTACCATCCCTACAGGTGTCGTTAAAGGGTCTCATTGCTGATGAAGACTACAGAGTTTCCAGATTGCAAGAGTTAGAACTATTGGAAGAGAGAAGGCACCATGCCTTTAACCATCTCAAAGCATATCAACAAAGGATGTCACGAAGCTATAATCACAGGGTCCGTCCAAGGTCTTCAATGTTGGTGATCTAGTGCTTAAGAAAAATCCCTGCAATCAATAGGATCGGGAAAAGAAAGGTAAGTTTGAGCCCAACTAGCTTGGTCATTATGTCATCATTGCTTCATATGGATCAGGGGCATATCAGTTAGCAACATCAAAGGGTGATCTGTTTGATGACCCAATCAACAGTATGCATCTTCGTCGATTCTATACCTAGGAGAACCCCAATGTAAGGGGGGCAAAAATAATTTTTTTTTTTTGAAAAAGCAAAAAAATTGAAAAAGTGGAAAAAACAACAAAAAAATCATCCTCTGGTGAAAACCTGGCAAACAGGCACCTTGGATAGGAACCATGATGAAAACTTGGAAAACAGGTGCCTTGGATAGGTACCATGATGAAAACTTGGAAAACAGGCATCATGTGTACTTCTAGCTTTCGTGCAAATAAAAACAAGTGGTGAAAACCTGGTAAACAGGTGCTACTTGTGATGAACTGCCTTCTCCATCTTTGGGAAACCGATCACCCTGCATCCATTCTTCCTACCAACATTCCTCATCCGTTCCATATCTTCTCCACAATAAAACACCTTGTGTAACCTAACGATAACCTATCATGGCTTGATACTTTATCTCTTTTATCACCTTGACAACTATAGGTCTTATCCAGTATCCTATCCGCAGTACCAGCCTAGCATAGCGTCTGTTGTCGGTATCATATGGTCAATCCTGAACTACGTTACCTCTGCGTCATCACGTAGGTAAGGCCATTTTTGATGCACCCCCGAGGCTCCACCTTCCCATGTTTCCCATATATTGTCATCTATCCTCTAGTCCATCCATGGTCCAAGTCCCCAAACTACGTTGCCTCTACATCGTCACGTAGGCAAGGCCATTTAACAATGCACCCCCGAGGCACTAGGTTAGTTCCTTAGGGTCCGTTTCACTAGGCATGCATGCAAGCACAAGCAAAAATCCCGCTTTCAAACAGAAATCTTGACGCAAGACATCAACCTATCCAATGCAAAGAAAACATGAACCTAAAACACTCAAATTGATTCTACCTAAATTATGGCAAGAAAAACACATCTAATGCAAGAATGTTTTGTGTTTGTGATTAGGTTAACTTACTGAGTCTTGATTTTTTGTTATTATGTCTTCCTATGCTACTCGAGGATGCCTAAAACTAGAGATGCTATGATGGGGGCATAATCATTTTCTTTTGTCTGTTGTTTGTGGATTAATCTTTAGTAATATGAAGCCTTGTCTAACGACATGATCGACAAAAGATCATCGAGGACTTCAGAGGTCTAACATGAAAGGGGGCAATCCTTATCTGTTGATGTGCAAGAAATACTCAAGTCATCTAGATTCAATTTTGACTAGATGCTTGTATTAACTTGCTATATTAAAATCCATGTAAGCGATACTCAGGTCATCTTGGTTCAATTATACCTAGATGCTTGAATTTTCTTACAACATTTTAAAACGCCCAATGATGAAATAAGCACTTCAAGATACTTGCAAAATCAAGATGGCAAAACCATATCACATCCATATCGCATCCATTTGCATCCATATCCCATGCAATAAAAGATCCAAAATGTAGAATATCAATACAAATAAAAGCTTGTAAACTTCTTCTGTCGAGTCATTCTTCCATCAATTAGTCTTCTATCTATCATTGTGTCATTTCTGTGTCAATTGAGTATATTTGGACATAACAAAAACATAGCATAAGTTGCATATCATATCACATGAGATAGTCATTAACATGATTAAATCATTTGCATACATAATAAGTGCATTAGATCATTCATATACATTTGCATCATAACATAGTGTCAATAGAAAAAATAAAAAAACATAGATAAATATCATCGCATAAACTACATAATCACATAGATAACATTCACATATACATACATTAGATCATCATGAAATCATCTCAATTCTGCATTAGAATCATATCTCATAAAGCATCACAGTGTAGAAGCATTAAACTACATTATTATGTAGAACATCACATAGCATCATATAGACATAATAAACATATGCATCACATATAAAACATCATAAAGATAGAGTGCATCCATGACATATAGCATAAACAACTGCATGTAGACCATCAATAGCTGCATCGTCATATAGATATCGAATAAAACATGTCCAAATGTATAATATCAAAGTCCATCTCTGAGTCAATGTCATATACAGTGTATACACCACATAAATAAATGATACATGTCTCGGTACAAAAATGATACAAAAATATACATGTTAGGCTATCTGAGCCATTAAAAAGTGTATGCGCAAGCCAAAAAATCTATACAAGTGCAACTGTGGGCTAGCCCTGCTGTTGTGAACCACTGCTCCCTACACTATCCTCCCCTCTGCTAGCCCCAGACTGCTGTGGGCCCATCACTGACCCTCTTGACCGTGAACCCCCTGCCCTCTGTGAAGCCATAAACTAGCTCATGTAACTCGGTGCACGCTGGTCTGCCGGCACCTCCCCATGGTACAATCCTCTATAGTACTGCGTCTGAGCCTGTGCCCTAGCAAGCTCGCCCTGTACCTGTGCCACTTGTGTCTGTAGTTTCTAAACTTGGGCCTGTCCCTGCTGCACCTATGTAACCAAGAATGCAGTGGCCTCATTTGTCCCCAAGGCTGCTAAAGCCACATCTCTCTCCAATCTCAAGCCTTGCACCCTTGCCTTTGCTACATCTCTATCTGCGGCAACCCCAGCTAAGACTCGTGCATCTGACTCCCTCCGAGACTCTGCTTCTTGGAGATGTGCCCTTAGCTGTCGAATCTGACCCTATAATGTAGCAATGGTCTGCTACTGGTAGCCAGGCGGAGGAGCCTGCTGTTGGGTTGCCTACTGGGGCACCTATTGTGGTGGTGGCATCTGTCCCTGCTAACCTATCTGCTGACCAACCTATACTTGTGGTGTAACTTGTGGTTGCACTACCTGCTGCTGCTGGGAGGGTCCCTCCCTAGCTCTTCTCCTCTGCCTCTGTCTACCTCCTCTGCCACTTCCTCCACCTCCCCCATCTCCGCTGTCTCCTCCATCACCTCCATCTCCCTGTCCTCCTCTACACCTCCTCCGTCTTCTCCTCCTCCCACCGGCCCCATCCTTGTCCTCTGAATCCTCGTCATCTATGCGAGGAACCAACTCTCCAGGCCCTGAGTACCTCAAAAAAGGATGAACTACGAACCACTCCTCATAGTCAGAAGTCATCCCTGCATCTATAATCTCTCTCCTCATTGGCCAAGCCACATAAGGTGTCTGCTGGAACTTTGCCAAGGCCTCCTCATATGATTCCACCGGACCCCATCTGAATCTCTATGCATGTGTGTGCGCAAAGCGGGCCTATCCCTGGGGCATGCCCTGTCTCCTGCCAAACTGTCTCCACACCCTGCTAACAATCTATCTCTCCAGAATGAACCGAGTCCTACCAGTGAGCCACCGATTCTAAAAATAATATGGCAACTCATGATCCTCATCATCCCAGTGCTTGCAATCCAAATAGGGGCGCCAGACAACTCTATCAACATTGTCCAGTGCATGTCTCTAGTACTCTAGCTTCCCCAGCTTGTGCTGGGAAATAACTCCTACATAGACATAACTGTACGGCTCACCTCTCTTCCTAGTAAAGATGCACATCAGCTAAGTGATCGCAATATGCTCCCACAGCCAAAACTGTAACAGCGAGACCCCTGTTGACAAGCTAGCACCCTTATGGTATACCACTTGATGCATATTGTGGTATAGGTGCACCAAAACACAGACACCCCATGCATAGCGGGTGCCCTTAGTCATCATTTACTCCATGATCCGTCCCCATCCAATCAAGAACCCATGCGACCTCCTATCGGGGCATACAACGCCTCTGATCAACCCTGCCACTATCCCTAGGAAGTAGTCATAATAGTCATGAATATCCTGCCAAGAGATAACCGAACCCTCTAACTCAGGGTCACCAAAAACCTGCCTTCACTCTGCCAATCTTGCATCCCGCTGAGGATCGTACTCTACAAGCTCCCCCTGTATCGGCAAATGCAAAATCCTATAGACATCCTTGAGAGTAATCGCTATCTCACCAGTCGGCAAGTGAAAGGTCCCATCCTCGCTGTGGAATGGCTCCACTGCAGTAGTCAGCAAACTGAGGTTCACACAAACCTCAAGCATGAAGCAAATGTAGTCAAGTCCCATCTGCCAAGAGCCTTCTAATCTATCTTAGTGAGCATATAACGCTACAACATCGGCAAGGGAAACTGCTCTCATGACATAAGCACATCCTGAATGTCCTCCTGCAATCAAATAAAACAATGCATCACCCAAATCTACATAACTGCTCAACATATCTAAAGCATCATATCATTACTTAACCTAAACAAATTGATTAAAACAACATACAACATCTCTTGACTAGATTCCTGCAATCTCAGAGATCGCTTATCGATTGACGCATCAAACATGATGCCAATCGAGTCAATTTTGTTAAGTAAAATGACTATATTAAGCATATGCGCCGAACTAGAAGGTACATGCGCTACTTCTAGTAAATGCGCTAACTCAAACCATATATGCGCTGCTTCATATCAAAAGCGCAACTTCTTAGTAAATGCACCGCAACATATCATGTATGCACAACTTCTGTGTATGTGCAGCTTCCCATACCGTATGTGCACTTTCTTGGTATATGTGCCGACTCATACCGTATATGCGCAGCAAGTATACATGCGCAGTTTCATATCCTAAATGCGCTGCATAATTTCTTGAGCTTTACCTAACATTTATTATGCTAATAAATGACTCTAGGCAAGATTTCTTGAGCTACATACTGGTGGTCCTGCATCAGCTGGCCGATCAAATCATTGAACTCGCTCAAAGCGGTGCTCCTCACATGGAATATCCATATCTGTCTCGACTGCTCTATGCTCCTGTGCTCTCCTAAGCTCTCAAGGACCAATCAACAAAAGCCATGTGTGCAAATGACTAGGATTGTGGACCCAACTCCTATATATAGAAGTGTACCCTAACTAGCTGTGTGGCGACCGTGACTACTTCCTAGGGCATGTTTCTTCCCATTTCTCTAGACCGTTACTTGTTTTTCTTCATTCTAGACTATTTTTCACCTTCTTCATCATGAGATTGTCCGTCTCACGTCCCTCCTGCCTTCTTCCCATCCAATCTCCCAAGGGGGCATCCTGTTGATTAAACCTATACCAGGGGCAAACTGGGGCATGTATCATTATCAGAAATTCTATTCTTTGAAGCAACGCTGTAAACTGCATTGCATCAAAGAGGGGCAAGATGTATATGCCTAAAAATGACATGACTCTGTCTAAATAAATATTCCTAATATTTATTTCATTCTAATTCTTCTATCAATAAATAAATAAATAAATTTATTTATTTGATTCATATTCTTCTAAATTAATTAAATATCAAAATATTTAATTACCTCTTCTAATGACAAAATTAAATAAAATCCTTTATTTAATTTAATTCTTCCAAATTCTTCCAAACAATTAAATAATTCTTAATTATTTAATTAAGTCAATTCTTCCTCCAGACTTAAATAAATAAATCAAATTTATTTAAATCCTCTCATTCTCTAAAAATAAAATATAATTAAATATTTTATTTATTCTTCCAAATCATGTGCACACAATTAAATAAATTTATTTATTTAATTTGCTTTCTTATCTTCTAAATTCCCAGGAATCTTCCAAATCTTCTAAAAATAAATCCTCTTCTTCATGCACACAAAATTGAATAATTTATTATTTATTTCCTCTCAAAACATGCAAAAGCAAATCATGAGTTAACTAATTGATTCCGAAACTCCTAAAATAGAAAAAAGCTTTCTATTTTATGACAGCATATCTTATCCTCAATAAATAGAAAAAACAATTAACTCAAAATAGCTTTTGTGTGACACTTGTTTTCTTTCTATTCGTGCACATTCTCTCATTCTTTCTCAACCGTTGATCTTCTCATTCTTTCTATACCATTGATCTTCTTCTCTCATGAGTCTATAAATTGAACCCTCTTCTTCTATTTCCTTATCCAAGCTTTCAGTATTGTTACTCTGCAGAAATTCCATTTGCTTGCGATCAACTTGTTACCATATCACTATTACCACTGTTTTGAAGCTCATCTTCATTATAGTCAAACTATCATGGCCATTCCCACTTGACATCTTGGAATAGCAAGGAGGTGCACCTTCCGAGGGCATATTCACACACAAGATCATTTGCGATAGGCTGCCAATGGAAGCCATGAGGTAAAGAGGTTTGTTGAGGTATTGTTCATCGTTTTAGATCTTCTTTATTTATATATTCCATTGAGTTATGGGTATTATTGATGTCTTTTTATATTCACGCATAATTTCCTCTGACACTTGCAAGTCAAGACTTGATAGTATAAACCTTGGGTCAGTCCTATTCGAAAGTTTTGGGATACGATTCCTTTCAAGAGAGGTGAGATATTCCATATCTTACTTGTGTTGTTGTGTGATAAAATCACCATCAACAGATTCATCTTATGTGGTATAACTCATATTGAATCTTTAGGTGCATATGCATGCTTGCCCATATCTGTTGTTCATAAGGTCTAATAGGCTTGCTTATGACTGCTATTAGGGCATGGTGGTTAAATCATTATTCTAATCCTAATCTCATTCCAAAACCTCAAAGGAATACCTCCTAGGTTTAGAAAGTTTGAAGAAGAAGAGGATTTTCTCTAATCCTATGAATTTGTCCAAAAATACCCTCTCTTTGTTGATGCATCACCCTCTTTGCCCAAGATACCTTGTTCCCCTTATCTCACTTTGAGTTGTTGTGCTAAAGGAGAGGTCTTGCATTTTTTAGTACCAACATGCCCAATGATGTTCCCATTAATACAATTGTCCATCCTATTGATAAGAATGAAATGGTAGTTATGATCATGAGGAACGTTTGGCTCAACAAGACTTTTACTAGAACTTGCTAATCTAGTTAATGATGAATGTCCCATATAATTTCCAAATATGATTCACAACTTGTTCATTAACAAACCATTATGTTTAGAGATTTATAATTTGGTAGTGCTAAGGTTTCCCTCACTATCTCTTTGACTAATGCATCTAACATCCCTCATCTATCCATGACCATGCCTTCTCTGTCATTTTCCCATCTCATGGTGTATCCTCCTCCCTTCTTCCCCCTAATTTTGTTGCTCAATATGTCTACCTCCCAACTTTACTCCTATTAGTATACCCACATCCCATATGCAATTCTTCACATCCACTTATCCTTCTTCTCAACCCATTATCACTTCACCTACTACTTACATTACCCCTATAACATCTAGTTTTTGTACTCCCATCCCCACTTCCACCATAGTTACTTCTCATTCCATTCCCTATTCTATTCCTCCTCCCCCCATATAGTCACCTCATTACATATCTTCATATATAACAATACCTCATTCTATTTCTCATTCCACCCCTCCTCATATATATCATACCCAACCTCCTTCATTTTATTTAGCCTCTATACACACTTATCCTCTTAGTTCCCAAACCTCTCTTGTTACCATTCCTTCCTCTACCCTAGATGCACTAATGCAAAAGCTAGATAAAGTTGAAATAAAATCCATACCGTGCCTAGAGAGTAAGACACTAATGACTTTATGGAAGCTAGGCACATACTATTGTCATTTGAGATTGTTACATATCCTTTACTTGATGGGTTTGTGGCACCTCATTTTGTGATGTATGATGGAAAAGGTGGCCCAAATACAATTTTTTGTTATTTCAATACAACATGCTTAGACTTTGTGCATGAGGATAAGTTGTTTGATAAGATATTTCCAATGACTTCAAAAGATTGTTATTGAAGGGTTTTTTTCATTGTCTTATGGGACTATCCATACATTTTCTAATTTGATTATGTCATTCTTGAAAAAATTCAAATTCATTATGGAGTTTAAGGTTGCAATAATGAACTCACCCTCCAAAAGCATGACGAAAGGAAGGGATGGAGTGTGCAGGCGCGCTGGTTTGCTACGCGGGCTAGGGTCTGCAGACCCAAGCTGCGGCTTCATCCTCTTGGATTCCTTATTTTGGGGGTGTGTTTGGGGGTCGACTGCCGTGTTTGGAGGGTGGGTGCCTATGCATTGTTGGTTTGGGGTTTTTTGTTTTCTAGGTGTGGTCTCTCTACAACACTTTTTTGGTTTGTATGGTTTTGTGCTCTATGTTCTTGGAGCTCCCTGCCTGCATGGTGGCTTTTGGGGGTCCAAGGGATCCCCTAGGTGTGTCTTTCAAGGAGATGCTTAATGGTGAGAAGCCATCTTCATCTAATCATGTTCAAGCAATTGATTTTCTGTTGCATGCAACAGAGGAATCCAAAGTCTCTTCGGGTGCTGGGTTTCATAAAAAATCCAACAGGTGCTTGGAGAAAAGCAAGGACCGCCCTGTGTTAGTTATTCAACCGGATTTGGTTACTGATGAGGTGCAATAGCTTGTGGATCATACCCTCATCTATAAATTTATGGGCATTAGGGTTTCCTTACCCTTTCTTGAATCTTGGGCCTGACGAACTTGGAATTTGGAGGGCGATATGGAAGTATTCATGGCAGCAAACAACTATTTTTTGTTGTGTTTTCAAGATTGGCAGATAGGAATATCATTTTTGAGGGCAAGCCATACTTTTGCAATCAAACTGGACTTTTCTTGAAACCCTGACATGTGGGGTTTAATTAGGTGGAGGAGCTTCCTTCATGAATCCCTATTTGGGTGTGTCTTTTGCAGCTTCCGTTGGAATTCTGGAGGCATGATATCCTGCATATGATCAGTCTGCTTCTTGGTAAGCTGATTGGGCCCTCATAGCAAATGCTGGACCATAAGGTAGTTTCTTATGCCCACTTGTGTGTTGAAATTGATTTGAATAAACCACTTCCAGATTCCATGGAAATTAGGTTAGGGTATTTATCTTGGATTCAACAGTTGGATTATGAAGCTCTACCTTTTCGGTGTCATATTTTCCATGAATACATGTATCTTCAGAAGAGGTGTCCTAAGGTTTCCCCATCAGCTCCTATGAACAACCCTCCCCCACCCCCTTGGGTGGATAAAGGGAAATCTCTAGTTTTGAATGAGATTGGTGACAAAGATGGCTTTATTCCTGTTAAACAACACAACAAAGGGAGGGGGTAGAAAGGGCAATTCATAGAGAGCCAAAAGGATGGGATCTATAGTAAATTTGACTCTTTAGAGTCCTTGGATGAACAAGTGGTAGATTTGGAGTTGCAACACTTGGGAGTAGAGCATATAGGTGAGATACAGACATAATTTCAGAGGGTTGAGATCCAAGACCTCCTTCATGGGATTAATCCCACATATAAGATGGAAACAAAACAAACCTCGCCAGTAGAGGGAATCCTCGAGCAATCATTACAAGAGGCCTTGACTGGTGTGCTGGCTTGTACCTCTTCTCCTTCCATTATGGTGGGGGAGGATGGTGGGGAAGGTTGGCAGAAGAAAGGTCAAATTCAACCTGGGATTCAGTAGAAATCTCTCAAGAAAGGGGTAATAGATAAACTTGGGAAGGTAGGCCGCAAGAAAAATTAGGATAAGTTGAAGTTGATGGGCGATTCCTTGGTGGAATCAGGTTTGGTGAGGCCCATTGATTCCCACTTCCTGAAATGATAGTTCTCTCCTAGAATGCAAGGGATTTGAGCAGCATCCCTAGACAAAAGGTTGTTCAAGGTTTAATCTGGAGTCAATCACCGGACATGGTTTTTCTTCAAGAGACAAAACTCTCAGTTGATGATATGCTCTGCACTACCTCTTGGATATGGTGGAGAGGCTAGTGCCAGTGTGTTGGATCTCAGGGTAGTGTAGAGGGATAGCTTTCCTATGAGATACTTCTAAGCTTACCCCTCTTTGGTGGCTTGTTAGCAGATTTTTGGTTTCATTAGTTGCGTCCAGCAGTGAGTCAAGTGAAGCTATCCTCTTCACGAACGTGTATGCCCCTTCTTCCCTCTCTAGTAAGGTAGAGATTTGGATGTATATTAAATTCATGAGATCTATGTTCCCTCTCCATCCGTGGATCCTTTTAGGATACTTTAATGCTATTATGTGTTTGGAAGAAAAATGAGGCAACATGGTTCATCTTGATTTTGCTTCTGTTTTGCATCAGGAGAGTATAGAATCTTTATTTTTGATGGATATCCATCCAAGCAATGGCTAGTTCACTTGGTCCAATAGAAGATGTGGTAGTGATTCTATCTTTGAGCACTTGGACAGGTTTCTTATTTCTAGTTTTTGGGTGAGTAACAGTTGGGTCTCAGTCTTAGAGATTCTTGATTGTCGGGGATCAAATCATTGCCCTATAAAGTTGAGTATTACTTCACCTGGAATCCCAAAGAAAGCTTCTTTTAGGTTCTAACTTATGTGGCTTCGTGAGGTCTCTTTGCAGGATTTTATGGCAGCTTGGTGGTAGGGGGGTAGGCTAACGTTTGGTACTGCTATGTACTCCTTTGTTAAAAGACCACAATTTTTGAAATACTAGCTTAAGAGATGGAATAGAGAATGTTTTGGAAATCTTTTTTGGGCTAAGAAAGATGCTCAGGCTCATTTGGATGAGGTTACTTGTAAGATTAGGGAGTTGGGTCTTACTTAAGAGAGCTTGAAGTTGGAGTTTGTTCTTCTTTTAGGGCTTTCAGAATGGGAACTTCCAGAGGAAATATTTTGGAAGCAAAAGTCTAGGATCGACTAGCTGTAGGAAGGAGACAGGAATTTTGCTTTCTTCTACAACTCTGTTAAGGATAGGAGGCAGAGGAATTTGGTTTCCTCTATCAAGTTTGCAGATGGGAACCTTCTTTCTTCTTCATAAGATATCTATAGAGAGGTTATGCATTTCTTTTCTTCTCTTCTCTCAGAAGATTCTTCCCATGAGGTGGAAGAGGAGCATCTAGTCCTTGACTGTATCCCTTCTCTATTTTCACTAGAGATGAATGAAGAACTCATCAAGCCTATTTCTCTTGAAGAGCTCGAAGGAATGGTCTTTTAGATGAAGAAAGGGAAAGCTCCTAGGCCTGATGGGTTTCCTATTTATTTTTTACAAGAATTCTAGGACATTCTTAAGTTTGATTTGTTGGAACTTGTTTGTGAATCGCATGACAGTAAATAGATGATGCGTGCTCTGAATTCTACCTTTCTTGTTCTTATCCCTAAATAGGGGGAGGCTCACTCCTTTGACCATTTTAGGGCCATTGCTTTATGTAATGTGGTCTATAAGATTATCACCAAGCTAATGGCAGAGCGTCTTAAGAAGTGTTTAAGCACCTTGATTTTAGAGGAATAAGGGGGCTTTGTTGTAGGTAGATAGATTTTGGATGGAGTGGTGGTTGCTGGGGAAGCTCTTCACTCTATGGTGACCTCGAAGGAGAAGGCTATGTTTATCAAGATGATATGTCCAAAGCCTATGATAGGGTCAAGTGGTGGTTTCTTTAGCGGATCCACCTTGCCTTTGGTTTTGGTAGCTAATGGGTGGAGCGAGTAATGAGCTATGTCACTTCTTCTTTTTTGGTCATTACCAATGGAGCTTCCTCTCCTTTATTAAGGGCCTCTCGTGGGCTTCAACAGGGAGATCCTCAATCTCCCTATTTATTATTTCTGATGGCTGGGGGTTTAGGTCATCTCATTAAGTCTCATGTTGGACAAGGAAGGATTCATGGATGGATCTGGGACTGCTCCTTGCCTTCTGTCTCTCACCTCCAATTCCTGGATGATACGACTTTGCTTGGGTTGGCCAAAGTCGAGGAGGTAGTGAACCTTTGGAAAGTTCTAGATATTTACCTTGTGGTTTTTGGCCCAACAATCAATGCAGACAAGTCCTCTATCATCTTCTTAAACACTCCTCTCCTAATTCAGTGGCAGATTACTAGAATTCTTAGATTTTTGGTACTCTCCCTGTCATGTACGTGGGTTTTCCTGTCTCAGTTGGCCCCCTTTCTAGGAGATTTTGGCAAGCAATTCTTGATAAGCTCCGTATGAAAGTCAATCATTGGACTTTTAGATGGCTCTCTTCGGTTGGAAGAGTGACCCTTCTGAAATCAGTTATCCAGGCCCTCCCTATTTATAGGTGTCTTTTATTGGAGGCTCCATTGAGTTTTATCCGAGACTTCGATGGTCTATCTCATAAATTTCTTTAGTATGGGAATTTGGAGACTTCTAAATGGAGTTTGGTCAGTTGGGAGGCTTGTTATGTCATAAAATGTTGCCCTAGGACTTTTACCTCCTAAGTTTAGCTTCTATGTCCCTTAGATTTAATCATGCATGTTTAAAATGAATCCCAGAGCAAAATCCCCCGAAACCCATGTCAAATGGGACCTAGGGGTGAACCTTAAGCTTAATCTAGACCCAAAATAGGCCCCTAGACTTGGGCACTTGTGACCTTGTCCTGTTCTATTTTTTTGGGGTCCCAAATTTGAATGTCAGTTTGTGACCGTTAAACATGTTTCCCTTGTCGGCATCTTAAGTTTGAATTACAAAAGTTTAGTGGGAATGCATATATAATCATGTTTAGGACTTCATTTTACAACTAGATGGATAATGCAAACTTGTGATCTTGTGCTAAGGATACTCAAGGCTTTCATTGTGTTGCAGAGCAGTATTGTGTTGTGTTTGTACTTGTTTGTTGCAGATTTGTCTTCATCAATCCATCTCCTCATGGGGTGAAAGATCTTCATCTCCCCGTGAGAGCTTCACCTCTAAGGTGACATCTACTTTGTGTTTCAATCATTTATCATATCATTTTATTTTGCCTCTATCCACCAAGGATACACACTCTCTATCTAACAACAGTGTTGGAAGGCTTGAATGCCATTATGGGGCTTGACCGAGGCAAGCTCCTAAACACCACAACCCCCAACGCCTCTCTTGTGATTGTAGGTGATAGGTGTCAGATCTTGTGGAGAGGAGTTGAAGGAGATCAGTGCAGAGCATAAGGATTCTAGATCTAAAGAAAGTAGTAGAAAATATCCCTAATTGGACAAGGGCGATCCCTCTTTTGTCCTCCAGTTTGTCATTGTCAGAAATCTCTGAGTAATGTACAATCTACAACATATTTGGTTCCTGACCTCTAGAAAAAGTGCTAACTTGGACAAGGGTGATCCCTCTTTCATCCTCAAAGTTTTGTTTCCTAAAATTAAAATCTCGGTATATTTCTAATTTGTATTTAGTGCCTCCTTGTGCGAGCATTTGTTGGGTTTCGTCTGTTTGTTTACAATTTCACATAATTATGCTTTGAGGCCTAATCAGATTAGGGTTTTAACAAAATCTCAATCTATTCTATCTTTTCAAGCATTTCATAGTGACATCCTCTATCATAGTTGTGACTTATCTCGATCTATGTCCTTGAATGTATGTGTGAAAGAAGGGTTTGATTGAATCTAATTAACACACAATTTGCTCATACCCATTTTCATACGTAACATTTTTGTGAACCTATGTTTCTACTAAATTTGCACCTTACTAAGTGTTGTACATCAGATTTGCATTCATACATATCATATTCATCATTCTACATTCAAAAATCTTGCAAAAAAATTGAAAAATTTGAAAAAATCAAGCATCCTGGGCTTGCACTTAGGCATAGTTTGCACTATTTTCATTGCATTTCATCTAAATCATTTAAATCTCTGATATTTACATCATATCTGAGATAAATTAAAGCAATTCATCATTCTACAATCATTTAGCATTAGGAAGGCGTATTTCGCATCCTGCTTTCCTTTCAGTTGGTATCAAAGCTTGGCCAGCTTTGTTGTCCTTGTGGGTAAGACAGGTTTTTTGGGATGATCTTGTTTAGTGGGAGTTTTGCATAGAAATCTAGTTTGAAATTTTATTACAGATTTAAGATGGCGAGAACATCTAGAAGAATAGAGATTAAGAAGTTCAACGGTAGCAACTTTGAGTTGTGGAAACTCAAGATAGAAGATTTGCTCGTGGATCGAGAGTTATGGACTGCAGTGTCCTCTAACAAACCATCAGCAACCTCACAAGATGACTGGGATGCAATGGACCAGAAAGCCAAGGGTCTGATCAGACTATGCTTGGTCGATTCAGTTCTCTTGAACATCCATGAAGAGAAGACAACGAAACTTCTATGGAAGAAGCTTGGTGACATTTATCAAAGGAAATCTTTGGTAAATAAGTTATTTCTGAGAAAGAAGCTATATTCTTCAAAGATGGGGGAAGGAGTGTCCATTGCAAATCATTTGAATGCGTTTGACATGATCATTGCTTAGTTGGAGTCTGTGGGTGTGAAGATAGAAGACGAGGATTGTTGCATGCTCTTGTTGTGTTCATTGCCTGACACATGGGATCACCTGGTAATGGCTATTCGGAGTACTACAACCACTTTCAAGATGGAAGATGTGGTTGCTTCACTGATTTCAGAAGAAATGTGGAGGAAATATTCTAAGATGGCCAAGGAGGCCATTTTTGTTCGAGGTAGAACAAAGGAGAAAGTAAAGAAGAAAGACAAGAAGTCTAAATCTAAGTCACAGGGGAGATCAAAGTCTCCTGGTAAAAAGTCCAAGGTGAAATGCTGGAACTGTGGACAGTTGGACACATCAAGAAAGATTGTAAAGAGAAGAAGAAGAATAATAAGAAGGACAACTCTTCTGATAATGATTCTTCTCAGAGCGATGCAGATGCCTTCATAGTAGCCTTGACGACTCAGGCATCAGATGATGTTTGGCTGATTGACTCAGGTGCATCTTTTTAGATGACCTCTTGTAGAGATTGGTTCTCAAAGTATGAAAAGTATGCTGGTGGAAGGGTGTATCTGGGTGATGATTCTCACCTAGAAATTGTAGGCCGTGGAAGAGTGAAGGGAATCAATGGTGTGATTCATATACCAGGTTTGGCCCGAAATTTACTTTCTGTAAGTAAGCTTAATGATGCTGGTGTACAAGTCTCTTTCTTGAATGGTATTTGTAGAATGACTAGAGGTTCTATGGTGCTAGCTAAGGGTGCATGAATTGGCACTCTACATAAGCTGGATGCACATGCAGTTCAGTGTAAGAGTGCTTCTGCAAAGTCAAGTAAATCTAATCATCTAGAAAAGGAGGATGTTGTTTCTGTGGGTGCTAATTCTTTGGAGATGAAGCTCCCAGTGAAGAAGACAATGTTGTGGCATCAAAGGCTCGGCCACATTGGTGAAAAAGGCTTAAAAGCCTTGAAAAATAAAAATCTGGTTGAAGGGCTTGTAGATTGTAATCTTGAATTCGATTTTTGTGAACATTGCATATATGGAAAGCAACACTGTGTTTAATTTTATTCTAGTCCTCATAAATCTTCTAGAATTCTAGATTATATTCATGCTAATGTATTTGGTCCAGTTAATGTTCCTTCATTATTGAAATCTATGTATTTTGTTTCGTTCATAGATGATTATTCGAGAAGGAGATTTGTTTATTTTCTCAGAAGTAAAACTGAAGTTTTCAGTCGATTTAAGGAATGTAAAACCTTGGTTGAAAATTGGATTGGTAGAAAAATTAAGTGCTTAAGGACAGATAATGGTGGTGAGTTCTGTTATGCAGATTTTGATAAGTTTTGCAAGGATCATGGAATCAAAAGACATAGGATGACTCCTTACACTCCACAACAAAATGGAGTTGTAGAAAGGATGAATAGAACACTGATGGAAAGGGTGATGAGTGCCAGGTAGCACCCATGAAATACATCTTTTTACCTCTCTTTTCTCTATTTTGATTCCATCTTCTTGATTAATAGGAGATGAATTACTTAATATCATGATTTATGATTAAAGGACTAATGTGCATGGAACTGTTGGAAATATGTAGAAAAAATTCTCTTTTTGAATCAAGAGGTGCAGATGTTCAGGTTGGCAATTTTGTGCATCTTCGGAGGTAGTCCTAATGATCTCCGGAGACAATATCAGAATACCATGACATCAGAAGTTTTGGAGTAAAGAGGAAAAGCATCTCTGGAGCTAGACTGAAGTCTGGAGCATCTCTGGAGCTAAGCAAGAAGGCCACAATTATAGTTTCCAGTCTTATCTAATTAACTCTAACTAAAAAG
The DNA here is from genome assembly GCA_027924645.1 of Cunninghamia lanceolata. Lineage (NCBI taxonomy): Eukaryota > Viridiplantae > Streptophyta > Pinopsida > Cupressales > Cupressaceae > Cunninghamia > Cunninghamia lanceolata. Next base: position 5,661,025 of record BSBN01000249.1, read on the forward strand.
AGATAAAAACTCCCATCAATTAACTATAGATTTCCCTTAATCACTCAGGTGATGATTTGAGTAATATCAGGGGTATCATGATCACCACTGAAAGTGTCTGACCGATAGCTGTGCTAGAAATCTACTCTGTTCTAAAGAGGCACTAGAGATGTATGTCTCTGTCTGTAGCTCCGGAGATATAATTATGGCCTTCTTGCTCAGCTCCGGAGATGCTTCAGACTTCAGTCTAGCTCCGGAGATGCTTTTCCTCTTTACTCCAAAACTTCTGATGTCGTGGTATTCTGATATTGTCTCCAGAGATCATTAGGACTACCTACAAAGATGCACAAAATTGCCAACCTGAACATCTGCACCTATTGATTCAAAAAGAGAAGTTTTTCTACATATTTCCATTAGTTCCTTGCACATTAGTCCTTTAATCAGAAATCATGATATTAAGTAATTCATCTCCTATTAATCATTATCTAGAAAATCTTGCTAGCCTATTCGGGTGTATTCATCAAGAAGATGGAATCAGAAAGGAGAAAAGAGAGGTAAAGAGATGTATTTCATGGGTGCTACCTGGCACTCATCATCCCCCCCATACTTAAGGTTTAGCATGTCATCCTACTTGTCACAATCTAGACTTATTCTGGTGGAGTAGCATGTCAGTCAAGTTGTAGTCTTGTGCATAGGTAGTCCAATTGGTGCAGTTGGTATTACTATTTCCCCTGTATTGATCAACCTATTTCAACCACTCCTGCAACTTATCATCTTCCATCTACTCAGCCCAGATAGGTAGTGGCTCAATTATGAGAGGGGGTCTAAAATGCCCACCGATCCACTCCTGTTTGTGTTTATCCATCATTTTGGATATTAAGCTTGCCTTCCTCATAAACAACCTTAAGTTAGAAAGGGTTACCACTTCTCTCATTTTCTGCTCTGAAGTCAGAATGTTCCACCTTTTCTTTGATATTGCAAGCACTGGATTAGCTGAACTGTTCATAAAAAGACCAAAATCAATGGAGCACTCTTGCAGATTTTTTAGATATAATGGCAAAATTTTGTTCTGACTTTCAGGGTGATAGACATATGCTCTGAATTAGACCTCAAAAGCATAAGGGTTTGGACACTCCTTTCTGATGAAAAGATTTGTTTCTGTATCCTTCTTGAGATGAGCCTCCATTCGCTCATTCCAAATTTGATGAGTCCTCATCAGTGACATGAATGCTTTGAGCTGGCATTCCCCCACAAAATAATTAAGAATGAAGGTCATATCATCAACACAGAAACCATGCAGATATAATTCACACAATTTTTTTTGTCTTCATCAGAACTCCTTGTATATGCTTCCATGAACCCCTCTGCTGTCTCTATATTCTCAGTTAGATCAAACATGATTAAAGATAACTTCCTCTGCATGACTCTGTCCTGTAAAAACATAGCATAACTGGCACTTGGAGGCCTGCAAGATAGAGTTTTAGAAGAAATGGAGGCCATTTGAATGACTTTTTCCTCTAGGGTTTCTACTCTTTTTGTCATGGCAGTAACTGTCCTCTATAATTGCAGCATAGGCTTAGAAGCCTCATATTCTCTACATCTCCTTTCCCAGTGGAACAGGGCCATAGGAATATCAATGGGGATTGGACCCACATATGGATCTGTTTGTACCTCATGTTCACTGGTTGCCCCTGGGCTAGCTAACTCATGAATATATTCCTCTTGATCATCTATTTTGTTGTTGGCCCAAGTCAATTGTTTATCTTGGCTCTGTACTTTCTCAATTAATGTTGCAATTATCATGAGGCCATTGTCTCTAGCCTTGGTAAGATCAGAAATACTTTGTACTGCCTCTATCTCCTTTTCCTTCATGATTTGAGCTGTCTCAGTCTTCTAGGCTTCCAATTCTGCTTCCTTCTCCTGAATTATCTAGTTTTTGCTCTGGAGCTCTGTTTGTAGTTTTTCAATTATCTGTTTGTGCTCCATCTCTATCTCCATTCTGACCTTCTTGAGATCAGTGATAATCTAATTTTGCCCCCATAGTAATCTTCTTAGATTATCAATTTCTTCCAACATTTTCTACTCTTTTGAAATCTCAATATCTTCTTGATCAAAGGGGTTAGAGAAAGTTCATGTTTCTTCTTCTGTTTGTTGCACATCAAGATCTTCCATAGCCATCTATCCCGCACTATCAGCTGCACCCAATTTCTTTGTTTCATCTTTCCCTGCAGCCTCTTTGTCTTGAGGGTCTTCTTGGGTTTTCTCTATATCTGCTGGCACCGATGAAGGCCAAGCTTTCTCCTCAGAAGTTCTAAAACCTAGAAGCACTTCAACTAGGAGAGCAGTATCTTTCTCGGCTTGGGAGAGTTGCCTTTTCATTTTGCTTCTTCGTAGCATAGGTAGGGCAGGTGCCTTTAGAGCAGGTATCTCATCCTCAGAATCAGAGGAAATAGTAAAAGTCTGCCTCTGTTCTGTCTCCGGAGTAGGAAATTGTTCTAAAGTTGGACTTGAACCCAAACGGATAGATGGTTCTGGGGAAACTTCTCTTTGTCTTTTCTTTCTCACTAGAGGGATTTCATCAGAATCATGAGATGCTTCTTCAGCCCAATAGTGTATTCTAGAGTCAGCTTTCTTGGGGGTTCTCTTTTCTTTCTGCCCTGACCTCTCCCCTGTTAGTCCCTTAGGAGAAGACTCCTTAGCCAGAGTCATCTTCCTCCTGGTTGAGTGAGTCGTGTATGGAGTTTGCTAAGGAACAGGCTCTTTAACTTCTTTGCCTTTCCTCTTCTTATCAGAAATAGGGGAAGCAGATGAAGTTGCTTTTAGTGAGGACTTTTTACCTTTTTCAATAGCTAGAGAGGAGGTTGAAGGTTCTATCTCTTCTTCTTGCTGGGTAGAGGAATCCTCACCCTCTTCCTGTGCCCTCTCTGGCTCTTTGTCTTGGGGTTTTTGTTCAAGAAATGTCTGCCATAATTCTTCCCAATCAGCTTGAGATAGAAAGTGTTTAACTATCAGAAAAATGAGGCCATGATGTTTCATAAGACCCCTATTTTGTTGATACTTTTCTGTAGTTGCCCTAATGGCAGAGTACAGAAAGTAAGGAATGTTTATGTTGAATTTAGGGTGTCCATTCCCATGCCTCAGAAAAATCAACATTTTCATTATTGGTCCTAGAACTAAGGAAAATTGACCATCACATATGAAATATTTCATCAACCATGTAGCTACAGATTGCCAAGGGTTTGGAAGTGAGGACCTAAGAATTCCTGTAACCTCATTTTTACTTAAATGCAATTGTATTGCAAGTTTACCTTCAATAGAGAAATTCTTAATCAAATCAACATATAAAGTTTTCAGATTGTAGAACCTCTCACCTTGTTCAGGCAACCCAGAAATATGATTGATAGTGCTTGCAGATAGATTGACTTGAACTCCCCTTACAACTGTCTGATTGTCCCTCAGGTTTCTTAGGAAATCATCAACAATATCTTCTTGAAACCCTTCAAACTTTTCCAGAAACACCAACCATCCTGCATTCCTCAGAATGTCTGTTGCAGCATCATCTTGCAAAAGACCTGTAGCACTTTCTAGCTCTGATTTCTTCTTAACCCCCATTTCCAAATTTTTTCTTTCTATCCTCTATGCTTACAATTCTTCCTCACTCCGTAGGCTCCGGAGGACTGTATCAGCTGACTCTATTCCTCAGGGTATTTTGTAGTTTTGAATGAGGAATATTATGTCAATTCGTTTAACAGCTTAGGCTTATGGAAAAAGAATTGCAAATTGGTTATAGTGCCTATGCGGTTATAATTGTAGTAGAGTGATGGGATACTCCATAGGCATGGTGATAGTACAACAAAGATGGCGGCATGCATGAATTTGGGAAGGAAAATAATGGCAGGGGGATGTGTCATAATGACGGCACCCAAAAATAGAAATGACAAGACAGTTTCTAATTAATGCTTAATTAAGAGAGAATTACCTGAACCATTCTTAATGATGAGGACATGATGTACTTGGCTGAGATGCTGCGGTGTTGATGAGACTGGATGCGACGTGGCACCTGAGCAGCTTTTTGTGGCTTGAAATGATGTCAATCATCTTTATTGTCATGTAACCTACATTCATTCCCACTTAGTGGTTCAAGAATCCATGTATCTAGGGTGACGTCAATGCAATCCTTGGTAGGTACCCATGCAAATGAGAGTAATGATTGCTTGCGGAATGCGTTTTGATTTCATCTTTGTCCCTGTCATAAAGTGGAGGATGAGTCATGATGACCTCATTGAATGACATCTCTACTTTATTGCCTGGAGAGGAGGGTCCCCTCCCACTTATTATGGTTTTGAATAACTCTTTATTGGTGGAGCTCCGAAGGTGCTCCTAGTTTGTGAGCGCCGGAGGTGCTCCAAGTTTGTGAAGCGTTGGAGGTGCTCCTAGTTTGTGAGTGCTGGAGGTGTGTTTGAGTAACTCCCAGCACCTGATCACCTCTGTAGCTTGATTATTCTTATCTAGTATGAAGAAGGGAACTACCATTTGCTCATTTTCAATCCCATTGGTCGAGAAAGACAACCATTTACTGGTTTTCTATCTTCTTTTTTTTTTAAAGAAGGCCGCCATTTGCTAGTTTTCAACGTTCTCTTTTTTTTTCCACAACTGGTCCAAAACTATGACAGAGGAGGTGTCCCCTGTATCAAAACACAAATCTTTGATGAAATCTTCTTTAGTGGATGGCCTTTTATAGAGTCTGATTCGGTGGCCATTTACTAAAAATGTGTCTGTGCTTCCATCAATAGGTTCCAACAACACTGTTCCATTTTCAAAAACTTCCTTTATCTGATAAGGACCCATCTAATGAGTTTGTAGTTTTTCTTTGAACTCTTTCAATTTATAATCATAAAGAAGAACCCAATCACCTTGTTGAAATGTCCTCCTCTTGATGTGTTGGTCATGCCATTGCTTCCTTTGATACTGAACCAGTTCTATTTGCTGAATGGCTTCTGTCCGGATTTGAGCTAACTCATTGAGATGAACAATTATGTTTTGTTGGGCTATGGACAATGGTAGACAAATATCTAATGCAGTATTAAGTGTCTAGAGTTCAAATTCCATAGATAGAGTAGGCTTTTTCCCATAAACTAATTCATATGGTGAGAACTTTGTTGTGTACTTCCAAGTGGTATTGTAAGCCCAAACTGCTTCAGGTAATCTGTTAGCCCAATCTTTCCTGTTCATTTCCACTATCCTTGTCAGAATATTCTCAAGTTCCCTATTAGTCACCTCTACCTGCCCATTGGCTTGAGGATGGTAAGGTGAAGATTATATGTGCTTGAATTGATATAGATATGTGAATGCTTTGATTACCTGTGAAGTAAACTGAGGTCCTTTGTTTGAAACTATGGATCTTGGGGCTCCAAACCTCAAGAAAATTTTATTATCTAGGAAATCAACAACTTTCTCTTCTCTTGCAAATTGCAATGCTTGAACCTCAGCCCATTTAGTCACATAGTCTGTGCATACTAGAATATACTCCTTGCCTGAAGATGGTGGAGAAATTGGTCCCACAATGTCTAGACCCCACTATTCAAATGGCTCCATCATTACTTTAGGATGCAGTAACATCTCCTGGGTGAAGGTTGGCTGTCCCATCCTTTGGCACTGGTCACACTGCTGCACATACTTCTTAGTATCCTTATGAATAGAGGGCCAGTAGTAACCAGCTCTTAGGATCTTGTGGATAGTTTTGTGGGAAGAATAATGCCTAGATGGTTCATCATGACATGCTTTCAACACATCAAAAATTTTATTTTCTTTTAAACACCTGCGTAAAATAAAATCAAGATCACATTTAAATAGCAAACCATTTAACCATTTGTAAGATAATCTTTCCTTAACTAAGCATTTTTTCTGTTTTGAGGTAAAATAGGATGGATACAAGCCTATAGCTAAAAGACTAGCTATGTCAGTGAACCAAGGTATAGTAGAGGAGATAGAAAAAAGATGTTCATTTGGGAACCTGTCCTCCACTGGCTGGTTTTCCCCTCCTGTATGCAATCTTGACAAAATGTTAGCAACCAAATTAAACTTGCCTAGATTATCAACTATGGTAATGTCAAATTCCTATAATAACTATAAACACCTAATGATCCTTGCACCCACTACTGGATTATTCATTAGGTACTTGATGGCTGGATGATCAGTGTGAACAAATATTTTATATCCAGTGATATAATGCCTTAATTTGTTAATGGCATAAATGACTGCCAAGAATTCTTTTTCAGTTGTGGTGTAATTTCTTTCTATAGAGGTAAGGTTTTTGCTGATGTAATAGATGGCATGCATACTTTCCCCTTCCTCCTTTTGTCCTAAGACTGCTCCAATGGACTCATTTGAAGCATTAGTTTGTATATGGAATTGAAAAGTCCAATTAGGTCCTCTCAAAATAGGTGTGACAGTAAGCTTCTCTTTTAGGGTTTCAAATGCTAATTGACAATCTTCTGTCCATAGAAATTATGTGTCTTTGTTAAGCAGAGTAAACAAGGGGGCAGCTGTTCTGCTAAAATTTTCTATGAATCTCCTATAGTAGCCTGCATGATCCAGAAAACTTCTAACATTAGTCTAATTTTTGGGTGAAGGTAACTGTTTGATCACTTCTATCTTGTTTTGATCCACTTTAATCCCATTTGCTGAAATGTGGTGTCCCAATACAATTCCTTCCTCCACCATCATGAAGCACTTTTCATGGCTCATGGATAATTGATTTTTCTCACAGCATTTTAGTACTTTCTCAAGGTTTGTGAGAGTTTCTTTAAAGTTGTCCCCATACATAGTAAAGTCATCCATATAGACCTTCATGCACTCATTAGCTAATTCAACAAAAATGGCTAAAACAAGCCTCTGAAATGTAGCTGGGGCATTACATAGTCTGAATGGAAGAACTTTGTAAGCAAAAGTTCCCCAAGAGTAGGTGAAAGTTTTTTTGTCCTGATCTTCAGGTGCTATTTGGATTTGGTTATACCCACTGAACCCATCTAGGAAAGAAAAATAGTTTATTCCAACAAGGTTGTCCAGCACTTGGTCAATGAATGGTAAGGGAAAGTAGTCCTTTTTTGTAGCTTTGTTTAGCTCCCTATAGTCAATACACACCCTCCATTTCCCATTCTTTTTAGGCACTATGACTAGGGGTGAGACCAATTGACTATTTGAGATTGGATATATAAACCCTGCTTGCAGTAATTTTTCTATTTCAGTCTTAACAATGTCTTTTAAAGTAGGATTCAATCTTCTCTGGGGTTGTCTGATAGGTTTGATATCCTTGGTGTATATGATGGGTACAAATCTTAGGAGGAATCCCCTTCACATATTGGTATTCCCAAGCAAAAGCTATTGAATGGGAAATCAAAAGTTGGATAAGTTTTTCTTCTTGAATTGCTGTTAACTGAGTATTGATATTAAGTGTTTTCCCTGGTAAAATCATGACCTATTTTGTGATTTGATCAATGGATGTAGTTAATCCATACACTGGAGTCATGGTATTGAGGGGACAAGAATGTGGAAGCAACATGTTGAATGTGGCTAAGTATCTTTAAAAAGGTCTCCCCACAAGGAATGATATTTGTTAGGGTATAATGAGTAGAAATGAGAAGTTCTCTCCTAGAATATTGGGCAAGCTCCATCACATCCTCATTGATTAGGATGTGGGTAATGTCTTCTGTTGTATCATAGTAGATTTCTTCTTCCAACTCACCCAAATGTTCCTTGATGGTGACCATAGCGAATGAGGCACTGTTGTCCATGTTATCTGGCTCATCCACCCATACTCTTCCTGTATAGTGTATTGATGGTTTAGCTGGAGGATACAGAGATATTTTCTTCAAATCTATCCCATTACAAATGACCATATCCCTAGTTTGACAATCAATAGATGTTGCTGCTTTAGCCAGCCATGGTCTTCCTAATATCAGTGGATAAGCGTTTCTCTAGTTTCTCAGTTCTAATATCAGGAAGTCTACTAAAAATTCCCATGATTCTATCACAACTGGAACATCAGTAATTACCCCTTTCAGAATAGCTATTAACTGGTTAGCATGAAGGATTGTAGTCATGGATTGGATACATGTTAGGGATAATTTGTCCATTGTATGAACTGTCATCACATTAATTGCTACTCCCAAATCAACCAAAACATTTGAAATTTCTACCCCTAAGATGAAAATAATTATGACAGGATTTCCAGGGTCTCCATATTTTGGGAGGAGCATTTCTCCCATCAATAGATCTACTACTTTCCCTTCCACTTGGATTGTAGGAGGAAAGTTTTTCTTCCTGCCTTGAGTTTTGACACAATGCTGTTTGATGAATTGGTTCAGTTCTGGCACATCTCTAATTGCTTGGAGGAGTGGAATTTCAATGTTTAGTTGTCTAATTTCTTGTAAAAGTTCTGATTCTAGGGTAGATTGGACTTGTTTTTGTTGATAACTAAGAGGGGGGGTGAATCAATTATCCTAATAATTTAACTTTCTATGCTTTCTTAACAGTTAATGTAACATCAGATCAAATAAGCAAGCATAATTATGAAATGGGAATAACACCAATACTTATGACATAATGATTTTGACGTGGAAACCCTGTTAAGGGAAAAACCACAGGGTGATTAACCCAAGATATTATTCTCTGTTAGAAGAATAGAAGATACAAAATGGCACTTGCCAATTAGGGCTCACTGCTTGAGCACACTGCTCACAAGAGGCTCACTACCTCCAAAAGACTTACTGTATACACAAAGAAAACTTGAACTGATGAGAAGCATCCACACATGCTGAAGTTCAGTTCCGGTTAAGCTCAATAAACTTATTTGCTGCACTTCATTCTTACTCTCCTTAAGTGCTGCTGTCCTTTTACATTCTGAACCTATTTTTCTACCTTTTGTACTATTCTGCTTTGATTCGCACTTCAATTCTTACACAACACACACCTTCACATCTAAATCCATCTTGTATATATATCCGTACAAGTGATTTCAACACTTTTCTAGTTGGCATCTGGAATAGTCAATATTATCTGAAACTCTGGTCTGTCAGTTGAATCCTTGCATACTAAGTAATGCAGATCAAGAATATGCTTGTAGAAGTCTTCAATCATGTCGGCCAATCATGAATGATACCTCAAGAAACTTAGTCATTAGCAATCTCTCTTCCAGATTCGAGTCTGACACTCTGCCGGTACAGTTCTTCCTCTATCTGCTCTGTCAAATAGGAACCCAACACTCAAGTGTTCATATCTCTTCACCCTTCCATCACCGGAGGCTAAATCCTTGGAATCTATTCATTAAGGTACTCCTCTTGACTTCACCAAATCCGCACTTCACTGAAATACTTCCTCTGAGAGATCCGGACCTGACTATCAGACCTTGCTGATTGCTCTATTCTTGCTTATCAGATCATAACACTTCTTCAATCTGACTTTTGGTAGAGACTCATCATGTCTTGCGGATGTGCAGGATAACCTTTGTTGCCATCAATGACAACATTCATGAATCCATATAGTGTCTCTTGCCAACAATCTCCCCCTTTGGCATTGATGGCAACAATTAGTGAAAAAATGACTAAGTGTCACACTATACTCCCCCTTGGCTGATGCTCTATCTCTATGTACATTTTCCGGAGCTCCCCCTTAGCTGGATTCATCATTTTTCACTGCTTATCACTCCCCCTTTGACATCAATGGCAAATGGTGGGGTCTGCACACCAAAATTTTGAAAAATTAACTTAGTCACATAAGTATATCATCCGGTTGCACTCTACATATACTTTAGTATGTCTACAAAAGTGTTTTTCAATTGTACAACTTTGGTTGCCCAACTCAGCTTCATCCTGTCCAAAATTGATATGTGACCACTCAATAGGAATGCAAAAGCTTCTGCCTTCTTCAAATCTGTTGGATCATTTGTCTTGGTGGAGGTTTGAGCATCACTTAGGGCCTCATGCATGGCCTCCAACTTAGGAATGATTATTCTTCTAAGCTCATTTAACCTGCCGATTCTATTTTTCTTTTCTTTCTCTAGCTTCTTAATTTCATGCAAGACTGCAATAGTCTGACATTCTTGATTTACTCTGGATGAGGTAAATGGATCAAAATTTTGAGAAAGTTTTGTTAGTTTGATCTCCTGTTCTTTCATTTTCTTCTCAATCTCCATTGTTGCTTTGGACCATGATAGACAAAATTTATATATTTCCCCGCCATCTTTAAGAGCATTTTCTAAGCTCTTTATCCCTATATCCATATTTCTTCTATCATTTGATATTAGACTTAGTACTTCAGAGAATCTTTTATCCAAAAACTCTTTCCGGACCTTTTCCTCAGCTGATTTCTCTAAGGACTCAAAATGAGTGCTGACTGAACTAACAAGAGATTTAAGATTACCTGATGAGGAAGCCGATAAATCCTTCAGAAAGGATGGCATGATCTTTTCAAGCACATCGGATGCAGTTTCTATTAGCTCACAGTCTTCCATGTGAGACTTCAGGAGTTTTTCTTTTGCCTTTGCATTAGCAAATGAAGCTATCTTCATTGTTTGTACCGGGGAAAGAGAATCAAAATCAAATGGTCCTAGTAGAAGTTCCGGTTCATCAATTTCCATTGTCTCTTTGTTTAGGAAATCTTTGACAATTTCTGCAGTGTCTCTTGCTGGAGACAAAGTTTTCTTTTCTTCTGTAGTCTTAGAGCTGTCATCTTCTTTTCCCTTTACTTCTTTTTCTTTCTCCTTTATTCTTTCTTCTCCTTTGGATCTGGAGTCAACAGGAGAAACCGGAGGAGTAATGTTTGTTTGTTCATGAGCCACCTCTTCTGAAGTAGAGGATTCCAAGCCCTTGTCTTTACCTTCCCCGGAGTCCATCACTTCTTCTGTCATTACCTCAGTAGATTCTTTTTCAACACTTGTAGCCGAGGGATCAACACCCAAGTCCTCTATAATAGGAATGTTGAATCTTGAGTATGCCTTCCGCAGGATTTCTTCTGTTTCTTTTGCCACTTTATCAGTCTCTCCAAGCATGAGTTGATTCATTCTAGTCTTACTCTGGAACTCATCCTTGCAATCTTTGCAGATCATATCCATTTGTTTTGGAGTAATTGAAGGGTAGAGCTGAATAGCTATCTGTTCTCTGATTTCTAAGTCCTTAGCCTTAGCATTTTCTTTTCTCATTTCAAGTTCCTTTTCCAAACTTTTAGGAATTAGAGAAATTATTTCAATCAAGGCTTTATTGTATATGTTCAAGTACTTAACTGTGGCTTCCTCCAAGATTTTTCTATCTGCATCATTCTATGCATCATAGAATTCTGTTATTGGTTGCAGGTTTCCATCCATAGTAACAGCTTTGACTACATCATCTGGGGACAGAGTGGGCTTTTCAACAAATTCTTCTGCCTCTGCCACCTTATCTGCACTGGATACTTTCTTCTTCTTCTTCATCTTCTTGATTTCTTCATCTTTTTGACTGATATAAGACCTTGTGGCCTTTGTCTTAGTTCTTTTCTCTGCGTTACCGGATGATTTTGCTTCCGATTTTGATGTCTTTGAGCTCTTGTCAGTGGTAGGAGCGGACCTCTTAGAGGATCTTCTCCGGGTGGGGGCTTCTACCTGACCACTTTCCTTTTCAACACCTTCCTTCTCTTTCTCTGCTCTTTCCATCTTCTCCCTATTGGCATCAAGTGCCTCTTTTGAGATGCCAAAGATTTTGGCAATGTTTTCTACTTCTTTTCTTACCTTTCTTTTCATCTTTGGTTGCCTTAGCTCAATATGGATCTTCACACTCAATTCTTCAAAGGTTCCAAACCTTTCTACGTTGGGATCCTTTGGTTTACTAAGCATGTGCTGAACATGCAGCTCTACGATTTTCTCATCCACCTCATACCCCATTGGCATTATCCACTCTGTTCTTGGTTCCACTGCCTCCATTAGGCATTGATCAGTCTCGACCATAAAGCATACTGTGTCTTTGTATTTCTCAACTAGAGATTGGGGAATTCTCTCTCTAGCTTGCATCATGTTCTGAAAGTTTTTAAAGAAACCCCAGAGAGCTATGTTTTGTGCTTTGTCATCACCAAGTCCATGCAAATAATCCCTGATTTGTATGGCAACCGATCTGTCATTCTACCATACCCATCCACTAGATCCTAGTAGCTCATTCATAAAGTAGAAGAATAGACAGAGTATTAGGCCACCAAATTTGAAGGAATTCTTCTTGTCCTTCTTTATCTTCTGTAGGTTCTCCAAGAGTTGGTCTAGAAGGAGCTCACAAAGGTCATAGTCTGCATTTTTTCTCAACATTTCATAGGTAGTGTAGATAGTAGTTCCAAGTACTGAATTCTCCCTGCTAGAATGATATATCTTGTAGCCGATGATCATGGATGGAAACTTGACATCCAAATCAGTGATGTCATCTACTGTCATTGCTCTTTTATCAAACCTAGATCCGGTAGCCTCACTTACAATCAAATTCTTGATCAATTTGAGAATAGGTATACCACCAGATGAGTGCAAACTGGTAACTACCCTAATGGCATCTTTTGTGATCTTGAATGGTCCATTCAACCACATGAAGTTGTCATGTATTCTACTCAAGACATACCAGACCCATTCATCCTCAGAAAAGTAGGGGAAATGTATACATTGTGCAAAGTGCTTCTCCCGGAGGGTCTTGTATTGGGGTTTGAGCTCAAATGAATCATCTATTAGTTGTTTGTGGTAGATATCCCTCAATTTGGACTCTTAATTCTTCAATGTTTGCATGAATGTAAACCCTAATATCTTCTGTATGCAAGACACCATGCGGAACACTGGAAAAAGCTCCTAGGGGATCTACTTCCAAGGATTTGTAGGGATGTTTCTTGAATTTGGGGCGAGGCCTATCAGTGATCTTCACAATATTCAGAGTAGACATCTTTTAAAAAGACTTGCAGATAGATATTTTAAGAATAGAAAATACCTTTTGCGCCTTTAGGTTTCACGGAGTTAGCTGGATCGATTTCTGGATGAATTGACTTCTGCAAATGATCTTTGATGGGCTTGAGGAAATTTGTTGCAGAGCTTCTCTTTTCTTCTTAAATGTAGAATGAACAAATGTTTAATAGGAAGAACCCTTATATTACTCCGCAAACCCTAATACCAAGTTGCAATAAATGCTTGACCTAAGTTATTCCGGTTTGCCTTATTCAGATGACTTGAAGAACCGGATCGATCTTGATCTTAAACATCTTGTGGACCTTCCAAATCTTAACCATAGTTTATTTAGATGTTTCTCTTATGAACCTTTTAATCCATAACTCTCCTTATGTTAGTTCTGGCACCAATTGACTGGCTGGGGGAACAAGGTTTTCTTTGTGTCTCCCCCTGAGCTAGAGCTCACTTTTTAATTTCTGGAAGGAATATCAGCACCAGAGTCTGGTGCGGATCCATCCCCTTCAGTCTCTGTATTTTTCTTCACCCAAATCTTGTTCATCTCACTTTGAACTTCATCCGCATTCACTTTTTTTTTTCCCTTATCTTGATTCTGATTATGATGTGATGCAGAGGAAAATGAACAACTTAACTCCTTACTAGCATATTGCTCAACAATGGGTTTCAATCCATTTGATACTTATAAGTTCACAAGAGGACTTCACCATGCAATGGCCCCTACTCAAGCATATTTGGATTGCCAATTACTCTAACCCAAATAAGATCTTAGTTGTCTTTCTTAACCAAAGGGAACCTTAACTCAATCAAAACAAACAATCACCAAGGACTGTCCCATCATGCATTTGCCATTCCTTCATTGACTGTCTCAAACCCTTGTAGCCTTCCCAAAAGGACTGTCAGAACTTCCTCCTTAGCACAGGAATTGAAACTCAGAAACAAACTCATATTTGAATACCCATTAAAGATCTTTAAAACATATCTAAAACTCAATATCTATTACTTTGTAAAGAATTGCTCAAAACAAGACTGTCACCGTGCCAATTAGGCCTATTAGGCTTTACCCTACCAAGGGCTTATTGAAAATGGATATTCCACGACTCCCCACACCTTGCCAATGCTTGGAACACTTCATAAAAGGTTTAATAATGCTCATTGAACCATCAAAAGTACCTTTCCATCAGTATTTTAACAAACCCTACACCTATATCTCTTGACTGTCCCTAAACTCTATTTTCTGGACTGTATATAGAAATGCAGTCATAAAACTTTGATTTTCCCCACATCAACCTTAGTCATTTAGTCTGAGACCTCAAGAATATGAAGGCAAATACTACCACAATCATTTCCACCAAGGATTAGTAACATGCAATGGATAAACTGGGAGAAACACAAGATTTACATGCCACTGTTTACCCTAATCAGGGTTTTTGACAGTTTTCAGAAAACTAACAATATCTAACTCAAAATAATCCCAAAATGCATGAAACAAAATGGAAATGGAGGGTGATTGCTCCTGCATTCACTTAAAATCAATTTGGTATGGATCCTTGCCTGTACAGAGCCGTACACAGCAGGAATACAGTGATTTTCAAAGAGAATATACAGAAAACAATGTCTTTATTCATTCAGAATCAGATATACAATCACCCACACATATAGAATGGTTACAAGGCCTTAATAAAGGCATTCCAACTTGTCTCTACAAATTCTAACGACCTTTCAACTACCCAAAACTATCTTTTGAATAACTTGACTATTGGCATTCCACCAATCTACCTAATAACTTGACTATTTTTTTTCAATTTTACATTGGCAACCTTTACATGGTTTGCAATATTTTGCATATTTGAAACTCCTAATCTCCTAGACACATAACAATGACTTGATAAACCTCAGTTCAATGTTGAATCACTAAAAATTTAATCAAACTCCAAAGATTTGTCTAGGGCAACATTAATTTGCCAAGGTGCTCCTGCACCATACAACCAACCAACAAAATTTCCAAGTCCCTTGGAAATGTACCTGCAACAAAAATCTTTTTCTGCATTTGCTCTGTCTGTCTCTTCATCTTTAGCTTCAATCTTCTCAGCTTCAGGCTTCTAATCTTCACATCCATAGCTAGTGACCAACCAACCAACAAAATCAAACAACTATCAACTTTAGAGCTTCTTCAGGCTCCTTCTACTCCCATCAGTGGAGTACTCTTCAGGCTGCAACATCAAGTGCTTCTTCAGTCAGGTATCCATCTCTCTACTGCTTCACAACACCAACTCACCAAACCATTCATCTCACCCAACAATAGATCCTGGTGATGCACCTACCACTCTCTCCTCAGTGGTTTCTCTCTGCACCCTTATCCAGCCTAATCTCCATTGGAGAATGGTCATGACAGACCTCATCTTGTCTGCCCACACACACAACCTCAGAAAACATCCTTCTGCAGCTAGATGGACCAAGCACCTGCAACCAAACAACTTAGTAAATAAAATAATGGTCAGCAACCAAACATATTGTTTCAACTCTTCATCTCTAAAATAACATCTCCTCCTAGAGCTTTCACTAGCTCTGATACCAATTTGATGCAGAGGAAAATGAACAACTTAACTCCTTACTAGCATATTGCTCAACAACGGGTTTCAATCCATTTGATACTTATAAGTTCACAAGAGGACTTCACCATGCAATGGCCCCTACTCAAGCATATTTGGATTGCCAATTACTCTGACCCAAATAAGATCTTAGTTGTCTTTCTTAACCAAAAGGGAACCTTAACTCAATCAAAACAAACAATCACCAAGGACTGTCCCATCATGCATTTGCCATTCCTTCATTGACTGTCTCAAACCCTTGTAGCCCTCCCAAAAGGACTGTCAGAACTTCCTCCTTAGCATAGGCATTGAAAATCAGAAACAAACTCATATTTGAATACCCATTAAAGATCTTTAAAACATATCTAAAACTCAATAGCTATTACTTTGTAAAGAATTGCTCAAAACATGACTGTCACTGTGCCAATTAGGCCTATTAGGCTTTACCCTACCAAGGGCTTATTGAAAATGGATATTCCACGACTCCCCACACCTTGCCAATGCTTGGAACACTTCATTAAAGGTCTGCTAATGCTCATTAAACCATCAAAAGTACCTTTCCATTAGTATTTTAACAAACCCTATGCCTATATCTCTTGACTGTCCCTAAACTCTGTTTTCTGGATTGTATACAGAAATGCAGTCATAAAACTTTGATTTTCCCCACATCAACCTTAGTCATTTGGTCTGAGACCTTAAGAATATGAAGGCAAATACGACCACAATCATTTTCACCAAGGATTAGTAACATGCAATGGATAAACCGGGAGAAACACAAGATTTACATGGCACTGTTTACCTTAATCAGGGTTTTTGACAGTTTTCAGAAAACTAACAATATCTAACTCAAAATGATCCCAAAATGCATGAAACAAAATGGAAATGGAGGGTGATTTCTCTTGCATTCACTTAAAATCAATTTGGTATGGATCCTTGCCTGTACAGAGCCATACACAACAGGAATACAGTGATTTTCAAAGAGAATATACAGAAAACAATGTCTTTATTCATTCAGAATCAGATATACAATCACCCACACGTATAGAATGGTTACAAGGCCTTAATAAAGGCATTCCAACTTGTCTCTACAAATTCTAATGACCTTTCAACTGCCCAAAACTATCTTTTGAATAACTTCACTATTGGCATTCCACCAATCTGCCTAATAACTTGACTATTTTTTTTTCAATTTTACATTGGCAACCTTTACATGGTTTGCAATATTTTGCATATTTGAAACTCCTAATCTCCTAGACACATAAAAATGACTTGATAAACCTCAACTTAATGTTGAATCACTAAAAATTTAATCAAACTCCAAAGATTTGTCTACGGCAACATTAATTTGCCAAGGTGCTCCTACACCATGATGTACCGGACCTCTTTTGTCCTGATTCTTGCTTCTACAGAATTTTACAATATGACCAGATCTATTGCAAATTTGGCAAACAACATTTCTTTGCATATTTGATTGATATCCTCTTGATCTGCATTGATTAGCCATATGACCCATTCTACTGCATGCAAAGCATCTACCATTGAATGAATTGTTCATTTGCATATTTCTGCATTCATGAGATTTGTGACCATACCTTAGTTGAAACACTGTCTGGAGAAGGATGTATTAGTCTGATTCATTCTCTTTCTGCACTGATTAGCTTTATGACCAAAGTTATTGCAGTTGTGGCAGTATCCATTGAAGGATGGATATCTTTGAGCATTAGGTTGCCTTACCGGAGGTCTTCTAGGCCTGTTCCTTGGATTTTCTGATCTAAAATTCTTTTGACCGGATCCGGAGCTTTCACCTTTTTCATACCCTAGGCCACACTTGTCATCTACCCTCTTTTGGCTTTCAAAAAGAACTTCAAGTTGAGCAGAGCTTATCTTGAATTTCTCTTTGTATTCATTTGCTGTTTGAAGATCCCTTTTAAGAGAGACAATTTGATCCTCAAGTTTTTCTTCATTATCTTTAGCATCTTCAAGATCAGATTCAAGATGTCTGATTATTCTATCCATCTTGTGGCAGTCTTCTAATTTTTCCTTGAGAGATTGTCTTAGATCATCTTCAGATTTTCTTCTTTCTTCAACTTCTTGGGTGAACTTTATAACTCCTGATTCCATTTCATGTCTTACCATGATGATTTCTTTTGATAACTTTTCACATAACTTGGTTTTCTCTTTTAGATCTCCATTTGTATCATTGGCTTCACCTTGACTTGCCAATTGCTAAAGTAGCTCCTTTGTTTTTTTCATAGAGAGACTCAGTTTCTCTTTTAGTTCTTTTATGAAATCATCAGCCTATTGGAGTCTTTCCTTCAATTCATTAGCTTCAGAGTTTGACTGCTCAAGATCATCAAAGGTAGACTTGAGTTGCTCCCTTATACCATATACATCCATTTGAATTCCTAGATCTTCCTCAAGCTGTTAGGCTCTGTTGGGAGGAACTTGGCTCTGATACCAATTGTTGATAACTGAGAGGGGGGGTGAATCAGTTATCCTAATAATTCAACTTTCTATGCTTTCTTAACAGTTAATGCAACATTAGATCAAATAAGCAAGCATAATTATGAAATGGGAATAACACCAATACATATGACACAATAATTTTGACGTGGAAACCCTATTAAGGGAAAAACCATGGGGTGATTAACCCAAGATATTATTCTCTGTTAGAAGAATAGAAGATACAAAATGGCACTTGCCAATTAGGGCTCACTGCCTAAGCACACTGCTCACAAGAGGCTCACTACCTACAAAAGACTTACTGTATACATGAAGAAAACATGAACTGATGAGAAGCATCCACACATGCTGAAGTTCAATTCCGGTTAAGCTCAATAGACTGATCTGCTGCACTTCATTCTTACTCTCTTTAAGTGCTGCTGTCCTTTTACATTCTGAACCTATTTTTCTGCCTTTTGTACTATTCTACTTTTATTCGCACTTCAATTCTTACACAACACACACCTTCACATCTAAATCCATCTTGTATATATATCCGTACAAGTGATTTTAACACTTTTCTAGTCGGCATCTGGAATAGTCAATATTATTTCAAACTCTAGTCTGTCAGCTGAATCCTTGCATACTAAGTAATGTGGATCAAGAATATGCTTGTAGAAGTCTTCAATCATGTCGGCCAATCATGAATGATACCTCAAGAAACTTAGTCATTAGCAATCTCTCTTCCAAATTCAAGTCTGACACTCTGCCGGTACAGTTCTTCCTCTGTCTGCTATGTCAAACAGGAACCCAACACTCAAGTGTTCATATCTCTTGACCCTTCCATCACCGGAGGCTGAATCCTTAGAATCTATTAGTCAAGGTACTCCTCTTGACTTCACCAAATCTGCACTTCACTGAAATACTTCCTCTGAGAGATTTGGACCTGACTGTCAGACCTTGCTAACTGCTCTGTTCTTGCTTACCAGATCATAACACTACTTCAATCTGACTTTCGATAGAGACTCATCATGTCTTGCAGATGTGTGGGATAACCTTTGTTGCCATCAATGACAACATTCATGAATCCATATAGTGTCTCTTGCCAATAGTTTTTTTAAGATCTGTTTCTGGGGAACATGTTCTTTGAGCCATTCTGGGTATGGTGCTAGTTTTTCCATCTCCGGAGCATTTCTAGAGCTTTTATCAGAAGTGTGTCCAGGAATGTTTTCTGGAGTCAACCTTTTAGGAGGAACTCTGGAGTTATCCAAGGATGATTCTTTTAGCACTTTTTCGGTAGTAATCTCCTCTGGAAGTTGAGTGGATGAATTTTCAGGTTCCTCATCATTGGTTACCTCAACTATAGTTGGAGGAGATGGTCTTGGGAATGCTTTCCCAGAACGCAGCTAGAGATTATTTGGATATATAGCGTTAATACCATCCATGTTTTCTTGTTCTATCATGTAAATAGCTTCTCCCTATTTATTTTGTGGATTTGGTATAGGTTGAGGTGGTAAGGGTGGTTGGATAACTAGCTCATTTTGTGACTGACCTTGTGTGTTGGAGGGTCCAGTTATTAATGCTTGTTGTTGAGGTTGGAAACGTCTAGGTTGTCCCTAGTATTGTTGATTATATCCCTATTGAGGACCCCATTGAGGTTGCATGTTTTGTGATCCAAAGTGTGGTGACCACTATTGATTCCCCCAGGGCTGATTTTGCCAATTTTGGTTTTGCCAATGTTGATTTGGCCAATCCTGTTGTCCCCAAGGAGGATTATTCTGAGGCCCATGCCAAGTTGGATTCCATTGGTTATTCCCCCAATTAGAAGGACCCCTGTAAGAAGGCTGGTTAGGATACTGATTATAAGGGAAATTTGTAGCTTATTTTTGTCCCACAGTTCAATTCTTCTCCTATGATGGCATTCTTCTTACTCAACCTTTTTAGGGCTGGAAGTTGACTACATTGACTGGTAGGATTTTCCCTGTCACAGATCTGACAGATCTTTGATTTGCCTAAAGGGCATTCTCTCAACAGATGCTTGTTTCTACACCTAGGATAATAGATGGAAAGTGGTTCAGTTGTTCTATTTTGATCAATTGTTCTAGTTTTTGCCTGAATCCCATCCAATGTGGTATTTAGTTGGACCAAAATATCTGTTTTTAGATTTGTAATCTCTTCCATTAATTGTCCTATTTCATTCTTCCCTTTGAAGGTTTTGGATGATCTCACTCCATCTTGGGTTCTAGAATAGTTCCTGCAGAGTTATTCTACAGCAGGGTATATCCATTTTGTTGATATTTCCTTTTCCCATCAGATCCAGTGCATGTTTTGATTCTTTATCAAATCCTTTTACAAATAGGGTTTTGGCCAAAGAGTGATTTATTGGGTTGCCATACCTTCTCAAGGTGAAGTTCAACTTGTCCACATGGTCCTCTAAGGTCTCTTCCTCTCCTTGTTTAATTTTGAACAATTCTTCATTTTTATTACCAAATCTACAGTAATCTTGGTACTTTCCTAAAAACTATGTTTCCATCTGATCCCAAGAATGGATAGAGTTTTGGGGTAAACCCATAAACCATCTCATTGCAAAATCTTTTAGGGTTGAAGGGAAGAGTTTGAGTTTTTGGTTATTTGATCCATAATCATAAGTTTGGCATACCACTTTGAATTCAAACAAAAACTAATTTGAATCCTCAGAAGAAAGACCTCTGAAATTTGGCAAGTGTGCTGGTGAAATATTTTTCATACGAACATTGTCTCCAACAGCCAGGACAATGGGATATGAGAAGGTTCTTGGAGCTTGATTTTCCTCCTCTTCATGATTATCACGATTATCATCCATGTCTAGTATTGGTTCTTCTCTTTGAGGTTCTAGGAAATTAGGTTCTATCAAAGGATCTACCTGGAACTTTTGTTGTAATTCTTGGATATAATCAGTGAGTGGGAGATTTGGAGGATTAAAGGGATTATTGGTTTGAGGTGCAGCTTCCAAGGTAGGTTCTAGGTTTCTTTCTTCAACAAGATCTTGTGCCACCCCACTACTTTCTCCTATAGTTTGTTGATGGGGTGTCTGTTTTATGTATCTTCCTTTTGAATCTCTAGCTCTAACCATACAGATCTAACCTAAAACTGTTTAACTAAGTTTCCCTAATTAACACAACATCCCTGGCAACGAAGCCAAAATCGACAAGGGTCATTAGACATTATCATTTAATCATATTTTTTTTGTCAAATCCAGGGCTATGTCCTTGGCTATCTGTAATTAGGAATCCTATAGTTTCTAGTCTTATCTAACTAATTCTAATGACTTCTACTGATTTAAAGGAACTGATCTATCTACTATGGAATGAATTCCAAGAATATTGAAAACAGAATTGAACAGTAAATTAAGGCAAATCTATAAACTGAAACATGCATCTATATATCAAAACAATAAATATCTTTTAAAGCAAAACCTGAAACAACGAAACACAGTACTAACCTTCTGCCTTGGTGGTGACAGTGGGCCCTTGCTCCACACCATTAGGGCTGAAGACTAAAGTAAATAATCAGCACAAGAGAATTATATCACAACTCAATTTAGTCCAATTCCATCAGCTTTGTATTTTGCAAAGTATTAATATCAAAATGAGATTACAGAAATCAGAAGAAATAATCACTGTCCCTTTTCTGCTTCTTCTGTAAGTATATATAAAATTAGTGGTGAGATATCACTTATCTTATCTACCAATTCTTCTATGAGATGACATCCATCACTTTATTATACTAGCTGTCTAACTACAGAAAATAACCATGCAATAAAAATAGATTGAGTGGAACAGAAGTCCACTCTAAATCTAAGTTTGAGTCTTAATACATTTGAGCATCAAGGCCCTGAAAATATGGATATTAAATCAGTTTTATCTGTAACTCATGTAAAAACTAAAAAGAGATAAAAACTCCTAGCAGTTAACTATAGATTTCCTTTAATCACTCAGGTGATGATTTGAGTAATATCAGGGGTATCATGATCACCACTAAAAGTGTCTGACCGACAGCTGTGCTGGAAATCTGCTCTATTCTAAAGAGGCGCTGGAGATGTATGTATCTGTTTGCAACTCCGGAGATATAATTGTGGCCTTCTTGCTTAGCTCCAGAGATGCTCCAGACTTCAGTCCAGCTCGGGAGATGCTTTTCCTCTTTACTCCAAAACTTCTGATGTCGTGTTATTCTGATATTGTCTTCGGAGATCATTAGGACTACCTTTGAAGATGCATAAAATTGCCAACCCGAACATCTACACCTATTGATTTAAAAAGAGAAGTTTTTCTGTATATTTCCATCAGTTCCATGCACATTAGTCCTTTAATTAGAAATCGTGATCTTAAGTAATTCATCTCCTATTAATCATTATTTAGAACAATCTTGCTAGCCTATTCGGGTGTAGTCATCAAGAAGATGGAATCAGAAAGGAGAAAAGAGAGGTAAAGTGATGTATTTCATGGGTGCTACCTGGCACTCATCATCCCCCCATATTTAAGGTTTAGCAGGTCCTCCTGCTTTTCACAATCTACACTTAGTCTAGTGGAGTAGCTTGTCAGTCAAGATGAAGTCTTGTGCATAGGTAGTCCAGTTGGTGTGGTTGGTATTACTATTTCCTCTGTATTGATCAACTTGTTTCAACCATTCCTGCAACTTATCATCTTCCATCTGCTCAGCCCAGACAGGTAGTGGCTCAATTATGAGAGGGGGTCTAAAATGCCCACCTATCCACTCCTGTTTGTGTTTATCCATCATTTTGGATATTAACCTTGCCTTCCTCATAAATAACCTTAAGTTAGCAGGGGTTACCACTTCTCTCATTTTTTGCTTTGAAGTCAGAATGTTCCACCTTTTCTTTGCTACTGCAAGCATTGGATTAGCTGAATTGTTCATAAAAAGATCAAAATCAATGGAGCACTCTTGCAGATTTTTTAGATATAATGACAAAATTTTGTTCTAACTTTTAGGGTGATAGACATATGCTCTGAATTGGACCTCAAAAGCATAAGGGTTTGGACACTCCTTTCTAATGAAAAGATTTATTTCTGTATCCTTCTTGAGATGAGCCTCCATTTGCTCATTCCAAATCTAATGATTCTTCATCAGTGACATGAATGCTTTATCGTCAACATAGAAACCATGCAAATATAATTCACACAGATTTTTTTTGTCTTCATCAGAACTCCTTGTATATGCTTCCATGAACCCCTCTGCTGTCTCTGTATTCTTAGTCAGATCAAACAAGATTAAAGATAACTTCCTCTGCAGGACTCTTTCCTATAAAAATATAGCATAATTGGCACTTGGAGGCCTGCAAGATAGAATTTCAGAAGAAATGGAGGCCATCTGAATGAATTTTTCCTCCTGGTCTTCTACTCTTTTTGTCATGGTAGTAACTGCCCTCTGTAATTACAGCATAGGCTTAGAAGCCTCATATTCTCTACATCTCCTTTCCTAGTGGAACAAGGCCTTAGGAATATCAATGGGGATTGGACCCACATATGGATCTGTTTGTACCTCCTATTCACTGGTTTCCCTTGGGCCAGCTAACTCATGAATATATTCCTCTTGATCATCTATTTTGTTGTTGGCCCAAGTCAATTGTTTATCTTGGCTCTGTACTTTCTCAATTAATGCTGCAATTATCATGAGGCCATTGTCTCTAGCCTTGGTAAGATTAGAAATAGTTTGTACTGCCTCTATCTGCTTTTCCTTCATGATTTGAGCTGGCTTAGTCTTCTGGGCTTCCAATTCTTCTTCCTTCTCCTAAATTATCTGGTTTTTGCTCTAGAGCTTTGTTTGCAGTTTTTCAATTATCTGTTTGTGCTCCATCTCTATCTCCATTCTAACCTTCTTGAGATCAGTGATAATTTGATTTCCCCCCCATAGTAATCTTTTTAGATTATCAATTTCTTCCAACATTTGCTACTTTTTTAAAATCTTAATATCCTCTTGATCAGAGGGGTGAGAGAAAGTTCTTGTTTCTTCTTTTGTTTGCTGCACATCAGGATCTTCCATAGCCATCTATCTTGCACTATTAGCTGCACCCAATTGCTCTATTTCATCTTTCCCTGTAGCCTCTCTGTCCTGAGGGTCTTCTTGGGTTTTCTCTGTATCTGCTGGCATTGATTAATGCCGAACTTTCTCCTCAGAAGTTTTGAAACCCAGAAGCACTTCAGCTAGGAGAGCAGTATCTTTCTCAGCTTGGGAGAGCTACCTTTTCCTTTTGCTTCTCTGAAGCATAGGTGGGGCAGGTGCCTCTGGAGCAGGTATCTCATCCTCAGAATTAGAGGAAATAGTAAAAGTTAGCCTCTATTATGTCTCCGGAGTAGAAAATTATTTAGAAGTTGGACTTGAACCCAGATGGATAGATGGTTCTGGGGAAACTTCTCTTTGTCTTTTCTTTCTCACTAGAGGGATTTCATCAGAATCATGAGATGCTTCTTCAGCCCAATAGTGTATTCTAGTGTCAGCTTTCTTGGGGGTTCTCTTTGCTTTCTGCCCTGACCTCTCCCCTGTTAGTCCCTTAGGAGAAGACTCCTTAGTCAGAGTCATTTTCCTCCTGGCTGAGTGAGTCATGTATGGAGTTTGCTCAAGAACAGGCTCTTTAACTTCTTTGCCTTTCCTCTTCCTATCAGAAATAGGGGTAGCAGATGAAATTGCTTTCAGTTAGGACTTTTTACCTTTTTCAATAGCTCGAGAGGAGGTTGAAGGTTCTGTCTCTTCTTCTTGCTGGGTAGAGGAACCCTCACCCACTTCTTGTGCCCTCTCTGGCTCTCTGTCCTGGGGTTTTTGTTCAAAAAATGTCTACCATAATTCTTCCCCATCAGCTCGAGATAGAAAGTGGTGTTTAACTATCAAAAAAATGAGGCCATGATGTTTCATAGGACCCCTATTTTGTTGATACTTTTCTGTAGTTTTCCTAATGGCAGAATATAGAAAGTTGGGAATGTTTATGCTGAATTCAGGGTGTCCATTCCCATGCCTCATAAAAATCAACATTTTCATTATTGGTCCTAGAACTAAGGAAAATTGATCATCAAATGTGAAATATTTCATCAACCATGTAGCTACAGATTGCCAAGGGTTTGGAAGTGAGGACTTAAGAATTCCTTTAACCTCATTTTTACTTAAATGCAATTGTATTGCAGGTTCACCTTCAATAGGGAAATTCTTAATCAAATCAGCATATAAAGTTTTTAGATGATAGAACCTCTCACCTTGTTGAGGATACCTAGGAATATGACTGATAGTGGTTACAAAGAGATTGACTTGAACTCCCCTTACAACTGTTTGATTGTCCCTTAGGTTTCTTATGAAATCATCAACAATATCTTCTTGAAACCCTTCAAACTTTTCTAGAAACTCCAACCATCATGCATTCCTCAGAATGTCTGCTACAACATCATCTTGTAAAAGACCTATAGCACTTTTTGGCTTTGATTTCTTCTTAACCCCCATTTCCAATTTTTTTCTTTCTATCCTATGTGCTTACAATTCTTCCTCACTCTATAGGCTCTGGAGGATTGTATCAGCTGACTCTGTTCCTTAGGGTATTTTGCAGTTTTGAATGAGGAATATTATGTCAATTCATTTAATGGCTTAGGCTTATGGAAAAAGAATTGTAAATTGGTTATAGTGCCTATGCGGTGATAATTGCAACAGAGTGATGGGATACTCTGTAGGCATGGTGATAGTACAACAAAGATGGTGGCATGCATAAATTTGGGAAGGAAAATAATGGCAGGAGGATGTCATAATGACGACACCCAAAAATAGAAATGACAAGACAGTTGTTAATTAATGCTTAATTAAGAGAAAATTACCTAAGCCATCCTTAATGATGAGGGTGTGATGTACTTTGCTGAGATTCTGCGGTGTTGATGAGACTAGACGCTACATGGCACCTGAGAAGCTTTTTGTGGCTTGAAATGATGTCAATCATCTTTATTGTCAGGTAACCTGTATTTATTCCCACAGAGTTGTTCGAGAATCCATGTATCTAGGCTGACATCAGCACAGTCCTTTGTAGGTACCCATGCAAATGAGAGTAATAATTGCTCCTGGAATGCGTGTTGATTTCATCTTTGTCCCTGTCGTAAAGTGGAGGATGAGTCATGATGACCTCATCGAATGACATATCTACTTTATTGCTTGGAGAGGTGGGTCCCCTCCCACTTATTATGATTGTGAATAACTCTTTATTGGTGGAGCACCGCAGGTGCTCCTAGTTTGCGAGCGTTGGATGTGCTCCAAGTCTGTGAAGCACCGAAGGTGCTCCTAGTTTGCGAGCGTCGGAGGTGCTCATATTTTGTGAGCGCCAGAGGTGTGTTTGAGTAACTCCCAACACCTGATCACCTCCGTAGCTTGATTATTCTTATTTGGTATGAAGAAGGGAACCGCCATTTGCTGGTTTTCAATCCCTTTGTTCGAGAAAGACAGCCATTTACTGGTTTTCCATCTTCCTCTATTTTTTTTAAGAAGGCTGCCATTTGCTAGTTTTCAACCTTCTTTTTTTTTTTTCACAACTAGTCCAAAACTGTGATAGAGGAGATGTCCCCTGTATCAAAACACAAATCTTTGATGAACTCTTCCTTAGTGGATGACCTTTTATAGAGTCTGATTCGGTGGCCATTTACTAAAAATGTGTCTGTACTTCCATCAATAGGTTCCAATAGCACTGTTCCATTTTTAAAAACTTCCTTTATCTGATAAGGACCCATCCAATGAGTTTGTAGTTTTCCTTTGAACTCTTTCAATTTAGAATCATAAAGAAGAACCCAATCACCTTGTTGAAATGTCCTCCTCTTGATGTGTTGGTCATGCCATTGCTTCCTTTCATACTAAACCAGTTCTGTTTGCTGAATGGCTTTTGTCCGGATTTCATCTAACTCATTGAGCTGAATAATTCTATTTTGTTGGGCTATGGACAATGGTAGACCAATATCCAATGCAGTTTTATGTGTCTAGAGTTAAAATTCTATAGATAGAATAGTTTTTTTCCCATAAACTAATTCATATGGTGAGAACTTTGTTGTGGAGTTTCAAGTGGCATTGTAAGCCCAAACTACTTTAGGTAATCTTTTAGCCCAATCTTTCCTGTTCATTGCCATTGTCCCTTTCAGAATATTCTCAAGTTCCCTATTAGTCACCTCTACTTGCCCATTGGCTTGAGGATGGTAAGGTGAAGATTTTCTGTCCTTGACTTGATATAGATCTGTGAATGCTCTAATTACCTGTGAAGTAAATTGAGGTCCTCTGTCTGAAACTATGGATCTTGGGGCTCCAAACCTCAAGAAAATTTTATTATATAGGAAATCAGAAACTTTCTCATCTCTTTCAAATTGCAATGCTTGAACCTCAACCCATTTAGTCACATAGTCTGTACATACTAGAATATACTCCTTGCTTGAAGATGGTGTAGAAATTAGTCCCACAAAGTCTAGACCCCACTGTTCAAATGGCTCCATCATTACTTGAGGATGCAGTAACATCTCCTGGCTGAAGGTTGGTTGTCCCATCCTTTAGCAGTGGTCACACTATTGCACATACTTCTTATTATCCTTATGAATAGAGGGCCAGTAGTAACTAGCTCCTAGGATCTTGTGGATAGTTCTGTGGGAAGAATAATGCCCACTAGATGGTTCATCATGACATGCTCTCAACACATCAAAAATTTTATCATGTTTTAAACACCTACGTAAAATGAAATCAGGACCACATTTGAATAGCAAACCATTTAACCATTTGTAAGATAACCTTTCCTTAACTAAGCATTTTTAAAAAGATGTTCATCTAGGAACCTATCCTCCACTGGCTGGTTTTCTCCTCCTGTATGCAATCTTGACAAAAAGTTAGCAACCAAATTAAACTTGCCTGGATTATCAACTATGGTAATGTCAAATTCCTGCAATAACAATAACCACCTAATGATCCTTGCACCCACTATTGGCTTATTCATTAGGTACTTGATGGTTGCATGATCAGTGTGAACAAATATTTTATATCCAGTGATATAATGCTTGAATTTTTTTATGGCATAGATGACTGCCAAGAATTCTTTTTCAGTTGTGGTGTAATTTCTTTCTGCAGAGGTAAGGTTTTTGTTGATGTAATAGATGGCATGCATACTTTCCCCTTCCTCCTTCTATCCTAAGACTGCTCCAATGGACTCATTTGAAGCATCAGTTTGTATATGGAATGGCAAAGTCTAATTAGGTCCTCTCAAAACAGGTGTGATAGTAAGCTTCTCTTTTAGGGTTTCAAATGTTGATTGACAATCTTCTATCCATAGAAATTCTGTGTCTTTGTTAAGCAGAGTAAACAGGGGGGCATCTGTTCTGCTGAAATTTTCTATGAATCTCCTATAGTAGCCTGCATGATCCAGAAAACTTCTAACATCTGTTTGATTTTTGGGTGAAGGTAACTATCTGATCACTTCTATCATGGTTTGATCCACTTTGATCCCATTTGCTGAAATGTGGTGTCCCAATACAATTCCTTCCTCCACCATCATGAAGCACTTTTCATGGCTCAGGGATAATTGATTTTTATCACAGCATTTTAGTACTTTCTCAAGGTTTGTGAGAGACTTTTTAAAGTTGTCCCCATACACAGTAAGGTCACCCATATAGACCTCCATGCACTCATTAGCTAATTCAGCAAAAATGGCTAAAACAAGCCTCTGAAATGTAGCTGGGGCATTACATAGTCCAAATGGAAGAACTTTGTAAGCAAAAGTTCCCCAAGAGCAGGTGAAAGTGGTTTTGTCCTGATCTTTAGGTGCTACTTGGATTTGGTTATACCCATTGAACCCATCTAGGAAAGAAAAATAGTTTCTCCCAGCAAGGTTATCCAGCACTTGGTCAATGAATGGTAAGGGAAAGTAGTCCTTTTTTGTAGCTTTGTTTAGCTCCCTATAGGCAATACACACCCTCCATTTCCCATTCTTTTTAGGCACTATGACTAGGGGTGAGACCCATTAACTGTCTGAGATTGGATATATAAACCCTGCTTGCAGTAATTTTTCTATTTTAGTCTTAACAATGTCTTTTAAAGCAGGATTCAATCTTCTCTGGGGTTGTTTGACAGGTTTGATATCCTCAGTGTATATATGATGGGTACAGATCTCAGGAGGAATCCCATTCATATCTTGGTATTCCCAAGCAAAAGTTGCTGAATGGGAAATCAGAAGTTGGATAAGTTTTTCTTCCTAAATTGCTGTTAATTGAGTATTGATATTAAGTGTTTTCCCTGGTAAAATCATGACCTGTTTTATGATATGATCCATGGATGTAGTTAATCCATACACTGGAGTCATGGTATTGAGGGGATAAGAATGTGGAAGCAAAATGTGGAACGTGGCTAAATCTCTGTAAAAGGTCTCCCCACAAGGAATGATATTTGCTAGGGTACAATGATTAGATGTGATAAGTTCTCTCCTAGAATCTTGGGCAACCTCCATCACATCCTCATTGATTAGGATGTGGGTAATGTCTTCTGTTGTATCATAGTAGATTTCTTCTTCCAACTCACCCAAATGTTCCTTGATGGTGACCATAGCTACTGAGGCACTGTTGTCCATGTTATCTGGCTCATCCACCAATACTCTTCCTGTATAGTGTATTGATGGTTTAGTTGGAGGATACAGAGATATTTTCTTCAAATCTATCCCATTACAAATGACCATATCCCCAGTTCGACAATCAATAGATGCTGCTGCTGTAGCCAGCCATGGTCTTCCTAATATCAGTGGATAAGTGTTTCTTTGGTTTCTTGGTTTTAATATCAGGAAGTCTACTGGAAATTCCCATGATTCTATCACAAATGGAACATCAATAATTACCCCTTTCAGAATAGCTATTGACTGGTCAGCAAGTTGAAGGATTATAGCCATGGATTGGATACCTGTTAGGGCTAATTTGTCCATTGTATGAATTGTCATCATATTAATTGCTGCTCCCAAATCAACCAAAACATTTGAAATTTCTACCCATGAGATGAAAACAATTATGACAGGATTTCGAGGGTCTCCATATTTTGGGAGGAGCATTTCTCCCATCAATAGATCTACTACTTTCCCTTCCACCTAGATTGTAGGAGGAAAGTTGTTCTTCCTGCCTTGTGTTTTGACACAATACTGTTTGATGAATTGGTTCAGTTCTGGCACATCTCTAATTGCTTGGAGGAGTGGAATGTCAATGTTTAGTTGTCTAATTTCTTGTAAAGATTTTGATTCCAGGGTAGATTAGACTTGTTTTTGTAAGATCTTTTTCTGGGGAACATGCTGTTTGAGCCATTCTGGGTATGGTGCTAGTTTTTCCATCTCCAGAGCATCTCCAGAGCTTTTATCAGAAGTGTGTCTAGGAATGTTCTCCGGAGTCAGCCTTTTAGGAGGAACTCCGAAGTTATCCAAGGATGATTCTTTTAGCACTTTTTCGGTAGTAATCTCCTCTGGAAGTTGAGTGGATAAATTTTTAGGTTCCTCATCATTGGTTACTTCAACTATAGTTGGAGGAGATGGTCTTGGGAATGCTTTCCCAGAATGCAGCAGGAGATTATTTAGATATATAGTGTTAATACTAGCCATGTTTTCTTGTTCTGTCATGTAAACAACTGCTCCCTATTTATTTCATAGATTTGGTATAGGTTGAGCTGGTAAGGGTGGTTGGTTAACTGGCTCATTTTATGACTGACCTTGTGTGTTGGAGGGTCCAGTTATTAATGCTTGTTGTTGAGGTTGGAAACGTCCAGGTTGTCCCTGGTATTGTTGATTATATTCCTGTTGAGGAACCCATTAAGGTTGCATGTTTTGTGATCCAAAGTGTGGTGGCCACTATTGATTCCCCCAGGGCTGATTTTGCCAATTTTGGTTTTGCCAATGTTGATTTGGTCAATCCTGCTGTCCCCAAGGATGATTATTCTAAGGCCCATGCCATGTGGATTCCATTGATTTTTTCACCAATTAGAAGGACCCCTATAAGAAGGCTGGTTAGGATACTGATTATAAGGGAAATTTCTAGCCTGTTTTTCTCCCACATAGTTCAATTCTTCTTCTATGATGGCATTCTTCTTACTCAACCCTTTTAGGGCTAGATGTTGACTACATTGACTGGTAGGATGTTCCCTGTCATAGATCTAACAGATCTCTGATTATTCTAAAGGGCATTCTCTCAACAGATGCTTGTTTCTACACCTAGGACAATAGATGGAAAGTGGTTCAGTTGTTCGATTTTGATTAGTTGTTCTAGTTTTTGCCCGAATCCTATCTAATGTGGTATTTAGTTGGACCAAAATATCTATTTTCAGATTTGCAATCTCATCCATTAACTATCCTATTTCATTCTTCCCTTTGAAGGTTTTGGATGATCTCACTCCATCTTGGGTTCTAGAATAGTTCCTGTAGAGTTCTTCTATAGAAGGTATATCCATTTTGTTTATATTTCCTTTTCTCATAAGATCCAGTGCCTATTTTGATTCTTTATCCAATCCTTTTACAAACAGGGTTCTAGTGAAAGAGTGATTTACTGGGTTGCCATACCTTCTCAAGGCGAAGTTAAACCTGTCCACATAGTCCTCTAAGGTCTCTTCCTCTCCTTGTTTAATTTTGAACAATTCTTCATTTTTATTACTGACTCTACAGTAATCTTGGTACTTTCCTAAAAACTCTGTTTCCATCTGATCCCAAGAATGGATAGAGTTCTGGGGTAAACCCATAAACCATCTCATTGCAGAATCTTTTAGGGTTGAATGGAATAGTTTAAGTTTTTGGTTATTTGATCCATAATCATAAGTTTGGCATACCACTTTGAATTCAAACAAAAACTGATCTGGATCCTCAGAAGAAAGACCTCCAAAATTTGGCAAGTGTGCTGGTGAAATATTTTTCATAGGAGCATTGTCTCCAACAACCAGGACAATGGGATATGAGAAGGTTCTTGGAGCCTGATTTTCCTCCTCTTCATGATTATCATGATTATCATCCATGTCTAGTACTAGTTCTTCTCTCTGAGGTTCTAGGAAAT
This sequence comes from Cunninghamia lanceolata, assembly GCA_027924645.1. Lineage (NCBI taxonomy): Eukaryota > Viridiplantae > Streptophyta > Pinopsida > Cupressales > Cupressaceae > Cunninghamia > Cunninghamia lanceolata. Next base: position 5,693,031 of record BSBN01000249.1, read on the forward strand.
CAGGTTCTATTAAAGGATTGCCTGGAACTTTTGTTGTAATTCTTGGATATAATCAGCGAGTGGGAGATTTGGAGGATTTAAGGGATTATTGATTTCAGGTACAGTTTCCAAGGTAGGTTCTAGGTTTCTTTCTTCAACAAGATCTTATGCCACCCCACTGGTTTCTCCTATAGTTTGTTGATGGGGTGTCTGTTTTATGTATCTTCCTTTTGAATCTCTAGCTCTAACCATATAGATCTAACCTAAAACTGTTTAGCTAAGTTTCCCTAATTAACACAACATCCTCGACAATGGTGCCAAAAATGAAAAGGGTCGTTGTACCTTATCATTTAATCATATTTTTTTTGTCAAATCCAGGGCTGTTTCCTTGGCTATCTGCAATTAGGAATCCTATAGTTTCCAGTCTTATCCAACTAACTCTAATGACTTCTACTAATTTAAAGGAACTGATCTATCTACTATGAAATGAATTCCAAGAATATTGAAAATAGAACTAAACAGTAAATTACTTAAAGTAAATCTATAAACTGAAACATGCATCTATCTATGAAAACAATAAATATCTTTTAAAGCAAAATATGAAACAACAAAACATAGTAGTAGCCTTCTGCCTTGGTGGTGAGAGTGGGCCCTTTCTCCACACCCTTAGGGCTGAAGACTAAAGTAAAGAATCATCACAAGAGAATAATATCACAACTCAATTTAGTCCAATTTCGTTAGCTTTGTATTTTGCAAAGTATTAATATCAAAATGAGATTACAGAAATTAGAAGAAATAATCGCTGTCCTTTTTTTGCTTCTTCTATAAGTATATATAAAATTAGTAGTGAGATATCACTTATCTTATCTACCAGTTCTTCTATGATATGACATCCATCTCTTTATTATACTAGATGTCTAACTATGGAAAATAACCATGCAATAAAAATAGATTGAGTGGAACAGAAGTCCACTCTAAATCTAAGTTTGAGTCTTAATACGTTTGGGCAACGAGGCCCTAAAAATATGGATATTAAATCAGTTTTATCAGTAACTCATGAAAAAACTAAAAAGAGATAAAAACTCCCTGCAGTTAACTATAGATTACCCTTAATCACTCAGGTGATGATTTGAGTAATATCAGGGGTATCACAATCACCAGTGAAAGTGTTTGACCGACAGCTATGCTAGAAATCTACTCTATTCTAAAGAGGCGCCAGAGATGTATATCTTTGTCTGTAGCTCTGGAGATATAATTGTGGCCTCTTGCTCAGCTCCGGAGATGCTCCAGACTTCAGTCCAGCTCTGGAGATGCTTTTCCTCTTTACTCCAAAACTTCTGATGTTGTGGTATTCTGATATTGTCTCCAAAAATCATTAGGACTACCTCCGGAGATGCACAAAATTGCCAACCCGAACATTTGCACTTGTTGATTCAAAAAGAAAAGTTTTTCTGCATATTTCCATCAGTTCCATGCACATTAGTCCTTTAATCAGAAATCATGATATTAAATAATTCATCTCCTATTAATCATTATTAAGAACAATCTTGTTAGCCTATTCGGGTGCAGTCATCAAGAAGATGGAATCAGAAAGGAGAAAACAGAGGTGAAAAGATGTATTTCATGGGTGCTACATGGCACTCATCAAAGGGTGAGAAGTATGCTGAGTAGTGTTGGTTTGGAACATAAGTTCTGGGCTAAGGCTATAGCTACAACATGTTACTTGATTAATCGATCTCCAACTTCGGCGCTCATGGACAAGACACCTATGGAAGCATGGTTTGGTAAGAAGCCCTCTTTGAGACACATTCGAGTCTTTGGTTGTGAGGTGTATGTATATGTGCCTAGTGAAAAAAGATCTAAATTAGAAAACAAGGCTATAAAATGTATATTCATCGGTTATGTAATTGGTGTGAAAGGGTACAAGCTTTGGAACCCAGTTACAGAGAAGGTGTTGTATAGCAGAAGTGTGATCTTCCATGAGTTGAAACCTTCTATAGTTGATTTGCAGCCAGAGGTGAAAGAAGCAGAAAAGGAGGTAGTTGAAATTCTTCTTACTCTAGATAAGGAGGAACTACGTATTCCTAGTGGACCTGTTAGTGAGGAGAGCTCAAGCAACTCTAAAATTTTTGAACAAGATGAAGAACCTCAGCCTTAGCCAGTGAGGAGGACTACACGTGAGAAACAACAACCTGAAAGGTTTGGTTATTCTATGTTGGATTCCAGTTGTGCTTATGCTTTGATTGCTAACACTGATGAGCCTAGGATTGTTAGAGAGGCTATGGGTATGTTTGATTCAGATTCTTGGTTGGAAGCCATGAATGAGGAAATGGCATCTTTGAAGAAGAATGAAACATGGGATCTGGTACCTTTGCCTATAGGTTGAAAGCCTGTTGGATGTAAATGGGTGTTTAAAAAGAAGATTGGTCTGGATGGCAGTGTTGAGAAGCATAAAGGAAGGTTGGTTGCGAAAGGATATTCCCAAGTGGAGGGGATTGACTATGGAGAAATATTTTCTCCTGTAGCTAAGTTGACATCTATCATATTTTTGTTGTCACTTTCTGTTAGCTGCCGTTGCACCAAAAGATTGACCTATTAATGCCCAATACAACCACTTGACTTAACAAGCACATGAGGCAGTTAAGCCCTTGTCACAAACCACCGCAGCATTGCGCTGAACAAGGAGACCAAGGGCCACACCTTGCAACAATCCCCCCTAGTGCAAGTGCGGGGTTTGAACCTGTGACCTCAGCTCTGATACCAATTGTTAGCTGCCGTTGCACCAAAAGATCGACCTATTAATGCCTGATACAACCACTTGACTTAACAAGCATAGGAGGTGGTTAAGCACTTGTCGTAAATCACCGCAGCGCTGCGTTGAACAAGGAGACCCAGGGCCACACCTTGCAACAATTTATATGTCCCAGCCAGAACACTTCATTAAAAAAGGTAAGGAAAACTTGGTTTGCAAATTAAAGAAATCTCTGTATGGTTTGAAGCAGTCACCTAGAATGTGGTACCAGAAGTTTGATACCTATGTGTTGTCTTTGGGATTTGTGAGATCAAAGTCTAATCATTGTGTTTGTTTTAAATCTGAAAATGGTCGTCTTCTTATTATTGCCCTTTATGTGGATGATATGTTGTTCATTGGGAATAGTAAGGGTATGATTTCAGAATTAAAATCTCAATTGTCAGCACAGTTTGAAATGAAAGATCTAGGTGCAGCAAGGTATATTCTAGGGATGGAAATCAGAAGGGATAGGGGAAATAGAAAACTCTAGCTCAACCAGAGCAAGTATATAGATTCTATCCTAGAGAGGTTTAATATGACAAATTGCAAGCAGTTAGTTGTTCTAGTGTTGTAGGGAATGAAACTTTCTATTGAAGATTGTCCAAAATCTCCTACTGAGATGGAGGACATGACCAGGGTGCCTTATGCAAGTGCAGTTGGCAGTATAATGTATGCAATGGTCTGTACCAGGCTAGACATTGCCCAAGCAGTGGGAGTGCTTAGTTGGTTTATGGCTAATCCAGGAAGGCCACATTGGGATATTGTGAAGAGACTTTTTAGGTATTTGAAGGGTACTTCTGAGTATGCCTAGTGTTATCTATTGCAAATGTGTGTCTATGATGTGTTTTCATTGATGTCAACATATCTCTTTGTCAGAGATAGTGAAGACATTGTAGTTCAGTAAAGTAGATTGCTCCGTCCCAGTGAGACGAAGATCAGAGTCTTCAGATTTAAGGGTTTTGTAGAGGATTGTCTGAAGTTGTTCCAGTCAAGATTTGAGAGGTCTGCATGGAGGATTGGTGAACTTATGGCCATATGAGTAGAACCAGGTTTTGTAGTTGTTTAGAGGTAATAGAGTAACAGGAATTTGGTTCGGATTGCTCTGCATTGGAATATTATGGTCTGCAGTTCTAGAGGTATGTTTGGGATGTTGATGTGTATCTTCAACTCAAGTGGTTCATGGTTTGGAGGTCCACAAGCAATCTTTCTAATGTGACAGTCATGACAGTTAGTGTTCTTGAGTTCCCGCATGAAGATGCAAGTGATTCTGGTGATTTGAGGTGGTGTGGTTGTTCTTGTTGATTTCATTGTGCTTGTGGAGGTCTCTGAATCGTGTGCCTATTGTGTTGGTGGTCCATATTGAGGATTGAACTCATAGTTGAAGATTTCTCCTTGGGTGTTGCTGTTCTTTCCAGTCTTGGCCAACCGGATGCTTTGTGCGTGTTGCAGATGATCTAAGAGAAGTTCTATGGAGCATGGCATGTTGTTCGAGGAAGATTTGAGTCCTAGCTATGTTTGGCTGAGAGTGTAGTGGTCTGTATATAGCATTTTGTATTAAGTCAAGTCTTGTGATTGTAATTTCTTGTAATGCCTATCTTAGAGAATGTTCTAGATAGATGATTGTACGGCTAACTTTGATGTTCATTCCAAAGTCGATGTCATGTATAAATAAGTGTAATGAAGTCACGTAAATGTGCCATGGATGTGAAGATACAGAGGTAGTGAAGAAGTGTTTGGGGGTAGAGCAGAGGTGTTGTGAGCTTCAATGGAACTGAACCTTGGCATGGAGAAGATGTTGTTTCTCAGTTCAACCTTTCAGTGTTAACCATGTAAATATTTTTGTAGACAATGAGTCTCTTGGAGCAGTGAGCTCTGGGCAGTGTGCTTGAAGGCAAGTGCCTTCCCATTTTTCTATTCTTTTAACATAGAATAAATCTTGTGGGTTAACCTCCAACGTGGTTTTCCCTTAACCGAGTTTCCACGTAAAAATCCTGGTGTTATGTGTGTTGATTATGTTTTTGCTCATGTGTTGTTGATTCATGCTTTCATGGTTATATCATTAATCTATTAATAAGTGGTAAAGAATATTAAATGCAACAAAAGATAAAGTTTTGTGACAACTGATTCACCCCCCCTCTCAGTTGTCTGCCATAATTTCAACAATTGGTATTATAGCTTGGTTCCTTGGAAGAAGTTTAACAGCTTGAAGAAGATCTGGAAAAGTGTTTCAATGGGTTCATTCAGGTATTCTGATGGTATCAATGAACAACTTCAAGTTGTTTTGGAAGATCTTGATCAGTCCAGAGCAGAAGTCAAAGAACTATAAGAGAACCTTAAAGATGCTGATGATTTCATTCAAACTTTAAAAGGGCAACTGAGCAAATCTATGGAAAAGAGGAAGGAGCTACTTCAGTAGTTAGAAAATTAGAAGGAAGACAATGGCATGGATGAGGATTTGAAGGAGAAGACAAAGGAATGTGAGAAGTTGGCAAAAGAAGTTGTCTTAAAACATGAGATGGAATCCGGGGTGATGAGGCTAACCAAGGAAATCAAGGAAAGGAAGAAGACTGAAGAAAACCTAAATCAGTCTCTGAAAGAAAGAACAGAAGAGTGCTGTAGATTGGACAGAGTAATTGGCCATCTAGAGTCTGATCTACAAGAAACCAGGTATAATGAGGAACAACTTGAAAGGCAAATTGTCATTCTCAAACATGACCTAGAAGCTGCAAATGAATACAAAGAGAAGTTCAAGATAAGCTCAGCTAAACTTGAGGTACTGCTTGATAGTCAAAAGAAGGCAGATGATAAGCATGGTTTGAGATATGAGAAAGGTGAAAGCTCTAGATCCAGTTGTAGACACCTAAAAATGTCCAACACCTTGTCACTAGCACGTTTTGCCCTAGGTACTTGTATCATTCACCTAATTAGTTAAATAAATCTTATTTATTTAACTAATTTTCATTTTTCTCCTTTTTTATCCATTTATCCTATCTTCTATAATTAAATAAATTTTAATTATTTATTTAATTATTCATGACCATTAATCCTCTCTGGTTAAATAATTATTTTTAATTATTTAATTAGTCATTTATCCTTTTCCTATAATTAAATATTTATTTAATTATCTTTCCACAATCCAAAATTAATTAAATAAATTAAATATTTATTTGATTAATAAAATCCTAAAAAGACTCCGCTTTCTTTTATCCCATTCTTTTCGAAGATTTATGAGGATTTAAAACAGAAAAACAAATCTTTTTATCTTTTTCCCTACCTTATCTAAAAAATCAAATCCTACCTTATCTTATCAAATCTTCTTCCCTTCATCCTCAAAAAGTCTATAAATATGGCCTCTCACAAGCCATTTGAGATATCACTTTTTTGAGATTTGAGCATCCTTACTCTGTCGAATCATTTTCATAATAGCTTTCTATCATCTCTCATCTAAGTTATGTTGCAATTGTGTGCAATCAACATCTGAGCATCTACATCGAATCAAATTTTGCACGAATCATTTGAGGTATTTGGAAAGTTGGATATAAAGGTAAATTTGCATTTAATGTGTTTATCTTCCTTTGTTCAAATTTCTTGAATACATTTTGACACGCCTGGTATCCCTACTTCTCCTGTTCAATTTTATGTTTTTGCAAGTTTTTTATGGTAAAAAATTTATGTTATTTCTAATCTCCATTCTTGAGTTTTGTAGAAGCATCTATTGCAGGTGACCTTTGGGATAGAAACTAACTACGCCATTGTGTTCGAGAGGCCGCTTCCAAGCTCCTAGACTATAAATTTGACATAGTTTTCTCACTATAGAACTTTTTGTAAAAATTTGAATTTTTTTAACCTTACTGTATAGATCCGTACAGAATTGTACAACAAGGATCTGTCACTAGGTCTAATCTGTGTGTCTGCAGGTGAAGGTCACGTGTTGTGGGGTTTATGGTCTATGCTGTTGTAGGTTTAAATTCATTGCATGCATAAAACCCTTTGTCGACTATTATTTTGTGCATCTGTCGACCCTTAAGCTCTTTATCATTCCCTCTTAGCTCATTGTTGACTTCATTTCTACCTTCCCCTGTGAATACCAAGTTTTCAAAGCCCTCGTTGCCAAGCAAAATCCACAGTGTCGACTCTTAGTGCTTTGGTTAGTCCAGTCGTCACTTGTGACTGCGACCTTTCATGCTTACCTTATATGCTTCTATCACCCCCATCATTCTAAGCTCCTCCTTCACCCACTTAACCTAGTTGAAACCATTAGTGTATCTCTCACCGACCTCAAGCTCTGAAATCTTGACCATAACACTCTTGACTTCTAAGTGGTGAAGCACTGTCGACGCCTTTGAATTTGTATTTGATGGAGACTAGCTCTTGACCACCGACCACCCTATCGCCTCTTTTTGGATCTCTCGTCTTCCACTGTCTTCTCATCATCGCCACCATGTTAGTGTTGGTTGCCACTCCCTGTTTAGTATGGTCGTTGTCTAGGTCATAGGTTGTAGTTTTAGGTCCTAGGACGTAGTCTTAGGTCGTGGTCCTGGCTTGCAGGTCGCGGTCTTAGAACTCAAAGTCGCCAGTAACCAAAACTAAAAAGTCAGCACTAAAAATAAAAGGTCAAAATCAAAATAGAAGGCCAACATTTAAGACTATTAAGTCGGCATGTCAAACCTTTAATATATGCATTTTTTGACTTCAACTTAGCATGTAGGGTTTTAACTTTTTAACATTATGGTTTTATCTTTTGAGTTGGAACCTTAACTTTTACCTGGGGGTCAAAATTTGAACTATCAACCGAAACTGCTTTCAAACAACACCTTTGACTAAGAGAGTTTTTTGCAAACCAGCATCAAAGTCAAAAAAGTTAAAAAAGTCAACTTCTAGTCAAACCTGTTTCTTTCATATGCCATAAGGGGGGTATATCTTTCTTTTTGCCATAATGTTCACATATGGAGTGAAATCGCACAAATTTGGACTTGTCGGAAAAGTAATTCAACAAACTTCGCAGTTGTGAAGGTTTGGACAGGTAATATCATCATTTTATCAGTTATTTTCTCAATCGAACATTAGATATTCTTAAAACTTCAATTAAACATAACTTTTGCAAAACATGTCCAATTTCGATGAATTTTTTTTTAAATTGCATAGAATCGTCTGAACATTCTATTTTTCCTATCTATTTGGCTATATCAGATCATCATTTGTAGGTTTTTATCTAATAATATCTTTGGTAGGTAACATTTCATCTGTGCAGCTTGTCCTAATCGCTTGTCATAGAATGGAGCAAACAAACTACTGACATATCTTCTGCAGGTTCGAGCAGTCAACGAATCCTATTTATCACTAAATTAGGCACACTTTTATTTTGGGCTTTAAAATAAACCTTTGTGTGTTTAGTTAGGCAAACATTTCATTTGGGCTTAAAAAGAACCATTGTTTGATCTTAGGAACATTTGGATTTGGACTTAAAAAGAACATTAGCACTTATTTGCCATGTTTGGTGCACTTGCACACTTTGTGTTACCCAAGGGTTAGAATCAAATTATCCTCTCCCCTTGCCTTCAAAAGGATCTTGGGTGTAAGAGAAACAATTCTATTCTCTTCTTTTTTAGGATGTGGGCCTGCCCTTGAGACACATCCGTACGGAGAACTCATTGGTGACCCCAAGTGGTACTTTCATCTAGTCCGCTATATGTAAATTAGGACAAGGCGAAAGCCAAGTCCAAATCAGTATGAGCGCTTACCATTCAGTGCTAGCTTGAAAGGAAGTAGTACCTTCGGGTATATGAAACTTCTAGTAGAGTTAGTTAAAACCTTAAGTGGTTTATCGGATGCTCACAAGGTGCCGATCCCTCGGATGTTCCCCCACTATGAACTATTGTTTTAGTAGCCCAAATACCTCTATTTGTTGGCACAAAAAGTGGGACCTTTGAAGCCACCCCTATTCATGTGGTTCAAAGAAGAGATAGCAGGGACAATCTTAAGGTTTGGTGGGGGGACGAGCCTTGGGAAACCTAGAACTTGGTATGCGTGAGAAGTGAGTGCCATGGAGGGGAGCCGGTGCTACCAAGATCCTAGAGCTATCCACTTTGAATAGGCATGACTAGGGGATCCAACAAATATTGTCCTTGCCTTCGCCTTAGGTTGTGCTTGTTTTCAAAAATTTTAAAAACACAAAAACATTGCATTGAAACAAACTTCCCATTGTGTGAATTGTTTGCTTTGTGTTTGTTTGCCAAGAGACATTTTCAAAACCTTAGAAAATCCAAAAAACTCCAACAAGCCTTAGAAAACCCAAAAAAATAAAAAACCTTAGAAAATCCAAAAAAATCCAAATACTTAGAAAATCCCAAAAATATTTTTAGACCTTGTCGCATCCATCCTTTCACCTCATTTATCCATTTGATCCATTCTCATCTTGATCTTAGAAAAAGATATTTTTATTTGTTTGACCCTCCATCCTTTAACCATTTCATTCCAAAACCATTTTCCACTTACGCCTATCCAAATTACCTATTAGCCATTCCACATTTTATCCCACTAATCCATCAACCTTGGACCAAACTTGTGTGCAAAATATTTAATCTTGATCTCATCCTATCCATCATCATCCATATTTTATTTGGAGGTCATTATTCTATCTTCAAGTAATATATTTTCCCATCCTTTTGCTTTAAGGTCATTAGTCTACCTTGAGTAGAAGGAATCATCCTTGAAACAAAACCTAAAAGATCTAGATTTAATCCAAGCTCACCTTTTTAGTCCTAAGTCATTTTCCAAAATTCAACACCATATCTTTAGCCAAACCCATCACAAATATCATCCTTTGGCCTTGAAATTTTCCATCCACTTCATTCCTAAACATCGTTCTCCTTTGGGTCCAACTAGTTACAAATTGATCTCTAAGGTCTTCTTCCCAAAACATCAAATCCATTTTCATCTCATAATCAAACTCACCCCAAAATCATTGCATGCCCTTGACAAGGTTAAAAGCTAAAAAACTTCAAGAAATGGGATCTTTCGATAGTGGAATGCCTCATATCAACCAAAACAATGTTGGAATCAAAATTGGAATGCCACCAACTAATGATAATAATGTTCCCTACGATAATTCATTTTAATCTCCACCATCACCCCACACAACACCTACACCCGATCAAGAAGTTGAGGATTTTTACAAGACACTGCGACTATGGATTTCTTGGATAGAGTTCTCAAGTTAGATCCCACTAGGTTTATGGATCACCTTATTCGACTTGGGGCCACTCCTCCAAATGCTAACGCTACTCCATCCATACCACAAATCACCCTCACTATTCCTAGTAACACCACAAATGCAAGTACTTCAATAAGCCCGCCATCCAATGATCCTAACTCCATTACCATCATATCACAACTGCTTTCTCAACAAAATCTAAACACTTCCAATGATGCAACCATTTCCATATCACAATAAAATTGAAATCCAAACTTGCAATGACAAAATTGCAACACAAATCAACAAAACCAGGATGCGCGATTACCACCATATCTTCAATGACTAGTTCAAAACAATTCCACACCACAACAATCTTTGACAATCGAAATGGTCCAAAAAATAGTAGAGATGGAAAAAGAACTGAAAAAGAAGCACTATTATCTTGAGGAAATATGTCCTTATCCTTTTGACAGGAGTCTATACATGCCATCTTTCCCTAAACACTTTGAAACGCCAAAATTTGACAAATATAAGGGAAAGGGAGACCCTCGGGATCACTTGCAGGAATTCTACTTTGCTTGCCTTGAAATTGCTCAAGAAGACACTTACTTAAAGAGACTTTTCCCTAAAAGCCTTAGTGGACAAGCCGCTGAATGGTTTACACATCTTCCCCCTAGCATCAAATCATTTGAAGAACTTGCAGACAAATTCATAACTCATTTCTCCTACAATTGTGAACATGAAATCTCTATGACGGATCTTTGTGACACTAAACAAAAGAATGGGGAACCATTTGAGACTTTTGTACAAAGTTGGAGAGCTTTGGCAAGCAAGCTACCATGGCAGATTCCTAAAAAGCAACTTGTGACCATGTTTGTCCCTAATTTGAAACGTGAATTAGCATTTCACTTGCAAGTAATTTGTGCTTCAACTTTTAAAGAAGTCGTTGAAAGGAGAATAACCATAAAAAGAGATCTTGTCACTAAAGGATCAATAAAATTGTATGACAACAACAAGAACAATCAAAACAACAACAACAATACCACACACAACAACAATAATGCTCAAACAAGTGACAAGCCGCGCTTTTGGAACAAAAATAAGAATTCCCTTAACGATGGAGTAACAGATACAAAAGCTGTCCAAAACATTCAAAATAATGCACCACCTACTACATGGAGCAACAATGTAAACATACCAAGAGGGCCACCTAGACTAAATGATAACCCTAGAAGGAGATTTACGCCTTTAGAAGAACCTATTGAAGATGTCTTGGATAGATGTGTGAAAGGGAACTTGATAAATCTTCCCCCTATTCGGCCATACGATGAGAATCAATTCAAACCTTCATGGTTTGATGAGAATGCATTCTGTAAGTACCATCATATTAAAGGACACATAACATCGAACTACATGAGATTAAAACATCGCATACATGATCTCATAGAATTAGGAAAAGTCACCCTCCAAGACTCTTCTAATCCATCCCCAAACGCAAACTTGGGAGCATACAAGGATCCCCTCCCTGATCATAACAAAGGCAAGCCCTCTTCATCATCCAACCAAACATATCATGTTGTCGTCCCTCCAAACTCTTTCAATTCTGTTGTGGGTCGGATAGAGAAATCTTGCAGCCATGTTAATACCATCACTATTCGAGTTAAAGCCTCGAATTGTGCTGTCACAACTCGACGTAGTCGTGTTACCATTTGTGGTGCCACTCCTACTAATCAACCATCCAAATCCAACCAACCTCCATCATCTGTACCCCCTAAACCACCCACACATAAATATAACCTCCTAGATCATCTAGGAAAGACACCTGCCCAAATATCCATTCTCGAGCTTCTCTGTACATCTCCGCTCCATAAAGAAATTCTTGATAAAGCCTTGATAGAGACGCAAGTCCCCACTGATCTAAATGTGGAACAATTCCAAGCTATGGTAGCCCATATCACTGCACCCCATTGCCTCACTTTCTCTGAAAAAGATCTTCCCACAGTTAATGTCTCCCATAACGAAGCACTTCACACCAAAGTTATAGTCCATAAACATATCATAAAAAGGGTTTTAATAGATGGTGGTTCTGGCCTAAATCTGTGCACTCTAAAGCTATTAAAACACTTGGGATATTTTAACATGGTCGTAGATGCTAGCGAATCCCTTACCATCAAAGGATATGATGACACAGAGAGATTGTCTAGAGGAACTATCAAGCTCCCTATTCAGGTAGGACAAAAGATTTTGGAAACAAAATGCCAGGTCCTTGACCTTGATCTTCCCTACAACATTCTTCTTGGTAGACCATGGATTCACGCCATGCAAGTCATCCCTTCCACCTTCCATCAATGCCTAAAGTTTCCACATAATGGTACAGAAGTTACAATCTACGCTGATCCTCATCCCTTTCAATACTGCAGCTTTTTGGAGGGACATGACCACACCTTCTGTCTGTATAATCATCCCATCATGACCCCTTCTAAACCTAAACAAAGTGGCATATCATTCTTTGCCTACATTGATCCTGCTGATTTTCCATCCACATCGCACTCATCTCCTTACCCCAAAATCAAGATCAAGGCAAGTGACAAGGGATGTGGTGAGTATGATTTACATGGTGCTTTCTTTTGTGTCGGCCACTTACCACCATCCCCCAAAACATATGGCACTGCTAGGGAGAATAAAGTTTCCACCATAGTAATCAAATGCAAACCGACACCTACTTTTGGAGTAGGATGACCTTGAAGACATTTCTTCATGGCTATACAAGGATGATGAAGACCAAGAAGTCCCAACTTTGCCAACAAAAAATTATGGTAAAGGACTCCAGATCATTAAGAATATGGGATACAAAGGACAAGGGGGCATAGGCTTGCATGAACAAGGGATCATGGAACCAATACAAGCAACAAGAAACCACTACTACCATGGGTTAGGGTATGGAAAACTAGAACCAAACCCTACAGAACGTGAGTGTACTTTTGCTGAGGATGCTGAGGCCTTCCCGATAATCAATGACATCAATGAAGAGTACCATCAAGACTCCTTTGCTGACCTTGCCAAGCTATTCGAATCATCCATTTGTACCATCTTCACATTATCCTCCATGCCATCTACCTCTGATGACCTATCTCTCATTAATCTTCAACTAATCGATTGGGACCAACTAGGACCACCAATCCTTGATGTTGTACAAAATGATGAGGCTCTAGCTGAATTCATGGGAGTGAGAAATCATTTCCCCTTGGGAGATCATAAAGCAGGATACATCATGGAGCTTAACACTTCTGCTTACTTCGGGGAGACCACCCAATCTCTTAGTCACAAAATGATGAAAATAAAAATAACATCCCCTGGCAAAAACCACTTTGTGGGTCTTTTGGATGATAAAAAAGTAAAAATAAAGGACGTATCCTCTAGTGAAAACCTCTCTGAGGTGCTAGAGGATGAGAGATTGGACCTCCTTGAAGTGCCTGAGTTTTATCAAGAAAGATCACCCATATTGGTGGAAGAGTCACGTGAAATGAATCTTGGAACAGAGGACGAACCTAAAATTACATACCGAGCTGAATCATTAACACCAACAAAACAAGAAGCCTTTCTAAATTTCTTCAAACAAAGAGGCATCAACTTTGTGTGGACCTACGCCGACATGCCTGGGCTAGATTCTGCCCTCATAGTTCACCACCTTGCAGTACATCCAGATGCAGAACCAGTAAGGTAGAAATTGAGAAAGATGAATCCCCAGGTAGCATTACTTGTTAAAGCAGAATTGAAGAAACTGTTAGATGTGGGGTTCATTCTCTTGATAGATTACCCTCAATGGGTGTCAAATCTGGTACCAGTTAAGAAAGTGACTGGGGGCATCCGTTACTGTACAAACTTTCGAGACCTCAACAAAGCTTCCCTAAGGATGATTTCCCTCTTCCTAATATTGACATCATTGTGGATCTTACTACTGGACATGAAATGCTATCACTCATGGACAGATTTTTTGGATATAACCAAATTAGAATAGAAGAGGAGGATTAGCATAAGACATCATTCATAGCACCGTGGGGAACCTATTGTTGGGTCATGATGCCATTTAGTTTAAAAAATGCAGGAGTGACATACCAAAGAGCCATGACCGTTATCTTCCATGACTTCTTTCACAAAATAATGGAAGACCATGTAGATGACCTATTGGGAAAATCAAAGACAAGAGACAAACGTTTAGATGTGCTAGCAAAGATCTTTGACCGACTGGAACAATACAATGTAAGACTGAACCCCAACAAGTGTGTCTTTGGTGTACCCTCTAAGAAACTCCTGGGATACATAGTGTCAAGGAGAGGAATAGAAGTAGATCCTAATAAAGTTAAAGCTATAATGCAAATGTATTCTCCTACTACACTTAAGTAGCTTAGAAATCTTCAAGGGAAGTTATAGTCTATCTGCCGATTCATAGCACAACTTGCCGATAAGTGTCAACCCTTTCAACAACTTCTCAAGAAAAATATAGCTTTTCAGTGGGATAACAACTATCAATTGGCTTTTGAACAATTGAATAAGTACCTCACCAACCCACCAGTCCTCATGCCATTGAGATCAGGAAAACCTCTTCTTTATATATCAGCAACAGAAACAACAGTTGGGGCTTTATTGGCACAACATGATGAACAAGGAAAGGAGATGGCTATTTATTATATCAGTCGCACATTGGTAGCTTTTGAGCTTAAATACACACCTATAAAGCGAGCATGTTTGGCAGTGGTCTTTACTTCTCAAAAGTTAAGACACTACATGCTTAACCACAAAACGAAGCTTATCACAAAAATAGATCCATTGAAATATCTGTTAAGTAAAGCAACTCTTACAGGAAGGAAAACAAAGTGGGTAATGATCTTAAGTGAGTTTGATATCGAGTATATGGAAAGAAAAGTCATCAAAGGATAGATTATTGCAAATCAGTTGACAGATGCTCCCATCCTAGCAGAGCATCCATTGTTATCTGAGTTTCCAGATGAGTCCATATTGACAGTTGCACCAGTAGAAAACACATGGAAAATGTACTTTGATGGGTCTTATACTCACTGCGGCTCGGGGGCGGGTCTTTTATTTGTAACCCCTTAAGGAGACACAATCCCCATGTCATACAAGATCACATTTCCATGTACTAATAACGTAGCTGAAAATGAGGCCCTCATCACAGGACTTCGCATGGCAATCAAATGGAAAATTGAGAAGCTGATAGTATATGGTGATTCCCAATTGGTCATCCGGTAAGTGAATAATGAGTATAAAACAAAAGATGACAAGCTCCTAGCTTACAAGAGGATGGTAGATGACTTCAAGGCTTATTTTCACGACATCCAATTTGAACATGTTCCAAGGCTCAACAATAAAGCAGCTGATGCAATGGCCACCATAGGGTCATTAGTTGACATGAAAAAAGATAGCAAGAACTGTGAATTCCTGATAGAAGAACTTCCTTACCTGCTTATGATGTTCCACAATTTGAGCTTGTATGCGACATCGTTGGTCCTTTATCCCCATGGTATCAACAAACCTACATGTACCTTCACGACAACATCCTTCCACCTAACCTGACATCCGCACAACGAAAAACCTTCATCCACTAAGCATCCCATTACACCATTATCGGTGACACCTTATATCGAAGGGGTTTCGATGGTACTCTTTTGAGATGTCTTGATTTTAGAGAGGCCGAGGTTGCCTTGCAAGAAGTACACGAGGGTATCTGTGGGGCGCATTCTAGTGGACCAACCTTAGCCAAAATGATTCTTCGCACAGGATATTATTGGTTGACTATGGAAAAAGATGCACATGAATTTGTAAAGAAATGCCTACCTTGTCAGTAGCATGGAGATCTTATACACGCGCCATCACAAGAATTGCAACCGATTACAACTCCATGGCCTTTTTCATAATGGGGGCTCGACCTTGTCGGTAAGATTCACCCACCATCTTCTAACGTCCATAAATTCATCATCACTACCACATAATACTTCACTAAGTGGGTAGCTTCTCTTCCAATTACCTTCACCACTGGTATCCAAATTTCCAAATTCATCCTACACTATATAATCTATCGATACAACATCCCTCATTCCATCATTATGGATAATGGAAAGCCTTTTAAAAACTAAGAAGTTCACACTCTATGCGATAAATTCCATATCCAGCATCGCTTCTCCATGCCAAATTACCCACAAGGTAATGGTCAGGCTGAACCTTCAAACAAAACTATTTTGTGCATCTTGAAGAAAACAATCAATGAAGCTGGCCGCAACTGGCATTTGTAGCTCAATCCCACCCTATGGGCCTATGGCACTAGCATTCGTACCCCAACAGGATCCACACCTTATTCATTAATGTTTGGTTCTAAAGCCATATTACCTATCGAGGTCGAGCTCCCTTCTCTTCGCATCTCATTGAAGAATATCATCACTGAGGAGGAATATTGGGTTGCATGTTGAATTAACTAGAGTTGCTAGATGAAAAGTGCCTATATTCTCTAAATCATCTTCAGGCTTATCAAAATCGCCTACGGAGATGTTATAATAAGAAGATCAAGAGCCAGAGATTTGAGGTAGGTGACCTTGTCCTTTTGGAGAATTAGACAAACATGCAAGACTATCCTAAGAAGGGAAAATTTGAGCCTAATTGGTTAGGCCCCTTTATCATCATAGCTAGCTACGGATCATGAGCTTATCAGCTTTCAACGATAGAGGTGCAGCGTCTAGAAGAACCAACAAACATCATGCACTTGAAGAAATTTTATGCATGACCCATCAAATATCCCAAGTCAAAAAATTAAAAAAAAAGAAAAAAAATTGAGTGCAATAAAGCCTTCCAATGGTGAAAATCACTTTGGTGACACCTTAGATACATACCATGGTGAAAACCTATTTCAGGCGCCATGTGTAGCAGCTGGTTCTACCATCTAATAAATCCCTGCATCCATTCACAATCATTTGCATTATTCACATTTCATAGCTTGGAGTTTTCCGCATTTAGCCTTGTCATTCGCATTTATCCTTGTTATCCCACCCTTCCTAACATCACCCAAAAATAAAATCCCAGAGATAGGATCCTTGTATGCTCTTTTGTATAGCGAATCTTGAAAAAATCCAAAAACATCATAAAACGTCCTGAAAAAATTCAAAAACATCATAAAACGTCCTGAAAAAATCTAAAAACATCATAAACTGTCTTGAAAAAATCCAAAAACATCATAAAATGTCCTGAAAAAAATCCAAAAACATCATAAAATGTCCTAAAAAAATCTAAAATATCCATAAAAAATCCATTACCTCACTCAATCAATTCCAATCAAACTTATCAAATCAAAGCAAATCAATCTCAATTAATGCATAACTCGATCAGTCTATCCACCTTCATCATCACTATCAATCAAACAAAATCAGAACTACATCCCATCTATATTGTTACGTGCCTTGATCCCATGGACACGAGTATATAGGCAGTCTGGAGTATGAAGAAGGTACGCAAATTCAGGCACAAGACGATACTCCTCATCATTCATCTTATCCTTATTCTCATCATCCATCTCACCTTCTTCTATTCATCCATCTCCCACATCATCAATAAACACCCAGAACTACATATTCATCATGTCTCATCATCATCGTGTGGTTCTCTGATCCCGTGGATACGGGTATGTAGGCAATCTGGAATACGAAGGAAGTATCCAATACGCAAGTACCAATGATTCATTCTTCCATCCCCCTACCATCTTCTCTTTCTTCCAGATTCATTTATCCTCATCAATCCATCACTTCTTCCAATCAATCTGAATCCAAAGCAATAGATCCAAATGCAAGTCATCATTTATCCATACCAATCAAGTCATCAATCTTGCCAACTTATCCAATCGCAATCAATGGCCTTGATCCTAATCTTGTCGTAAACCAAATCAATCAATCAATCATCATCATCAATGGGATATATCATTCCCGCATCCTTGTGTTGATCTAGGGATATATCGTTCCCCACAATAACAACACTATCTATCTATCATCATCACTCATCTATCATCATCAATCATCTATCATCATCAATCAATCACCCAATCATTAGTTTACAGCTCGACAGGGGCAATACCTTGTTTGTTTTTGTATCATTTGTGCATGCTTGCTTACTTGTGTGTGTTATCTTTTTATCTTGCATTTGTATCACATCTGTATCATTCCAGCTAATATTCATATCTTGTGTATGTTGGAATAGCTTCTTGCACTATCCATTGCATCTAAGGTCACCTCATACCTTTTATGCATTAGGACTTTAATGCTCTAAGTTTTCTTCCTCATATGTCTAGACAAGGTTGTATTACGCTGGGGCACGAGACACATCATCACCTTGGTCCTCATACCCTAGTGCATAACGTATGGTGCTATATCAAACATCATGATTGCTCACTTTCATTGCAGCATAACCCATCATTCATTTCTTCTATTCATTTCTCCCTTGACCAACCACTTTCATGTCGAGAGCCTACCCGTGTTTGTCCAACCTGCCTATCCTCTCGAAGGGGCATCCTCATCCTATCTTTCCATTACCATATTTTTCTTCTATCCATACCTAAGCTTCTTTGAAATGATGTTACTCGACACAAATTTCATCATCTCGAACATCATCTCAAAGAGGGGCAAAATGTAGAGACCTAAAAATTTCCAACACCTTGTCACTAGCACGTTTTGCCCTAGGTACTTGTATCATTCACCTAATTAGTTAAATAAATCTTATATATTTAACTAATTTTCTTTTTTCCCCCTTTTTATCCATTCATCCTATCTTCTATAATTAAATAAATTTTAATTATTTATTTAATTATTCATGACCATTAATCCTCTCTAGTTAAATAATGATTTTTAATTATTTAATTAGTCATTTATCCTTTTCCTATAATTAAATATTTATTTAATTATCTTTCCACAATCCAAAATTAATTAAAGAAATTAAATATTTATTTGATTAATAAAATCCTAAAAAGACTCTGCTTTCTTTTATCCCATTATTTTCGAAGATTTATGAGGATTTAAAATAGAAAAAAACAAATCTTTTTATCTTTTTCCCTACCTTATCTAAAAAATCAAATCCTACCTTATCTTATCAAATCTTCTTCCCTTCATCCTCAAAAAGTCTATAAATATGGCCTCTCACAAGCCATTTGAGATATCATTTTTTTGAGCTTTGAGCATCCTTACTCTGTCGAATCATTTTCATAATAGCTTTCTATCATCTCTCATCTGAGTTATGCTGTGATTGTGTGCAATCAACATCTGAGCATCTACATCGAATCAATCCTACATGAATCATTTGAGGTATTTGGAAAGTTGGGCATAAAGGTAAATTTGCATTTAATGTGTTTATCTTCCTTTGTTCAAATTTCTTGAATACACCAGTCAAAGAATTTTTGAATCAAGGAATCAGAGAAACAGACCTGGAAGAACTCCGGTCAGACAGCCTAATGCTCAAAGGTATCCATCCTTCAATGGAAATTGTTTCAATTGCAATAAATTTGGTCATAGAGCTACTCAGTGCAGAAGTAGAGTGAATCAAAGTGGTCCATCCTTCTATGGTCAATGCTTTAATTGTAAAAGGTATGGTCATAGATCCAATGAATGCAAAAGTATGACGATGAATAACTCTAACAACAGAGGAAATGTCAATTCTTTCAATGACAAATGTTTTGCATGCAATAGATTTGGACACATGCCTAATCAGTGTAGATCAAGAGGAAATCAAGTAAATGAGCAAATAAATGTTGCGTGCTTTAATTGCAACAGATCTGGTCATATTGCAAGATTCTGCAGAAGAAGGAATGATGATAGAAAAGGTCCAGTAAACAGAAACCAGAATGTATAGAGACAAGACAAAGGCAAGGGTAAAGTAGATGTGAATGAGATCCAGAATAAAATGAACAAAACATGGGTGAAGAAAGGTATAATGAATGATGGTGATGGGTCTGCATTGGAATCTGATGCTGGTAATTCCTCTGGGAATTGAATCAGGAGCTCTGGCTCAGGGGGAGTTGCATTGAAAATCTAATTCCTCCTGCCAATAAGTGGGTACCTGAATCTGGCATGATAAGTGAAGATGAAAACATTACTTCCTACATGCAGAAGGTGAATGAACTTGTGTGTAGTATCAGATGTGCTAGTAGAAAACTGGAAGAATCAGAGATTGTTGCCAAGGTGCTCAGATCCTTACCTACTTCATACAAGCATAGAGTTGTTGTTATTGAGGAGATCAGGACTGTGATAGATGTTACAAGGGATCAGTTGGTTGGCAAGCTTTCAACATTTGAAATGAGTGAGTTTGGTGATTCTCTTCCTAAATAAGAATCTGCATTTAAGGCCAGCATTTTTGGAAAGCAAAGATTTGATCCAGGTGAAAGTTCTTCAAGAAGACTAACCAGATATGAGAAGGCAAGGAAGGAACTTGAAGAAGATGAATCTGAGCTTGAAGAACTTGAAGCCCTTATTGCCAAAAGATTACCAAGAGGATCCGGTAAGTATGAAGGAAAGTTGCCTTTCAAATGTTTTTCTTACAATAAGATTGGTCATTTTGCTTCAAGATGTCTGGAGAGGGTTTCAAAGCCAAACCCTAACAAACCTAGGGTTTAGAAGAAATGCTACTATGTCCAAGAAGCTATTGATGAAGGAGTCATAGATGATGAATCTGATATGGGAAGTACCTATGGAAATGAATGGGTGTTCATTGCTACCAAAGAAGAAGATCCGGTGCCTACTGAATCTGCTAGCTGTGTGATTGTGGAAAGTGCCTTGGCTACTTAGGTTGAAGAAAGGATGAATGGGTGATTACAGTGGATGTTCTCATCATATGAATGGTGATAAAAGTAAGTTTGTAAGTTTGGAAAGATATGAAGGTGGAATTGTGAAGTTCGGAGATAATTTAGATGGTAGAATCTGTGGTAGAGGATCCATCTCTCTTGATGGTAAGAATAACACTAATGATGTTTTGTATGTGGAAGGGTTGAAGCATAATCTTCTCAGTGTTGGACAGTTGGTTGACAAAGGGTATGATATCTGATTCAAGGATGGGAAATGCAAAATTTTGGGAAGCTCCAGAACTGAGATTGCATTTGGTACATCGACTAGAGGTAATATCTTTCATTTAGGCGGTACTGGTAAAAGTTGTTTGATTGCTCAGATTGATTAGAGTTGGTTATGGCATAGGAGAATGTGTCATGTAAAATTTGATAACATTGTCAAGATAAGTACTACTCAGGCTGTGATAGATCTTCCAAAGCTTGTGAAACCTGCTAATAACATGTGTAAGGAATGTTAGTTGGGCAAACAGAATAGAGCCACATTCAAAAGTAAAGAACAATTTTCAAGTGGATTGTTGGAACTTGTGCACACTGATTTGTGTGGTCCTACCAGAGTTAGTAGTTTTTAAGGAGACAAATACTTTATGTTGCTGATTGGTGATTACTCCTGGATGATGTGGGTCACTTTTCTTGAGAAAGAAATTAGAGGCTCTTGACAGATTCAAGGTGTTCAAGGCTATGGTGGAGAATGAGATTTGTGTGAAGATAAAGTGTCTGAGATCTGACAGAGGTGGAGAGTTTACCTCTGGTGAGTTTAATGCATTTTGTGAAAAGCATGGAATAAGAAGACAGTTATCTGCTCCTAGGACTCAGTAGAATGGAGTTGTGGAAAGGAAGAACTGAACTATTCAAGAGGCTGCTAGAACCATGATGATGGAGGCAAATGTTCCACATGTCTATTGGAAAGAGGCTATGGGTACTGTTGTCTACACTCTTAACTAGGTGTAGATCAAAGGTAATACTGGTAAAACACCTTATGAACTGTGGTTTGGTGATGCTCCTACTGTGAAATACTTCAAAGTTTTCAGTAGTAAATGCTATATCAAGAGAGATGAAGATCTAGGCAAGTTTGATGCAAGATGTGATGAAGGAATATTTCTGGGTTATTCTAACCAAAGCAAGGCATACTGGTGCTGTAATAAGAGATTGACAAGCTGATCCTAGAGAATCTCATGTTATAGCAGTCAAAATTTTTTTCAAATATCTGAAGGGGACATCTGATTATGGCTTATGGTATCCTAAGGATGATGATTTCACTCTTCATGCATATACATATGTTGATTGGGCAGGAGATGTGGATGACAGGAAGAGTACTAGTGGTGGTGCATTTTTCTTGGGAAAGAGATTAGTTTCTTGGTTGAGCAAAAAGCAGGAGGCAATATCTCTGTCTACTGCAGAGGCAGAGTATATAGTAGTAGCAAGTAATTGTACTCAAGTTTTGTGGATGAAGCAAATGTTGAAGGATATCAGAATTGTGTTTGAAGAGCCTGTTACAATCTTCTGTGATAATTCAAGTGCAATAAACATCTCAAAGAATCCAGTGTTGCATTCAAAGACAAAACACATATCCATCAAGTTTCACTTTTTGAGAGAGAAGGTAAATGAGAATGAAGTTAGATTGGAGTTTGCTTCTTCAAAGGATCAGATTGTGGATATCTTCACTAAGACTCTACCTAAGGACACTTTTGAGTATCTCAGAGTGAAGTTAGGGGTTATTACCCCTCTTGTTCAAAACTAAGGTGCACTAGTGTGCATAAGTCTAGTGGAACTCACAGTCATATCTTGTGATCCAGATTGGTGTTAAGGGGATGCTACTCAGAGGGAGTAATCAGTATGTTAATTCTGAAGTTTAGTCTGGTTTTATCTAAGAAACAAAAAAGGGGAGAGTTGATTGCAAATATGTTCCCTTTGCCATTGATGTCAAAGGGGGAGAGAAGTCATGTGAAAAACTCAGAAGTAATTATTGGTGAAAGGGGGAGCAGTGAAGAAAGTGGTTACAGGTGTGATAAGAGGAAGGGGAAGAAGT
Source organism: Cunninghamia lanceolata (assembly GCA_027924645.1). Taxonomy (NCBI): domain Eukaryota; kingdom Viridiplantae; phylum Streptophyta; class Pinopsida; order Cupressales; family Cupressaceae; genus Cunninghamia; species Cunninghamia lanceolata. The sequence goes on from BSBN01000249.1 coordinate 5,715,904, forward strand.
CCTTGTCTTGATGGTTGAATTAGTTTTTCACATCATATGTTGCCATCAATGACAAAGGGGGAGATTTTTGCAAATATGTGCCTATGATGTGTTGTCATTGATGTCAACATATCTCTTTGTCAGAGACAGTGAAGACAATGCAGTTTAGTAAAGTAGATTGTTCTGCATTCCCAGTGAGATGAAGATCAGAGTCTGTGGATTTAAGGGTTTTGTAGAGGACTGTCTGAAGTTGCTCTAGTCAAGATTTGAGAGGTCCACATGTAGGATTGGTGAACTTATGGCCATTTGAGTAGAACCAGGTTTTGTAGTTGTTCAGAGGAAACAGAGTGACATGAATTTGGCCCAGATTGCTCCACATTGGAATATTATGGTTTACAGTTCTAGAGGTATGTTTGAGATGTTGGTGTGTATCCTCAAATTAAGTGGTTCATGGTTTGGAGGTCCGCAAGAAATCTTTCTAGTGTGATAGTCATGACAGTTAGTGTTCTTAAGTTCCCATATGAAGATGCAAGTGATTCTGGTGATTTAAGGTGGTGCGGTTGTTCTTGTTGATTTTATTGTGCTTGTGGAGGTCTCTGGACCGTGTGCCTATTGTGTTGGTGGTCCGCATTGAGGATTGAGCTCATAGTTGAAGATTTCTCCTTGGGTGTTGCTATTCTTTCCAGTCTTGGCCAGTCGGATGCTTAGTGCATGTTGCGGATGATCTAAGAGAAGTTCTATGGAGAGTGTCATGTTGTTCGAGGAAGATTTGAGTCCCAACTATGTTTGACCAACAGTGTAGTGGTCCGCATGTAGCATTTTGTATTAAGTCAAGTCTTGTGATTGCAATTGCTTGTAATGCCTATCTTGGAGAATGTTCCAGATAAATGATTGTAAGGCCAACTTTGATGTTCATTCCAAAGTCAATGTCATGTATAAATAAGTGTAATGAAGTCGCGTAAATGTACCCATGGATGTGAAGATGCAGAGGTAGCAAAGAAGTGTTTAGGGGTAGAGTAGAGGTGTTGTGAGCTTCAATGGAACTGAACCTGGGCATGGAGAAGATGCTGTTTCTTAGTTCAACCTTTTAGTGTTAACCATGTAAATATTTTTGTAGACATTGAGTCTCTTGGAGTAGTGAGCTCTGGGCTATGAGCCTGAAGGCAAGTGCCTTCCCATTTTTCTATTCTTTTAACATAGAATAAATCTTGTGGGTTAACCCCTACCATGGTTTTTCCCTTAACCGAGTTTCCACGTTAAAATCCTAGTGTTATGTGTGTTGATTGTGTTTCTGCTCATGTGTTTTGATTCATGCTTTCATGGTTATATCATTAATCTATTAATAAGTGGTAAAGAAGATTAAATATAGCAAAAGATAAAGTTTTGTGACAACTGATTCACCCCCACTCTCAGTTCTTTGCCCTAATTTCAACATTATCATGGTTACTCTACTGGATCTCAGAGTTCAGTTAGCATTCGTGGATATGTAGATTCTGATTGGGTAGGGGACATTGACAGTAGAAGATCCACTAGTGGATATGTATTCACTTTGTTTGGTGGTGGAGTTAGCTAGATGAGCAAGCGGTAGGCTATAGGCGCTTTATCTACTACTTAGGTGGAGTACGTGGTAGAAAATCATGCCTGTAAGGAAGCCATTTGGCTTAGAAGACTGTGTTCTGATATTGGTTTTGATGTAGGGGAGATTGTTATTTGCTGTGACAGTTAGAGTGCTATTTGTTTGTCAAAAAATCCAACTTTCCATGCCAGGATGAAACATATTGACATGCAGTACAATTTTGTTCATGATATGGTGGAGGATGGAAAGGTTATTCTGGAAAAAGTGGATACTCTGGTAAATGTTGCTGATGCATTGACCAAGCCTGTGAGCATAGATAAGTTCAAGTGGTGTACTAGTTCGATGGGGCTTGAGGCCTAGAATGTTCATTGACTTCAAGCGTTGGAAGGTGTTTAGTGAGTTCTTCGTCAAATCAGAGAATGTTGAGAATGCATGTCTCAAACTCACTAATAAAACCCTAGCTTAGTTGTACTTAGTCTCAAACTTTCATGGTTGCATTTGGAGCATCTACCGCTGTACCGCAGAGGTTAGTAAAGTGACTTGCGGTAGTACGATGTTACCGTAGTCCCACGGTGGTCTTCATCTATCTATGCAGTAGTGCGGGGAGAGTCCTATACTACCACCCCGCAATAGTGGTTGACTTTGGCCTGTGGTAGTGTGGGACTTACCGCTACTCCGCAACTATTTAGAAAAAGGCTTGCGGCAGTGCATGACTTACAGCTACCCCACAGTTGTTTGGAAAATAACCAGTGGTAGAGTGGGAGTTACCCCGCCATCTCGCGATGGTGACTAAAGAGGTTTGCGGGTGTGCGGGTCTTACCATAGCCCCATTATAGCTCGTGAAATGGCTTGTGGTGGTGCGGTATAGATCCTGCCACCATGTGAAGGCTAGTAATGATTGCCTATGGCAATGTAGTATACCCCACAACCCCGCGATGGTTAGTAAACAAGCCTACAGTGTTGCGATGTGTCCCGCCATCCCGCGGAGGTTAGTCTAAGGTGACTACAGTGGAGCGGTATAATTGGAAGTGAACCGCAGTCCCACGGCTAGTCAGAAAGGGTCCTGTGGTATGGCGGTGGTGTGTTGATCTGAGTGAATGTATCAAATAGCTACTGGGAATTGACACCTGAAAGAGCATAGCTCTATGACTTGTATGTAATTTACATTTTACTGTAATACAAGTGATCTTTCTTTGGTGTGTGGGTTTTTCTCCCGTAAGGGTTTTCCCACATAAAGTCTAGTGTTCAATCTTTGTTGTTTATTTTGTTGTTCCTGTTTGTGCATCTTAAATGCATTGTAAATGCAAAGTTTTGTAAATTTATGTATCTCTCTCCTAAAGATTAGCATTAGGAAGGTGTATTCCGCACTCTACTTTCCTTTCAGCAAGATATCATACCTCCTACAACTACAATGAAAGAACAAACATTTCATGATTTTGAAGATCCTATTGATGTGATAACACATGTACTTGATGATCAAATAAACAAACTTGGTAAAGAAATAGTTGATTTTCAAGCAATTGTGGAAAAAGAAAGGATAGCTGAAGAGGTTGTACATGTTATTCATAATCTAAGAGAGTTGTTAAAAGAAGGACAAGATGGTGTTAATACACTACATGGACTAGCCCATATAGTGCATAACAACATTATGATGGTGACTGAATGTGCAAATACTATTAATATGTCATCACTAATTCATACACAAGTATCCGCACCTATACCAATTATTGGAATGTCTACTTTTACATCATTAATTCTCACTACTAATGCACATGCTTGTAGTAATACTACCACTAGTAGTGGAGTATCTAATGACATTAATTCACAAAATTACAAGGTAGTGGGATTCAATTATCAAAACCTAGCACCTAGGTTGACTTCTTATATGAATAATCACTCTCAACCACCTCTCTATTCCACCTATTCTCAACCACATTTCACTTACAATTATTCTCAACCACCTTTCGTTACCACTCACAATCAATCACCTCAAAATTTCATGACCACAACTTCTAATTCTCAAACTACATCTTCTAATGATGCCCTCTTAAATCAACTCTTGCAAAGCATTAATTCCTTATAACAAAAGGTGACAATCTTGACAAATTCTTCTCAACCTAGTTTACCAACATATCATGCTCATAGTCCTTTATATTTTGCAATCCTAAGAACTCCTATGCCTGGCAAGTTTGAGATTCCTTGCTTTGAAAAATATAGTGGTAAAGGTGATCCTAATACTCATGTGGCAGCATTCATAGATATGTGTAGTGATTTCTTCTTTGAAGAGGGCTTGTTACCAAAACTCTTCCCATGATCTCTCAAAGATACTGCTTTGGAATGGTTTTGTTCTTTACCTCTGAATTCAATACATTCTTTCTCACAACTCGTTGATCAATTCTTACAACATTTTCAAGCAAATATTGGACTTCAAGTCTCATTGATTGATTTAGTTCATTACAAGCAAGGTCCAAAAGAGAAGCTAAATGAGTTTATCAGTCAATATTAATCTCTATATGCATAGATTCAATACCAGATGAATGATGAGGATGTTCAGAAGGTGTTTATTACAAATCTACAACCTAACATCTATGATAAGATCCTCTTGATAAAGTATATTTCTTTTCAACATTTATGCACAGCCCTTCGTGATTACCAACTTTCATCTAGTCAATATGAAAATCAAAACTCATCGGCTCAAGTTAGTCAATCCATGGATGGACCTTCACAGAACAATTTTAAGAGGAATAACAAGAATTTTATTAAAGTAAATGGGAAAAATTTAAACAATTTTCAATTGCAAGTGTTTTCTATTAATAATCCAAAGAGGGCACCATTTCAATTTCGACAACAACAAAGACAGTTTACTCCAATATCTGATTCACTACATTCTATTATGAATCAAGGATGAGCAATAATCTCTTGAAGCCTCCTCCAATCAAACCATTAGATAGTAATAGAATTCAAGGACCTCACTTTGATGCTAATGCTTTCTGTCATTATCATCGACAATGACACTGAACGATGTATGCGTCTTAAACATGAAATTCAAGACCTCATCGACTCAAATGTAATACAGGTAATTGGTGTGAATGACAATGGAAATAAGTCGGTTGCCCCTTCAAATTAGAATTTATAGATCTTCACTAATCCATTTCCTAAGCATAGTGACAAAAATATGGTAGAGCAAAATACAATAGAGCAAGAAGATGACTATCTTGACTATGATGAAATAGTTGGTATTATAGAAGTGGATAAGGAGAAAATTGAAGATTCACCTCGTCCATGAGGAAAAGGTATATATGCTGAGGTTCCTCCGCTGTTATGCCTTCAAGGATTAGGAGTTTATCAAAATACACTAGATATGCAAATTGAACAACTGCGACAAGATATTATGATACAAGAAAAGGTTGCCACACGGTGGAAAGTGTTCCATTCCACCACGAAAGTTTTATTCATCGAAATAAGAAAGCAAAAGATTAGAAAAGAACAAGGTAGTTATCATCAATGGGAAATAGCACTGATACCCCTCCTCACAAGAAACATAAGATTTCAAATAAATATGGATTTGAGAAACAAGCATCGCAGGGCCATACTGGAAATGTGAATCAATCAGGTATGAGTCGCTCAAACTTTGTACAAAACTTGATGGAGCACCTTTACAAGATGCTCACAAGTTTGAACTCCTCTTAGATAAAATGCAAAAATATATATCTATATATATGTGTTGTGTTGTTTAGGCCTCCTTGGATGACCCTTGATACTCTTGTAAGGTCAAGGATACCAGGAGACTGCCTCTGTTGTGACCATTCTTCTATTTGTATCATCATTCTTCTATTGTCCCTCTCCTCTATTTTATTGTTGTGTGTCATGCCTTAGGGGCATAGCATTGCAGTTGATGACCTGGGGGGTATCCTCCTACATGGTGTTCCTAAGGCACTTATTCCCCTCTCATTTTATTGTTTACCTTCTTCTAGTGATTATACCTAGTCGGTGAATGACAAAAACAAATAAATACTGACACAGACCATGCATCCCTTTAGCAAGCAAATAAAAAATGGACATAGTCTATACATGATGATGGGGTTGATACATATATATATATATCTGACGCTTGACTAATAGAATCACTCCGTGTGATGTATCATCTTATGGCATTTTTTGTAACTGACATTTTACAATTCACTCAATCTGCTCTTGTATACTTTGATTGGTATCTCACCTTATTGCTACACTCAGTTCTGAGGTACCTGCAGTATAGCCCAACTGTTATACTTAGTTTTGAACTTGTAGTATAGCGTTGGTCCTTGATGTGACTGTCTTCATGCATAGATTTAATGAATTGCTTTGGTTATTATCTTAGAGTAAGATTTCTAACCTCTCTTATTATCTTATCTTAAGCAAATCATATCAATGTGTTTGTGGGAACATTCGGCAATCATGAGCACATGTCACCTTGGGGGCATGGGCTTTGTGAAAGCTCTTGTTCCCTTGCGTGTCTTCTCTCTACGTTAACATGCTTGATATCGGTACACGAGATCAACCACCTTAAGGTGGGGGCATATATAATGATATCTGTCTAGTGATTTTGGTACTAATGAAGCATGTTTGTAAGCCCTCTCCGTGAGGCGGGATGTTGTATCTCCGGTGTGAGTACACATCTTTATTTATATTGCAATAAAAAATCCCTCTTTGTGAGGTAGGATAGCATATACTTTTATCAAAGAAGCCCTCTGTGCAAGGTGAGATAACATATCTCTTGAGCTAGTGCGTATCCTTTTATTCAAAAGCCCTTCTGTGGAAGGCAGGATGGTGTATCTCTTGAGCTAGTGCACATCCTTTTATTACAAAAGTCCTCCATGGAGATGGGGTTGGATCTTGAGACTATCCTCCCTTAAGTGTGTCTTTGGTGGTTGTTGTGGCATAAGCCCAACTGTCAGGTGTGTCTACAGCATGTTTGAGATGGTGGCACTTAGCAATAGCTCCTTCCATCACCCTTGTTTCCCTTGTTTAAGATGTATAGTATGTCTATGGCATGCTATATGACACTTGTGTATTCTGTGTGTCTTCTATGTGTTTTCCCCCGTGTGTGGTTTCAAGGGTGTAGTGATGAGCTCCTCCCACACTTGGGCTTTGTTTGGCGTGTTTTCCCCTGTGTGTGGTTTCAAGGGTGTAGCAATGAGCTCCTCCCACACTCAGGTTTTTTATGGCGTGTTTTCCCCTGTGTGTGGTTTCAAGGGTGTAGTGATGAGCTCCTCCCACATTCAGGTTTTGTATGGTGTGTTTTCCCCCTGGTGTAGTTTCAAGGGTGTAGCGATGAGCTCCTCCTACATTTTGGGGTTTTGTGTTGCAATTTTTATTTCCATGCATACATATATTATGAAAATGAAAATGTTATATCAATGTATTCATCATGTTTTGTGTGACTGCTCTCATGTCTTCATCATGTTTTGCGTGTCTTCAATACTATCTTCATCGTGTCTTACGTGCTTCCTACCGTCTTCATTGTGTTTTGCGTGTCTGTAATGTGTCTTCTAGTGCTTACCTGAGATTGGGGGCTAGAAATAGTTCCTCAATCTTTGTGTATGCCTTAGCTTTAAGTGCCTGGAGTGTTTGATGTGTTTTTGACCGTACTTTAATGCATGTATGGGTCATTAGATCATACATACATTAAAGTGGGGGCTAAATGTTATGTCATAAAATGTCCCCCTAGGACTTTTACCTCCTAAGTTTTGCTCCCGGGTCCCATGGATATTTAATCATGCATGTTTAAAATGAACCCCGAAGCAAAATCCCCAAAAACCCATGTCAAATGGGACCTAGGGGTGAACCTTAAGCTTAATCTAGACTGAAAATAGGCCCCTAGACTTGGGCACCCACGCCCTTGTCCTGCCCTATTTTTTCGGGGTCCTAAATTTGAATGTCAGTTTGTGACTGTTAAAAAGGTTTTCCTTGTCGGCATCTTAAGTTTGAATTACAAAAGTTTAGCGGGAATGCATATATAATCATGTTTAGGACTTCACTTTACAACTAGATGGATAATGAGAACTTGTGATCTTGTGCTAAGGATACTCAAGGATTTTATTGTGTTGTAGAGTAGTATTATGTTGTGTTTGTACTTGTTTGTTGCAGATTTGTCTTCATCAATCCATCTCCTCATGGTGTGAAAGATCTTCATCTCCTCGTTAGAGCTTCACCTCCGAGGTGACATCTACTTTGTGTTTTAATCATTTATCATATCATATACTTTTTCCTCTGTCCATCAAGGACATGTACTCTTTATCTAACAATGGTGTTGGAAGGCTTGAATTCCATTCCGGGGCTTGATCGAGGCAAGCTCCTAAACACCACAACCCCAACCCCTCTCTTATGATTGTAGGTGATAGGTGTTAGATCTTGTGGAGAGGAGTTGAAGGAGATCAATGTAGAGAATAAGGATTCTAGATCTAAAGAAAGTAGCAGAAAATATCCCTAATTGGACAAGGGTGATCCCTCTTTTGTCCTCCAGTTTGTCACTGTCAGAAATCTCTGAGCAGGGTACAATCTACAACATATTTGGTTCTCGACCTCCAGAAAAAGTGCTACCTTGGACAAGGGCAATCCCTCTTTCATCCCTAAAGTTTCTGCTTCCCAAAATTAAAATCCTGATATGTTTCTAATATGTATTTAGTGCCTTCATGTGCGAGCATTTGTTGGGTTTCTTCCATTTGTTTACGATTTTTCATAATTAGGGTTTTAGGCCTAATTGGATTAGGGTTTTAACAAAATATCAATCTATTCTATCTTTCCAAGCATCTCATAGTGACATCAGACCTTTAGCTGAGTCCTCTATCACACTTGTGACTTAGCTCGATCTATGTCCTTGAATGTATGTGTGAAAGAAGGGTTTGATTGAATCTAATCAACACACAATTTGCTCATACCCATTTTAATACATAACAAGGCTATTTTTTGCTCTAAACAAAATGGGGGTCTTGGGTTGCGTCTGTCGAGTCAGAACTATCTGGCCCTTGCTACCAACCTTTACTAGAGATGGTATACCAATTCCGAGCAAGCTTGGGTGAACATCCTTACTTTTAAATACTTGGGGGATATATCTAGGGAGGATATCCCAAGGGTTGCTCTCTCAGGGAAAGGTTCCATGATTTGGGGTACCCTGAAGAAGGGGGCCAACTTAATTAGTCAGGGTTTATTTTGGATATGTAACAAAGGCACTGAGACTTGTTTTTGGCATGACTCCTAGGATGGACACCCTCCTATTTTTTCTTCTCATCTGTAGTTGCAGGATCTATGTGATAGGTTTGTTGTAGCCGGATGGGTGCATGTGGCTGATTTTAAGTCTTCTCAATCCTTGGGGCAGGTGGGGGTTGCTCATTAGCGGGATCCCTAGGATTGGCCTAGAGGTGGTTCGATAGAAGACCACAAATTTTTAAGGTTAATTCTGTCTAAGCGGAGATGAAACTCCTTGTGTGGCAGGGACACTTTAGCTTGGGGGCCGGACCCAAAGGGGTCTTTTTTAGTGGCCATAGGATATCAGGTTTTGAACCAATAGGAAGGGAATGTTGGGGAATTTCCTTGGTGGAAGAAAATTTGGAGAAAATTTGCCTGGCTGAAATGTAACTTTTTTCTCTGGTTGGTTGCAAGGAATAGATGTTTGACTTGGGAGAATTTGCAGTAGAGGGGCTTCCAGAGGTGTAAAGCCTCACAAATACATGTAAAATCCATTAAACCAATCTCAAAATTAAATGAAGTAAATAATCCACTTAAATGCAACATCACAATATCTAAAATAAAAAGATGTAAATAATCCGCTTAAATACAACATTCAAAGATAAAAGATGTAATTAATCCCCTTAATTACAATATCTCAAATAAAAGATAATCTCATAAATATGAATCTCAATGTCATTAAATCTTACATAATCATGTGCTTATTCCAGATAACAAGCACTATAAAATATTATACATAAATCCATTGGAAAGCATGCCATAATACATCCAATATAGGGTACAATTAACATGTACAATAACAATAAATAAATCAATACACTCTTTAGCTGCATGAACCAAGTGGTCCACCACCTGCAAGCTGAGAGATGGGAATATGGCCCAGGTGCTTTTCCACCCAACCATGAAGTATTTACACTTCCCCAGATCCCTTCATGAAATGAAGGAAACCCAGCCCTGCACGAAATGTCTAGCTACTTGGAAACAACTGGCAGGAGGGAACACCTGATGCAACCCTGATGTCTAAATGTGCAATTCTAAATAATAAAATGTAGATTGTCTCACAACAGGATGTGATAGATATATATATATATATATATGTATATATATATATAAGTTTTGCTAGACAAATAAACATCTATTTCAATGTCATCTCGTTTAGATCTAAACCTTTAACATAGTAACCTGGTTCAATTCCTGAAAAGAGGAAAAGCCACCTCTGATAATCCACATTCGACATCCTAGCCCGCAAAGTAACCCAATAACATTCCTAGATAAAAATCTACCTTCTTTCCCCAAGAAGTAAATAAGCAAGTAAATAAATGATTCAATGAATAAAGTTCCAAAATCACCTATGACCACCTCTGATCCCTTTCCCATGTATCAATGAAGAAAGCACACTTTTCAATCAAGCAGTAATGAGGAATCATCATAAAGCAATATATCTAATTACATTCTCAGTTCGTATTCCCATGGTTAAATAGACTATAGAAACTAATGATTTTGCTTCATATCCAAATATTGTTTCATAATCAAGCAATAAAATCAAATGAGGAGGTTTGACTACTCCACTCTCTCACAATGAGGTTTCATGCATACTTATGTCAAATATTAATTCTATCTTTCCTCAAGATCAAGTAAATAGAATAAAATAATCAATGTTCTCCTATAAATCATTTCAAATCCCTTTTTCCAAAACTCTAATCAAAGAAACACACTTTCCAAGCAATAATCCAAATTTTATTCATTCAATTACATCCATAAGTTTATCAAATTGATATAATTCCGAAGTCCATATTTCAATCATAATTCACAATGTAAATAGTATTCTAAGATTTAAACAATCTTATTGTCAAATCTGTGACATGGACTATCTCAGTCCATTATCTATAACCAAATAAGTTCACAATTTAATCACAAACCTTAATGTCACATATGTGACAAGAAGTCTAGAAACAATAAAACAATCTTCCTACAAAAGTCATTCTAGTTGTAATTTCATCTTGCTGTCATAATAGTGACAGGTAGTCTAAAACAATAAAAAAATCAGTCTTCCTATCGCAACTGCGACATGAACTGTTGCAGAAATTAAGAAAGTGAATAGAGAACATAGTTTACTCAGTTTTCAGTCATGAATATAAATATAATACTGATAATCTGGTTCAGTTTTCTAGTCCCACATTATTGCATCAAATAGTTTAGTTTCTCTACTTCTATCTATTTTTGTTTTGAATTAGGTAATGATTCACAATAAAATATAATCTGTTTCAGCATCAGCATTCACAAGAATAACTAGAATATCAAATGATCTCTGATTTGAAATCATCATAACTATTTTAAAGAGTTTAAGAAGCTACAAGATCTATTTAAAGTGCAGGCTACATGAACAATTTTCTATCTGCTACAGGAACTGTGCAGAACTGGCTACTACAGGAACAACAGAACAGTCCACTACAGGAACTATAGAACTGGCTGCTATAGGAACAACAGAGCAGTCTGCTACAGGAATATATGAAGTTTGCAGTCATGAAGGTAGCTATAGGATCTAATTTCTCAGTCTACAGAGACAACAATGGATTGCCTACAGCCAAATAATATTGAAAAACAAGCTACAAGAACAATAATTTTGTCTACTTTTAAGAGGTTGTTCCTTCTTAAAGAAGTCAATTTGCTAATCAAACATTGATTTCAGCATAAGAAGAATACAGTCATAATAATGTCTGATAGGGAAAATCCAACAACAATCTGGAGATTTATCAAGAGTTTTTCAATCAGTCTAAAATCAAGATCAAGACATGGTGTTTTACTCGAGACAAAAAGGAAAGTTCAGATTTCTAGTAAAATGTTTAGATAGCTAGCACAAGGAAATAATATAGTCTGATAGAGAATATTTGATTTATGCAAGATCGCCTAAGAAGGCCGATCAACCAAACTAAATGGGACGACAATCAGTGAGTCAATGGCCAGGAAATAATACAAGCGGCCAGAAAGAAGAGGGAAAACCAAGCACAAGGTGAAACGACTCAAATAAAACAAGCAACCATAAATGGAGAGGGATGTCTATAGTATGCAGTCTGATCTTAAAGTGAACAACTTAGAACAGGCAAAAGGTCAATCAAATCCAGACAAAATGCCTACTAAACTTGTCATTGCCAGCCAAAACAAAACGTGCTTCCAAGAATGCAAAAGCATGGATAAAAACTTGGTATTAAGTAGTCAGTTTGATGATGAGTTGCAGCTGACGATCTTGCCCTTCTCTCTCTCTCCTATCACAGCCTCCAAATCCTCTTATTCGCTGATCACAAATTCATATTTTACTGTTGCTAAGAATCTTGCCTTTCTGTCAAGAGTTTGTGGTGTTTCTACTGAGTGATTCCCCTCTTTTATTAAAAAATTCCCACTCTTATTTTTTGGTGATCCAAGAATTAGGTTTTGGAGCTGAAGTTCTTTCTTTCAGTTTGCATGATCATCGACCAATAAGATAAAAGTTAACAATGCTATTTAAAATAAATAAAATAATATCTTTCTTGCAACTTACTATCACATGAATGATAGGAAATATATTTTAACTCTTTTATTCAGTTTCTAAATATAATAATACTATTTTTAATATAATTTAGCTATTGTTTTATAAAAATACAATCTCTTTAATTAATCAAGAAGTGAAATATAATATATATTTTTTCGTATATCTATCATAATTTGATATAATTGTTTAATCTAATGGACATATTGTCTTCCAAACATCTATAATATTTAAAATAGAAAACAATTATTTATTTAATTAATTATTTGCACTAATTTTAAATTTACCATTTAAAATTTTGATCATCACAACATTTAAATGAAAAATAATACATTTACTATATCTATTATAGCATTTTAAAACCCAATATTTTCTAAATATTTAAACTATTAATCACACTTATTTTCCATACAAGGATGCATAAGGAAACCATTCAAAATGCATATAAAAACTACGTGAGTGTGTGATTACATCAGGGTAATCCATCCCATCAGTTCTTGCCAAGTGGCTAGAACATCTCTACCTCAACCATGTTCTTGTCTTCGATGAGTACTTGCATTCATTCGCACTCAACTCGACGTTAATAGGTTAGTGTCTCCAAAAAATTACCGAAGCAAGTCATTGTAATCACATCGATAATATTTAACATTTAAATCAATTTTCCAGTTTATTCAAATATAATTTCACAATAATTACCTTCACACATGTGAAACTTACTCAAAGTAAAAGTCAATCACAGTAATTGTTCACTAAACTAGAATAATCGTATTGTCTGTAAAAATGGGACGTGACAAGGGGCCCTCTATTTGTGCTTTGTGTTGGAATAATGAGGAGTGTACTCATCATTTTTTCTAATGCCCTTATGCTAAGGATATTTGGCATCTTTGGTGGGGGATATGGCATAAGGGGTGTGTTCATGTCACCTCTTTAGCAGATTTCTGTAACAATATGGGAAGGCCACCTTCCAAGTCTTATTTTATCCAAGTGGCATGGGACATTGGGCCTTCCTATGTCACCTGACAGATTTGGCTGGAATAAAATAGAAGAATCTTTCAAGGTAGTAAGTTTAGGGCTCTTCAGCTATGGAAAAGGATTGTTTCCATGATCTGAGAGACTTTAGTGGCAAAGTGTATTATGGATGATCATCTGGAGTAGGAAGATCTTTCTATAGTTTGAAATTTGGGCCTCAGGGACTAAGATGTTGGATAGTATGTGGTAAAAGTGAGATGTACCCCAAGAATAAAGGTTTCAAGGCAGGGCAAATGGGAACCCCCCAATTGGGATCCTCAAGATTAATACTGATGGTTCTTCTAGAGGGAACCTAGGTCATGATGAAATTGGTGGTGTTGGGAGGGAAGTTCTAGAGAGCTCAATTTCCTCTTCTCCACGTATATGGGGTAGGAGACGAATAACCTCATGGAGGGCTATGCTATTCTTGTGGCTCTAGAAAAGGCTTGTGTCTTGGGATGGAGGAAGGTCATTTGTGAGGAAGATTCTATGGTTGTGATTAGTGTTTTTAATGAGCAAAGGTTTGAAGGAATTGACTAACATTTAGTAGTGGCAGGTAGACAGATTCTTTGATTGAGAAACTCTTTCAGTCGACTTCCTTTGTCCATATTCCCAAGAATGATTGGGGTAACAAACTATCTAGTTAAGTGGGCTTTACAGCAACAGGGAGACTAGGACATTTGTTGTTGGGACCAGTTGTCTCTGGACATTTCTCTTAAGTTGCAACATCTTTTTCATGGTGATAACCTGTCTTGATGAGTGTCACTCTAGGTTCTTTTGGAGTGGTGTTAGTGGTGTGGTTCTATTTCTTTTCTTGTACTCTTGTCTCTTGGCTTTTGTAGCCTGATTTTTATGAATAAATTTTTACCCCTTTTATTTAAAAAAAAAGGTTGTAATAATGGAATTTTCATACCCTGCAACCTCCTTATTACACTTTTGTGTCTATTTTATCCCTTAGCCCATGTGTGTGTATCTTGTGTTGTTTTAACTCCTTTTTCCTAGTCTATGTCATTCCTAGCCATCTATATCCCCTTTTCCATGCCGATTCCATGACCTTATTTAGAGTTCCTACTTATTGCCTTTCATTTAAATTTTATCCCCAATCCTACCTCCTAATCCCATATTTAATTTTCTATTAATTTATCCTCCTTTACCCCTTGTCAAACAATAAAATGTTGTGCCTATCCCCTTACTATGTGTAAACCCCAAATTTTACTATCCTAAATCATTTCTTAATGAACACAAAACTAATGAGGAAATCTATAACTAGATGGCCTCCTTCAAGCTTAAGGTACCCTAGAAAATTGAGCCAAAATTTCATTTGTAGACAATGCCCATAGTTTTCCACCTAATAGGGAAGATTTTAATTTTCATCCTTCGGCTATCACAATATTTGAATTCAATATAATTAATATCTAGGGATTCCTACCTTCTAATTTCTTATCTTTGAAATCCAAACACAAGTTCTTTAAAATTAGCCACCATTGCCTCATTTTAGCATTGAAAAAGAAAAAAATTGAGTTGTTTGTAAGGTTTTAGCTATTTATTCTCATGGATGACACACCAACAATATTTAAAAAATTCCAAGAGTGAGCTATCTTCATCCTCAAAGTCTCAATTTTTTTTATTTGGCCATTGGACAATGTTGTACAATAGGATCTTTTAGACTAGGTGGCTAATTTATGAGGATTTCAACTAGGTGAGCAAGTTTAATTTATGGTTTCTAATTAAAATGAAGTCATTTTTATTAGTTTTCTATATGTTCCTCTTCATACCTCTGTACCAAACCCTACTAAGCCTTTACCATCCTTTTTTATCACCACTTTGATCCATTTTTCCATCTCTCCATTCCCATTGTTCATGCATTTGCTTGAGTGTTTTGCCATTTCCACTTGGTTTTTCCCAAATAAACCATTAACCCAATTTGTGCTTTATATTTTCAAACCTTAAAACCCTCCTCTTTAATTTTACTTAAGCCACCATAGAGTCATTTGATCATTTAAGTGTGTTTCTCTTTGATCCTTTGTGAGTGCAACCTCGTTTATGACACATTTTGGAGTTGAATGTTGCAAATATTTGTCTATGATGTGTTGTCATTGATGTCAACATATCTCCTTGTCAAAGACAATGAAGACAGTTCAGTTCAGTAATGTAGTTTGGTCCGCATTCCCAATGAGATGAAGATCAGAGTCTGCGGATTAAAGGGTTTGTAGAGGATTGTTTGAAGTTGCTCCAGTTAAGATTTGAGAGGTCCACATGAAAGATTGATGAAGTTATGGCCATCTGAGTAGAACTAGGTTTTGCAGTTGTTTAGAGATAATAGAGTGACAGGGATTTGGTCCAGATTGCTCTGCATTGGAATATTATGGTCTGTGGATCTAGAGGCATGTTTGGGATGTTGGTGTGCATCCTCAACTCAAGTGGTTTGTGGTTTGGAGGTCTGCAAGCAATCTTTCTAGTGTGACAGTCATGACAATTAGTGTTCTTGAGTTCCCGTATGAAGATGCAAGTGATTCTGGTGATTTGAGGTGGTGCGGTTGTTCTTGTTGATTTCATTATGCTTGTGGAGGTTTTTGGATCATGTTCCCATTGTGTTGGTGGTCCACATTGAGGATTGAACTCATAGTTGAAGACTTCTCCTTGGGTGTTGTTCTTTCCAGTCTTGGCCGACCGGATGCTTTGTACGTGTTGAGGATGATCTAAGAGAAGTTCTATGGAGCGTGGCATGTTGTTCGAGGAAGGTTCGAGTCCAAGCTATGCTTGGCTGATAGAGGAGTGGTTGACATGGAGCATTTTGTATTAAGTCAAGTCTTGTGATTGTAATTACTTGTAATGCCTATGTTGGAGAATGTTCCAGATAGATGATTGTTTGGCCGACATTGATGTTCATTCCAAAGTCGATGATATGTATAAATAAGTGTTGTGAAGTCGTGGAAATGTGTGGATGTGAGCGATGATGTAGATATAGTAAGAAAGTGATGGGGGAAGAGTAGAGGTGTTGTGTGCTTCAATGGAACTGAATCTGGCATGATGAGTGAAGATGAAAACATCACTTTCTATATGCATAAGGTGAATGAACTTGTGAGTAGTATCAGGTGTGCTGGTGGAATACTGGAAGAATTAGAGATTGTTGCCAAAGTACTCAGATCTTTACCTATTTCATACAAACATAAAGTTACTGCTATTGAGGAGATTAGGACTATGACAACTGTTACAAGGGATCAGTTGGTTGGCAAGCTTTTAGCATTTGAAATGAGTGAGTTTGGTGATTCTCTTCCTAAATCAGAATATGCATTTAAGACTTGTATTTTCAGAAAATAAAGACCTAATCCAGGTGAAAGATCTTCAAGAAGACTAACTAGGTATGAGAAGGCGAGGAAGGAACTTGAAGAAGATGAATCTGATCTTGAAGACCTTGAAGCCCTTATTGCCAAAAGATTACCAAGAGGATCCGGTAAGTATGAAGGAAAGTTGCTTTTCAAATGTTTTGCTTGCAACAAGATTGGTCATTTTGCTTCAAGAGGCCTGGAGAGGGTTTCAAAGCCAAACCCTAATAGACCTAGGGTTTAGAAGAAATGCTACTATGTCCAAGAAGCTACTAATGAAGGAGTCATAGATGATGAATCTGATATGGGAAGTACCTATGGAAATGAATGGGTGTTCATTGCTATCAAAGAAGAAGATACGGTGCCTATTGAATCTGAGAGCTGTGTGAATATGGAAAGTGCCTTGGCTGCTCAGATTGAAGAAAAGAATGAATGGGTGATTGACAGTGGATGTTCTCATCATATGACTGATGATAAAACCAAGATTGTAATTTTGGAAAGATATGAAGGTGGAATTGTGAAGTTTGGAGACACTTCAGTTGGTAGAATCCATGGCAGAGGATCTATCTCTCTTGATGGTAAGAATAACACTAATGATGTTTTGTATGAAGAAGGGTTGAAACATAATCTTCTTAGTGTTGGACAATTGGTTGACAAAGGGTCTCCGATTTAAGGATGGAAAATGCAGAATTTTGGGAAGCTCTAGAACTGAGATTGCATCTGGTACACATACTAGAGGCTATGAGAGATCTTCCAAAGCTTGTGAAACCTACTAATAGCATGTGTAAGGAATGTCAATTGGGCAAACAGAACTAAACTACATTCAAAAGTAAAGAATAATTTTTAAGTGGATTATTGGAACTTGTGCACACTGATTTGTGTGGTCTTGCCAGAGTTAGGAGTTTGCAAGGAGACAAATACTTTATGTTGCTGATTGATGATTACTCCCGGATGATGTGGGTCACATTCTTGAGAGAGAAATTAAAGGCTCTTGACAGATTCAAGGTGTTCAAGGTTAAGGTGGAGAATGAGATTAGTGTAAAGGTAAAGTGTTTGAGATCTAACAGAGGTGGAGAGTTCACCTCTGGTGAGTTTAATGCATTTTGTGAAAAACATGAAACAAGAAGACAGTTATCTGCTCCTAGGCAAAATGGAGTTTTGGAAAGGAAGAACCAGACTATTCAAGAGGCTGCTAGAACCATGATGATGGAGGCAAATGTTCCACATGTCTATTAGAGAGAGGCTGTGAGTACTGCTGTTTACACTCTTAACCGGGTGCAGATCAAAGGAAGAGTACTATTGGTGGTGCATTTTTCTTGGGAAAGAGATTGGTTTCTTGGTTGAGAAAAAAGTAGGAGGCAATATCTCTATCTACTGTAGAGGCAGAGTATATAGCAGCAACAAGTAATTATACTCAAGTTTTGTGGATGAAGCAAATGTTGAAGGATATCAGAATTGTGTTTGAAGAGACTATTACAATCTTCTGTGATAATTCAAGTGCAATAAACATCTCAAAGAATCCGGTGTTGCATTCAAAGCACATATCCATCAAGTTTCACTTTTTGAGAGAGAAGGTAAATGAGAATGAAGTCAGATTGGAGTTTGTTTCTTCAAAGGATTAGATTGTAGATATCTTCACTAAGCTTCTACCTTAGGACACTTTTGAGTATCTTAGAGTGAAGCTAGGGGTTATTACCCCTCTTGTTCAGAACTAAGGTGCACTAGTGTGCATCAGTTCACTGGAACTCACAGTCACATCTTGTGACCCGGATTAGTGTTAAGGAGATGCTACTCAGGGGGAGTAGTCAGTATGTTAATTCTGGAGTTCAGTTTGGTTTTATCTAAGAAACAAAAAGAGGGAGAGATGATTGCAAATATGTGCCCTTTTCTATTGATGTCAAAGGGGGAGAGAAGTCATGTGAAAAACTCAGAAGTAAGTAGTTGCTAGTGAAAGGGGGAGCAGTGAAGAAAGTGGTTGCAAGTGTGATAAGAGAAAGGGGGAGAAGTCCTTATCTTGATGGTTGAATCAATTTTTCACATCATATGTTGCCATCAATGACAAAGGGGGACATTGTTGCAAATATGTGTCTATAATGCGTTGTCATTGATGTCAACATATCTCCTTGTCGGAGACAGTGAAGACAATACAATTTATTAAAGTAGTTTGCTCCGCATTCCCAATGAGATGAAGATCAGAGTCTATGGATTAAAGGGTTTGTAGAGGATTGTCTAAAGTTTCTCTAGTTAAGATTTGAGAGGTCCACATAAAGGATTGATGAAGTTATGGCCATCTGAGTAGAACTAGGTTTTGCAGTTGTTCAGAGATAACAAATTGACAGGGATTTGGTCCAGATTGCTCTGGATTGGAATATTATGGTCTGCGGACCTAGAGGTATGTTTGGAATGTTGTTGTGCATCCTCAACTCAAGTGGTTTGTGGTTTGGAGGTCCGTAAGCAATCTTTCTAGTGTGACAATCAATCTTTCTAGTGTGACAATCATGACAATGTTCTTGAGTTCCCGTATGAAGATGCAAGTGATTCTAGTGATTTGAGGTGGTGCGGTTGTTCTTGTTGATTTCATTGTGCTTGTGGAGGTTTCTGGATTGTGTGGCCATTATGTTGGTGGTCCGTATTGAGGATTGAACTTGTAGTTGAAGACTTCTCCTTGGGTGTTGTTCTTTCTAGTCTTGGCCGACCGTATGCTTTGTGCATGTTGAGGATGATCCAAGAGAAGTTCTATGGAGCGTGGCATGTTGTTCGAGGAAGATTCAAGTCCCAGCTATGCTTGGACAACAGAGGAGTGGTTCACATACAACATTTTGTATTAAGTCAAGTCTTGTGATTGTAATTACGTGTAATGCCTATCTTGGAGAATGTTCTAGATAGATGATTGTTTGGCCAACTTTGATGTTCATTCCAAAGTCGATGATATGTATAAATAAGTGTTGTGAAGTCGTGTAAATGTGTGGATGTGAGCAAGGATGCAGATATAGTGAGGAAGTGAGTGGGGGCAGAGAAGAGGTGTTGTGCGCTTCAATGGAACTGAATCTTGCATGAAGAAGATGTTGTTTCTCAGTTCAACCTTTCAGTGTTAACATTGTGAATGTTCTTGTAGGCAGTGAGCATCCTTTGAGAAGTGAGCTCTAGGTAGTGCGCCCGAAGGCAAGTGCCTTCCCATTTTCATTTCTTTTAATAGAGAATAAATCTTGTGGGTTAACCCCCACCGTGGTTTTTCCCTTAACCGGTTTTCCACATAAAAATCTTGGTGTTATGTGTGTTGATTATGTTTCTGCTCATGTGTTGTTGATTCATGCTTTCATGGTTATATTATTAATCTGTAAATAAATGGTAAATAAGATTAAATGCAGCAAAAGATAAAAGTTTTGTGACAACTGATTCACCCCCCTCCCCTCTCAGTTGTTTGCCCTAATTTCAACATTGTAAGTCATTACCATGTCAAACCATTATTAGAGTGATTTATACTTGAGGTTTCCCATTCCCATAATTAGTCCTCTAATATCCCAAAACCCTTTTCAAGTAATCCCAAATCTTATTTCCAAAATTATTCTCCCACCCCACTAGCTTTGTTGAGTTTCCATATGTCATTTGCCATCATGTTATAGGTTTTAGAGGTGATATTTTGATTCAGAATAATTTATTTGAATAGATTAGTAATATGGCCTATTATTTATTAGTATTTCAAAGTGAATTCATTCTTGAAATCCCACACTCCCCCACTTAACCTTTTTTTATAGGCTTTCTATTCATGAAAGTTTGATTGCAAGTCAATTTTAGAAGAATACATTCATTTTCATAAGAAAATTTAGAACCAAAGCACCCTTTAACATTTTCTAATTAAGCCCACACAAAATTTGTAGAGCTCTATCTAACACATACAAGACCACCCTAGACATCAAGGTTGCTTTGTTGGCTATTAGGAGTAGTCAAGGCCATCCTATAGGCCACCAATTGTTTATTTTGGGGCCTATTTCAATGATTTTTCAACCCAATTTGATACTATATATTTGTATTAGGCATATAGATCCATCCATGCTTAAAACATTTTTAAATTATCAGGTGATATCACTCCAATTTGCTCATTTTATCTCACTTTTGTCAATAATTAAGACTACTAGGTTTTCAAACTATTTTCATGTCTCCTTTATAGATCAAGACTTGAAAACTCTTGGGATGCTTATTCATGATGTCATCATTGATACCTATTATATTTATACTATTACCATTCCATCTTCTAGATTAAATCCTTCCAACTCTTCAACTTGCATGCATTATTTTGTTCACATTTATTAAGAACTTCTAAGTTTACTATCAATTATATGCTTTCTACTAGTTATTAACAAGTGATCGATTTTGAGAAGCTAAGAAACTCTATCAACAATCTCCCTAAAAAGTTTCAATTCTATACTTGCTCTTTGATCAAGGCTACCCCCACTAGACAATGCTATCATCGTTCCTGTCAAGACAAGTTAATGTTGTTAGGTATGTCATTATGCATATGGTAGCCTTGTCCTTTAAGTCCAATCACTTACAAATTTTATAGGTAAGCCTTCATTAGGACCACTTCTCTATATAGGTGAATTTGGAGCCACTTATTCACTATTTTTATTTCCAATACTTAGTAAATTTATAAATTTTAATTCCTACATATTTCTAATTTGCATAGTTTGTCTAGTTTTCAGTCCTAGCTCACGTGGTTGTAAATTATAGTTAGGGTACTTGGATATAGCATTAGGTAACTTTAATTTGCATATTGTTTACACGCACAACCACACTTAAGAAGAACCTAACAAACCTCTTCCCCTTTTTAAAAAGGTTCATCCTTAAGGTTCTTTCATTTAGTGAACCTAAGATGTTCAACTGGTTCAATCTTTTTAGGGATCCTATATTATGTTCACCTTCATTAGAAGAACTTGACCAATCCAACTAAGAGAGTTCATGCCATGTTCACTCTGCAATGTGTCTTCACTTGCTCTTTCTAGTAGTGGTTCTCTCCTTTTCCAACCCTATCATCATTGTCATACCATTATTGTTGATATTGTCATGCCCACATTTCTCATGTGGTTACGACACACAACACACGTGTCATGTCCACATTTTTCATGTGGTCATGACACGAAACATAAAAAAAAATTCACGTATCCCTAGAAACCCCCTCGCACGCATCAGCATGCTTAGTGTCAATACGCATAAGGCGTAAACATGTCAATCAAATTCAGGGTAATGTGATCACATGCGCAATCTCCTATGCGATGAAAGCCTGCTAAGGGGGTCAATGGGATGTGAGAAGTGTCGCCATTTAGGTTAGGATCGTTGATCGAAACCCTAAGTTTTACTAGGTGAGTGAAGGGATTTTGACACGAGTCAAAATCAAAAGCCTAATCCTAAAGCATAACAGAATTAAATAACAACTTAATTAAAATCAACAAGTGTGGGAACATTCAAAACATTACTCTACGTAGGGTTTAAAATTGCTAAGAATTTCAAGCCCTAAATCCTAGAAAAATTTGGCAGCATAATGCCTCTCAGGCATGTATAGGAATTATTCTAATAACAAAATTTAAATCAAAGGTTCCCTAACACACTAATTGGATTAAATGACTTAATTAATTAATTAATTAATTATTACACACTAGATTAATTAAATTAAAGCCACTAAACAAATAAAATAACATTAACCTCTTCGATTAATATCCACTTACGATTAATTAAAAATAAATCAATTTAAATTTAAATATGTTTTCAACAGTTAAATTAGGAGGGATACTAAATAGATTAATTAAACCCACACCAAATATTTAAAACCAAATCAATAGTTTTCTCTAGTTCAATATATTAATCTATAATGATCCCACACAATTAAATGGTAGAAAATAATTCCTAACCCCTAATAATTTAAATTTATCTAGCAAAAAATAAGGTTACCCACATATATTTGATTTTACCACTCAACCCATGACATCACCTTTTAAAATAACAAAACAAAGTAATAAAACAATAATAATCAACCCAAGTCAAAAAGGGAGGGAAAAAATAATAAAAAGCTAATTTAAAATCTCAAAGCCCTAAAAATCTCCCAATTAAAATATTAGTTTCCTTATGCATAAGAAACAAGAGCCCTAACCCTATTTGCATTCTATTCTCAATCTCTCCATTTTTCTCATTCTTTTTATTTTCTTTCTTGTGTGTTTGCTTGCAAGTTTGGAGAGAGGGGCAGCCATGGCCGCCACTCATGGAGGTATATACATTTAGTATATATGTTATTTTGAAGGAACCCCTTTTTTTGAGTATATATATATATTGGTTAAGAACAGAGATATAGATGCTTGTTTATTTTAGTATGCATTATGCAATAAGTATATATATATATATATATATATATATATATATATATATATATATATATATATATATATATATATATAGAGTAAAAACTGCAGGCAAGAGGATGGCCGAACGACCATTCACTGTTGGCAGACAAAGGGCAAGGGAGGTCTCCGACAATGGCCACAGCCGCTGCTTCATGGGGGAGGTGGGAGTGTGGGGAGGGGGCCGAACCCCCACCCACACCCCACTATGGTGGAGTGTGGGTGGGGATTCGACCCCCTCCCCACACTCCAAACACAAATAAAAAAAAAGCTACAGTGGGGGTTTGAAACACCCACCCCACTATCCACCATCGCCACTATTTAGGGTCGGCCGCCCATGGCCAAACCCTGCCCACCATTTTTAAAACCCTACAATGCCTATTACATTCGGCAATAAAGTATAAGGATTCAGATCTGATATAATTATTACAAAGTTTTAACATATTTCCATTATATATATATATCTTTATATATCTTTACATATTTTTTTATTGTCACATATACAGTCTATAATTATTACAAAGTTTTAACATATTTCCATTATATATATATATATATATATATCTTTATATATCTTTACATATTTTTTTATTGTCACATATACAGTCTGAAAATACAGTCTAAAAATACACTTATATATATAATATAAAATGTATACTCACAGTTTCTCAAAAAAAACTTTTATTTTACAGAATATTAAATGTGTAGATCATGCTAAAAACACACACACACACAGTCTTCTCAAATTTCACAATATTTTTCTAGTAAGCCATACAATGTAAAAGTAATATAAAATGAATATATATATATATATATATATATATATATATATATATATATATATATATATATATATATATATATATATATATATATATACCAATGAAATACTCATAGTGACA
The DNA here is from genome assembly GCA_027924645.1 of Cunninghamia lanceolata. Classification (NCBI taxonomy): domain Eukaryota; kingdom Viridiplantae; phylum Streptophyta; class Pinopsida; order Cupressales; family Cupressaceae; genus Cunninghamia; species Cunninghamia lanceolata. The sequence continues at coordinate 5,739,831 of BSBN01000249.1, forward strand.
AAACAACATATATATATTTTAAAAGGAATGGTAAGCTAAACATTTTTTTTTAAAATGACTATAAGCACATTATATATCTTTTTTTTTTTTTTCGAGATAGAAACAACAACTTTTTTTTTTTTTGAAATACTCTATTCCAACAACAACATTTTTTTTTTAAAACAATAATACAACAACAAACATTTCTCTTTTATTCACTTAAGGAAACATAAGAAATTTACTAACAATTTTGAGCCTACATTTATCTTTTAAAGCACAGTTTCTCAACCACATAACATTTAAACCAACAACTATATTTTTTTTCATTTCCAACTTCAAATAAGCCAAATACAACTCAAATTATAAACTTGTTACTTTACAAAACAAGAGAGGAACTATCTTCTCTCTTTACAACAAAACAACTACAAATAGGCCAAAATTGGCCATAACTCTCAAAGAGTCTAAAAGACAAAACTCCAAGATAGGTAGTCTCTTTCTTCCAAGCTCCATAGCTACAATAAACCTGCAAATAACAAATATGGGAAGGGGGAAAAAGCCATGAAATACCGCTCTCCTCCCTACCATAGACTCACTCATGAGTCACCCCCGAGCTTGGAGGTCATCCACACACAAGGAGCTTTCACACCACATCACAACAAAACACACAAAACAATCAACAATAAGAACTCCCATAGCTTGCACAAAATAAAACTCATAAAAATGAGTTTAAAGGGGTAGGGGAGTGGACATCACTCAACTCAAGAGTGCCACTCCATAATGTCTCAAAGCCACCAATTTTCACAAGGCCTCAAGCCAACACATATATACCAAATTTCACAAAATTCTCTATGGCTCTCAAGCCATTTAAAAATTCTTATTTTCACAACTTGCCCTCAAAGATAAAATACCAAAAGAACTAGGATGTGACCTCGAGGAGGTTCACTCCTCCCCCACCCCACACATGTTGAGCATTTTCTCCAAGTGGAGAGGCTCTCACAACATCCATAAACATTCCCCACAACAACAAAATGTAAAAATACACACACACAAACATCACACAAGGAAAGTAAAATTACACAAGGAAAGACATCAGCCTTGAATCCTACCTTAAATAGCCCACAAGGAAGATAGTTGAAGAAGAGCCCTTCCAACTCCACCTCCAAGTCCTTCTTCAAATGAGCCTCCAAAAATCCTCTGACTCTCTCGCCAAATTCAAATAAAAATCAAGAATTCAAAAACAAATCAACAACCCCCTCCCTCTCTTCAAGAGGGATTAAAATAGGCTCTCCTCATGAGCCTTGAGGAATGGGGAGGTGACACATGTCACCTCCTCCTTCCTCCACACAACCACTTGCAAGCTTCATGGAATGTGGTGGTGACACATGTCATCCACCCATTCCACCAAGTCTTGCCCCCTCCACTTGTGCTCTCTCACACATGTGGGAGAGAAAAGTGGAGCCAAAGAAGGAAGTGGGTACTACAAGTGCCCCAATCATATCCTCCTATGAAAGCCCACAAAACCCCAAGGTACCCTCACCAATGTGGGAGAGCCTTGGAGTTGAGTCCTCCACAATCTAGGGTCTTGAAGACTCCCCCAAGCCTAGGAAAGAGGTTTGGATGAGGTTGAGTGTTTGACCCAACCTTCCACTCCTTCCCAAACTTCCATTTTCGTCACTTTACTTTAGGGTGAAGTTTAAGTGACCAAATGGAAGTTTACCTAAGGTTAGACAAACTCAAATGGTCCCTAGACCCTAGGGGTACAACCCAGGGTCACTTTTAACCCATTTTGAGCACCATAGGGTGAGTAAAATTACATAAAAAGGGGATCATAAAAATAAAAACTCAAAAATAAAATCCATTAAACATTACACCTTTACAACACCAAAATACAATCAAATATAAAAGGGGTAGACCTATCCCAAACAACACCACACATATACATTACAAATTTTCATCAAACATAACATAGTTGATCTTGGTTCGTCTTAGAACTAGATCGGCTTAACACAGGAATTCACAAAATGTGTGGGATAATCTCTAATTATCTGTGGCTTAGTTAGAACACCTGCACACTTAAACAAAAGATTAATCCAACATGTATATTATAGCTGAAGCAAAGTAAACATATACTCACACCATCACATATCCATATAAAACAATCATAAAATCACATCATAATTAAATTCATAATTTTGCATTTCTATAATCCATCACAAGATAAATTTTGCATAATAAATCCATCACATAAGCACATAACTAGTATGACAATAATGTCATAATGCAAATCACATGTCAAATCATCGTTAGTGAATCAAATCAAGGTCTAGTCTCATCGTAATCATGTTAACATAATAAATCAAAGGTAAAAGCATATAGTCTAATAGTCTTGCATATCAGGATCAACAGTCCCCAAAAGTCTAAAATGTGTCTCCAATAGTAATATAAAATGATCAAAATAAGGGAGTGAAAGTGTAGGCCTCACATCCTCCTCCCCTAAGACTAAACTTCCTCCTAGAAATCGTCAAAGAGGTGAGGATAAAGTGCCCTCAATCTAGCTGCATCCTCCCATGTCACCGTGACCTCATCGTACCTGTCCCACTGGACCCTAACTTGGTCTAGCTCTCGACCTCGAAGGCCTAGCGTCCGATGAGCCAATATGCGAATTGTCTCCTAAGCCAACTATCCGTCCACCTCTACCTGTAGAGCACTCCAATCCAATACATGGGATAAATCAAATATGTAACGCCGCAAAATAGATACATGAAAAACATTGTGGATGCACGACAGTCTAGGTGTCAAGGCTAGATGGTAGGCAAGGGTCCTATCTGCTCCAAGATCTCAAAAGGCCCAACAAACTATGGTGCAAGCTTAGAGCCCTTTCCATAATGGATTGGACTCTTGTGCTGTCACACTCTCAAGAATACTCTATCCCCAACCAAGAAGCTCTGATCTAATCTCTTAGCATCAGCATACTTATTCTGTTGATCTTGTGCCTCCTGAAGTCTCTGTCTAATCAAGGTCACCTGCTGCTCCATATATTGAACCAACTCTGGCCCTATCGCAACCCTCTCCTCAATACGATCCCAGCTCAAAGGTGTCCTGCAAGGTCTACAGTACAAGGCCTGAAAAGAAGGCATACCCAGCAAGCTGTGATGCCCATTATTGTAGGCAAACTCAACTAGATAAAGATACTCCTCCCATCTAGTTTGGTGATCCATAACGTACATGCGGAGCATATCCTCTAGAACCTGATTAACCTTCTCTGTCTGACCATTTGTCTCAGGATGATAAGCGGAACTGAAGTTGAGCTGTGTGCCCAACCCCTGCTGTAATGCCCTCCAAAAGGCTGATGTGAACACTGAGTCCCTGTCAGAAATGATATGGTGAGGTACCCCATGTAATCTAACAATCTCATCCGAGAATACTCTAGCCACTGATGGTGTATTGTACGTCATGTGTATAGGTGAAAAATGTGCCACCTTGGTCAACTTGTCAACCATCACCATGATGGCATTATGGTGGCGAGATGACATAGGAAGACCAACAATGAAATCCATGGAAATGGTGTCCCATTTCCATTCAGGTATCTCATGAGGGTATAAAAGACCTGCTGGATGCTGATGCTTGGCCTTGACCCTCTGGCACTCAAGGCATCAAGCAACATACTCTGCAATATCTCGTGTCATACCCGCCCAATGGTACAACTGTCGCAAGTCGGCATGCATCTTTTTCACCCTCGGGTCTGTTGCATAAGGTGCTCTATGAGCCTCTAAAAGAACTACTACACGTAGGTCACTTGTGTTGGGAATTAAGGTGTCTCAACCTTGGTAATTCCTTACATTATTAATGTTTGCATTTATTATTTAATTGCCTATGTTGTAAATATTTGTAAATTCCATATTGTCATATTGTGGGATGTGGCACGGTGATGTGTCAATCCTACATGGAATATGACAACTTGTAATTTTGTCCTCACATGAGGAGATAGGCATTCCACTTTGTGGTAGGAGCATTTTGCTATGTGTCGGCATCTTCCATGTTGTGTAAGGGAATATTGACCGAAACGGTTATGACGGATTCCTATGACAAAATCTGACATGTAAGAGTCAGAAATAGAAGTTTGTAAGACAGGTGATGACATGTGTCATGAAGCATCTTTGAATAAGGCATATTTGGGTGCCCTAAGGTGGAATATGACATGTTGTAAGAGAATATGCTATTTATAGCATGTGTATGATAGATTCTCTTACAACCGTAAGTTGTAACCGCTATGACAGATTCTATGACAGTCATAAGTGTCATAAGAGCATCTGTCATAGCCCATTTTGGAAATAGGTGACCTCTTTGGGATGGAAGATGTGGACAAGTGTCAGGCACATTCTACAATGTTGACCAAGTGTCCTTAGGCATGGGTTTTGGTCCATGAAGCCAAGTTGGAAGCCCATCCCAAGATAGGTCCAATATTGCCTTGTATTTCCTATATAAACAGGTGCTTGGAGATGGAGTTTGTATTACAGGTATTGTTATGCTGCCAGATTGACTCTAGACATGAGTCTTGAAGACCATTGAAGCTTGCATTGCAAGTGTATTGTAAACAACTTTCAAATTTGTTAATACATTGTGCAGGTTTCTGAGTGGGGTTTTTCACCTGATAAGGGTTTTCCCCACCGTATATCTTTGTCTCTCTTCTTCTGTCTTCTTTTTGGTTCTTGTGTATTGCTATAATAACTCTGTTAGATGTTGTATGTTGCTGTAGTGATAAGGATTAAATTGAATTTGTATAGCTCTCCCCTCATCAGATTAGTGTAGGAAGCGATTTCCGCACACCTAGCTTCCTTTTAGTTCGTATCAGAGCGTGGCCAGTTTTGGTCTTAGCTATTGGGTAGGGGTTTTTTGAGCTGATCTTAAGTTGAGTGGGAGTCTGTGCAGAGTATTCTGTTTTCTATTGCAGCAAGATGATGGCAAGCAAATCAGGAAGGTTTGAAGTGGAGAAGTTCAATGACAATAATTTCGAGCTGTGGAAGCTCAAGATGGAAGACATGCTTGTTGACTGAGACCTTTGGGAAAGTGTTAATGGAACTAAACTAGTTGCAATGTCACAAGGTGACTAGGATCTCAAGGATCAGAAGGCTAAGGGTCTCATAAGACTTAGTCATGTTGATTCTGTGTTGTTAAATGTCCATGAGGAGACTACTGCAAAACTATTTTGGAAGAAGTTGGGAGATGTGTATCAAGCAAAATCCTTGGTTAATAAACTTATTTTGAGAAAGAAGTTGTATTCTCTTCAAATGGAGGATGGAGGATCCATTGCTGAACATATGAATGCTTTTAACATGTTGGTTGCACAATTGACATCTATCGGTGTAAAGATGGAGGAGGAGGATCGATGTATGACCTTGCTTTGTTCTTTGCCGGGCTCGTGGGATCATCTTGCCATGGCTATTGGAAGAACCACATCCACATTCAAAATGGAAGAAGTGGTTTCTTCGTTGTTGTCTGAAGAGATGTGGAGAAAGTCTTTTGAGGCAGCCAAAGAGGCCCTTGCAGTTTGTGGAAGACCCAAGGAGAAAGGGAAGAAGAAGGACAAGAAAGCTGAGAAGGGTAGATCCAAATCTCGTGGGAGATCCAAATCTCCTAGAAAGTCAAAGGCTCTTTGTTGGAACTGTGGAAAAACTGGGCATTTCTGAAAGGAATGCAAAGAGGAGGAGAAGAAAAAGAAAAAGCTCCTGATTCAGATTCTAATAAGTCACAAGATGACAATGATGCTTTCATCGCAGCCCTGGCAACCCATGCATCTGATGATGTGTGACTAATCGACTCTGGTGCATCATTCCACATGACCTCGCATCGAGATTGGTTCACTAAGTATGAGAAGTTCGATGGTGAAAAGGTGTATCTGCGTGACGACTCTCATCTGAAGATTGTTGGTCATGGAAGAGTCTCTATCCAATTCCCTGATGGTCGAGTGAAGGGGATCTCTGGGGTTATGCACATCCCAGGCTTAGCACAGAACCTACTTTCTGTAAGTAGTTGGAATGATGCAGATGTGCAGGTTGTCTTTTTGAAAGAAGGATGCAAGATGACTAGAGGAGCTATGGTGCTTGCTAAGGGTACCAGGAGAGGTACTCTGTTTTAGCTGGAGGAATGCATTTCACAATGCAATAGTTCTTCTGACTCAAGGAAGAGGGTAGCAGTCACTTCATCCCCACCATCTGAACAAGCATTGAAGAAATCTGTTGTTTCTAGTCTTGATGGTTGTAATCGTGCATTGGAAGTTAAACTTCCTACTGAAAAGACAATGTTATGGCATAAGAGATTTGGCCACATTGGTGAGAAGGGTCTGCGTACCCTAAAAAATAAAAACTTCGTTGAGGGGTTAGATGATTGTAATCTTGAGTTCGACTTTTGCGAACATTGCATTTATGGAAAGCAAAACCATGTTCAGTTTTATTCGAGTACTCACAAGTCTTCTGGTGTGTTGGACCTTGTTCATTCTGATGTATTTGGTCCTGTTAATGTTCCTTCATTATCAAAATCTATATACTTTGTATCTTTTATAGATGATTACAGTAGAAGGACATGGATTTATTTTCTCAGAAGCAAATCTAAAGTCTATAGCAAGTTTAAGGAGTTTAAGGCCTTTGCTAAAAATTAGACTGGCAAAAGGATTAAATGTTTGAGAATTGACAATGGTGGTGAGTTCTTCTCTACATAATTCAATAAGTATTGCAAGGAACTTGGGATTGAAAGACATAAGACAACTCCATACACCCCACAGCAAAATGGAGTTGCAGAAAGGATGAATAGGACATTGATGGAGAAGGCTAGGAGTATGCTTAGTGAAGCTGGCCTAGAACAAAAGTTTTGGGCTGAAGCTGTTGCCACTACTTGCTATCTTGTTAATAGATCTCTTACATTAGCTCTTGTTGGAAAGACACCCATGGAGGTGTGGTCTGGTAGAAAGCCTTCAATAAGGCATCTTCATGTTTTTGGTTGTGAGGCATATGCACATGTGCCTAGGGAGAAGTGGTCAAAATTGGAGAACAAGGCTGTTAAGTGTATCTTCATTGGCTATGGTGTTGGTGTGAAAGGATACAAGCTTTGGGACCCTGTGGCTAAAAAATTGTTGTATAGTAGAAGTGTCATCTTCAGAGAGCTTACACCTTCTTCCACTGTTTTGTAGCTAGAAGAAATAGTAAAGAAAGAGGATGTTGTTCAGTTTCCTACTACCCCTGAGAAGACTGAACAGAAAGACAATGTTGGATTTGATGATGAGGAGAGCTCTAGCAGCTCTAAAAGCTCAGATGAAGAAGCTGAAACTCAACCTCAGCTCTTGAGGAGGTCTACACGGATAAGAAAGCAACCTGAAAGGTTTGGTTTTACATTGGTTGATTTTAGTTGTGCTTATGCTTTGGTTACTAATAGTGATGAACCTAGAACTGTATTAGAGGCTATGGACATGAAAGATGTAGGTTCCTGGAAGGAGGCCATGGAGGATGAAATGGCTTCTTTGGAAAAGAATCAAACTTGGGACTTGGTGCCTTTGCCTCCTGGATGGAAACCCATTGGATGCAAATGGGTGTCCAAGAAGAAATTTGGTGCAGATGGCAATGTTGAGAAGTATAAGGCCAGATTGGTTGCGAAGGGGTATTCACAAGTGGAGGGTATAGATTATGGCAAGATCTTCTCTCCTGTTGCACAGTTGACATCCATTCGATTCCTATTCTCTCGCAGTAGCTTATGACTTGGAGGTAGAACAGATGGATGTGAAGACAACTTTCCTTCATGGTGACTTGGAGGAAGAAATCTACATGTCACAGCCAAAGCATTACATGGTGAAAGGTAAAGAAAATTTGGTTTGCAAACTTAAAAAGTCTTTGTACGGTTTGAAGTAATCCCCTAGGAGATGGTACTTGAAGTTTGATGCCTTTGTGTTGTCAATTAGATTTGTGAGATTGAAATTAGATCACTGTGTGTATTATAAATTTGATGGTGATCGTATTCTCATTGTTGCACTGTATGTTGATGATATGTTGCTCATTGGGAAGGGTAAAAATATGATTTCTGATTTTAAATCTCAGTTGTCAGCACAGTTTGAATTGAAAGATTTAGGGGCAGCTAGGTACATTCTAGGAATGGAAATCAGAAGAGACAGAACCAACAGAAAACTTTAATTAAGCCAGAGTAAGTATGTGAAGACTGTGTTGGATAGGTTCAACATGGTAGATTGTAGATCATTGTGTGTTCCTGTTTCTTAAGGCACAAAGTTGTCTGTTGAGGATTGTCCAAAATCTCCTAGTGAGGTGGAGGACATGAGCAGAGTACCTTATGCTAGTGTTGTTGGTAGTTTGTTGTATGCTATGGTTTGCACAAGACCAAACATTGCCCAAGCAGTGGGAGTCCTTAGTTGATTTATGGCTAATCCTGGACGGGTTCATTGGGATGCAGTTAAGCAAGTGTTTAGATATTTGAGGAGTACTTCCGAGTATTCCATTTTCTATCATGGTAATGTTTTAGAACCTTTGCATTCTATTGATATTCGTGGATTTGTGGATTCAGATTCAACAGGTGACATTGAGAGTAGGAGATCCACCAGTGCTTATGTGTTTACATTGTTTGGTGATGCTATTAGTTGGATGAGTAAGCGACAACCTATTGTTGCTTTGTCCATGATAGAAGCTGAGTATATGACAGCAACTCATGCTTGTAAGGAAGCCATTTGGCTTAAGAGATTGTGTTCAGATATTGGTGTTGATGCAAGTTAGATCACGATTAGTTGTGACAGTCAGAGTGCAATTTGCCTTGTGAAGAATCCAACTTTCCATGCTAGAATAAAGCACAATGATGTTCAATTTCACTTCGTGCGAGACATGGTTGAGGATGGAAAGGTAAATTTGGAGAATGTAGATAATTTGAAGAATGTTGCAGATGCATTGACGAAATCAGTGGGCACAGAGAAGTTCAAATGGTGTTCGGAGTCTATGGGCCTCTCGGCCTATAACAGTTAAATCCTATTTTTCTATTGGCTCTTTCAAGGTGTTCAACAAGTGGAAGAATGTTGGGAATTAAGGTGTCTCAACCTTGGTAATTCCTTACATTATTAATGTTTGCATTTATTATTTAATTGCCTATGTTGTAAATATTTGTAAATTCCATATTGTCATATTGTGGGATGTGGCACGGTGATGTGTCGATCCTACATGGACTATGACAACTTGTAATTTTGTCCTCACATGAGGAGATAGGCATCCCACTTTGTGGTAGGAGCATTTTTCCATGTGTTGGCATCTTCCATGTTGTGTAAGGGAATATTGACCAAAATGGTTATGACAGATTCCTATGACATAATCTATGACATGTAAGAGTCAGAAATAGAAGTTTGTAAGACAGGTGATGACATGTGTCATGAAGCATCTTTGAATAAGGCATATTTGGGTGCCCCAAGGTGGAATATGACATGTTGTAAGAGAATATGCTATTTATAGCATGTGTATGATAGATTCTCTTACAGCTGTAAGTTGTAACCGCTATGACAGATTCTATGACGGTCATAAGTGTCGTAAGAGCATCTGTCATAGCCCATTTTAGAAATAGGTGACCTCTTTGGGATGGGAGCTATGGACAAGTGTTACGCACATTCTACAATGTTGACCAAGTGTCCTTAGGCATGGGTTTTGGTCCATGAAGCCAAGTTGGATGCCTATCCCAAGATAGGTCCAATATTGCATTGTATTTCCTATATAAATAGGTGCTTGGAGATGGAGTTTGTATTACAGGTTTATAGGTACTGTTATGCTACCGGATTGACTCCAAACATGAGTCTCGAAGACCATTGAAGCTTGCATTGCAAATGTATTGTAAACAACTTTCAGATTTGTTAATACATTATGCAGGTTTTTGAGTGCACGGGGTTTTTCACCTGATAAGGGTTTTCCCCACCGTATATCTTTGTCTCTCTTCTTCTGTCCTCTTTCTAGTTCTTGTGTATTGCTGTAATAACTCTATTATATATTGTATGTTGCTGTAGTGATAAGGATTAAATTGAATTTGTATAGCTCTCCCCTCATTAGATTAGTGTAGGAAGCAATTTTTGTACACCTAGCTTCCTTTCAGCCTGCACGGGGTACATAGATGCGATGTCGATGTCTAAGAAGCCCATCTGCCTCAAGAGAATACCCTACAAATTTTCCCACAAGGGCCCTCTGTGAAAGGATCTCCTGCTGCACCTCAAGAAACCACTCTCCTCAAGCAGATGCTGAATGATGTGCTCTCTCAAGTCCACACTCAAGGTCAAGGTCAGGATCTCATAGCGCCTCTGACTCAATGCGTCAGCAACCATGTTCTCCTTTCCTTTGATGTAGTGGACATCAAAGTCATACTCGCAAAGAAACTCCATCCAACGCCGCTGGTGGGTATTCAAATTCAGCTGTGTGAATATGTACTGCAAACTGTGGTGATTCAAACGAAGCTCAAAGCGACGACCCAATAGAAAGTGTCTCTAATGAACAAGAGCATGAACCACTACTACAAGCTCTAAATCATTAGTGAGATAGTTTAGCTCATGAGTCTTGAGCTTTCGTGACTCATATGCGATCACTCTACCACCCTGCATAAGCACGACTCCCAAACCCTCAAGTTATGCATCTGTACAAACCACAAAATCCTCTATAGGATTAGGAACTGCTAAGATGGGAACGTTGATATGACGCTCCTTGAGAACCCCAAAGGCCCTCTCACACTGCTCAGTACAAGTGAAGCTCTTCCCTTTCCACTGAAGGGAAGTGATGGGGTGCGCTATCCTAGAAAAGCCCTCTACGAATCTACAGTAGTAACTGGCTAACGCCATGAAACTCCTAATCTCTGTCACACTGGTGGGTGCTGGCGAATCCATGATAGCCCTGATCTTCAATGGATCTACGAAAATACCATCACCAGATAGGATATGTCCCAGATACTGCACCTGGGTCCTGAAAAAGGAACACTTCGCCAAGTTGCCATAAAGCTGTTTCTCCCTTAAGCACTACAAAACCTAACATAAGTGATCCTCATGCTCCTCCTCGGTCCGTGACTGGATCAAAATGTCATCAAGGAAAATGATCACGAATTGATCCATGTATGTGCGGAACACCCCGTTCATGAGACTCATGAATACTGCAGGGGCGTTCATCAAGTCGAAGGGTACCACAATGAACTCATAGTGGCCATAATGAGTCCAGAAGGCGGTCTTATGGATATTTGCCTCTGTGATGCACAACTGATGGTAACTGGACTTCAGGTCTATCTTAGAGAACACTCTGGTTCCCTGCATCTAATAAAAAATGTCATCAATCCTAGGCAGAGGATAATGGTTCTTCACCGTCACCTTATTAAGATGCCTATAATCCATGCACAAATGAAGAGACCCATCCTTCTTCTTCATGAAGATGACCGGTGCTCCCCATGGTGAAATGCTAGGTCGGATGTGCCCCTTCTCAAGCAACTCCTCTAACTGTAACTTGAGCTCTGTGAGCTCATGTGTGGTCATCCTGTAGGGTGCACAAGACACTGGCTCTACCCCTGGCACTAGATCAATGTGGAAGTCTACCTCTCTGTGTGGAGACATACCTGGTAACTCTGGTGGAAAGACATCGGTGAACTCCCTCAAGATAGGATGGTCATCTAATGACACTTCTGGCTCATCCTCTGATCTATCGCTAACAGTGATGGAAAACAACTAACATCCCTTCTGCATGCAGTGCTTAAGTTGCTGAGCAGATATCATACGAGCTGTCATGGGCTTCTAAATGCCCACCACCTTAACTGACCTGCCATGCTCATCTAAATAGCTAATCGCCTTTCGGCAACAATCTAGCTTGGCTCTATGAGTTGTAAGCCAATCCATGCCTAAAACTACACCATAGGATCCTAAAGGCATAACCCTAAGGTCGCATAATGTAGTGAAGGGCCACAAAGAGATATCACAATCTTAAACCAAGGCATCTACTGACATCTTGGCCCTAGTGGCCAACTCAACCTCCCACCTATCACCCTGCCTAGAGGCCACCAGCTTGCAACGCTCCACTAACGATGGAGATATAAATGAATTAGTAGCGCTAGAGTCAAATAAAATAGCAATGGGGACATCCCCAATCATAACTATTGTCTCGATAACTGAGGCCTAGAAGTCAGCTTGGTGGTTATAACCCGCTGCAAACATATGGTGGGATCTACCTGTTGGCAAGAGACACTGTGTGGCTTCATGAGTGTTGTCATTGATGGCAACAAAGTCCATCCCACACATCTGCAACACATAGTATGTCTATACCGGAAGTTATATTGAAGAGTGTTTTGGTCTGGTAAGCAAGAACAGAGCATGCAGCAAGGTCCGACAGTCAGGTCCTGATCTCTCAGAAGAAGTATCTTAGAAAAGTGTGGACTTGGGGAAGTCAAGAGGAGTACCATGACTACTACATTACAGAGATTGAGCCTCCGGTGATGAAAGAGTGAAAAGATTTGAGCACCTAAGTGTTGAGTTCCTGTTTGGCATAGTAGACTAAGGAAGAACTGATCGGCAAAGCATCAGACCTTAATCCAGATGAGAAATTGATGGTGATCAAGTTTCTTGAGGGATCATTCATGGTTGGCTGACATGATTGATGACTCTTATAACTATCTTTTTGATACACATCTCTTAGTAAGTATGGATTCAGCCGACAGACCAGAGTTTGGGAAAATCTTGAGTATTCCAGATGCCAACTAGAAAGATGTTGAAATCCTTTGTGTGGATATATATATACCAGATGGATTTTGATATGAAGATGTGTGTGGTGTGTTGTGTAGTGTGAAGAAAAGTAGAGAGCAGTGTGGAAGTAGCAATACAGGTCCGGTATGTGACAGAACAACAACACTAAGGCAGAGGAAGAATGAAGTGCAGTAGATCAATATATTGAGCCTAATCGGAACTAAACCTCAGCATATGTGGATACTTCTCATCAGTTCAAGTATCTGGTTTCTTTCTATAAACTATTGTAGGTAGTGAGCCTCTTGTGAGCAGTGTGCTTGGGTAGTGAGGCCTAATTGGCAAGTGCCATTTTGCACTTCTATTCTTTTAACAGAGAATACAATCTTGGGTTAGTCACCCCGTGGTTTTTCCCTTAACAGGGTTTTCCACGTAAAAATCCTTGTGTTATGTGTGTTGATTTCTTTCTGCTCTCATGTTCATGTATGGTTATATGTTTTGATACTGCACTAATTATTAAAGAAGAAAAGAAAGTCAAATATTTAAGATAACTGATTCACCTCCCCTCTTAGTTATCAACAATTGGTATCAGAGCTAAATTCCTTTAGATAGAGCCTAACAGCTTGAGGAAGATCTGGGAATCTTAATGGATATGTACAGTATGAGGGACCAACTTCAGTCTGCCCTAGATGATCTTGAGCAATCTCACTCTGAAGTCAATAACCTGAGGGAAAGACTCAAACAAGCTGATGATTCCATAAATGAACTCAAAGAAAAACTAAGTATCTCAATGAAAAAAAGAAAGGAACTACTTCAAGAATTAGCAAGTCAAAGTGAAGTCAATGATACTAATGAAGATCTGAATAAGAAAACCAAGTTATGTGAGAAGTTATCAAAAGAGGTCATTATGGTAAGACATGAAATAGAATCAGGAGTTATGAAATTTACCCAAGAAATTGAAGAGAAAATAAAAAGTGAAGATAATCTAAAACAATCTCTTCAGGAGAAGTCAGAAGACTGCCACAAAATGGATAGAATAATCAGGCATTTGGAATCTGATCTTGAAGAAGCTAGAGATAATGAAGAACTACTTGAGAATTAGATAGACACTCTTAAAAGGGATCTTCAAACAACAAATGAATACAAAGAGAAATTCAAGATAAGCTCTGTTCAACTTGAAGTTCTTCTTGAAAGCCAAAAGAGAGTAGATGACAAGCAAGGCTTGGGGTATGAGAAAGGGGAAAGCTTCGGATCCGGTCAGAAGAGCTCTGGATCAAGAAATCCAAGGAATAGGCCTAGAAGACCTCTGGTAAGGCAACCAAATGCTCAAAGATATCCATCCTTCAATGGATACTGCTACAACTGCAACAACTTCGGTCATAAAGCAAATCAATGCAGAAGAAGAATGAATCAGACTAATTCATCCTTCTCCAGATAGTGTTTCAACTGCAAAAGGTATGGTCACAAATCTCATGAACGTAGAAATATGCAAATGAACAATTCATTCAATGGTAGATGCTTTGCATGCAATACAATGGGACATATGGCTAATCAATGCAGATCAAGAGGATATCAGTCAAATCTGCAAAGAAATGTTGTTTGCTACAATTGCAATCGATTTGGTCATATTGCCAAATTCTACAGAAATAAGAATCAGGATAAAAGGGGTCTGGTGCATCATAATCAAAATCAAGACAAATGAAAAGGAAAAGTGAATGTGGATGAAGTTCAAAGGGAGATGAACAAGATTTGGGTAAAAAGAAGTACATAAAATGTTGGAGATGGATCTGCACCAGAATTTGGTGCTGATATTCCTTCCAAAAACTAAATAGATGAGCTCTGGCTCAGGGGGAGTCAAAAAGGAAACCAAGTTCCCCCAGCCAGGCAATTGGTGGCTGAAATTGGCACATGGAGTACTGCGGATTGAAGAGTTCTCAAAAGATATCTAAATAACCCTTGGTAAAAGATCTACAAGAGGTTTTGAAGAGGTTAATCATCCAAGACTGATCCAGTTTAACAGTCATCCGGTAAGAGCAGGATTTTCACAATTAGATCTAGTATAATTCAAAATTGAGGTATCTTGATCTGCAGATATATGGAATGATTGGAGAAAGGAAGATAGATTGTCAATAATCACTGAGAATAACTCTAAGTACATCTCAGTGATCCGAAAAGATCTCTCAGGACAAGGAGAACAAGGCAACCGAAATAACTTAAGTTGTGTATTTATTGCAAAATGGAATTAGGGTTTGCACAGAAATAAAAGGGTTCTTTTGTTCATCATTTGCACATTTGCATTCGAGAGGAAGGAAGAAAGAGCTCTGCAACAAGATTGCTTCAACTCTCTCAAGGATCAACCGCAGAATTTGAGTCAACCAGCGATCTTTTCAACTCTTATCGTGAACCCTAGAAGCGTAAAAGGTATTTTCTGCTCTTGAATCTCTCTAAATCCTTTGAAGGATGGCTACTCCAAATGTTGTTAAAATCATTGATAGACCGCACCCTAAGTTCAAGAAACATCCTTACAAATCCCTAGAAGTTGACCCCCTAGGCGCATTCTCTAGCATTCCGCATGGAATTCTGCATGTAGAAGATGTTAGGGTTTACATACACATGAACATTGAAGAATTTAGAGAATCCAAGCTGATCGATATCTATCACAAGGAACTGATAAATGAATCATTTGAACTTAAACCTAAATACAAGGCCATCCGGGATAAGCATTTTAGACAATGCATTTATTTCCCCTGTTTTACAAAAGATGAATGGGTCCAGTATGTTCTGAGCAGAATGCATGACAACTTCATGTGGTTGATGAGGCCATTCAAGATAACCAAGGATGCAATTAGGGCGGTAACTGGACTGCACTCATCCAGTGGGTTGCCTGCTCTCAAATAAGTCAAAAACCAAACTGTAAGTGAGGCTACCGGATCAAGATTTGACAAGAGGGTAATGACAATAGAGGACATCATAGATCTGAATATCAAATTTTCCTGTATGATAATCAGTTACAAAATCTATCACTCTAGCAGGGAGAATTCAGTATCCGGAACTGCTATATATACTGCATATGAAATGCTAAGGAAAAATGCTGACTATGATCTTTGTGAGCTTCTCCTAAACCAACTGTTAGAGAATTTGTAGAAAATAAAGAAGGATAAAAATAATTCTTTTAAGTACGGTGGTTTGATACTTTGTCTATTCTTCTACTATATGAATGAGCTACCTAGAACTAGTGGCTGGATATGACAAAATGACAGACCTGTTGCCATACAAATAAGAGATTACATGTATGGGCTTGGTGATGCCAAGGCTCAAAGCACAACTCTTTGGGGTTACTTCAAAAACTTCCAAGGCATGATGCAGGCCAGAGAGAGAATCCCTCAATCTCTAGTTGAAAAATACAAGGATTCAGTGTGCTTCATGGTAGACACTGATCAATGCCTAATGGAGGCAGTGGAACCAAGAATAGTGTGGATAATGCCAATGGGCTATGAGGTGGATGAAAAAATTCTGGAACTACATATCCAACACCTACTAAGTCAGCCTAAGGACCTTAAGGCAGAAAGGTTTGGAACCTTCCAAGAGTTGAGTGTAAAAGTTCATGTTGAATTGAGACAGCCTGAAATCAAGAGAAAAGTGAGAGGGGAAGTAGAAGAAGTCGCCAAGAGATATGGAATATCAAAGGAGGTAGTTGATGCCAACAGAGAGAAGATGGAAAGGGTAGAGAAAGAAAGGCAAGAAACAAAAAAAGAAAGTGCTTTGGTGCAAGCCCCCTCCTAGACTAGATCCTCCAAAAGCTCTGCACTTGCCACCTCTGAGAGCCAAAAAGCCTCTAAACCGGAAGCCAAGACATCCAGAAAGGGTGAGAAGAGAACAAAGAAAAAGGCCACTGTTAGTGCCTGAATTGACTGGCAGTTTTTGAGCAATTTTCATGCAGGCACTTTCCCTAAGTATCCAAAAAATGTTCTAAGTGTTGGACCTCCTCAGCATTTTTCAGCTGCATCATCATATTTTCCTGAGGAGGAGGTCATCATCATCATATTTGCTTCGATGGTGATCAGCATCATCATGTTCCCTGTCGACCGGTTTTCTCATCAGGATCATCATATTTCAATATCGGGTGATGTCTGGATATCATCCTGATCCTGCTGATGAGCTACAGTGCGCCCTGATTTGCTTGCGGGGGTGACTTTTCAAGTATCCGGTGATCTTCCAATTATCACCTTCCCCTTTTATGATGATGACATTGCCCTGATATTCTGAAGGGGTTATTCTTTGAGTTGTTCGACCTGACTTGTTCTTTCTTAAGGGTCATCATCATCATCATCATATTTCCGGTTATCACCATGTTGCTTGCAAGGGTCATCATATTTTCTGCCTTCATGATATTTCGCCGGGGTGATATTTTTATCATCGGGTGATCTTGCTTATGATCATCCTGATGATGTTGTTGAAGAGTTCTAAGTGTGACCCGATATTCACTGGGGTCATCATATTTTGAACGTCAGGATGATCTTAGTCAATATCATCCTGATGATGTTGTATCACTTCATGTTCGTTGTTTTATCATCCTGATGATGCTGACGTCATTCTTATGTCAGGGTGATATCTTTTTCTCTGCCTATCTGCATCATGATATTTCCGAAGGGGGGGGTGATATTTTCATATCACCCGGGTGTATGTTTGTTCCAGCGTCATGATGATGCTGATATCAAGGAGATATCCGCCTGCCGGCTTCGTGCATTATCTAGTGGGGGTGATCTTTTCAAGCATCATCATATTCATCTATCGCCCCGATCTTATAGTGGAGCTACAGTGCAACATGATATTTGTACATCAGGATGATATTTCCAAATATCCAGTTATCTTCCGAATATCATCCTGATGTCAATATGATGATGACGTCATCAAGGTCCGGGGGGGTCATATTTCTAACACAGATCATCTTGTGGAGATCTCCCGATATTTGCAAACATGATGATGACGTCATCTGGATATGAGGAGGTGCGCAGTAGGCAGATATGATGATGACGTCAGCAGGATATGATGATGACGTCATCAGGATGTTCATCGGCCAGACTTTTGGTATAGGCTCAGCAGGAGGATGTTCCTCCAATGGATCAGGTTGTGCGGATGAGGGTGAATATCATGCAGGTTATATTGCGATATGATGCTGACGTCAGGGTGATATTTCAAGCAACAGGATATCATGCTGCTGGAGGATGCTGATGATGAAGTCTTATACTAGTGTCGTCAGGAGCAAAAGCGCCGACATCATATATGCTCATGACCTAGTATATAAAGTGTTAATGAGGTTGCTGCGGGGTGCATGTGGGATAATTGATATCCTGCATATTCGAAATATCATGATGATGAATCTCGGCGGGAAATGGTTGCGATCGACTGTTAGATGTTTTTCCCAAGGCCGCGGGTTGGTGCGCCATTAATGGCGAAGGTTGCAGAGGTATGGGCGGATCTGGTACCCGATTGAAGATGTACATCAGCGGACAGTGGCGCAGGGCTCGAGATATCTTCCTGTCTCCTCCCCTACTTGCTGCATTCATGTTTGGGCGCCAATCTGGTAGTGTTTGAGCGCCATTTTCCTGA
Organism: Cunninghamia lanceolata; assembly: GCA_027924645.1. NCBI lineage: Eukaryota > Viridiplantae > Streptophyta > Pinopsida > Cupressales > Cupressaceae > Cunninghamia > Cunninghamia lanceolata. The sequence continues at coordinate 5,758,138 of BSBN01000249.1, forward strand.
TACTGTGTATCTGGCGGGATTTTTGGTCAACCATGTAATTAATTGCTGTGGTACACTACCTGGCTGTTATAAGCAGGAAGTGTTACTCATTTGTGGTTGTTGAAAGTTGAAGATTTCTGGCTCTGTAATTCATAACAAACTGATCTGGTTGCTCTGTACAGTTTAACTTGTGAGTTTATGTATCTCCTGTTGTACGATTTGGCATGAATCCACTGATTTCATGGTTAATCTTATATGAATAATGCTGTCTTAGCATGTGTTTTGCTGATTCTGTCTCCAGTATTGCATGTATTCTTCTTCTGAATCTGGATATTTGGGTAATGTTTAGATTCTAGAGCATAGAATTCCTATGTTGAATGTCTGATCTTTTAACTTCTGCTCAAGGGGTAGATTAAACTGTTTTCAGGTTGAACATTGGGAAGGGTATACTGCAATAGGGATGCCATAAGTAGAGATAACTTAACACTCTGTATTGGGAGATATCTGTAAGGCAGATATCATGTGTATCCCCCTGAAATCCAGTTTTAGCTATTCATGCTGATCATTCACAGGTGTATGTCTACCGACTCCAAGCCCTGGATAGGCACCAATCTAGCTCTGTGTTGAGGTTATACACCATGTTCAGCTTTGCATCCAAAATCCAAACTAAACCATTTCATACTTCCACCTGTTAGTTGTAGGAGTAGGATTAGGAACCCCTTGCATGCTCTCATCCCTAACCAGACATCATGTCCAAGAATGTTGCCAGCCTTGTGATCTATCATACAGATCTTGGTCCATACATGAGAGTATTCTGCCTGTTGTTGTCAAGTTAGATCTTTCTATCTTTGAGCTAGTCAAGGTTACATCTTGAGTTATAGGGATACCCCCCTTGGTGCGGCAGAACCAGAAGTGAAGGGGAGGCAGCTCACGCAACCTCCTGTATTTAGTTGGCTGAACTTGCCTGTGCATTAGAAGTGGCAAACCCTAATGCTGATTCAGAAGTAAAAACCAACAAGGTCATATACAAGTCAAAAAGATGATGAAGAGACAGAGTCAGATGAGGAGGTCAAGAAAATGAAGAAGAAGAAGAAAATAACCGGTGAATCCTCTATCGGTCAAGGCAAGGAAGAAAAGGTAGAAGAATTTGTTGAAAAGCCTACTCTCTGCATTGATGATATCATCAAATCAATCACTGTGGATGTGAACCTAAAACCAATGACTGAATTTTATGATGAATATAATGAAGCTGACCAAAAGATCTTGCAAGATGCTACAGTCAGGTATCTTAACATCTATAATAAAGCATTCATTGAGATCATATCTCTAATTCCCAAAAGCCTAGAGAAGGAACTTGAAATAAGAAAGAACAATGCTAAGGCAAAGGACCTAGAGATCCGAGAACAGATAGCTATTCATCTCTATCCTTCCATCACTCCTAAACAACTGAACATGATCTTCAAGGATTGCAAGGATGAGTTCCGGAGCAAAGCCAGAATGAACAAGCTTATGCTTAGAGAGACTAATCAAGTGGCAAAAGAGACAAAAGACATCCTCCAGAATGCATATAAAAGATTCAATATTCCTATTATAGAGGACCTAAGTGATGAACCTTCTGATGTCAAAGGATTAAATGCATCAAAGGAAGACTCTACTGAGAAATTTGCAGAAGAGCCAAAGGAGATAAGTGAGGAGAAGACTAAGGACCTGGATTCCTCTACTCTGGAAGAGGAAGTCCATGAAGAAGTAAACATCTCTCTTCTGGATTCCCCAGCTGACTCTAGATCTAAGGAGAAGAAAGAATAGAGGAGCAAAACAATCAAGAAGAAAAGGTAAAAGGAAGAGAAGAAGATCAAACAAAGAATACCCCAGGAGATAGTTCTAAGGCTGCAGAAGGGAAGAAGATTCTGTCTCTGGCAAGAGACACTCTAGAAACAGTTAAAGATTTCTTAAGCAAAGAAATGATGGAGATTGATGAACCAGAATTGTTTCAAGGACCGTTCAATTTTGATTCCCTCTCCCCGGTTCAAACAATGAAGATAGCATCCTTTGCCCAAGCAAAGGCAAAAGAAAAACTTCTGAAGTCTCACATGGAAGACTATGAGATGATAGAGATAGCATCTGGTGTGTTGGAGAAGATCATGCCATCCTTCCAGAAGGATCTTTCGGCCTCCTCATTTGGTAATCCGAAATCTCTTGTTAATTCTATTAACACACATTTTGATTCTTTGGAGAAAGCAGCAGAAGAGAAAGCCCAGAAAGAGTTTCTAGGTAAGAGATTCTCCGAAGTACAAGGGCTAATAACAAATGATAGGAGAAATATGGATATTGGGATAAAGAGCTTCGAAAATGCTCTTCAAGATAGCGAAGAAATATATAAATTTTGTTTATCCTGGTCTAAAGTGACAAAGGATATTGAGAAGAAAGTGAAAGAACAAGAGGGTAAACTGTCAAGTTTATCTCAGAATTTTGATCCTCTCACCACATCCATAATAAACCAAGAATGTCAGACTATTGCCATTCTAAATGAACTAAAGAAACTTGAAAAGGAAAGGAAGAATATAATAAGTAGGATGGGTGAACTTAGAGGGACAATTATCCCTAAGTTTGAGGCCATGCATGAGGCCCTAACTGATGCTCATTCCACAACCCGGACCAGTGATCCGATAGATCTAAAGAGGGCAGAAGATTTTGAATTCCTGTTGAGTGGTCACATCTCAATTTTGGACAAGATGAAGCAGAGTTGGGCAACAAAATTTGTCCAGTTGAAGACAACTTTTGCAGATATACATAAGTATATGTAAGTATAAAATTGTATATATACTTATGCAGCTATGAATAGGATGATTTTTGAAATTTTGGTGTGTGGATTCTACCCTTTGCCATTGATGTCAAAGGGGGAGTGAGGAATAGTGAAAAAAATGGAATCCAGCTAAGGGGGATCTCTGGTACAAGTGTACATAAGATAGAGCATCAGCAAAGGGGGAGTTTGTTCTAACATAGTCATTTTTTCACTAAGTGTTGCCATCAATGCCAAAGGGGGAGATTGTTGGCAAGAGACACTATGTGGCTTCATGAGTGTTGTCATTGATGGCAACAAAGTCCATCTCACACATCCACAGCACATAGTATGTCTATATCGGAAGTCAGATTGAAGAGTGTTTTGGTCTGGTAAGCAAGAACAGAGCATGCAACAAGGTCCGACAGTCAAGTCCGGATCTCTCAAAGGAAGTATCTCAACAAAGTGTGGACTTGGGGAAGTCAAGAGGAGTACCATGATTGCTACATTACAGAGATTGAGCCTCTGATGATGAAAGAGTGAAAAGATATGAGCACCTAAGTGTTGAGTTCCTGTTTGGTAGAGTAGATTGAGGAAGAACTGTCCGGCAGAGCATCAGACCTTAATCCAGATGAGAAATTGATGGTGATCAAGTTTCTTGAGGGATCATTCATGGTTGGCTGACATGATTGATGACTCCTATAACTATCTTTTTGATACGCATCTCTTAGTAAGCATGGATTCAGCCGACAGACCAGAGTTTGGGAAAATCTTGAGTATTCTGGATGCCGACTAAAAAGATGTTGAAGTCCTTTGTACGGATATATATACCAGATGGATTTCGATGTGAAGATGTGTGTGGTGTGTTGTGTAGTGTGAAGAAAAGTAGAGAGCAGTGTGGAAGTAGCAATACAGGTCCAATATGTGACAGAACAATAACACTAAAACAGAGGAAGAATGAAGTGCAATAGATCAGTATATTGAGCCTAACCGGAATTGAACCTTAGCATATGTGGATGCTTCTCATCAGTTCAAGTACCTGGTTTCTTGCTATAAACTATTGTAAGTAGTGAGCCTCTTGTGAGCAGTGTGCTTAGGCAGTGAGCCCTAATTGGCAAGTGCCATTTTGTACTTCTATTCTTTTAACAGAGAATACAATCTTGGGTTAGTCACCCTGTGGTTTTTCCCTTAACAAGGTTTTCCACGTAAAAATCCTTGTGTTATGTGTGTTGATTTCTTTCTGCTCTCATGTTCATGTATGGTTATATGTTTTGATACTGCACTAATTATTAAAGAAGAAAAGAAAGTTAAATAGTTAAGATAAATGATTCACCCCCCCTCTTAGTTATCAACACTACCCACATCACCAACTGTTTGCTCTGAACATCCTGCATGAGGTTGTCCCCCTGCTGTAAAGCCCTGTGGGCACTCTCTGGCCAAGTGTCCTACTCCACCACATACATAGCATGGGCCCTGAGCCTAAACCTTCCCAGTCTGTGTCCTACTACTTTGCTGCTGTCTAGTCTGACCCGTGGACCCTAGAGAACCCCTGTAAGACTGATGCGATCTCACGGGTCCCACAAGTGGTCCTTGCTACCTCTAATCCTTACGTGGGCCCTGTTACTGCCAACCGTGATTCTATCCTCCCTGTGCCCTCTACTGGGGCCTGGACCTCTACTGAAACTATTGCTATGGAGGCCTAGGAGGTAAAGGTGTAGAACTAAACCCTCCTCTCTAAGGTGGTGGTTGTCTACGGAAATTTTGTTGCTGCTGCTGGCTATGATCCTGAAACTGAGGGTGTGAACTCTGACCTCGTCCCTATATCGCTTCAGTAATGTATGCCTTCTCGGCAGCCTCACTCAAGGTCTGGGGGTATGCCATGCGCACAGGCTATGATATCCCCTGATTCAAACCTCTGATAAACTTGTGAACTAGAAGTTTTTCATCATGGAGATACTCCACATAATGTGATAGCTTTATGAACCTGCCCTTATACTATGCTACCGTAGAACCTCGCTACTATAAGTCGTGGAATTCATCGATACGACACTACCTATAGTGGTTTGACAGATAACGCGTATTAAAGCGCTCAATAAAAGTGTCCCACAAAAGTGTATCCAAAGATAAGCAGCGCTTGCACTCCTCAGTGCGCTACCAAGTCACTGTTGCATCTCTCAACAGGTGAACCACCACCTGTGCCTTCATATTGCCCTCGTAAGGTCACAACGCAAAGCACCTGTCTAAAATGATAAGCCAAGCCTCCACCTCGGCTCCCTCTGTGGTCCCTGTGAAGGTAGGTGGATTCAGCCTCAGTAAATCTCTGATGGGGTCCCCATGGTCTCTGTTCCCTCAGATAGGCTCATCCACACCATAACCATAAGGCCTGTGAAAAACTTGCTCTACTCTCACCGCCTCCTCTCACCTAGCATGATGCAGAGGGCTCCTACTATGAGCTCTGTAAGCTGAACCAACCTCCTCCACTGTCGTGTTAGGTATCTCAACATAAGGATCTACACGTGGCACATCTAGCGGCTCGATGCGGGGCTCTACATGTGGCTCCACATGTGACTCAACACGTGGCTCCTCACGTGGCTCCTCTTGCAGATCAATGCGGGGCTCGACATGCGGCTCGACTGCGGCTGGTGGTAACCTATCTAGCACTGCTTGTAATGCCTGTAAGATCTGTGGTCTGATATCAGGTACGGGTGGTGCCTACGGTGCTGGCGGTCCCTAACCCTTGGTTGATGAGTCGCTATGCACCTCTACGGATGCAGTGTGGCGTGAACGCGCTTGCCTCATTCTAGGTGGCATCCTACAAGAACAAGGTAGTCACGAATCAGAAGAATTTGTGAAATAAGTAACGTGCCCAAACAAGCCCAGTGTTTAAACTTAGGCTCTGATACCAAATGTCATGTCCACATTTCCCATGTGGTCATGACACGCAACACACATGTCATGTCCACATTTGTTATGTGGTCATGACACGAAATATCAAAAAATTTTCACGCATCCCTAGAAACCCCCTCGAATGCGTCAGCATGCTCAGTGGCAATACGCATAAGGCATAAATATGTCAATCAAACTCGGGGTAATGCGATCACATGCGCAATCCCCTATGCGATGAAACCCGACTAAGGGGGTCAATGCTACGTGAGAAGTGTCACCATTAGGGTTAGGATCATTGATCAAAACCCTAAGTTTTCCTAGGTGAGTGAAGGGATTTCGACATGAGTCAAAATCAAAAGCCTAATCCCAAAGTATAATAGAATTAAATAATAGCTTAATTAAAATCAACAAGTGCGGGAACATTCAAAACATTACTCTATGCAGGGTTTAAAATCGCTAAGAATTTCAAGCCCTAAATCTTAGAAAAATCTGGCAGCATAATGCCTCTCGGGCGTGTATAGGAATTATTCTAATAACAAAATTTAAATCAGAGGTTGCCTAACACACTAATTGGATTAAACGACTTAATTAATTAATTAATTATTACACACTAGATTAATTAAATTAAAGCCACTAAAAAATAAAATAACATTAACCTCTTCGAATAATATCCACTTACGATTAATTAAAAATAAATCAATTTAAATTTAAATACGTTTTCAATAGTTAAATTAGGAGGGATACTAAACAGATTAATTAAACCCACATCAAATATTTAAAACCAAATCAATAGTTTCCTCTAGTTTAATATATTAATCTATAATGATCCCACACAATTAAATGGTAGAAAATAATATCTAACCCCTAATAATTTAAATTTATCTAGCAAAAAATAAGGTTACCCACATATATTTGATTTTACCACTCAACCCATGGCATCACATTTTAAAATAACAAAACAAAGTAATAAAACAATAATAATCAACCCAAGTCAAAAAGTGAGGGAAAAAATAATAAAAAGCTAATTTAAAATCTCAAAGCCCTAAAAATCTCCCAATTAAAATATTAGTTTCCTTATGTACAAGAAACAAGAGCCCTAACCCTATTTGCATTCTATTCTCAATCTCTCCATTTTCTCATTCTTTTTGTTTTCTTTCTTGTTTGTTTGCTTGTAGGTTTGGAGAGAGGGGTAGCCATGGCTGCCACTCATGGAGGTATATACATTTAGTATATACGTTATTTTGAAGTAACCCCTTTTTTGAGTATAAATAAATAAATAAATATATACTGGTTAAGAACAGAGATAAAGATGCTTGTTTATTTTAGTATGCATTATGCAATAAGTATATATATAGCAAGTAAAAATTGCAGGCAAGAGGAACGCCGAATGGCCATTCACTGTTGGTGGACAGAGGGCAAGGGAGGTCACCGGTGGTGGCCACAGTCGTTGCTTCACAGGGGAGGTGGGAGTGTGGGTAGGGGGCCGAACCCCCACCCACACCCCACTACGGTGGAGTGTGGGTTGGGGTTCGACCCCCTCCCCACACTCCAAACACAAATTATAAAAAAGTTTTGGTGGGGGTTTGAAACCCCCACCCCACTGTCCACCATTGCCACTGTTTAGGGCCGGCCGCCCACGGCCAAACCCTGCCCACCATTTTTAAAACCCTACAATGCCTATTACATTCGACAGTAAAGTATAAGCATTCAGATGTGTTATAATTATTACAAAGTTTTAACATATTTCCATTATATATATATATCTTTACATTTTTTTTATTGTCACATATACAATCTGAAAAATACACTTATATATATAATATAAAATGTATACGCACAGTTTCTCAAAAAAAAACTTTTATTTGATAGAATATTAAATGTGTAGATCATGCTAAAAATACATATATTCATATATATATATATATATATATATATATATATATATATATATATATATATATATATATATATATATATATATATATATATATATATATATATATATAGTCTTCTCAAATTTCACAATATTTTTCCAGCAAGCCATACAATGTAAAAATAAATATAAAATGAATATATATATATATATATATATATATATATATATATATATATATATATATATATATATATATATATATATATATTAAAGGAATGGTAAGCTAAACATATATTTTTTTGAAATGACTATAAGCACATTATATATCTTTTTTTTTTTTGAGATAGAAACAACAACTTTCTTTTTTTTTGAAATACTTTATTCCAACAACATTTTTTTTTAAAACAATAATACAACAACAAACATTTCTCTTTTATTCACTTAAGGAAACATAAGAAATTTACTAACAATTTTGAGCCTACATTTATCTTTCAAAGCACATTTTCTCAACCACATAACATTTAAACCAACAACTATATTTTTTTCATTTCCAACTTGAAATAAGCCAAATACAACTCAAATTATAAACTTGTTACTTTACAAAACAAGAGAGGAACTATCTTCTCTCTGTACAACAAAACAACTACAAATAGGCAAAAATTGGCCATAACTCTCAAAGAGTCTAAAAGACAAAACTCCAAGATAGGTAGTCTCTTTCTTCCAAGCTCCATAGCTATAATAAACCTGCAAATAACAAATATGGGAAGGGGGAAAAAGCCACGAAATACTGCTCTCCTCCCTACCATAGACTCACTCATGAGTCACCCCCGAGCTTGGAGGTCATCCACACACAAGGAGCTTTCACACCACATCACAACAAAACACACAAAACAATCAACAAGAAGAACTCCCATGGATTGCACAAAATAAAACTCATAAAAATGAGTTTAAAGGGGTAGGGGAGTGGACATCACTCAACTCAAGAGTGCCACTCCATAATGTCTCAAAGCTACCAATTTTCACAAGGCCTCAAGCCAACACATATATACCAACTTTCACAAAATTCTCCATGGCTCTCAAGACATTCAAAAATGCTCATTTTCACAACTTGCCCTCAAGGCTAAAATACCAAAAGAATTAGGATGTGACCTCGAGGAGGTTCACTCCTCCCCCACCCCACACATGTTGAGCATTTTCTCCAAGTGGAGAGGCTCTCACAACATCCATAAACATTCCCCACAACAACAAAATGTAAAAATACACACACACAAACATCACACAAGGAAAGTAAAATTACATAAGGAAAGACATTAGTGTTGAATCCTACCTTAAATAGCCCACAAGGAAGATAGTTGAAGAAGAGCCCTTTCAACTCCACCTCCAAGTCCTCCAAATGAGCCTCCAAAAATCCTCTAACTCTCTCCCCAAATTCAAATAAAAATCAAGAATTCAAAAACAAATCAACAACCCCCTCCCTCTCTTCAAGAGGGATTAAAATAGGCTCTCCTCATGAGCCTTGAGGAATGGGGAGGTGACACATGTCACCTCCTCCTTCCTCCACACAACCACTTGCAAGCTTCATGGAATGTGGTGGTGACACATGTCATCCACCCATTCCACCAAGTCTTGCCCCCTCCACTTGTGCTCTCTCACACATGTGGGAGAGAAAAGGAGCTAAAGAAGGAAGTGGTTACTACAAGTGCCCCAATCATGTCCTCCTATGAAAGCCCACAAAACCCCAAGGTACCCTCACTAATGTGGGAGAGCCTTGGAGTTGAGTCCTTCACAATCTAGGGGTCTTGAAGACTCCCCCAAGCCTAGGAAAGAGGTGTGGATGAGGTTGAGTGTTTGACCCAACCTTCCACTCCTTCCCAAACTTCCATTTTCGTCACTTTACTTTAGGGTGAAGTTTAAGTGACCAAATGGGAGTTTACCTAAGGTTAGACAAGCTCAAATGGTCCCTAGACCCTAGGGGTGCAACCCAAGGTCACTTTTAACCCATTTTGAGCACCATAGGGTGAGTAAAATCACGTAAAAAGGGGGTCATAAAAATAAAAACTCAAAAATAAAATCCATTAAACATTACACCTTTACAACACCAAAATACAGTCAAATATAAAAGGGGTAGACCTATCCCAAACAACACCACACATATACATTATGAATTTTCATCAAGCATAACATAGTTGATCTTGGTTCCTCTTGGAATTAGATTGGCTTAATATGAGAATTCAAAAAATGTGTGGGATAATCTCTGATTATCCGTGGCTTAGTTAGAACACGTGCGCATTTAAACAAAAGATTCATCCAACATGTATATCATAGCTGAAGCAAAGTAAACATATACTCACACCATCACATATCCATATAAAACAATCATAAAATCACATCATAATTAAATTCATAATTTTGCATTTCTATAATTCATCACAAGATAAATTTCACATAATAAATCCATCACATAAGCACATAACTAGTATGACAATAATCTCATAATGCAAATCACATGTCAAATCATCATCAGTGAATCAAATCACGCTCTAGTCTCATCATAATCATGCTAACATAATAAATCAAAGGTAAAATTATATAGTCTAATAGTCCTGCATATCGGGATCAATAGTCCCCAAAAGTCTAAAATGTGTCTCCAATAGTAATATAAAATGATCAAAATAAGGGAGTGAAAACGTAGGCCTCACAGATCCTCCTTGCCATTTTTTCCATCATATCCCTAGTCATCCTATTTTGATCCTATCATTTATCCTTAGCGATGTCCTCTAATGCTTCCATTCATGCCAATTTGAATGACCCCTAGTTTTTCCATAGGCTCTTCTCCACCAAACATAGGCTCTCACCCAAATCCTTACCTTCTTAAGATAAGTCCCCCCCTAGACCTAATTTGACCATTTTTTTTCTTTCATCACTAAAAACCCTTACTTTCTATTTTCATCAAACATTATTCCAATTTTGTAGCCCCATTCCCACACCCACATTCATAAACTTAGTTCCTCCTATGAATACCATCATTAGTAACCCTTTTAATGAACCACCCTTGAACAATCATCAAACCAAGGATCATGCATTATCCCTACATTACCATTTGCTCACATTTGTACCCATAGAAGATGACATTGACCTATCCCCACCATTACCTATCACACTTTCCACCAAAGCCATGGAAGATAACTTACCCATTAATTCACCTAGATCACCACCTATAGACTCACACCATCCTTCCATTCAACCATAACCATACCACACCTTTTTCTCCCCACAATCGTCATTAACACATGACTCACCCGATGACATCCTACATTTCCCACCATGCCAATTCACTTCACCACCATCCTTCACATTATTGTATAAGCAACCCTCATTTCCTCCCACACCTAGAGACTTCATACCACCACCCACTTTCCCTCCTTTACCCAACATTGATAACCCATTACCTATACCAACACCTCCTTTTTGTAATACATTTGACCATCACATTGCCACAACCATCATCACTCATACCAAAACCATCCTTCCACCATATGACATTTATCCCACATATTCTTGGCAATTGGACCTACATCTAGACACAAAGCTTAAGGACTTGGAAGAACAATAAGATCTTATTCCCCTCCTCCTTCCTCATTAATAGGATGGGTTAAATCACAATTATCACTTGATATTATCTTACATCCATCCCCTCCTGAAATGGTCTCACTAAAATTTGATAGATATAATGGCCAAGGAGATCCCATTGCAGGTGTGAGACACATTTATGTTTTGGCCACAACGATTATCATTGATGATGTTGTCCTTGCTAAGACATAGCCTACCACATTGATAGAAGATTCCCTTGTATGGTTTTACACATTTCTCCCAAGTTTCATGACCTTATTTGTAGATCTTGTGCATAGATTACCAACCATTACCAATTCAACACCAAGCTCAAGGTTTATTTAGTACAAATCACACACTGCAAACAAGACTCCTTAGAGACTATTCATGAATTCATAACTAGGTTCTTTTCACTGCTCATTAATATGAAATTTCAACCTCTTAATAATGTGCCACAACTAATCTATTTTGAAAATCTTTCACCACACATTTAAGAGAAGCTACTCTTTACAAAATGTTACTATCCAAGTTATCTTTAAGGGCCATTAAAGTAGATCGCATCCTTGAAGAATAAGACATAATTTTCCCCCTACACTCAAATAAGGAAAGACAAATTCAAATCATTCCATAATCCTCTTGAACATCTATTGCCCCTTCTTGTAGAAGGAGGGTTGATCCATATGCCATGATAGAGACTTTGAATAAGACCCAAGCCCGATCCAACACTCATGTTATATCATGTGTTTACCATCATAAATTAGGGCACTTCACAAACTAATGTCATACTTTAATCAATTGCATTCGATACCTTGTTGACACAGGCCTTCTAAATGTGCACTCTACCAAAATCCCTAACAACATATAATGTTTGGACAAAATCACTAGAGATGAAATCCTTATGACACATGTCCCTCCCCAAGTTGATGCTAACAATGAAGAATGCCATGACATAAAACTTTACACTAATTTATAATATCTAGTAGTCCTAGTTGATGATAATTCTAAAATTGGAGAGCATCCACCTTAGATGCTTGGACCATAGCCTTACCTTGCACACAAACCTTTTTCTTTTAATTTCATGTGCTATTGTCTCCTTTTATTTTACCATGCACTAAGTAGAGTCAACATTTGATGTATGTAGTGATGTTCCCTTCCCATTTGTACATATTTATCACATATTGTTAGCTATTTTTATGATGTTTTGTGTATCCACAAATAATTTGGGAATGATGAAAAGTACCAAGGACCAAAAATCCTTATTCATGTTGACCTAAAATTTGGTTTATCACCTCCAACCATATTTTTGATATTTTGTCATCCTTTTTTCCAAGTGCATACATGATCCTAGGGCTATGAGAGATTGATTTCAATAATGACACCCTTCACTTATGCACTAGGAACAACCAATAATTTGTGTACTATCATGTCTATAAGTATTATTTCCCCTCTATTAATCTTGATATCTAAAACTTAGTCACAAATCCTAGAACATCATCAATGGACAACCCTTCTCCATTCCTCCCTCACTTGCATAGAGACAAATCAAATACACATAAGTTTTCAAAAAATTAAAAGAAATGTCCATAATTGCTTGTTCTAATCCTCAGTACAATGAGCCCTTACATCTTATTGGTTGCATGATGTTAGGTCATGGAGATGGAATTCACAAAATTAAAAGTAATATCCATATCCACTTAGTCTAATATTTGGTGATTAGCCTTTGTATTTTATTGGTTGCATGGGGTTAGATCATGGGGATGGTATCAAAAATTCAAAAAATAAAAAATCATGCAAAGCCCAAGAAATAAAATTAAAATTTATATCAAAGAAACTCAAAGGCATTTTCAAAATAAAAAACAAAATCTCTACCAAGCTTGAGGAATCCCATTTATCTCCCTTCCCAACCCATTCCCCATCCTTGTCATTTGTCCACTATGAGCCATTCTATAATTAGCTCTAGATAAGCTAGGATGCCCTTTTCACCTATCCTATTGGTACCCATGACTTGAGAAGTACACATCAACTTAAGCATATCTTCTCTATGCATCCACCTATTGATCCCCATTATGATTGACTATTTCCACAACCCCTCAAAGTTTAAAGCACACTATGATTACAACTCAAAACAATTCATGGCAAGCCATCACTTTGTCCTAATGTCACATACCACTTATAGATGTATTAAATATCACTACATTCCATCTCATCCACAAAGCTAACATACAACGATGATTTGAGCAAGTAGAATCCTTAATTAACCTAGTGCATAAAACTAGGTAGCCACTTTTAAAATCATTAATCCAAATCCTTGATCTTGAATGCATTGAAAGATTTTTTTTACCATTTGTCATGCTTTAACATTGCTGATCATTCTTCCTTTTACCATTATGATTGGTTCCTTCACCTTTATCATTGTGATGGTTGTTTTCCATTGCTTTCCACTTTGTTGTTGTTTACCTTGTTTCATCTGTGAACTACATCCCACTACTATGAGTTGGAGAATGATGATCCATATTTAGTCACTTTTACACATACTATTAAGACCGACTCCAACCAAGGTAGTGAGATGAAGTTAATTCCTAATATTTTTATCACTTAACCATATTATTTTCTAGCTCACATGTGGAAATTTGACATGCTTGTGCTCTTGTGCATCCTTTCATTATCCTTTTATGAGCATTCCCTACTATCTCGTGGCATCTACTTTGGATCATATCTCACCTATCATTTGAGCCCATATACATTGGTGTTGTTTATCCTTCACACTCTTTGCCTTATTTCCCATTGATTATGCCAGAGCCTCATTGAAAATGATATCCTCTTTTCTAGTGACATCATTGATCCATCATTTGATCTCCTAGTGGTTCATCACTTGGACCACCCTTTGGGGCATGACCATAGAGTTCCCTTGTTCATACCTTAGAATTTCCATATCCTGTGATCTACCTTATAAGCTTAACCATTTCCACATCTAGTTGATCTATTATCTTGATCCAAGCCTAATAATTGCCTTATTCATGTGATCTATTGCTGACATTTCCTAGTGTCCTTCACATTTTTCATTATCACATCCTTTGACCACTCTTGGGGGATAACTTTTATGTTCCACTTGACCATTGTTACATCATGTCATCACTTGGGGGAATTGAACACCAACTTCCCTTGTGGTCCCATTGAGGGCATGACCTTGACTCATGCTATTACCAATCATCATTTACCTTTGGCAACCTAATCTTAATCATTTTTTATCTTATGTTGACTGGCTCAATTTGCTGAGATCTTTCGCTAGTCAAATTAAGTGGGCATATATCCTACATCACTCACTATCACTCCATTCATTTTATCATTGCCTTTAGACCATGATGATGAATAGTATCTACTTAAGAATTGCATTTGAGTGTAACAATAACTAGCTTCTCTAGACCATGTAGTTTATCCAAGCCATTTATCCAATTAACCAATTGTGAACAATTTCCAATTTATAAGGTTGGCCACCAACTTTATTAGTGGGGTGACTCTTTCCAAGTTGCCAAAATAGTTTTGGTGCAGTCACGGTTAGGAGGGTCCTCAAAGAGAACTATCCAGACCATGCAGCTAGAGTAAACACAACGGAAACAACTCAAAGATATGAAGAAAATACAGTTTTAGTCATTTAGTATATCATAGAATTCAAATACAAGTTGGCTGGCAACATGTAAGCTTACAATTAGGGCTCCAGGCCTGATTATAGAATATCTGAATATACAAGATATAGCTTTGAAGCTCTTCGTACAAATTCAAACTATCGATCTTCTAAATTATCATAACTACTTTCCTAAGGATCTATTACATCAATATATATTATATCTGGAACATAAGATTCTGCTGCATTGACCAAGGAAGATCACAAACTCCAATGAAGAGCTGTAACGTGTGCACACGGATAGGTCAGACCCAAATGAATGGAACTCCTCTGCAAATGAATGGAATGATGTACGGATCTTGGGGAAGGTTAGCCACAAACCATAGATCATTGAATGATGTGTCATTAGGCTTCATAAGTCAGGAAATGTTCCGCAAGTATTCTCCCTTAACTGATTGTCTGAGAGTGTCAGTATGCTCTATTCTGAGAAAATAGATGATCTTATGATAGCGATAACTTTTTGGTACCTTAACCAAATGCTCTGAGATTTGGATATGATGTGCATGAATGAATCTAAATGCTAAGTCTAGCTCTGCAAGGTCTAAAATGCAACTGCGATAGAATGCGGACCAAAATATAGAACCTGCTACTGAATGAACTACCTGAACTAAACTGGAAAATAAAAACAAACTAAAATGTAAACAAACTAAAATGTAAATGTTTTTGGTTGATGCAAGATTTCTCTTGAAACAAGGATGCTCCTATATCAGACATCTGGGGTTATTGAAAAAGTGAGTCCCTCACTTTGCTGGGGCTAGAGGAAAACCAAGACGGTCTACCTTAGCCTGAGAAATCCAAGATGAATCTTCTTCCTGGCTGCCTTTCCACTTCACAAGGTATTATTTGTAGTGTCTTCCTTTGGTGTTGCGTCCAACTCTGTTGTCCAAAATGTCCTCAATCTGCTCTGGTGCTTGTTGTAACTACTTCTTCAAGTCTTCTTCAATGTTGTCACTGAATTCTGCTTCATGATACTGGTATAGGTCTACAATATTGAAAATAGGTGATATACCCAATGTCTCTGGTAATTCCACTTCATATGCATTTCCTGAATCAAACTTCCTGAGTATCCTACAAGGTCCAAACTTCTTCATTTTCAACTTGTTATATGTTCCAACCAGAAATCTCTTTTCTCAAGTATACCATCACTTCATCTCCAACTACAAATTCCTTATGTCTTCTCCTCTCATGTGCTTTCTCCTTATATTTTCTATTCATATCCTCCAAATGCTTCTTCACCTGATTATGCATTGTCTCCATATGTTGAACAAATTCTTCTGCTTCTGCACTTCTCTTTTTAGCCATACCGATTCTCCACTTCTTCAAGGCTTGAATTATGGTATAGAATTCCTGGTCATAAACTAAATATCTTCTCCTTGTATCATTCAACTTCTCACTGAAATATGCTATTGGTCTACCTTCTTGACTTAATACTGCTCCAATTGCATTTCCACTTGCATCACAATCTACTTGAAATACCTTATTGAAATTCAGTAATGCCAAAACAAGTTGGTTTGTCACTTTCTGCTTCAACAATTCAAAACTTTTATCTGCTCTTGATGTCCACTTGAAATCTTTTCTATCACCTCTCATTATCTTTGTCATAGGGTTACAAAATGAACTGAAATTTCTAATGAACTTCTGATAAAAACTAGCTAATCCATGAAACGATCTGACTTCTCCAATGCTCTCCAGTGTAGGCCATTCAACAATTGCTCTCACTTTATCAGGGTCCATCTTCAATCCTTTCGCAGAAATCACAAATCCTAAATAAACCAATTCTTCCTTCATGAAACTACATTTCTTGATGTTTATCAGTAATTGCTCCTCTCTCAACCTCTGCAAAACTTGTCTAAGGTGTTGCAAATGTTCCTCCTTTGTCTTACTGAAAATCAGAATGTCATCTAGATATACAATAACAAACTTACCCAAGAATCTCTTCAAAACTTCATTCATCAATCTCATGAAAGTACTAGGTGCATTTGTCAATCTAAAAGTCATCACTAACCACTCATACAATCCTTCATTTGTCTTAAAAGTAGTCTTCCATTCATCTCCTTCTTTGATTCTGATGTGATGGTATCCACTCTTCAAATCTATCTTTGTGAAATACTTTGCTCCACTCAAATAGTCCATAATATCATCCATCCTAGGGAAAGGAAATATATACTTAACTATGATCTTATTGATTTCTCTAGAGTCTGTACACATTCTCCATTCTCCATGTTTCTTTGGTGCTAACACTGCAGGTACTGCACAAGGGCTCAAACTTTCTCTGATCAAACCTTTCCTCAACAACTCTTGTACCTGTCTATTCAATTCTTCATTCTCTGTTGGTGTCATTCTGTGTGCTGCTTTGTTAGGTAAACTTGCTCCTGGTATAAGATCCATGTGATGAATGATACTCCTAATTGGTGGAAATCCTTCAGGTACATTGTATGATATGATGTCTTCATATTTTGTTAGCAACTCTTTGATCTCCTCGGGTTGTGTTTCTTCAGTCTCCTTCAACATTTCAGGCTTCTTACGGATCAAAGTATAACACATATTCTCATGTCTCGAACCATCCAAAAATTATCTTCCATCTACCAAACAAATTCTAGCATTCCCACATACTTCACTCTTAGGATCATCCTCCAAAGGAATTAAAGTAATTCTCTTTCCATTTGCTGTTATAGTGTATGTATTCTTTCTTCCAACATGTATAGCTTTTCTATCATACTGCCAAGGTCTACCCAACAAGATATGACAAACATCCATAGGCATAATATCACACAAGACTTCATCATGAAAAGATCCAATATGAAATTTCACCAAACATTGTTCACTCACCAGTACCTTATGATCATCCTAAATCCATGCTATCTGATAGGGTTTAGGGTGTTTCAATCTTTCCAACTTCAACTTAGTCACCATTTCCTCTGAAACTAGGTTATCAGAACTACCACTATCAATTACAACTTTACAACTTTTACCTCTTGATTTGCATTTGGTTTTGAACAAGCTTTTCCTCTGCGGTGGTTCCTCATTTGCCTCTGCTTGAAATAGTGCTCTTCTCATCACAAGCGATTCTCCTTTTTCAGGTTTACCAACCAAACTAGGTGATCCAACAGGGTCTCCTTCCACATAGGTTGCTCTTCCACTGTTCTATGTTCTCTTGCTTGTACTCCCTTGATTACATTCAAATGCTCTATGTCCTTCACCTCCACACTTGAGACAAGTTCCTTTGAATGTTCTCCTATCAGGTCCTCTTCCTTCTCTTCTGTATCCTTCACTCCAGTATGGACTAGGGTTCCCTCTACAGTAGAAATTTCTATCGTCTCTCTGGTATGCATTGTTATCTCTGTCCTCCTTCTTGAATGTGTTCTCTTGTCTGTTCTTCTCCACATATGATCTCTCTCCTTTGGAAAATGTTCTACGTCTTTGAAATTTACCTCCTCTACCTCTCTGTCTTTGATTATGCCTCTTGTTCAACTTCTATTCAACTTTCAGGGAAAATTGATATGCTTCCTCCGAAGATGTCATCCTTACCAAGCTTTGTTCCTCTTGAATGTTCAATCTCAGTCCATTGATGTATCTAGACACTTTCTCCTTGCTTGCTTCACTATGTCCTATCCTTATGATCATCTTATGAAATTCTTCAGTATACTCCACAGATTTCTCCTTTTGTTTCAGGTTTTACAATCTTTGTTGCAAGTATGAGGTGAACCAGTGTTGTCATTGATGTCAACTTACTCATATTGCATTAGTAAGAAGGTTTGGATGAGTTGTGTGCTGTTGTTATTGAGGAAATCAGTCTCCATCCGGAACAGTGAAGAACAGTGATGAGAAGAAGGCAAATGTACTGTATAGGTTGAGAACCAGAGGATGCAGATCAAAGGGTTTGTAGATATGAGTCTCGAGATGCTTCAGCTAAGATTTCAAAGGTCCACATGAAGATCTGAAGAAGTTGTGGCTGTCTGTGTGGAACCGGTTCCAGCAAGTGCTCAGAAGTGACAGAGGATCACAGAAAGGTCCGGTGAGGTCCGGAATTGTATTATCCTAATCTGCAGATTGGAAGGAGTGTTTGGGATATCCTTGTGATGTGTCATCTTGAGTTGTGTATGATTTTGAGGTCTGGAAGTACCTTTTTGCATTGTGACAGTGGCGATAGACTGTGTTCTTGAAGTACAGGATGATGAAGAGAAGAATTCCAGTAAGTTGATGAAGTGCGGTTATTTTTGATGATTCAGGAAAGGTTATGATGATCATTGGATCATATCTAGTTCATGTTGGTGGTCCGCATTGAAGTTAGAGTTGGATTTGTTGTTATGGCTACCAGTTGTTGGTGTTCTTCTTGTAACAGGCCGACTAGATGTCGACCGGATGTTCTACACGCCTTGCGAATGTTATTGTGATGTTTTCCATGATGGCTTGTATAAATAAGTGTTTGAGAATTCATTTTGAGGTGTGGATTGTGGGGATGAGTGTGGTATAGCGAAGAGAAGTACGAAAGGCAGAGCAAGGGTTTTTGGCTTAAATGGAATTGATCCGAACATGGTAGAGATGTCATTCTCCAGTTCAAGATTGTGATTCTTATCACTTTGTAGACAGTGTGTCTCCTTGTAGGTAGTGTGCCTCTTTGTGAGCAGTGTGCTTGAGCAGTGAGCCCTAATTGGCATGTGCCATTCATTTTTCTATTCTTCTAACAGAGAATAATCCTTGGGTTAATCACCTCGTGGTTTTTCCCTTAACCGGGTTTTCCACGTCAAAATCTTGGTGTTCAATGTGTTGATGTTTATCTGCTCTTGTGTTTATGCATTATGCTTTCATGGATGATTAATTGTTATGCTGTTAACTAACAAAGAAGAATCAAGTGTTAGAAGTAAGAGCAAGTTTTTATACAACTGATTCACCCCCCCCTCTCAGTTGTTTGCCCTAGATCCAACAATTGGTATCAGAGCTAAGTTCCTTTGAAAGGAGCTTAACCACTTGAGGAGATCCAGGATGTCGTCATACAAGAAGGATAGTCTGAAGTTCGATGGAACCAACTTCACTCTCTGAAAAGGTTGCATGAAATGTCACTTGGAGTGTTTGGGAAAAGCATACTTGGCCATGGTCTCAAAACCATATGTACCTCCACAGGGTGGTCCGACAACTCTGAATGAAATCACAGATGCTGAAAACAATCTGCGGACCAAGGAAGCTCTTCTAAGTGCATTGAATGACTCAGATCTCTCAAATGTTATCGACCTACCAACTACATATGAGATCTTGACTAAATTGGAACTTCTGTATGAAGGAGATGAGTTTGTCAAAAGTGCAAGGTTGCAAAGTTTGAAAGGGAAATTTGAAAGATTGAAGATGAGAGAAGATGAAAACATCACTACCTTTATGCCAAGAGTGAATGAGCTGGTATGTGGAATTAGAAATGCTAGTGGAACTCTGGATGAAAATGAGATTGTTTGCAAAATTCTTAGATCCCTTCCTGCTGCCTACAAAATCAAGGTTGCTGCCATTGATGAATTCAGAGCCCACACAACTGTCACAAGAGAACAATTGGCTGGCAAACTAGCTGCATTTGAAATGACCGAGTTTGGAGATGATCCACCCAAGACTGAATCTGCTTTGAAAGCCAGTGCCTATGTGAAAGGCAAACAAAAATTTGATCCGGGAGAAAACTCTTCAAGGAAGATGTCATGGTATGATCAAGCAAGAAGAGACATGGAAGAAGAGGAAGCAGAAACAACTCAACTTGAAGCCCTCATTGCAAAGAGACTGCCAAGAGGATCCGGTAAGTATGAAGGAAAACTACCCTTTAAGTGTTTCAACTGCAATAAGATTGGTCATTTTGCTTCAAGATGTCCGGAAAGATCTGCAAGGTCTAATACTAACAGACAAAGATTTCAAAAGAACTGCTATTATGTTCATGAAAAAGATGACAATGAAGGAGTAATAGATAATGAATTAGAACTAGGAAGCAAATCTAGAAATGAATGGGTGTTTATTGCCATCAAGGAAGAAGATTCAATATTCTCTAAATCTATCAATCACAAGGTTGTGGAAAAAGCTTTGGCTGCTCAAGTGGAAGAAAAGGATGATTGGGTTAGTGACAGTGGATGCTCTCACCATATGATTGGTGACAAGAATAAGTTCTTAGATTTGGAAAGGTATGAAGGAGGAATGGTAAAGTTTGGTGACAACTCTGCTAGCAGAATCAGAGGTAGGGGAACTATTTCCTTTGATGGAAAGAGAAAAATAGGTAATGTACTATATGTTGAAGGATTGAAGCACAATCTTCTCAGTGTTGGTCAATTAGTGGACAAAGGCTATGATCTTCGGTTCAAGAATGGAAAATGCAGAATCTTTACAAGCTCCAGAATTGAAATTGCATCCAGTGCTCAAACAAAAGGTAATATCTTTCATTTGGTTGGTTCAAATAAAAGTTGTCTATTTGTTCAAGTTGATCAGAGTTGGTTATGGCATAGAAGAATGTGTCATGTAAATTTTGATAACATCATCAAGATAAGCAATATTAAGGCTGTAAGAGATCTTCCAAAATTGGTGAAACCTACAAATAGTTTGTGCAAAGAATGTCAGCTAGGTAAACAGAGCAGAGTTTCTTTCAAAAGCAAAGATCAGTCCTCTACCAGATTGTTGGAATTAGTACATACTAATCTCTGTGGTCCGACAAGAATCAAGAGTCTACAAGGTGATAGATATTTCATGTTGCTAATTGATGACCATTCCCGGATGATGTGGGTTACCTTCCTAAAAGAGAAATCAGAAGCCCTTGAGAAGTTCAAAATCTTCAAAGCTATGGTAGAAAATCAAACCGGATTAAAATTGAAGTGTCTAAGGTCTGATAGAGGTGGTGAATTTACATCTGGTGAGTTCATTGACTTTTGTGAGAAACAGGGTATAAGGAGACAGTTGTCTACTCCTAGGACTCCACAACAGAATGGAGTAGTTGAGAGAAAGAACCGGACCATCTAGGAAGCTGCTAGGACAATGATGTTGGAAGCAAATGTTCCTTAGATGTTTTGGAAAGAAGCTATCAGCACTGCAGTCTACACTCTCAACCGAGTTCAAATCAGAAATAATACAGGTAAGACCCCCTATGAACATTGGTTTGGCATCACTCCTACTGTGAGATATTTCAGAGTATTTGGCAGCAAGTGTTATATTAAAAGAGATGATCTAGGAAAGTTTGATGCTAGAAGTGATGAAGGAATTTTCTTGGGTTACTCCACTTAAAGCAAAGCATACTGGTGTTACAATAAGAGACTGAGGAAGATGATAGAAAGTACAAATGTAAAAGTTGATGAAGGAATTGAGAAGCCCTCAAGGTTCTATGAATGTGATGAAGATGATTAGAATGATCCTCTGGTGCAAGGAGCTCCTTCCTCCTCTGAAATTCAGATCCAGACTGATCCGGTAAATTAGGAAGAAGTTTGTCTGAATGAGCCTGATCAAGAATTAGTAGTGCAAGAAACTCCCAAAGTTCCAAGGTATGTAACTCTAAATCACTCTGAAGATCAGATCATAGGTGACAAAAGTAAAGGGGTACAAACAAGAAGAAGAATTGCTCAAGATTCAAATGAATACTGTCTGATTTCAAAGATTGAACTTAAGATAGTAAATGAAGCTTGCAATGATGAAAACTGGACCAAAGCAATGGAGGAAGAATTGATGCAAATTGAGAAAAATCGTACTTGGGATCTTGTTCCCAGACCTAGAGACAGGAATGTGATTGGAACCAAATGGGTCTTCTAGAACAAACTGAATGAAGCTAGTGAAGTAGTCAGAAACAAAGCTAGATTGGTCTGCAAAGGCTACTCTCAAATAGAAGGAATTGATTTTGAAGAGACCTTTGCTCCTGTGGCAAGAATTGAAGCAGTCAGATTATTTCTTGCATTTGCTGCCTTCAAAGACTTCAAGGTATATCAGATGGATGTCAAGTCTGCCTTCCTAAATGGTGATCTGGAAGAAGAAGTTTACATTGAACAATCGGATGGATTTCAATTGTTTGATAATGATGATATGGTCTGCAAGTTGAAGAAAGCATTGTATGGATTGAAGCAAGCCCCAAGAGCATGGTATGAAAGGTTGGATAAGCATCTTGTGTAGATTAGATTCAACAAAGGTACTGCTGATAGTAACTTATATTTCAAAATTGATCATGAAAACATTTTGATTGTTGAAGTGTTTGTGGATGATATCATTTTTGGAGGAAGAGATAGTATGTGCAAAATGTTTGCAAATCAGATGAAAAGTGAGTTTGAAATGTCTATGCTTGGTGAAATGAATTTATTCTTGGGTCTGCAAATTACTCAAACAAAGAAAGGAATCTTCATTTCTCAGACCAAATATGTGAAAGAATTATTGAGGAAATTTGGTATGGAAGATTCAAAGCCAATGAACACTCCTATGGCAACCGGATGTAAGTTGAGCAAAGATGATGACTCTCCAAAGGCAGATCAGACAAAGTATAGATCAATGATTGGTGGATTGTTGTATCTCACTCAGACTAGACCAGATATTATGTAGGCTGTTGGTCTTGTGGCAAGATTCTGGGCTGATCCTAGAGAATCTCATGTTATGGTAATCAAAAGAATTTTTAGGTACTTGAAAGGAACAGTTGAGTATGGTCTATGGTACCCTAGAGATCCAGATTTCTCTCTTCATGCTTACACAGATGTAGATTGGGTAGGAGATGTGGATGACCAGAAGAGCACCAGTGGTGGAGCATTCTTTTTGGGGAAGAGATGGTTTCTTGGCTAAGCAAGAAACAAGATGCAATATCTCTGTCTACAACTGAAGCAGAATACATTGCAACAGCAGGTAGTTGCACTCAAATCTTATGGATGAAGTAGATGCTAAGAGACATTAAAGTTGAATATGAGGAGCCTATCACAATTTTATATGATAATTCAAGTGCAATTAATATTTCTAAGAATCCGGTATTGCATTCTATGACTAAGCACATATCTATCAAGTTTCACTTTTTGAGAGAACAAGTGAATAAGGAAGAAGTCAGATTGGAGTATGTTCCCTCCAAGGATCAGATTGCAGATATCTTTACTAAACCTCTTCCAAAAGACTCTTTTGAATATCTCCAGGAGAAGTTAGGGGTCATGGCCCCTCCAGTGATGAACTAGGATGCACTGATGTGCATTAGTCTAGTGGATATCATAGTCATATCTTGTGATCCGGATTGATGATGGGGAGCAGCTGGTATGATTTTGATGTATTAGAATTGCAAGTATGAGCCCTTTGCCATTGATGTCAAAGGGGGAGAGAAGACATGTGAAAAACAAGTGGTTGATGATCAAAGGGGGAGCAGTAAAGGGAGAGAAGACATGTGAAAAGTTGTTGTTGATAGGGGGAGTTGTGACAGAAAGGAGAAGTTCTTGTCTTGATGGTTTTTCACATCATATGTTGCCATCAATGACAAAGGGGGAGATTGTTGCAAGTATGAGGTGAACCAGTGTTGTCATTGATGTCAACTTACTCATATTGCATTAGTAAGAAGGTTTGGATGAATTATGTGCTGTTGTTATTGAGGAAATCAGTCTCCATCCAGAACAGTGAAGAACAGTGATGAGAAGAAGGCAAATGTACTGTATAGGTTGAGAACCAGAGGATGCAGATCAAAGGGTTTGTAGATATGAGTCTCGAGATGCTTCAGCTAAGATTTCAGAGGTCCGCATGAAGATCTAAAGAAGTTGTGGCTGTATGTGTGGAACCAGTTCCGGCAAGTGTTCAGAAGTGATAGAGGATCACAGAAAGGTCCGGTGAGGTCCAGAATTGTATTATCCTAATCTGCAGATTGGAAGGAGTGTTTGGGATATCCTTGTGATGTATCATCTCAAGTTGTGTATGATTTTGAGGTTTGGAAGTACCTTTTTACATTGTGACAGTGGCGATAGACTGTGTTCTTGAAGTACCAGATGATGAAGAGAAGAATTCCAGTAAGTTGATGAAGTGCGGTTGTTTTTGATGATTCAGGAAAGTTTATGATGATCATTGGATCATATCTAGTTCGTGTTGGCGGTCCGCATTGAAGTTAGAGTTGGATTTGTTGTTATGGCTACTAGTTGTTGGTGTTCTTCTTGTAATAGGCCGATCGGATGTCGATCGGATGTTCTACACACCTTGCAAATGTTATTGTGATGTTTTCCATGATGGCTTGTATAAATAAGTGTTTGAGAATTCATTTTGAGGTGTGGATTGTGGGGATGAATGTGGTATAGTGAAGAGAAGTGTGAAAGGCAGAGCAAGGGTTTTTGGGCTTAAATGGAACTGATCTAGACATGGTAGAGATGTCATTCTCCAGTTCAAGATTGTGATTCTTATCACTTTGTAGACAGTGTGTCTCCTTGTAGGCAGTGTGCCTCTTTGTGAGCAGTGTGCTCGGGTAGTGAGCCCTAATTGGCATGTGCCATTCATTTTTCTTATTCTTCTAACAGAGAATAATCCTTGGGTTAATCACCCCGTGGTTTTTCCCTTAACCGGATTTTCCACGTCAAAATCTTGGTGTTCAATGTGTTGATGTTTATATGCTCTTGTGTTTATGCATTATCGTTTCATGGATGATTAATTTTTATGCTGTTAACTAACAACGAAGAATCAAGTGTTAGAAGTAAGAGCAAGTTTTTATACAACTGATTCACCCCCCCTCTCAGTTGTATGCCCTAGATCCAACAATCTCTTCAATAATTCCAATTCATAGTCGACAGATATAAACTGATTCTTCAATTTTGTCACCATTCTATCCCACTTTGTAATCTTATCTTTTTCTTTTTTGTTTCTATCCAACTGAACTTCTTTCCACCATATAGCAGCATGTCCTTTCAACTTTGTCTTTGCAAATTTCACGTTCTCCTGATCTTCCACTTCTTCATTTTCAAAGTATTCTTCCATGTCATTTATCCAGTCAATCAACTCTTCAGGGTTCAAATTTCTAGTGTAATTAGGTACATCAACTCTAGGTCTTTTTTTGATCTTTTAAATAGCTCACAACATCTTGACTTGATCTGATTTCTTCTTCTTCATCACCTCCTAGGGTTTCACCAATTTGTTCAACTGATTGAAATTCCTCTTCATCATCACTTTCAATATTATGTCTAGGTGTCAATCCTCTTTGCCTATCTTCCTCAACAACATCCAGTTGAATTATCATTGTTTTCATCATTTCCATCATCTCATCCATCCTACCAACCATTATTCCAATAGCAGGGACTCTCCTCAGCAGAATTCTTCCCAGGATCAAGTGCAAACTACCTCAAGTTTCGCGATCAGGATACAAGGTGACAACTGCCTCATAATTAGTGATCGGTTGTGACACAAGTAACCTACCTCAAATTTGGTGATTTGTCCACAACAAGATCTTATGGAAGTCCTTTGCCAACTGCGCTCAATTCATTCCCAAAGATTCAAACTTTCGCTCTGATACCACTTGGTGCAGTCACGGTTAGGAGGGTCCTCAAAGAGAACTATCCAGACCATGCAGCTAGAGTAAATACAACAGAAACAACTCAATGATATGAAGCAAATGTAGTTTCATTCATTCAGTATATCATAGAATTCAAATACAAGTTGGCTGCCAACATGCGGGCTTATAATTAGGGCTCCAGGCCTAATTACAGAATATACAAGATATAGCTTTGAAGCTCTTGATGCAAATTCAAATTATCGATCTTCTAAATTATTAGAACTACTTTCCTAAGGGTCTATTACATCAGTGTATATCATATCTAGAACATAAGATTCCTCCGCGTCGGCCAGGGAAGATCACAAACTCCAATGAAGAGCTGTAACATTTGTACATGGATAGATCAGACCCAAATGAATGGAACTCCTATGTAAATGAATGGAATGATGTGCGGATCTCGAGGAAGGTCATCCATGAACCATAGATCATTGAATGATGTGTCATTAGGCTTCACAAGTCAGAAAATGCTCTGCAAGTCTTCTCCCTTAGCTGATTGTTTGAGAGTGTCAGGATGCTCTATTTTGAGAAAATAGACGATTTTCTGATAGCGATAAATTTCTGGTACCTTAACCAAATTCTCTGAGATTTGGATATGATGTGCATGAATGAATCTAGATGCTAAGTCCATCTCCACAAGGTCAAAATGCAACTGCGATAGAATGCAGACCAAAATACAGAAACTGCTACTGACTGAATTGAACTGGAAAATAAAAACAAACTGAAATGCAAATGTTTTTTGTTGATGCAAGATTGTTCTTGAACTAGGGATGCTCCTACATCAAGTTTCTAGTTTCCAATTTCTAAGGTTGGATACTGTCTTTAGATGTGAGGTGGATTCTGCCAAGTTGCCAAACCAATTTCTAGTTTCTAGTTCCCATTAGATTAGCTATTATCTTTAGCTGTGGGTGCCTCCTGCCAGTTTTCCAAACTAAAAAAACCAAAGCAAATAAAATTAGTTATCATTATCATCATTTAGCATCTTATTGTTAGCATGGCCTAACTCTCTTTTATAGGTGGCTCCTTGATAACCCTTGTCATTTTTGTTATTATCCTAGTCTCCAATTGATCGATTGCTAAAGTATCTATCTAGTTTGTAATGTGGGTGATTGCCACCCTTTCCAATCCTTAGATTTTATAAGGGAGTGGATCTCTATAGATCTTCCATACCAAAAATAAAGGTTAAAGATTAATCTCAATTCCATGTAGTTATTATATGTTTCTTGTAGACAACTAAAATTGTCCACTCTTTGTCTCATTCCTAAACTATCCCTATTCATTCATAAACATCACTAACCATCCCTAAACGTCCCTAAATCACTATTTCTTCCATATTAATTGAATAAACACATGCTTAGACAATTAATTGATCAAATCCCCTTCAATCCATGAGTTTACAATACTTTATTATCAAAATCACTATTCATGTACTATTCACTATTCATCTGTACCTATATTGTTACTTACATCAGTACTTATCCCTAGCCAAAATGATTTATTAATCATTCATCCCCTTTCTCTATAGTCCAAACATTAGATAAATTTAATTTATCTAATATCCCTTTACCCATCCTATGAATTAAATAAATATTTGTATTTATTTAATTCCTATTTTCTACACTTTTGATTGGGTTTTCCTAAGCCTAATTAACTAACCTAATCCCCCACTTGCACAACCTAAATCCTAATCTAACCTTGGTCAAATCCTCTCCATTCCCTTAAATGTACAAAGGCATGGCGTTTTGTACATGTCCACATGGCCTTGTTATAAGAGACATGGTCAAGGACCCTTGTACAAAGGTCCTTTTGTCCTCCATCTCCTATTCCTCAAATTTTAAATTGGGCATGTACCCATGCCTCCAATTTAAAATTCAAATCAAATCCAACTCATCCCCTTTTCCTCCAATTTTAAATTCCTAATTTAAAATCAAATCAAATCCAAACCATACCTCCCATTTATCAAGTCAATCTCATCCATCCATCTTCCCAAGGTCAAATCTCAACCCTTCATTCCTCCTTGATCCAAGGACATCCCTTCTCATCCAATCTCATCATGACACTTGGAAAGCTATTCTTTCTTGAGAGATCTCAAGAATCCTCCACCATTAGTCTTTCAATCAAATCCTAACCATCCAATTGAGTCTCAAAAAATCTATAAATTGGAGCTCACCCCTTCACAAATCATATCACTTTTTCATGCAACTAAATGCTGCATCTTTTTCTCCAAAGACTCCATGAATTACAAGGTTATGCTATCCATTTGAGGATCCATCACACATCCAACATCATAGGAGCACAACCAAGTATCAAGGTTTGCATGTAGTTAAGTGTTTAACTTCTTTTTTTTACATTCTTTTATTGCTCAATCTGAGGTATCTTAGGATTTGAGTGAAATAGGTTATTTTTTTAACTTATTTCTCATGCTCATTTTTGATGTTATATATTTTGGCATGGCTGGTGGGACCCCCACCCTTCTAATCTAACATCTTGTGTGTTTCTTGTCAAGTGGTTCCATATAGGTTATAGTCGCGCTTACGACTGCAAATCAATGCCCACGACCCTTCTGTCAACGCCTGTGCATCACCCTATACTGCCTGTGCCTGCTAACTCTATATTTTTGCAGGAAATTCACACATTAGAACCTATGTTCTACCAATTAGTGCCTATGATTTTGTATCATTTTCACGATTTCATGTCTTTAAATTTGACACCTAACAGACTCTAATTGACTTGGTTGCATCACTAACAAGTCCTAACAAGCTGTTTTATAGATCTAACACTCTATTTTGTAGGTTATCCATCATATTGAAGGTCCCCCATCATCTCTACCTCGTGTTAGCGCCTACACCTTGAATCAATGCCTGTGGAACCTGAATCAGTGGCTATGCAGTCAGGTTCAACACCCCTGCACTCATGTATATTTTCTCTATGTTTTAGCACTTGTGTTGCTCTCTTTAGTGCTTGTGTGCCTTCTTGTAGCACTTGTGTCTTAGTTTGGTGCATGTGTACCTTCTTGTAGCACCTGTGTGTTAGTACCTACATCTTGCACCTTGATTAGCACCTGTGTTGCCCCCTTTAGTGCCTATGTTGCTTGCTTTAGCACTTGTGTCCTAATTTAGTGCCTTTGTGGTGCAGTGCACCTAAGATGTTCATTAAGTCAAATTCTTGAAATTTTGGTTGTTGAAGACTAAATGGAGTTATAGAATAATGTATTGAAGCCTTCTAAAGGCATGGTCATGTAGTGGAGACCTAGACTAGGCAATTTCTTTAGTGGAGTCTGTAGTCACTTAAGACTAGGACAGTCTAATTTTAGACAGTTAGTTTTAGGCTATTTTTTAGCCTTTTCCCACGATTTGGGGGGGCTGGTAATGAGGAATTTGGTGGAAAACAAATAGACCTTACCTCTCACATGTTGAGAGAAGAGATTGATGAAGTTTGAGAAGAAGTAAATAAAGAAAATACTGTTGGCTGCCATGCATTTCTAAATTTTTCTATCTTCTTTTGTTGTTCCAGCGTACTGAGTGAGGCTGTATAGTACCTTCAAGAAAGAAAATGTCTGAAATTAGTTGAAGTATGGATTTAAATTTTATTTGAATCAGTCTTGAGATATTTTCATTAACTTTTAAGCATTTTATCTCAGTTTCTGTGCAGGCTGGTTTTAAACCCTTATTTTGAGGGTTTTAGAGAGGTTTATGGATTTCTAACCCCTTTAATTTGTGTTAGAACCCCAAAATGGGTGGAATGAGTTTAGGATGGTATGTTTTCAAATGGGTTTTGTGTGTAGGAGCAGAAAACAAATATAAGTTGGAGTTTGGAGCCATTGAGGCCTAATTGCACCTTGTGTTGGGCCAACTAGCTTTGGTAGAGTGGAGGTTTGACCATAGAATGAATTTGAAAGGTCTTAGACCCCTAAAACCTATGAAATCATTCTATTTGCATCCTATTGGACCCTCTAGAATAGGAGTTAGAAGTTTGGAATTGAGTTTGTGTGTACTTAGTGTGTAAAACTGACCTAATTAGGCCTAGTAGGAAACTGGTACAGTCAAGATTAGAGGTTTGTGTTCCAAAAGACCCCATAGTGCATGTTTGATATGTTAAATAACTTGATAATGAGTACTCAAAAAACCATTAACAGTCCTGTTTGGAGGTCAATATCAAAAGATATTTCTTGACAGTCCTTTTTAGTGGGCTATAAGGAAGTTGGGGCAGTTGTGAAAGAAATGGTACAAGGGGTTGTCTCCTGAGAATTTTGATAGTTTTATGAGCATAGATCAGTCAAACATAGGTGGTCTAGGGTCCCTAGAAGGTTAGGGAAAGAGCCTAGGTTTATGAACCCAAAAGATGGTGTTGTTGTCTAGTCTTGAAACCATGGAAAATGAGAGGATAGTCATGTCTAGAAAGAAGACCAATGGAGCAACTAGGTCCACAAGGGCCTAAAAGTCTTGTTTTCCCTACATCCTCTCCCTGTAAGTAGTGGGTTGTGACCCTTGTGATGTAGGCTCTACATCAAATTGGTATCAAAGCTTAGAAGGTTTGGGCAAAAGAGTTTGGTGTTTGTGTTTGTGTTTGTACATTTGTGCAGGTTGCCAAAAGACTAGGTAGAGGAAAAGAGAAGGGACCTAGGTGAGGCAAAGACAAGAGGAAGAAAGGTTAAAGGGACTTGCTTGAAGAAGGAGAAATGGATTTGTTGAACAGGTACATGTTGGGTGAGGGTTCATCAAAAAAGAAACAAGAAAAGAAGTAAGAAGAAAAAGAGAGGAAGAGGAAAGAGGAAAGAGGAAAGAGGAAAAGATAAGGCAAATAGAGGTTGAGAAAGAAATAAGAGAATTGAAACAAGCTTTGAAACAGATGGAAGAAGATATGGAAAGAACAAATAGGGAGTTCCAAAAGAAGTTGTAGTAGTTGCAAAATTGGCATTTGACAATAAAAAAGAAAGTTGTATGGCCTATTAAAAGGCTGATGCAAAAGAGAAGACAAATGAAAGCATTAGAACCATATGGGAAGACAAAAGAACCTTTGATGAAAAAAGGTAATGAACAAGCAAAGGAAGAAGAAGAAGAAGAAGAAGAAGAGCACTTAGATGTTGCAGCAGTAGAGAATGAGCATGAAGAAGATGGGGCAGCAGACAATGGTGATGAAAAGGTTGCAGAGAAAGAGGTAATACATAATATGTTTTATTTTTATGATGAGGATGAGAGTAGAGTGTATGAAGATGAAAAGATTGCAGCAGATAGTGAGCAGATGAATGTTGTAGCAACAACAATAGAGGAACAGGTGAAAGAGGTAAAATTGTATTCTTTTGAATTTGTGAAGGATGATTTGCATGTGAGTGTAGAAGAATAGTTAGTGAATGCAGAAGAGATAATACAGTTGGATATTGTTAGTGTTAATTTGTATGTAGGGAAATATCTATGTGATGTTGTAGAGGATAGTGCAAATGCATGTTGGTGGAGGAGGTCGAGTTACAGTGATTCCATGTTGAAAAAGAGGAGTGCAGAGCAGAGTTGGAGTATGGGAAGTATTCTAGGTAGATGCTAGAAAAAGAGAAAAAAAAAGAGATAGCAATTTCTTGTGCACATATTTGTGAGTGTATGCTCACAAACTTCTTAACGTGGGTGTGTGATGCAGGAGCATCCACGGTCAATGGCAATCTTGCATCACCAAAAAATATTGTTATTTTAATTTGGTTTGTTTTCAATATGGTTTATGGGCTTTGGAAATAATATTTTAATTTGCAACAAATGTAAATTCCCTTGGGTGCAATTGTAAATGTAATTTTGGTGGGATTTGATTGATTTTGTCATAAGTGGGGCTGCCAAGAATCTTGGAATTGATTTCCAAGAGGTGGGGCTAGAAGCTTTGCATGTTGTTGCATGTCTGGGTCGTTATTATGAAACCTAGTCTTTGTAAAATGGGCCTAACTTTCTCATATATTATTGAAATTAATAAATTAAAACTATTTTGGAAAGTTGGGAAGGAGAGGAACGAAACCTAGAAACCATTTTAGAAAACCTCAAAAATTGAGGGAGAGATGATAGGTTGGAAGTGACGGGTTTTTCTTGTGGATTTGGAGAGGTTGTTTTGAGAAATCAATAATGGTTTTCTTCTCACACAATTTCTACATATTGAGGATTGCTCATTTGGGAGAGGGGGCTTTGGATGAAGATATTTGCATAGCCAGATGCTGCCAGTATGAGTCCAGATTAATGAAGACAAAAATTTGTTGCAAGTGTGGATTGTATCTCTTAGAAGCTCATATGCTTCCATATTTTGTAATGAAATTTTAGATTAAATAAATATTATTGTCCATATTTCTCTTCTTCTTTTGTTGTTCCATTTTATTTTTAGCCTTTTTTCAGAGGCTTGTGATGTGTTTTTTTTTCAGAGGCTTGTTTCATGGGACAAGATGGTA
Organism: Cunninghamia lanceolata; assembly: GCA_027924645.1. Classification (NCBI taxonomy): domain Eukaryota; kingdom Viridiplantae; phylum Streptophyta; class Pinopsida; order Cupressales; family Cupressaceae; genus Cunninghamia; species Cunninghamia lanceolata. The sequence continues at coordinate 5,790,831 of BSBN01000249.1, forward strand.
GCTAAGATGAAAGGTAAGTTCTTACCTAAAGATTATAAATTTCAAATGTTTAAAAAGATTCAAGGTTTAAGACAAAAGGAAATGGATGTTAAGTCATACACTGAAGAGTTTTATAAGCTGAGTATAAGGTCTAGTCAAAATGAAAGTGAACTGTAAAAAGTTGCTAGGTATATTGGTGGTTTGAGGTTTAACATGTAGGATGAACTAGTGTTGGCAAACCCAAGGAATGTTGAAGAATGTTATCAGATGGCAGTAAGAGTGGAAGAGAAGCTGAAGAGAAGAGAAGATAAGATAGCTATAGGTAGAGGCAACACCTCTAGAGGTAGAGGATCATTTCAAAACACAAAGCATGTCAATGAGAGTCAAGAAGAGTTGAGCAAGGCACAAGGACAAAGTGCAGATTTTAGAGGCAGAGGTTCTAGAGGCAGATTTGGTGGTGGAAGGAGTGCAAACACCTTTATGGGTAAGTGTTACAATTGCCAAGAGTTTGGGCACCCAACATACAAGTGTCTTAAGAAGCAAAATTTTATAAGTGATGGTGAAAGGAAGAATGAGAGGAGGACTCAGTTAGTCCAAGAAGAAGAATGTGGTGGTTCTACTCCCACTAGTCGTGTTGGTGAGGTAGGAGAAACATTGATGCTAAGAGAAAGAGCACTATTGAAGACCTCCAAGGAGAAGGAGCTGATTCAGAGAAAAACACTATTTAGGACAACTTGCAAATGCAGAGACAAGGTATGTAGAGTGATAGTAAACTCAAGATGTACTGATAACATGGTATCTAGTGAGATGGTAGACAAATTGAAATTGGAAAGAGTACCTAGGGACACACCTTACAAAGTCTCTTGGGTAAGTGATCATCAGTCCATTTTAGTAAGAGAGCAAGCATTAGTAGAGTTCAAGATTGGAGCATATGAGCATATGGTACTTTGTGACATTTTACCCATGGATTGTTGTCATGTGATACTTGGAAGACCCTGGCAATTTGATAGATTTGCAATCTATGATGGAAGAGCTAATAACTTCACCATTAGGAAGGATGAGAAGACTTTTGTGCTGATGCGAATGCAGGAAGAAGTCAAGGAGCAATCAAGGACAACAAAAATGATAATGTTTGGTAAGAAGGAGCCAATAAGACTTGAGGAGAATGGAAACAAGGAGTATGCAGCCTTTTCAAGGCATAAAGTTGTTGAGACAATAGATGAGAAGAGTGAAGCTAATTTGCAGATAGTTGTGAAGAAGAATGTCTTCATGTGGAAGAAGGAGGTGGATGAAAATGTGCCTTGGTCTGAAATAGAGAAGTGTAAGAGTGAGAAGTTTGAAATGCATGAAGTGATTATGGCTGGGACAGTCAAGTGTCCTATAAGGAGGCAGTTAGATAATGTGAGGACAAAGATTTCTAAAGGTGATAGGATAGAGAACAAGCTGATGACAAGTTTGATAGAGGTTGTAAAAGGTAATGGTGTAGTGGATAGTGGAAAGAATGGAGACAAAAAGAGCATGAGGCAAGAAACTGAGAGGGAAGTGCTGACATTTGATAGATGGTTGAAAATAGAGGTAAAGGAGAGTGAGGTAGCAGAGTTTGGTGATAAGAAAACTAACAGAGTACTCTATGATAGAGTGAAGCAAACTTCAAGGAAAGACAAGAGCAAAGATAACAAGGACAGTAAGAATCAAGAACAAAATGAACCTGTTGAAGAAAAACATGGAGGACAGAGACAAGTAATGGAGGACAAATTACAAGAAACCTTCCAAGGGACTTGGAAAAATTACAAGTTAGGGTGTATGGTACAGTGCACCTAAGATGTTCATTAAGTCAAATTCTTGAAATTTTAGTTGTTGAAGACTAAATGGAGTTATAGAATAATGTATTGAAGCCTTCTAAATGCATGGTCATGTAGTGGAGGCCTAGAATAGGCAATTTCTTTAGTGGAGTCTGCAGTCACTTAAGACTAGGACAGTCTAATTTTAGATAGTTAGTTTTTAGAAAAAAAATAGTCAGTTTTAGGCTATTTTTTAGCCTTTTCTCATGATTTGTGGTAATGAGGAATTTCATGGAAAACAAATAGACCTTACCTCTCACATGTTGAGAGAAGAGATTGATGAAGCTTGAGAAAAAGTAAATAAAGAAAATATTGTTGGCTGCCCTGCATTTCTGAGTTTTTCTATCTTCTTTTGATGTTCCAGCATACTAAGTGAGGCCGTACAGTACCTTCAAGAAAGAAAATGCCTGAAATCAGTTGAAGTATGGATTTAAATTTCATTTGAATCAGTCTTGAGAGATTTTCATTAACTTTTAAGCATTTTATCTTAGTTTTTGTGCAGGCTGGTTTTAAACCCTTGTTTTGAGGGTTTTAGAGAGGTTTATGGATTTCTAACCCCTTTCATTTGTGTTAGAACCCCAAAATGGGTGGAATGAGTTTAGGATGGTATGTTTTCAAATGGGTTTTGTGTACAAGAGTAGAAAACAAATATAAGTTGGAGTTTGGAGCCATTGAGGCCTAATTGCACCTTGTGTTGGGCTAATTAGCTTTGGTAGAGTGGAGGTTTGACCATAGAATGAATTTAAAAGGCCTTAGACCATAAAAACCTATGAAATTAGTCTATTTGCATCCTATTGGACCCTCTGGAATAGGAGTTAGAAGTTTAGAATTGAGTTTGTGTGTACTTAGTGTGTAAAACTGACCTAATTAGGCATAGTAGGAAATTGGTACAGTTAAGATTAGAAGTTTGTGTTCTAAAGGACCCCATAGTGCATGTTTGATATGTTATAGAAATTGATAATGAGTACTCAAAAATCCATTAACAGTCCTGTTTGGAGGTCAGTATCAAAAGATATTTCTTGACAGTCCTTTTTAGAGGGCTACAAGGAAGTTGGGGCAGTTGTGAAGGAAGTGGTACAAGGGGTTGTCTCCTGAGCATTTTGATGGTTTTATGAGCATAGAATAGTCAAACATAGGTGGTTTAGGGTCCCTAGAAGGTTAGGGAAAGAGCCTAGGTGTATGAACCCAAAAGATGGTGTTGTTGTCTAGTCTTGAAACCATGGAAAATGAGAGGACAATCATGTCTAGAAAGAAGACCAATGGAGCAGCTAGGTCCACAAGGGTCTAAAAGTCTTGTTTGCCCTACATCCTCTCCCCCTGAGTAGTGGTTTGTGACCCTTGTGGTGTAGGCTCTGCATCACTTTGCCTCTTCCTTTAGTGCATGTGTCTATCTTTAGTGCCTGTCAGCCTCTATCAGTGCCCTTGTAGCCTCTATCAGAACCCTTGCAGCCTTTCTCAGTGCCCTTGCAATCTCTATTAGTGCCTGTGTCTATTTCAGACCTAATTTTTCATCTAACATCACTTCTTGGACTAAATTTGGTGATTGCAATACTTTTCAATTGCCCACGACACTTCCAAGACTACTAATCTTGTGGTTTTGCAGCCCCACTTGTCAAAGGACTCATCTTTTTATCACTAATCTAGGAACATTTCTTTTTCAGATTAAAAATAACTTATTTTCTATGTTTGGGGTCACTTCAAGGTGTATTCTCTCCCCTTGTGCTTTGCGTGATCTTGGGCATCGAAAACCTTGATTTGATCCAATCTTTGTTGTCTTTGTTCATCCCAAGGTCCTTGGTGTGTATGCTCTCTCCTCATGCCATTTGGCAATCTTGGAGATCAAAAACACCTTGGATTCTTTCCTTTAGGAGGCCTGCTAGGGGATTTTTGTTGCAAGTATGTGCTAACCGGTGTTGTCATTGATGTCAACATGCATAGGTTGTCATTAATGTCAACTGTGTCTTCTGATATTGCTGATTGTTGCCTGATTGAGTTGTCATGTTAAAGTGATTTGAATGCCTTATAGAAGTGTTGATGATGATGGTATAGTGCTCCTATTGCTGAGTTTCCAAGTGCTTTTGAGAAAATTTTCTCTCTAGAGGAAACAATGAGTTGCAGAGTATTTTGGTTTGCAGGATACTGTCTAAGTTTTTGCTCTGCATCTCTTTTGTGTTGAAGACCGGAGTGTGAGATCTAGATATGTTTTAGAGAAGTGTTTTAAGATGCTAAATCCATAATTTGGTGGTCTGGATCACTGTGCAATAGAAGTTATGTTCACCAGTTTGAAGACTGTAATTGATAGAGTTTCTGGGTTGTGCAGAGGTGTCTGGGAGAAAGTATTTTGCTCCGCATTTCTTTGCAGAATGGTTTTAGATGATGTAGTTCTGGACATATGTCTATAATGTCCTTAGCTATCTTCATTCCAAAGGATTTCTAATTTGGTGCTCTGAAAAGCAAGTTATTGAGTAGCGAAACTTAGTAGTGTTGATTGTAAGTTGTCTTCAATTGAGATTTGTTGTCTTCAAGTGAAACTTGTTGAAGCTAGATTTGTTGGCTCCTAGGTGATTTTATGTTGTTCGTGGATTTCTCTAGATCATGTTGAAGGGTTGTTCTTGGTTCACAAGTTATGATTGTGTTCTTGGAAGTGTGTGCCTAAAGATTCTCTTGTTAACACCAGTTCTGGCCGACTTGGTAAAGTCGTTTACACTCTTTGCAGATGTGCTTCGTGGATTGTGGAAGTGTGTTGAAGCATGTGAAGATGTATTTAGGTTTGAACTAAGATATGAAATGTTCTACCTTCAATCCTTTGCTTCGCAAGAATGTTTAGGTCCAGACCTAATTTGAATTGTGTATGTTTGCTGACCTTGGAGATTGTTCCAAAGGTTGTAGAATGTGTTGCCGACCTTGATGTATGTTCCAATGTTGATAATTGATATAAATAAGTCAAAAGGATTCATGTGTTTGTGGATGTGTGTGCGAATATGTGAAGATAAATATTCTTGTGTTGTAAGGTAGCGAAGGTGATGTGTATTGTGCTTCATTGGAACTGAACTCAGGCATGTGGTAGATGCTATCATATCAGTTAATGGCAGTGAGCCACCTCTCTTGGCAATGAGCCACCTCTCTTGGCAATGAGCCACCTCTTTGGGTAGTGAGCCCCCTTGGTAGTGAGCCTCTTTGTAATTCGGTATTGATACTACTATATATTGTGAGCTAATCCTCCCCGTGGTTTTTCCCTTTTAGGGTTTTCCATGTAAATCTAGTGTTCTCTTGTGCATGGTGTTGATGTGATTAAATTTCTGTTATCTACTTTTCATGTTTAATCATCATAATAGAATTAAGGTTTATGTGAATTAATGTGGATGTGATTATGTTTGTGAAGGCTTAAAGTCTTTGATACAACTAATTCACCCCCCCTCTCAGTTGTCTTGTGCATTGAACAATTGGTATCAGAGTGAGGGTTCCTTGGAAGAAAGCCTAACATCTTAAGGTAGATCTGGGATGGCGCACAAGAAAGACATTCCTCAGTTTGATGGAACTGATTATGCCTTCTGGAAGCAAATTTATCTTATTTCTTTTGGTTATCATATGTGGAAAATGGTTGAAAATAAATACACTATACCTAAAGATGATCTGGACACTACAAGTGAGATAAGGGATTATAAGACAAATGGCAAAGCTAGAAATGCCTTACTGAATGCTCTATCTAACACTAAAATGGTGAAATTTTTGGATTTGGAAACTGCACATGAGATTTGGGAAGAATTGAAGAGTATCTATGAAGGTGATAAATCTGTAAAGAAAGCCAAGATACAGAACTTGAAGTTAAGATATGAAACTATGCGGATGTTTGAAGATGAGAACATAATAAGCTAAATGCAGAAGTCTGATGAAGTTGTGAATGGCATCAAAGGTCTTGGTGGAACTCTGACTGATGAAGAAGTTGTGAATAAGGTACTAAGAACACTTCCCAAATCTTATAGTCATAAAGTGTCTGCCATTGAATAATTGCTAGATACAACTAAGCTTACAAAAGATCAATTACTTGGTAAACTAACTGCTTTTGAGATGAGAGAATTTGGTACTACTGATGGTCCTGTGAAAGTTGAGACTGCTTTTAAAGCTAAATCAGAAAAGGCTGTTAGATCAGATAAGTATGCTGTGGAATCAGATGAGGAAGACTTTGATGAAATTGAGGCAAACTTTGTAAACAGAATGAAGAAGGGAACTGGAAAGTTCAGAAGTAAGTTACCTTTCAAATGCTTCAGCTGTGGTAAGATTGGCCATTATGCTTCAAGATGTCCTGATAGAACCTTGAAGAGCAAGAACATAGAAGGTAGAGGTAAGATGGTAAGGAAAAGTTACTATGTTAAAGATGATGAAGCTGTAACTGATGATGAATCTAATTTTGAAGATGGTAATGCTAGTGAATACTTGTTTATTGCTATAAAAGAAGAACTTGTTTATGCTAACCTTGCAAGCTGTGTGAAGGAAGGAAGTCCAGAAGAAGAGAAAGAGATGTCTGCATTTCATGCTAGAAAGGAAAAGGATGAATGGTTCATTGACAACGGATGTTCAAATCACATGACAAGAGACAAGAGTAAGTTTGTTAAATTGGAAAAGTATGATGGAGGACTAGTTAGATTTGGTGATGATGCAACTGGTAAGATTTGTGGAAAAGGGTCAATTACTTTTGATGGAAAGCATAATACAGATGATGTTCTTTATGTCAAAGGCTTAAAGAATAATCTTCTAAGTGTTGGATAGATGTGTAACAAAGGATACAATATGATGTTTAAGGACAGTGGATGTGAGATAAGGAAAAGATCCAAAACAATAATTGATATTGGTAAAAAGACTCATGGTAATGTTTATCATTTTAAAGGTATTGACAATTGTTGTTTGTTGGCTTAGACAAATGAAAGCTGGTTATCATATAGGAGAATGTGTCATATCAACTTTGATAATCTGGTAAGAATAAGCTCAGTTCAAGCTGTAAGAGACCTACCTAAGATTGTGAAGCCTACTAATGCCATTTGCAAAGAATGTCAATTTGGGAAGCAAATAAAGACAAGTTTCAAGAGCAAAGAACAAACTTCTACCGACCTGTTAGAGTTGGTGCTTATAGACTTATGTGGTCCTACAAGAATAAGAAGTCTACAAGGTGACAACTATTTCATGCTACTTATTGATGATTATTCAAGAATGACTTGGGTTACTTCTCTTAAAGAAAAATTAGAAGCCCTAGACAAGTTCAAGGCATTTAAAGCAATGGTTGAAAATGAAATGGATATGAGAATCATGTGTTTGAGGTTTGATAGAGGTGGTGAGTTTACTTCAAATGAATTCAATGCTTTTTGTGAAGAACATTGGATAAAGAGACAATTGTCTGCCTCCAAAACTCCTCAATAAAATGGAGTAGTTGAAAGGAAGAATAGAACAGTTCAGGAAGCTGCTAGAACAATGATCAAAGAAGCTAACCTTTCAGAAGTATATTGGAAAGAAGCTATTCATACTACTGTCTACATTCAGAACATAGTGCAAGTCAAAGAAAATGGAACAAAGACACCTTATGAGCTATGGTATGGAAGAACTCCTACTGTCAGGTATTTCAAAGTTTTTGGAAGTAAATGCTATATCAAAAGAGATGAAGAGTTGGGAAAGTTTGATGCTGGATGTGATGAAGGCACATTTCTTGGGTGCTCTACTAAAAGCAAAGATTATCGGTGTTACAACAAAAGGTTGAGGAAGATCATTGAAAGTACAAATGTAAAGGTAGATGAAGATATTTAGAAAGTCTCAGAGCTTGATGGATATGAGTCAAATGAGTCTGCTGATACAAAAATAGTTGAGGAAGACAAAGATAAGGAAGTTTAGATTGATAAAGAAGAAGCTCTGGAAAGAGTTCCTAAAACCCCCAAGTATATGCAAAAGAATCACTCAAAGGATCAAATCATTGGTGACAAAAACAAAAAAGTCCTGACAAGAAGAAGAGTTGCAGAAGAACATGTAAATCTTTGCTTAATTTCAAAGGTTGAACCTAATACTGTCTCTGAAGCATGTAAAGATGAACATTGGGTCAAGGCAATGAATGAAGAACTGATGCAAACTGAAAAGAACAAGACTTGGAAACTTGTCCCTAGGCCTGCAGATAAGAATGTGATTGGAGCAAAGTGGGTTTTTAGGAATAAGTTGAATGAAAATGGAGAAGTGGTAAGAAACAAAGCTAGACTTGTTTGCAAAGGTTACTCACAAGTGGAAGGAATAGACTATGAGGAAACTTTTGCTCTAGTGGAAAGACTGGAAGCTATTAGGTTGTTTCTAGCTTATGCAGCACATAAAGATTTCAAGGTATATCAAATGGATGTAAAGTCTACTTTTCTGAATGGTGAGTTGGAAGAAGTATATATAGAGAAACTAGATGGATTTGAGTTATCAGAAAAACTAGACATGGTATGCAGATTGAAGAAGACATTGTATGGACTGAAGCAAGCTCCTAGAGCTTGGTATGCCAGATTGGACAGGTATTTGTTGCAGCAGGGATTCAGTAAAGGGTCTCCAGACAGTAATTTGTATATCAAGGTAAGCAAAGATCAAATTTTGATTATTGAAGTCTATGTAGATGATATAATCTTTGGTGGAAATGAAGGTATGTGTAAGAACTTAGCAGATGAGATGCAAAAAGAATTTGAAATGTCAATGTGTGGTGAGATGAACTTCTTTCTTGGACTGCAAATTAATCAGACAGATAAGGGAATTTTCATTTCACAATCAAAGTATGCCAAGGAGTTGTTGAAGAAGTTTGGAATGGTAGAATCTAAACCAGTTTGTACTCTCATGACAACTAGTTGCAAGCTGAGTAAATATGATGAATCTCCTAAGGTTGATCAGAGAAAATATATATCAATGATTGGAGGACTGCTATACCTAACTGCTACCAGACCAGATATCATGCATGCAATTTGTGTTGTGGCAAGATTTCAAGCAAATCCTAGAGAGTCATAGGTCATGGCAGTAAAGAGGATATTCAGGTATTTGAAGGGCACTCTAGATCATGGTTTGTGGTATCCTGAGAATAATGACTTCAACCTAATTGCCTATACAAATGTAGATTGGGTTGGATGTGTAGATGATAGGAAAAGTACAAGTGGTGTTGTGTTTTTCCTTGGGGGCAGAGTTGTGTCATGGAAAAGCAAGAAGCAAGATTCAGTATCCTTATCTACTGCAGAGGCAGAGTACATTGCAGCAACATCATGTTGTACACAAGTGCTATGGATGAGACAAACACTGAAGGATATTGAAGTTGAGTATGAGTATCCAATTCCTATTTTCTGTGATAACACCAGTGCCATTAACATTCAAAGAACCCTATGATGCATTCAAGGACAAAACATAATTCTATTAGATATCACTTTTTGAGAGAGAAGGTTGCAAAGAAAGAAGTGAAGCTTGAGTATGTACCTACAAAAGATTAGGTTGCTAACATATTCACCAAAGCTCTTCCTAAGGACACATTTGAGTATCTCTGGGAGAAGTTAGGGGTTATTGCCCCTCCTTTGTTGAACTAGATGCATAAGGAAGTGCATCAGTCTAGTGTGATTCATGAGTTATTCTTTTCTGGACTAATGATGGAGGCTACCTCTCAGGGGGTGCAGGTAGTGACATTGGAGAATGTTGTAGTCAGAAGGAAGTATTCAAAGTAGTTAAGAACAAGTGCAAGTATGTGTAGTATCATATTCAGGGTAAGAAAGTTTGAAGAAGGTGTGTCACCCTTTGCCATTGATGTCAAAGGGGGAGAGAGTTCATGTGAAAAACAAAGAGAGAGTAAGATGTATAAAAGAAAGGGGGAGAAAGAGATTAGTGTAGAATTGTGTCACGATGGTTTTTCACATCATATGTTGCCATCAATGACAAAGAGGGAGATTGTTGCAAGTATGTTCTAACTAGTGTTGTCATTGATGTCAACATGCTTAGGTTGTCATTGATGTCAACTGTGTCTTCTGATATTACTGATTGTTGCCTGATTGAGTTGTTATGTTAAAGTGATTTGAATGTCTTATAGAAGTGCTAATGATGATGGTATAGTGCTGATGATGAGTGTGAGATCTAGATATGTTTTAGAGAAGTGTTTTAAGATGCTAAATCTAGAATTTGGTGGTCCGGATCACTGTGCAATAGAAGTTATGTTCACCAGTTTGAAGACTGTAATTGACAGAGTTTCTTGGTTGTGCAGAGGTGTCTAGGAGAAAGCATTTTGCTCCACATTTCTCTATAGAATGGTTTCAAATAATGCAGTTCTAGACATATTTCTATAAGGTCCTTAGCTATCTTCATTCCAAAGGATTTGTGATTTGGTTCTCTGGAAATCAAGTTATTGAGTAGCATAACTTAGCAGTGTTGATTGTAAGCTGTCTTCAAGTGAAATTTGTTGTCTTCAAGTAAAACTTATTGAAGCTAGATTTGTTGGCTCCCAGGTGATTTTATGTTTTTCATGGATGTCTCCAGATCATGTTGAAGGTTTGTGTTTGGTCCGCAAGTTATGATTGTGTTCTTGGAAGCATGTGCCTAAAGATCCTAGTGTTAACACCAGTTTTGGCCGACCTGGTTGTTTACACTCTTTGCAGATGTGCTTCGTGGATTGTGGAAGCATGTGAAGATGTATTTAGGTATCAACTAAGCTATACAATGTTCTACCTTCATTCCTTTTCTTAGCAAGAATGTTTAAGTCCAGACCTAATTTGAATTGTGTATGTTTGCCGACCTTGGAGACTATTCCAAAGGTTGTGGAATGTGTTTTTGACCTTGATGTATGTTCCAAGGTTGATGATTGATATAAATAATTAAAAAGGATTCATGTTTTTGTGGATGTGTGTGCAAAGATGTGAAGATAAAGATGCTTGTGTTGTAAGGTAGCAAAGGTGATGTGTATTGTGCTTCATTGGAACTAAACTTAGGCATGTGGTACATGCTATCATATGAGTTCATGGTAGTGAGCCACCTCTTTTGGCAGTGAGCCCTTTTGGTAGTGAGGCACCTCTCTTGGCAGTGAGCCACTTCTTTGGTTAGTGAGCCCCCTTGGCAGTGAGCCTCTTTGTAATTTAGTATTAATACAACTATATATTGTGAGCTAATCCTCACCGTGGTTTTTCCCTTTTAGGGTTTTCCACGTAAATCTAGTGTTCTCTTGTGCATGTTGTTGATGTGATTAAATTTTTGTTATCTACTTTTCATGTTTAATCATCATAACAAAATTAGGGTTTATGTAAATTAATGTGGATGTGATTATGTTTGTGAAGGCTTAAAGTTTTTGATACAACTAATTCACCCCCCCTCTTAGTTGTCTTTTACATTCAACAATTTCATCCCCCCTAGGTACGACCTAAACTATGTGTATTGGCGGGGTATATAAAGAGGGGAGAGCAAAACTTGTACCTTAATGGTGAAAATGATTGGCCCAAATTGATCCCTGAGATCCTCAATCTGCTGAGACTTGATTTGGTGATGTTTGTGGCATGTCGCTCGGAGTCTTTTTTCATAGTTTGGGCCCCACATACCTTGCATATATAGGAGACTCCTTAGAAGCCTTTTCAAACCTATTTTAAGTCCATTGGCCATCATATCTTGTGGTGCCCCGCTACAGTAGGAGGGGAAGACGTACACTTGTACCGTCATACTTGAGATATGGTCTACTTTGGGCAAGACAAAAGTCTCCAAATTAAGGGGTATAAGGTGGCAGATGACCTTATATTCCCTATCTATCTAATCTATGACATCATGGTATTAATGAGGGTGGGAATCACTTCTCAATTTTGAGTTGGGATTGACCCACGACCATTTTGTGAGATCCACAAGATATGTCACACCTACTTGACTAATCTTAGGCTTGTAATCAAGTGTTTGGCGTGTCTTCATCATTGAAACTCATGAATCCTATTAATCCAAATCAAATCCAAATCCTTTGCAAGTATTGTGCATGTATGTGTGTTTATTTTATTTGCAAAGTTACCTAAGGTCAAGCATCCATCAAGCCATCCTTAATCACCCATCCTAGTCCTTGTCCAAATCATCCATTTTCCTAATCCAAATCCAAATAATTTATTTTCCACTTAATCCATGTTATCCTAATGCAATTTCTTCCTAATCCACCTTATCTCAATCCAGTTCCTCCTAATCACTCATCCAATTATCCAATTTCATCCTAATCATTATCCTAATCATCCAAATAAATTCCCCCATAAAACCATCAATTTTACAATCCCATTTAAAAAAAAATTCCAGTCAAAGGCTATGCTCTTGAACCCCTGTTAATAGGTGCTCACATCCATCCCCTACATCCCCCTAATGTTGGGTTGGGTCTCCTCCAAACACCACTGAAACCCCCCCTTTATCAAATCCCATTGTTTGAGCTTAATCAATTCCCATCAATTGAGCTTACTCCAATCCCACTATTTGAGGTTAATCAAGTCCCTCTTAATCCAAATCATAATCTATTTCCTTATCTAATCATAATCTTTCATCAATTTTCCTCCTAATCCACATCATAATCCATTTCCCTAATCCAATTCTCCATCTCCATCCTAATTTAGCCCTAATCACTTCCTCATTCTCTTAATCTAAATCCCTTATCCACATAATCCCAACTCTATTCCACACCTAATCCAATCCATTATCCTAACCATCTTATCCTAATAATCTATCCCTCTATCCATCTCATCCATTTCCTAATCATTATCATTATCCTACTCATTCCCATCACTTGAGCTTAATCTAATCCCTTCATTTGAGCTTTATCTAATCCACATCATATTCCATTTTCCTAATCCAATTTGCCATCACTATACTAATCCAATTATATTTACCTCATCATTCTTCTAATCCAATCTTCTCATCCACTTGATTTCTTATCCATCCACTAATCCTCTTCCTAATTCACCCAAATCCACTTCATCCTTAATCATAATCCATCTTCATCATTTAATCCTCATCCATTCCATCCGTAAGCTTAATACAATCCATATCCCTAATAAAACCTATCACCCATTCTAATCCAATCCCATCAAATATCCCAAATCATTCATCCACGAATCCCTAATCATATTTCAACCATTCCTAATCATCCTATCCATTAATCAATTCTAATCATAATTTGATAGTTGACCTAAATCTAATTGTATCCTAGTCATCATCTAATCTAATCATCCCCCATCTCAAATAAATCATCCATTATCCATCATTCCTCTAACCATCCTTCATCATCATTCAATTCTAATCCTTAATATAAAAACCATCATGTGCAAATCGAAATTTGGTTAAGGACTTAACCCCCTTCAACCCTCTCCAAATTCCAAAATCCATCCAATTTCATCCAAATCCATAATCATTTTCCTCCAAATCATCATCCAAGTCATTACCCAAGTGCCTTTGGCCTAATCCCAAATCACCCAATCCAAATACCAAAGGACGCTTGGCCTAATACAAAATCAACCCCAATCAACCCAAATCTAATCAAGTGTCATATATCATTGACCTTGACTAATCAAATCAAATCAAATCCTAGCATCAAGTTTCATATATCGTTGACCTTGAGCAATCCAAATCCCAATTAATCCAAAGCAATCTGGTGCAGTCACGGTAAGAGGGTTCACAGAATGAACTATCCAGACTATGCAGCTAGAGTAAAAACAACAAAAACACCTCAAAGATATGAAGCAAATATAGATTTAGTCATTAAGTATATCATAGAATTCAAATATAGACTGGCCGGCAACATACGGGCTTACAAGCAGGGCTCAAAGCCCTGCCTACAAAATATCAGAATATGCATAAGATATAGCTTTGAAACTCCTTCACCAAGAATACAAATTGAGAACTATCTCTATTGTGATGAACTTGATAACTGCCTTCCTAGAGATCTATTACATCATTATATATCATCTCCAGAACAATAGATTCCTCTTCGTCGACCAAGGAAGATCACAAACTCCAATGAAGAGCTGTGATGTGTGTACACAGATAGGTTAGACCTAAATGCATAGGACACCTCCATGAATGAATGGAATGATGTGTAGATCTCAGGGAAGGTCGGTAATGAACCAAAGATCATTGAATGATGTGCATTTAAGCTCCACAAGTTGAGGAATGCTCCGCAAGTCTTCTCCTTTAGCTGATTCTCTGAGACTGTCAGGATGCTCTATTCTAAGAAAATAATTGATCTTCTGATAGTGATATCTTTCCGGTACCTTAACCAAATGCTCTGAAATTTGGATATGATGTAGATGAATGAATCTAGATACTAAGTCCAGCTTCGTAAGATCTAAAATGATATTGTGGCAGAATACAAACCAAAATATAGAAACTGCTACTGACTAAACTGCCCAAACTAAACTGGAAAATGAAAAGAAACAAATTGAACTGTAAACAAACTGAAATGCAAATGTTTTTGGTTGATCAAGATTGTTCTTGAATCAGGGATGCTCCTGCATCAAACATTTGGGGTTATTGACAAAGTGAGTCCCTCACTTTGCTGGGGCTAGAGGAAAACCAAGACAGTCTACCTCAGCCTGAGAAGTCCATGATGAATCTTCTTCCGGTCTTCCTTTCCACTTCACAAGGTATTCTTTTTATTGTCTTCCTCTGGTGCTGCGTCCAACTCTACTGTCCAAAATGTCTTCAACCTTCTCTGGTGCTTGTTGTGGTAACTACTTCTTCAAGTCTTCTGCCACGCTGTCACTGAATTATGCTTCATGATACTGATATAGGTCTACAATGTTGAAAATATGTGATATGCCTAATGTCTCTGGTAACTCTACTTCATATGCATTTCTTAATTCAAATTTTCTGAGTATCCTACAAGGTCCAAACTTCTTCATGTTCAACTTGTTATATGTCCCAACTGGAAATCTTTCTTTTCTCAAGTACAACATCACTTCATCTCCAACTTCAAATTCCTTATGTCTTCTCTTCTCATCTGCTTGTTCTTTATGTTTGTTGTTCATATCTTCCAAATGCTTCTTAACCTAATTATGCACTGTCTCCATATGTCCTGCAAATTCTTCTGCTTCTGCACTTCTCTTTTCCTCTGCACTGATATCTCTCAAGTTTGCAACTCATCTAGGGTTTACTCCGGTAACAATTTCAAAAGGTGTTCTTTTGGTACTTCTATTTACTGAATTATTATATGCAAACTCTGCTTGTGAAAGAATCAAATCCCAATTTCTTGCTTTCTCTCCAACCAAACATCTCAAAAAGTTTCCCAAACTCCTATTCACTACCTCTATCTGTCCATCAGTCTAGAGATGAAATGTTGAACTGAACTTCAAATCTGTCTTCATCTTCTTCCAAAGTGTCTTCCAAAAATATCCAAGAAATCTGGTGTCTCTGTCTAAAATTATACTCTTAGGTAATCCATGCAATCTCACAATCTCCTTGAAAATAGGTCAGCTACATGTACTGCATCAGTTGTCTTCTTACAAGGTATGAAGTGTGCCATCTTTGAAAATATGTCGACCACTACAAATATTGAATCATGTCCTCTATGTGTCTTCGGCAATCCCATTACAAAATCCATACTTATATCTTCCCAAGGTCTCTCCGGTACTATCAAAGGTTTATACAATCCAGTGTTCTAACTACTCCCTTTTGCAACTTGACAAACTCTACAACTCTGCACAAATTTCCTAACATCCTTATGTATCTGAGGCCAAAAGTAATTCTCACTTACCAAAGCCACTGTCTTGTCAATGCCAAAATGTCCTGCCAATCCACCACTATGCTTCTCCTTGATCAAATTGTCTGTCATTGAACTTCTAGGTATGCACAACTGATTTCCTCTAAACAACATGTCTTCTTGAATGAAATAATTCAACCACTTACTCCTATATGTCACAACAGGTTCTTTGCATGCTTTCTAAGGTTTTGTAAAATCAGTGTCTCCCTCATACATGTTCTTCAATTCATCAAATCCTATCACTTCAATTCTCATATCTGTCAACAAGTTCCTTCTCCTACTAAATGCATCTGCAACTTTGTTTAATTTTCCACTCCTATGATTCAACATGAATGTATAACTTTGCATGAACTCTACCCATCTCATATGTCTCTGAGTCAACTTACCTTGATTGTTCAAGTATTGCAAAGCTTGATGATCTATATACAACACAAATTTGTTAGGCAACAAACAATGTCTCCACTTCTTCAGGGCTTGTATTATGGCATAGAACTCTTGATCATATACTAAATATCTTCTCCTTACATCATTCAACTTCTCACTGAAATATTCTATAGGTCTTCCTTCTTGACTCAACACTACTCCAACTGCACTCCCACTTGCATCACAATCAACTTGAAACACCTTAGTGAAATCCGGTAATGCCAAAATAGGTTGCTCCGTCACTTTCTACTTCAACAACTCAAAACTTTTATCTACTCCTAATGTCCACTTAAAGTCTTTCCTGTCACCTCTCATTATCTCTATCATAGGGTTACAAACTGAACTAGAATTTCTAATGAACTTCTGGTAGAAACTAGCTAATCCATGAAATGATCTGACTTCTCCAATGCTCTCCAGTGTAGGCCATTCAACAATTGCTCTTACTTTCTTAGGGTCCATCTTCAATCCTTCCGAAGAAATCACAAATCCTAAATACAACAATTCTTCCTTCATGAAACTACACTTCTTGATGTTTATCAGCAATTTCTCTTCTCTCAGACTCTGCAAAACTTGTCTAATATGCCACAAATACTCTTCTTTTGTCTTACTGAAAATCAAAATGTCATCCAAATATACAATAACAAACTTACCCAAGAATTTCTTCAATACCTCATTCATCAATCTCATGAAAGTACTCGGCGCATTTTTCAATCCAAAAGGCATCACTAACCATTCATACAATCCTTCATTTGTCTTAAAAGCAGTCTTCCACTCATCTCCTTCTCTGATTCTGATATGACGGTATCCACTCTTCAAGTCTATCTTTGTGAAATATCTTTCTCCAATCAAACAATCCATGATATCACCCATCCTAGATAAAGGAAATCTATACTTAACTGTGATCTTGTTTATTGCTCTAGAGTTAGTACACATTCTCCATTCTCCATCCTTCTTAGGTGCTAACACTGCAGGTACTGCACAAGGGGTCAAAATTTCTCTGATCAAACCTTTCCTCAGCAATTCTTGTATCTATCTATTCAGTTCTTCATTCTCTGCCGGTGTCATTCTATGTGCTACTTTGGTAGGCAAACTAGCTCCCGGTATAAGATCCATGTGATGACTAATACTCTTGATTGGTGGCAATCCTTCAGGTACAATGTCTGATATGATGTCTTCATACTCTGTCATCAACTCTTTTATCTCCTCTGGTTGTACTTCTTCATTCTCCTTCTTCAATGTTTCAGGCTTCTTAGGAATTAAAGCATAACACATATTCTCATGTCTCAAACCATCCAAAATTTTTCTTCCATCTACCAAATAGATTCTAGCATTCCCACATACTTCATTCTTAGGATAATCTTCCAAAGGAATCAAAGTAATTCTCTTCCCATTTGATGTTATAGTGCATGTATTCTTTCTTCCACCATGTATAGCTTTTCTATCATACTACCAAGGTCTACCCAACAAGATATGACAAACATCCATAGGCATAATATCACACAGTACTTCATCATGATAAGATCCAATATGAAATTTCACCAAACATTGCTCACTCACCAGTACCTTATGATTATCCTGAATACATGGTATCTGATAGGGCTTAGGGTGTTTCAGTCTTTCCAACTTCAGCTTAGTTACCATCTCCTCTGAAACTAGGTTATCTGAACTACCACTATCAATAACAACTTTACAACATTTACCTCCTGATTTGCATCTTGTCCTGAACAAAATTTTCCTCTACGGTGGTTGTTCATTTGTTTCTTCTTGAAATAGTGCTTTCCTCATCACCAATGATTCTCCTTTCTCCAGTTTACCAACTGAACTAGGTAATCCAATAGGTTCTTCTTCAACATAGGTTGCTCTTCCACTGTTCTTTGTCCTTTTACTTGTACTCCCCTGATTACATTCAAATGCTCTATGTCCTTCACCTCCACATTTAAAACAAGTGCCTCTGAATGTTCTCTTATCAAATCCTCCTCCTTCTCTTCTATATCCTTCATTCTGGTATGCGCTAGGGTTTCCTCTTTAGTAAAAGTTTTTGTCATCTCTCCGGTAAGCATTATTATCTTTGTCATCCTTCTTCAATGCATTCTCTTGTCTTTTCTATTTTGCAAATGATCTATCTCCTCCGACAAATGTTCTACCTCTCTAAAATTTACCTCCTCTACCTCTCTATCTCTGATCATGTCTCTTATTTAACTTCTCTTCAACTTTCAGGGAAAACTGATATGCCTCCTCCAAAGATGTCATCCTCACTAAACTTAGTTCTTCCTGAATGTTCAATCTCAGTCCATTGATGTATCTAGCCACTTTCTCCTTGCTTGCTTCACTATGTCCTATCCTTATAATCATCTTATGAAATTCTTTAGTATATTCCTTCACAGGTTTCTCCTTTTGTTTTAGGTTTTGCAATCTCTTCAATAATTCCAACTCATAGTCAGTAGGTATAAATTGATTCTTCAATTTTGTCACAATTCTATCCCATTTTGTAATCTTTTCTTTTCCTATTCTATTTCTGTCCAACTGAACTTCTTTCCACCATATAACAGTATGTCCTTTCAACTTTGTCTTTGCAAATTTCACCTTCTTTGGATCTTCAGCTTCTTCATATTCAAAGTATTCTTCCATGTCATTTATCTAGTCAATCAACTCTTCAAGGTTCAAATTGCTAGTGTAGTTCAGTACATCAACTCTAGGTCTCTTTCCAATCTTTGAAATAGCTCACAACATCTTAACTTAATCTGATTCTTCTTCTTCATCACCTCCTAGGGTTTCACCAATTTGTTCAACAGATTGAAATTCTTCTTCATCATCACTTTCAATATTAGGTCTAGGTGTCAATCCTCTTCACCTGTCTTCCTCAACAACATCCAATCAAATTCTCATTGTTTTCATTATTTCCATCATCTTGTCCATTCTACCAGCCATTGTTCCAATAACAGGGATTCTCCTCGGTGGCATTCTTCCTAGGATCAAGTGCAAACTACCTCAAGTTTGGTGATCTGGCTACAAGGTGACAACTGCCTCACAATCGATGATCGGTTGCGAGACAAGTAACCCACCTCAAGTTAGTGATCTTCTTACAACAAGATCTTACAAAAATCCTTCACCAACTTTGCTCAATTCACTCCCAAAGATTTGGACTTTCGCTCTGATACCACTTGGTGCAGTCACAGTAGGAGGCTTCACATAATGAACTATCCAGACTGTGCAGCTAGAGTAAACACAACAGAAACAACTCAAAGATATGAAGCAAATGCAGATTCAGTCTTTTAGTATATCATAGAATTTAAATACAGATTGGCTGGAAACATGCGGGATTACAAGTAGGGCTCAAAGGTCTGACTACAAAATATTAGAATATGCATAAGATATAGCTTTGAAGCTCCTCCGCCAAGAATCCAAACTGAGAACTATCTCTATTGTGATGAACTTGATAAATGTCTTCCTAGGGATCTATTACATCATTATATATCATCTTCAGAACAATAGATTCCTCCCCGTCAGCCAAGGAAGATCACAAACTCCAATGAAGAGCTGTAACGTGTGTACACGGATAGGTCAGACCTAAATGCATAGGACACCTCCGTGAATGAATGGAATGATGTACAGATCTCAGGGAAGGTCACCCATAAACCAAAGATCATTGAATGATGTGCATTTAAGATCCACAAGTCGAGGAATGCTCTGCAAGTCTTCTCCTTTAGCTGATTGTCTAAGACTATCAGGATGCTCTGTTTTGAGAAAATAGTTGATCTTCTGATAGCAATATCTTTCCGGTACTTTAACCAAATGCTCTGCAAATTGGATATGATGTAGATGAATGAATCTAGATGCTAAGTCCAGCTCCACAAGATCTGAAATGATACTATGGAAGAATACGGACCAAAATACAGAAATTACTACTGACTGAACTAAACTGGAAAATGAAAAGAAATAAATTGAACTACAAACAAACTGAAATGCAAATGTTTTTGGTTGATGCAAGATTTTTCTTGAACCGGGGATGCTCCTGCATCACAATCCAAGCTCCCCTCTAGTCCAAATCCAAATCAATTTCATCAAGCTATCTTATGTCACATCATCCTAAATCTAATCCAATCATGACTTCATATCCTTTTGATGATGTTGTTGACCACGTTAAACTCGAGATCCTTGATGAAATCATTCCAATTAAGCTTGCCATAAACCACTCTCACCCATCCAAAAACATGCAAGCACCTTATGAACATGCATTCACTAGCACAAGTTACGCCCTCGGACATCATTTCATATCCTATGGTCATCCTTATGTTACCCTTGACAAGGGAAATCCATTCTATCGCCCATCCACATCCCAACATCCACTCTCATATGAAATCCCCGTCGCCTCCACTTCTTACCCACATCCTTCTTATCCTTATTCCACTTATCCAAATTCATCCTCTCCTTATCCAAATCTGTCATATTGAAATCCACCATTCCCTAGTCCAACACACCCTTCTTATCCTTATTCCACTTATCCAAATCCATCCTCTCCCTATCCAAATACCTCATATCAAAATCCACCACCCCCTTATCCAAATCCATCATATCCATATTTGTAACACTACTTTTCCCCAGAATTAGTTAATTATTTGCAGCGGATTTATTATGGTTAATATTTAGAGTTATTATAATATGGAATATTAAATAATGTGTAAACAACAAAAGTAAATTACAACATTGATAATTTAATAAGATCTCTAATGTAAATCATTAACAAGACAAACTGGATAACATAATCACATAATCACATATGTATAATATTCCCAATATCTTTATTAACAGTAAGTTCAATACTTATCTGAGTCATTGAGCACTTGGATCAGCTACTCTCAACCTAGGAAGATTTTAGTGGTCTTGGTCCTAGCTATGACATACTCTAGGAGGAAACCATTCCTTTTGGAACACAACGTGCTATTACGCTCTCATACAAGTATTGGTTCTAGAAGAACAATGCTCAACACAGTGTTGGTTCTAAAAGAACAATGCTCAACACTAGTGCTAGTTCTAAAAGAACAATGCTCAACACTAGTACTCTTACACAAGTGTTGGTTCTTAAAAGAACAATGCTTAACACAAGTGCAAACCAAGCCTTGGCCAGGACCATCCCAGGTTGTATGTTTTACCCCAGGTTAGGACACACTCTTTGTGCCCCCTTCTCCTAATGCCCATAGTTCACCAAACCACTTCCTTCTTCCCTTGAGTGTTCTCCATTCCCTTTCCAAGTCTCACACAAATGGCTTATATAACCTTTTAATGGGTGGTTTCTAAACCAACACACCCTTTCACAAAGGTTGTCATTAACAATTAGTTAATATACATAATATTTCCTCCCTTTTAAAAGAGGTTTTGATAATTATTCTTTATTTATCTCTATTTTAACCAAAAGATCATAATATCCTTTAATTTTCTATCTCCCTTTTAATTATAAAGGTTAAATAAACTTTATCTTCTTATCATTTCAAAGGCTTATTGATAAAATAACCTTCTTTTCCATTTTGGGGAAAAAGTCCCATAACAATTATGCCCCTGTAAATTAGCTCCTGTCCTTAGTAGCTCAAGTTGAATCTACAACACAATTCACCAAAAATAATTAGTCAAGTGTGGATGTAGCACTATCAGTATCCCAATGAATTTATTTCATTTTAACTTCATCTATAAATTTTTTTTAGATCTTTCCAATAACTCTTCTACTTTAACTAAAACCAAAATTAGATCACATAGAAGTAATTTGTTTATCAATAACATGATTAGAACTATAAGTACATTTTCACATTAAATAGATCACGAATTTATATTTGAGAAGTTAATACAAGTGTATACACTAAATCTCTTATCAAATAATTTTTTAAATTTGGTCATTCATGTGTAACCTTATCTTTAATACAAATATTTCAATATTTTAGGTGTCACTTCAACATAAAATATACAAAAGTATTATCATGTAATCACATAGCACTTACCTAGTGAATGACATACATATCCCATACTATGTAGTCACTCACCATTGAGTACGATATACTCAAAATACATTCAAAGATGATAGTCATGCATTCCAGACTACATGAATATCCTCTTTTCATATACCAAATACAATTCAATGGAAACAAGTATACAATTACCCTTAAACAAAGTTTATATAATTCACACAATTACTCAAATAAAAATCCAAAAAGGATGAATGTTTGCTATCGATAGGATGGTTGTAATAGCTAATCTAGTTAAAATATATTTTCTACATATATCACCCTATCATTGACACATACTTTATAAAACACATGTACAAAGTTATTGGGTTGATCAGGTCCAATAACAAAGTACAATAAAAGAACACTAGTAAACTATAATAAACAATAGTAAACTATTATCACTCATGGATAATTTTAGAACACTTTTAAATTTTTGTATAACAGGTTTACACTAATGTCTAATTCTTGTTTACAAATTTTAGAGGTTGTCTCTCCCCCTGTAAAATTTGACATGTTGCCATGGATGATGCTAAGATAATATGTTTGGTTTCATATCTTATAAAAGCATCGTTTCATTTCACCTAAACAACACCATATTTTCCAAAGTTTAAGATGTGAAAATGATCCTGGGACCTGTGAGTTATGGTCCATAATGTGACTTATGTTAAACAAATACTTGACCTATTTTTCTTTCATGATTATTGTTGGATCCTTTATTGTTATAAGATTTTTGATGATGTTTCTTGTATGCAGTCTACTCAACCATCAAGTTTGTTGACAATAAACATTAACAATGACACACTAAAATGGAGATATATGTTGAGAGCTAATGAACTAATAAATTGAGAAGTCAATCAAAGCCAATAAGAAAAGAGAAGAGAAATTAACCAAAGAATTTACAAGTTTCTATGGGACATATCGATAAGATAATGCATATAGAAGATAGGATTATGAGCAAAACCAAGTGTCTAAAGAGACCATATGGTTTTAGAAATTGATTAGTTGAAGTGCAATCTATCCAATCTCTTGTCAAGGTGTTATAACTTTCTTCAAGACCCTTATGGAAAAAAGAATAGGAAGTTGAGTGATAAAATTTTATCAGACATACATAATCTAACAATATTGAAAACATTAATATGCACCCGAACATCCTTCTAAATTAATGGAAAATATATTAATAGGAAGTAGAACATCCTTTTAAATTAATGGCACACCCATCATGATAGAGATTTTATGGATTTATAGTAGCATGATAGTTCATCTTCCAAATGTCAAGGGATACATACAGAAGCAAGACTTATAAAATTTCCTCTTTAGATGCACCTCTAGTTGTTTCATTTTATGAGGAGATCCCCAACATTAACTATTATGGTTCACTTTATTTTTTAGGTTTCCTACGTAGTAATCAATATGATGGTATCCTCATTTCTTTAGCCTATAAATATAATATGTGCATAATCATTTTTATATGAAATTATAATTTAACCTAGGATGGTTATGCACATTCTCGTGTTGCATTGAAAATGACCAACAAAATCCTAGTGAATACTTTGGGAAGCATCATTTTCGCTTTGCAATTAGGACTTAATGATATGAGTATAATATTTTATATCATTCCCTTACACATTTTGGTAAAACTATATATGGATACAATATTCTATAGACATTGGTATAATGCTCTCCTTAGTTTAACAAAATTTGTTAATATTATATGTTTAATATCTCAAACTTCCTTTATATTTTATTTAAGTAGAATAATTTAATGGGGTGTAATGATTTCTCAAACATGTACGATTCATATAATCTATTTCATTCAATATCACTAATGAACTCAATTTCCAAATAAAAATGTATAACAAAATACAAACTTACTACTTTTGATGAGAATGTGGTACCACTTTAACCCCTATAATCAACTTTCCTAGACTTGATAAAATTCTCCACATAAAAATAACTACAATGTTCCCCATTATTATAGGACTCTTTACCACATTAATTTAAGTGTAAATACCTCTTTTTTATAGATATATGGACAAGTTATTACAGCCATATGCCTAATTAGATGGTTACATGAGCATCATTCTAGTGTTCAGAGGATAACATAGGTAGCATTTTTTATTCACAGTGGAAGACCACCCTTTCTTGTCTTTAAGGCAACATAGAACAATTATGTAATCTTCTTTGGCTTTACACAATACCAATCCCCTTTTTCTAACTCCCAATTCATTTTTACATCCTTGTTTTGATTTATGGTGAGGAGACACATCTTTATATAATCATCTTATTTATTTGCAATATACCCCTTAATTGTGGTGCCTTGCATATACCATCATGAATATTAATCAAAATTACGAAGAGATACATGTGATCTCCTAGCAAAAGCTTAAGTATTAATTTACAAATATATTCAATGTGTCGCTACTAAAAATACCAATTATCTTGCCACTTTTCGTCTTCATGTCCTTAAGCATAAGCTTTCCAAAATATAAGTGAATATTATGTAGCTCATTACTTATGAATGGTTAATCTGATAATTAAAAAACAAAGGTTATGAATCGTTGCCTTATAGAAATGTGCCCCTAAAATATGTTAAGATTCATGTCTTTTGCATTGATTTTCACACCTAGAACCTAGGCTCCTCTCAGGGAGACTGTACAGGCATGCCCTGTAGAAAACCATGTAGCAACTATGCCCAAGGAGGTGGTTTCTAAACCAATGGACACTTGGGCTACTGTTACCAATTGCAAACATAGGGTGAAACCCTCTGCGGATGTTCGTAAACCCTCCGAAGCAGTTAAAGAGGTTTCAAAGCTTTCTATGATTGGTGGGAAGGACAACAATAAGAGTCCTTGTGTCCTGCCTTCGTAGCAAGCATCACCACCAAGGGCAAGAGCCCGTGTCAATTATTCTATGATGCCTTGCAAGCGCTCTTGTATCCGTGAGCTTCCTGAGGAGGGAGAAATTGTTCAGGAGCTTAAAAAACATCAAATCCCTCCTCTCCAATTTGGGTCAAACCCCACCGACTTTCTTCAGAATAGTTTTGCTTCATTTGGAAGCCTGGATTCTGGGGAGATGGTGGAGGATTTTAAATGAATTTTCTCTCTTGGAATGTTAGAGGTCTCACTGACCTCTTGACAAGGTGTCATTGTACCTCATCATTTAATCATATTTCAGATGTCAAAATCCAGGGCTGTGTCCTCAATTGTCTGCAACTAGGGATTCTACAGTTACCAGTTTCCTCTAACTAATTCTAATAACTTTCACTAATTTAAAGAGATTGATCTATCTTCTTATAAAATAAATTCAAAGAATGCTGGAAACAGAATTAAACAGTAAATTACTTAAAGCAAATCTATAACTGCAACATGCATCTATTTATCAAAATCAATAAGTATCCTATAAAGCAAAATTTAAAACAACAAAACAATGGTACTAGCCTTCTGCCTTGGTGGTGAGAGTGGGCCCTTGCTCCACACCCTTAGGGCTGAAGGCTATAATGAAGAATCAATACTAGAGAATAAGATCACAACTAAATTTGGTCTGATTCCATCCGCTCTGGAAAATTGATATCTTAATTAAAAATTACACAAGAATAATAATAATCCTCTAACTCTTCTGCTACTTTAGTAAATATATATAAAATGAGTGATGACATATCACTCATCTTATCTATCAGTTCTTCTATGAGATGACATCCATCTCTTTATTATACTAGCTGTCTAACTATGAAAGATAATCATGCAATAAGAATAGAATGAGTGAAATAGAAGTCCACTCTAAATTCTAAGTCTAAGTTTTAATACATTTGGGCAGCGAGGCCCTGAAAATATGGATATTAAATTAGTCTCATTGGTAGCTCATGCAAAAACTAAAAAGAGACAAAAACTCTCAGCAGATAACTAAAGATGGCCCCTTAATCACTCAGGTGATGATTTGAGTAATAAAAAGGGGGAATATAATGATCGCCGCTGAAAGTGCCTGGCCGACAACTGTTAGAAATCTACCCTGTTGTGAGGAGGCACTAGAGATGTATGTCTCTGTCTACAGCTCCGGAGATATGTCTGTTGCTCCAGAGAGTCTCTGTCCGTAGCTCCAGAGATATGTCTGTTGCTCCAGAGATATAATTGCGGCCTTCTTGCTCGGCTCCGGAGATGCTCTTCCTCTTACTTCAAAACTTCTGCTATTGTGAGATTTTGGTATAGTCTCTGAAGATATTTAGGACTACCTCTAGAGATGTACAAAATTGCCATCCTGAGCATCTACACTTGTTGATTCAAAAAGAGAAGTTTTTCTGCATATTTCTATCAATTCCATGTACATTAGTCCTTAAATCAGAAATCATGATCCTAAGTAATTTATCTTCAATTAATCATTATTTAGAACAACCTTGCTATTCTATTCAAGTGCAGACATCAAGAAGTTGGGATCAGAAAGGGGAAAAGAGAGGTAAAAAAGATGTATTTTATGGGTGCTAATTGACACTCATCATCCCCCCCATACCTAAGGATTAGCAAGTCCTCTTGCTTCTCACAATCTGGATATATTCTGGTGGAGTAGCCTGTCAGTCAAGCTGTAGTCTTGTGCATAGGTAGACCAAGTGGTGTGGTTGGTACTACCAGTTCCCCTGTATTGATCAACCTGCTTTAACCAGTCTTGTAATTTTTCATCTTCCATCTGTTCGGCCCAGATAGGGAGTGGTTCAATTATGAGTGGTGGCTTGAAGCACCACCTATCCACTCATGTTTATGCTTATCCATCATTTTGGATATTAATCTTGCCTTCCTCATAAATAACCTTAACTTTGCAGGTGTGACCACCTCTCTCATTTTCTGCTATGAGGTCAGAATATTCCATCTTTTCTTTGCTATGGCAAGCACTGGGTTAGCTAAACTGTTCATAAAAAGACCAAAATCAATAGAACATTCTTGCAAATTTTTTAGGTATAATGGCAAAATTGTGTTCTTACTGTTAGGGTGATAGATATATGCCCTGAACTGTGTCTTGAAAGCTTGAGGGTTGGGACACTCTTTTCTGATGAAAAAATTTGTGTCTGTATCCTTCTTGAGGTGAGCCTCCATTCGCTCATTCCAAATCTGATGATTCCTCATCATTGACATGAATGCTTTGAGGTGGAAGTCTCCTACAAAATAATTGAGAAGGAAGGTCATATCATCAACACAGAATCCATGTAGATATAATTCACATAGAAAATTTTTATTTGATGCTTCCATGAACCCCTCTGCTGTTTCTGTGTTTTCAGGCAGATCAGACAAAACTGAAGACAACCTTCTTTGTAGGACCCTTTCTTGTAAAAACATGGCATAACTGGCACTTGGAGGTCTACAAGATAAAATCTTAGATGAAATGGAGGCTATCTAAATGACTCTGTTCTCCAAGGTTTCCACTTTTTGTGTCATGGCAGTAACTGCCCTCTGTAATTGCAACATAGGCTTAGAAGCCTCATATTCTCTACATCTCCTTTCCCAGTAAAACATGGCCTTAGGAATATCAATTGGGGTTGGACCCACATATGGATCTATTTGTATTTCCTATTCACTAGTTGTCCTTGGACCAACCAACTCTTGAATATACTCTTCTTGATCATCTATCTTGTTGTTGGCCCAAGTCAATTGTTTATCTTGACTCTGTACTTTTTCAATTAATGCTACAACTATAATGAGACTATTGTCTCTAGCTTTGGTAAGATTAGAGATACTTTGTACTACATCTATCTCTTTTTCCTTCATGATTTTAGCTGTCTCTGTCTTCTGGGCCTCCAATTCTTCTTCCCTTTCTTGAATTATTTGATCTTTGATTTGGAGCTCTGTTTGTAGTTTTTCAAATATTTGCTTTTGCTCCAGCTCAATTTCCATTCTATTCTTCTTGAGGTTAGTGATGATCTGATTTTTCCCTCAAAGTAATCATTTTAGATTATCAATTTCTTCCAATCAGTTGCTACTCTTTTGAAATCTCAATATCCTCTTGATCAGAGGGATGAAAGAAAGTTCTTGTTTCTTCTTCTGCTTGCTGCATACCAGGGTCTTCCATAGCCATTTATTCAGCACTGTCTACTGCACTTAGCTCTGTTTTATCTTTTCCTATAGTTTCCCTGCCCTGAGGTTCTTCTAAGGTTTCTTCTGTTTGTGCTGGAATTGATGAAGGCCCAACTTTGTTCTCAGAAGTTCTAAAACCCAGAAGCACTTTAGCTAGGAGAGCCATATCTTTCTTCACTTGGGAGAGCTACCTTTTTCTTTTGCTTCTCCGTAGCATAAGTAGGACAGGTGCCTCCGGAGTGGGTGACTCATCCTCAGAGTCAGAGGAAATAGTAAAGGTTTGCTTATGTTCTGTCTTCGGAGCAGGGGATTGTTCTAAAGTAGGTCTTGAACCCAAATGGACAGATGGTTATGAGGAAACTCCTCTCAGTCTTTTCTTTCTCACCAGGGGCATCTCATCAGAATCATGGGATGCTTCTTCATCCCAATAGTGTTCTCTAGGGTTAGCTTCCTTTGGGGTTTTCTTTGCTTTGTGCACTGACCTCTTCCTTGTTAGTTCCTCAAGGAAAGATTCCCCAACTAGAGTCATTCTCTTCTGAGCTGAGTGAGTCATATATGGTTTTTTCTCAAGAGTAAGTTCCTTAATTTCCTTACCTTTCTTCTTTTTATTAGAAACAGGGGCTGCAGTTGAAGTTGCCTCTAGTGATAACTTCTTTCCTTCCTGAACAGGCGTAGAGGAAGTCAAAGGTTCTGTCTTTTGTTCAACCCTCATCCTCTGATTGTGCCTCCTCTATTGCCCACTCTGTGGATTTTGTTCAAGAAATGATTGCCATACGTCTTCCCCACTAGTTTGAGAAAGAAAGTGGTGTTTTACTATCAGAAAAATGAGGCCATGATGTTTCATAGGACCCTTGTTTTGTTGATATCTTTCAGCAGTTGCCCTGATGGCAGAGTACAAGAAATTGGGAATGTTTTTGTTTAATTCAGGGTGTCCATTCCCATGCCTCAGAAAAATCAACATTTTCATTATTGGTCCTAAAACTAAGGAAAATTGTCCATCACATGTGAAATATTTCATCAGCCATGTAGCTACAGATTGCCAAGGGTTTGGTAGGGAGGACCTAATAATTCCTTTAACCTCATTTTTATTCAAATGCAATTGTATTGCAGTTTCACCTTCAACAGAGAAATTTCTAATCAAATCAGCATAGAAGGTTTTCAGATGGTAAAACCTCTCACCTTGTTCAGGCAGCCCAGAAATATGACTGATAATGGTAGATGAGAGGTTGAATTGAACTCCCCTTACAGTTGTCTGATTATCCCTCAAGTTCCTTAGGAATTCATCAACAATATCTTCTCGAAATCCCTCAAACTTTTCTAGAAACTCTAACCATCCTACATTCCTTAGAACGTCTGCTACAACTTCATCCTGCAAAAGGCTTATAGCATTTTCTGGTTCTGATTTCTTCTTAACCCCCATGATTAAATTCCTTGTCTGTTCTCTGTGCTGTCAATGCTTTCTCACTCCATAGGCTCCAGAGAACTGTTTCAGTTGACACTGTTCTTCAGGTAATGTTTACAGTTTGAATGAGGATTATTTTCTTAATTCTCTTAACAACTTTGTTGATGGAGAAAGAACTAGAATCAGTTAGAGAGTTTGTGTGCTCATAAATGAAGCAGAGTGATGGGACACTTTGTAGGCATGGTGACAGTACAATAAAGATGGCGGCATGCATGAATTTGGGAAGAAAAGTGATGGCAGGGGGACGTGTCATAACAATGGCACCCAAAAATAGAAAGACAAGATAGTTGCTATTTAATGCTTAATGAAGATAAAGTTACCTGAACCATTTTTAATGATGAGGCGCAATGTACTTGGCTAAGATGCTATGGCATTGATGAAACTGGACGTGACATGGCACCTGGGTGGCTTTGTGTGGCATGAGATGACGTCAATCACCTCCATTGTCACGTAACCTATAATCATTCCCACTCCCGCTCCCACTGAGTAGTTCAAGAATCCACGTATCCTGGGTGACGTCAGCGCAGTCTGTCACAAGTATCTGTCATAAAGTAGAGGATGAGTCATGATGACCTCATCAATTGATGTTTCTACTTTATTGCCTGGAGAGGTGGGTCCCCTCCACTAATTATGGTTATAAATAACCTTTTATTGGTGGAGCGCCGGAGGTGCACCTAGTTCTGAAGCGCTGGAGGTGCCCCTAACTGTGAAGCGCTGGAGATGCACCTAGTTGTGAAGTGCCAGAGGTGTGTTTTGAGTAGTGCCTGGCACCTGATCTCCTCCGTAGCTTGCTTATTCTTAACTGGCATGAAGAAGGGAACTGCTATTTGCTAGTTTTCAATTCCCTTGGTCAAGAAAGACAACCATTACTGGTTTTCCATCTTCCCCCTCCCCTTTTTTTTTGAAAAAGGCCGCCATTTGCAGGTTTTCAACCTTCTCCCTTTTTCTCTTTTTTTTCAGAAGGCCACCATTTGCTGGTTTTCAGCCTTCTTTTTTTTTCTCTTTTTTTTTAGATCAAAACTATGATAGAGGAGGTTTCCCCTATATCAAAGCATAAATCATTGAGGAACTCTTCTTTAGTGGATGGCCTTTTATAGAGTCTAATTCGATAGCCATTCACTAAGAATGTGTTCATGCTTCCATCAATAGGTTCCAACAGTACGGTTCCATTTTCAAGAACTTCCTTTATCTGATGAGGACCCATCCAATGAGTTTGTAATTTCCCTTTAAACTCTTTGAATTTAGAATCATAAAGAAGAACCCAATCACCTTGTTGAAATGTCCTCCGCTTGATGTGTTGGTCATGTCACTGCTTCCTTTGATACTGAACTAGTTCTGTTTGCTGAATGGCCTTTGTTCAGATTTCATCCAATTCATTAAACTGGAGAATTCTATTCTGATGGGCTATGGACAATGGTAGACCAATATCTAATCTAGTTTTAAGTGTCTGAAGTTTAAATTCTATAAACAAAATAGGCTTCTTCCCATAAACTAATTCATATGGTGAAAATTTTGTTGTGGATTTCCAAGTGGTATTGTAAGCCCAAACTGCTTCAGGTAATCTGCTAGCGCAATCTTTTCTGTTCATTGCTATGGTCCTTGTCAGAATATTTTCAAGTTCCCTATTAGTTACCTCTACCTGCCCATTGGCTTGAGGATGGTAAGGTGAAGATTTCCTATATTTGACTTGATATAAATCTGTGAATGCTCTGATTACTTGTGAAGTAAACTAAGGTCCTCTGTCTAAAACAATGGATCTTGGGGCTCCAAACCTCAAGAAAATCTTATTATAAAGGAAATTAGCAACTTTTTCTTCTCGTGCAAATTGTAATGCTTGAACTTCAGCCCATTTAGTAACATAGTCTGTGCATACTAGAATATACTCCTTGCCTGCTGATGGTGGGGAAATTGGTCCCACAAAGTCTAAACCCCACTACTCAAATGGTTCCATCATGACTTGAGGATGCAGTAGCATCTCTTGGGTGAAGGTTGGATGTCCCATTCTTTGGCACTGGTCACACTGTTGCACATACTTCTTAGTATCCTTATGAAGAGAGGGCCAGTAGTAACCAGCTCCCAGGATTTTGTGGATGGTTCTGTGGGAAGAGTAATACCCACCAGATGGTTCATCATGACATGCTCTAAATACATCAAAAATTCCATTAGTTTTCAAACATCTGCACAAAATGAAATCAGGACCACATTTAAACAACAATCCATTCAACCATTTGTAAGATAAGCTTTCCTTAACTAAACATTTTTTCTATTTTGAAGTAAAATGGGATGGATACAAGCCTGTAGCTAAAAAATTAGCTATGTCAGCGAACCAAGGTGCAGTAGAGGAGATAGAAAAAAGATGTTCATCTGGGAACCTATCCTCTACTGGTTGGTTTTCTCCTCCTGTATGCAATCTTGACAGAAAATTAGCAACCAAATTAAACTTGCTTGGATTATCAATGATGGTAATATCAAATTCCTGCAATAACAATAACCACCTAATGATCCTTGCACCCACTACTGGCTTATTCATTAGGTACTTGATGGCTACATGATCAGTGTGCACAAATATTTTATATCCAGCGGTACAATGTCTAAATTTGTTTATAGCATAAATGACTGCCAAGAATTCTTTTTTAGTTGTGGTGTAATTTCTTTCTGCAGATGTAAGGTTTTTGCTGATGTAATAAAAGGCATGCATACTTTCTCCTTCCTCCTTTTGTCCTAAAACTGACCCAATGGACTCATTTGAAGCATCAGTTTGTATGTGAAATGGTAAAGTCCAATTAGGTCCTCTCAAAATTGGTGTTACAGTAAGCTTCTCTTTCAAGGTTTCAAATGCTGATTGACAGTCTTCTATCCATAGGAATTCTGTATCTTTGTTAAGCAAGGTAAATAGGGGGGCAACTATTTTGCTGAAATTTTCTATGAATCTCCTATAGTAGCCTGCATGACCTAGAAAACTTCTAACATCTGTCTGATTTTTTGGTGAAGGCAACTATGTGATCACTTCTATCTTGTTTTGATCCACTTTGATTCCATTTGCTGAAATGTGGTCTCCCAATACAATTCCTTCTTCTACCATCATGAAGCACTTTTCATGGCTAAGAGATAATTGATTTTTCTCACAGTTAGTACTTTCTCAAGATTTGTGAGACCTTCTTCAAAATTATCCCCATACATAGTAAAGTCATCCATATAGACCTCCATGCATTCATTAGCTAGTTTAGCGAAAATAGCTAAAACAATTCTCTGAAATGTAGTTGGGGAATTACATAGTCCAAATGGAGGAACTTTATAAGCAAAGGTTCCCCAAGAGAAAGTGAAAATGGTTTTGTCCTGGTCTTTAGGTGCTACTTGAATTTGGTTATACCCACTGAACCCATCCAAAAAAGAAAAATACTTTCTCCCAGCAAGGTTGTCCAGTACTTGGTCAATGAATGGTTAGGGAAAGTAGTCCTTTTTTGTGGCCTTGTTTAGTTCTCTATAGTCAATACACACCCTCCATTTCCCATTCTTTTTAGGCACTATGACAAGGGGTGAGACCCATTGACTATATGAGATTTGATATATAAACCTTGCTTGCAGTAATTTTTCTATTTCAGTTTTGACAATGTCCTTTAAAGCAGGATTCAATCTTCTCTAGGGTTGTCTGACAGGTTTAATATCCTCAGTGTATATATGATGGGTACA
Source organism: Cunninghamia lanceolata (assembly GCA_027924645.1). NCBI lineage: Eukaryota > Viridiplantae > Streptophyta > Pinopsida > Cupressales > Cupressaceae > Cunninghamia > Cunninghamia lanceolata. Next base: position 5,823,998 of record BSBN01000249.1, read on the forward strand.
AATCTCAGGAGGTATGCCTTTCATATCTTGGTATTCCCAAGCAAAAGTTGTTAAATGGGAAATCAAAAGTTGGATAAGTTTTTCTTCTTGATTTGCTGTTAACTGAGTATTGATATTAAGTGTTTTCCCTAGTAAAATCATGACTTGTTTTGTGATTTGATCCATAGATGTAGTTAATCCGTACACTGGAGTCATGGTATTGAGGGGACAAGAATGTGGAAGCAACATGTGGAATGTGGCTAGGTCTTTGTAAAAGGTTTCTCCACAAGTAATGATATTTGCAAGGGTATAATGAGAAGAAGTAAGAAGTTCTATCTTAGAATCTTGGGCAAGTTCCATCACATCCTCATTGATTAGGATGTGGGTAATGTCTTCTATTGTATCATAGCAGATTTCTTCTTCCAATTCTCCCAGATGTTCCCTGATGGTTACCATGGCTACTAAGGCACTGTTGTCATTATTCTTTGGTTCATCCACCCATACTCTTCCTGTATAGTGTATTGATGGTTTAGCTGGGGGATACAAAGATATTTTCTTCAAATCTATCCCATTAGAAATGACCATATCCCTAGTTCGACAATCAATAGATGTTGCTCCTGTAGCTAGCCATGGTCTTCCTAAAATTAGTGGATAAGCATTTCTCTTGTTTCTAGGTTCCAATACTAGGAAGTCCACTGGAAATTCCCATGATTCTATCACAACTGGTACATCAGTAATTACTCCTTTCAGAATAGCTACTGACTAGTCAGCAAGGTGAAGAATTGTAGTTGTGGATTGGATACCTGATAGAGCTAATTTGTCCATTGTATGGACCATCATCACATTAATTGTTGCTCCCAAATCAACCAAAACATTTGAAATTTCTACCCTTGAGATGAAAACAGTTATGACAGGATTTCCAGGGTCCCCATATTTTGGGAGAAGCATTTCTCCCATCAATAGATCTACTACTTTCCCTTCCACCTGTATTGTAGAAGGAAAGTTTTTCCTCCTGCCCTGTGTTTTGACACAATGCTGTTTAATGAATTGATTTAGTTCTGGTACATCTCTGATTGCTTGGAGGAGAGGAATTTCAATGTTTAGTTGCCTGATTTCTTGTAAAAGTTTTGATTCTAGGTTGGGTTGGACTTGTTTTTGTAGGATCTTTTTCTGGGGAACATGTTGTTTGAGCCGTTCTGGGTATGATGCTAATTTTTCCATCTCTGGAGCTTTCACCAGAATTGTGTCTAGGAATGTTCTCTAAAGTTGGTCTTTTAGGAGTATCTCCAGAGCTTTCCAAGAATGATTCTTTTAGCACTTTTTCGATAGTAATCTTCTCCAGGAGTTGAGTGGATAAATTTTCAGGTTCCTCATCATTGGTTACTTCAACTATAGTTGGAGGAGACAGTCTTGGGAATGCTTTCCCAGAACGCAGCTGGAGATTATTTGAATATATAGCATTAAGACTAGCCATGTTTTCTTGCTCTGTCATGTAAATAGCTGCTCCCTGTTTATTTTGTGGGTTTGGTATAGGCTGAGCTGGTAGGGGTGGTTGGCTAACTGGTTCATTTTGTGATTGTCCATGTGTGTTGGAGGGTCCGGTTAGTAAAGCTTGTTGTTGAGGTTGGAAACTTCTAGGTTGTCCCTGGTATTGTTGATTATATCCCTGCTGAGGACCCCATTGAGGTTGCATGTTTTGAGATCCAAATTGTGGTGACCACTATTGATTTCCCCAGTGCTGATTTTGCCAATTTTGGTTTTGCCAATGTTGACTTGGCCAATCTTGTTGTCCCCAAGGAGGATTATTCTGAGGCCCATGCCAAGTTGGATTCCATTGATTATTTCCCCAATTAGAAGGACCCCTATAAGAATGCTGGTTTGGATACTGATTATAAGGGAAATTCCCAATTTGTTTTTGTCCCACATAGTTCAATTCTTCTTCCATTACAGCATTCTTCTTGCTCAATCTTTTCAAAGCTGGAAGTTGACTACATTGACTGGTAGGATGTTCCTTGTCATAGATCTGACAAATCTCTGATTTGTCCAAAGGGCATTCTCTCAACAGATGTTTGTTTCTACACATAGGACAATAGATGGAGAGTGGTTCAGTTGCTCTATTTTGATCAGTTGTTCTAGTTTTTTCCTGAATTCCATCCAATGTGGTATTTAATTGGACTAGAATATCTATTTTTAGATTTTAAATCTCTTCCATTAACTATCCTATTTCATTTTTCCCTTTGAAAGTTTTTGGATGACCTCACTCCATCTTGGGTTCTCGAATAGTTCCTGCAGAGTTCTTCTATGGCAGGTATATCCATTTTGTTGATATTCCCTTTTCCCATTAGATCTAGTGCCTGTTTTGATTCCCTATCCAATCCTTTTACAAACAGGGTTTTGGCCAAAGAGTGATCTACTGGATTGCCATATCTTCTCAAGGTGAAGTTAAACCAATCAACATAGTCCTCTAAGGTCTCTTCCTCTCCTTGCCTAATTTTAAACAATTCCTCATTTTTATTATCGACTTTACAGTAATCATTGTACCTCATTATTTAATCATATTTCAGATGTCAAAATCTAGGGCTATGTCCTTGGCTGTCTACAACTAGGGATTCTACAGTTACCACTTTCCTCTAACTAATTCTAATGACTTTCACTAATTTAAAGAGATTGATCTATCTGCTTATAAAATGAAGTCAAAGAATACTGGAAACAGAATTAAACAGTAAATTACTTAAAGCAAATCTACAACTGCAACATGCATCTGTTTATCAAAATCAATAAGTATCCTATAAAGCAAAATTTAAAACAACCAAACAGTGGTACTAGCCTTCTGCCTTGGTGGTGAGAGTAGGCCCTTTCTCCACACCCTTAGGGCTAAAGGCTACAGTGAAGAATCAATACTAGAGAATAAGATCACAACTAAATTCGGTCTAATTCCATCCGCTCTAGAAAATTGATATCTTAATTGAAAATTACACAAGAATAATAATAATTCTCTAACTCTTCTATTGCTTTAGTAAATATCTATAAAATGAGTGATGACATATCACTCATCTTATCTATCAGTTCTTCTATGAGATGACATCCATCTCTTTATTATACTAATTATCTAACTATGAAAGATAATCATGCAATAAGAATAGAATGAGTGAAACAGAAGTCCACTCTAAATTCTAAGTCTGAGTTTTAATACATTTGGGTAGCGAGGCCTTGAAAATATGGATATTAAATCAGTCTCATCAGCAACTCATGCAAAAACTAAAAAGAGACAAAAAATCTCAGCAGATAACTAAAGATGGCCCCTTAATCACTCAGGTGATGATTTGAGTAATAAAAATGGGGAATATAATGATCACCGCTGAAAGTGCCTGACTGACAGCTACTAGAAATCTGCCCTATTGTGAGGAGATGCTGGAGATGTATGTCTTTGTCTGCAACTCCAGAGATATGTCTGTTGCTCCAGAGAGTCTCTATCCGTAGCTCCAGAGATATGTCTGTTGCTTCGGAGATATAATTGCGGCCTTCTTGCTTAGCTCTGGAGATGCTCTTCCTCTTACTTCAAAACTTCTGCTATTGTGAGATTTTGGTATAGTCTCTAGAGATATTTAGGACTACCTCTAGAGATGTACAAAATTGCCATCCTGAGCATCTACGCTTGTTGATTCAAAAAGAGAAGTTTTGTGCATATTTCCATCAATTCCATGTACATTAGTCCTTAAATCAGAAATCATGATCTTAAGTAATTTATCTTCAGTTAATCATTATTTAGAACAACCTTGCTATTCTATTCAGGTGCAGACATCAAGAAGTTGGGATCAAAAAGGGGAAAAAGAGAGGTAAAAAATATGTATTTTATGGGTGTTAATTGGCACTCATAACCTCTCTAGGAAGTACTTTGTTCATGATGCTCTCCATCATTATGTTTCTCTTGATGTTTTATGCCTGCATGAAGTTAAAGTTACAGGCTTTCTTTTGTCTTCGACTTGCTGTTTTATTTGGCCAGCTAGTAAACTATTTTCTACCGCCCATGAGGCTGGCAAAGATGGCGTAACTACTCTTTTGTCCCCTTGGTGGCATGATTCAGTGGTGGATCATGGGGTGGATCCCACCAACCGGTTAGTTTGGATGCTTCTTAATATTAATAATCACTCTTTTGGGATTATTAATGTCTATTCTTCAAATGATGTGTTAGAAAGATCTGCTTTGTGGTGGTGGATTGTGGATTCATTGCCTATGGGCAAGTTGCTTATTTGTGGAGATTTTAATATGGTTGAAACGGCTATTGACAAGGATGGTGTTCTGCCTTTTCGGTGGCCAGCTGGTGAAAGAGAGGCGTGGTTCCATATGTACAATAAATTGGGATTTTTTGATCCCAATGTTGGCCATCGTCACTCCAGTACTTTATGGCATACTTGGTGCAATTTTTGGGCTGGAACTAATAGGGTCTTTAAATGCCTTGATCATGCTATGATTTCTATGCAATCTTTTTTTAACTTCTCCACATCATCCACCCTTCCTGTGCAGCCATTAGTGAATGTGACGTTGTTAGATTACTTTCCAATTTAGTTTGCCATTGAGTGGTAGCTCACTTAGCCATGCGCCATGAAATCTTAGTTTTTTCTGAACACTTCCTTGCTTGCTCATCAACCCACCTTGGCACACATTTCAACTGTTTGGAATTTAGAATGTCAGTTGTTGCATTCTACTGGCTGGATTAAGTGGTTGAATGATGCTATTACCCATACAGCGAGGTTTCTTCGCATCTATGGCCATCAGCTGGCCAATTTCAGGAGAAGGGCTTATGAAGCTACTGCCACTGCTTTGAAATTTGCTTCTAAGGCCTTGGCTACTGAGCCTTTTTCTCCTTCTAAGCAAGTCCTTGTTGCCAATTTACAGCATCAAAAACAAATGGCTAACTGCTATGCTGCCAGAGGAGCACAACTTAAAGCTAGAATGCACTGGCTAAAAATTGGGGACCGTGTTTCTAAGGAGTTCTTTCTTGCTCTTTGAGCCAAACATTCCTCACAAGGTATTAAGCAAATCAAAGAGGACAATGCTGTTCATATAGATCTGCCAGACATTCTCCAGGCTTTTGTAAGACATTATGAAAAAGTTTTCACTGCTCAAGATTACACTCCTGAGCGACAAACTACTTTGCATGATTATCTTACTGTTGTTTGAAATAGGCTATCCTCTGCCCAGACTCGCTTCTGTGATCAACTTTTGACCATTGAAGACCTTAAAGAAGCTGTCTACTCTATGGCAGATGGGAAAGCGCCTGAAATTGATGGCTTTCCTTGTGAGTTCTAAAAAGCCCTTTGGAATTGTTTGGGAAAAGATTTACACAATGTCTACCTTGAAGCATTTCATTCCAATTCTTTAGGAAATATTATAAATCAAGGAAACATTAAGTTCATACCTCAAGCTAGCGATCCAGAGGATATTTACAATTGGAGGCCCATACCCTCCTCAATGTCTCCTACAAAATCATTCCTAAAGCCCTTTCACTCAAACTCTGCAACCTGCTTCCTTTGCTTGTCCGTCCTGAACAAACAGGCTTCATTAAGTCCAGATATATATTAGATAATATCATTGCTATTTGGGAGGGAATGGAATGGGCCTCAAAATCAAATGAAAAAGCATTAAAAAAAAAAGATTTTGCTAAGGCTTATGATCGTATTGAATGGCACTTTATCCTTGCAATGCTTGCAGCATTAGGGTTTGGACCCTCTTTTATACAATCAGTCAAAATGCTCTTTTTAGATGCTTCCACTTGCATCACTATCAATGGCTACCAGTCTCATACTTTTGGCCTTTTCAGATCAATCCACCAAGGATGCCCTCTTTCCCCAAGCCTGTATGTTCTTGCAGCATAAGGTTTTGGTTATCTTCTTTCTCATTCAGTTTCTAATATGCTTGTTCATGGTATTTCTTTACCAAATTGTTCCAGCTAGCTGGTTAATGGTCATTTTGCCGATGACTCTTTTTTAAACTTATTGGAATAAAAAAATTTAGTTAAAAATGCTCTTGGTTGTCTGGAGACCTTTTGTTTGGCCTTAGGTTCTTCAATTTAGTGGCACAAGATGTTATGCTACAGACAGTCTATACTTCCCACTCCTCATTGGCTTCAGCAATATGGCTGGCACTGGGTTGGCCATGGTGAAATTTTTAGATTCCTGTGTATACCTTTTGCATTCCAGGGCACTTTTGCCACTCTATGGCAAGCTGTTCTTACCCGTGTGGAGCAAAAACTTGCTGTCTGGATTACTAAGCCTCTTTCACTGGCTGGTAAATTTTAGGTTTGTTCTAAGATCTTGGTTGCAACCCATGTTTATTATTCTTCTTGTTGGGCTCCTTCAAAAAGCTCTTATGCCAAACTGGAAAAACTCTTGCAGGATTTCCTATGGACCTCTTCTGATACTCGCCATGGTTTTCACCGTGTTGCATGGGAATTTTGCTACCTTCTTAGAGATTTTGGAGGACTTGGTATTCTTTCTATTCATTGCCAAGGAACTACCTTGGCAGTCAAATGGATTGTTCGTGCGTTCACTAGTTGTGAGGCATGGAAGGTTTTACTCTGGCATAACATTGAAATGGGTCATCCTATGTACAAACTAGCTTGGAAAGGAATTAGTTTTTCTACTCTCCTTGTCATGAGAGAACCAATTCAAATCTCAGGCACATTTGTGGTTAAGAGCATTCGGAAAGCTTGGGAAAAAATTAAACCTTGGTTATGCTGGACTGGTGATCACCTTAATATTTGGTGGTCACCTCTCCTAGCTTCTGTAACTCAACCTTTGGCTAAATTGTAAGGTTTAAAGGCTCTCAAACTTCACAAAAAAGGTGTTCAGACCCTTCAGGATCTGTTTCATAGACCCACTATGAGCCTTTTGGCATGGGAAGCATTCCATGTAAAATTTTCTCTTTCAAAAGTTGATAAGCCTACTTATGACAGAATCATCATGGCTATTCCACCTGAAATGTTGCACAAGGTTGGAATTTAGTCCAACAAGCCATGGTGGAAGGACTAGAAATGGTATCCAGACACACCTTTGCATCATTTCAAGCCACAGATGGCTTACAGGTGGCTTTCAGCTCATTTACCCATGGCTACCACTCTTAATAAGTGCTGGCTTATTCATAGTTCTTTAAGTCTTTGGTACTCCAGGTTTAAAACTATTTGGTTTGCCATTCTTGAGCCAAAACATGCTCATTTTGCCTCGTGCATTCTCTTTCAAGGCTTGCATGTTGGTACTAAGTTGTTTCACCTTGGGGTCTAGGATCCCTGTTGCCCTTTTTGTGGATAGGTTGAAACGATTCAACATCTCTTCTGGTATTGCACCAGAGCTCAACAATTCTGGATATGGATTCATGATTTTTTTCAGCCTTTCAGACCTGAGCCATTAACCTAGCAAATCATCTTGTTGGGTGATTCACCTAGGTTTCCTGAAAAATTTACTCAAATCTGGCATATTTTTAGGGTGGAGATTTTATTATGGAAAGATTGTAATTCTTGTATATTTTCAGAAAGCAAAATTGGAACTAATGTTTCTCAGTACATTAAAACTATTATCTGTTCTAATGTTCTCCTGTAGATTCAAGTGCAAGCTAACAAAGTTGCCTTGGAAGTGGCTCACTTACAAGAGTTGTTGGATCATTAGGGGAATGCTCTCTGCATTGTGGCTTGTGTTCCTCCCTCACCATCCTCTATCAGAGCTCGCTCTCCTAACAGATGCAGAAGTGGTTCAGCCAGAGATTCTCAGCCTCGCTCCCAGCCTGCTCCATGTCGCAGTGCTCACAAGCATAGGTTCTCGGCCTCTCCATCCGCGTGGATGGACCTCTAGTCGTGCTGCTAGTGCAGCTAGGGGTAACGCGGGGTGGCCCATTATGGATAATGCAGGTAATGTTGGTTGCCCTGCAATGGACAATGCAGGCTAGAATGCTCCTGGTTCTTCACATCCACCATCTACAGGGTGGGATAATACTAAGGTTTTCCCTTGGTTAAATTTGGCTATCTCACCTCAGCACGAGGAGCCAAATGTTCAGAAAGAAGAACAAGAAAATGAAGATGGCTGGGCTATGCCTGATGTCAACTTGGACCCCACGGACATTTGGGGGAAACCGGATGATAGGGATCTGCCATCTGCAGGAATGGCATTAGCTGCTTAATTCTATTTTTTCTTTATTTTTATATGGGTCCTGTACCCTTTGATACTTTGTTCTAGATATTTCTGGACTTAGCCCATGTGACTCTTGGGGTGTGCCTTTTAACCACCCATTATTTTTTTGTGAAGTGTTATTTTATTTAAATAGATAAATTGCATTTTCATTAAAAAAAAAAAAAACTTAAGAGAGCGGTTCTATGTAGACGAGGATTAGATCTTTCCCACATAATACATTTGTGAACTATTTATCTTTGCTTATAACATTATCCTAGAATCTTAGACTTCATGTATATATATCTTTGAGTTTTTATTTTAAATGAAATAGGGAAATCTAATTGTAGACATACACTAAAATAAATTATGAATTAGGTTCTAATGTAAGATTAAGACATACCATTATATGTTATGTTTTTTTAATGTTTTAAGAATGTGAACTCTTTTATGGGGATGGTCATTATGGATGTTCATGTGATTCATTAAATGTTTTATTGTATAGTTGTTGCTCAAACTTATTACATTCTTCTCTGTGATTTGGACAATCTATGTTTTGCTTTTGTAGTTGATTACATTCAACCTTGATTTACAATGCCAATTCCATTCTTATTGAAAACAATATTTTAGTTTTGGATCAGAAATTTTGCCCAAGGGGCTTTATAAAACTAGCCCATAATTTCATTTAAAATAAGTTAAAACCTATGCACTATAATTATAGTGATAAATTAGGACGGAAAACCATCCATGTTTTAGTTTTATTTTCTTTAAGTGAAAAGACAACCATTATAATTCATTTTTTTTGTAGATATATCATCGATGTGGATAATACACTAAATGCTAGGGAAGGAGAGCATCATTCAAGATGTCCTAAATATTATGAGATGATGTGATGAGTAGGGGTTTCTAATGAAAATAAGGCACCTCCCTCTTTCATAGATATGGAAGATACAATATACAACATAGTTGAATTTTTGTTCAATGATGCAAACTTGGCTCTGATACCAAATGTAATGCTACTTTTCCTTGGAGTTATTTAACTATTTGCAGCAGATTTATTATGGTTAATATTTAGAGTTGGTATAATATGGAATATTAAATAATGTGTAAACAACAAAAGAAATTACAACATTCATAATTTAATAAGATCTCTAATGTAAATCATTAACAAGACAAATTGGATAACATAATCACATAATCACATATTTCCAATATCTTTATTAACAATAAGTTCAATACTTATCTGAGACATTGAGCACTTGGATCAGCCACTCTCACCCTAGGAGTATTTCAATGGTCTTGGCCCTAGCTATGGCATAATCTAGGAGGAAATAGTTCCTTTCGGAACACAGTGTGCAATTATGCTCTCATACAAGTGCTGATTCTAGAAGAATAATGCTCAACACAGTGTTGGTTATAAAAGAACAATGCTCAACACTAGTGCTGGTTCTAAAAGAGCAATGCTCAACACTAGTACTCTTACAAAAGTGTTGGTTCTTAAAAGAACAATGCTCAACACAAGTACTCTTACACAAGTGCTGATTCTTAAAAGAATAATGCTCAACACAAGTGCAAACCAAGCTCTGGCCAAGACCATCCCAGGTTGTACGTTGTACCCCAGGTTAGGACACACTCTATGTGCCCCCTTCTCCTAATGCCCATAGCCCACCAAAGCACTTCCTTCTTCCCTTGAGTGTTCTCCATGCCCTTTCCAAGTCTCACACAAATGCCTTATATAACCTTTTAAGGGGTGGTTTCTAAACCATCACACCCTTTCACAAAGGTTGTCATTAACAATTAGTTAATATACATAATATTTCCTCCCTTTTAAAAGGGGTTTTCATAATTATTCTTTATTTATCTCTATTTTAACCAAAGGATCATAATATCCTTTATTTTTCCATCTCCCTTTTAATTATAAAAGGTAAATAAACTTTATCCTCTTATAATTTCAAAGGCCTATTCATAAAATAACCTTCTTTTCCATTTTGGGGAAAAAGTCCCATAACAAAATCCACCCTCTCCTTACCCATAAATCTCTCCATCTACCCCACCAATCATGACTTCATATCCTTTTAATGATGTTGTTGACCAAGTTAAACTCGAACTCCTTGATGAAATCATTGCAGGTAAGCTTTCCTTAAACCATTCTCACCCATCCACAAACATGCAAGCACCTTATGAAAATGCATTCACTAGCGCAAGCTACAACCCCACACCTCATTTCATATCCTATAGTCATCCTTATGTTACCCTTGATAAGGGAAATCTATTATATCCCCCATCCACATCCCAACATCCACTCTCGTATGAAATCCTCGTCACGTCCACTTCTTACCCAAATCCTTCTTATTCTTATTCCACTTATCCAAATCCGTCATATTCAAATCCACCATCCCCTAGTACATCACACCCTTCTTATCCTTATTCCACTTATCTAAATCCATCCTCTCCCTATCCAAATCACTCATATCAAAATCCACCACCCCCTTATCCAAATCTGTCATATCCAAATCCACGATCTCCTTACCAATCAACCTCTCCATCTACCCTGCTATCCAATCCCCCATCTACTCCATCATCCAAATTGATGCAAGAGCATCCAGTGGTGTAAGGGAAATCTTATATCACAAAAAAAAATGATTTGTTTTCTATTCTTTTCAAAATTTGTGTTTTTAGATACCCATTTGCTTGAATAATGATTCAGAACCTTCAAAGTTTCCAATAGGGCTAAGAATACTAGAACTTACTATTTTTAGTAACCCTATATCAGAGAAGCGATTGACCCCAAAAATTTTTCGAAAGCTTCGAAATAGTCAAATAAGCAATCTTGGTAAATTTCAGCTCAAGATCATGTCTGAATTTCAATAAATTAAAGTTTCAATTTTGTGAGGTCCCCGGAAAAGATTCAAAATCATATTTGAGGTATTTAAATGTCCTATAACACCCTAAAAAGTTTACATAAATCCATTTACACATTTCTAGATTCCTAATTCACTTCATGAGCTTTCTAGTGCTTCAAACGGTTCGTCAATCGGACACCTGGATCAAAAGTTATGGTTCCTAGAAGTTGGCCTACCAAATTTTAAAATTTGAAAAACCTTCTTGAGTGGGAAAAAGGATAACTAGGTTCATTTTGGTTCCCAAATGGGAGTTACACATTTCAAAGCAAGCCGACATTGGGGAAATTACACTAACTAGTCCCGTCATGTATTTAAAGCCTATCTTGGGATAGTTTCAGGGGTAGTGGTCAGAGGAAGGATTGGCAAGTCCTATTCATGTGAATCACGAGGTCAGATAGATATCAGAAGGCTTTGTAGGTCAGATATTTCTATTGTAAGATAGTCCATATTGCTGTAATAAACCAGCATATGACCCTGAAAATTGTATTTCAGATTTGTAGCTTGTACAGGCAAGTTTAATGAAGAAATTCTGAATCAATTTGCATATTGTTTAATTAATCTTTCTTGAGATCTTGTTCTTGTCTATTTGAAATCTATAAATTATTGTTCTATGTATTTAGGTGGAGTCCACCCTCATCAAAAATCCCCTACTAAATCTATGTCATCCTTTCTCCAAGAACTCTTCACTAAGGATCTAGAGAAAAATTGCCAAATCCAACTTGTGGAATCATGCCATCCCACTCCTCAATCACACAAGTGTTTCGTTAATGACCCTACCATTCACCTCATGCCCATCAAAACCACATCACCATCCTCCTCCACTTTATCCAAAGTCCTATCCAAAGTATCACCCTCTCCTCCATCTACCCCATCCAAGGAGCCTATTCAAATAATTGAAACTACATGCTCCTCCCCTATCACACCATACACGCAAATTGGTGGTGTAATTAAATATTTAATTACACTTTATTAAGTTGACTTAGGGCTAATTTTAATCTTAGGTTATTCTTAAGTCATATTAGGGTTTTACTCTAACTTGCAAATGTAAAAACAAGTTCTCACATGTAATTCATTAATCCATTTCATTAATTGCATCCTTATTGTGCAAATTATTCCTCATTTGCTTTTCTCTCTTGTGGAAGATAAATCTTAGGTTTTGCAGGTGATCTTGGTGGCTTGAGTTAATCATAAACTCTCACATGGTATCAGAGCTCCAGATTTGCAAGCCCCTTCTCAGATCTAGAGAAAAATTTGAGCAAGAGCCATTTGTTGGGTGTATTTCTGTCTAAAACAGAGTATTTGATTAGATTCAGAGCTCCAAATCTGAAGATTCTTGTTCACTAGTTTGAGAGAATAGGCACTAAGCATTCAAACAGTCTAACCTTAGCTCAAAATATTTCTGATTTTTGTTGACAACATCGAATTCCTATCTGGGCATCTCTTATTTTTTGCAGAAAGCACACGGAGTTTGAAAAAATAGATCACAAATTTGCATCCCTATTTTTAGCCTCTGCTTGTTTTTTTTTTTGTTTTTTCAGAGCAGTTTCGTGAAATTGGGCATATCTTTTGCTTACAGTGTCAAAATTGGGAAAATGAGATATTGTCAGAAAGAGGACTCTGAGTACTATCCAGTGGTGTAGGTATTTTTTTTGATTTTTTCTCAATAGCCTATTGTTTTCACCAGAAGTCAGGTCTTCTTTTTTGGAGTAACCTTCAGTATTTTAGGCATATCTTTTACATACGGTGTCAAAATTGGGTGAACAAATAGGCATTGGAAAGGTCTTCAACCCCAAGTATTCTTTATTCAGTTTGTCATTTTTATGGCTTCTATTTGATATTTTGGACATTTTGGCACCTAGAGAAGTTATGTTTGTTTTGTTGGGCTTCATTTATCAGCATTAATACATATTAAGATTGTTGATCTCTGATCTGATTTATTTGAGGAGATATCATGGGTTTTTCTATTTACCCTTTTGTGGTAACATTGGGTAAGGATAATTATGAGTCTTGGCAAAAGGGCATCTTGACACATCTCAGGTGGCTTAATCTTTTGTCTTCTCTTTATAGACTCATACCTGAACCAAAGACACCTGGGAGGAAATCTTCATGGGGAAATTATATTGATAATATTGTAGGATTGATTGGTTCTAGTGTTGATTATGACACTATGTTTTCTATCTCACATATTGAGTGCCCATGCGCTCTTTGGACTAGCATTTGGGAGATCTATGGAGACCCACATCTCTCTCCATTCCCAGATGATCTTGCTATGGATTGCTGCATACCCCTTGATGATGCCGATTGCATACCTTTTGATGATGATACAGTTGAGGAGCTTGCATATTTGACAGGGCTTGCTAGTTTAGATGACATAGAGACTTCACTTTCTTCTCTTTCTCCTCTTATCGAGATCACATCTTTATTACCTATTGCTACATCAGATTCTTTGTTGTAGGACATTGTCAGTCTTCCAGAGATAGCTCATTGGGACACATATCTACCAGATATATCATTATTGTTTGTAGAGTCTCATCTTGTAGATTTGGAGGACCACATTGACGACATATGTCTTCTATTTGATGTTAGCTTCATTGGAGTTGCATCGCCTCATCTTCTCCAGAGATTATTCTTCATCCTCATATTCAGTCACATTTAGCAGTGGATTGGAGACATTTGAGTAGTTTTCAGGAGCATCATTGTTGTCTTTAGATCATGTGCAGAGTTCAAAGACATTTATCTTTCTTCTTGTATATTCCTATCCGGAATGGGAAGACATTATGTACATATCTGCAGTTCTATTTCTTCCCAAGGGGAGGAATGTTGTTCAACATTCATGGGTCTTCATCTTTATTCTATGTCGAGCATCTTCTAGCACTGTAGGAGTTATCTTGAGGAGCGGCTGCATGGTCTCTCTTCTCATCTCTATTTTGGGAGGGAGCATATCCTCGCATGGGGTTTCATCCTTCTCACTTCTAGGAGGGTCACCAAACCTTCTCTCTTCTTCCTCTCTTATGGGAGGGCATTCATGATTGTACTTTTGTGATGGATTTGGTTCTTGGGGGGTCTTAGTGTTAGTCCTTCTTCCATCACATGTTCATGTACTTGTATTTTCTCTCTTTTGGAGAGAAGTTTTCTCCCATAGGGTTTTTCTCCTTTCTCTCCACTTAATGAGAGATTCTTATTGTTCATGGTACCTAACATGGCCTTGTAGTCAGGTTCCATTCTTGCATTAGTTACATGTTTTTCATTTCTCCCTAAGTTGCACTTAAGGGGGGTGATGGTGTAATTAAACATTTAATTAGACTTTGTTAAGTTGACTTAGGGCTAATTTTAGTATTAGGTTATTTTTAAGTCATATTAAGGTTTTTCCCTAACTTGTAAATATAAAAGCAAGTTCTCACATTTAATTCATTAATCCATTTCATTAATTGCATCCTTATTGTGCAAATTTTTTCTCTTTGCTTTTTTCTCTTGTGGAAGGTAAATCTTAGGTTTTGCAGGTGATCCTGGTGGCTTGAGTTAATCATAAACTCTCACACAAATTCAGCTATGTCAAGAGCCTAGTCCAAAGCATGTCGAGACATCCACCCCCCTTCCTAATCATGATCCAAGCATCCCATCTATTCCTATTCTTGATCATGCACCATCTCCTATTGATCCCCCATCATCCCCAATCATTCCTTTACCATGTACCATCGACCCTTCACTATCATCTATCGACCCCATCCCAAATCCACCATCCTATCATCTTGGCCCCGCTACCTTCCTCTATGGTGGTTCTCTCATAGGAGAGGAACACCTCTCTTCCACCACTCATCCTCCTCCATCCAATAATGGACTCGCGTCTTGTTTCCAAAATAACAAACATCCCATCACACAATGTATGCTCCAAAACATGAACTATCAAGGTAAAGGCTTAGGCCTTCATGAAAATGGCATTTTGGAGCCCATCCATGTCAAAATCCATCTACATGCACATGGAATTGGTTGTATATCCCAAGGAAAACAATCCAATTATGTCGGTACCACTTGTACACCTTCCAAAATCTGTTCTCCCAATCCCAAACTTGGTGCATCTCATCAGACCTCCAAATCATATGCCACCATCCCTCCTCCTTCATCTTATTCCATCAATAAATCCCAAAAGCATGTGACCATACATATCCCTAAATCCACACTTCCTCCACTCCTCCCAACTCCTAATATTCCCATCCTCAAATCCCCTTATCCCCCAATCCTTAATACCCCCGTCCATAAATCGTGATCCTCCAAAATTCCTAATCAAGATTAACGAATGCAAACCTCATCCAAACATGAATCTATCAAACATCCCATGGGATTATAAAATAATAATTTGGATGCCTCCCCACATAAAGAAAAAAATCCACAAAAGCCTAAAGAGTATCAGGCCGTAGGGCATCGATACACAACATCCAAGAAAAATCCATCTCAAGGGCTACATAAGCCCACATGCTCAAATGTAAAAAAAATGGTGTGGGTCCCTAAAAAAAGTGATAAATCCAAGTAAAGCATCCACATACCATTCCATCCCCAAATACCAACAATCCCGTTCCCCATAAAACAATCATAAAAATCCTATGACCATTTGGGTCCCTAAATTCCCAAATCCACAATCCACCAATCTGTAAATCCATCATGGATTTCCAATCCACATTAGTCCCCACTCCCCATCCCAAATATAAGATTCAAAATCCATTACGGTGTATGCAACTATCGGTCTTGATTCCCATGACGTTCCCACATACCTTCATCCCTCCATCTTATATCCCCTATCCCACATATCTCCCCCATCACACCCCTATGGTCCATGCTTTTGCATAATCCATCCATCATCCATCCACATATAATATATATTTATTAATCCATCCATCCATAATCTACATTATAATCCCCTATCCTCCATCCATAATCCACATTGTACTCCACTATCGCCATCCACTCCATCTCCATCTCATGCAACCATCTACCAACATCCATGCACATAGAGACACTTGACATGGTCCACGAGTGACATCTATCCAACATGGGATGCTAGCACTTCCTATGGAAACATACGCTTGAGTCTCCCTCATCCTAGATATCATCTTCATTTGTCCTATCCCACCCTCCCATCCAACTATTTGAAAATCCAAAAAATCCAAAAAAAAAGTACAAAATAGAAAAAAATCAAAAAAATGAAAATAGTAAAGATAAATAAATTCATCCAATGGTCAAAGCCACTTATCATGGCACCTTGGGAAAGTACCATGATGAAAACCCCTTGTGGGTGTCATGCATAATTTGTCACCCATTTAGACCCTACACTTGGGGGCAAATCTCATGTAGCCTATTACTCCCATCCATCTTATCCACTATCTTCCTATCTACCCTATCACTTATCCTATCATCTCCTATTTGTATCTTCCTATCTATCCAACCATCTACCCATCCACCCATCCCTTTGTAATATTGGAAAATGTCCCCTTGGGGGCTTTTCCCTCATAAGGTTTAGCTCCTGGGTCTTTTATCTGCATTTAGGACATTTTGCATCAAAATTTGACATCTCGATGAAATGAGCCCTAAGTTTCATGACAAATGGGACCTAGGGGGATCCCTTGAATCTAACCTTGACCAAAATAGGGAGGGAGGACTTAGGCACCTGCGACCTAGTCCTTCCTTATTTTGGGTTAGTCCCAAATTTGAAGTGTCAGCTTGTGACCGTTATTTGGGTTCTATGCCGACACGGTAAGTTTGAATTACGAAATTCTTGGTGGGAGTGTTGGTAGTTGCATAGATAAGCATGTTTAGGCATTCATTTGTAAACTATATGGACATTAGATACAATTGTGATTCTCAAGCTTTTGTGAAGGTTTTTCAAGGCATTCATTGTGTGTTAGAGCAATACTTGTGTTGTTTATGTGTTTGTATTTGCAGATTTTAGCATCCATCTCCTCATGGCATGAAGAGATTCTTCCTTCCATGAGATCTTCACTACAAGGTGATATCATTTGTGTTTTTGAGCATTTATCATTTAGTTTTTGCCTTTGCCCCACAAGGGCACGCACTCTCTATCTGACAATGGTGTTCAGAAGACTTGAATGTCTCTCCGGGGCTTGACTGAGGTAAGCCTCTAAACACCACAACCCCCTCCCCATTTTTCTGCAATTGTAGGTTATAGGTTGAAGAAGTAGGAAAGGTGGAGTTGTAGGAGAGTGTTGCAGAGTGTCAGATTCGCAGATTAGAGTTGAAAGTAGGGCCCTAGACTTGGGTGCCCACTCATTAGTCCTCCAGATCCCGCAATAGAGAAATCTCTATGACAACAGGAACATGTTGTAGACCCAGTTCCCAAATCATGACAAAAAGCATGGTACTGGACTAGGGCGCCCACTCATTATACCTCGACTATTTCGCTTCCTAAACTTCAGAAACTGGTACACATTTTTCTGTAGTAGCATTTTCTGGTATTCATCTGTTTACTTCCATATTTGCATAATTAGTGTTTTGGAGTATAATTGAGCATAAGTGAGCAATATTTGATAATCAAATCATACAAATCCAAGTTCCCCTACATCTCATAGTGACCAAGGGTTTGATAGTGCATTGCCACTCGACCCAAGGTCCTTGAATGTACAAAGGTGAAAGGAGGATATACACTAAACTATCAAAAACCAATTATCCAAATTCCACCCTTTACATTTTGGTGAACCTATGTTGTTGGACTTGTTTGCACCTTGTTGATTGTCTTGCTTCATATTTGCATTGATTTTATTCATTCATATCATCATTCATCTTATTGCATTGGAAAACTTACCAAAAAATTGAAAAATTTGAAAAAAATTTCATTTTAAGGTTTCTATTTTGCATCAAGTAATTTAAATTTCATCAAATTTCTGATCTTTGCATTAGATCTGAGCTAAATTGCAGAAAATTACAAAAATTCAATAGCTTACATTGCATTTTCATCATAAAATTTTTAGGGTTTTGTTAGAAATTTTGAATTTTTCATATAACCTAGTAATTTCAAAAAAATAGGATTTGTAGGTAAAATCTTGTTTTAGATTTTTCTACTAATCTTAGACACTCATTCAAATTTGCATTTAGATTTAAAAAATTTGCATTTTTACATAGAAAATTTCAACAAAACTAGCATTTTCATTGATTTTTCCTTAGATTTACACTTGCATTTTACATGGTAGGGTTTAAAAATCATTTTCAGATCTGAGTGGAATTAATTTTCATCATAAATTAGACTACAAGACATTCATATAGCATTTTGCATCAAGATCTCAAACCTAGGGCTTGAAAAACCTTGATTTTCACTAGATTTGGCCTTATCGACTCTCTAGATTTGCACCGTAGGCATGTTGTGAAGAATATTTTTACACTAATTGGCTGTTATTAGGGTTATTATCTTCTTCCCCTCCTAAAATATTCACAACACCTTTTTATTGGGCTCTTGAATTCAAATTTTGGTGGAAAATTGTATATTTTAGCTATATTTGCCCTAGGGGTTGACCTAGATTTGCACTCCAAGTGTGTTGTGACAAATTTTATGGCTTGAGGTGACTAAAATCATTTCTATTATTTAGTTCACCTTTTAAAATTCCTTACAAAACCTCTTTTGCTAGGTCTTGGAATTGAAAAATTGTGAAAAATTACATATTTTTGCTATATTTTCACTAGGGTTTGACCTTGAGTGGCACTATAAGCGTGTCGTGACGGATTTTTTGGAATTAGGTGTCTATTATTACTATTATAATTTTCTTTCCATCATCATTTTCCTCACAACACCCTTTGTCATGCTCTCTTGCATTGAGATTTGGTGAAAAAATCACATATTTTAGTGTATTTTCACTAGGTTCAGACTAGTCATCATCTTAGCTTTGCATCAAGAGTGTGTTGTGACAAATATTATTGTTGTATTGGACAGATATTAGACATATTATTTTTTGCCCCTAATCAAAATCTTTACAACACCTTTTCTTTCATATATTTGCATTGAAAAAGTACAAAAAATCAAGCATTTTAGGTCATTTTTGCATAAATTTGGAAAAGCTTTTAAAATCTGATCTTGCATTGATTTGAAAACATATATCATGGATACTCCTTGTTATTCATCTTTTGACACATTGTGTGCATCATTTAATAGTGATGACTTCAATATGTTAGATGAAGCACTAGATAACTTTATCTCTATTGGACATTCCACTGTGACGCCTATTGCTAAAACATGTGATGATGACATAGAAAATTATTCCTCCTATGAAGATACACTAACACAAGAGGATGAATTCATTGACACATTGTTAAACATTACCCTACTCTCTTTGGAAAATGAAACACCAGTGGATAAAGGGTTCCCTCTCAAGAAGGATTCTTCATGGGTGGAAAAGACTATCCACCTAATGATCATTTGGTACATGAGACTTCTACGGATAATCCATTAGACCTTCCACCTTTGATTGAAAACTCAGGAACCTTAGGTGAGAAGACTATGGATATCTCTATTAATGATACAACACCTTACCTTCCTAACAATACAATACCTTCCTCTCATCCCATCGCTCTCCCTGGCCAAGATGTAGCATTAGTGGATGAGAAAAGGTCTCTCACATTAAATCCTTTAGGGCTGGATGTTGGGTGCAATCAAGAGGGAAACAATGTTAATTCAATATTAATTAATAGATTTTGTAAAAATATTCCTAAGATGATTGTCTGAGGGGCACCTAGTGCACCCTCTTGCTTAAAACTGGTGATTACTGTTCAAGGTTGACACCCGGATCACTTCTACAAACATGCACAATGAATTGCTCAATAGAGTCAAGGTGTTCAAAATGTGTTACAACAACCACACCACACTGTGATTGCTTACACATACAACACCCATAATAACAAGCAAAGTAAACAAGCACCGCATGTTCCTGTCTCTCTTCCATGTTCTCAACCTATGCTCCCTCCACCACCTCGTCTTACTCATAAAAGTGGTCAAGAGTATGATCTTGTCAAACAACTTCACGCTACTCTGGCTAAGATCTCTCTTTGGGATTTAATACAAAAATTGCCTACATACCATGGAATGCTCTAAGAAGCTTTACAAAAGGTGATTGTCCCACCTGTTGTTATGCTGAATGATGTAGCATCTCTATTAGATTGTATGCATGCAACAAAAAATAGATATTCTCTTTCAACCACATGAATTACCGTCAATTGAAGTTCAAAACCAATATGATCAACTTATAATCTTTGTCACAATAAATAAAACATTGGTAAAACAAGTTATGATTGATAGTGGATCAGCTCTAAATGTTTGTGGTATGGATTTGTTACATAAGATTAAGGCCGACACATTTTTAATCAAACCTAATAGCATTAGCATTTGTGGCTTTGATAATGTTGAATGACAATCCGTAGGCACTATAACTCTACCTATACAAGTAGGACCTATGATTGTGCCTACCCTGATTCATGTCATGCCTTGTTCTCTATCTTACAACATGATTCTTGGTAGACCTTGGATTCACGCATTGGGGGCAATTTGTTCCACCCTACACCGCTCAATCAAATTTATATTCAAAGGTGAACTTCATACTATTCATGCTGATCATGAACTAGATAACTATTTACATATTAAAACACAAAAAATAGTTTACAATCATATGAGTTAAAACAATTTATGAGCTAATTCATCAATGCCTCTAGCCACGAATGATGTTGTGAAAGATTCTATACCAGATGCACCCTTTGGTGATGACTGGGGGTCATTAGATTTTAGTCCTTGCAATATAAGGGAATATAAAGTTAATAGCCTTGACACATCAAAAGTAGCATCGATCTCACCTAAGCAATCTTTTAAGCACCTAAGAAACCTAAAGTCTCCTTGGTAGAAAATAAAAACAATACTCTCACTTATACCACAAACTACGAGACCTATGAAGCTTCACTATCCCTTAAAGAAATGACATCCCTCTTGTTGGCAAGAGACACTGTGTGGCTTCATGAGTGTTGTCATTGATGGCAACAAAGTCCATCCCACTCATCCGCAGCACATAGTATGTCTATACTGGAAGTCAGATTGAAGAGTGTTTTGGTCTGGTGAACAAGAACAGAGCATGCAGCAAGGTCCGACAATCAGGTCCGGATCTCTTAGAGGAAGTATCTCAGCAAAGTGCAGACTTGGGGAAGTCAGTAGGAGTACCATGACTGCTACATTCCAGAGATTGAGCCTTTGGTGATGCAAGAGAGAAAAGATATGAGCATCTAAGTGTTGGGTTCCTAACAAGCAGAGCAGACTGAGGAAGAACCAACCGGCAGAGCATCAGACTTTAATCCAGATGAGAAGTTGGTGGTAATTAAGCTACTTGAGGGATCATTCATGGTTGGCTGACATTATTGATGACTTTTATGTCTATGTCCTTGATACACATCACATAGTAAGCATGGATTTAGCTGACATATCAGTATGTTGGGAAAATCTTGAGTATTCTAGATGTTGACTAGAAAGATGTTGAGATCCTTGATGTGGATATATATACCAGATAGATTTTGGTATGAAGGTGTGTGATAATGTGTGAAGAAAGGCATAGATAGGTGTGGAAGCAATAATATAAGTCCGGTATGTGACAGAACAACAGCACTAAAGGAGAGGAAGAATGAAGTGTAGTAGATCAGTTTATTGAGCCTAATCGGAATTGAACCTTAGCATATGTGGATGCCTCTAATCAGTTCAAACACCTAGTTACTTTCTTTATACCTTGTAGACAGTGAGTCTCTTATAGGCAGTGAGCCTCTTGTGACCAGTGTGCTTGGGCAGTGAGCCCTAATTGGCAAGTGTCATTTTGTACTTCTATTCTTTTAACAGAGAATACAATCTTGGGTTAGTCACCCCGTGGTTTTTCCCTTAACAGGGTTTTCCACGTAAAAATCCTTGTGTTATGTGTGTTGATTTCTCTTCTTCTCTCATGTTCATGTATGCTCATATGTTTTGATACTGCACTAATTGTTAAAGAAGAAAAGAAAGTTAAATAATTAAGATAACTGATTCACCCCCCCTCTCAGTTATCCACCTTGTTTCCAACACCTCTATGGTCAAGGATTTAAATTCCTTTATAAAAATTGTTGCTATCTAGGTAAGGGATGTGGTGTAAATCAACAAGGAATTCGAGTACCTATAGAATCCACTTCAACACATTACTCAAGCGGCATTGGATATAATCGTTTTAAAGAAAAGAAAGCCTCCCATCATCCTAAACTTAATGTTAATGCAATATCAGCAAGACCAAAACAACATGAGTAATATCCTAGATATGTATGCTCTTAACATTGGGATGAAATAGGTAAGTATTTCTAACCCTTTATCTCTCATGATGTGTTTCCCCCGTGATGTGTTATGTGTTGTTTTGGCCTCCTGGGATGACCCCTGATTTTCTTGTAAGGTCCAGGATACCAGGAGACTGCCTCTGTTGTGACCTTCTTCTATTTGTATCATCATTCTTTTATATTACTTCTCCTCTATTTTCATTTTTGTGTGTTCTAGCTTACGGACATAGCATTGCGGTTGGTGACTTGGGGGCACCCTCCTACGTGATTGTCCCTAAGATAGTTGTTTCTCCTCTCTTGATTTATTGTTTTCCTTCCTCTAGTGTTTCTATCTAGTGGGCAGATGATGAAAAACATTTATACTGATTCGGACCTAGTGTCCCTTTAGCGAGAAATCAAAAATTGGACTTAGTTCCTAATATGACGATGTGGTTGTATATCTTATTCGACGCTTCGCTAGTAGAAGCACTTTGTGCTTTCTATTAGTGATTTTGATGATGTTTTATCTCACTTACAAACCTTAACAATACTACTGCTCCATGCACTTTGTTTGTCTTTGAATCTCAACTTGGTGACACTCGGTTCTAAGATTTTCGTCATATAGCCCCACGGTTATCCTCGATCTCTAAATTCATAGTATAATCTTGTCTCTTTGTGTGACTAATCATATGCATTGATGTTGTTGTTTATCATGATTATTTGGACACTAACATGTTTCTTGTAGGGATGTGTTTGTAGGAACATTTGGCGATCATAAAGTACATGTCACCTCTGGGGGGCATGGGCTTTGCGAAAGTCTGTGTTCCCTTTTTTTTTTTCTTCCTACCTTAACATGCTTGATATCGATGCATGATATCAACCACCTTAAGGTGGGGGCATATATAAGGCAAGCCATCTGTTGTAGATGTTAGCAATGTGCTTTTCCTCAGGTCCAGTTTAAATACTGGTGGCGATGAGTCCCTCCTACACTCTGAGTTTTTTTGCAATCAATCAATCAATCAATCAATCATCTTAAGCCCTTTGTGGAGGCAAGGGTGGTGTATCTCTTGTGAAGAGTGCCCATGCTATCATTTTCAAAAGTCCTCATTAGGAGGCAGGGAGCAGTTTTGTGACTAACTCAACCCTTAAGCATGTCTTTGGTGATTGTTGTGGTGAAGCCCAATCATCGGTGTGTGCTTGTAATGTGCCTGAGATGGTGATGAGCCTAGAAATAGGAACACTCCATCGCTTGTCTGCCGTGTTTTCTCTATATCTTCAAAGTGTATGTGTTTGACATGTTTGCTTTGTTTGGCATGTCTGTTGCCCCATATGCAGTCTAAAGACCAGTGCAATGAGTGCTTCCTGCATTTTGGGAGGTTTGGTGTGTCTTGCGTGTGTGTTGCCCCATGTATGCAATTTAAAGTCCAATGCGATGAGTGCTTCCTGCACTATGGGAGGTGTGTTTACTTTCCTGTACTTGCATTTGCATTTCATATATATGAGAAAAAGAAAAGAAAAGAAATCATTCATGTCTTCCATGCATTAACTGTCTTCTATGCTTCTACTATTTTCTTCGTGTTCTGCGTGACTGTAACTATCTTCTACATTTTTTGCATGCCTGTCATTGTCTTCAATGTGTTTGATGTGTCTTCTCCATGTTTGGCGTGTTTGATGTGTTTGTTGATAGTACTTTTATGCATGTATTGGCCTCGCATTTATACATACATTAAAGTGGGGGCTAAATGTAACATCAAAAAATGTCCCGTTGGGGGCTTTTCCTTCATAAGGTTTAGCTCTGATGTCTTTTATCTACATTTAGGACATCTTGCATCATAATTTGACATCCCGATGAAATGAGCCCTAAGTTTCATGACAAATGGGACCTAGGGTGATCCCTTGAACCTAACCCTGACCAAAATAGGGAGGGAGGACTTGGGCACCCGCTCCCTAGTCTTGCCCTATTTTGGGTCAGTCCCAAATTTTAAGTGTCGGCTTGTGACCGTTATTTGGGTCCTATGCCGACACAGTAAGTTTGAATTATGAAATTCTTGGCAGGAGTGTTTGTAGTTGCATATATAAGCATGTTTAGGCATTCATTAGTAAACTAGATGGACATTAGATATAATTGTGATTCTCAAGCTTTTGTGAAATTGATTCAAGGCATTCATTGTGTGTTAGAGTAGTACTTGTGTTGTTTATGTGTTTGTATTTGCAGATTTGAGAATCTATCTCCTCATGGCATGAAGAGCTTCTTCCTTCCATGAGATCTTCACTACAAGGTGATATCATTTGTGTTTTTAAGCATTTATCATTTGGTTTTTGCCTCTGCTCCACAAGGGCACACACTCTCTATCTGACAACGGTGTTCAGAAGACTTGAATGTCTCTCTGGGGCTTGATTGAGGCAAGCCTCTAAACACCACAACCCCCTCCCCATTTTTATGTGATTGTAGGTTATAGGTTGAAGAATCAGGAAAGGTGGAGTTGCAGGAGAGTGTTGCAGTGTCAGATTCACAGACCAGAGTTGAAAATACTCAGGCACCTACTCATTAGTCCTCCGGATCCTGCAACAGAGAAATCTCTGTGACAACAGGAATAGGTTGCAGACTGAGTGCATGGCATTGGACTAAGGCGCTCGCTCATTAGTTCCTGACTGTTCTGCTTCCCAAACTTCAGAAACTGGTACACATTTTCTATTATTTTACATCTTTTTGTAGCAACATTTTTTGGTATTTGTCTATTTACTTCCATATTTGCATAATTAGGGTTTTGAAGTATAATTTAGAATAAGTGAGCAATATTTGATAATCAAATTATACAAATCCAAGTTTCCCTACATCTCATAGTGACCAAGGGTCTGATAGTGCATTGACACTCGACCCAAGGTCCTTCAATGTACAAGGGTGAAAGGAGGATATACACTAAACTATCAAAAACCAATTATCCAAATTTTATCCTTTACACCCTTATCCGTTAATCTCCTCCACTATCTCTATCCCCTTATCCTATTGTCTCCCATCCATATCTTCCTATCCATACTATTATCCTTCCATCCTCCTTCCCCGCTTCTGATCCATTTAAAGATAGGGCACAATATCTAAAACATGCTTTGGACACCTCTTGGCATACATCCTTCCACACATATCCTAAAATTTCCATCCATCCCCACCATCATAACACTTGGTCATGGATGACACATCTTGAGTGGGGCATCTTCTCCCTATGTGACATAGTCCATGGAGATCACCTTTGCACTTCTGATATGTACCTCTCCTTTATCCTGTATCCACCATCCTACCCCCTCCCATCCCTCATGCCCGAGTCCTTTTGGTGGTTTATAACATCACGTCTTCACACCACTAAAAATTTACCCAGCTGGTCACTCAATTTCATCTAACAATCCCTTATCCATTATATCCACTATCCACTATCTCTTATCCACTATCCATTATCACTTATCCATTATCCATTATCCATTATCCACTTATCCACTTATCTCTCATCCTCCCTATCTGCTATCGCCTATCCATTATCCATTATCCCCTTATCACTTCATCCTCACCATCCCATCATGACTCGTAGATAGACTCAACTTTCCCTTGTCATTGGTATCTAGCTTAAGGCTACCTACATGCAAACCAATGCATTCTGCTCCTAGCAATCCAAATCCCTAAATATCCAAATCTCCCTAAAATCCAACATCACAAGAACATCCTGTTGATGGTGTTTTTAGCACATAAAAACACATGTGTGATTGATGGTATCACACCTCTCTTGAAAAAGGTATCCTATCCAAGATAGGACTGCCCCTAGGATAATACAACTAGGTCTTAGCTTGCATGGAATGACTCAATTGGGATGTTCTAGCTGTGCCAACAAGGGGTCTTACATTTGATAGGGTTTATAAGATATGAAAGTAATATGTATGCAGAAACCCTATGATTCCTTTAGCAGATTTGTAATGTAGACGCTGCTTATAATCTAACCTAACCAAGCTTGACTAAATAAAATGCAAAAGGTAAAGGGGAGAGATAAAAGGGATAAGAGATCCTATAGACAATTACAAGAATGATCAACACACAGATAGATGGATTCCCAACAACAAATGAATCTATGCTTAACCAGGTAGCCCACAATGCCACAGAGATTGTGCGATCTTCTAAGAAAATGTAATGATTTTCAAATTGTAGAGGGTTCATCAAACACCCAATCCTTGGCGCAGCTTAATGAAATCATACAATCAAACTTATCTCATAAAATATGCCCAGACTAACCATGCACAATGACATACAATCAGCAAGCCATTAATGGTATGGATAGGAAATCCATCAAATATCTGAATGATTAATCACAAATGCAACTGAATATCAACTAATTTCAGATTGACATGAACCATGAAATCCAAAATGAGACAACACAAAAACACAAATTCCCAGCAACCTGCAAAACTTGCTTTGTATTGACTGAATTTTGGCAGAGTCTCAGCAATTCATTGTCAAATCTTACTTGTTACAATGAGAGAATGATGGCCCTTTTATAGACAAGGCACCATACTAAGTTTTTGAATGGACGGTGGAGATTAACTCAACACCAATGGTCCAGATTACATGGCATTTAATGAGATACATCAGTTTGTTGCATTTTCGGATTTGCATTTGTCCTTTAGGAAAAAGACACAATACATCTTGCAAATACATCGAATCTAGACAAAATGGATACCCATTTGGTTGTATATGAGGAAAAGTCAATTTTCAAGGCCTAATAAAGCCAAAATAGAGTCACATGACACTTGAAAATATTAGATGATGTGGATTCACGGGATTCCAAGTGCTGATTGGATCAAGAGGAGTATGTGGCACATTTTAGTGAAGGTATATCCAATTGGATGCTTATTGGACTGATTCTTGATGACTGGACTGCTAGAACAACTATATGCATGTCTTGGACATTGGACTGGATCTGCATGAACAATAATAAAGTAGACTTGATCTTTTATGTCTTTAGCTCCTGTAGCTCATCTATATCATATTGGACATCATAGTGACTTCCTTTTGCATGTGCAACAGCAATTTGGTTGATAGAATGTCGATTCTACAATTCTGGGTCAACACTATACCTCTATGTGTACATCCTTCCAAGACGGCTCCAATTAGCTCCAACAAGCTCCTGTGTCTTCCAAGACCTACAATTCACCAAGCAAAGCATCAATTTTATCTTAAACAATTATTTTCCATCAATTTGGATCAAAACATGTCCACTTGCAACCATAGATCAGTCAGGAACAACTCATTGTCAATGTTGTTTTATGATCAATTTCACAAATCCAGTGATTTTTGCATGATTTTCTGAGTTTTTTACCATTTTCAAGTACCCATTTGTCCAATATGATGATCTGGGAGGTTTTTTCAGCCATTAGGATCCATTTGGCAACTTTTATTTTGTATTTTTATAGCCTTTTTTACAAAAAGCAAGATTTTTGGGGGTCACTAACTTTTTAGGTGCAGTGGCATTGATTGATGCCAAACATGCTCAAAATCCACACAAACACGCTAAAAATATCCATCATGAAGTAATAAATAGATGTGTAATCCAAATCCACCAAGAAAATCTAATTTGCACCTTGAAAAACTCAATTTTTAGGTCAAAATACCAAAAAGCGTTGATTTTGGGGGGTCACTGTGATGCAGAGGCATCCACACTATAACCTTGACCTACAGCATGGATGTCCGCAACCCATCATCATCATCATCATATTTCTCTTAACACTGTCAGCATCATCATATTTTCTCTGCCGACCGATATCCTCCTGCAGACAAACCTTCGACCTTTCGCCTGTCAGCAGCATCATCATATCCGGCTATCGGCAGCATCATCATATTCAGCAAGCGCAAACATCCTCCTGATGTTCACTGTTCATCTTACCGCCAACCTCTTTCTTCATCATCATGATGTTCAACATCATGTTCATCAGCAGGATATAGAACATCTGGTTCCTCCCATATATCCTGATGACGACAACCTCATGCACCTTTCCTTCGATGCTTACGTCACCCTGATATCCTGATGACGATTATCCTGATGACGATGACGTCACATGCAGTTCCCTCAATATCCTGCTGCCTGATATCCTGATGACGATTATCCTGATGACGATGACGTCACATGCAGTTCCTTCAATATCCTGCTGTCGGCCAAACTTAACATTATCGGCCCACGATGGCTTTATCAACCCGATCTTCTACCTTATGCCGATACGCTCCTCCTCGGCAACACCTGATGATGATCACCCCAATACACATTCACTTTATGCAATCGACTGCATCATGCTCATCTCCACTTACTCGGATGACGCCCGAAGTAACTGCAGGATATACACAGAAATATCCTAATGATGCCGTTGTGACGAATTTTCCAACCTTAGTGAATTTTTGATCCGCCGAACCTCCTGAGGTGACCCGATCCGCTTTCAGGGTGATCTTCCAGACTCTAACAACCAGCACGACCTAGCACATACCCATGCTAGGGTCCTCAACACCTCTCGACTGCGATCCTGCAAACCTGCATGCAAACAAACCCAAAATGCAACCTAAATCCTAACCTATTGTACATGGCCATTCCACCGATTCGACGAATCAACCGGTGGAATGGATCAGCGAATCCATATAACCACCAAAACAACAAATCGATTATACAATGGAGATCAAACAGAGAATTGACACAAACAGGATCTTTATTGATTTCAAAAGATGCAATACAATGCTCAGACTCTCCCTCTGCCTCACTCTCTGCAACCTAGCTCGATGATCTAAAACCAACCAATCCTCATGCATAAATAGGATCTCTTGCAAGTACTACCATTCGACTCCAAGTGGCTGGGAGATCCAACCGGACCTACAGCATAACAGTTGTCCTAACAAACTAGCTAAAAATAGTAAAGCATGGTCAACATGACCTTATTACATGCATTGGTCTTATCAGACCTTCTTGGAAACATTAACAAGACTCAAAACAAACTAACTGCCTCATGGAGGCCAGCTGTCAGGTAGGTGCTCCTGCACCATACTCCCCAACAGAAAAGAACTCATGTCCCATGAGTTTGGTTGTGGACGTTCTCCACCTTTACACTTTGTCATGTCAGTGTTCTGACCTGTTCCAGCTTTGTCCTCTGCTGGCTCTTGGCTGCTCCAAGACTTCTGAACTGTAACTTGCTTTCTTGCAAGTAAATCCTCATGCCTATTAATGTAGGCCCTTCTCTCACATACCTTGTGTTTGTCAGGTTGTCTGACCAGAATCTCTGTCTGAACTGCCTCTTGAACTTCTGTAATGTTCAACTCTATCTTTCTTTCAACTTTTATAGGACAAACAATAGTCCCAACTATGACAACATCCTTGTCATTCCTCTCAACTGGTTGCTGTGTGCAAACTTGTTTTTGCACCTGCTGCTGACCTCTGTCAGTCAAAACTAAAACTCTCTTCAACCTGTTGTCCTTAACAACTCCTTTCCCTGCAGTGTCCTCAACTGCCTTTATGCCTGCTCCTATAGGCATCTGCACAAATTCCTTCTTTCCCACTAAAATGATTTTGGCTGCCTCCTGTGCTGCAGCTGCTTCCTGTACTGGCATCAACATAATAGTCTTCCCATCTTTCTTGATGGTGTAGGTATTAGCATACCCATCATACAGTACCCTTCTATCAAATTGCCATGGTCTACCCAATAGTAGGTGACAACATTCCATGGGCAAAATGTCACACAAAACTCTATCATGATATGCTCCAATCTGAAAATCCACATATGCCTGTTCATAGACAAAAAGTGATTGACTGTCACTCACCCAAGATGCTTTGTAAGGGTGATGGTGTGGAATCCTTTCCAAATTCAGTTTATCCACCATTTCCTGAGATACCATGTTGTCTGTTGAACCAGTATCAATGACAACCTTACACACTTTATCTTTGCTCTTGCATGTGGTCTTAAAAAGAGCTCTTCTTTGCATCATATCCTTTGATGCCTGCAAACTAATTCTCCTTAGCATCAATGCTTCTCCCTCCTCAGGATATGCATAATTATCAGGAACTCTATCTCCTTGATAAGTGTTTGAACTTTGCACACTTTGCTCTACTTTCTCTTCTTGCACAAGTTGTACTCTTTTGTCATTAGTTCTATCATTTCTGGATGATGAACCTTTGCTTTCTGGACATTTAAAAAATGGATGACCAAACTCACCACAGGTATAACACTTTCCTGCAAATGTAGTGGAACCTCTACCACCTCCAAATCTTCCTCTATTACCTTTCCATCCACCTCTGAAATCAGACTGTCCCTGTCCTTTACCAGTGTCTTCTTGACCCTCATTGGTTTGCCTTTGTGTAGGGGCTGATCCTCTTCCCCTCATATTACTGCCTCTTCCTCTCATGGACTTATCTTGTCCTCTATTCATCTTTTCTTCAATCCTGATTGCCATTTGGTAACAATCCTCCACATTCTTAGGGTTAGCTAAAACTAACTCATCCTGTATGTTCAATCTCAAACCAGCCAAGTACCTAGCCACCTTTTCTACCTCATTCTCATGATGACCAGATCTCATACTCAACTTATAAAACTCCTCAGTATATGCCTTCACATCCATTTCCTTCTGCCTTAAAAATTGCAGCTTCTTAAACATATGAATTTCATAATCCTTAGGCAAGAATTTACCTTTGATCCTTGCTACCATTTTATCCCATGAAGTGATCTTTGACTTCCCTTGTTTCCTTCTCTCGGATTGTACATAATCCCACCATACCAAAGCATGACCTCCTAACTTGGTCTTTGCAATCTTTACCTTCTGATCCTCAGCAACATCTTTACATTCAAAGAGATTATCAAGTGCAGCAATCCAATCCAGTAACTCATCTTCATTCAAACTTCCATTATACTTGGAAACATCAACCTTTACCTTAGGTTTATCACTCTGCACTGCCTTTAACAGTTTTGCAAATCTCTGGTCTTCAGCATCCAGATCTTCAGCTACCTCTTCATACTCTTCAACAGTATCTTCATCTTCTTCAGACTCACTGTCTTCCACTTCCCTCTTTTTGTTCTTTTCCAGGGCTACAAGCCTGGCTTGAAGTGCTTCAGCAAGCTCCTTCATCTTCCTCATCTCTCTGGCATGTTTTTCCTTCATCTCCTGCAATTCCCTTGCAGTACCACTACCTTTCAGAGGCATTTTGTCAACCTCTCACTCCTCTACCTCTGTCCTTTCGGTGACAGAATCAACTCTACCTCTGCCCTTTCGGTGACAGAATCAACACACAACAGCCCAGACCTTTTGCTGAGCTCTGATACCACTATGATGCAGAGGCATCCACACTATAACCTTGACATACAGCATGGATGTCCACAACCCATCATCATCATCATCATATTTCTCTTAACACTGTCAGCATCATCATATTTTCTCTGCCGACCGATATCCTCCTGCAGACAAACCTTCGACCTTTCGCCTGTTAGCAGCATCATCATATCCGGCTATCGGCAGCATCATCATATTCGGCAAGCGCAAACATCCTCCTGATGTTCACTGTTCATCTTACCGCCAACCTCTTTCTTCATCATCATGATGTTCAACATCATGTTCATCAGTAGGATATAGAACATCCGGTTCCTCCCATATATCCTGATGACGACAACCTCATGCACCTTTCCTTCGATGCTTACGTCACCCTGATATCCTGATGACGATTATCCTGATGACGATGACGTCACATGCAGTTCCCTCAATATCCTGCTGCCCGATATCCTGATGACGATTATCCTGATGACGATGACGTCACATGCAGTTCCTTCAATATCCTGCTGTCGGCCAAACTTAACATTATCGGCCTGCGATGGCTTTATCAACCCGATCTTCTACCTTATGCCGATACGCTCCTCCTCGGCAACACTTGATGATGATCACCCCAATGCACATTCACTTTATGCAATCGACTGCATCATGCTCATCTCCACTTACTCGGATGACGCCCGAAGTAACTGCAGGATATACATAGAAATATCCTGATGATGCCGTTGTGACGAATTTTCCAACCTTAGCGAATTTTCGATCCGCCGAACCTCCTGAGGTGACCCGATCCGCTTTCAGGGTGATCTTCTAGACTCTAACAACCAGCACGACCTAGCACATACCTATGCTAGGGTCCTCAACACCTCTCGACTGCAATCCTGCAAACCTGCATGCAAACAAACCCAAAATGCAACCTAAATCCTAACCTACTGTACATGGCCATTCCATCGATTCGACGAATCAACCGGTGGAATGGATCAGCAAATCCATATAACCACCAAAATAGTAAATCGATTATACAATAGAGATCAAACAAAGAATTGACACAAACAGGATCTTTATTGATTTCAAAAGATGCAATACAATGCTCAGACTCTCCCTCTGCCTCACTCTCTGCAACCTAGCTTGATGATCTAAAACCAACCGATCCTCATGCATAAATAGGATCTCTTGCAAGTACTACCATTCGACTCCAAGCGGCTGGGAAATCTCTCCAGGCGGCTGGGAGATCCAACCGGACCTATAGCATAACAGCTGTCCTAACAAACTAGCTAAAAATAGTAAAGCATGGTCAACATGACCTTATTACATGCATTGGTCTTATCAAACCTTCTTGGAAACATTAACAAGACTCAAAACAAACTAACTGCCTCATGGAGGCCAGCTGTCAGGTAGGTGCTCCTGCACCACACTGACTAAAAGTCAGTCGAAAGTGATTTTAGCTTTGAAGTCAGTGAGGTGCAATTCTAGTGCTAACACCTCTTAGTGTGAATTTCATGGACTACCAACCTTAGCTCAGATTTTGGGTATTGCGGACTAAAAGTTAGTCAGAACACTTTTTAGTGCAAGACAGTCGGAGGTTGTTTTAGCGCTAACTGTTTTATGCGCAGCCGGCGGGGATTTCGGTGCCAACCGACTTAGTAGTAGTTTGGAAGGAAGTCGGTCAGAGGTGAATTTAGCACTAAGGTCGGCAGATGATGATTTTCATGTAGAAGTCAGTGAGCGATTGTTTTAGCGCAAGTCAGCAAATCAAGTTTTTAGCACTAGGAAGTGGGAGGTGTTTTTAGCGCTTTTGGCAGTAGTGGGCATTTTTAGTGCTAGTTTTTGAAAGTCACTGGGTGACAGTATATTTAAAAATATATTTAAGTATATGTTTAGATATTTACTTTAAATATTTTGAAATATACTGTGAGGATGTTTGAGATAGGTTCCAGATCCATAGGATTTGATATGCAAATTCTAGATTTTTGAAGTTCCACCAGATTTCAGACAGCCATTTTTCAGGGTTTTCAAGATTTTAGACTTAGTCAAATCAGGGCTTTAGGACCATGCGTCAAAATGAAAGTATATGAATGCCTTAGTGAAATCTTGCAGAATTTGACATGATTTTGCAAATCTAAGACCTGGAAACTAGGAATTTCAACATGACAACCTGCAGAAGCAATTTAAAGGACAATATCTAGTAACATAGGATTTTAGAGGAAAGTACAGTAACACCCAATTTTAGCACAAAAGGCAACAAATGACTACTTCTAAAGCACAAACCCACTCAAGACACCTCCAAATCAATTATGAAAAGACATCAAATCACTCAAAACATGCAAAATACTCAACTTTGAAGCAAATCCTTCGTTCTAAGCACAATTTCACTCTTATCATCATAAGGAAGAAAGGTGAGACTTAAAGCCAAAGAGAAAAAAGGGGGTCTCCATTTGATAAAATGGGGCGTGTGTGTAAGACACAACACATCCTTATCAATGTGCATCTAGAGATAAACATCATAATCAAAATCATCCAATCGCATCCATGGTCTTGTTCCCAGCCTTGTTGCAAGCCTTTGATCCAAAACATTCATCATCATCATTGGGATATATCATTCCCAATCCTCATGTTTTTCTTATCGTCAACAAGACAATCCTATCTCATCAATCCATCAATCTTTGGCTTTTCAGCTTGACCAGGGGCAACATCATGTTTGTCTTTGTATTATTTTCTTTGCATGTGTGCTTGCTTATGTATGTGCATTATCTTTTTATCTTGCATCAACAACGGTCCTTATAACCTACTTGCCACTAGTGGAATCATCGTCTTCCATATCATACTACTATTACGACATAGGGTTGCTTGTTACCTAATCGGTTGGCTTTTATGCATGGGACACATTATCACACTGGTTCCTTATACCTTGGTGCATAACATCTCATGCCATATCAAATAAATATGGCTCTCATTTATTAGTGTAGTATAATGTATAGCTCACGAAGCCGAGAAATATGCTTGCATCCATCCATTTTATCCCTTTCTACTTCATAACAGTCTTAAGCCTCTACTGAGAGTTTTTGTATAGGCTATTTCTAAGAGGGTTTGGATTGACACCCTACATCCCTCGTCAGAATTCTTATCTAGCATATTTTCTAGAAGTTTTTAGTTGAACCTCTCTACCACTTCCCCATCTTGCATCCATCCATTTTTCCTCCTTAATCCTATCATCCGATCCTTCTATCTCATCATTTAGCCTATCATTTATTCCCCACCATCCCCTTCCTCCAATCCACCCCATCTAATCCCCTTCATCTCCCCATCTGTGTGGTCTTTTAAATTCCAATCTCTTCTTTCACTCCAACCCTCTATACCCTTTTGAGAGTGCACCTGCATTCTTCAAACCCACCTACCTTCTCAAGGGGACATCATCCCTATCATCATCCTTACCATCATTCCTCTTTGTCACTCTCGCTTCGAGTGGCTGGGGCATCTTCATCCCTTAACCTATCACCTACTTCCATCCTACCTAGTGCTATGTTTTATCTTTCTTTGAAATGATACTGCTACACAACACCATCTCAAACATGGGCAAAATGTAGACACCTAAAAGTGTCCACTCTTTGTCTCATCCATAAACTATCCCTATTCATCCCTAGATTCATTCCTAAACATCCCTAAATTCCTCTAAACATCACTAACCATCCCTAAACATCCCTAAATCACAATTTCTTCCACATTAATTGAATAAACACATGTTTAGACAGTTAATTGATCAAATCCCCTTCAATTCGTGATTTTACAATATTTTATTGTCAAAATCACCATTCATGTAATATTCACTATTCATCTGTACCTATATCAGTACCTGCATCTGTACTTATCCCTAGACAAAATGATTTATTAATCATTTGTCCCCTTTATCTATAGTACAAACATTACATAAATTTAATTTATCTAATATCCCTTTATCCCATCCTATGACTTAAATATATATTTGTATTTATTTAATTCCTATTTTCTACACTTTTGATTAAGTTTTCCTAAGACTAATTAACTAACCTAATCCCCCACTTGCACAACCTAAATCCTAATCTAAGATTGGTCAAATCCTCCCCATTCCCCCAAATGTACAAAGGTATGGCCTTTTGTACATGTCCACATGGCCTTCTTACAAGAGGCATGGTCAAGGACCCTTGTACAAAGGTCTTTTTGTCCTCCATCCCCTATTCCTCTAATTTTAAATTGGGCATGTACCCATGCCTCCAATTTAAAATTAAAATCAAATCCAACTCATCCTCTTTTCCTCCAATTTTAAATTGGGCATGTACCCATGCTCCCAATTTAAAATTTAAATAAAATCCAACCCATACCTCCCATTTATCAAGTCAATCTCATCCATCCATCTTCCCAAGGTCAAATATCAACCCTTCATTCCTCCTTGATCCAAGGACATCCCTTCTCATCCAATCTCATCATGATACTTGGCAAGCTCTCCTTGCTTGAGAGCTCTCAATAATCCTCCACTATTAATCTATCAATCAAATCCTAACCATCCAGTCCAGTCTCCAAAAATCTATAAATTGGAGCTCACCCCTTCACAAATCATATCACTTCTTCATGCAACTAAATGCTGCCTCTTTTTCTCCAAAGACTCCATGAATTGAAAGGTCATGCTATGCATTTGAGGATCCATCACACATCCAAGATAAAATGAGCACATCCAAGTATCAAGGTTTGCATATAGTTAAGTGTTTAACTTCTTTGTTTTTCATTTCTTTATTGCTCAATCTGAGGTAGCTTAGGATTTGAGTGAAATAGGTTATTGTTTTAACTTGTTTCTCATGCTCATTTTCTATGTTATACATTTCTAATTTATGCTTAGAGATTACGATGTTCAATGCTTACATGTTGAAACCTAATGATGATGATATTTCATATGTTTCTATGTTTAGACTTATTTTCTTTGTTATCATACAATGTCTACTCTCTTTGGGTGCTTTACAGGTGTAGACACCTAAAATTCACCACTGCATTGTAACTAAATTCCTATCATTAATCCCCCTATCCATTCCTACACTAATTAATTAAATAAATTATTTAATTAATTACCTTATTCCTCTCCCATTAGCTAATTAAATAAATTTTATTTAATTAGTTATCCTATTGTTAGTTAATTGAATAAATCATTTTATTTAATTAATTAAGATAAATCCACATCATCAATCCTAAGCCAAAACTAATCTTCAATTCTAGCAATTAAATAAACCAATGTAATCTCCACCCTCCATTTATCACACGTGAGATCAATCAC
Source organism: Cunninghamia lanceolata (assembly GCA_027924645.1). Taxonomy (NCBI): domain Eukaryota; kingdom Viridiplantae; phylum Streptophyta; class Pinopsida; order Cupressales; family Cupressaceae; genus Cunninghamia; species Cunninghamia lanceolata. Next base: position 5,860,946 of record BSBN01000249.1, read on the forward strand.
TTGTCATAATCACACATCCCTATGTTTCTCACACATGTGTGAGAATTCCTGCTTGTCTTAATCACACATCCCCATATTTCTTCTCACATGTGTGAGAGCTTGCACAAGGTTCCAAAAAGTACTTTTTAATTCTCACCATCCATCTTTTCTTAGAAAATATTAGCCATCCAAACCTTCTCAATCCAAACCCTCATCATGCGCATCAATCACCAAGTGCCACTTTGGTGCAGTCACAGTAGGAGGGTTCACAGAATGAACTGTCCAGACCGTGCATCAAAAGTAAACACAATGGAAACAACTCAAAGATATGGAACAAATGTAGATTCAGTCATTTAGTATATCATAGAATTCAAATACAAATCAGCTGGCAACATGCGGGCTTACAATTAGGGCTCACAAGCCTAATTACAAAATATCAGAATATGCAATAGATATAGCTTTGAAGCTCCTTCGCAAAGAATCCAAACTATCAAACTATCGCTATGTGAATCACTGATTTCCTAGGGATCATTATATATCATCTTTGGAACCAAAGATTCCTCCGCATCAGCCAAGGAAGATCACAAACTCCAATGAAGAGTTGTAATGTGTGTACACAGATAGGTTAGCCCTAAATGAGTAGAACTACTTCGCAAATGAATGGAATGATGTGCGAATCTCAGGGAAGGTTGGCCACAAACCAAACAACATGGAATGATGTGCCATTAAGCTTCAAAGGTTGTGAAATGGTCTGCGGGTCTTCTCCTTTAGCTGATTGTCTGAGACTGTTGGGATGCTCTGCTCTAAGAAAATAGTCGATCTTCTGATAGCGCTAACTTTTTGGTACTTAATCAAAATACTCTAAATTCTAGATATGATGTAGATGAATGAATCAAGATGCTGAGTCCAGCTCTGCAAGATTTGAAATGTAACTATGGTAGAATGCAAACCAAAACATAGAAACTGCTACTGACTGAACTGCCTGAATTGAACTTGAAAAGAAACAAATTGATCTGAAAACAAACTGAAATGCAAATGTTTTTTTGGTTGATTCAAGATTGCTCTTGAACCAGGGATGCTCATGCATCAGACATCTAGGGTTATTGAAAAAGTGAGTCCCTCACTTTGTAGGGGCTAGAGGAAAACCAAGACGGTCCACCTCAGCCTAAGAAATCCATGATGAGTCTTCTTCCAATCTACCTTTCCATTTCACAAGGTATTCTTTGTATTGTCTTCATCTAGTGTTGCGTCCATTTCTGTTGTCCAAAATGTCTTCAATCTACTCTGGTGCTTGTTGTGGTAACTGCTTCTTGAAGTCTTCTGCCATGTTGTCACTGAACTCTACTTCATGATACTAATGTAGGTCTGTAATGTTGAAAATAGGTGATATACCCAATGTCTCTGGTAGCTCCACTTTGTATGCATTTCTTGAATCAAACTTTTTGAGTATCCTATAAGGTCCAATCTTCTTCATCTTCAACTTGTTATAAGTGCCAATTGGAACTCTTTCTTTCCTCAAGTACACCATCACGTCATCTCTAATTGTAAATTCCTTATGTCTCCTTTTCACACCTGTTTGTTTTTTATACTTGATGTTCATATCCTCCAAATTATTCTTCACCTGCTTATGCACTGTCTCCATATGTTCTACAAATTCTTTTGCTTCTACACTTCTCTTATCTGCCATACTGATATCTCTCAACTTTGCAAATCCTCTAGGGTTTACTCCAGTAACAATCTTGAAAGGTGTTCTTCCTGTACTCCTATTTACTAAATTATTGTATGCACACTCTGCTTGCAAAACAATCAAATCCCAACTCCGTACCTTATCTCCAACCAAACATCTCAACAAGTTTCCAAAAATCCTATTCACTACCTCTATCTATCCATCAGTCTGTGGGTGAAATGTTGAATTAAACTTCAAATCTGTCTTCATCATCTTCCAAAGTGTCTTCCAAAAGTATCTAACAAACTTTGTATCTCTGTATAAAACTATACTCTTAGGTAATCCATGCAATCTCACAATCTCTTTGAAAAATAGGTCAGTTACATGCACTGCATCAGTTGTCTTCTTATAAGGTATGAAATGTGCCATCTTTGAAAATCTGTCCACCACTACAAGTATTGAATCATGTCCTCTCTATGTTCTTGACAATCCCATTACAAAATCCATACTTATGTCTTCCCAAGGTCTCTCCGATATTGTTAAAGGTCTATACAATCCAATATTTTGACTACTTCCTTTTGCAACTTGACAAACTCTACAACTTCACACAAATTTCTTGACATCCTTATGTATCTGAGGCCAAAAGTAGTTTTCACTCACCAAAGCTACTGTCTTATCAATGCCAAAATGTCTTGCCAATCCACCACTGTGTTTCTCCTTGATCAAATTGTCTCTCATAAAACTTCTAGGTATACACAACTAGTTTCCTTTCAACAACATATCTTCTTGAATGAAATATTCCAACCACTTACTCCTATCTGTCACAACAGGTTCCTTACATACTTTCCAAGGTTTTGCAAAATCAGGATCTTCCTCATACAGGTTCTCCAATTTTTCAAATCCCAATACTGCAACTCTCATCTCTATCAACAAGTTTCTTCTCCTACTCAATGCATCTACAACTTTGTTTGATTTTCCACTCCTATGTTTCAATACAAATGTATAACTCTACATGAACTCTACCCATCTCATATGTCTTTGATTCAACTTACCTTGACTATTCAAATATTGCAAAGCTTGATCATCTGTATACAATACAAACTCCTTAGGCAACAAGTAATGTCTCCACTTCTTCAAGGCTTGAATTATGGCATATAACTCTTGATCATAAACTAAATATCTTCTCCTTGCATCATTCAAATTCTCACTAAAATATGCTACAGGTCTACCTTCTTGACTCAATGCTACTCCAATTGCATTCCCACTTGCATCACAATCCACTTGAAATACCTTATTGAAATCTAGTAATGCCAAAATAGGTTGCTCTGTCACTTTCTGCTTCAACAACTCAAAAATTTTATCTGCTCCTGATGTCCATTTGAAGTCTTTTCTGTCACCTCTCATTGTCTCTATCATAGGGTTACAAAATGAACTGAAGTATCTGATGAACTTCCGGTAGAAACTAGCTAATCCATGAAATGATCTAACTTCTCTAATGCTCTCCGGTGTAGGCCACTTAACAATTGCTCTTACTTTCTCAGGGTCCATCTTCAATCCTTCCACATAAATCACAAATCCCAAATATACCAATTCTTCCTTCATGAAACTACACTTCTTCATGTTTATCAACAATTTCTCTTCTCTCAGTCTCTGCAGTACTTGCCTAAGGTGCTACAAATGTTCTTCCCTTGTCTTACTGAAAATTAGAATGTCTTCCAAATACACAATAACAAACTTACCCAAGAATTTCTTCAAAACTTCATTCATCAACCTCATAAAAGTATTAGGTGCATTTGTCAGTCTAAAAGGCATCACTAACCACTCATATGATCCTTCATTTGTCTTAAAAGAAGTCTTCCATTCATCTCCTTCTCTAATTTTGATATGATTGTATCCACTCTTCAAGTCTATCTTTGTGAAATATCTTGCTCCACTTAAACAATCCATGATACCATCCATCCTAGGTAAAGGAAATCTATACTTAACTATGATCTTGTTTATTACTCTAGAGTCTATACACATTCTCCATTCTCCATGTTTCTTAGGTGCTAACACTATAGGTACTGCACAAGGACTCAAACTTTCTCTAATCAAACCTTTCCTCAGCAACTCTTGTATCTGTCTATTCAGTTCTTCATTCTCTGCTAGTGTCATTATGTGTGCTGCTTTGTTAGGCAAGCTAGCTCCTGGTATAAGATCCATGTGATGAATGATTCTCCTAATTGGTGGCAATCCTTTAGGTACATGGTCTGATATAATGTCTTCATACGTGGTCAGTAACTCTTTTATCTCCTCCAATTGTGATTCTTCAGTCTCCTTCATTGCTTTAGGCTTCTTAGGAATCAAAGCATAACACATATTCTCATGTCTCAAACCATCTAGAAATCTCCTTCCATCTACCAAACAAATTCTAGCATTCCCACATACTTCACCCTTAGGATCATGCTCTAAAGGAATCAAAGTAATTCTCTTCCCATTTGATGTTATATTGTATGTATTCTTCTTCCCATCATGTGTATCTTTTCTATCATACTGCCAAGGTCTACCCAACAAGATATGACATACATCCATAGGCATAATATCATACAAGACTTCATCATGATAAGATCCAATACAAAATTTCACCAAATATTGTTCACTCACTAATACCTTATGATCATCCTGAATCCATGCTATCTGATAGGGCTTAAGGTGTTTCAATCTTTCCAACTTCAGCTTAGTCACCATCTCTGCTAAAACTAGGTTATCAGAACTACCACTATAAATTACAACCTTACAACATTTACCTCTTGATTTGCATCTTGTTTGGAATAATCTCTTCCTCTACGATGGTTCTTCATTTGTCTCTACTTGAAATAGTGCTCTCCTCATCACAAGTGATTCTCCTTTCTCAGGTTTACCAACTAAACTAGGTGATCCAACAGGTTCTTCTTCCTGGATATAGGCTACTCTTCCACTGTTCTATGTTCTTTTTCTTGTACTCCCCTGATTACATTCAAATGCTCTATGTCCTTCACCTCCACACTTAAAACAGGTTCCTCTGAATGTTTTCCTATCAGGTCCTCTTCCTTCCCTTCTGTATCCTTCACTCTGGTATGCACTAGGGTTTCCTCTCTAGCAGTAAGTTCTATCATCTCTTTGGTATGCATTATTATCTCTATCTTCTTTCTTGAATGTGTTCTTTGTTCTGCTCTGCTCTGCAAATGATTTATCTCCTCTGGAAAATGTTCTACCTCTCTGAAATTTACCTCCTCTACCTTTATGTCTCTGATCATGCCTCTTGTTCAACTTCTCTTTGACTTTCAGGGAAAACTGATATGCTTCCTCCAAAGATGTCATCCGTACCAAGCTTAGTTCTTCTTGAATGTTCAATCTCAGTCCATTGATGTATCTAGCCACTTTCTCTTTGCATGCTTCACTATGTCCTATCCTTATGATCATCTTATGAAATTCTTCAGTATACCCCTTCACAAATTTCTCCTTTTGTCCCAGGTTTTGCAATCTCTTCAATAATTCCAACTCATAGTCAGCAAGTATAAACTAATTCTTTAATTTTGTCACCATTATATCCCACTTTGTAATCTTTTCTTTTCCTCTTCTATTTCTATCCAACTGAACTTCCTTCCACCATATAGCAACATGTCCTTTCAACTTTGTCTTTGCAAATTTCACCTTCTTCGAGTCTTCAACTTCTTCATACTCAAAGTATTCTTCCATGTCATTTATCTAGTCAATCAACTCTTTAGGGTTCAAATTGCCAGTGTAATTCGGTACATCAACTCTAGGTCTTTTCCCAATCTTTGAAATAGATCACAACATCTTTACTTGATCTGATTCTTCTTCTTCATCACCTCCTAAGGTTTCACCAATTTGTTCAATAGATTGAAATTCTTCTTCATCGTCACTTTCAATATTAGGTTTAGGTGTCAATCCTCTTCACCTATCTTCCTCCACAACATCCAATCAAATTCTCATTGGTTTCATCATTTCTGACATCTCATCTATCCTACCAGTCATTGTTCCAAGAGCAGGGATTCTTCTCGATAGTATTCTTCCTAGGATCAAGTGAAAACTACCTCAAATTTAGTGATCGGGCTACAAGGTGACAATTGCCTCACAACCAATGATCGATTGTGACATAAGTAACCTACCTTAGATCAGCAATTTGGTTACCACAAGATCTTATAGAATTTGTTCGCTTACTATGCTCAATTTGCTCCCAAAGATTCAAACTTTTGCTCTAATACCACTTGGTGCAGTCACAGTAGGAGGCTTCACAGAATGAACTGTCTAGACCATGCAACAAAAGTAAACACAATGGAAACAACTCAAAGATATGGAACAAATGCAGATTCAGTCATTTAGTATATCATAGAAGTTAAATACAAATCGGTTGGCATCATGCGGGCTTACAATTAGGGCTCACAGACCTGATTATAGAATATCAGAATATGTACTAGATATAGCTTTGAAACTCCTTCGCAAAGAATCCAAACTATCAAACTATCACTATGTGAATCACTTCTTTCCTAGGGATCATTATATATCATCTATGGAACCAAAGATTCCTCCGCGTCGGCTAAGGAAGATCAAAAACTCTAATGAAGAGCTATAACGTGTGTACACGGATAGGTCGGCCCAAATTGAGTAGAACTCCTTCGCAAATGAATGGAATGATATGCAGACCTTGAGGAAGGTTAGACATGAACCAAACAACACAGAATGTTGTGCCATTAAGCTTCGCAGGTTGTGAAATACTCTACAGGTCTTCTCCTTTAGCTGATTGTCTGAGACTATCAGGATGCTCTGCTCTGAGAAAATAGTCAGTCTTTGATAGTGCTAACTTTCCAATACTTAATCCAAATGCTCTGAATTCTAGATATGATGTAGATGAATGAATCGAGATGCTAAGTCAATCTCTGCAAGATCTGAAATGTAATTGCAGGAGAATGCGGACCAAAACACAGAAACTGCTACTGACTGAACTACCTAAACTGAGCTTGAAAAGAAACAAACTGATCTGCAAACAAACTGAAATACAATTTTTTTTGGTTGATGCAAGATTTCTCTTGAACTAGGGATGCTCCTGCATCACACTTGGTGGCTTCTCATGCACCCTGATCTTTCAACCAACCTCATCCATTGATCTTTCAAATTAATCTCAACCATTGATCCTGCTCATAAAAATCTATAAATTGAACTTCACCTAAGCCATTTTCATAATCAAGTGAAAGCAAAGGCATGTTTCAAGTTTGAGCAACCATACTCAATACCATCTACATCAACACACCATTACTTGGAACACATCAACACATCAAATTGAAGGTATAATGTTTTTTATGTTTTGTATTGCTTAAATTATATTTCATTTACATGCTCTAATATGAGGTAGAAGGTTAATATTAGTTTGCATTTTGACTAGTAGTTAGATTTTACCTTCTTCATTTTGGCATGCCTGAAAAAATTAGTAATGAAGGCAATTTTTTTTATAGAAAAATCTCAATTTCTTTAGTCTCATTTTACTTATTTTATTGTAAAAACCAAAACAATTAGTTAAAATTTTTACTTTATTATTGTTATTATTTTATTACAAAAATTTCAAATAAAAAATACTATGCATTTTTTTTTTGTTATTAGGTGCTTTTTAAAATTTATTATCAAAAACAATTTTTATAAAAATCTTCAAAAAAATTAAAAAATCAAGAGAAAATAGATTTTTTTTTCCAACAGTGAAAACCACTCTAATGGCACCTTGGGAAAGTACCATGATGAAAACATGTTCATGAACGTCATGTGTAAATCAACTATTTATGTGAACCTTGCACTTGGGGGCAACCTTCTTCCATAAAATCATCCCCATCCCTTCCATCCCTTCCATCCTATTCCTCCCATTCATCATATTTGCATATCCACTCCATCGTACCCATATATTCTCCCTTCCTACATTTGATCTTGATAAGGACAAGGGTATAATTCCAAAACATGCTTTGAACACTTAGTGGCATATTCTATCTTTTGCGACAAATCCTATAATCTATTCACATTGTAGTGCAACATCATGAGTGTCATATATAGAGTGGGGGCATGCTATCTTTATGTGACATAGTCCTTGGAGACCACATCCTAAGTCCCCCCATCCATCCACCCCTCATAACTCCCATTTTGAATCCGTATTCCATCCACCTTGACAACCCTTGACCATTCCATCCTTTATTAGAAATCCTTTCATCATTCCATCACTAATCCTTCTATCCATGAATTTTTCCTTCATCCTTGTCCCTCAACTTGGTTTTCCCTTTCCATTGGTTACATTATTGATTTAGCCTAAAAATTCAACCAAATCCAATCATAGTCCTACACCCATCCAAAAGCATCCATAAGATTTATCATTAGTCCTACTGAAGCCCAAATCCTATTTTATTTCATATCAAACCATCATCCTTGGGATATAAATTATTCCCAATCCTCACATTGTTCTTGGGGATATCTTCCTACATCAATAATGCTATTATCATCAAATCAATCAATCTTTGGCTTTCATCTTCCTTCCAATGGCTCCCTTATTTTCTTCACATTTCCTCACCTACCACTCTCCTTGTTGGAATAAGGTGCCATTAACCTTGTAAATTCCAATATTGTATTTTATTCCATTTATTATTTGTTATTTGTAATTACCCATAAGGGAATGAGGTAGTCTCATTGACAGTTGTAATTTCAATGTTACCAGCGGTAGTTATAGAGTGACTTTTACTATTGGCAAATGTAAAAACTCATGGTAAATGAGGATAGGCATGCTCCCTTGAGGAATATACTATTTTTGGCATGTATGACAACTGTCATAATGTTTGGTGAGTGAATCTATGACAGCTGCAAGTTGTCATAAGATTATGAGATTCTATGACGCATATGACGGATATGTTAGTTGTATATTTGCTATATTTAGCCCAAGCCTTCTATTTTGGAAAGATAATATTTTGCTGGAATCTATGATGGTTATGACATGTCATAAGATGATGTAAGAGGCCAGATTTAGTCTTGGGAGCCCAACCTTTGCATGGCTATTTTTGGACAAGTGTAAGATGCTTGTAAGATGGTAATTAATGTTTACGGGTTGGAGAATCTTAGGAGAGAGAAGGTGAACACCTAAGATGAGTTAGAAAATGTTTCTATAAGTATTTTCCATGTATTAGTTGCTACAATAGAGATTTTAGGTACTCAGGTGTTGCCGGAATGCTGTCAGATTGAAGACTATTAGAGAGAGTTGAAGTGCTGTTGTATTGTAAATCATTTTTAGATTAATACAAACATTGGGCCTCTTTCCTGTGTGGATTTTTTTACCCAAAAGGGTTTTCTCCACATTAAACATTGTGTTATGTGTTCATATTTCTGATTTTGCATTTCTGTGAAGCATGGTTTTGTTTCTGTGTTACAATCTCCATTAATAACACACAGTTAAAGATTGTAGAAATTTATATTGAATCAGATTTCCATTGAAGTAGTGTTGCTTTCATTTCTAACATTTGGTATCAGAGCCTGGCCAACTTTGACTCTTGGGTGGTAGTGTGTAATCTGTAGTTGCAGTGGGAGATTTGGTTGTGTTTGTTTTGCAGATCTTGTGTTGTTATTATGGCTGCATCCACCGTTGCATCAACCTCTCGATTGGACATTGAGAAGTTCAACGGAACGAGGTATGAGTTGTGGAAGATGAAAATGGAAGATTTGTTGGAAGAAAGAAACCAATGGTTGGCTATCCAAAAAGAGAAGAAACCTGATGATGTCTCTCAAGATGAGTAGGATAGACCGGATAAGAAGGCACGGTGAACCATCTGGTTGTGTCTTTCAGACTCTGTCCTGTTGAATATCGCAAAGGAAGAGACTACATACAAGTTGTGGAAATGGTTGGGTGAGATCTATCAAGCAAAGAGTATGGTAAATAAACTTTATTTAAAAAGAAAATTGTTTTCCATGAAAATGCGAGAAGGTGAATCAATTGTAGAGCATTTAAATTATTTTAATTTGTTATTGAGTCAGCTTGATTCAGTAGATGTTGAGGTTAGTGAGGAAGATAAATGTATCTTACTTCTTTGTTCTTTACCTGAGTCTTGGGAGAATGTTATCCTTACTATTACTGCTAACCTTGCAGATCCAAAGTTGGATGCTCTTGTTTCAGTGCTACTATCACAAGAATTAAGGAAGAAGAGTTCAGATAGTTCAGGGGATGCTCTCAGTGTCAGGGGAAGGTCTAAGGAAAGAGGACCTAAAGGAGATCAGAAAGGGGCTAAGGACAAGTCCAAGGGCCAGTCTAAGACTCTTGGTAAAAAGAACAAAGTTAAGTGTTGGAACTGTAGTAAAAGGAGACATGTGAAGGAGTGCAGAAACCCCAAGAAACAGTGGGAGAATGCTTCGGATAAGTCCTCGAATGCAGGTGAAGAAGTTTTACTTTCTGCATGTAATGTTGTTTCTGATGAAAATTGGTTGGTTGACTCAGGATGCTCGTTTCATATGACCCTGCATAAGGAATGGTTCTCCACATATGAAGAATATGATGGAGGTAATATCTACCTCGGTGACAACTCTACATATCCGATTGTCGGGAAAGGAAAGGTATTGTTGTGTTTCAATGATGGGAGGATTAAAACCCTCGTTGGTGTTTTGCATGTTCCTGGATTAGATAGAAATCTAATTTTAGTTTTGAAGTTGAATGATTTGGGAATGCATGTGACATTTGACAAGCATGGCTGCAGATTAGTGAGAGGTAACTTGGTGGTAGCGAAGGGGAAGAGATTCAGAAGCCTGTTCAAACTTGAAGCCACTATAGTTTATAATGCCTCCTATGTATCTGAGGCTTTTGAAAATACTTGTATGTTGTGGCACTGTAGATTGGGCCACACAAGCAATAATGTACTAAAAACTATTAAGAATAAAAATTTGTTGGATGGTTTCTCCTATTCTGATGAACACTTTGATTTCTATTAGCATTGTGTGTTTGGTAAACAAAATAGAAAGTCATTCCTTCAGGAAGAAATAGAGCAAAAGAGAAGTTAGATATTATTCATACAGATGTGTTTGGACCTATGGATAATGAATCTATCAAAAAATCTCGTTATTTTGTAACCTTCATTGATAATGTATCCAGATTTACATGGATTTATTTTATGAAGCATAAATCTAAAGTTTTCACTAAGTTTAAGGAATTCAAAGTCTTAGTAGAGAACCAATCAGGTTTAAAGATAAAAATATTAAGATTTGACAATGGAGGGGAATATTGCTCTAAGGAATTTGATGAGTTTTGCAAGCATGCAGGTATAATCAGACAAAAGACAACTCTGTATACACCACAACAGCATGGTGTTGCAGAAAGGATGAACCGAACAATTATGGAAACGGCCAAAAGTATACTTAATGATGCATAGTTGGATAAATTCTTTTGGGCAGAGGCTATGTGTACTACTTGCTACTTGATAAACAGATCTCCTTGTAAGGCTCTTGATTTGACACCTTAAGAAGTGTGGACAGGTAAGAAACCTTCTGTTTCACATTTAAGGGTTTTTAGCTGTGAGGATTTTGTTCATGTGCCTAAGGAAAAGTGATCTAAGTTGGATCCAAAGGTTGAAAAGTGTACATTCATTGGATATGGTGATAATGTCAAAGGTTATAAGCTTTGGAATCCACTAACCCGCAAGATTATCTTTTCTAGAGATGTTATTTTTAGGGAACTTAGAGCTATTTCTGAACCTAAGTAGCCAAAAGAGAAAGAAGAAAAGGTAAAGAAGGTGCACTTTGATTTAGAGCAGCAAGATGCACCTCAGGAAGAATATAATGATGGATTGGGGGTGAAGAAGAAGAAGAAGATTTGAGTAGTTCTGATGAAGATGAGTCTATAGTTACAGAAGAAGTTGTTGCAGATGATCATGCAGAAGAGCAAGTAGAGTCTCTTACTCCACCCTTGAGGAGATCTACAAGACAACAAAATCTAGTTGACAGGTATAGCCCACTAGATTTCTGTTGTGTATATGCTTTATTGAGTACTAACAATGAACCTAGATCCTACAGGGAAGCTATTTCTGCAGATGATAGTGAGTCTTGGCAGCTAGCCATGCAGGAGGATATGATGGCTTTAGACTCTTGTAACACTTGGGATCTTGTTCGTTTGCCCGAAGGAAGAATGGCCATAGGTTGTAAATGGGTCTTCAAGAAGAAATTTGGAGTAGATGGGTCATTGGAGAAGTACAAGGCTAGACTGGTAGCCAAGGGCTACTCCCAGAGAGGGAGTTGATTTTGGTGAGATAGTCTCTCTTGTTGCTAAATTGACTTCTATTAGATTTCTTTTGTCCATTGTTGTAGCTTATGATTGGGAGATTGAGCAAATGGATGTTAAGTCTGCATTCTTGCATGGAGATCTTGAAGAAGAAATTTATATGCAACAGCCTACAGGTTTTGAGGTAAAAGGAAAAGAAAATTGGGTTTGCAGGTTAAAGAGGTCTCTTTATGGTCTGAAAACAGTCCCCCAGAATGTGGTATCAAAAGTTTGATTCATTTGTTTTGAAATTGGGTTTTGTTAGAAGCGAGGAGGATCATTGTGTTGATGATCCTATACTGGTTATGACTTTGTATGTTGATGACATGTTGTTTTTCAGCAATACTAAGGGTATGGTTAGTGAGCTTAAAGCCCAACTTTTAGGTACATTTGAGATGAAGGATCTTGGTGCTACAAGGTATATTTTGGGAATGGAGATCAGGAGGGATAGAGTTAACAGAAAGCTTTGGTTGTCACAAAGTAAGTATGTGAATACTATTGTGCAGAGGTTTAGTTTACAGGCTACAACCCAGTTAGAGTTCCTTTACCCATTGGTACTAAGCTTTCATTAGATATGTGTCCAAAGATGGAAGATGATCTTGAGGATATGTCTAATGTGCCATATGCTAGTGATGTAGGGAGTTTGATGTATGCAATGGTTTACACTAGACCAGATATTACCCAAGCAGTGGGAGTTTTGAGCAGATTATGTCTAACCCTGGTAGATAGCATTGGAACTATGCGAAGAAGGTATTTAAATATCTTGCAGGTACTCCTGACCATTGTTTGGTTTATTCTAGTACTGATAGTGCTGATAAATCTTTGGACATATAGGGTTTTGTTGATGCAGATTGGGTAGGTGACTTGGATAGTCGAAGGTCCACTAGTGGCTATGTGTTTACTCTATTTGGAGGTGCAGTGAGTTGGATGAGTAAGAGGCAACCCATAGTTGCTTTGTCCACTATAGAAGTAGAGTATATGGCTGCTACTCATGTCTCTAAGGAGGTAGTTTGGTTGAGGAGACTGTGTACATGTATTGGTTTTGATTGTAGGATCATTCAGATTGGTTGTGATAGCCAGAGTGTTATCTGTTTGGCAAAGAATCCCATGTATCATGCTCAGACTAAGCATGTTGATGTTCAGTATCACTTTGTTCAAAAATTGGTTGCAAATGGAGAGATTGAGCTAAAGAAGATAGACACTCAGGAGAATGTTGTAGATTCATTGACCAAGCCTGTGAGCACAGAGAAGTTTGTATGGTGCAGAGAGGCCATGGGCCTTGTTTCTAGTGACTGATTATTATTTTTTCATTTGTTTTCCTATGGGTTGATTTACAATGTATAATTTCAAGTGGGAGAATGTTGGAATAGGGTGACATTAACCTTGTAAATTCCAATATTGTATTTTATTCCATTTATTATTTGTTATTTGTAATTACCCATAAGGGAATGAGGTAGTCTCATTGACAGTTGTAATTTCAAAGTTACCAGCGGTAGTTATGGAGTGACTTTTACTATGGCAAATGTAAAAACTCATGGTAAATGAGGATAGGCGTGCTCCCTTGAGGAATATGCTATTTTTGGCATGTATGACAACTATCATAATGTTTGGTGAGTGAATCTATGACAGCTGCAAGTTGTCATAAGATTCTGAGATTATATGACGCATATGATGGATATGTTAGTTGTATATTTATTATATTTAGCCCAAGCCTTCTATTTTGGAAAGATACTCTTTTGCTGGAATCTATGACAGTTATGACGCATCATAAGATGTTGTAAGAGGCCAGATTTAGTCTTGGGAGCCCAACCTTTGCATGGCTATTTTTGGACAAGTGTAAGATGCTTGTAAGATGGTAATTAATGTTTACAGGTTGGAGAATCTTAGGAGAGAGAAGGTGAATGCCTAAGATGAGTTAGAAAATGTTTCTATAAGTATTTTCCATGTATTAGTTGCTACAATAGAGATTTTAGGTACTCGGGTGTTGCCAGAATGCTGTCAGATTGAAGACTGTTGGAGAGAGTTGAAGTGATGTTGTATTGTAAATCATTTTTAGATTAATGCAAACATTGGGCCTCTTTCTTGTGTGGAGTTTTTTACCCAAAAGGGTTTTCTCCATGTTAAACATTGTGGTATGTGTTCATATTTCTGATTTTACATTTCTGTGAAGTATAGTTGTGTTTCTGTGTTACAATCTCCATTAATAACACATAGTTAAAGATTGCAAAAATTTATATTGAATCAGATTTTTATTGAAGTAGTGTTGCTTTCATTTCTAACACTCCTAAATGTCACGTCCATCCTATCCACTAGCAACAAGCCATTAATCCTTCCATTTCACTCTCCTTTCATCCTTGTCCCTAGACTTGATCTTCCCTTATCATTGGTTCCAAGAAAAAATAAACTCAAACATAATCTAATGAAATGATCCCATTTATCCCATTGTAGTCCAATCCAATATAAGCAATCCTAATCCACACGGTACTTGCTAAGCAATCAAAGAAAATCATTCAAAATCATCAATCATTTTTGTTCTTGGCCTTGCTACAATCCTTGATCAGCTTAAATCAAATCATCATTAGGATATATCATTCCCAATCCTCATGTTGCTTCATTATATGTCATTCCCACATCAACAACACTATCTTCATCAATCAATCAAAATCAATCAATCAATCTTTAGCTTTTAGCTTGACTAGGGGCAAAATCTTGTTTGTCTTTGTATCATTTGTGCATGCATGCTTGCTTTCTTTCTTTCTTGTGTGTTTTATCATTTTGTCTTTCATTTGTAATGGTCTTTGCAACATATTGCCACAATGATATCATGGTCTTCTATATCACAGTGCCAATATGGTGTATGCTTTCTTGTGACCTTTTATTTTGAGTTAATCCTTTATGCATGATGCACATCATCACCATGGTCATTATACCATGGTGCATAACATCAAGTGCTACATCAAACACCAGGTTGCTCAATTGACTAGCATGCCTATCATCCACCCCATCCATTCACATCTCTGTTCCCTCCATCTCTCAACCAATCTCCTCATCCTCAACATTTATCCTGTACCTACTTCATCCCATTCATCCATCATTAACATCTAATCTTGTATCCTCATCTTTCTCTATTTCATTCACTTTGAGAGCACACCCATATTCTTTCAACCCACCTATTCTCTCGAGGAAACATCCCTTATCCATTTGCTAACCCCATTTTTCTTCATCCAATTGGGGCATCTTGCCTTCCCCTTCATCTCATTGAACACTATATTTTATCTTCTTTGAAATGATTTTACTTGTCTTAGTCACAACACCATCTCAAAGAGGGGAAAAATGTAGACACCTAAAATTCACCACCACATCATAACTAAATTCCTATAATTAATCCCCTATCCATTCTTACACTAATTAATTAAATAAATTATGTAATTAATTAGGTTATCCTTCTCCCATTAACTAATTAAATAAAATTTATTCAGTTAGTCTATCCTAACATTAGTTAAATAAATTTAACTAACCAAGACAATTTACTAAACATTATTTAATTAAATAAATCATTTCATTTAATTAACTAAGATAAATCCACATCATCTATTTTCTCTAATTAAGAATTCTCATTCCTAAAATCCAAATCATCAATCCTAAGCCAAAACTAATCTTCAATCCTAGCCATTCAATTAGCTAATGTAATTTCCACCCTCCATTTCACACATGTGTGAGATTAATCATGTCTTAATCACACATCTCTATGTTTCTCACACATGTGTGAGTGCCTGTACAAGGTTCCTAAAAGTACCTTTTAATCCTCACCCTCCAAACATTCCTAGAAAATCATAGCCATCCAATCTTCTCAATCCAAACCCTCATCATGTGCATCAATCACCAAGTGCCAATTGGTGGCTTCTCATGCACCTTAATCTCTCAACCAACCTCATCCATTGATCTTTCAAATTAATCTCAACCATTGATTCTCCTCATAAAAATCTATAAATTGAGCCTCACCTAAGTCATTTTCATGACCAGGTGAAAGAAAAGGCATGTTGTAGGTTTGGGCAACCATTTTAAATACTATTTTCATCAACACACCAGCACATCCACACATTAAATGGAAGGTATAATACTTTTTATGTTTTACATTAATTAAGTTATCTTTCATTTACATTCTCTAATATGAGGTATAAAGTTAATATTAGTTTGCATTTTGCACTAGTAGTTAGATTTTACCTTCTTTAGAAGGAATAGGTACAAGAGTAAGAGCAAGAACAAAGATAAAAAATAAAGATCAATATCTCTCCTTTTGGGATCTATCTATTGGAAAGAGACACTGCTAGAATTCATAAGTGTTGTCATTGATGGAAACAAAGTAGATCCCACACATCCGCAGTGCATAAATTACTCATATCAGAAGTCAGATTGAAGATAGGATGATCCGGTAGTCAAAAACATAGCATATGATAGGGTCTAACAGATTGGGTCTGGAACTCCCTGATAGTGAAACCCAACATGTTATGGATTTGGGTGAGTAATAAGGGGTATCTAAACTACTTTATTCCATATATTTAGCCTCCACTGACAAAGCATATGAAAGATATGAGAATCTGAGTATCAGACTTTAGTTAGATAGTGTAGACAGAGAAAGAGTTGGCCAACAGGGTATCAGACCTCAATCCGGATGTGCAGAAGGTGTTGATCAAGTAACTTGAGGTATTATATGATTTTGACCGACTTAGGTAATGATTTCTATGCATAAGATTTGGTGCGCATCATCTATCAAGTATGAATTCAGCCAACATAACAGTATCTTGCAAATATCCTAAGTATTCTTGTTGCCGACTAGAAAGTTGATTGAAATCCGTGATGCGGATATATATACCCGATGGATTCAAGCTTATAAAAAAAGTAGTAGTGATATGGATATGGATTAAGTGTGAAGAAAAGTAGAGATAAGTGTGAAGGCAGTAATCCAAGCCTGGAATGTGACAAGAGAGTGATACTAAGCAGAGGAAGAATGAAATGTGCTAGATCAGTATACTGAGCCTAACCGGAACTGAACTCTTGCATATGTGGATGTTGTTCATCAATTCAAACACATTGTTATCATCTGTAAGTCTCTAGTAGGAAGTGAGCCTCTTGTGAGTAGTGTGCTTGGGCAGTGAGCCCTAACTGGCAAGTGCAATTTTGTACTTCTTTATTCTTTTAACAAAGAATACAATCTTGGGTTAATCACCCCGTGGTTTTTCCGTTAATAGGGTTTCCACATAAAAATTCTTGTGTTATGTGTGTTGATTTCATTTAAGTTATTATGATTGCTTATAACTTTCATGCTTTGATATATCACTAAATGTTAAGACAAGAAAAAGAAGTAAAAGTAAGAAAGTTTTGAGATAACTGATTCATCCCCCCTCTAAATTATCTACCTTGTTTCCAACAATTGGTATCAGAGATAAGTTCCTTAGAAAAAGCCTAACAGCTTAAGGAGGATCTGGGAATTTCAATGGATGCATATGGTATGAAAGAGCAACTACAATCTACCTTAGATGATCTTGAACAATCCCAGTTTGAAGTCAATGACTTGAGAGAGCGACTTAAGCAGGCTGATGATTTCATCAATGAGCTGAAAGAAAAACTGAGTAATTCTATGAAAAAGAGAAAGGAACTACTTCAGAAGTTAGCAGATCAAAATGAAACCAATAGTACTGATAAAGACCTAAATGAGAAAACAAAGCTACGTGAAAAGCTATCAAAAGAAGTTGTTATGATAAGACATGAAATGGAATCAGGGGTTATGAAATTCACCCAAGAAATTGAAGAGAAGAGAAACATTGAAGATAACTTAAAACAATCCCTCAAGGAGAAAATAGAAGACTACCACAAAATAGACAGAATAATCAGACATCTTGAGTCTAATCTTGAAGAAGCCAAATACAATGAAGAACAACTTGAGAGCCAGATTGACACTCTTAAACAAGATCTTCAAACTGCAAATGAATATAAAGAAAAATTCAAGATAAGCTCAGCCCAACTTGAAGTTCTTCTTGAAAGTCAAAAGAGGGTAGATGATAAGCATGGATTGGGATATGAGAAAGGTGAAAGCTCTAGATCTAGTCAAAAGAACTTTGGATTAGGAAGACAAAGAAACAGGCCTAGAAGACCTTTGCTAAGGCAACCAAATGCTCAAAGATATCCATCTTTTAATGGAAACTGCTTCAATTGCAACAAATTTGGTCATAAAGCAACTCAGTGTAGGAACAAAATGAATCAAAATAATCCATCCTTCTCTGGTCAATGTTTTAGTTGCAAAAGGTATGGTCACAAATCTCATGAATGTAGAAATATGCAAATGAACAATTCTTTCAATGGTATATGCTTTACATGCAATAGAATGGGGCATATGGCTAATCAGTGCAGATCAAGAGGATATCAATCAAATAAGCAAGGAAATGTTGTGTGTTACAATTGTAATAAATCTGGTCATATAGCTAGATTCCGCAGGAGTAGAAATTATGATGGAAAAGGTCTGGCGAAACATGATCAGAAACAAGACAAAGGCAAAAGTAAAGTAAATGCGGATGAGATTCAGAAGGAGATGAGAAAGACTTGGGTAAAGAAGAGTGTGATGAACATTGGTGATGAGTCCGCACCGGAATCCAGTGCTAGTAACCCTTCTAGAAATTAAAAAGTGAGCTCTGGCTCAGGGGGAGCTACAAGAAGATCAAAATTCCCCCATCTAGCTAATAAGTCCCTGAATTTGGCACGTTAAGAAAGAATCAAAGGTTGTAGATTAAAGGGCTTTTTGAAGGTTCATCTAAAATTTATTTAGTTAAGAGTTAAGAAATCTGCTTATAGATTAGAAGAAGTTGTGAGTAGGTTCGGTTCTGACAGCTATCTGATAAAAATAGAATTACACAAACAGAACTGGTATGATCTGAAAATGCAATTTTATGGTCTGCGGATTTAGAGGCATGTTTTAAAAGGATAAAGTTATGTTGTCAACTCACTCAGATGATAATTTGAAGATCCACACAATGATTCATGAGAAATTCACTCAATAGGGAAACTAGATGACTTAAAATGTGCATTTATTGCAACAAGGAATTAGGTTTTTGTGCAAGGATAAAAGGTCTGATCTGGGCAAATGATAGAACTATTGCAATTCAAATCAGAGATTATTTGTATGGACATAGTGATGCACAAGCCCAAAAGATAGCTCTCTGGGGTTACTTCAAGAATTTCCAAAGCATGATGCATGCAAGAGAAAGAATACCAAAATTAATTCTGGAGAAATACAAGGACATAGTTTGCTTCATGGTTGACACAGATCAATGCCTAATGGAGGCAGTCGAGCCAAGAACTATATGGATAATGCCCATGGGTTATGAAGTTGATGAAAACATATTGGAGGTACATATTCAACACTTTCTAAGCCAACCCAAGGATATTGAGGCAGAGAGGTTTGGCACCTTTGATGAGCTAAACATAAAAATACATGTTGAATTAAGGAAGCCTGAGTCAAAAAGAAAAGTGAGGAAGGAGGTTGAAGAAATTGCTAAAAGGTTTGGCTTAACAAAGGAGGCATTAGATGCTAATAGAGAAATAATAGATAAAATTGAAAGGGAAAGGGAAGAAGTAAAGAAAGAAAGTGTACCGGTAGAAGCCTCTACCCAGACAAGATCTACTAGGAGTTCTGCCCCTATCTCTCCTAAAAGTTCAAAGACTGCAAAATCGGCAACCAAACCATCTGTTACAAGAGAGAAGAGAAAGAAGTCTAAGGCCACAAGAACATATGTGAGCCTTAAGGATGATGAAGAAATATAATCTGATGTAGAGATCAGAGATTTGAAGAAAGCCAAGAACAAACCTTCCAAGACTGACAAGACTGGTGAGGAGCAAAAGGCAGACGAGTTTGTTGAGAAACCCACTCTCTCAATTGAAGACATCATTAAGGCAGTCTCTGTGGATGGAAACCTTGAGCCGGTAATAGAATTCTATGATGAATACAATGATGCAGACAAGAGAATTCTTGAGGAAGCAACGGTAAGATACCTGAACATTTATAACAAAGCCTTCATTGAAATAATTTCCTTGATTCCTAAGAGCTTAGAAGAAGTTTTAGAGTCAAGAAAAGAAAGTACAAAAGTAAAAGACTTGGAGATCCAGGAATAGATAGTGATATAGTTATGTCCAACTATCACTCAAAATCAAATGGACATGGTTTTCAAGGATGCCAAAGAAGAATTCTGGAGCAAGTGTAAAATGAATAAGCTAATGCTTGGAGAAACTGACCAAGTAGCTGATGAGACAAAAGAAATTCTTTGGTGTGCCTTAAAAAGGTTCAATCTTCCCATTGTAGAGGAAGCAAATGAAGAGCCTTCTAACATGGATGTTGAAGGATTAAAGAAAATTGAGGAAGAGCCTTCTGACATGGATGTTGAAGGATTAAAGAAAATTGATGAAGAGCAATCTGAGGCCTTAGACTCCTCTGTTCTGGAAGAGGAAGCGCAGAAAGAAGAAACAAATTATGTTGATGGCAATAAGCAAATTAGTCTGGATGCCCCCAAAGAAAAGGAAGTTGAGAATACAAGAGACATTGCAGAAGCAGTACAAATTTTTCTGGACAAGGAAGTTATGGAATTAGATGAACTAGAGTTAATACAAGGACCACTAAATCTGGACTCTCTCTCTCCAGTTCAAATAATGAAGATAGCATCTTTTGCTCAGGCCAAAGCAAAGAAAAACTCTTGAAATCTCATATGGAGGACTGTGAGCCACTGAGTATTGCATCCAGAATGCTGGAGAAGATAATGCCCTCATATCAGAAGGATCCATCTGCCTCTCCATCTAGTAACTTGAAGAACTTAGTTAATTCTGTCAATACACACTTTGAGTCTTTAGAAAAGTCAGCAGAAACTAAGGTTCGTAATGAGTTTTTGGGAAAAAGATTTAGTGAGGTACAAGGGCTAATTGCTAATAATAGAAAAACCCTAGACATTGGTATAAAGAGCATTGAAAACTCTCTTAAGGATGGTGGAGACATATACAAATTTTTTTTCCTGGCCCAAAGTCACAGAGGACATTGAGAAGAAAATGAAAGAATAAGAAGGAAAATTGATAAATCTATATCAGAATTTTGATCCTCTCAATGTCTCTCTGGTAAGTCAAGAGTGCCAAGTAGTTGTTATAAAAATTGAAATTAAGAAACTGGGTAAGGAGAAGAAGAATATAATGGATAGAGTGGGTGAACTCAGAGGGATAATCATCCCTAAATTAGAGGCAATGCATGATGCCCTAGTAGATGTTCTAAGTACAACCTGGACTAGTGATCCAACAGATTTGAAGAGGGTAGAAGTATATGCATTTTTGTTAAGTGGACACATCTCCATTTTGGATAGGATGAAGAGAAGTTGGGCCACAGAGCTTGTGTAGTTGAAGACTACATTTGCAAATATACTCAAGTATATGTAAGTTCATCCTATGGATTGTATGTACATATGCGGCCTTATATAATAACTTTTTGCACATCTTTGGTTGGCAGATCCCACCCTTTGCCATTGATGTCAAAGGGGGAGTAAAGAGTAGTGAAAAATGAGGAATCCAACACTAAGGGAGCACCGGTAAGCAGTGTGGAGAAATGGAGCACAAGCAAAGGGGGAGTCACAACGACAGTCATTTTTCACTAAGTGTTTCCATCAATGCCAAAGGGGGAGATTGTTGGCAAGAGACACTGCTAGAATTCATAAGTGTTGTCATTGATGGCAACAAAGTAGATACCACACATCCGCAGTGCATAAATTACTCATACCGGAAGTCAGATTGAAGATAGGATGATTCGGTAGTCAAGAACAGAGCATATGATAGGGTTTGATAGATTGGGTCTGGAACTCTTTGATAGTGAAACCCAACACGTTACAGATTTGGGTGGGTAATAAGGGGTATCTAAACTACTTTATTCCAGAGATTTAGCCTCCGGTGACAAAGCATATGAAAGATATGAGCATCTGAGTATCAGACTTCAGTTAGATAGTGCAGATAGAGAAAGAGCTGGCCAACAGGGTATCAGACCTCAATCCGGATGTGCAGAAGGTGTTGATCAAGTAACTTGAGGTATTATATGATTTTGGATGACTTAGGTAATGATTTCTATGCCTAAGATTTGGTGCACATCATCTATCAAGTATGAATTTGGCTGACAGAATAGTATCTTGCAAATATCCTAAGTATTCTTGTTGCCGACTAGAAAGTTGATTGAAATCCATGATGTGGATATATATACCTAATCGATTCAAGCTTATAAAAAAATGTAGTAGTGATATGGATATGGATTAAGTGCGAAGAAAAGAAGAGAGAAGTGTGAAGGCAGTAATCCAAGCCTGGAATGTGACAAGAGAGTGATGCTAAGCAGAGGAAGAATGAAATGTGCTAGATCAATATACTGAGCCTAACTAGAACTGAACTCTTGCATATGTGGATGCTGTTCATTAGTTCAAACACATTGTTATCATCTGTAAGTCTCTAGTAGGCAGTGAGCCTCTTATGAGTAGTGTGCTCAGGCAGTGAGCCCTAACTGGCAAGTGTCATTTTGTACTTCTTTATTCTTTTAACAGAGAATACAATCTTGGGTTAATCGCCTGTGGTTTTTCCCTTAACAGGGTTTCCACGTAAAAATTCTTGTGTTATGTGTGTTGGTTTCATTTAATTATTATGATTGCTTATACCTTTCATGCTTTGATATATCACTGAATGTTAAGACAAGAAAAAGAAGTAAAAGTAAGAAATTTTTGAGATAACTAATTCACCCCCCCTCTCAGTTATCTACCTTGTTTCCAAAACTATTATCCTTTATATTTCATGATTCACGTTATTATACTCTTGTTTTAGTAAATTTCCTTCTGTATCCCATCATAATGCTATAAAAGTGAGGGCAAAATGTAATAATATAATCTGCATACCCTACAACTTTCTTATTACACTTTTGTGTCCATTTTATCCCTTAGAGCATGTGTGTGCATCTTTTGTTATTTTAACCCCTTTTTCCTAGCCCATGTCACCCCTAGCCATCCATATTAGCTTGCATATGTTGATCCCATGGCCTTGTTTATATTTCCTATGTGATCCCTTTCATTTAAATTTTATCTCCATCCCATGTCCTAATCTCACATTTAATTCCTCATTGATTTATTCCCCTTTACCCCCTTGTCAAACCTTAAAATTTTGTGCCTAAGCCCACTCTATATGTAAAATCCACCTTTTCCCATCCTAAATCTTGTCTTAATAAACACAAAACTAATGAGGACACCTACCACTAGATGGCTCCCTTTGAGCTTAAGCCCCCTAAGAAATTGAGCCAAAATTTCATTCATGGATAATGCCCATAGTTTGTCACCTAATAGGGTGTGGCCTTGAATTTTCATTCTTCCACCATAATATTCAGATTAAAGATGACTATTTTTTAGGGCTACCCACCTACTAAGTTCTTATCTTTGAAATCCTAAAGCAAGCTCTTTAAAAATAGCCACCTTTGCCTTATTTCAACATAGAAAAAGAGAAATTTTAAGTTCTTCATAAGGTTTTAGCTATTTTTACTCATATATGAACCAATATTGCTTAAAAATTCTAGGAGTGAGATAGATTCATCCCCAAAGTCTCAAATTTTTTTTATTTGGCCAATATCCAGACAATGTTGCAACAAGATCTTTGAGACTAGGTGACTGATTTCCAATGATTTTAACTAGGTGAGCAAGTTCCATTTATGGTATTTTATTAAATAAAGTCATTTTTATGAGTTATATATATATATTCTTCATACCTCTCCCCTAAACCCTCCTAAGCCTTTACTGAAAGGAAGCTAGGTTTGCAGAAATCGCTTCCTACACTAATCTAATGAGGGGAGGATAGTGCAAATTCAATTTTATCTTTACAATTACATATTATGTTAACCCACTAACAGAGATATTGTAGCAAACACATACACAAGAATGCACGATAGAAGAAGAGAGACACAATGGGGAAAACCCTTACGGGTGAAAAACCCCACACTCCAAAACACAGCTCAAATGTATTTCGTAAACAATGAAGGTTACAATATAGTCACGGAGCCAATGCTCTTGCAGAAGTCTTTGACACTTGTATCTGGAGATGATCTGGTAGCATAATAGTACCTTTCAATCACATAATGCATCACCTCTCCAAAGCACCTATTTATAAAGAAAATACAAGGCAAAAATGGCTCCACATTGAGATGGGCATCCAACATGGCCTCATGGCCCAAAACCCATGCCTATGGACACTTGTCCAACACTGTAGGATGTTCTTGACACTTATCAAGTCACCCCATCCCAAGGAGGTTGCCTATTTCCAAAATGGGCTATGACAGATGCTCTTACGACTTTTACAACCGTCATAGAATCTGTCATAGCTGTCATAACTTATAGCTATAAGAGAATCTGTCATACACAAGCTATAAATAGCATATTCTCTTACAACATGCCATAGTCCACCTTGGGGTACCCAAAGATGCCTTTTTCAAAGATGCTTCTCGACACATGTCTTCACTTGT
Organism: Cunninghamia lanceolata; assembly: GCA_027924645.1. Taxonomy (NCBI): domain Eukaryota; kingdom Viridiplantae; phylum Streptophyta; class Pinopsida; order Cupressales; family Cupressaceae; genus Cunninghamia; species Cunninghamia lanceolata. The sequence continues at coordinate 5,885,441 of BSBN01000249.1, forward strand.
CATAGGATCTTCTATTTCTGACTCTTACATGTCATAACTTTGTCATAGGAATCTATCATGACCGTTTTGATCAATATTCCCTTACACACATTTCAAGATGTCAACACATGGCAAAATATTCCTACCACTATGTGGGATGCCTATCTCCTCATGTGAGGATAAATTTACATGTGGTCATATGCCATGTAGGATGACACATCACCATGCCAACTCCCAAAATATGACAACATAGGATTTGCATCCAAATTATACAATAGGCAATAAATAAATAAATACAATGAATTAATACAAGGAATTACCAAGGTTGAGACACCTTAATTCCCAACATTCTCCCACTTGTCTAACACCTTGTAAGAGCCAATAGAATTAACAGGATTTAACTGCTATAGGCTGAGAGGCCCATAGACTTTGAACACCATCTAAACTTCTTTGTGCCCATTATTTTCATCAATGCATCTGCAACATTCTTCAAAGTATCTACCTTCTCCAAATTTACCTTCCCATCCTCTACCATGTCTTGCACGAAGTGAAACTGTACATCAATATGCTTTGTTCTGGCATGGAAAGTTGGATTCTTCACAAGGCAAATCACACTCTGACTATCACAACAAATCATAATTTGTCCTACATCAACACCAATATCTGAACACAATCTCTTAAGCTAAATGGCTTCCTTGCAATCATGAGTTGCTACCATGTACTCATCTTCTGTCGTGGGCAAAGCAACCATAGGTTGTCACTTACTCATCCAACTAATTGTACCACCAAACATAGTGAACACATAGGCACTAGTGTATCTCCTGCTGTCAATGTCACCTGCCCAATCAGAATCCACAAATCCACGAATACAAACTGAATATGGAGGTCCTGTAACAATACCATGATAGCATATGGAATACTCAGAAGTACCCCTCAAATATTTGAACACTTGCTTAACTGCATCCCAATGTACCTGTCTAGGATTAGCCATAAATTGACTAAGTACTCCCACTACTTAGGCAATGTATGGTCTTGTGCAGACCATACCATACATCAAACCACCAACAACACTAGCATAAGGTACTCTGCTCATGTCCTCCACCTCACTAGGAGATTTTGGACAATCATTAATAGACAACTTTGTCCCCATTGAAACAGGAACACACAATGGTCTACAATCTGCCATGCTCAACCTATCCAACACGGTCTTCACATACTTACTTTGGTTTAACCAAAGTTTTCTGTTGGCTCTGTCGCTTCTGATTTCCATTCCCAGAATGTACCTGGCTACCCCAAGATTTTTTATCTCAAACTATGTTGACAACTAAGACTTCAAATCAGAAATCATATTCTTACCATTTCCAATCAACATCATATTGTAAACATACAATGCAATAATGAGAATGCAATAATTGTCAAATTTGTAATACACACAATGATCTGATTTCAATCTCAGATATCCAATCGACAACACAAAGGCATCAAACTTCAAGTACCACATCCTAGGAGATTGCTTCAAACCATACAAAGACTTCTTTAACTTGCAAACCAAATTTTCTTTACCTTTCTCTAAGTAATGATCTGGCTGTGACATGTAAATCTCTTCCTCTAAGTCACCATGAAGGAAAGTTGTCTTCACATCCATCTGTTCTACGTCTAAGTCATAAGTAGCTACAAGAGATAATAGAAATTGAATGGATGTCAGCTTTGCAATGGGAGAGAAAATTTCACCATAATCAATTCCGTCCACTTGTGAATACCCCTTCGCAATAAATCTAGCCTTGCACTTTTCAACACTGCCATCTACACCGAATTTCTTCTTGAACACCCATTTGCATCCAACGGGTTTTTGTCCTTTAGGTAAAGGCATCAAGTCCCATGTTTTATTCTTCTCTAAAGAAGCCATCTCATCTTCCATGGCCTCCTTCCTGGAACCTGCATCTTTCATGCCCATAGCCTCTTTCACAGTTCTAGGCTCATCAGTGTTAGTAAGTAAAGCAAAAGCACAACTAGAATCAAGTAATGAATAACCAAACCTATCAGGTTGCTTTCTTGTTCGTGTAGACCTCCTCAATGGTTGAGGTTGAGGTTCTGCTTCTTCTTCAGAGCTGCTAGAGCTCTCCTCATCATCAGGTCTCATAGGGTCTATCAGCTCAGTCTTCTCAGGGGTAGAAGGAAACTGAACCACATCTTCTTTCTTTTCTGTCTATTCTAGCTGTAGAACAATGGAAGGTGTTAGCTCTCTGAAGATAACACTTCTGCTATACAACACTTTTTTAGCCACATGATCCCAAATCTTGTATCCTTTCACACCGACACCATAGACAATTTAGACCGCTTCTCCCTAGGCACATGTGCATATGCCTCACAACCAAAAACATAAAGATGCCTAATTGAAGGCTTCTAACCAGACCACACCTCCATAGGTGTCTTACCAACAAAAGTTGATGTAGGAGACTTGTTTACCAGGTAGCAAGCAGTGGCAACAGCTTTAGCCCAAAACATTTTTTCTAGGCTTGCTCCACTAAGCATACTCCTAGCCTTCTCCATCAGTGTCCTATTCATCCCCTCTACAACTCCATTTTGCTGCAGGGTGTATGGAGTTGTCTTATGTCTTTCAATCCATTGCTCTTTACAGAACTTATCGAACTCTGCTGAACAAAACTCACCATTGTTGTCAGTTCTCAAACACTTGATCTTTTTACTAGTCTAATTTTTAGCAAAGGCTTTAAACTTCTTAAACCAAGTAAAGACTTTAGTCTTGCTTCTGATAAAATAAACCAATGTCCTTCTACTGTAATCATCTATGAAAGATACAAAATGTATAGATTTGGAAATTGAAAGAACATTAATAGGACCAAACACATTAGAATGAATAATATCCAATACAGCAGAAGACTTGTGAGAACTAGAGTAAAACTAAACACGGTTTTGCTTTCCATATACACAATGTTCATAAAAGTCGAACTCGAGATTACAATCATTTAACCCCTCAATGAGGTTTTTATTTTTTAGGGTTCTAAGACCCTTCTCACTAATGTGGCCATATCTCAAATGCCATAACGTAGTCTTTTTAGTAGGAAGCTTAACTTCCAAAGCATGTGTACTACCATCAGAATGTGTTACAACAAATTTCTTCACTGCTCGTTTAGATGGTGGGGATGAACTGACTGCAGCTCTTTTCTTCGAGTTAGAAGAAATATTGCACTGTGAAGTGCATGCCTCTAGCTGAAACATAGTACCTCCCGAGTATCCTTCGCAAGCACCATAGATCCTCTAGTCATCTTGCATCGATCCTTTAAAAAGACAACCTGCATACCTTCATCATTCAACACACTTACAGAAAGCAGGTTCCATGCTAGGCTAGGATGTGCATAACCCTAGTAATCCCTTTACTCATCCATCAGGGAATCAGATTGAGACTGTTCCATGACCAACAATCTTCAGATGAGAGTCGTCACCCAGGTACACTCTTCCACCATCAAACTCTTCATACTTCGTGAACTAGCTTTGATGTAAGGTCATGTGGAATGATGCACCAGAATCAATCAACCACACATCATCAAATGCATGGGTGGCTGGGGCTGTGATGAAGGCATCACCATCATCTTGTGACTTGTCAGAATCTGAATCTGGGGTTGTCTTCTTTTTCTTTTTCTTTTCTTCTTTACATTCCTTTTGGAAATGCCCAGATTTGCCACAATTCCAACAGAGAGCCTTGGACTTTCTAGGAGATTTAGATCTCCCATGGGATTTGGATTTGCCCTTTTCACCTTTCTTGTCCTTCTTCTTCCCTTTCTCTTTGGATCTTCCATGAACCACAAGAGCTTCTTTGGCCGACTTGGATGTCTTCCTCCGTATTTCTTCAGATAACAGTGAGGACACCACATCTTCCATCTTGAAGGTGGTAGTGGTGCTTTCGATAGCCATGACAAGATGATCCCATGAATCTAGCAAAGAACAAAGTAGGGTCATACACCAATCCTCCTCCTCCATTTGCACACCCACAGATGTCAACTGTGCAACAATCATGTTGAAAGCATTCATATGGTCCACAACAGATCCTCCATCTTCCATCTTTAGAGCAAACAAATTTTTTAGAAAAAGCTTGTTCACCAAGGACTTGGCCTGATAAACATCACCCATCTTCTTCCAAAGGTCTTTCGTGCTCTTCTCCTCATGGACATTCAACAGGACAGAGTCATCTAAACAGAGTCTTATGAGACCCTTACCCTTACGATCTTTGAGGTCCCAATCAGCTTGTGACAATGCTGTAGGTTTTACACCAGATACAGTTTCCCATAGGTCACGATCAACAAGTAGGTCTTCCATCTTGAGTTTTCACATCTCAAAATTAGTGCCATTAAATTTCTCCACCTCTAATCTTCCAGATGTGGTTGCCATCTCCTTCCTGCAACAAGATACAAAATACTCTACACAAACTCCCACTCAACCTAAGATTAGCTCAAAAAACCCCTACCCAGCAGCTAGAACCAAAACTGGCCAGGCTTTGATACCAACTGAAAGGAAGCTAGGTGTACGAAAATCACTTCCTACACTAATCTAATGAGGGGAGGAGAGTGCAAATTGAATTTTATCTTTACAATTACAGATTATGTTAACCCACTAACAAAGATATTGCAACAAACACATACATAAGAATGTAAGATAGAAGAAGAGAGACACAAGATATACGTGGGGAAAACCCTAATGGGTGAAAAACCCCATACTCCAAAACACAGCTCAATTGTATTCCATAAACAATGAAGGTTACAATACAGTCACAGAGCCAATGCTCTTGCAAGAGTCTTCAACACTCGTATCTAGAGATGATCTGGTAGCATAACAGTACCTATCAATCACATAATGTATCACCTCTCCAAAGCACCTATTTATAAAGAAAATACAAGGCAAAAATGGCTCCACATTGAGATGGGGGTCCAACATGGCCTCATGGCCCAAAACCCACACCTATGGACACTTGTCCAACACTGTAGGATGTCCCTGACACTTGTCAAGTCATCCCATCCCAAGGAGGTCACCTATTTCCAAAATGGGCTATGACAGATGTTCTTACGACTCTTACAACTATCATAGAATCTATCATAGCTGCCATAACTTACAGCTGTAAGAGAATCTGTCATACACAGGCTATAAATAGCATATTCTCTTACAACATGTCATAGTCCACCTTGGAGTGCCCAAAGATGCCTTTTTCAAAGATGCTTCTCGACACATGTCTTCACCTTTCATAGGATCTTCTATTTCTGACTCTTACATGTCATAACTTTGTCATAGGAATCTGTCATGACCGTTTCAGTCAATATTTCCTTACACATTCCAAGATGCTGACGCATGGAAAAATATTCCTACCACTAAGTGGGACACCTATCTCCTCATGTGAGGACAAATGTACATGTGGTCATATGCCATGTAGGATGACACATCACCGTGCCAACTCCCACAATATGACAACATAGGATTTGCATCCAAATTATACAATAGGCAATAAATAAATAAATACAAGGAATTTCCAAGGTTGAGACACCTTAATTCCCAACATTTACCGTCTATTTCTATCACCATTTTGATCCATTTTTCGTCTCCTCATCTCCCCATTCTCATTGTACATGTGTTTGTCTTAGTGTTTTACCATTTCCACTTGTTTTTTCCCAAATCTAGCATCAACCCACATTGTGTTTCATATTTTAAAACCTTCAACCTCTTCTCTTTTATTTTCCTTAGCCATCATAGATTCATTTCATCATTTATGTGTGTTCCCTATTGACCCTTTGTTAGTGCAACCTCTTTTATGACTTCTTTTGGAGTTGTAAGCCATTACATGTCAAAACCTTTTTATATAACTTTATAAGGTTTCCCATTCCCATAATAGTCCTCTCTAACACCCAAAAACCCTTTTGAGTGAGGCCAAACCTTGTTTCCAAAACTGTTCTCCCACCTCACTAGCTTTGATGTGTTTCCATATGTCATTTGCCATCATGTTGCAAGTTTTAATGTTGATGCTTGGATTTAAAATAATATCTTTACATAGATAAAACCTATGGTATGTTATTTATCAATATTTCAAAGTTGATTCATGCTTGAAATCCCACAAGGGGACTGACTAAGGTAGACTCCCCCTTTAACTTTTTATTTTGTAGGGTTTCCATTCATGAAAGTTTGATTGCATGCTAGTTTCATAATAATCCATAGATTTTCATAAGAAGTGTTAGAACCAAATTACCCTTTACATTTTCTAATTAATCCCCACAAAATTTTCAAATCTCTATTTGACATAGACAAGGCCTCCTAGACAATCAAGGTTGCCTTGTTGGTTATCAAGAGTAGTCAAAGCCACCTTATAGAATGACACTTGTTGATTTTATGGCCTATTTAAGTGATCTTTCAACCCAGTTTGATATTGGAGTTAGTCCTAGGGACCTGTCAATGCTAAGAAATTAGAAAATTATTATTTGATATCACTCCAATTTTCTTATTTTATCTCACTTTTGTCAATAATCAAGACTAATAGTTTTTAAAACTATTTCCATGTCTCGTTTGTAAATTAGGGCTTGAAAAATATTAGGATGATTCTTCATGATGTTATAATTGATATTTTTTAGTTTCATACTATTACCATTCTATCTTCTAGATGAAACCTTTCCAACTCTTCAACTTGCATGCATGGTGCAGTCACGATAGGAGGGTTCACAAAATGAACTGTCTGGACCATGCAACAAGAGTAAACACAACAGAAACAACTCAAAGAAATGAAGCAAATGTAGATTCAATCATTTAGTATACCATAGAATTCAAAATAGAGATCCACTGACAACATGCGGGCTTACAATTAGGGCTCACAGGCCTGATTACATACATGTGCAAGATATGGTTTTGAAGCTCCCTTCGCATAAAATCCAAATTATCATCTATCACTATATCATGAACTTGGTAACTACTTTCCTTAGGATCTATTACATCTTTATATATCATTTTTGGGCCAATAGATTCCTCCGCATCGGCCAAGGAAGGTCACAAACTCCAATGAAGAGTTATAACATGTTCATAGATAGGTCGGACCTAATTGCATAGAACACTTCCTCAAATGAATGGAACAATGTGTGGACCCTTGGGGAAGGTCAGCCACGAACCACAGAACATTGAATGATGTGTCAATGGGATCTGCAAGTCAAGGAATGATCCACAAGCCTTCTCCTTCAGCTGGTTATTAGGAACTGTTAGAATGCTCTACTCTAAGAAAACAGTCAACTTCCAATAGCGATATCTTTCTAGTAACTGATCCAAATTCTTTGAATTCTTGATATGATGTAGATGAATGAATGTAGATGCTAAGTCTAGATCCGCAATATGTGAAATGCCAAAACCGGACCACAAGATAAGAACTACTATTGACTGGGAAATGAAAGAACTGAAATGCAAACAAACTAAAATGCAAATGTTTTTGGTTGATGCAAGATTTCTCTTAAAAATGTTTTTGGTTGATGCAAGATTTCTCTTGAACCAGGGATTGTAAATAAGATTAGGGAAATAAGATTAGAGGATCGATAATCTACTAATCAAACATGCAGAAGTAAATAGCTCAAAGCATAAGAGAAATACCAATATGCAGAATACACCAAAGAGACAAACACAAAGTTGTAAAGGGGGAAAAGCAAAGAAAAACCCCATGTGAATATGCAAGTGGCAAGAAGCCAAAAAAGAGATTACAAAGATATTTGAGAAGCTTCTCAAGGAGAGAAAATGAAGAAGAAAAATAAGAAGATATTCGTGAAGAGGATGTATCAAGAAGGAGAGAAAAATACCTCTTAAATAGAGGTGAAGAATGGAGTTATATGTAACTCCAATATGCCACCTTGCATAAGGTGTGTGCCACATGTTTCCTCTTAAGGAGGAATCTACCAAAATAGATTTATTCTTGCAGGAGGAATAAAAGAGGTGTTACTCGACATGTGGGGATAAAACACGAAAATAATAAAATACAAATTATAAAATAATCTTCACAAAGTAAAGATTAAATTCTAATAGGGATGCTCCTGCATCAGACATCCGGGGTTATTGAAAAAGTGAGTCCCTCACTTTGCTGGGGTTAGGGGAGAACCAAGACGGTCCACCTCAGCCTGAGAAATCCAAGATGAATCTTTTTCTGGTCTGCCTTTCCACTTCACAAGGTATTCTTTGTACTGTCTACCTCTAGTGTTGCATCCAACTCTGCTGTCTAAATTGTCTTCAATCTATTTCGAGGCTTGTTGTGGTAACTGCTTCTTCAAGTCTTCTTCCATGCTATCATTGAACTCTGCTTCATGATACTGATATAGATCTACAATATTGAAAATAGGTGAAATACCCAATGTCTTCGGTAATTCCACTTCATATGCATTTCCTGAGTATCCTACAAGGTCCAAACTTCTTCATCTTCAACTTGTTATATGTCCCAACTGGAAATCTTTCTTTTCTCAAGTACACCATCACTTCATTTCCAACTTCAAATTCCTTGTCTTCTCTTCTCATCTTCTTTCTCTTTGTACTTGCTGTTCATGTCCTCCAAATGCTTCTTCACCTGATTATGCACTGTCTTCATATGATCTGCAAATTCTTCTGCTTCTGCACTCCTCTTATCTTCTGTGTTGATATCTCTCAATTCCACAACTCCTCTAGGATTCACTCTAGTCATAATCTCAAAAGGTGTTCTTTTGGTACTTCTATTCACTAAATTATTGTATGTAAACTCTGCTTGTGAAAGAATCAAGTCCGAACTTCTGGTCTTCTCTCCAACCAAACATCTCAACAAGTTTCCCAAACTCCTATTTACTACCTCTATTTGTCCATCTATTTGTGGGTGAAAAGTAGAACTGAACTTCAATTCTATCTTCATCTTCTTCCAAAGTGTCTTCCAAAAGTAACCAACAAACTTAGTGTCTCTGTCTGAAACTATACTCTTAGGTAATCCATGCAATCTCACAATCTCTTTGAAAAATAGGTCAATTACATGCACTGCATCAATTGTCTTCTTACAAGGTATGAAATGAGCCATTTTTGAAAATATGTCAACCACTACAAATATTGAATCATGCTCTCTGTGTCTTAGGTAATCCCATTACAAAATCCATGCTTATGTCTTCCCAAGGTCTCTCCGAAACTGTCAAAGGTTTATACAATCCAATGTTTTGACTACTCTCTTTTGCAACTTGACAAACTCTACAACTCTGGACAAATCTCTGAACATCCTTATGTATCTGAGGCCAAAAGTAATTTTCACTTACCAAATCCACTATCTTATCAATGTCAAAGTGTCCTGTCAATCCACCACTATGCTTCTCCTTGATCAAATTATCTCTCATAGAACTTCTAGGTATGTATAACTGACTTCCTTTGAACAACATATCTTCTTGAATGAAATAGTCCAACCACTTACTTCTATCTGTCACAATAGGTTCCTTACATGCTTTCCAAGGTTCTGCAAAATCAGTGTCTCCCTCATACATGTTCTTCAATTTATCAAAACCCAACACTTCAACTCTCATCTCTGTCAACAAGTTTCTTCTTCTACTCAAGGCATCAACAACTTTGTTTGATTTACCACCTGTATGCTTCAACACAAAAGTATAACTCTGCATGAACTCTACCCATCTCATGTGTCTCTGATTCAATTTTCTCTAACTATTCAGATACTGCAAAGCTTGATGATCTATATACAACACAAACTCCTTAGGCAACAAGTAATGTCTCCACTTCTTCAAGGCTTGAATTATGGTGTAGAACTCTTGATCATAAACTAAATATCTTCTCCTTACATCATTCAAATTCTCACTGAAATATACTACAGGTCTACCTTCTTGACTTAACACTGCTCCAATTGCATTTCCACTAGCATCGCAATCAACTTGAAATACCTTATTAAAATCTGGTAATGCCAACATAGGTTTCTTTGTTACTTTCTGCTTCAACAACTCAAAACTTTTATCTACTCTTGATGTCTACTTGAAATCTTTTCTATCACCTCTCATTGTCTCTGTCATAGGGTTACAAATTGAACTAAGATTTTTGATGAACTTCTAGTAGAAACTAGCCAAACCATGAAATGATCTAACCTCTCCAACGTTCTCTGGTGTAGGCCATTCAATAATTGCTTTTACTTTCTCAGGGTCCATCTTCAATCCTTCTGCAGAAATCACAAATCCCAGATATACCAATTCTTCCTTCATGAAACTACACTTCTTGATGTTTATCAGCAATTTCTCTTCTCTCAACCTCTGTAAAATTTGTCTATGTAACAAATGTTATTCTTTTGTCTTACTGAGTATCAAAATATCATCCAAGTACACAATCACAAACTTACCCAAGAACTTCAAGACTTCATTCATCAACCTCGTGAAAGTACTCGGTGCACTTGTTAATCCAAAAGGCATCACTAACCACTCATATAGTCCTTCATTTGTCTTAAAAGCAGTCTTCTATTCATCACCTTCTCTAATTCTGATTTGATGGTATCCACTCTTCAAGTCTATCTTTGTGAAATATCTTTCTCCACTCAAACAGTCCATGATATCATCCATTCTAGGTAAAGGCAATCTATACTTAACTATGATCTTGTTTATTGCTCTAGAATCAGTACACATTCTCCATTCTCCATCCTTCTTAGGTGCTAGTACTGTAGGTACTGCACAAGGGCTCAAACTTTCTCTGATAAAAAATTTCCTCAACAACTCTTGTATCTGTCTATTTAGTTCTTCATTCTCTACAGGTGTCATTCTATGTGCTGCTTTGTTAGGCAAGCTTGCTCTCGGTATAAGATCCATGTGATGATTGATACTCCTTATAGGTGGGAATCCTTCAAGTACATTATCTGATATAATGTCTTCATATTCTGTCAGCAACTCTCTTATCTCATCCGGTTTAGTTTCTTTCTTCAACGCTTCAGGCTTCTTAGGAATCAAGGCATAACACATACTTTCCTATTTTAAACCATCCAAAAATTTCCTTCCATCTACCAAATAGATTCTAGCATTCCCACATACAACATTTTTAGGATCATCTTCTAAATGAATCAAAGTAATTCTTTTCCCATTTGCTGTTATAGTATATGTATTCTTTCTTCCATCATGCATAGCTTTTCTATCATACTGCCAAGGTCTACCCAACAAGATATGACAAACATCCATAGGCATAATATCACACAAGACTTCATCATGATAACATCCAATATGGAATTTCACCAAACATTGTTCACTCACCAGTACTTTATGATCATCCTGAATCCATGCTATCTAATAGGGCTTAGGGTGTTTCAATCTTTCCAACTTCAGCTTAGTCACCATCTCTTCTGAAACTAGGTTATTTGAACTACCACTATCAATTACAACTTTACAACACTTACCTCCTGATTTGCATTTAGTTCTAAACAAACTTTTCCTCTGTGACGGTTCCTCATTTGTCTCTACTTGAAATAGTTCTCTCCTCATCACCAATGATTCTCCTTTCTCCGGATTGCCAACTGAACAAGGTGATCCAACAGGTTCTTCTTCAACATAGGCTACTCTCCCACTATTCTTTGTCTTCTTGCTTGTACTACCCTGATTACATTCAAATGCTCTATGTCCTTCACCTCCACACTTGAAACAAGTACCTCTGAATGTCTTCTTATCAAATCCTCTTCCTTCTCTTCTGTATCCTTCATTTCGGTATGCACTAGGGTTTCCTCTCCAATAAAAATTTATGTCATCTCTCCGGTAAGCATTGTTATCTCTGTCATCCTTTCTAACTGGGTTGTCAAAATTGTTCTACTCCACAAATGATCTATCATCTGCAGAAAATGATCTTCCTCTCTAAAATTTACCTCATCTACCTCTCTGTCTCTGATCATGCTTCTTATTTAGCTTCTCTTCAACTTTCAGGGCAAATTGATATGCTTCTTCCAAAGATGTCATCCTTACCAAGCTTAGTTCTTCTTGAATGTTCAATCTTTGTCCATTGATGTATCTTGCCACTTTCTCCTTGCTTCACTATGTCCTATTCTTATGATCATCTTATGAAATTCTTCAGTGTACTCCTTCACATATTTCTCCTTTTGTCTCAGGTTTTGCAATCTTTTCAACAATTCCAACTCATAGTTAGCAGGTATGAACTGATTCTTCAACTTTGTCACCATCCGGTCCCACTTTGTAATCTTTTCTTTTCCTCTTCTATTTCTTTCCAATTGAACTTCTTTCCACCATATAGCAGCATGTCCTTTCAACTTTGTCTTTGCAAATTTCACCTTCTCCGAATCTTCAATCTCCTCATATTCAAAGTATTCTTCCATGTCATTTATCCAGTCAATTAATTCTTCAGGGTTAAAAATAGCAGTATAGTTCAGAACAACTCTAGGTCTCTTTCCAATCTTTGAAATAGCTTGCAACATCTTTATCTGATCTGATTCTTCTTCTTCATCACCTCCTAGGGTTTCACCAGTGTGTTCAATAGATTGAAATTCTTCCTCACCATCACTTTCAACATTAGGTCTTGGTGTCAATCCTCTTCTCCTATCTTCTTCAATAGCATCTAAATGAATTCACATTGTTCTCATCAATTCCATCATCTCATCCATTCTATTAGCCATTGTACCAATAGGAGGAATTCTTCATGGCGACATCTTCCTAGGATCAAGTGCAAACTGCCTCAAGTTCAACGATTAGGCTATAAGCAACAACTACCTCTCAATCAGCGATCAGTTGCACACAAGTAACCTGCCTTGGATCGACGATCTACTTACAAGAAGATCTTACATAATCCCCTTCACCAATTCACTCCAAGAATCAAACTTTCACTCTCCAATATTCAAACTTTGGCTCTCCAAGATTCAAACTTTTGCTCTGCTACCACTTAGTGCAGTCACGATAGGAGGGTTCATAGAATGAACTGCCTAGACCGTGCAGCAAGAGTAAACACAATGGAAACAACTCAAAGAAATGAAGAAAATGTAGATTCATTCATTCAGTATACCATAGAATTCAAAATAGAGATCCCTCGGCAACATGCGGGCTTACAATTAGGGCTCACAGGCCTAATTACATACATGTGCAAGATAAGGCTTTAAAGCTCCCTTGGCACAAAAACTGAATTATCAGCTATCACTATATCATGAACTTGGTAACTACTTTCCTAAGGATCTATTACATCTTTATATATCATTTCTGGACCAATAGATTCCTCTGTGTTGGCCAAGGAAGGTCACAAACTCCAATGAAGAGTTGTAACATGTTCACAAATAGGTCGGACCTAAATGCATAGAACACTTCCTCAAATGAATGGAACAATGTGTGGACCGTTGGGGAAGGTCAACCACAAACTACAAAACATTGAATGATGTGTCAATGAGATCCAAAAGTCAAGGAACGATCCGCAAGCCTTCTCCTTTAGCTGGTTATCAGGAATTGTTAGATAGCTCTACTCTAAGGAAACAATCAACTTTTGATAGCGATATCTTTCTGGTAACTGATCCAAATGCTCTAAATTCTTGATATGATGTAGATGAATGAATGTAGATGCTAAGTCCAGATCCACAAGATGTGAAATGCCAAAATCAGACCACAAGATGAGAACTGCTATTGACTGAACTGCCTAAACTGAACTGGGAAATGAAAGAACTGAAATGCAAATTTTTTTTGGTTGATGCAAGATTTCTCTTGAACCAAGGATGCTCCTACATTACTGCATTATTTCCTCATGTTTATCAGGACCTTCTAAGTTTATTGTGAATTACTCGCTTTTTTTTGGTCACTAACAAGTGAACACTTTTAAGAATTTGAGATTATATTCAATAGGACCCCTAACAATTTTTAATTATATACTTTCTCTTTGGTCAAGGTTGCCCCTGGACAATGTTGTCATGGTGGCCATCAAGATTGGTCAATGTTTTCAAGTAGGTTGTTTTACATATGGCCGTGTTGTCCTTTAAGCCCAATCACTTCCAAATTTCATAGGTAGCTCTATGACATTATTTTGAGAAACTTTAAAGTTTCTGATGCAGAGGTAAAACGCAACGGGAGCTTGCTAACAGGAAGGAGGAGCCAAATATACAAACAGCATGATAAAAATCCCTATCGGCTCAGCATCATCATCATGTTTCCTAAAAAACACCAACAGCATCATCATATTTCAGATGAGCAGAATTATCCTCCTGCCGACTACTGTTCACCTCCTCCGCCTGTCGCCTATCATCATCATCATGATACTCAACGAGCGCAAACATCCCCCTGTTGCACTGTTCATCGGGAGCCAAACACTATCGGCATCATCATGATATTCAACACTCTCTTCGTCAGCAGGATATCAAATATCCGGTTGCTCCAAATATCCTGATGACGACAACTTCAGCAGCTTCCCTTCGATGCCCCGATAGCCGACGATACAAGCAACAGCATCATGATATGATTTATCCGGTTCTCTCGAAACCTCCTAATGATGTTAACACAACCTTCTGCCGAGGACTTATGCCGATACCTAAGCACTTAACGACAGCAGGATAAACTTGCATAGGGGGATATCTCAATATCCTGATGACGATGACGTCATATCCTGATGACGATGACGTCACACAATATCCTGATGACCTCTTCAACACTTAGTCAAAAAAAATGAACTTTCACTCCCGCATCTGCTAGCGATACGCGGATGATGGGCACTCCCGAGAGATGATCCTGACGGTGATATATACACTGAGTATATATCCGACTTAAAACATCCTGATGCACTTGCAACATGCAAACTTCAACAGTTTCATGACCCGATCCTGATGACGATGTATTCGCAAATGACGATGCGATTTGCTCCGACTGGAAACGCACATGCAGACTCCTGTATATCCGTCCGCTACATGTAAACACTCAGAACCGCTCTATTACACAAAGATAATATGATGATCGGGCCGGATCACCTTCAAACCAAAATCTAACAGCTTATCTTTCTAGACCTAGCACATGAGGATGCTAGGCTGATTCACATCATGCTTCTAACTGATCTCTTGAACAATGTAATGCATAAATGGAAAATACAAATGCAAACTAAGCTATAATACAGGACCATTCCACCAATGCGCAGGATCAACCGGTGGAAGGGTTGAAAGTATCCATCAACTTGCGAAACAGAAAAGAAACCAAAATAGATACAGCTGATAAACCAGAAACTGCAAATGATGAGATCTTATTCAAATGAAATTCAAATGTACTGTTTCTGCAATTCTGTCAAACAACAGTGTTTCACAATATCTGGAATATTCACCAGTACAACATACCACCAATACTACTCTCCTGAACATAACATCTACCAATATATTAAACACTAACAGATCGAAGGTATAAATAGCAAAATCCTTCGAGTACTACCAACTCACTTCCCAGCGGCTGGGAGCTTCCAAGCGGCTGGGAGAAGGACAACTCAGACTACCTTATCACGATCTCTAACTGCCTACACATACTCCTAGGCTGAACTAATACATAGCATCGGTCCAATGGACCTTATTACATGATGAAGTCAAACATACTAAAAATAGACTAATGCCCTGTCATCATGTGGACAATTATCCTATATCCTGATCATGTACGGGTGCTTCTGCACCATACTCCCCAGAAGAAGAAATCTCAAGTCCACTTGAGATGAGAGTATCAAGGTCTGCACCATGTTTCTGTATCTGATCTTCAGTCATCCATACTGCTTCAGAGTTCGGCTGTCCCTTCCAAGAGACGAGGTACTCCAAGTACTTTTTGTTCCTGGTCTGTTTGACCACTCTGGTGTCCAAAACCTTCTGTAACTGTGGAGGATCATGCTGGGGAATGTCATCAGCAACTGTATCCTGTAGGAGATCCTGAGCTGCATCTGGATTAGCCTTGTATGGAGTTAAATCACATACATTGAATATAGGAGACAAACCAAGATCAGGTGGGAGTTGGATCTCATAAGCATTCTGTCCATGCTTGTGCAAAATTTGACATGGTCCAACTTTCTTTTGAATGAGCTTAGTATACTTTCCCTTAGGAAGCCTGTCTTTCTTCAAGTGAACCCAAACCAAATCTCCAACATCAAATTGAACATCCTTCTTCTTCTTATCAGCATATTCCTTATACTTTAAGGTGGTTTGCTGGAGTTGGGTCTTGACCTGATCATGAACCTCTTTGATGGCTTCAGCAAAAGCTTCGCCTTCTGCACTAACAGGATCTGCTGTAGGTAGATCTCTCAACTCCAAAATTCCTCTGGGATGCATTCCATAAACTACCTGAAAAGGCGATTTCCCTGTGCTCCTATTGACAGTATCATTATATGAAAACTCAGCTTGAGACAGAATAGTGTCCCACTTCTCTCCATGCTGTTTTGTCAAGCATCTGAGCAAATTCCCTAAGGAACGGTTCACTACTTCAGTCTGTCCATCCGTTTGAGGATGATATGCAGAGGAAAAAGACAAATTGGTTCCCAGTTTCCTCCAAAGAGTTCTCCAGAAGTGACCAATAAACTTCACATCCCTGTCTGACACTATGCTCAAAGGCAATCCATGAATTCTGACAATTTCCCTGAAGAATAAATCTGCAATGTATGAAGCATCAGCAGTGGTTTTGCATGGCAAGAAATGTGCCATTTTACTGAACCTATCCACTACAACAAAAACACTGTCAAATCCTTTCCTGGTCCTTGGTAAACCCAAGACAAAATCCATACTGATGCTTTCCCATGGTCTGGAAGGGATGGGTAAGGGCTGATATAAACCTGCATTAGTTGACCTGCCTTTAGCTTTCTGACAGATCACACATGTCTCTACAAATTTTCTGACATCTGATTGCAACTTAGGCCAAAAGTAATGCCTTCTGACCAGATCAAGAGTCTTATCTAGACCAAAATGACCTGCCATAGCTCCACAATGTTTCTCCTTGATTATATTTAATCTCATAGAACACCTTGGAATACACAACTGTCCACCCTTGAACAACAATCCATCCTGAATCAAAAATTTAGAGAACTCAGCATGGTATTTCTCCCCAAAAGAAGTACATACCTGATATATTTCTCCAAAATCTTCATCAGACTCATACATGGTCTTGAGTGAATCAATGCCAACACTCTCTAATTGAATCTGATTGACTGTGAGAACCCTCCTGCTCAAAGCATCTGCAACTTTGTTCTTGATCCCTTTCTTATGCTTCAATGTAAAAGTGAAAGCCTGTAAGGTTTCTACCCATTTCATATGTCTGTGGTTCAGCTTTTCCTGGCTGTTTATGAAACTCAGAGCCTGGTTATCTGTGAATACTATGAATTCCTTTGGCATCAGGTAATGCCTCCATTTCTTGAGGGACTGAACTAAAGCATACATTTCCAGATCATATGATGAATACCTCTTCTTAGCATCATTGAGCTTCTCACTAAAAAATGCAATAGGTCTACCTTCTTGGCTGAGTACTGCTCCAATGGCCATGTGACTGGCATCACATTCTACCTGAAAGATTTTGTTAAAATCTGGAAGTGCAAGGACTGGCTGCTGTGCCACCTTCTTCTTCAATGTTTCAAAAGCATCATCTGCTCCTTGAGTCCAAACAAACCTGCACTTCTGTCCTCCTTTAATGGTATCCAGCATGGGTGCACAAATTTGACTAAACCCTCTGATAAACTTCCTGTAGAAGGTTGCTAACCCATGGAAACTTCTAACATCATTCATAGTCTGTGGAGTTGGCCAAGACAATATGGCACTCACCTTCTCCTTATCCATCTGTAGCTTTCCTTGTGAAATGACAAAACCCAAATATGTGATCTCCTTTTGCATGAACAAGCACTTGTCTAAATTTATCATCAGCTGCTCTTCATGTAACCTCTTAAGAACCAAATCTATATGTCTGAGATGTTCTTCTTTTGTGTTACTGAAAATCAGAATGTCATCTAAATATACTATGACAAACTTACCAATGAATTCTTTCAGAACCTCATTCATCAACCTCATAAAAGTACTAGGTGCATTAGATAAACCAAAAGGCATAACCTTCCATTCATATAACCCTTCATTTGTTTTGAATGTTGTCTTCCACTCATCTCCTGGTCTAATCCTGATCTGATGGTATCCACTCTTCAAATCTATTTTTGTAAAGTACTTAGCACTTCCCAAACAATCAAGTAAATCCTCTATTCTAGGGATTGGAAACCTATACCTGATTGTGACCTTGTTGATAGCTCTGGAATCTGTGCAAAGCCTCCAAGTGCCTTCCTTCTTTGGTGCTAGTACAGCTGGTACTGCACATGGGCTTAGACTTTTCCCAATCAGACCTGAATCCAGCAATTCTTCAATCTGTCTGGCTACTTCTGCATTCTGTTCTGGAGTAAGCTTATAGGCTGCTTTGTTTGGAAGTGTTGACCCTGGAATTAAGTCTATGCAATGACTGATATCCCTCACAGGTGGTAGGGATCTTGGCATTCCTTCTGAGATGACACCTTTGTACTTATCCAATAGCTCTTGGATAGCTGGGTCTATCAACCTTGGCTTTTTCTCTTTCTTGACTGCTTGCTGCTGTTCTTTATTCACACTCATACATGGGATTAGGGCATATGCAACTGCACCTTCTGCTGCTACTTCTTTCATGAACTGTTTGCCTTCCATCAGCATGACCTTCACCTCTTTTCCTTTAGATTTCTCCTCTTTCTCCTTCAATGGGAATAACGTTACATCCTTACCATCTTTAGTGATTTTATAGGTGTTTCTAACACCATCATGTTGTGCCTTCAAATCATACTGCCATGGTCTACCAAACAAAAGATTGCAAGCATCCATCTTGGTAATATCAAACAACAACTTATCCTTATATCCACCAATCTGAAATTCTACCCAAGCCTGCTCTTCTACAGTTGTCTGCTGTCCTTGGGTAAGCCATGAGACTTTATATGGGGATGGGTGAGGCAATCTCATAAGCTTAAGCTTTATCACCATTTCTTCAAACACAAAGTTTTCAGTAGAACCAGAATCAATCAAAACTTTACATGCCTTACCTCCTGCTTTGCAAATAGTTCTGAAAAGAGACTTTCTTTGGGGGGCTTCTTTGTCAGGTACCTTCATGGTAGTCACTGTTCTTCTCATCATCAGAGACTCTCCACTTTCTGGATATCCACAATTATCAGGAGCATTCACGCTCTGGAAATCATTAGAGCTTGTCCTACTTTGATTATCAGGTTCTTGGACCAGATTTGTTCTCCTTTCTCCTGCTGAGCTTGTGGCCTTGTCTGGACATCTGCTGGCTATATGGCCTTCTTTGTTACAGTTGTAACATCTGATGGATCCTCTGCCCTGGGATCTTCCTCTGAAAGGTCTTCTACCTCTGAAGTTTCCTTGCTGATTGTAATTCTCTCTCTGATTCTGACTATTGTTGCCCTTACTATTGTCATGACTGGATTCTCCTTGATATCCCTGTCCATGTCCTCTGCCTCTAAAAGGACCTCTTCCACCTCTTTGTTGTCTTCCTCTTCCTCTATTGTTTTGTTCTTGTTTTCTCTTCAACTTTTCTTCCACTTTCAATGCCAACTGAAAGCTTTTCTGCACTGTATCTGGATTATGCAGACTAAGATCTTCCTGAATATTAAACCTCAATCCATTAAGGTATCTGGCTACCTTCTCTTCCTCACTTTCTTTTACCTTTGTCTTCATACAGAGTTTCATGAATTCTTCTATATATGAGCTGACATCTAGCTCCTTCTGCTTCAGGTTTTGCTTCCTCTTGTGTAATTGGATACTGTAATCCAATGGAATATAAGCTTCCTTTACTAATGCCATCATCTTCTTCCATGTGGCAACTCTACGTTTTCCTTCCTGTACTCTATCATCTTGAACAAAATTCCACCATGTCAAGGTAGCTTCTTTCATCTTTGACTGTGCTATCTTCACTCTCTGTTGTTCTAGTATCTCCTCTGTTACAAAGAAATTGTTCAAACAGTCTATCCACTCCATCACTGAATCAGGGTCCATCTTACCTGTAAACACTGGCAAATCCAGTTTCACATCCATGGTTCTCCTCTCCATGGCCTTGAGGGCGTTCAACAGTGGTCTCTGGTCTGCAGGAACGACCTCCTCGCTCCAATTAGGGATCTCTTCTTCTTCCCTATCTTCTTCTTTACCAGAACCTACTCTGCTCCTTAATTTTGCTATCTCATCTTTTAATTCCTGATTCTGAGCCTTCACGGCCTTGCTTTCTGCAATCTGTTTCTTCACCAGAACTGCCAACTCAGCGTTGGTCATCCTTGCTGGAACCTCAGATGTTCCTTCTTCGTCTAACATCCTGCTTCTCTTTTCCAGAAGATCCTAACCTTTGCTCTGATACCACTATGATGCAGAGGTAAAACGCAACGGGAGCTTGCTAACAGGAAGGAGGAGCCAAATATACAAACAGCATGATAAAAATCCCTATCGGCTCAGCATCATCATCATGTTTCCTAAAAAACACCAACAGCATCATCATATTTCAGATGAGCAGAATTATCCTCCTGCCGACTACTGTTCACCTCCTCCGCCTGTCGCCTATCATCATCATCATGATACTCAATGAGCGCAAACATCCCCCTGTTGCACTGTTCATCCTGAGCCAAACACTATCGGCATCATCATGATATTCAACACTCTCTTCGTCAGCAGGATATCAAATATCTGGTTGCTCCAAATATCCTGATGACGACAACTTCAGCAGCTTCCCTTCGATGCCCCGATAGCCGACGATACAAGCAACAGCATCATGATATGATTTATCCGGTTCTCTCGAAACCTCCTAATGATGTTAACACAACCTTTTGCCGAGGACTTACGCCGATACCTAAGCACTTAACGACAGCAGGATAAACTTGCATAGGGGGATATCTCAATATCCTGATGACGATGACGTCATATCCTGATGACGATGACATCACACAATATCCTGATGACCTCTTCAACACTTAGTCAAAAAAAAATAAACTTTCACTCCCGCATCTGCTAGCGATACGCGGATGATGGGCACTCCCGAGAGATGATCCTGACGGTGATATATACACTGAGTATATATCTGACTTAAAACATCCTGATGCACTTGCAACATGCAAACTTCAACAGTTTCATGACCCGATCCTGATGACGATGTATTCGCAAATGACGATGCGATTTGCTCCGACTGGAAACGCACATGCAGACTCCTGTATATCCATCCGCTGCATGTAAACACTCAGAACCGCTCTATTACACAAAGATAATATGATGATCGGGCCGGATCACCTTCAAACCAAAATCTAACAGCTTATCTTTCTAGACCTAGCACATGAGGATGCTAGGCTGATTCACAGCATGCTTCTAACTGATCTCTTGAACAATGCAATGCATAAACGGAAAATACAAATGCAAACTAAGCTATAATACAGGACCATTCCACCGATGCGCAGGATCAACCGGTGGAAGGGTTGAAAGTATCCATCAACTTGCGAAACAGAAAAGAAACCAAAATAGATACAGTTGATAAACCAGAAACTGCAAATGATGAGATCTTATTCAAATGAAATTCAAATGTACTGTTTCTGCAATTCTGTCAAACAACAGTGTTTCACAATATCTGGAATGTTCACCAGTACAACATACCACCAATACTACTCTCCTGAACATAACATCTACCAATATATTAAACACTAACAGATCGAAGGTATAAATAGCAAAATCCTTCGAGTACTACCAACTCACTTCCCAGCGGCTGGGAGCTTCCAAGCGGCTAGGAGAAGGACAGCTCAGACTACCTTATCACGATCTCTAACTGCCTACACATACTCCTAGGCTGAACTAATACATAGCATCGGTCCAATGGACCTTATTACATGATGAAGTCAAACATACTAAAAATAGACTAATGCCCTATCATCATGTGGACAATTATCCTATATCCTGATCATGTACGGGTGCTTCTGCACCAGTTTCATTAGGAACACTTCTTTGCATAGGTGCATTTGAAGCCACTTATTTACTACTTTTTATTTCCAATACTTAATCAATTTATTATTTTCAAGTCCTACATGTTTCCAATTTGCATAGTTTGTCTAGTTTTTAGTCCAGTTGTTAGTCCCAACTCACATGGTTGCAAATTATAGTTAGGATACTTGGAGATAGCCTTAGGTAACTTTAATTTGCATATTGTTTGCACATACAACATCACTTAAGAAGAACCTAATTC
This sequence comes from Cunninghamia lanceolata, assembly GCA_027924645.1. Classification (NCBI taxonomy): domain Eukaryota; kingdom Viridiplantae; phylum Streptophyta; class Pinopsida; order Cupressales; family Cupressaceae; genus Cunninghamia; species Cunninghamia lanceolata. Next base: position 5,907,613 of record BSBN01000249.1, read on the forward strand.
ACATCCTCTCTTCCTAATTAAAAAGGTTCATTTTTAAGGTTCTTTCAAAGGTTACTACTTTTGATCTATTTGAGTATGCACAAAAAACCAAATTATCATGTTAATTACTAATAATGTATAATTTAATAGATTTAAATCTTTTATGGACCTTTGTGCATATATGAAAATAGTTGAATACAATCTTTTATCAAATAATATTTTCAAATATGGGTCATCAACCTCTAATAGTTCTTCATACCCTTTTTAATTTTAAAAAATATACATCTTTTGCTAAGGGTAATGAGTACAAAGATCAAAAGTACAATGTGCATCAAGTTGATTATAGTTATAATATTTCTTCTATCAAACAAACTACTCCTAGTAATTCATGATGTTGCAAGAACCTTTGGACATAATGCTTCAAATTTTATTGAGCTCAAATTTGATTAATCTTCCTCCTATTTGTCCATTAGATCCTAACAAAGTACTACCCAAGAATTATAATGAACAAGTATTTTGTAGCTATCATAGATTCAAGGACATCATACTCAATCTTGCATGTGTTTGAATAATAAGATATAAGATATTATTGATAATAGATTGATTCATATTGATGGTGTCAATAATAATGGAAATCATTTGGTTATACCTCCAAATCAAAACTTTAAAAATTACACCAACCCATTCCCTATCCATGTTAACAATGTGGAGACACAAGATTCAATTTCTATGGACCATGGTACATTAGATTATTATTATGTCAATTCATATACTGCATTACATACAAATACTTTTGTGAGAATGATACATTCTCAAGATACACCTTCTTTCGCATGTGGCATTCTATTGATCACATTGTTGATGAGAGTATCCCATAGAATACTCATTATGGTTTATTATATGTGATGGTGAAATACAAGATAGCATAATTAGTGGCATCCTTATAGATATTATAAATCATTACAACATATATTGATAAGTTCTTACTTTCTCAAAATTTGAATCCAAATTCTTATGCCCATTTAGGAGTATCCTTGAAGATGACTAGTTGATTATTGGTTCACATGTAATATTACATAATAATTAATGAATACAAACACTAGGATTTGCAAGGTATATATGACACCTAATCCCAACATGTCTAAATATTTACTTTTTATGATGGCTAAGAAGGTCCAATACTTTGAAATGCATGCTCATGTTAGATTCGCACACACATTGTTGGAAATGTGTGTTTTAATTGATGTCAACATAGCATATGGAAATGTATAGACATACTTGTACAAAGGAAGAGTAAGCATGGTCAAGGCAAACTAGTCTGGGAGAAGAGAAAAAAGTCTAAGTATGGTAAGGAGACCAATTTGGTGTTTGAGCATGATACGAAGGTAAATACTCATGTCCTTGCATATTTCCAGTATCCCCACATGTATATCTAATCAGTTGGGAGTACCACAATTAATGATAAGAAGCAAAAATCTGACTAAGGCATTCATAGTGCACATCCTAAGGAAGAGTCATCTTGTTCTAGTCCACATTCCTCTGCAGAGCAAGATTTGATCTTACGGTTTTGAAGACAAATTTATTCAGGTATTGAATGATAAATCCAAGTTTTTAAGTCCTCACATTATCAACATAAAAAGGTACAAGGGATAGAGTATCGACCATCACTTAGACAAAAGCAATACAAACTATTCCATAGCCCATTTGCACAGATTTGAGTTTTGTGGAGGATGAAACATGTATAGATTAGCCATTAGAGCTTGTATGGAGGTATTATATAGTCCAAGGTATATCAGGTATGATCCACATGCAAACAAATTCCATTTTATGGTACCACATCATGTAGTTATGTCTGCAAGCAAATATTTGAGTATAACTATCCTCTGGACTCTTGGTTATCCATGTCAAACTCTTGAATTCCTTTGGAATCATTAGATAAAGGTGTGAAGATCTAATAAGGAACATATAATGATGTTTAATATCATTCCCAAAAGGTTTTAGATCTTGTATTGTACCGCAACATCATATCTTAAGATGTGAAGTATCACATGTGGTCTGGAATGCTTTGTTACCTACAAATAGTCATGTTTCCTATTTTGCGGATGTATAGTTTGATATGATACTTCTTCAGTAGGGTGTATGAGTGATGTTGAGATCATGTATGATTGAATTCTTGGTCTGCATAGAGTTTTTGGCTTCTCCCCAGTAGTATGAAGATAGACAGTTAGCAGTCCTGAGCAGTTTGAGCTGACTGGTTAGGTATCTGATATGTGCAGAGGATCCTGATTGGTTTCCTTAACTCTGGAAGGTATGGAAAGATATGTCTTTATCTCCTTTATAATTTTCTAAGGTCTGCAACAAGTTTTTCCTATCATATTGTATGTATTGACGCCAACTTGTGAAGAGCTACACATTTCATCCAATATTGATTGTGATGCCAACCTAATCAGTGTTTTGAATTGTTGTGGAGGATATTTATAGAAGATCAAGTTCATTTGTGAAAGATAGAAGTGAGTGCAAAAATAAGAAGAGTAGAATGAAAGATATGAAGTGTGCAGAATCAGTTTGAGGGCATGTGTTGAGCAAAAATAGAAGATTGCATTACCAAATATATATCAGATGTTCTCTTTACAATAGTCCATGTAGTTACTATATTTGTAAATCCTATTGCAGTGAGAAGAGTGCTTAGGGATTAGTAGCTTCCTTGGGTTGTATCCCTAAATCAAAGTTGTAATTACTAATACAACTACAGGGAGTAGTAGCTTCCTTGGGTTATAGCCCTAAAACAAAGTTGTTATACTTTTGCAGTGAGCATAATATATTGTGAGATAATCCTCACCATGGTTTTTCCATGTTTTAGGGTTTTCGATGTAAAAATACTGGTGTTATGTGTTACATGATTTCCTTTCTGTTATCTAAGTTATTCAATTTGTTTTGGTAAACAACTAGTTAAATTTTAGTATATGTTGATTCACCCCTCCTTAGGATCTCATTGTGCTCAACAATTGGTATCAGAGCCAAGTGCCTTTGAGAAGCTTAACAGCTGAGGTAGATCCTGCACTTGAATACATGGAATATGAAGTTATGGACAATGATGTATTTGTACTAGAACCAAATCTAGAAGCAATGGAACCTGAAGGTTCAGATCTTGACGGGAGTGAAGTAGACCTTGAGGAAGAACTAAAGTTAGCCCTTAATGAATGGGATGAAGCAAGAGGACTGGATGTAGAATATGAAGACATGCTTGAATTGGCAAATGAGACAATTGAAAAATTGAAGACAAAGGCCAAAGAATCAAAAGAAGAAATTGACAAACTAAAATCCCTAATAGAAGGAGATAAAGGAGGTGACATAAAGCTCAAGGAGGCAAAAGAAATGATTTCAAATTTGAAATTCATGGTTGAAGAAGAAAAGAGGATTGAAGATTACTTAAACATCAATCTCTTTGAGAAATCAGCTGAATGCTCAAAACTTGAGGAAGAAGTTCACTCTAAGAAAAGAACTGAAAAAGGAAAAAGAGCAGATTGATAAAGGACTAAAACTAAAAGGAGGATCTGAAATCCTTGATGAGATAATTAACTCTTAAAAGCTAGTAGAAGAAAAATTAGGTCTTGGTTTTGAAAAGGGAAAGAGTCCTATGATCAGTGCCTTTACAAATTTATATGATAACTTTCACTCAGGAGGAAAGTCTAGAATTAATAAGAGACCTAAGTTGAAGATCCTAAGAAGAAATCCTACAAAGTTACAATAGAAGATGAATTCACCCCTCTCCAAAGACAAAGGAAGAATTTGAAGAAGAATTTCAAAGATCCTCAACTTACAAGGCAACCAACTCACATCAGGTATTCTCAAGGTTTCAATGGAAATTGTTTTACTTTCAATATGTTTGGTCACAAAGTTGTTGATTGTAGAAGCAATATAAATCAAAATTCTCTAAGATGTTATTCTTGTAATAAAATTGGTCATAAAGCTACTGAATGTAGAAGTAAGACAAATCTAAATTCAGTTAAGTGATATACATGTAGCAAGATAGGTCACAAGGCTTATGAATGCAGAAGAAAAATGTCAAGGAATAACAGGGACAATGCTTAGCCCTTTCATGGATATTGTTACACTTGTAACAAGTTTAACCACAAGGTAGCTAATTGTAGATCTAAGGTAAGGAGAAATGTAAATTCTCAGCAATCAAAGTTCACCTATCACAAGTGCAATCAAACAAGGCACTCTGGAAGGAATGTAGGGCCTGCTCCACAAAAGAACATGTATATTGCTCAACAAAAGAAGGAAATGAGAAAAGTATGGAAGGAGGAATGTGATGATTCCAGACCTCTGTCTAGTGCAGGTGGATCCTCTGATAACTAAAAGATGAAGTACTAGTTTAGGGGGAGTTACAACTGCAAAATTCTTCAAACCCCTGAATAAATAAGATGCTGAATTTCTCAACATTTTGGATAGTTTTGGTATGTGCATACTAAGATAATGATTTAAAGAAGTTTGGTCAAAACATTGGAGAAAATTCTCTCAATACGGTAGATTGCAGAAGTTTGTAGTGTTTTCATGGTTAAGAGCATCTACCAAAAGAAAACATGGACTCAAGGGGAGTTGTTACTCCAAATCCTTCACCTCCCCTTCATGGTGCTGAAAACATTCAACACACAGATGTGATTGATCAAATTTCTAAAGCAATTGGCTAATTTGTGGAGAATTGCTAAATGTTCATAAGATTCTGCATATGAAAAGAAGAAATTAGGTTAAATCAGAGAATGTAATTAATGTGGAATAAATTTGTTTGGTGAAATGACTATATAGGTGATACCTGATCATTTCTGATCTCATTTGATCGAAGCTAAGTAAATTGAAGAGCTAAAGGAGAGCTGAAGACACCCAACATTTTGAGCAAGCAAACCCTATCACTACATTCTTAGGTATTCTTTAGTCTCTCTGGTTAAAACCCTAGTTCTTGAAGCTATTATGATGGCGACACCGGTTGTGATAGATGTGGTTGAGAGGCCAAGGCCAAAGTTCAAGAAACATCCCTTCAAGTCCACTGTAACAGATGAAATTGGTGCCTTCACACATGTTCTAGCTAATGTGATACATATTGAAGATGTTCACATATATATTCATTCGCCAATACATGAATATGATCATCTCAAACTTGAACAATTCAAGAATGATAACTTGTTGGGAGATGCTTTTAAGTTAAAACTAGAATTTGCAAACATTGCTACCAAGAATCTTGACATCTAGAAGGGTTTTCCAAACTTTTGATATGATGATGCTTGGGTGAGAATATCCCTAAGTTAGATTCATGAGGATTTCTTATGTTTGGATCGACCACACATGATCACCAAGTAAGCTATAAAGGTAGTAACTGGTTTATGCTCCTCTTGACCAGTGCCTATCTTGAAATTTGTCAAGAATGAAGAAGTGATTAGACTCACCGGAGCTAAATTTGACAAAAGGACTTTGACTGTGAATGAAATTGAGGACTTGGGGGTTCAGTATGCAACTATGAATAATGCATACAAAATATACTATACTAATAGGGAGAACTTAGCCACAACAACTACAATATATACTACATATCATATGGTTAAAGAGGGAAAAGACTTTGATCTCTGTGAGCTCCTATGGCAATAGTTGATGGACAACTTAGAGAGAAAAAAGGAATCCAAATACAAGTACCAGTGTGGATCTCTCATTATATGCCTCATGTTTACTTTTTGAATGAGTTACCTGCAATGAAAGGAATGGTTTGGAAATTAGATACCTGTGTTGCTCATCAAATCAAAGACTTCATGAGAAGCTTTCTAGATCATAAACTTTGCAGTATTTCATTCTGGGGATTCTTAAAAAAAATTTAGGAAGAGATGCAATCAAGAGAAAGAATTCCAGCCAAGGTGGTGGAAAAATACAAAAATGACATAACTTTTATGGTAGATAAAGATAACTGTTACATGGAGGTTGTTGAGCCTAGGACCTTCTGGATTACAACTCTACCTTATGAGGTTTCAAAGTTTGATTTGATAGGATATGTTGATATGCTGCTCAACAAACCTAAAGATCCCTCCACTGAAAGATTTAGGACATATGATGAAATCATCAACAAATCTGTGAAGAAGGATGTAGAGGGGAAAGCAGAAAAGATAAAATTGAAAGAAGAGAAGATGAAAACTAACTTGGAGAAGATACTCAATTCTTTTGAAGGCTTTGCATAAGAAATACAAGCCACTTCCTCTGTACAACTACCCAGGAGAACAAGAAAATCAACATCTATCACAACCTCTACCTGTATTTCCTCCAGATCTTCATTGCCTACCAAAAGAGGTACCACAAAGATCCTTGAACAATTCCAGACCACTGAGAAGAAAAATCCTAGACAGAAGATTCAGGCTAGAAGAGGCAAGATAAATCTAGTGAATGTTGAAGATATTGAAGAAGAAGAAGAAAAGGAAGAAGAGGTTGAGTCTTTGACAAGGAAGAAAAGAACCAGGGAATAAATTAAAGAAGACGAGGCTTCAAGGAGAAAGGAAAAGGAAAAGTAAAAAGGGTTAAGAAACCTGACTATGCTCCCTTGCAACTTGAGGCAACTATGAATGCAATTACAGAGTATGGTACCCTAAAGGAAGTTGTGGGTATTTATGATGAAAGACCTTCCATTGATAAATCTACCCTTGAAGAAGCAATAGTTATGTATATGGGAGCTCATAATCTATCCTTAATTGAAATCATAGATCAACTACTTAAAAGCCTTGGTGATGTCCTTACTAAAAGGAGAAATGATGCTTTAAGGGAAGAAGTTGAGATGAAGAAAAGAGCAATTGAAAATATTTGTTCCTCCATCTCTAAGGAAGAAAGAGTCAAAGTTTAGAACTAAAAGAAAGTTAAATACTCTAATGTCAAGGAATGAGGAAGAGATATAGAGATTGGAAAAGGAGACACTGAAGAAAACTGCTAAATTTCTCAAGGAAATGAAGATTGACAGTGGAATCATTGAAGATATATCTAATCAATCTTCCTCTAGAGGCAATGAGGAAGGTAGTGACATGCTTGAAAAGAATAAGATTTCCCCTCCTGAGGATACTAGAGTACCAAGCACAAAGGACCAAGATAAAACAAATCTACCTCCTCTGAACACTCCTGTAGAACAAAGTGGGTCTCCTATAGACAATCCTGATGCAAGACATGATTCTCCCCCTCCAGAGAATATAGGGAACACATAAGAGAGGAAAGTAGATAATTCCAAGAAGGATCAGGAAGAAAAGAAAAAGAATGATGAGGAACAAAAAGATGAAAAGGGTAAGGGAGAAACTGAAGAGGGAGAGCAATCAGAAGGTATGGATGTGTAAAGGGTAAAATTTGGATATTGGTGTTTGATAGTTTTGTGTGTATATCCTCCTTTCACCCTTGTACATTCAAGGACTTTAGGTGGAGTTGGCAATGCACTATCATACCCTTGGTCACTTAGGAATGTAGGGAAACTTGGATTTGTATGATTTGATTATCAATTATGCTCACTTATGCCCAATTATACATCAAAACCCTAATTACGCAAATACGGAAGCAAACAGATAAATACCAGAAAATGCTGCTACAGAAAGATGTAAAATAATAGACCAATGTGTATGAGTTTTTGAAGTTTGGGAAGCAAAATAGTTGGGGACTAATGAGAGGGCACCCTAATCCAGTGCCCTGATTTTTGTCAAGATCTGGGAACTTGATCTGCAACCTGTTCCTGTTGTCTCATAGATTTCTCCATTGCGGAATCTAGAGGATAAATGAGCGGGCGCCCAAGTCCAAGGCCCTATTTTCAACTCTGATCTGCGAATCTGACACTCTGCAACACCCTCCTACAACTCCACTTTTCTTGCTTCTTCAACCTGTAACCTGCAATCATAGAAAAATGGGGAGGGGGTTGTGGTGTTTAGAGGCTTGCCTCAGTCAAGCCCTGGAGAGACATTCAAGCCTTCTAAACATTGTTGTCAAATAGAGTGTGTGCCCTTGTGAGGTAGAGGCAAAAACTAAATGATAAATTCTCAAAAATACAAATGATATCACCTTGTAGTGAAGATCTCATGGAAGGAAGAAGCTCTTCATGCCATGAGGAGATGATTTCTCAAATCTACAAATACAAACACTTAGATAACACAAATCTGCTCTTGTTAGACAATGAATGCCTTGAATCACCTTTAGAATGCTAAAAGATCACAATTGCTTGCTAGTAATCATCTAGTTTACAAATGAATGCCTAAACATGCTTATATATGCAACTACAAACACTCTCGCCAAGAATTTCATAATTCAAACTTACCGTGTTGGCATAGGACCCAAATAACGGTCACAAGCCGACACTTGAAATTTGGGATTGACCCAAAATAGGACAGGACTAGGGTACGGGCGCCTAGTCCTCCCTCCCTATTTTGGTCAGGGTTAGGTTCAAGGGATCCCCCTAGGTCCCATTTGCCATGAAACTTAGGGTTCATTTCATTGGGATGTCAAAATATGATGCAAGATGTCCTAAATGTAGATAAAAGACCCAAGAGGTAAACCTTATGAGGGAAAAGCCCCCAAGGGGACATTTTCCGATGTTACAGGATGACATAGGTCAAAGTGCATCAAAGATAAAATCACTCAAAGACCTATTAGATATGCAAGTGCAATTTCAACCAATGGTTACACCTCAACTTTTGTAGATTTCTACCCATGAGGGGCAAATAGACTTGCCAAGCATTTCACCTTTTCATAAGCTTCAACTTGGTGATATACTTCATACCTATGCAAGAAAAGAGTTTATACAAAAAAACTTAAAGAAATCTAGTGCAATAGAGGATGCTGTAAAATTAGTGTACAAGAAGGGTTACCAGAGGTAACCATTGAACCATCACTACCTCTAGAGCAAAAGATCAAGTTGCTAATGGACTCCTTCAAGGATTACTCCTCCCACATAGAGAAAAAGGAAGAAAAGGAGGTAGAAAGAAGAATAAATGACAAGAGAATGGCTGAGATGATTGACAAATGTGCCAAGGTACACAACAAGCTTAAAGAAAATTTGAATAAATTCAAAGTTTGCATTGATGAGGCCACAACATTATATATGTTCTGCCTAAAATGGCCAAGTTCCACAAAGAACATCAAAGCTCAGATGGCCTCCATTAAGTCACAAACATCTAAGTTGGCCGAACTTTATGATTTGTCAAAGGATAAGATTGGTGCAACTAGGGCACAAGTTGAGAACCTTCATGCACAGCTATCCCAACTACAAGACCAAAGAGAAAACCTAAAGAAACAATTTGGTTAGTTGAGAGAGGCAGTAAATCTAAGACTTGCCTCACTGTCTGATCTGCTAGGGGAAGCAGAGAACGTAAATCAAAAGATGAAGACCCCAAGAAGTATAGAGGAAGCTGAGGAGATATGCATGGAGTGTGAATGTCAAAACCATATGTTAGCCTCAGAATGTGTCAACTGGACTACAACTCTTCAACAACTCAAGGTAATTTACAAGGCTATCATACCATCTAAGTGAGTTGTAAGAGAAATGAAAATAGGAGAATTTTTTATGTACATAGTATTGGGGAGGTATTGAGTAGAATGGAAGTACCATTTTGGCTTTCAAAGGTACAATATTGTAACTAAATAACACATTTAGGGGGAGTATAGTGTAAAAATCATTTTGTAAGGGGGAGCCTATACAATTTTTAGATTGATGCAAGCAAAGGATATCAATCCCTTTTTCCTTGATGTCAAAGGAGGAGAGAGAAGTATAGGTCTAAGGGGGAGTATATGTTGCCATCAATGAAAAAGGGAGAGATTGTTGGCAATGTGTGTTGTCATTGATGTCAACATAGCATATGGAAATGTATAGACATACTTGTACAAAGGAAGAGTCAACATGGTCAGGAAAAATAGTCTAGGAGAAGAAAAAATAATCTAAGTATGGTAAGGAGATCAGTTTGGTTTTTGAGCATGATATGGAGGTAAATACTCATGTCCTTGCATATTTCCAATATCCCCACATGTATATCTAATCAGTTGGGAGTACCACATTTAATGATAAGAAGCAGAAATCTGACTAAGGCATTCACAGTGCACATCCTAAGGCAAAGTCATCTTGTTTTGGTCTGCATTCCTCTGTAGAGGAAGATTCGATCTTGTAGTTCTAAAGATAGATTTATTTAGGCATTGAAATGATAAATCCAATTTTTCAAGTCCTCACATTATCAACATAAAAAGGTACAAGGGACAGAGTATCAACTATCACTTAGACAAAAGCAATACAGACTGTTTCGGAGCCCATTTTCATAGGTTTGAGTTTTGCAGAGGATGAAACATGTATAGATCAGCCATTAGAGCTTGTGCAGAGGTATTATATGGTCCAAGGTATATTAGGTATGATCCGCATGTAGACAAATTCCATTTTTTGGTACCACATCATGTAGTTATGTTTGCAAGCAAAGATTTGAGTATTACTATCCTCCGGACTCCTGGTTATCCATGTCAAACTCTTGAATTCTTCTGGGATCATTAGATAAAGGTGTGTGGATCTAATAAGAAAAATATAATGATGTTTAATCTCATTCCCAAAAGGCTTCAGGTCTTGTATTGCACTGTAACGTCATATCTTGAGATGTGAAGTATCACATGTGGTTTCAGAATGCTCTATTTCCTATAGATAATCATGTTTCCTATTTTGTAGATGTATAGTATGATATGTTACTTCTTTAGTAAGGTGTATGAATGATGTTGAGATCATGTATGATTGAATTCTTGGTCTACATAGAGTTTTTGGCTTCTCCCCAATAGTATGAAGATAGACAGTTAGCAGTCCTAAGCAGTTTGAGCCGACTGGTTAGGTATATGATATGTGCGGAGGATCTTGATTAGTTTCCTTAACTCTGGAATGTATGGAAAGATATGTCTTGATCTCCTTTATGAATTTCTAAGGTCTGCAACAAGTTTTTCCTATCATATTGTATGTATTGATGCCGACTTGTGAAGAGCTACACGTTTCATCCAATATTGATTGTGATACCAACCTAATCAGTGTTTTGAAGTGTTGCGGAGGATATTTATAGAAGATCAAGTTCATTTATGAAAGATAGAAGTGAGTGTGAAGATAAACAGAGTAGAATGAAAGATATGAAGTGTGTAGAATCAATTTGAGGGCATGCGTTGAGCAAAAATAGAAGACTGCATTACCAACATAAATTAGATGTTCTCTTTACAACAGTCCATGTAGTTACTATCTTTGTAAATCCTATTGCAATGAGCTGAGTACTTAGGGAGTAGTAGCTTCCTTGGGTTTTATCCCTAAATCAAAGTTGTAATTGTTGTAAGCACAAATATAGGGAGTTGTAGCTTCCCTAGGTTGTAGCCCTAAAGCAAAGTTGTAAAACTTTTGTAGTGAGCATAATATATTGTAAGCTAATCCTCACCGTGGTTTTTCCCTATTTTAGGGTTTTCCACATAAAAATACTGGTGTTATGTGTGTTACATGATTTCCTTTCTATTCTCTAAGTTATTCAGTTTGTTTTGGTAAACAACTAGTTAAATTTTAGTGTATGCTGATTCACCCCCCTCTCAACATCTCATTGTGTTGAACACACATTACATACCATTTCCCAATTAGTTTTGTGTAGAGCTTGGTGGAATGTCTTATTACAATAAAATATCAATAAGTGTCTTACTCTTGTGTTAAGCTTGGATCATGTCTTGGTTCCTATCAACATTTGTTTCATCCCTTTTTGCACATTTTTCATACATCCACCATTAACTCATTAGTATTGTGCCCTCATTTTCACTTCCTTTCATATATTCTCTCATTTCCCTAAAATTATGATTTTACCCTAGGGTTCATTTCCTAGTGCCTCGAAATTGACCTCATGTATTCCCAAGGTGTGCAAGAATGACCTTCAAATTGAAACCATCAAATTTAAATTTTAACTTTCCCACCCCTTTCTACTAGCCATTATGAGCTAACTTAACACATGCTTGTGCAAAAAGTTACTATCATGGTAGTTAAAGACTACCAATGTGTAGTTAATTACATGTGTAAATATGACAGAACAATTAGAGCACATTTTGGTTTCTAAAAGATAACAAAGAATCATATCCATATCATCATATAGGTTATCTGCATGTTTGTGTATGTTGTCTTTGATATCACTCATCACCATTTATCTAGTCCATAAAGGGGTTTGACCTAGGAAAACCCGTTTACCTATTGAGTTGGAAAAATCCTAAATAGTGTCCTTAGATGCCACCTTGACAAGTTCATCTATCTGGAAGATGAAGGTACACAAGTTTTTAGTTTCATATTCTTTTAGATCGATCCCACATAGTACATATCAAATTCTCATGATAGGTTAATTCCACCACACTTGGGATTGAATTCACAATGCCCTGGAATGAACTATAGAGTTTTCTAAGGTGACTTAGAACCTCAGATAGTCATCATACAATTTCAATTAATCCTTTGACAATGAAAAATCAATTTTATACAACATTGACATCATTCTTCCATCATCAATTTTAGAGCTAAGTATCCCTCTCCATGGCATTTAATTTTTATATATTTATTGTAATTATATGTCCCAATTCTAATTAATCTAGGTTAATTTATACTTAATTGATTGAATTTATTTAGTAAGCATATATTTTATGTAAAATAGATTTTATTCTCTCACAATACTATGCAAGCCTTGTAATTTGAAAGGCATGTTATACCTCATTGACTTAATTTATAACCTAGTGAAGATTGTGAGTTATTGCTTAGGCACGCTAAAGAGGCAATCCAAACATGTAATACAATGTTGTTGGTTTTGGATTTGGAAATAATCCATATTACTCTCATACTTGTTTCTAATTTTATTAGTGCTTTCATGGAAAAATGTGCTAATATAATTTCTATCTTGAGACTAATTATAAGCTCGAGGGATTTTTTTAGAAAATGGTAAGGGTATATGGGGTTTTTCGTATATTTATTAGGAATAAATTTTGTGTATTTTGTGTGAAGTCTCCTACCAACCAACTATTATTGAGATCTCAAAATTATATTGAAATGATCTAGGATTTTGTGTGACTACTGAAATCTAGTTCTCCATAGTAAAACTAATGATATTCATGAATCTCTAAGTAGAATTCATATTTATCTCAATTGAGATGATGACAAAAGTGATATGATCCCTCCTCTTTTGTACTCAACTTTTTCTTCTTGAGGTACTCATTGAGGGTACTACAAAATTTAAATTGCATCAAACTGAATAAGATTTATAAATGTACATATCATAGCCCTCACTATACTAAAGGGAGAAAATAAAGTAGTCAAAACTCATTGTCAATATTATTAGGTTATAGGAGATAAATAAATCAAAAGGATCATGTAGTATGCCCATTGAAAGATTTCATTTTTCATCACTATCAATACAATATTCACCACTCCTCTTAATCATCTTGGGCCATGGACTATAATAGTGACTTAGAAATTATTCCCATTATGTAAAGTGGAGTGCCTTGTTGATTAATGAAGATATTTTTTTGCACATTTTCCTTTTGTTGGTGGGTTCTTGGCATGCTTTTTCTATTTATGAATTTTTTTCATTCCTTGTGATCCAAGAATATCCACCTTCAATTTGGGTTCACATATCAGTTAAGTACCTTTAGGTTGGGTTTTCACCTCCCTAAGGTAGATTCATAGTTGTCATAAAAAAATTCATACCCCACATAACATGCAATATTTCACCTTATAAAGTTCACACCTATAAATAATATCGATACCCTCACATCTCATGCAAGTACTTTTAAATTGTAGCATCAATATGTCTAAATACATAAGCCATAAGGTGGAGGAAATTGACAAGTTTAAGTCTGCTATTGAGTTTGGTTGTGATATACCAAATTTTGAGTAGTATAAAGTAAATAAAAACCTTTTATACAATAGGTTTCCACAAGAAAGGTCATACACTAAACTGGTGCCTTAATAGGTAGTGACCAAAAAACCATCTTTAGGTCTATATTCCTATTTAACATTTACTTGAATGACACACAACATAGAATAAATTTTATATTTTATTCAATACAAGAAGTAATTAGTTTTGATTTGATACCTAGTGCCATTTATCTTAAATTTCCACCTCTTATTAGCATCGTTGATAATAATAAATTCCATGATTAGATTTAGTTTGACCACTCTTGCAACCACCATACTTTCCTTTACTATTGGATTTTGAGGAATGTAAAATGAAAAGATATATTATTCAATATGTGCTACTTGATGTCTTGTAAATTCAAAATTAAGAAATTATACATTAATTAAGGATTGTTTTAATCTAAATGATAATATATTAAGAAAGGATTAAAATTTAAAATGCATGTTTCCCCACATAAATTTCATTCATAAACATATTTAGTAGTATGAATTAGAGCTTGAGAATAACATAATATAATAAAAATGTGTGAGGATATGATGTTGGTGTTTGGATTCTAAATTAGTCTATATATATTACTATACTTATTTCTCTTTGTAACATTGTCTTCATTGCAAAATGCACTCATAGTATATTTTTAGCTTGAGCCTAATTAGAAGAGATTGTAGATGCTCTAGAAAATGATAAGATACTAAAGGAGCTTAATTGACATGGTTCTTGGGATGGTTTTTTCCTATATTACATTAGGTTTTATATCAAATATCCCAGTTCTATTGAAATGGATTGGAATATTGTGTGTCAAGGGACAACATGATTTCTTAAATAAAAATCTAATGATCTTCATGAATTCCTTAAGAAGAAAACTAGGTAGATTTAAAATTATCTAGTCTAATGATGAAAAAAATTAGTTAATCCCTCTTCTTTTGTGTTTTGATTACTTATTTTGAGGAACTCATTGAGGGCACTACAAAGTTATTACATCAAATTAAATAATTTCTCAATGAATATGCCCTCTATGTATCAAAGAGAGAAGATGAAGTAAATTGAAAGCATAGTCATATTATAGGTTAGAGTTGGAAATATAAGGTTAAATGATTGTGCTATAGAGAAACTAAATGATAAATGGTATTTCATAATCATCATTCCATTGATTTTTTCTCCCCTCTATTATCCCATGTAGATCATGTGGATAATGGTTGAGAAATCATTGCTTTAATGTAAAGTGTGATACCTTGTGGATGAATGAAGAGGAACTATTTTGTAGTTTAGTTTTATTGTTAGGTTTTTGGCATATTGTTTAATTTATGTAATCATTAAAATTTTACTACTTGGGTCCTTATCCTTGCCATTGCTTTTCTTGAATACAATTAGATAATTTAGCACACTCTAATAGTGGATTGGAAAGAACACATGCATACACACGTGTGTAGATATACATACATATACATATATACATACATATATATACATACATATATATACACACATACACACTCGTATATATGTATATGTATATGTATGTATATGTATATGCATACATAAATATTTCTTGTGTTTTTAATTTAATATTCTTCACCTAAAAATTTATTTTCAAAAACTTTTCTATTATATCAAAATGTAATATATAAATTAAAATTATTAAAATATTACTTAATAAATTTGATCTATTTAAAAGATAAAATAAAAAAGGTTGGTATGGAAAATGGAGCTTGGGTTCTTTCTGATAATGACGAGTTAATATTCAATTTTGTAACAAGTTTATAAAGGTAGAAAAGGAAAACATATCGTATCAAAAAAATTAGAGGATATGCTTCAATAAGGTGGAAGCCATTAGACTTATCCAAGGAATCAATGATCCATCCACCTCAACTTCAAATACTTGGTTTTTAATGTATATTTATAATATATTCCTACTACAATGCCTAGTTAGAAGTTACAAGGAAACTTTGTATACAACCCCAATATCCTTCCATTCATTGATTACATCATTCCAACTCCATATCAAGGATGTTAATAGGCTAGTTGCTCTCCTATCTAATTCTAGTGTGTCACAAGATTTGAATGAGATGTTGGTTAGTGGGTCTATGAAAACTATCAAGGGGATAATGACACTTTGAATCCATGGAATACAATAGCCCCTAATTACACATAGTGTTGATTTTCATTTTTCTCAAACATAGACTAGGGGAATATATTTCTCCTTGGGGTTGGAGAATATTGTACAAAATGAGGCTCGAAGGGAATAATTTTCTAAAAAATACATCTTATAGTGCATCTATCTTTACACTCTTTCATTCCTACGTTTGAAAACTTCTTTCAATAATTGTTAAGGCAAGATAAACAATAAAAACATGGTTGTAGCCACCATGGTAGAAAACATTTTTTAGGAAACAACAAACCCAATCCTTTAGAGATTTTTTAGAGTATGCTATGCAATTTAATAAGAATAATGCTATTCCAAATGATATATACTATATATTATTATTTGGTGGAACATTTTCTCATAGATCAATGAATTTCAAGAAAAAAGAAGTGGCGGGATTTCATATATATTTAATTGTTGTTGGATTTTATACATTATAATGGGGATGGAAAAAAACTAGTGGAGGAGAAGGATATACTTGGAAACTCAATGAATAGTGAAAAATGGAAGTTATTACTCAATATCTTATCAATATAAATGTCATCCAAAGTTAGCTAGGTGAACAACTTGAACCTCACTATTGGCCATAGAGAATTAAAGTTGGCTTGTAGTACCCTCACCTTAATATGTCAAGGAGAATTTGGAGGAAAAATAGAGAAATTATATGAAATTATAATCTAAATTATGTTGGAAATTAAGAGAACAATACACTAGTGAGGGACTTAATGTATTGTAAGCAATAATTGACAAAACAAGCAAATTACAACTTGATAATTAATGAAGTTGAACATGATAAATCTACTAAAAATGAGAGCTTACAAGCTTCACATTTTTTGGACTTGAGCTACATCTATTCTACTTTGTTACTATGCTTCAAAATTGACCAATATATAGATTTATAACAAAAAACTAGAAATATACTAAAATAGTAAACTAGGGGTCTTAATGGAAACTAGAGAGTCACCATACTTGGTAATTACTTATGTCCTCCTTGCAAGTTGAAATGAGTAGCTAAATGGGGAAAATTTATTACAAAATAAAAAATATTGTGGGAGTTAATTAATTTTGGTTCCCTAACTTGGAAGGGTCATAACTCCTAGCTATTAGGTGAAAATTATTGGAAATATGCTTGTCGTTGCACCAAAAGATCGACTTGTTAATGCCCAATACAACTGCCAGAGTTAATGAATCCATGGAAGGCAGTTAAGCCTTGTCACGAACCCAAGCACTATGCTACACAACACAAGGAGACTAAGGGAGCACACCTTGCAATAATCCCCCTAGCGCAAGTGAGGGGTTCAAACTCGTGACCCAGGCTCTGATACCAATTGTTGGAAAGATAGTTGCCGTTGCACCAAAAGATCGACCTATTAATGCCTGATACAATCCCTAGAGTTAATGAATCCACAGGATGTAGTTAAGCCTTGTCATGAAACCAAGCGATGTGCTACACAACACAAGGAGACCAAGGGCACACACCTTGCACAAAAACTGACCTAGTTTTATGCACTGGAAAAGTCTTTAAAGAGAACTAGTTTATGGTCCCTGGTGGAAATCCTTTGACATCCCATCTAGGCATCTAGAGAAAGTCTCCAGGGACAATTATAATATGAATATATATGAAAATGTGAATAATGAAAATGTAGAAAATACATTTTTTGTGTTCATCATTCTACCTTGAAACTACCACCTAAATTCCTAGATGCCACTAAGATAAAATTATCCCTCAATACGTCACCCAAGGAAAATGAAACATGTCTAAGGAAGTGGTTAGCATGCTAAACTCTTTCCCTAAAGAGCCAGGATAAAATCTAGAAAAGAAAACCCAATGTTGACATAAAACTAAATATAACTTGATTCCATACCAAAAAATATGTTTTTATCACTAATTGAATATATTTCTCGAGATATAACTTCTTGCAACTGTTCATTTTTTAACACAATTTCTCTCCGATTTATGCCCATGTAGCATTATGTGAACCTATCCAATCTATTCAAGTTTTGGAATTAACTCCTCATGTCATGCTAAACTCTATGCTTCATTACTAAAAATGAAATGTCATCCCAACACAAGGAGAAATAGAAGTACCTAATTGGCTAGATAATTGTGTGTTGACCTTGAAAGGCTCGTTGAGCTAGTGTATTTGACATTGGTTGTAGTCATGCCCCACTAAGGACTAATATAGTTCTTTTCATTTCTAACAAGAGCACTAGTTCCAAGTGATGGAACCATGAAATTTTTTCCATGTTTCTAGTTGTTTTGTTCCCTACTTTATGTCACCTGGTTACAAGATTTCCATGATAAGGGTTCTTCTGCTAAAAAAATGTTCTGAGTAGCCCAACTCTATCAAAAACCCTAAACCCTTATAGAATAAGTTCATTAGCTGCACTCGATCTAATTCTTCGGTGACTACCTGTTCCCGTCACTATCCTTTTAAGTTACCTGATCATGTCATCTCTCAACATTGTTTACCAGCCCCTCGCCAAGCAAATACTATCTATACCCCGCTCTGAAGAGAAACCCACTATTGAAGAGAAAATCTACCTGATTGGTCACCCTTCATCTAGATGGAAAAAGATTGTATACACGTCAGAGACTAGTCCTACTAACTAATTTTGTATAGGTGCCGCATGTGGATTCATTTCCGCTATTTTGCTCACGATGAATTACAAAAAAATTTGGCCTCGGTAGAAATGCAGAAAAGGTGACAGCTGGCTACGGACAATCCTGGGAGGCAAGAAGGTGGGTCCCAGGTGCTATCTATCAGTTTTATCTCAATTCCAACATTCCGCCATACTCCATCAAGAGGTTTTCTAAGTGACAACATAATCATGGAATTAAGACGCGTGGCTTTCTTAAAGTAATGGGACTCTTATATTATATGCACATCTCAAACGTGGCATCAAACATGACCATTCCAAGAGATGCTCTGCTCAGGGTAAATTGATCTGACGGTCATCCGCCATTCCATTGAGATCATATCTCTGACCACATCCTTCATACGTGGAATGGCGGGTGCCATCTTAACTACACTACAAAGAGAACGTTTTCTCAGGATCGTGGTTGAAAAGAGATGTCCAAGTGGCATGTTACTATTGAATCAAGCAAGCAGTAAGGTCCAACTTGGAAAAGGGGTCAAATCAACATTGTCAAAATACACCAGCTGGGATCTAGATCAACAACCTAAATTCAAAATCATGCTAGAAAGATTCATTAGTGCTGAACCTGGCTAAGTTGCATATCAAAGCATTAACTGTTCAGGCGTGTGTAGGGTCTTCATCACCGCCACTTCTGAAGAATTTAGTAACAGAATGATTTGGCTTATGCAAGCTCGACCCTTGGGAATCTGTGCCTTTATTTGAAATGACATTTCATCTATTATGTGATGAAATTAGAAATGATGATAGTGCTTAAGTGGGAAAACCAAGACACCTGATCTGACCAAATTCAATACAAGAAGTGATGTTTTCAAGTTATGTTGAATTATGAAGTCTTATCTTTCTGTTCAATTATGGCAATCTTTGATAGCTTTCCATTTATGGTAGAAATATACTAAAATGACTAAAAATTAATACACCATAGATGGGCAAATGTATGCTTACATCCTTGAATTTCTATAAAAAGGCAAGTGCTGATATTTTGACAGTATGGCTTTCCCCTGCTCTTATGTGTTCTGTCTGCTCCCCTATTCTTTAGGATTTTCTTCCTTGTTCTCATGGCTCTCGATCTATCCCTATAGAATTAGAAAGACTTGGAATTATCTCTTCTAGAATAGGTGGTGTAGGGAAAATTAGATATTAGCAGTAGCGTCCATTGTAATACTGTGATTTCTTCTCCATTTTCTTATCTCATATGATGGTGGGTTCTGAGGGGTATTCTTCCTACTCCAGAAGTTCATAATTAGAAAGACTTGGAATTATCTCTTCTAGAATAGGTGGTGTAGGGAAAATTAGATATTAGCAGTAGCGTCCATTGTAATACTGTGATTTCTTCTCCGTTTTCTTATCTCATATGATGGTGGGTTCTGAGGGGTATTCTTCCTACTCCAGAAGTTCATAATTTATGTGAGTTAGCAGATTCCCTTCTAAAGTAGAGAAGCTTCTCAGCTTCCTCTACCCCTCCCTTACATCTAATTTTCCTAACAGAGCATTAACTCTAGGTGTAAGGAGATTGGCCCCCCAGATGAGACAAATGAGGGATGGGAGAAGAATTGTTGTTGTTGCTGCTATTCTCTTGGCTTAGCTCACATTACTTTTGAGGTAAGCTAGGTGTGGATTCCCCAAGTTTCTACTCAGTTGAAATTGCATGAAACTTCGAGACTTAGAGGGCAAAATCTCACATGTGCAATGGAACCTAAAAACAGTGAAGGAGATTCTGTCATCCTTGGTCTCCTTTCAATGAGGTTCCTTGCACTTTTTCTCATCTTTTGGAGCGCGATCTGAAATGGCATAGCAGTAGGTGCTCTTACTAAAAACATTGGTGGTATTTGAGGAGTGCTTGGCTCTAACGGCCTCTAGTAATACATCCATCATCAAAAGCCTTACTCCCTTCTCCGCCAAAAGTGGTAGGACACACAGTTGCGGAGCGGTTGCACCAGCCTCTTTAGCTACATCTATTGGTTAGAAAAATATTGTAACTTCTTTTGTCATAAGCCTGAAGCTTGTTGCTCCCTTGCATCTATAAAAGGGAATTTAGGGCTTATGAGAAGATATTGGTTCGAGGTCATATTTCCAGCCTTAGTCTGAAATAGGGATCAATCTAGTCAGAGAGGAGTTGTAAATAAGTTTATTTTCTGCTAATAGAATTAGTTGTCTATTTTCAGGTTTCCAATTTGAGTCTCTTTTGGTTTCTTGATAGAATTATTGAAAGCTATGATGCAAGTTACTAAACATTTTATTTTACAAATTTTGTTGAGTTTTGGAGTACAATGTCTCCTACTTCATGTATGCAGTCTCACACTATGAATATATAGTTGGTTGAAGATCATCTTTATTCATCGACGCAGTCTTTCCTATGTTGGCATATTTCTCTTATGGCTTTTTACTCAAGGAGTAATGTAAAAATTGCTATTAGAAAATATCAAATGTGATTCGGGTATACAGGGATAACTAAGTATGGTTGATTCCAAGACTAATAGAGTATTTTCAATGTATGGCATTGTTGTATCTTTACAGTAAACTGAGGTTCATTGCATCATTGTCTATTTAGTTTTTGTCATCTTAACCTTTTTGACTCTTTGGCCCTTGGATAGGCACTGATCTATTTCATGGATACTATACTGAACTTATGCCCCTTTGATTATCCTCAAAATATTTTCAATCCAAATATTTTCCTGTCCATCAATAGGCTTTTAGGATATTTATTTTGATTAAGTTAAGTCTTGCATGTTCCTCTGCAAAGAATAGTATAAGAACTTAAATAATCTAGCCAATCCCTTTGCTTTATCATACATTCTTTCAAGCAGCTCATGAGGAACATATCTGTGATATATGTTGACAATCTAATATCTCTGGAAAACACCATCCATTTGAGTACAACATTGCTATCCCCAAGAAAATAAGATGTCAGTTAAAGAGAGGTAGCTAGAGAATTAGAAATAAATCCATCTATATAGGAACACCCTCCTTGGTTTCACAGAGCCTAAAGTGCAGAGGAAGAAAGGGGGGATTGAGAAAGCCTTCTCTCCCTAATCTCCTATTCGCTGGCCAATCCCTCAAGGCAGATTGATCATTAATAAGTGGCTATTTTATAGATTTGTTGTGAGAATCAGGTTGGGAATTTAAAACAACCAACACCAAGCACTAAAATCAAGTGAACACTAGAAATCCTATGTTTGTATTGGCATGCCCAACTATGATGAAACCTCTTCTCAGTCTCCCCAATTTCTTTGGATTTATCTCAACTTACACAGGTGCCTCTTTTGACTTGAAGCATAATCTATAATAGTCTTATTTATGATAGTTTCCTTCAAAAAATGTTTTTGTTGAGTGTTAAGTTTATTTCTCAATTATATTATTGTTAGTCTCAATATATTAAATCCATATACTATTGTTAGGGAAAAGTAAGATGGTTGTCTTCAAACATTCACTTGAATTAGCTTTATTTTTCTATTACATTCAAACCAAACCCTAAATAAACATTTGTTTATTGTAAAATAGTTTCTAAGAAATATTTTACAATAAACATATTTCTTACCCTCTAACCAATTTTAGAGATATATTATTGTTGGTAAATAAAGTAAATCATATATTTATATTTGTCTAAATAATATTTGAATCAAATATAATTCAAAATATAGATATATAAGGAAGAAAAAAAGTGTGATAAATGGATAATATAGATTAAATAAATAGATTAAAAATGTGTTAAAATTAAATTAGGAGATACTAGGGATTACCTCAATATTAAATTGATGTTGGCATTGAATAATGTAACATTGCAACAAAAACCTACAAACTACGAACTGAAATTAGATTGTGGATCAATTATTTGAGATGATTGAAACCCCAAAACTTGGGATGCAATAATTTTACTAGCATATAATCCAATTAGTGTGGTTTTGTCCTAATATTATAGTCATATACTTCATAGAAATAGATCTTTGGTTCCTACAGAAAGTGCTCCCCTAATGTCTATATGAGTAAGGAAAATAGTGTGGTACTAAGTAGTACCATTAGGATCCTAATGTGCTAGGATTAAAGTGTGAAACTTCCTTAACCTAAGTTAGGCCCCTAGGATTGAGTCAACAATAGTGAAGAGAGATAAAAGGTGATAATGAATGTTGATGTGAAAGGTTGTAATAGATATCACTAAACTAATTAGAATAATGTTGAAGCCCATGCAAGAAAATGAGTGCATGTGTCTAATAGACACATTTGTAGTGTGTTTTTACAATGAATATCATTTGTTGATTCCCAATGCTAGTAGATGAGTACTGATGACTAATTCCTACAAAAGGAGGTAAGCTCTTTTATTCTTTTGATACTATTTTAAATATGTTTTTTAATCTAATAATTTCTATGTGTAAGTGTCCTAGTATGTGTTATGGAGTAAAATGTGTACACTAGAATTTTACACCTAGTTTAGCACCCAAATGGACCTAAAACAATTAATTCTTGATCCCGATGAATAAACCTAACAAAATAAACTTAGGAAAGGTCTAAACCCACC
Organism: Cunninghamia lanceolata; assembly: GCA_027924645.1. NCBI lineage: Eukaryota > Viridiplantae > Streptophyta > Pinopsida > Cupressales > Cupressaceae > Cunninghamia > Cunninghamia lanceolata. Next base: position 5,930,831 of record BSBN01000249.1, read on the forward strand.
TTAATTGCTACTCTCTGGAGTTTGTGGGGCTAAAGGACTAGGGTACCTAGCACCCTGGTCCTAGATGTTAGCCCGAACCCTATTTTTTATGGTGTCGGCTTAGAACACCTCCTTGGCTTATACATGTCAGCCCCATTTGGTTTTATTCATTGTTGGTGATGCAAGAGCATTTGGAGGCATTCAAATCAATTGTGATAGTTAAGATTAAGTTACAGAGTGCCAGGGAGAGTGACATTGGAGATTACCACATTTTACCGCATTATCACATTAGAGCTTGTGGAGCTGGATTTAGTTTCTATAACATGTCATCTACATCATATCCAAAATTTAGATCATTTGGGTTCAATTCCAATGAGATATCGCTATCAGAAGATTACATGTTTTCACATAGTAGAGCAAACAATGTTCAATGGAGTCTAATTGATTTGCGAAGCAATTTCATGACTCGCAGAGCCTAATGGAACATCATTCATGGTAGTTTAGGACTTGGCCAACCTTCATGGAGATCCGCATGAAGTTGCATCCACCTATGGAACAATACCTTATGTTTAGGACTGACCTATATGTGTCTACACGTTTCATACTAGTCGTTGCAATTAGGCTAACTTGATCATGTTATGAATGCTTGCAGAGGATATAAATAAGGAATAGAGGATTGTTACAAGCAACAGAGCATGATGTGTGAAGATAGGAAGAAAGAAGCTGAAGTGTTTGATCCGAAGAAGTAGCAGAAAGCAAAGTAGTGAACAAAAGAAGATACAGTGCAGAGAATTGAGAAGAAGTAAGAAGACATGAAATTATGTTGTACGGACCTTTTGTAAACCTAGGCTATAGCCTAGCATCTGAAAATCCCTAGTGGCATATGTAATGTGATTTGAGATTATAATTTATAATGAGGAATGAGCTTTGAAGGTTGGGTTTTTCCCTTTTAGGGTTTTCCCAGGATATATCTTGTGTCATGTGTTTATGAATGTATCTTTTAATTCTGTTGATTGCATATTTCTGTTGCATCACTGTTATGATCATGCTGTTAGTTGTTTAAGGCTACAAGGTTGGACCATCCCTCATCAGACACTTCTACCTTGGACTGCATCAAATGGTATTAGAGTTGGTTGTGAATATGTTGGGAAGATTGTGAATCTATTGGGAATATAGAAAGTGTGAAACCCTAGAAATAACAAGTGTCACTGTAGAAGAAAGATCAAGGAAAGAAAGATTCGGGTAGGATTTTAAAATTAAGTTGTTTATCTAATTTGTTTCAATTGGGAAGATTGGAAAAAGGATGAAGAAGGAAAATGAAAACCTAATATGTGAAAAGGATATTCTGGAAGAAGAATTGTGTGAAATCAAAAGGTGTAATTTAGAATTGATGGATAGGATAAAAGAACTAGGATAAGACAAATATGATGCTCTTGAAGAAGATTTGGAAAATGTAAAAAGGAGGAATGAAGAATTAGAAGCAGAGCTGAATTTGTTTGAGTATGTTGAAAAAGAGTTTTGAAGAATTGGAAGAAGGATTCAAGTTGTTTGGGAAAGTGGAAAAGAGGAACATAGACCTTGAGGAAAATTTGAAAGAGTTGAGAAAGGAAAATAGTCTACAGAAGAGTGAAATATCTAGATTGAAAGAACAGGTAAATCAGTTGGAGTAGTCACTTGTAGCATGCAGAGAATAAAATAAAAGTATGATATCTAAGCCTAAACTTTGTGATGTTTCTTGTGATACTAATGATTTGTGTGATGCTACAGAAGTTTCTTTAGAAGGTAATGTTGAAAATGACAATGTAACTGAACTTGCAATTGTTGGCGATGGTATTGGTTTCAAAATCATGTAAAGAATGGGACATGAAGGTAAAGGATTGAGAAAGTGTCAGCAAGGAATTACAAAGCCTATTGAGCTGGTAATAAGATCAAGAAGTGAAGGCCTTGGATATGAAAGAGGTAAGGATGTTGTCACAAATTCAAATAAATCAATTTAAGGGAAAAAAGGTATGCATTGTTCTTATTGCAATAGATATGGACATGAACAGGAATTGTGTTAGGATCTATACCCTTGTAAGTTTTGTGGATTAAGGAATAACTCTGAAAAGATGTGTTGGGATAAAATGAGAAGGAAAAAGCCTATGACAGGTTGTATACAAAAGGATTATGGATGGATTGATAGATCAAAATGGAAACATGTTACTTGTATGTTCAGAAGGTTGTATAGACTGAAGTGTTCATGTGTTGGAGGAAAAGAAGGATATGAATCAAGATACAAAGAGAGAAGACCTTATGTAGAGCAAAATAAGAACCAAAATTCATACTATAGAGGGAGAAATGACAAGAGTCATAATTCTTATCACAATGAAGGATACCAGAGGAATGAAAGAGGATTTGCTAGAAGGGGAACCTATTTTCAAGTTTGGAGGCAAAAAGAAACAAGCACTGAATGTCAACAAGAGGATACTACCAGAGGAGCAATAGTTAATGTAGAGATAATTTATGCAGAGGAAGAAGAACCTATTGAATCACTAAGTTTGAAAGAGAAACTGAAATAGGGTGAAGCATTGATCTTAGGGAGAATTTTGTTGTGAGCTAATCAACTGAGAAATTGTGCAAGAGAAGGTGTGTGTAATTATGTGCAGAGAAGTTCTTGTTGTAGAGAAAGAAGGAATGACAAGATATTTTACTAGAGGAGAAAGTTTGTAAAGGAAATATGGGTAAAGAACAGAAAACAATTTAGGAGAAGTAGGAACCAAAAGATTTTGATATGTGCAGAAGAAAATTGTATCAGGAGCCAGAAATTAGGAAGTGTTGTAGAGAAAATTTAGAAATCTATTGACTGTGTCAAAGGGAGTAACATGATTGTTCTAAAGGATGCAAGTATGTATTGATTAACTCTTAATTGATTGAAGAAGACATTGATCTTGAGGCAGCCTACAAGTTCTTGACAACAGAACGCCGAAATGAGAGGTAGTTGCAACATTGTAGCCAGACTACCGAACCTAGACCATGGGAAGATGAAGAAATTGAGGCAACTTATGGAGAAGACTTTCTCAGACCACTGATCATTGAGGTAGTACAAGACTTGCAAGTAGACCACCAAACCTAGACCACCAGAACATGAAGAACTTGAGGTAGCTTACAGAGAAGACTTGCTCAGACCGTCGATCATTGAGGCAGTGCAAGGCTTGCAAGTAGACCGCCAAACTTATCCTAAGGGATCACATTGATTTTGACATAATACAGACCAAAGTGAAGAGGCTCACTTTTTAATTAATCCCAAGAGTCTGATGCAGGAGCATCCGGAGGCATTCAAATCAATTGGGACAGTTAAGATTAAGTTACAGAGTGCTAGGGAGAGTGACATTGGAGATTACCGCATTTTACCGCATTATCACATTAGAGCTTGTGGAGTTGGATTTAGTTTCTATAACATGTCATCTACATCATATCCAAAATTTAGATCATTTGGGTTTGATTCAAGAGAGATATCACTATCAGAAGATTACTTGTTTTCACAAAGTAGAGCAGATAGTGTTTAGTGGAGTCTAATTGGTTTGCGAAATAATTTCATGACTTGCGGAGCCTAATGGAACATCATTCAAGGTAGTTTAGGACCTGGCCGACCTTCATGGAGATCCGTACGAAGTTCCATCCACTTGTGGAGCAATACCTTATGTTTAGGACCAACCTATCTGTGTCTACATGTTTCATACTAGCCATTGCAGTTAGGCCGACTTGATCATGTTATGAATGCTTGCAGAGGATATAAATGAGGAATAGAAGATTGTTACAAGAAGCAGAGCATGATTTGTGAATATAAGAAGCAAGAAGCCAAAGTGTTTGATCCAGAGAAGTAGCAAAACAGAGCAGAAAGTAGAGTAATGAATAGAAGAAGATACAGAGCGGAGAATTGAGAAGAAGTAAGGAGACATAAAGTTATGTTGTACGAATCTTTTGTAAACCTGGGCTATGACCTAGCATCTAAAAATCCCTAGTGGCATATGTAATGTGATTTGAGATTATAATATAATGAGGAATGAGCTTTGAAGGTTGGGTTTTTCCCTTTTAGGGTTTTCCCCGGATATATCTTGTGTCGTGTGTTTATGAATGTCTCTTTTCATTCTGTTGATTGCATATTTTTGTTGCATCTCTATTATGATCATGCTATTAGTTGTCTAAGGCTGCAAGGTTGGACTGTCCCTCATCAGACCCTCCTACCTCGGCCTGCATATACAAGCAAGTTAGTTTATTCATTTGAACATCTAAGAAATGTAGGCACACTTGCACTCTCTCTCTCTCATGCTCTCTATTCTTCTCTAAAGCTCTCTATGGTGGATTATCATTGTTGTACTAACTTCTTGCAGGTCTTGTGAAGATCTCTCTACTTATTTGAGGCTACATCAACTTCTTGAGTCAAGGTGTGATGCCACATCAAACAAGATATGGTTTTCATGCTCATGGTGACTTCTTTCCTTCATGCTTTATTATAGCATTCCAGTCTACTTTAGATTTGCCTCTGCTCTCCTAGGTCATACACTCTTTGATATCTCATCATTTCTATTGTGGTGGTGGAACACCATTCATGGAGCTTGACTTAGGCAAGATCCTAAATAGCACCAACCCTTTTCCCTTCTTTTTTGTGTGCAGGTTGCATCCGGAGGAATCTGAAGATAACAAGTAACAGGAGACAGGAAGACAACAAGGTGAAGACACCCAGATCTAGAGATCCTACAAAACTCTAATTTGGGTCCAGGGTGCCCAATTCCCTAGTACCTCTCTACTCCTAAACTTAGATCCTAGTTCTCCTCTATTCCCTGATCTTTTCTATGGATTAGATTTCCTATTTCTATTTTCGTTCGTCTACTATTTATCAATCTTACTCAATTAGGGTTTCATGCTTTGCCCTAGTTTGGTTGGTTAGATTTGGTTGACACTCCTTTATACAACAAAGGGACAAAAACCCTATGGTTTGTCTCTCCTTCAAGGGTAGAAGCCAAGCTCAGTTTGTGTTCCAATGTTGATAGAAGAGGGTTTGATCTAGTTTAACCTTTTAGGCTAAGTCTCCCTTTTCCATCTAACATTTTGGTGAATCTAACGTATATTGCACTTTTGCATCCTTCTTGCTTCAAATATGAGTTATTTTCTGCCCTAGATCTGATTAGGTTAAATTCATTCATCAATTTACATAGTTATATATCTTAATTTCACATTATTTCATTATTAGGGTTTATAAAAACCTTGCATTCATAGAATGCCTAGTTAGTCTTGATCCTAGGGTTTGTAGTTTTGTGTGTTGTTGCATTATTTAGTTGATTAAATTGATTTAATTTTTGTAGAATATCATTTTTTGTGTTTAAAAAAAGAACATCCTTGCATCTTTGTATTAGAAACTAGAAAATTAAGCATTTGATTTGGGTTTAGAAAAAAACATATTTGTCACATTGTCTATATTTCATAAGTTTAGATCATTATAGCATGATATAAATTTCTAATTTTTTCATCAGATCTTATTGGTATTGCATTATTTAATCATTTCCTAGTGATATATTTGGCATTTTCACTTATTCATTATTAGGGTTTTCAAAAATATTGTATTTTTGGAAAACCTAGCTAGTCTTGCACCTAGGGTGTGTTGATAAAACTCTTGTTCCAAATTTTGCTGATGATAATTAGTGGTCAAATCTGATTTTTCATTGTTGTATCATTTCATAAATATCATTTGTGTTCATTTTATGAAAGATAAAACATTCTTGCATCAAAGAATTTTGGTTTAGGGAATAAGCATTTAAGATCTAGGGTTTGATGACGAAACCCTAGCTAGTCTTGCATTTAGTTGTTATATTCAAAATATGATTTTAGGTTGCTGTAACATTTCATACTTATTGAATTAAGAAAGCAAGAACATTCATGCATCCATCTTCTCTTTAAAATTTGAAATCTATAGCATAAACAAAACTATCTAATTGCATATCTAATTTGATACTTATGCATCTTCATTTAAAGCAAAGTTTTCTAAATCCCTCTTGTGTTTACTTAGGAAAATCATTTGCACATACTACACATATTACATTTGCAATACTTAGTTGTTGTGGTTACCAAGAACATCACATTTTTTGGAAAGCCCCACCTATCTTGCACTTGTATGTCATTGATTGCAATCTTATTTTAGATCTTGATGATACTCAAGTCATGTCTAAATTCAATTGTACATTACTATTTAATATCACACTTACATGCATTATTGGCTTCTTCTTAGTATTTCTATCAATATTAAAACACTTTGCTAAATTCATCTACATGAATGGTCATGATAAAGATGATGGTGATAGTTATTATCCTACAACCCATGGTAATACCATTTATATCACCTTTAAATCATATGATGGTGACCTATCTTCTCCTACATCACCCTATGCTTTGGATCCCTCTGCCAAAATCATTCCCACTTGTGAGGATATTTTGACGGAAGAGGATGAGATCAGTGATGCATTTCTTAACATCACTCTGCCCTCTCTTCATTACAATTCTTTCCTTTCAAAAGATGAAGGATTAGTGGATGAATATCCTTCTCCTATAGAGGATTCACCATGGGTAGATGTTGAGCATACTTTTTCCATGATTTCTCCTAAATCTTCTATTTCTCAAAAAGATAACAATGTCAATTCTTTCACCATTAATAGACTTATTCCACCCACTAGAGGGGTAATGAATAAGTGTATTAATGTTTAAAATATGCCTAAAATCATGATACATGAGGCACCTAATCTGCCTCCTTTCTGTAAACCTACAATTACAGTTTGAGATGTTCCAAAACTATCTCGTCCTCCTGGTTACATCTTCAATTTTGCAAAGCAAATTACTCAATGGAATCAAGGTGTTCAAAACATGTTACAACAACCTCACTATCATGCATTTGCTCACACACACAACACCCATAATAATAAACAAAACAAGCAAGCACCAAGCATGACTACTTCTCTTCCACCTTCTCAACTATTTCTTCCCCCACCTCCTCATCTTCCTCAGCATGTTGGTAGAGAGTACAATCTTGTCCAGCTTCGTGCCACTCCGACTAAGATCTCTTTATGGGATTTAATACAAACATCACCTACATACCACGGAATGCTCCAAGAGGCTCTATAAAAGGTAGTTGTTCCACCTTCTATTAGACCAAATGATGTAGCATCTTTGTTTAGTTGTATGCATGCAAAAAGATCAGATATCATTTTTCAACAACATGAATTACCTCCCATAGAAGTTAAAACCAATATGAGCCTCTTTTTTTTTAATTAAAAATCATATACTATTAAGTTCAAAAAAAGATCACAGTACAATCTACGTGGTCAAGGAAGACACAAAAGTCTTTTAGTTACATCATTTTCAACTCAAAAAGAGGGAGCAATTAGACAATATACTCCACATAAACACCACCCAGTTCAACAAAATCATATAAACATATCAAAACATAAGTAATATAAACAAAGCATTTTGAAAGTCTATTGTCAACTGATTCTCATCATAAACCATGCATAAACCCTGATAGAAAAAAGCCTACATGTTCACCCTCACTATTGTAGTGTACCTACTCACCTGTCAAGTTCAATAAATCCTTGTTCATGCTCATCTTGAGGGTTCCTACTGGTCTTGTATGTCTCTTTGGCCTGTAGGGTGTCTCTCTCTCCATAATCATGAATGCTTATATTTGTTCCCTACCCCTTTCCTCTATCCTACCTATCCAGATATCCTTTGTTATCACTGACATCATAGGAATCCATACCTCTGAATGTACCAATAGGAGGTGAAACTCTAAGTTGACTACTATCCACACTAAAATTCTAAAATGTTAATTCAATGTCTCATAGTGCTTCATCCCTTAACTTTTCCAACTTGTGGTGTTTGCAATACAGATTTTGGAAATCAATGTATTCATTGTTGAACTTTTCATTTACCTTTCTCAAGTCATGTGGCCGAAATTATGCATATTTGATATCTGCCCTATAAACAACCACCGATCCTTCATCTATTATCTTCATGAATCTTTCTATGGGGAGCTCCATGGTCATGATCACCTATTCAAAGATGTTATAAAACACGAGTCTACAACTAGACCCAGTAAGAATCCTTCTCTTGCCTTGGAAATGATCCTCATTTATTTTTTTCCACAACCATAAAATCTCAATAATCTCAGTAGATAAAATCAACTAGAATATATTTTCTTTAACATTCAAACCAAAAATATAACCACAAAGAATCTCTTTCCAATTTAAACTGTTCAAGGAAGACCAGTTTTTAATATTCCCTATAAACAAAGACCAAACTTTAACAACAAAAGGGCATTCAAAGAACACATGCTCACAAGATTCCACAATCTTACAAATAGAACACACAAATTTATCAAAACCTATGAAAATCTTCTTTTTCAAAAGGAGCCATCTAAAACTTCCTTTTTTAGGTTCAATTATATATTTGGACTAGAACGGACTGAAGGATTTAGACAAGACTCTATGTTCTAACTCAAGTTTCCAAACCCTATTAATATGCTCAAACACCTCTTGGGATTTTATAACCAACTTATAAAAAAAATTGGAGTTCATAGACAAAAGTTAGTGCCATGCTCCCAAACCAACTTTCCCAACCAATCTACTTCACTCAGATTTTTCTGCATGACCTAGATTGATTAAGAGAGTTCTATTAATGATGGAAAATGTTCTTTTTTGATACTCAGGGATGCCAAATTCAAGTTTGATCTGATCCTAAATTTTTATCCCCTTATCATCCAAAATTTTAAGAATAGAAATTCCTTTCCTATTCCATTTCATAGCTAAACAACCCTGCAATAGTGCCAGGGGTTTATTCTTATGCCATAAACTCCACCATAGGGACCTATACCCCATAATCCAATTCTTATCATTATTAATAGCTTCCTTATTCTTTATAAAAATTTTAACAACTTCCCAAGCTTTCCAAATACTGGTAAAAATAGCAGACCCAAAGGGTTAAATTAAAATTTCCCAAACAAAAATTCATGCATATGAAAGTTTTTCCACATTGGTGCCTTCTTGGGCAGAAAATTCTTAATATTGTTCTTGATGAGAACCTTCCAAGGTTCCTCTCCATCTAAAGATCTGAGGATCCACTTTGTTTCTAAAGCTACACCTTGAATCTTTAGATCTTTCAACCCCATACCATGTCCCTTTTCTTTACTCATGTAACACCATTCCCATTTAATGACATGTTTTTTCTTCTTTCCTCTACCATAATATAAGCCTCTTATGATATTTGTCATTATTAATAAAATGAGGATAAGACGCACTATGATTGATGGTGGATCAGGTCTTAATGTTTGTGGCATAGACTTGTTACATAAAATAAATGTTGATACGTCTCTCATTAAACTAGATAAACTCAATATTCATGGCTTTGATAATGTTGGTAGACAATCATAGGTACTATCACCTTAAATATTAAGGCTGGACCTGTGACATTGCCTACCCTTATCCATGTCATGTCTAATTCTCTCACATACAATCTTCTTCTTGGTAGACCATGGATTCATGCCATGGGAGCAGTCCTGTCTACCCTTCATCATTCAATAAAGTTCATTTTTGAAAACAGGCTCCATACAATTGAAGCTGATCTAGTTCTGGAAAGTTTCTTACAAATAGAAGTGAGACATCAAATTCCTCTAAGTGATTTGATCCCTTCTTTAACAAAAGCCAAACCACTACCCTCCACTGCTAACAATAGTAATGGTTAGGATAGTGTTGGTCCTTTGAATGCATTTTTGGGTGATGATTGGGGTTCGTTAGATTTTACACCAACCTTTAAGGGTGAATATAAAATCTCACCGTCACACCCAAAAACCTTGAAGGTAAATACAATTTCTTCAACACAATCTCCTACTCCTAAAAAACTTAAACTCAAAAGTAATGATAATGAAACATTTCATATTGATTTTACCACTAATGATGATCTACTTTCTTATACAAGAATGGAGACCACTTGCGATATATCATCTCACTATAAAAAGCTCAAATCTAATGGATCATTTTCTTCTAATACATGTCTTGGTAATGATGAGGTATCTTTAGATTTCAACCCCATGGGCTTGTTGAAAAAAAGGTTGACCCTCCTCACCATGATAAAAAGAATGATCTATCTACTTCTTCTTCAACATAGGATGACACTTCTCATTTCAACAAAGATAATAATGTAGTCACTCCTCTTCCTTCAAATTTGGAGACGCATTATGGGCATGGATTCAAAATTCTTTCTAAACTTGGATACAATGGAAATGAGTTAGGATGAAAAGAACAAGGAATTAAGGATCCCGTGGAACCAACACCGCACTTGTCTAAACTAGGTTTAGGTTTCTAACCTTCTCCTATGTTCTCTCCACCATGTTCACACCAAAAAGGGTTTATATCTTCTCTTCTATCTCAATAAGAGTGTATGTTGTTGAGTCTACTCAAAGACTACTCAAAGACTACTTAATCACTCTTCCTCCTCCAACACACAAAAAGATCTTATAAAATAATCATTCAACACTTCATTACTGTGTATATCATCGAGCGCTTGGCCATTCCACTAAAGAATGCCGAGCTTTGGGTGAACAAATTCAACAACTTTGAACACAGTATAGCTCTAGCACTTTTCACCATGCCTGATGTAGTCCCTATAGCACCTTGTCCTCCATCTATTTTATAATAAACAAGTTGGGGGAGAGTGATTTGTTATAGGCCGAATCATAAGTGTGGTCCCTTCTAATTTAGTATTATGATTGTACATACTGTTATCCCTATATTGTGATGTTTTGTTGATGGATAGTTCTCCCTTGGCACCATAGTTCTCCTACGTTCTCTCCACCATGTTCACAACAAAAAGGGTTTATATCTTCTCTTCTATCTCAACAAGAGTGTATGTTGTTGAGTCTACTCAAAGACTACTCAAAGACTACTTAATCACTCTTCCTCCTCCAACACACAAAAAGATCCTATAAAATAATAATTCAACACTTTATTACTATGTATATCATCGAGCGCTTGGCCATTCCACTAAAGAATGTTGAGCTTTGGGTGAAAAAATTCAACAACTTCGAACATGGTATAGCTCTAGCACTTTTCACCATACCTGATGTAGTCCCTATAGCACCTTGTCCTCCATCTATTTTATAATAAACAAGTTGGGGGAGAGTGATTTGTTATAGGCTGAATCGCAAGTATGGTCCCTTCTAATTTAGTATTATGATTGTACATACTGTTATCCCTATATTGTGATGTTTTGTTGATGGATAGTTCTCCCTTGGCACCATAGTTCTCCTACATTCTCTCCACCTTGTTCACAACAAAAAGGGTTTATATCTTCTCTTCTATCTCAACAAGAGTGTATGTTGTTGAGTCTACTCAAAGACTACTTAATCACTCTTCCTCCTCCAACACACAAAAAGATCCTATAAAATAATCATTCAACACTTCATTACTGTGTATATCATCGAGCGCTTGGCCATTCCACTAAAGAATGCTGAGCTTTGGGTGAAAAAATTCAACAACTTCGAACATGGTATAGCTCTAGCACTTTTCACCATGCCTGATGTAGTCCCTATAGCACCTTGTCCTCCATCTATTTTATAATAAACAAGTTGGGGGAGAGTGATTTGTTATAGGCCAAATCACAAGTGTGGTCCCTTCTAATTTAGTATTATGATTGTACATACTGTTATCCTTATATTGTGATGTTTTGTTGATGGATAGTTCTCCCTTGGCACCCTTGTTAGCAAAAAGGTACAAGGAGAATGAACTTGTTGTGACATTCCTCTATGTGTATCATCATTCTTCTATATGTAGTAATTTGCAATTTCCTTATTTTTCTTTTAGATGATTTAGTATCCTTTCATGTTGATTCAATTTATTTGTACTCTACTTTCAAGTGATCTTTCTTCTATCATCCTCATATTTATGTGACACCTTGTTGCAATGTTCAACATCATACCATGACTACATAAGCCATTGTGTAATGTTTCTGCAAGCATCACCTTGGTTTGCTCATTCTGGGGGGGAACCCCTTGTTGTGATGTAGATTTTAAGAACACATGTCATTTGGGCATGTGCTTTTAGAAAAATCTCATGCCTATTTTATACTTCTTACTTATTCTACCTAGGACACAATTGATCCCTGCTAGAGTTAGTGATCATCTTAAGGTGGGGGCATGTATCATGCTATGAGCCTTACTCTCATCTTTCTATCAAAAACAATTGTTGATTATCCTTGTTGATGTACTCTCTTGGAAAGGATTGTGGCAAGCTCAGGAGAAAGATCTTGAGTCTATCTTGTTCTCCTAAGTTGAAGCTCCTTTCATGTTTGAGAGATGGGTTGGAACCACCAACTTGAGTTTGGCTAGAGTACCTTTGGGTATGGTTGCAACGCCTTCTTATTCTGCAGGGCTTTGTGTAAATCCTCTTGCGGGAGGTAGTTTGTGTATTCCCTTGAGTGGAAACACTTTTCTTGATGTGGATTGTGTGTATGATGTATTTGTGCCCTCTTGTTCTTCTCATTTCTAACTAACCCCTTCTTAGCATTCTTCTTATTGCATATTGAGGAATGATGTACAATGATTGAGACAACCCTTTAGATTGAGGTCTCTTTTGTCATGTTGACTTAAGGTCTTTTGTTATGTGCTGCTTGTGATTGTTGTATGATGCATGTATTCTCCTCATATATTCTTATCCTCTATGCATTCTTCATGCCTCATGTGTGCCTCACATGTTTTCTCTATGTATTCCCCTTAAGTGCTTTGCATGTATTCCATGTGTGTTTCATGGGTCTTCTATGTATACTTTGTGCCTTATGTGTATGCTTCATGTCAAGCATGTATACTTTGTGTATTGCGTGTCTACATTGTGATTTCTCAAGTGTATTTCTTGCAAATGTCTTGTCTTTTTTCATGCTTTCTAAGTTCTTAATGTATGCCTTGTGTCTTATGTGTATACAACTCCTCTTGCTAATCATCATAGACTCCTAGAATCCTAAACTTGGGGGCTTGATCACCCCTCAATTTTGGTGACATTCTATGGCTTCTATGTTTGTTGTGATTGAAATTTGTCTTCTCCTTACTTTAGTGTGAGTTTGAATGTAAGCTCACACCCACGCTAAAGTGGGGGCTAAATGTTATGGAGTAAAATGTGTACACTAGCATTTTACACCTAGTCTAGCACTCGGGTGGACCTAAAACAATTAATTCTTGACCCCGATGAATAAACCTAACAAAATAAACTTAGGAAATGTCTAAGCCCACCTTAATTGGCACTCTCTAGATTTTGTGGGGATAAAGGTCCCAGATGTTATCCCCGACCCTATTTTTGTGGTGTCGACTTAAACACCTCCTTGGCTTATACATGTCGGCCCCATTTGGTTTTATTCATTGTTGGTGAGCAAGAATGAATATATTGGAAAGTTAGTTTATTCATTTGAACATCTAAGCAATCTAGGCACACTTGCAATTTCTCTCTCATGCTCTCTATTCTTCTCTAAAGATCTCTATGGTGGATTATCGCTATTGTACTAACTTCTTGCAGGTCTTGTCAAGATCTTTCTACTTCTTTGAGGCTACATCAACTTCTTGAGTCAAGTTGTGATGCCACATCAATAAAGCTAGGGTTTCCATGCTCATGGTGACTTCTTTCCTTCATGCTTTATTACAACATTCCATTCTACTTTGGATTTTCCTCTGGCCTCCTAGGGCACACACTCTTTGATCTCTCATCATTGCTATTATGGAGGTGAAAACACCATTCACGGAGCTTGACTTAGGAAAGCTCCCAAATAGCATGAACCCTTTTCCCTTCTTATTTGTGTGCAGGTCGCATCCATAGGAATCTGAAGATAACAAGTGACTGTTACACATATGGTTCCTAAGGTTGTCATTGATGTCAACATTGACATGGATGTGTGATGGTGTTCATGGATAGATTTCATGTTCCTAAAGTAGATACATGGGAAATAGAAGTTCATGGTTGGATGTCACGCCTTGATTAGTGTAGAGTTGAGTATGAAGACATATTAATATGGGAATTAGAAGCACTAAGATGGTCAAATATGTTACTAATGTTAAAAGATGTTACTGATGGCTTGATCCAAGTTTCATGATGATTGGTTCACTAGAAGAATGTTTTGTTATTGACAAGTTGAAGACTGTGTTACTTCTATGAAGGTGTTCTTAGTAGGGAAATGAAATGCTCTGCATTCCTCTACATTTGTAGTTATGGCTATGCAATTCTGGTACTGTGTTCAGGATGCAGTGAAGGAGATAATTTCAAAGTTTCAGATCATTTGTCACTCTAATGTGGAAGTTATGCATGATAGAATATTGGCACGTGTTCTAGTAGAGTGAGGTAGTATTGAAGACTTGTTGGAATGTTCCACATTCCTCTGAAAGTGAATGGTTGCCTTTGCGGTTTTGAGGACATGTTTATGGATGTGCATTACATAGTTCCTTGCAGTTTCAAGTCTCTTGGTGGTCAGCAAGATTAGTTTTTCAATGACAACATGTTGCAAAGTGTTCCAGATGGCTTGTTGTTCTCAGATCTCATGATTGAAGATGTGTGACACAAAATCTTTGGTGTTCGAATGCAATTCCTTGGTGTTGATGTCTGCAAGACATGGGTCTTCTGCTGGTGTAGTGTGTGGTCTTGTTTAGGACTTATCTTCTACACGTTTCAAGTTGTGTGTAATCTAGCTGACTTGTAAATGTATTTGTCATGTTGTCTCTGGATGATAAGTAATGTAATCAATGTAATATCATGTATAAAAAAATCAAATTGAGTTAGGTAAAGTGTGATTGCAAAGTGATTGAAAGGGTTCGCATGCAAATAAATGCATTATGATGTACGATTGAAGGAGAAAGAGAAAAAGTTGCAGATGATGTCTTGATTCATCTTGAAGACATATTTATGACAGTGATCAAGTGTAGAGCATGCCTAACTGATCTAATCATCAATGTGAAGAGGTAGAATTTTAATCATCAAAGGTGTGAGTTTCAATGTTAGTTTTCAGACAGTAGAAGGACTATCATACTGTAATCTTTTGTAAGTGTGTTCTCAATTCAGGGAGTAGTAGCTTCCTTGGGAGTGACCCTAAAACAATGCCTTCTGGGAGTAGTAGCTTCCTTTGGAATGACCCTAAAACAAAGTCTTCAGGGAGTAGTAGCTTCCTTGGGAGTGACTCTAAATCAAAGCTTTTAGGGAGTAGTAGCTTCCTTGGGTTGTAGGGCCCTAAAACAAAGTTATTATTTTTGAGCTTCATATATTGTGAGTTAATCCTCACCATGGTTTTTCCCTTCTAGGGTTTTCCATGTATATCTGGTGTTATGTGTTGATGTGAATTGTGTTAATCTTTCATGCTTATGTTAATACTGTGATGCTTAAGTTTTAATATTCTCTGGATAATTTGAATTTTTTTAGATACTGATTCACTCCATCTCTCAGTATCCTGGTGTGTCCAACAGTGACAGGAGACAGGAAGACAAGCCGGCGAAGGCACCCAAATCCAAAGATCCTGTAAAACCCTAATATGGGTCTAGGGCACTCAATGCCCTGGTACCTCTCTGCACCCAAACTTAAATCATAGTTATCCTTTGTTCCTTGATCTCTGTTGTGGTATTAGATTTCCTATTTATTTTTCTATTCATCCACTATTCACCGATCTTGCTCAATTAGGGTTTCATGCTTTGCCCTAGTTTGGTTGGTTAGATTTGGTTGAATCTCCTATATGCAACAAAGGGACAAAACCCTTGTATTTTGGCTCTCCTTCAAGGGTAGAAGACAATCTCAGTTTGTGTTCCAATGTTGATAGAAGAGGGTTTGTTCTAGTTTAGCCTTTTAGACTAAGTCCCCCTTTTCCATCTAACAGTATGAAACCTTTTTCATACACAACCCTAGATGCATAATTCATTTTCTTGGCACCCATGTCAATGAGAAATGATTAGATCTTTCAATTATTATCCTTAGAAAGCAAGAACTAGAATTTTGGAAAAGGGAGATGAAATTGCACCCATGACCTAGTCCAAGGGATAGAATCAATGTGCATTTTAGTCAAGAATGTGGAAACTTTTGGGATATAGGTTTGGTAAGTTTTGAACAAACATATATATTTCATATTAGAGCATTTATTCTTATTCTTGGGCTTAGTGAGCATGCCAAAAGAGCCAAATTATGTGCTAAAATCATGAATTAGAAATATATACAAAGTGACCTAAAATGATCTAGTAAAAGTGTAAGGTGTGCACTTTTCTCTACATTCCCCCCCTCACTTTGTTGTGTATGAAAATGTTTGTGTGCATACATGCCAAAAAAGTATAAATAAAGAAAATAAATTGTGATAAAAGGATATACATTTTCTAGATCCAAAAAAATTGAGCTTGCAACTAACTCAAATGTGTGCCACTTGTTTTTTTTTTTTTTTTTAAAAAGTGGTAAAAAAAACCACTAAAATATATTAATAAAAGTAAAATTACAAAATTCCAGATTCGGAGAGGCATACCGGCAGGAAAGAATTCGGACAAGAAAACCTCCGGTTATAGCCAGAATATGAGCAAATACAACAAAATCGACTCAAAAAGAGTCGCACCAGTATTAACATCTGTAGCTAACTTCAGGAAGAAATTCATGTAAATTTACATACAAAACATTTGACTGTGACAACCAAAAGTCAAAGCAAAGCACTAAGGACTCAAAGCCTAACTAATCCGCAATTTCAATGATCTGAACAGCACACCCCTCATCAAGATCTTCCACATCTGCTTGCTGGGGAGGAGGAGGAATGTGTGCCACTTGTTAGACTACACACAAATTTAAAATATAATTACTAGATAATATTCCCCCTTAGTTGTGTGCACTATAAAGGAGTGCACATAAATTGAGGAGAATAAGAAAGAAATATTATGACTATAAATTGAGTATGATCATGAATGTAAATATGAAATTATAATTGAAAGTTTGTGTATGAATAGTGAAATGATATGAAAATTTAAGACCAAGGAGAGAATGCATACCTTAAATTTACTTGCTTGTGTAGTTGACCAATGTGTTGGAAAGTGTGGTGAAAATATGCTACCACTTTTACCCTCCAAGAGAGAAGGAATGGGTATGTAGGGCCTACAAAAAACACCTTGTCTCTCAAATGACAAGATCAAGTGAGAATGTAATAGAGGAAGCACAAGATAAACATGAAAAAATAAAAAATAACCAATAATGTTATTGTAATTCATATCAATATTAATGGGGTAAGAAAAGATTTGTCATTAAAAAAGCCCTTGTAGGAGTATCCCCTAAGATTCTATGATTGAGAATGTGGATATGGTGGTAGGATGTCACCATGTAATGTCTCTTTATGCATAAAAGTGGTGTACAAATTTGGTATTTTAAATGTTATCACTTGTGTTTCATGCCCTTTTTTAGAGATGTGTCCATAAATGTTTATTTATTATCACATTGATCATGATCTAAGACATGTATTTAAATTTTTTTTTTGGTCTCATATTGATTCTTTTCAAATTACTTTATTTCTAATGTTATGTGTATTGTAGAACTAAGGTCAAAACTCATATCACCACATATTGTTGCATTTATTCTCACTATTGTATGTAAACTTTTTCTTTCTTTCCATATTGTTTGATATATTTGTTTGTAACAATGATATGTGATGTACTAGATTCATCCTTGGACTCTTGATTGGAAGTAATGTGTTCTTCATGACTAGGCTTGGAAGAATTATCTTTTTTGACTTATACTTTATGGTGTGGGAGCATCCCAGGTTGCAGAGAAATCTTGCATCAACCAAAAACATTTGCACTTTTTCTTTTCTTTCATTTTTAGTTCAGTTTAGTCAGTTGCAATTTTAGCATTTTGTACCGCATTTTGCCACATCTTCATATTAGAGCTCGCGGAGTAGGACTTATCATCTAGATATTATTATCTACATCATATCCAAATTTTAGGTCATTTGGACTTGTCTGCTAAAAGTTATCACTATCAAAAGATCACATGTTTTCACAGAACAGAGCATACAGATAGTTAATTGAAGGAGAAGGTTTGTGGAGCACTTCCATGACTTGCAGAGCCAAATGAAACATGTCACACAATACATGATAATCGGATAGACCTTCCTTGAGGTCTACACCTGGATTCATGCATTTACGGAGCATTACCAGATGTTTAAGGCCAACCTATTTATTTCTACATGTTACATTCCTTCACAGGAATTTGTAACCTTTCTTGGCCAAAGTAGAGGATTTACGAAGCTTGCAGATGATACATATAGATCTCTTAGAGTAGTAGGAAGTCATTTCTGGATAGTAGTCAATGAGTTATATAGTTCTTAGTTCGTGATCATTAGACATTTTGTGCTTCAAAGTAATATTTGTTGTAACTGGAATTAGGCCTGTGAGCCCTTGTGATTGTAGCCCGTATGTTGCCAGCATATAAGCATTTTGAATATATGATATATTGAGAATTTGAATCTTCCATTGCATTCTACATTTGTGTTGTTTCCATTGTGTTTACTCTAGCTCCATGGTTTGGATAGTTCATTTTGTGAACCCTCTGACCGTAAATGCACCAAGTGGTATCAGAGTGAAGTTCAAATCCTTTGGGAAGTGAAGGCATTCCGAAAGATCTTGATGTGAACCAATCATCGACCTGAGGCAGTCTACTTGAGGACTAACCATGAGACATGATGTTGAAAGTGATGATGAATTCCAATCCGCTGATCAAAATGAGAAAACCCTAGAAGAAGAAGAAGAATCAGATCAAGTGAAGATGTTGAGATCTATTTTGAAGATTGGAAAAAGACCTAGAGTGGATGTACCGAATTACACTGTAAATTTGAATTCGGAGGAATTGATTGACTGGATAAATGATTTGGAGGAATACTTTGAATATGAAGAAATTGAATATCTAAAGAAGGTGAGATTTGTGAAGACTATGTTGAAAGGACATGCTGCTATTTGGTGGAAAGAAGTTTAGTTGGATAGAAATAGAAGAGGAAAAGAAAAGATCACAAAATGGAATAGAATGGTGACAAAGTTGAAGAATCAGTTTATACCTATTGACTATGAGTTGGAATTTTTGAAGAGATTTCAAAATCTATGAAGGAGTATATTGAAGAATTTCATAAGATGATCATAAGGACTGGACATAGTGAAGCAAGCAAGGATAAAGTGGCAAGATACATCAATAGATTGAGATTGAACATTCAAAAATTGAGTCTAGTAAGGATGACAACAATAGAAGAAGCATATCAGTTTTCCCTAAAACTTGAAGACAAGTTGAATAGGAAGCATGAGCAGAGACAAAGAGGAAGAGGAGGTAAATTTCAAAGAGGTAGAACACATTCTGGAGGAGAAAGATCATATGTGGAGAAGAACAAATAAAGTAGTCCATTCAAGAAGGAAGATAGAGATAACAATTAATATCAGAGAGATGACAAAAATTTTTACCGTAGAGGAAATCATAACTCTTACTACAGTGAAGGATACAGAAGAGATGAAAGAGGGTTTGACAAGAGAACATTTAGAGGAACTTGTTTTAAGTGTGGAGGTGAAGGACACCGAGCATTTGAATATCATCAAGGAAGTACAAGCAAGAAGATAGAGAACAATGCAAGAATAACTTATGTAGAAGAAGAACCTATTGGATCACCTAATTCAATTGGAAAACCAGAGAAATGAGAATCATTAGTCATGAGGAGAGCACTATTTCAAGCAGAGACAATTGAGGAACCACCGCAGAGGAAAAGTTTATTCTGGACCAGATGCAAATCAGGAGGTAAATGTTGTAAGGTTATCATTGATAGTGGTAGTATTGATAATTTAGTTTTGAAGGAGATGGTGACTAAACTGAACCTGGAGAGATTGAAACACCATAATCCTTACAAGATAGCAAGGATTCAAGATGAACACAAGGTACTGGTGAGTGAACAATGTTTGGTGAAATTTCATATAGGATCTTATCATTATGAAGTACTGTGTGATATTATGCCAATGGATGTATGTCATATATTGTTGGGTACACCATGGCAATATGATAGAAAATCTATACATGATGGGAGAAAGAATACTTACACTATAGTATCTAATGGAAAGAAAATCACCTTGATACCTTTGGAAGATAAGCCTAAGAGTGAAGTATGTGGGAATGCTAGAATTTGTTTGGTAGATGGAAGGAAACTTCTGGATGGATGAAGAAATGGGAATATGTGTTTTGCTTTGATCCCTAAGAAGCATGGAACCCTAAGTACTGAGACTGAAGAATCATAGCTAGATGAGATAACTAAATTGTTGACAGAGTATGAAGACATCATATCAAATAATGTACATGAAGGATTGCCACCAATATGGAGTATCAGTCATCATATGGAACTTATACCTAGAGCTAGTTTGCCTAACAAAGCAGTACATCGTATGACACCAATAGAGAATACGGAACTAAATAAACATATATAGGAACTGTTGAGGAAAGGATTGATCAGAGAAATTTTGAGCCCATGTACAGTACCTGTAGTGTTAACACTGAAGAAAGATGGAGAATGGAGGATATGTACAGACTCTAGAGTAATCAATAAGATCATAGTTAAGTATAGATGTCCATTGCCTAGGATGGATGACATTATGGACTATTTGAGTGGAGCAAAGTATTTCACAAAGATAGACTTGAAGAGTGGATACCATCATATCAGAATCAGAGAAGGAGATGAATGGAATATTGCATTTAAGACAAATGAAGGCTTGTATGAATGGTTAGTGATGCCTTTTGGATTGACTAATGCACTAAGTACTTTCATGAGATTGATGAATGAAGTTTTGAATAAATTATTGGGTAAGTTTGTCAATGTATACTTGGATGATATTCTAATTTTCAGTAATACAAAGGAAGAACATTTGTGGCACCTTAGACAAGTATTGCAGAGACCAAGAGAAGAAAAATTGCTGATAAATATCAAGAAGTGTAGTTTCATGAAGGAAGAATTGGTATATTTGGGATTTGTGATTTCTGTGGAAGGATTAAAGATGGACCCTAAGGAGGTTAGAGCAATTGTTGAGTGGCTAACACCAGAAAACATTGGAGAAGTTAGATCATTTCATGGATTAGCTAGTTTCTACCAAAAGTTCATCAAGAATTTTAGTTCAGTATGCACAACAATGACAGAGATAATGAGAGGTGACAGAAAGGACTTTAAGTGGACATCAGGAGCAAATAAAAGCTTTGAATTGTTGAAGCAGTAAGTGATAGAGCAACTAGTGTTAGCATTACCAGATTTCAACAAGGTATTTCAAGTAGATTGTGATGCAAGTGGAAATGTAATAGGAGTAGCATTAAGTCAAGAAGGTAGACCAGTAGCATATTTTAGTGAGAAGTTGAATGATGCAAGGAGAAGATATTCAGTTTATGATTAGGAATTCTATGCCATAATTCAAGCTTTACAATATTTGAGCAGTCAAGGAAGGTTGAATCAGAGACATATGAGATGGGTAGAGTTCATGCAGAGTTACACATTTGTATTGAAGCATAGGAGTGGGAGGTCAAAAAAAGTTGTAGATGCATTGAGTAGAAGAAGGAATTTGTTGACAGAGATGAGAGTTGAAGTATTAGGTTTTGAGGAATTGAAGCACATGTATAAAGAAGATCTTGATTTTGTAGAACCATGGAGAGCATGTAATGAACCTATTGTGGCATACAAAAGTAAGTGGTTAGATTATTTCATTCAAGAGGATATGTTGTTCAAAGGAAATCAATTGTGTATACCTAGGAGTTCAATGAGAGACAATTTGATAAAGGAGAAGCATAGTGGTGGATTATGTAAGGATGTAATGAAGTTTGTGCAGAGTTGTAGAGTATGTCAAGTTGCAAAAGGGAGTAGTCAGAATATTGGTTTGTACAAATATTTGACAATACTAGAGAGACCTTGGGAAGACATAAGCATGGATTTCATATTAGGATTGCCAAGAACATAGAGAGGACATGATTCTATATTTGTAGTGGTGGACAGATTTTCAAAGATGGCACATTTCATACCTTGTAAGAAGACAAATGATGCAATGCATGTTGCTGACCTATTTTTCAAAGAGATTGTGAGATTGCATGGATTACCTAAGAGCATAGTTTCAGACAGAGACACAAGATTCATTGGATACTTTTGGAGGACATTGTGGAAGAAGATGAAGATAGACCTAAAGTTTAGTTTAGCATTTCATCCACAGACAGATGGATAGACAAAAGTAGTAAATAGGAGTTTGGGAAACTTGTTGAGATGTTTAGTAGGAGATAAGATGGGTAATTGGGATCTAATTCTACTGCAAGCAAAGTTTGCATACAATAATTTAGTGAATAGGAGTATAGGGAAGACACCTTTTGAGATTGTGACCAGAATGAAACCTAGAGGAGTTGTAGAGTTGAGAGACATCAGTATGGAGAATAAGAGGAGTGCAGAGGTGGAAGAATTTGTAGGATACATGGAGACAGTACATAATCAAGTCAAGAAGCATTTGGAGGAGATGAACAATAAGTATAAGGAGAAAGCAGATGAGAAGAGGAGACACAAAGAAATTTCAATTGGTGATGAAGTAATGGTATATCTAAGAAAAGAGAGATTTCCAGTATGGACATATAACAAGTTGAAGGTGAAGAAGTTTGGACCATGTAAGATACTCAGAAAATTTGATTCAAGTAATGCATATGAAGTGGAGCTACCAGAGACACTTGGTATGTCACCTATATTCAACATTGCAGACCTATATCAATATCATGAAGGAGAATCAAGTGATGACATTGAAGATAATTTGAAGGATTAGTTACCACAACAACAACTAGAGCAGATAGAAGACATCTTAGATAGTAGAGTTGGACGCAATACTAGAGGAAAGCAATACAAAGAATATTTGGTAAAATGGAAAGGTAGACCGGAAGAAGACTCCACATGGATTTATTAGGCTAAGGTAGACTACCTTGGTTTTTTTTCTAGCCCCAACAAAGTGAGGGACTCACTTTTTCAACAATCCTGGGTGTTTGATGCAGGAGCATCCCAGGTTGCAAAGCAATCTTGCATCAACCAAAAACATTTGTACTTTCTTTTCTTTCATTTTTAGTTCAGTTCAGTCAGTTGTAGTTCCAATATTTTGTACTGCATTTGGTTGCATCTTCATATCAAATCTCATGGAGAAGGACTTAGCATCTATATATTATCATCTACATCATATCCAAATTTCAGGTCATTTGGACTTGTCTACTAAAAGTTATCGCTATCAGAAGATCACCTATTTTCACATAACAGAGAATACAGACAGTCAGTTGAAGGAGAAGGTTTGTGGAGCACTCCCATGACTTGTGGAGCTAAATGAAACACATCACATGGTACATGATAATCAGATAGACCTTCCTTGAGGTCCATACCTTGATTCATGTATTTGCGGAGCATTACCAAATGTTTAAGGCTAACCTATTTGTTTCTACACGTTACATTCCTTCATTGGAGTTTGTAACCATTCTTGGCTGACGCAGAGGATTTACAGATCTTGCAGATGATATAAATAGATCTCTTAGAGTAGTAAGAAGTTAGTTCTAGATAGTAGTCAATGAGTTAGATAGTTTTTAGTTCGTGATCATTAGACATTTTGTGCTTCAAAGCAATATCTATTGTAACTAGAATCAGGCGTGTGAGCCCTTGTGATTGTAGCCCACATGTTGCCAGCATATAAGCATTTTGAATAAATGATATATTAAGCATTTGAATCTTCCATTACATTCTACATTTGTTTTGTTTCTGTTGTGTTTACTCTAGCTGCACGGTTTGGACAGTTCATTCTGTGAATCCTCTGATCATGGCTGCACCACTTTATCATGATAAAGTAGTATAAGTTGATTTCATTTTTTATTAATCTTTCCAGCTTGTAGATCACACACACATAGCATGTCCATGTATCCTATGACAATCACAAAAAATATTAGCATTGAATTTTGTTGGAATATATCTAGATATATCAACTAGCTTGATAAGAGGTAAGGCGATAAGTTAGTGTAGAATTTGTTGTAGCACTATGTGAAGAGGAACTACCAATATAGTGAACTATCTAAATTTCTTTTTTTTTACTTGAGTAACTTTGTCATGAGAAGCATTGATACTATTTACATAATTTTTAGCCTCATGTTTGCTAGTGGGATATTTATAGGGAACAAATTTTTAATCATGTTTACTATGGTCCCCAAAAGATGATGCATAATGTGAAGATATGTAATGTTCCCTGGGAGACTCATTATGGGCATCTAATGATAATGTATCATTAGAAAGCATATGTGTACCCATAGGACCTAATGAAAAGCCACTATAAGTTGAGAGATTATAATTACTAGTAAAGCATACTCTAGGGTGAGCATTAAAGTTTTCAATATAATCACAAGAAAGAGAAATGAATGGATTATAAGAAAAATAAGACATATCAAACCACAATAAAGTATCATCAATTAGTGTTTCAATAAATGCATTCATTAGGGACATATCATCATGTGTACAATTATAATATATGAAGAAAACTAATTTAACATGTAAGTATGCACTTTGATCTCCATTAAAATCATTCAATTATTGGATCCTTAGTGATAGATGCACTATAAAGAGTAGGATTCAATACATCATGGTATATTGAAACATTTGCATCACTATCATTTGTTATCTGTGAAGAATTACCATCTTTTTATCCATAGTTGTTGATAAAACTAGATGGATAATCTAATTTAGGAGTTAATTTTTTACTTTAGATTAGATTTACATTAGAATTATTATTACCACAACTATGGAATATGTATACGAATTAGCAACAATAAAATGTCAACTATCACACATAGAGTACACATAACACCTCATATACCCTAGGAAAAACATTTTGGCAAAAACCCAACATCAAATCAATACCACTTATAATATTATCAATAAAATATGATAAAAAGACAATGATAAAGTTGGTTTATGGCATATTCACCCTATGCTCGAAATATAATATAACTTTGGTAGTATTTCAATAACACATTGTACTCCAATGGCAATACCCTCTCCATACTTCAACCCACTATCCTAGGCTCTGTTCCAAGTATGTGCTAACCGGTGTTGTCATTGATGTCAACATGCTTGTATTGTCATTGGTGTCAATTGTGTCTTCTGATATTGTTGATTGTTTCTTGATTGAGTTGTCATCTTACAATGATTTGAATGCCTTATAAAAGTACTAATGATGTTGGTATATTGCTCTTGTTGCTGAGCTTCCAAGTGCTTTTGAGAAAATTTGCTCTCCAGAGGAAACACTGTGTTCCAGAGTATTCTGGATTGCAGGATACTATCTCAGTTTTTGCTCCGCATTTCTTCTATGTTGAAGACGGGAGTATGAGATTTGGATATGTTTTAGAGAAGTGTTTGAAGATTGTAAATCTAGAATTTGATGGTCCATCAGTGGAAGTTATGATCACCAATTTGAAGACTAAAATTGACAGAGTTTCTAGGTTGTGTAGAGGTGTTTGGGAGAAAGTATTTTGCTTTGCATTTCTCCACAGAGTGGTTTCAGGTGTTGCAGTTCTAGACATATGCTTATAAGGTCCTTATCTATTTTCATTCCAAAGGATTTGTGATTTGGTGCTCTGAAGTTTAGCTTTCATGAGTAGCAGAGCTTGACAGTGTTGATTATGAACAGTCTATGATCTGTCTTCAAGTGAGATTTGTTGGCTCTCAGGTGATTTCATGTTGTTCATGGATGTCTCCAAATCATGTTGAAGGCTTGTGCTTTGTCCACAAGTTATGATTGTGCTCTTGGAAGTGTGTGCCTAAAGATCCTAGTGTTAACACTAGTTTTGGCCGACCTGGTTGTTTACACTCTTTGCGGATGTGCTTCATGGATTGTGGAAGCGTGTGAAGATGTATTTAGGTCCAAGTTAAGCTATGAAGTGTTCTATCTTCATTCATTTGCTTCACAATAATGTTTAGGTCTAGACATAATTTGAATTATGTATGTTCGCCAATCTTGGAGACTGTTCCAAAGGTTGTAGAATGTGTTGCCAACCTTGATGTATGTTCCAAGGTTGATGATTGATATAAATAAGTGTAAAGGATTCGTGTGTAAGTGCAAAAATCTGAAGATGTGAAGATGAAGATGTTTGTGTTGTAAGGCAATGAAGGTGATATGTATTGTGCTTCATTGGAACTGAACTCGGGCATGTGGTAGATGATATCATATCAGTTCATGGAAGTGAGCCACCTCTTTTGGTAGTGAGCCACCTCTCTTGGTAGTGAGCCTATTGTAGTGAGCATTCTTTTGGGTAGTGAGCCTTTTGGCAGTGAGCCTCTTTGTAATTTGGTATTGATACTACTTTATATTGTGAGCTAATCCACACTGTGGTTTTTCCCTTTTAGGGTTTTCCACATAAAATTCTGGTGTTCTCTTGTGTATGGTGTTGATTTGATTAAGTTTTTGTTATCTATTTCTCATGTTTAATCTTAATAACAGAATTAGGGTTTAAGTGAATTGATGTGGATGTGAGTATGTTTATGGGGGTTTAAAGTTTTGATACAACTGATTCACCTCCCCTCTCAATTGTCTTGTGCATTCAACAATTGGTATCAGAGCAAGGTTCCTTGGAAGAAAGCCTAATAGATTTAGGTAGATTTGGGATGACGCATAGGAAGGATGTGTCTTTGCTTGTTTTCTAAAAATGAGAATAGTAAGCTATCTTATCTTTCTTGCATATGTTGTCTAGAACTCAGTTGCAACTACACTCAAGACTTGCAAATCTAAGAAGATTGTGGAAATAGATCAGAAGATTGCTGATAATATGGAAGCTAACTTTGGGAGAAGAATAAAATTAGATACTGATATACATAGGGATAAGTTGTCTCTCAAGTGTTTTAGGTGTGGCAAGATTGGTCATTATGCATCAAGATGTCCAAAGAGAATTTTGAGAAGTAAGAAAAAGGAAAATAAAAGTAGAATGCCTAAGAAAATCTACTATGATGTTGAAGACAATGAAGATAATAAATGCTTGCTCACTAACTCAAAAGATAACATTTGTGGTGTTGACCCTGAAGGATGTATGAAATAAAATGATCTACAGGTAAGTCCTGATAGTGAAGATACTTTTCAAACAAAAGAATTATTGGGTTATTAACAGTAGTTGCTCAAATCACATGACCGGTGATAGAAGAAAGTTTATCAATTTTGAGAAATGTGATGGAGGATCAGTCATATTTGGAGATAATTGTACTACTAAGATATGTGGAAGAGGCTCAATCGGTCTCAATGGAAAAAATCATACTGATGATGTTCTTTATGTCAAAAGTTTAAGGCAAAATCTCTTGAGTGTTGGACAATTGTGTAGCAAAGGGTACATTCTTATATTTCAAGATGATGGTTTTGAGATCAGAGAGAAGTCCAGAATTGTGATAGCTACTAGAAAGAGGACAGAAGGAAACCTTTACCATGTCAGAGAAGGTGACAGTTATTTCTCTATGACTCAGATAAGTGAGAGGGCTCTGGCATAGGAGATTGTGTCACATCAATCTTAATAATCTGGTAAGGATAAGTTATGCTCAAGCTGTGAAAGATCTACCAGATATTACTAAACCTAACAATATTATCTGCAAGGAGTGTCAAGGTGGAATGCAAGAAAGAGGAAGTTTAAAAGATGGAGAAAAATATTCTACTAGATTGTTGGAGTTGGTTCATACAAACCTTTGTGGTCCTACAAGAGTAAGGAGTTTCCATGATGACAGGTATTTTATGTTATTCATTGATGATTATTCTAGAATGACTTGGGTCACTTTTCTTAGAGAAAAATTAGAAGTCCTAGACAAGTTCAAGGCATTTAAAGCAATTATAAAAATGAAATGAATATGAAGATCAAATGTTTGAAGTCTGTGATGCAGAGTGGGACGCAACGGAGGCTAACTAACAAGAAGGAGTAGCCAACAATACAAACAGCATGATAAAATTCTCTATCGGCTGAACATCATCATCATATTTCCTAGAGACACCAACAGCATCATCACATTTCAACAGCATCATCATATTTTGGATGATCGCAAACATCCTCCGGTTGCACTATTCATCAGGTGCCAAATACAAGCGGCATCATCATGATATTCAATATCACCTTCGTCAGCAGGATATCCAAATATCCGGTTGCTCCAAATATCCTGATGACGTTGCACTTCAACAACTTGCCTTCGATGCTCCACTGCCCGACGATACAAGCAACATCATCATGATATTGTTCATCCGGTTCCTCAAAACCTCCTGATGATGCTACTACAACTTCCTGCCTACGCCGATACTTAACCACTTAGCGACAACAGGATAAACTCGCATTGAGGGATTTCTTAATATCCTGATGACGATGACGTCATATCCTGATGACGATGACGTCACACATCATCCTGATGAACTCTTCAACACTTAGCCAAAAAAACTTAACTTTCACACCCACATCCGTTAGCGATATGCGGATGATGAACTTCCCCGAGAGATGATCCTGACTGCGATATATACACTGAGTATATATCCAACTCAAAACATCATGATGCACTTGCAACATGCAAACTTCAACAACTTCATGACCCGATCCTGATGGCGATGGATTCGCAGATGATGATGCGGCTCGTTCCGACTGGAAACGCGCATGCAGACTCCTGTGTATCCTTCCACTGCATGTAAGCACTCCGAACTGCTCTCTTTCACAAAGATCATGTGACGACCGGGCCGGATCACCTTCAAACCAAAATCTAACAACTTATCTTCTAGACCTAGCACATGAGGATGCTAGGCTGATTCACAGCATGCTCCTAACTGACCTCCTGAACAATGCAATGCATAACCAGAAAACACAAATGCAAACTAAACTATGATACAGGACCATTCCACCGATTTGCAGGATCAACCGGTGGAAGGGTTGAAAGTGCCCATTAACTTGCAAATAGAAAAGGAAATCAACACAGCTGATCAACTCAAATACTGCAAAGGATGAGATCTTATTCAATTGAGACTCAAATGTCCTGCTTTTACAATTCTACTTCACAATATCTGGACTGATCACCAGTACAGCATATCACCAGTACTACTCTCCTGAACATAACAACTATCAAAATCAAAATGAACTGTCAATATGAACTGTCTTTATGAACTACCCATATGTCTAAACCCTAACAGATCGAAGGTATATATAACAAATCCTTCGAGTACTACCAACTTCACTTCCCAGCGGCTGGGAGCTTCCAAGCGGCTGGGAGAGAGGACAACTCAGACTATCTTATCCCGATCTCTAACTGCCTACACATACTCCTAGGCTGAACTAATGCATAGCATCGGTCCAATGGACCTTATTACATGATAAAGTCAAACATACTAAAAATAGACTATCCTGTCATCATGCTGATAACTATCCTACATCCTGATCATGTATGTCATCATGCGGACCTATATCCTGATCATGTGCGGGTGCTCCTGCACCATACTCCCCAAAAGAAGAAATCTCAAGTCCACTTGAGATGAGAGTATCAAGGTCGGCACCATGTTTCTGTATCTGTTCTGCAGTCATCCATACTGCTTCAAAAGTCGGCTGGCCCTTCCAAGAGACGAGGTACTCCAAGTACTTCTTGTTCCTGGTCTGTTTGACCACTCTAGTGTCCAAAATCTGCTGTATCTGTGGAGGATCATGTGGAGGAATGTCTTCAGCAACTGTATCCTGTAGGATATCCTGATCTGCATCTGGATTAGCCTTGTATGGAGTTAAATCACATACATTGAAGATAGGAGATAAACCAAGATCAGGTGGGAGTTGGATCTCATAAGCATTCTGTCCATGCTTTTGCAAAATCTGACATGGTCCAACTTTCTTTTGCATGAGCTTAGTATACTTTCCCTTAGGAAGCCTGTCTTTCTTCAAGTGAACCCAAACCAAATCTCCAACAGCAAATTGAACATCCTTCTTTTTCTTGTCAGCATACTCCTTATACTTTAAGGTGGTTTGCTGGAGTTGGGTCTTAACCTGATCATGAACTTCTTTGATTGCTTCAGCAAAAGCTTCTCCATCGGCACTAACAGGATCTACTGTAGGTAGATCTCGCAACTCCAAAATTCCTCTGGGATGCATTCCATACACTACCTGAAAAGGCGATTTTCCTGTGCTCCTGTTGACAGTATCATTATATGAAAACTCAGCTTGAGACAGAATATTGTCCCACTTCTCTCCATGCTATTTTGTCAAGCATCTAAGTAGATTCCCCAAGGAACGGTTCACAACCTCAGTTTGTCCATCCGTTTGAGGATGATATGCAGAGGAAAAAGATAAATTGGTTCCCAGCTTCCTCCATAGGGTTCTCCAAAAGTGACCCACAAACTTCACATCTCTGTCTGAAACTATGCTCAAAGGCAATCCATGAATTCTGACAATCTCCCTGAAGAATAAATCTGCAATATATGAGGCATCAGCAGTGGTTTTGCATGGCAAGAAATGTGCCATCTTACTGAATCTATCCACTACAACAAAGACACTGTCAAATCCTCTCCTGGTCCTTGGCAAACCTAAAACAAAATCCATACTGATACTTTCCCATGGTCTGGAAGGAATGGGTAAGGGCTGGTATAACCCTGCATTAGTTGACCTGCCTTTAGCCTTCTGACAAATTACACAGGTTTCTACAAATTTCCTGACATCTGACTGCAACTTAGGCCAGAAATAATGCCTCCTGACCAGATCAAGAGTCTTGTCTAGACCAAAATGACCTGCCATTGCTCCACAATGTTTCTCCTTGATTATATTTAATCTCATGGAACATCTTGGGATACACAACTGTCCACCCTTGAACAACAATCCATCCTGGATCAGGAATTCAGAGAACTCAGCATGGTATTTCTCCCCAAAAGAAGTACAGACCTGATATATCTCTCCAAAATCAGCATCAGACTCATACATGGTCTTGAGTGGATCAATACCAACACTCTCTAACTGAATCTGATTGACTGTGAGAACTCTTCTGCTCAAAGCATCTGCAACTTTGTTTTTGACCCCTTTCTTATGCTTCAAGGTAAAAGTGAAAGCCTGTAGTGTTTCTACCCACTTCATATGTCTGTGGTTCAACTTCTCCTGGCTGTTGATGAAACTCAAAGCCTGATTATCTGTGAAGACTATGAACTCCTTTGGCATCAGGTAATGCCTCCATTTCTTAAGGGACTGAACTAAAGCATACATTTCCAGATCATATGATGAATACCTTTTCTTAGCATCATTGAGTTTTTCACTGAAAAATGCAATTGGTCTACCCTCTTGACTGAGTACTGCTCCAATGGCCATGTGACTGGCATCACACTCTACCTGAAAGATCTTGTTGAAATCTAGAAGTGCAAGGACTGGCTGCTGTGCCACCTTCCTCTTCAATGCCTCAAAGGAATCATCTGCTCCTTGAGTCCAAACAAACCTGCACTTCTGTCCTCCTTTTATGGTATCCAACATGGGTGCACAAATATGACTGAACCCTCTGATAAACTTTCTGTAGAAGGTTGCTAACCCATGGAAACTTCTGACTTCATTCATGGTCTGTGGAGTTGGCCAATTCAATATGGCACTCACCTTCTCCTTATCCATCTGCAGCTTTCCTTGTGAGATGACAAAACCTAAATAGGTGATCTCCTGTTTCATGAACAGACACTTGTCCAAGTTTATCATCAGCTTCTCTTCATGTAGCCTCTTGAGAACCAGATCTATATGCCTGAGATGTTCTTCTTTGGTGTTACTGAAAATCAGAATGTCATCTAAATAGACTATGACAAACTTACCAATGAATTCCTTCAGAACCTCATTCATCAGCCTCATGAAAGTACTAGGGGCATTAGACAAACCAAATGGCATAACCTTCCATTCATACAAACCTTCATTTGTTTTGAATGCTGTCTTCCACTCATCACCTGGTCTAATCCTGATCTGATGGTATCCACTCTTCAAGTCTATTTTTGTAAAGTACTTAGCATTTCCCAAACAATCAAGTAAATCCTCAATTCTGGGGATTGGAAACCTATACCTGATTGTGATCTTGTTGATGGCTCTGGAATCTGTGTAAAGTCTCCAAGTGCCTTCCTTCTTTGGTGCTAGTACAGCTGGTACTGCACATGGACTCAAACTCTTTCCAATCAGACCTGAATTCATCAATTCTTCAATCTGCCTGGCTACTTCTGCATTCTGTTCTAGGGTAAGCTTATAAGCTGCTTTATTTGGAAGTGTAGACCCTGGAATCAAGTCTATGCAATGACTGATATCTCTGACAGGTGGTAGGGATCTTGGCATTCCCTCTGAGATAACACCTTTGTACTTATCCAATAACTCTTGGACAGCTGGGTCTATCAACCTTGGCTTCTTCTCTTTCTGGGCTTCTTGCTGTTGTTTCTTATTCACACTCAGACATGGGATTAGGGCATATGCAACTGCACCTTCTGCTGCTACTTCTTTCATGAACTGTTTGCCTTCCATCAGCATGACCTTCACTTCTTTGCCTTTAGACTTCTCCTCTTTCTCCTTCAATGGGAATAACGTTACTTCTTTACCATCTTTAGTGATTTTATAGGTGTTTTTAACACCATCATGCTGTGCCTTCAGATCATACTGCCATGGTCTACCAAACAAAAGGTTGCAAGCATCCATCTTGGTGATATCAAACAACAACTTATCCTTATATCCACCAATCTGGAATTCTACCCAAGCCTGCTCTTCTACAGTTGTCTACTGACCTTGAGTAAGCCATGAGACTTTATATGGAGATGGGTGAGGCAATCTCCTAAGCTTCAGCTTTACCACCATTTCTTCAGACACAAAGTTCTCAGTAGAACCAGAATCAATCAAAACCTTACATGCCTTACCTCCTGCTTTGCAAATGGTTCTGAAAAGAGACTTCCTTTGAGGGGCTTCTTTGTCAGGTACCTTCATGGTAGTCACTGTTCTTCTCATCATCAGAGACTCCACTTTCTGGATATCCATAATTATCAGGAGCATTCACACTCTGAAAATCATTAGAGCTTGTCCTACTTTGATTATCAGGTTCATTGACCAGATTTGTCCTCCTTTCTCCTGCTGAGCTTGTGGCCTTGTCTGGACATCTGCTGGCTATATGGCCTTCTTTGTTACAGTTATAGCATCTGATGGATCCTCTGCCCTGGGATCTTCCTCTGTAAGGTCTTCTACCTCTGAAGTTTCCTTGCTGACTGAAATTCTCTCTCTGATTTTGACTATTGTTGCCCTTGCTATTGTCCTGACTGGACTCTCCTTGATATCCCTGTCCATGTCCTCTGCCTCTGAAAGGACTTCTTCCACCTCTTTGTTGTCTTCCTCTTCCTCTATTGTTTTGGTCTTGTTTTCTCTTCAGCTTTTCTTCCACTTTCAATGCCGACTGGAAGCTTTTCTGCACTGTATCTGGGTTATGCAGACTGAGATCTTCCTGAATATTAAACCTCAATCCATTAAGGTATCTGGCTACCTTTTCCTCTTCACTTTCTTTCACCTTGGTCTTCATACAGAGTTTCATGAACTCTTCTGTATATGAGCTGACATCTAGCTCCTTCTGCTTCAGGTTTTGCTTCCTCTTGTGTAACTGGATACTGTAATCCAAAGGAATATAAGCCTCCTTTACCAATTCCATCATCTTCTTCCATGTGGCAACTCTACGTTTTCCCTCCTGCACTCTATCATCCTGAACAAAGTTCCACCATGTCAAGGCAGCTTCTTTCATCTTTGACTGTGCTATCTTCACTCTCTGCTGTTCTGGTATCTCCTCTGTTACAAAGAAATTGTTCAAACAATCTATCCATTCCATTACTGAATCAGGGTCCATCTTACCTGTAAATACTGGCAAATCCAGCTTCACATCCATGGTTCTCCTCTCCATGGCCTTGAGGGCGTTCAACAGCGGTCTCTGGTCTGCAGGAATGACCTCCTCACTCTAATTAGGGATCTCTTCTTCTTCCCTATCATCTTCTCTACCAGAACCTACTCTGCTCCTCCACTTTGCTAATTCATCTTTCAACTCCTGATTCTGAGCCTTCACGGCCTTGCTTTCTGCAATCTGTTTCTTCACCAGAACTGCCAACTCAGCGTTGGTCATCCTTGCTGGAACCTCAGATGTTCCTTCTTCGTCTGACATCCTGCCTATCTTTTCCAAAAGATCCTAACCTGTGCTCTGATACCACTATGATGCAGAGTGGGACGCAACGGAGGCTAACTAACAGGAAGGAGTAGCCAACAATACAAACAGCATGATAAAATTCTCTATTGGCTGAACATCATCATCATATTTCCTAGAGACACCAACAGCATCATCACATTTCAACAGCATCATCATATTTCGGATGATCGCAAACATCCTCCGGTTGCACTGTTCATCGGGTGCCAAATACAAGTGGCATCATCATGATATTCAATATCACCTTCGTCAGCAGGATATCCAAATATCCGGTTGCTCCAAATATCCTGATGACGTTGCACTTCAACAACTTGCCTTCGATGCTCCACTGCCCGACGATACAAGCAACAGCATCATGATATTGTTCATCCGGTTCCTCGAAACCTCCTGATGATGCTACTACAACTTCCTGCCTACGCCGATACTTAACCACTTAGCGACAACAGGATAAACTCGCATTGAGGGATTTCTTAATATCCTGATGACGATGATGTCATATCCTGATGACGATGACGTCACACATCATCCTGATGAACTCTTCAACACTTAGCCAAAAAAACTTAACTTTCACACCCACATCCGTTAGCGATATGCGGATGATGAACTTCCCCGAGAGATGATCCTGACTACGATATATACACTGAGTATATATCCAACTCAAAACATCATGATGCACTTGCAACATGCAAACTTCAACAACTTCATGACCCGATCCTGATGGCGATGGATTCGCAGATGATGATGCGGCTCGTTCCGACTGGAAACACGCATGCAGACTCCTGTGTATCCTTCCACTGCATGTAAGCACTCCGAACCGCTCTCTTTCACAAAGATCATGTGACGACCGGGCCGGATCACCTTCAAACCAAAATCTAACAACTTATCTTCTAGACCTAGCACATGAGGATGCTAGGCTGATTCACAGCATGCTCCTAACTGACCTCCTGAACAATGCAATGCATAACCAGAAAACACAAATGCAAACTAAACTATGATACAGGACCATTCCACCGATTTGCAGGATCAACCGGTGGAAGGGTTGAAAGTGCCCATTAACTTGCAAACAGAAAAGGAAATCAACACAGCTGATCAACTCAAATACTGCAAAGGATGAGATCTTATTCAATTGAGACTCAAATGTCCTGCTTTTACAATTCTACTTCACAATATCTGGACTGATCACCAGTACAGCATATCACCAGTACTACTCTCCTGAACATAACAACTATCAAAATCAAAATGAACTGTCAATATGAACTGTCTTTATGAACTACCCATATGTCTAAACCCTAACAGATCGAAGGTATATATAACAAATCCTTCGAGTACTACCAACTTCACTTCCCAGCGGCTGGGAGCTTCCAAGCGGCTGGGAGAGAGGACAACTCAGACTATCTTATCCCGATCTCTAACTGCCTACACATACTCCTAGGCTGAACTAATGCATAGCATCGGTCCAATGGACCTTATTACATGATAAAGTCAAACATACTAAAAATAGACTATCCTGTCATCATGCTGATAACTATCCTACATCCTGATCATGTATGTCATCATGCGGACCTATATCTTGATCATGTGCGGGTGCTCCTGCACCAGTCTGATAGAGGAGAGTTTACTTCTAGTAAGTTTAATGTGTTCTGTGAGAATCATGGGATAAATAGGTTGTTATCTGCTCCTAGAACTCCACAACATAATGGAGTGATTGAAATGAAAAACATGATTGATCAAGAAACTGCAAGGACAATGATAAAGGAAGCAAATCTACTAGAAGTATTTTGGAGAGAAACAATTCATATTGTTGTCTACATACAAAATAAAGTATAGTTGAAAGCAAATGATACAAGGACTCCGTATGAGCTATGGTATGGAAGGACTCCCACTGCTAAATATTTCAAATTTTTTGGAAGCAAATGTTTTATCAGAAGAAAGGAAGAAATAGGAAAGGTTGATGCAAAGTATGATGAAGGTATTTTTCTAGGGTATTGAACTAAGAGCAAAGCTTACCAATGCTATAACAAAAGGCTAGGAAAGATTGTCGAAAGTACTAATGTCAAAGTTGATGAAGACATACAGAAGTGTTCAGAAATCAATGAATATGTATTAGAATCAAATGGGTTCTTTTGCAAAGAAAAAAGAAAATGCTACAAAAAGGTAAGTATAGACTAAAAAGAAGAAGAAACTAAAGAAATAGAAATGTAGGTTGAAGAACAAGAAGATTCGGAAAGAATCTCTGAAATGCCCAAGTACATGCAAAGGCATCACATTGAAGACTAAATCATTAGTGGCAAAAGAAAAGGTGCATTGACAGGATACAGAGCTACTGAAGAACAAATAAATATGTGTTTGATTTCTAAAGTTGAACCTAAAATAGTGACTGAGGCTTGCAATGATATCAAATCTTCAGAAGAAGAATGCATGTTTTATGATATTGAAGAAATCAAAATTGCTCTTGAAGACCTAGAATGATCTGAAGAAGAAAACATGGACTTGAAGGAGATTATCAAAGAAGAAAATGAATGCATCAGAAATTTAAGAGAGAAAGTCAAGAAAATTAAACAAAGACAGAAAGAGGACAGTGAAAAATTGAGGCTAGAAAATGAATCCATGATTGATCTAAAAGTTAAAGTTGAAGAAAAAGAAAGAATTGAGGAATGTCTGAAAGATAAAACTGAAGACTATACAAAGCTTGAACAATAAGTAGTGAACTTGAAATCATACTTGGAGAAGGCAAAGAGCTATGAAGAAAAATTCAAGATAAGTTCTACAAAACTTAATGAGATGATTGCTAAAAGCCCTGATGATAAAGAAGGATTGGGATTTGAGAAAGGTGAACGTCCCAAATCAAGTCAAGTAGTGAAGCTGAGGATGGGAAGGACAAAGGCAAGCAAAATCAAAGGAATGGACCTAGAAGATCACCGGTCAGGCAACCAAATGCTCAAAGGTACC
Source organism: Cunninghamia lanceolata (assembly GCA_027924645.1). Taxonomy (NCBI): domain Eukaryota; kingdom Viridiplantae; phylum Streptophyta; class Pinopsida; order Cupressales; family Cupressaceae; genus Cunninghamia; species Cunninghamia lanceolata. The sequence continues at coordinate 5,968,007 of BSBN01000249.1, forward strand.
CATATTTCAATGGTTATTTTCATTCATGCAATAAGTTTGGTCATAAGGCTACTCAATGTAGGAGCAGAATGAATAAAACTGTTCTATCTTTCTCAGGTTAGTGCTTTACTTGCAAGAGAGTTGGTCATAGAGCTAGTGAATGTAGAAGTCAAACAAGGAAAGGCTATAGCAATGGAGGGAATGCTTAATCTTTCAATGGCAGTTGCTTTACATGTAATAGAGTTGGACACAAGGCTAACCAATGCAGGTTCAGAATGAATGGAATGAACAACGGTCAAAAGATTGTTGTATGCTATGATTGTAATAGGCCTGGACATATTGCAAAGTTTTGCAGAAGCAAGAATATGAAGAAGGATAATCCAGTAGAAAAGAAGAAACCAGTGTAAAAGGATGATCTGGTAGAAGCCAAGAAGGAGATGAATGAGATATGGATCAAGAAGGATGTCAATGAAATCAAGGATGAGCCTATGCCAGCCTCTGGTATAGATGTTTCCTCCAGGAATTGAGGTGGAAGCTACCTCTCAAGGGGAGCAGGTAGAGGCATTGAAGAATGTTACAGTCAGGGGAAGGTATTTAGAGCATCTAAGAATAGTGCAAGTATGTGCAACATCATATTCAAGGGGAGAAAGATTGAAGAAGGTGTGCCACCCTTTTCCATTGATGTCAAAGGGGGAGAGAGTTCATGTGAAAAACAAAGAGAGAGTAAGATGTATAAAAGAAAGGGGGAGAATGAGATTAGTGTAGAATTGTGTCATGATGGTTTTTCACATCATATGTTGCCATCAATGACAAAGGGGGAGATTGTTGCAAGTATGTGCTAACCGATGTTGTCATTGATGTCAACATGCTTGTGTTGTCATCGGTGTCAACTGTGTCTTCTGATATTGATGATTGTTGCTTGATTGTGTTGTCATGTTAAAGTGATTTGAATGCCTTATAAAAGTATTGATGATGTTGGTATATTGTTCTTGTTTCTAAGTTTCCAAGTGCTTTTGAGAAAATTTGCTCTCTAGAGGAAACAATGTGTTGCAGAGTATTCTGGCTTGCAGGATACTGTCTGAGTTTTTTCTCCACATTTCTTCTGTGTTGAAGACCAGAGTATGAGATTTGGATATGTTTTAGAGAAGTGTTTGAAGATTGTAAATCCAAAATTTGATGGTCCAGATCGCTGTACAGTGGAAGTTATGATCACCAGTTTGAAGACTGAAATTGATAATTTCTGGGCTGTGCGTAGGTGTCTAGGAGAAAGTATTTTGCTTTGCATTTCTTCGCAGACTGGTTCTAATCATTGTACTTCTGGACATATGTTTATAAGGTCCTTATCTATCTTCACTCCAAAGGATTTATGATTTGGTGCTCTGGAGTTTACCTTTCATGAGTAGTAGAGCTTGGCAGTGTTGATTGTGAGTAGTCTGTGATCTGTATTCAAGTGAAATTTGTTGTAGCTAGATTTGTTGGCTCTTAGGTGATTTCATGTTGTTCATGAATGTCTCCATATCATGTTGAAGGCTTGTTCTTGGTCCACAAGTTATGATCGTGCTCTTGGAAGCGTTTGCCTAAAGATCCTAGTGTTAACACTAGTTTTGGTTGACCTGGTTGTTTACATCTTTTGTGGATGTGCTTCGTGGATTGTGGAAGCATGTTGAAGCACGTGAAGATGTATTTAATTATGAGTTAAGCTATGAAGTGTTCTACCTTCATTCCTTTTCTTCGCAAGAGTGTTTAAGTCCAGACCTAATTTGAATTATGTATGTTTGTCGACCTTGGAGACTGTTCCAAAGGTTGTAGAATGTGTTGCCGACCTTGATGTATGTTCCAAGGTTGATGATTGATATAAATAAGTGTAAAGGATTCATGTGTAAGTGTGAAGATGTGAAGATGTGAAGATGAAGATGTTTGTGTTGTAAGGCAGTGAAGGTGATATGTATTGTGCTTCATTGGAACTAAATTCAGGCATTTGGTAGATGCTATCATATCAGTTCATGGCAGTGAGCCACCTCTTTTGATAGTGAGCCCTTTTGGCAGTGAGCCACCTCTCTTGGAAGTGAGCCTATTGCAGTGAGCATTCTTTTGGGTAGTGATCCCTGGGCAGTGAGCCCTTTAGCAGTAAACCTCTTTGTAATTTGGTAATGATACTACTTTATATTGTGAGCTAATCTTTACCATGGTTTTTCCCTTTTAGGGTTTTCCACATAAAATTCTGGTGTTCTCTTGTGTATGGTGTTGATTTGATTAAGTTTCACTTATCTAATTTTCATGTTTAATCTTCATAACAAATTAGGGTTTAAGTGAATTGATGTGGATGTGAGTATGTTTAGGTGGGTTTAAAGTTTTGATACAACTGATTCACTCCTCCTCTCAGTTGTCTTGTGCATTCAACATGATCTTTATATAGGAAAGAGAGAAACAATAAGAATTATTAAGTTTCTTGTTGATGTTGTGGAAAGAACACTAGTAGATTGAGAAAAAGAGTCCTCCCTTACAAGGAATAAATTCCCCAAGGTTTTAGGTACCATTGTATAAGCTAGTGAAAGACCAAAAATAATAGACATTATTCTCAAAATAATATGGGATCATCAATGCTGATAGACAAAACCAAGTTACCAGAATTCCTTTCTTTTAAAATTTCCACATTTGAATAACAAAGGTAAATCTACTCAAAAAATTTAGCCTAATTCTATCTAGTATGATTCTAAAAGGATCAAAAGAGTAGGAAAGGTAGGGAGAAAGAGAGTGAGCATTCTGATTGAGATTACTTCTAGATGTAACTGTGTAGCGATTTTTAGCATCAACATTTCAAATCACACTCATCCTAATTATGGATCACAAAGTGTGATCTAAAACATTGATTCTAATTTAAGTCACCACATAGTCACATCTAGAAGCAATCTCAATCACTCACATGGATTATGGAAATATTATGTCTCTTAGTGAGCACGCTATTGAAAATAACTAGAATTGATTTATTGAGTATAACATTCTAATAAAAAATAGATTTTCAAATTACTAGCATAACATAACCTAGATCTGATAATCAATGAAAGGAATGGTAATTTAACAAACGAATTCATAAATTTGTCAATATTATACAAAAAGTCTATAATGAACATTCATTAATTCAAAAATAAGATAATCAATGAACATAGTGGATCAAATTAAATGAAATTATTATACCAAATTCAAATTGTATTTAATCTCATAACAATACTCGATTTGAAGAACCTTTAAACATAATTTATCCTAACATTATGCTAATCTTAGTTTCAAAAATATCTAATTTCGAGAAAGTCTAAATAAAAAATATTTAGCAATCAAGTTCTTGTCAATTACATTGCCATTTTAAATTTCTAGATATTACACAACTTTTTGAATGTTTCAAATGCCTCATATTCCCATGGGATTTAAAATATATTTCTAATTGGCCCATTGAATTCACTAAGTGTATCCAAATAATAGGTGTTGCATCAACATAGGATCAAAAAACTTTATATTATCACCCACTCTCAAATAAGTTGTCTTTCTATTTCTCCATTTAATGCTCTAATTCCCCATAATTAAACACTTTCTCTAAGAACACTACTTGGAAACCCCTGTTGCAAGTATGAGGTGAGCCAGTGTTGTCATTGATGTCAACATACTCATATTGCATTGACAAGAAGGATTTGATGAGCTGTGTGCTGAGGATATTGAGAAAATTAGCCTCAGTCAGGAACAGTGAAGAACAGTGATGAGAAGAAGGCAAATGTACTGTATAGGATGAGAACCGGAGGATGCGGATTAAAGGGTTAGTAGATATGAGTCTTGAGATACTTCAGTTATGATTTCAGAGGTCCGCATGAAGATCTGAAGGAGTTGTGGCTGTCGGTATAGAACCGGTTCCGGCAAGTATCCAGAAGTGACAGAGGATCACAAAAAGGTCCGGTGAGGTCCGGAATTGTATTATCCTAATCTGCGGATTGGACGGAGTGTTTGGGATGTCCTTGTGATGTGTCATCCTGATTTGTGTATGATTTGGAGGTCCAGAAGTACCTCTTGCATTATGACAGTGGCGACAGACTGTGTTCTTGAAGTTCCGGATGAGGAAGACAAGAGATTCCAGTAAGTAGAGGAAGTGCGGATGTATCCGGTCATTCAGACAGGCTTGTGAAGGTTCTTGGATCATGTTTAGGTTGTGTTGCTGGTCCGCATTGATGGTAGAGCCAGGAATTGAAGTTATTCTTCCGGATGAAGTTCTTGTTCTGTTTAGCCGACCGGATGAGTTGTTCATCCTGCGAATGTTCTTGTGGTGGCCGACCGGATGTGTTATTCATCTTGCGGATACTCTTATGGTTGTTTGCCGACTTAGATGTTTGTTCCTAAGTCGATGTCTTGTATAAATAACGGTTTGTGAGTTCATTTCAAGGTGTGGTGTGTGGATGAGTGTGGCATAGCGAAGAAACGTGCGAAAGGCAGAGCAGAGATTTTTGGGCTTAATTGGAACTGATCCGGACATGGTAGAGATGTCATTCTCCAGTTCAAGACTGTGATTTTTATCACTTTGTAGACAGTGTGTCTCCTTGTAGGCAGTGGGCCTCTTTGTGAGCAGTGTGCTCGGGCAGTGAGCCCTTATTGGCATGTGCCATTCATTTTTCTTTATTCTTCTAACAGAGAATAATTCTTGGGTTAATCACCCCGTGGTTTTTCCCTTAACCGGGTTTTCCACGTCAAAATCTTGGTGTTCAATGTGTTGATGCTTATCTGCTCTTGTGTTTATGTATTATGCTTTCATGGATGATTATTTGATATACTGCTAACTAATAACAAGAATCAAGTGTTTGAAAGAAGAAGAAGTTTTATACAACTGATTCACCCCCCCCTCTCAGTTGTATGCCCTAGATCCAACAATTGGTATCAGAGCCAAGTTCCTCTGATAGGAGCTTAACCGCTTGAGGAGATCCAGGATGTCGTCATACAAGAAGGATAGTCCGAAGTTCGATGGAACCAACTTCACTCTCTGGAAAGGTCGCATGAAGTGTCACTTGGAATGTATGGGAAAAGCATACTTGGCTATGGTTTCAAAACCATATGTACCTCCACAAGGTGGTCTGACAACTCTGAATGAAATCACAGAAGCTGAAAACAATCTGCGGACCAAAGAAGCTCTTCTAAGCGCATTGAATGACTCAGATCTCTCGAATGTTATTGACCTACCAACTGCATATGAGATCCTGACTAAACTGGAACTTCTGTATGAAGGAGATGAGTTTGTCAAAAGTGCAAGGTTGCAAAGCCTAAAAGGGAAATTTGAAAGATTGAAAATGAGAGATGATGAAAACATCGCTACCTTTATGCCAAGAGTAAATGAGCTGGTATGTGGAATCAGAAATGCTGGTGGAACTTTAGATGAAAATGAGATTGTCTGCAAAATCCTAAGATCCCTTCCTGCTGCCTACAAAATCAAAGTTGCTGCCATTGATGAATTCAGAGCCCACACAACTGTCACAAGAGAACAACTGGCTGGCAAACTAGCTGCATTTGAAATGACCGAGTTTGGAGATGATCCTCCCAAGACTGAATCTGCTTTCAAAGCCAGTGCCTATGTGAAAGGCAAACAGAGATTTGATCCGGGTGAAAACTCATCAAGGAAAATGTCATGGTATGATCAAGCAAGAAGAGACATGGAAGAAGAAGAAGCAGAAACAGCTCAACTTGAAGCCCTCATTGCAAAGAGACTGCCAAGAGGATCCGGTAAGTATGAAGGAAAACTACCCTTTAAGTGTTTCAACTGCAATAAGATTGGTCATTTTGCCTCAAGATGTCCAAAAAGATCTGCAAGATCTAATACTCACAGACAAAGGTTTCAAAAGAATTGCTATTATGTTCATGAAGAAGATGACAATGAAGGAGTAACAGATGATGAATCAGAACTAGGAAGCAAATCCGGAAATGAGTGGGTGTTTATAGCCATCAAGGAAGAAGATTCAATACTCTCTGAATCTGTCAATCACAAAGTTGTTGAAAAAGCCTTAGCTACTCAAGTGGAAGAAAAGGATGATTGGGTTATTGACAGTGGATGTTCCCACCATATGACTGGTGACAAGAATAAGTTCTTAGATTTGGAAAGATATGAAGGAGGAATGGTAAAGTTTGGTGACAATTCTGCTGGCAGAATCAGAGGTAGGGGAACTATTTCCTTTGATGGTAAGAGCAAAACAGGTAATGTACTGTATGTTGAAGGATTGAAGCACAATCTTCTCAGTGTTGGTCAGTTAGTGGACAAAGGCTATGATCTCCGGTTCAAGAATGGAAAATACAGAATCTTTACAAGCTCCGGAACTGAAATTGCATCCGGTACTCAGACAAAAGGTAATATCTTTCATCTGGTTGGTTCAAATAAAAGTTGTTTGTTTGTTCAAATTGATCAGAGTTGGTTATGGCATAGAAGAATGTGTCATGTAAATTTTGATAACATCATCAAGATAAGCAATACTCAGGCTGTGAGAGATCTTCCAAAATTGATGAAACCTACAAATAGTGTGTGTAAAGAATGTCAGTTAGGTAAACAAAGCAGAGTCTCTTTCAAAAGCAAAGATCAGTCTTCTACCGGATTGTTGGAATTAGTACATACTGATCTATGTGGTCCGACAAGAATCAAGAGTCTGCAGGGTGATAGATATTTCATGTTGTTAATTGATGATCATTCCCGGATGATGTGGGTTACCTTTCTAAAAGAAAAATCAGAAGCTTTTGAGAAGTTCAAAATCTTCAAAGCTATGGTGGAGAATCAAACCGGATTGAAACTAAAGTGTCTAAGGTCTGATAGAGGTGGTGAGTTTACATCTGGTGAATTCATTGACTTTTGTGAGAAACAGGGTATAAGGAGACAGTTGTCTGCTCCTAAGACTCCACAGCAGAATGGAGTAGTTGAGAGAAAGAACCGGACCATCCAGGAAGCTGCTAGGACAATGATGTTGGAAGCAAATGTTCCTCAAATGTTTTGGAAAGAAGCTATCAGCACCGTAGTCTACACTCTCAATCGAGTTCAAATTAGAAACAACACCGGTAAGACCCCCTATGAACTCTGGTTTGGCATCACTCCTACTGTGAAATATTTTAGAGTATTTGGTAGCAAGTGTTATATTAAAAGAGATGAAGATCTAGGAAAGTTTGATGCTAGAAGTGATGAAGGAATTTTCTTGGGTTACTCCACTCAAAGCAAAGCATACCGGTGTTACAATAAGAGATTGAGGAAGATGATAGAAAGCACCAATGTAAAGGTTGATGAAGGAATTGAGAAGCCTTCAAGATTTTATGAGTTTGATGAAGATGACCAAGACAGTGTTCAAGGACCTCAATCCTCTCCGGTGAGACAGAGTCAGCCTGATCCGGTAAATCAGGAAGAAGAGATAGGTCTGAATGAGCCTGATCAAGAAGCAGCAGTGCAGGATACTCCCAAAATTCCAAGGTATGTAAAACTGAACCACTCTGAAGATCAAATCATAGGTGACAGAAGCAAAGGTGTACAAACTAGAAGGAATGTTGCTCAAAATCAGAATGAATGTTGTCTGATTTCAAAGATTGAACCTAAAACAATAAATGAAGCCTGCAATGATGAAAACTGGACCAAAGCAATGGAAGATGAATTGATGCAAATTGAGAAAAATCATACTTGGGATCTTGTTCCCAGACCTAGAGACAGGAATGTAATTGGAACCAAGTGGGTCTTCCGGAACAAACTAAATGAAGCTGGTGAAGTAATCAGAAACAAAGCTAGATTGGTCTGCAAAGGCTACTCTCAAATAGAAGGAATTGACTTTGAAGAGACTTTTGCTCCGGTGGCAAGAATTGAAGCAGTCAGATTACTTCTTGCATTTGCTGCCTTTAAAGACTTCAAGGTATATCAGATGGATGTCAAGTCTGCCTTCCTAAATGGTGATCTGGAAGAAGAAGTCTACATTGAACAACCGGATGGTTTTCAATTGTCTGATAATGATGATATGGTCTGCAAGTTGAAGAAAGCTTTGTATGGATTGAAGCAAGCCCCAAGAGCATGGTATAAAAGGTTGGATAAGCATCTTGTGCAGATTGGATTCAACAAAGGTACTGCTGACAGTAACTTATATTTCAAAATTGATCATGAAAATATTTTAATTGTTGAAGTGTTTGTGGATGATATCATTTTTGGAGGAAGAGATAGTATGTGCAAAACTTTTGCAAATCAGATGAAAAGTGAGTTTGAAATGTCTATGCTTGGTGAAATGAATTTCTTCTTGGGTCTGCAAATTACTCAAACAAAAGAAGGGATCTTCATTTCTCAGACCAAATATGTGAAAGAATTGTTAAAGAAATTTGGTATGGAAGACTCAAAGCCTATGAACACTCCTATGGCAACCGGATGTAAGTTAAGCAAAGATGATGATTCTCCAAAGGCAGATCAGACAAAGTATAGATCAATGATTGGTGGATTGTTGTATCTCACTCAAACTAGACCAGATATAATGCAGGCTATTGGTCTTGTGGCAAGATTCCAGGCTGATCCTAGAGAATCTCATGTTATGGCAATCAAAAGAATTTTTAGGTACTTGAAAGGAACAGTTGAGTATGGTCTATGGTACCCTAGAGATCCGGACTTCTCTCTTCATGCTTACACAGATGCAGATTGGGCAGGAGATGTGGATGACCGGAAGAGCACTAGTGGTGGAGCATTCTTTTTGGGGAAGAGATTGGTTTCTTGGCTAAGCAAGAAACAAGATGCAATATCTCTGTCTACAACTGAAGCAGAATACATTGCAGCAGCAGGTAGTTGCACTCAAATCTTATGGATGAAGCAAATGCTAAGAGACATCAAAGTTGAATATGAGGAGCCTATCACAATTTTCTGTGATAATTCAAGTGCAATTAATATCTCCAAGAATCCGGTATTGCATTCTAAGACTAAGCACATATCTATTAAATTTCACTTTTTGAGAGAACAAGTAAACAAGGAAGAAGTCAGATTGGAGTATGTTCCCTCCAAGGATCAGATTGCAGATATCTTTACAAAACCTCTTCCCAAAGACTCTTTTGAATATCTCCGGGAGAAGTTAGGGGTCATGGCCCCTCCGGTGATGAACTAAGATGCACTGATGTGCATCAGTCCGGTGGCTATCACAGTCATATCTTGTGATCCGGACTGATGGGGAGCTGCAACTAAGGGGGAGCAGCTGGTATGATTCTGATGTATGAGAATTGCAAGTATGAGCCCTTTGCCATTGATGTCAAAGGGGGAGAGAAGACATGTGAAAAATAAGTGGTTGATGATCAAAGGGGGAGCAGTAAAGGAAGAGAAGACATATGAAAAGTTGAAGTTCTTGTCTTAATGGTTTTTCACATCATATGTTGCCATCAATGACAAAGGGGGAGATTGTTGCAAGTATGAGGTGAGCCAGTGTTGTCATTGATGTCAACATACTCATATTGCATTGACAAAAAGGATTTGATGAGCTGTGTGCTGAGGATATTGAGAAAATTAGCCTCAGTCAGGAACAGTGAAGAACAGTGATGAGAAGAAGGCAAATGTACTGTATAGGATGAGAACCGGAGGATGCAGATTAAAGGGTTAGTAGATATGAGTCTTGAGATGCTTCAGTTATGATTTCAGAGGTCCGCATGAAGATCTGAAGGAGTTGTGGCTGTCGGTATAGAACCGGTTCCGGCAAGTATCCAGAAGTGACAGAGGATCACAAAAAGGTCTGGTGAGGTCCGGAATTGTATTATCCTAATCTGCGGATTGGACAGAGTGTTTGGGATGTCCTTGTGATGTGTCATCCTTATTTGTGTATGATTTGGAGGTCCGGAAGTACCTCTTGCATTATGACAGTGGCGACAGACTGTGTTCTTGAAGTTCCGGATGAGGAAGACAAGAGATTCCAGTAAGTAGAGGAAGTGCGGATGTATCCGGTCATTCAGACAGGCTTGTGAAGGTTCTTGGATCATGTTTAGGTTGTGTTGTTGGTCCGCATTGATGGTAGAGCCAGGAATTGAAGTTATTCTTCCGGATGAAGTTCTTGTTCTGTTTAGCCGACTGGATGAGTTGTTCATCCTGCGAATGTTCTTGTGGTGGCCGACCGGATGTGTTATTCATCTTGCGGATACTCTTATGGTTGTTTGCCGACTTAGATGTTTGTTCCTAAGTCGATGTCTTGTATAAATAATGGTTTGTGAGTTCATTTCAAGGTGTGGTGTGTGGATGAGTGTGGCATAGCGAAGAAACGTGTGAAAGGCAGAGCAGAGATTTTTGGGCTTAATTGGAACTGATCCGGACATGGTAGAGATGTCATTCTCCAGTTCAAGACTGTGATTTTTATCACTTTGTAGACAGTGTGTCTCCTTGTAGGCAGTGGGCCTCTTTGTGGGCAGTGTGCTCAGGCAGTGAGCCCTTATTGGCATGTGCCATTCATTTTTCTTTATTCTTCTAGCAGAGAATAATTCTTGGGTTAATCACCCCGTGGTTTTTCCCTTAACCGGGTTTTCCATGTCAAAATCTTGGTGTTCAATGTGTTGATGCTTATCTGCTCTTGTGTTTATGTATTATGCTTTCATGGATGATTATTTGATATGCTGCTAACTAATAACAAGAATCAAGTGTTTGAAAGAAGAAGAAGTTTTATACAACTGATTCACCCCCCCCCTCTCAGTTGTATGCCCTAGATCCAACAACCCCCCCAACAAGATTGGTTAAAGTTGGAGAATATCCTCAAACATCTCTTCTTTTGATAACTCCAAAAAGGTTGCTCACCAAAACACTACTTGGAAACCCCCCCACAAGATTGGCTTAAGTTGAACTTTGATGGAGCGGCTAAAAGCATCTCAGGAGTGGCTAGTGGTAGGGGTATCATCAAAAGTTGCAATGGGAAACTAATTGCAGCCTATGTGGGAGGTATTAGAAGTCAGACTAACAATGTGGCAGAAGGATTGGCCTTGCTTTGGGGCCTAAAAATTGCCCTCACTTTGAGAATTGGAAAAATCCAAATTCAAGGTGACTCGAAAATTATAATTGATGTTGCTTTAGGTAATGCTGACACTGGATGGATGCTTAGTGATATTACTGGGGACATAAAAGGCCTCTTGGTTGGCTTTAAGGAAAAGGAAATAGCCCACATGTACAGGGAGGGAAATAAGGTCCAGATAGTTTATCCAACCTTGGATAGAATCTCACTAATTGGAGGTGCTGGAGGATCTTGGATATCCTCCCTAAGCATGTGCAAGATCTCTTCCTTAAGGAGCTACCATAACCCTCTTTATTGTTTGTTATGTCTTGTGGGGTTGAGAATTTGAATTTGAACCCTTGGCATGCGCTTTTTAGGGCCAAGGTGGCATGACTTGGAGAAGGGTCAGTAGGACTATGGGGCTAACTCAACCCTCTTATCACATGGTCGGTCACGTGGATGTGAAGATGATGGGGCAAAGATGTTTTTCCTCACGGAAGACTTGTTTTATTGATTATTATGATATTGCCCATCATAGTTGGTACACTAAATTTAGTTCACATAGGGTGAACTTATTACTTGGTGATATCATGAGATGGCAGGATGACCAAGAAGTTTCTCAATCTCGAGAAATGCATAGTTGTATATTCATAAGAAATAAGAACCATCTTTTACATCGTCTACTTATTCATAGTCTTACTCTTATTGTTCTGCTCACTGCTAAGCTTCATGCCTCTGTTACAATGGGTAGAGAGAGAATGAGAACCAACCCTATCTCATGTGAAGAGTTTAAAAGAAAAGAGACATTATGGTATATTTGTTGTGAGGGTGGGGTTGCATCCTACCTAGAATGTTTGAAAGGGCACGATGAAAACTTGTCCAGACAATGTGTGGCCTTATGGAACAATAGAAGAGTACAGATAGGGGGGTTGGGTTCGAGATACCAGAGGAGGTCATAGGCCTCACCATGGGCATGTCCATTAAGGGAATGAAGCAAAAATGGTAGAGTAAAATTCCTGACTCGGAGAACATGGCCATATTTCTAAAAGAGGGTGAGGAGCTCTTCAACCTGCAAGGCAGTTTTGACCACGAGAAACTTCCCAAACCCTAGGATGAGGTATGTTACATGGGTATGAAGTACTTCACTCTAGAAGGTAGATTTATGTGTGTCTATCATTATCATTTTGTTCTCCTTAATCACTTTAGGAGGAACCAGTTGATAAGCTTTCCCTTTTACTTTCTTTCATCCCTTGAAACGTTTGTTAAGGTTGTCACTGATTTGCATGCCCAAAACCCTGAGAATCTAATAATTCCTTTGCACCAAGTCCTGATCTTTTGTTTATACAATTTTCATCTAGTATTATGCCCCCAAGCAGATTATGACCAGTTTGATTGATAGCCCCTCTACTAGTGCTCCTAAGCATGCTAAAGGTAAATGATGAAGGGGGTAAATCACAAAACACACAACAACAGAAATTGCACATAGAAAATAGAATGATAATTTATTAATATGGGCAAAACATTACATTACAAAAGGTCAAATACAATCAGAGTATGAATCCCCTTCAGGCTGCAACACATTACACCTCCCTCTCTCAAGACTCTGGAATCTTAAGCCTTCTGTAACCCCAAATCAACTAGGGTTTTTATTTTCCTGCCTATTCTTGACTCTACACTTTCCCCCCTTAACTCTACTACCCCAAGGGTTCCCAAAAATAGTCATATATAGCCCTTTTTGGTGGCCACCAGCTTAATTTCAAAATTTGCATCTCCCTCCAAAAATAGGTCAACTTTGCGGGGCCATAGCTTTCGATCCGACTGTTGGATTTTCAATTATAATACCTTTTTAGAAAGCTCTCAATAGACAATGGTGCACAAGCAATATTGAAAAGTAGACTGCTTGGGTTTCCCGCCAAATTTCAGGCCCATCCAGATCCTCTAAGTGCCTCAAATTTGACTTTGAATATTTCAATAGGATTTTTGGAATTTGAAATTTTAATATCTCACAAATGAAAAATGATATTGAAGTGATTTCTTCACCGTTAGCTTCAATTCACCATTCTAGAGGTCTGTGTAGGATTTTGTATCCAACCATGCACAAATGCAAACTTACTAAAAATAGTAACCCTGCCAAATTTAGCCCTTATTGAAAAGAAACAACATTTTTTTTGGTTGATGCAAGATTGCTCTTACACCCTGGATGCTCCTGCATCAGACACCCGGGGTAATTTGAAAAGTGACCCTATCACTTCTCATGAGTTAGAGGGAAACCAAAACGGTTAACCTCAATCTCAGATAACCATGATGAATCTTCAATAGGCCTTCCTTTCCATTTCACCAAGTATTCTGTATACTACTTGTTTCTTGTACTCTTACCCACACGGCTATCCAGAATGCCCTCTATCTCCTCCTTCTCTGAAGTAGATGCTGGAATGTCCCACTGTGTTCCTTTATCAAGTCCATCATCATGATACTCTGTCAAATCTGAAATGTTGAACACTGATGAAATATTGATGTCATCAGGCAACTCTACCTCAAATGCATTTCCTGAATCATGCTTCTTTAGGATTCTACACGGTCCAAATTTCTTCATTTTCAACTTATTATATGTTTCAATTGGGAACCTTTCTTTTCTAGAAGTGAACCATGACTTCATCTCCTACCTGGAACTCCTTATATCTCCTCATATCTCCTCTTTTGATCTGTCTTAGCCTTGTACTGAATATTCATCTTATTAATGTGCTTTCTCACTTCTTCATGCAAATTCTTCAGGTGTTCTACAAAGTCTTCGGCCTTGGCACTTGTCTTTTCTCCTTTGTCTAGCTTCCTTAACTGTGAAGCATTTCTTGGACTATTGCCATATACAATCTGGAATGGTGATTTACTAGTACTCCTATTGACAGAATTGTTGTAAGCGAATTCTACCTGTGGCAAAATCAAATCCCATCCCTTGGGCTTATCTCCTACTAAGCATCGTAACAGGTTACCCAAACTCCTATTCACCACTTCTGTCTGTCCATCAGTCTATGGATGGTGTGCAGAACTGAACTTCAAATCTGTTTTCAACTTCTTCCACAATGTCCTCCAAAAATAACAAACAAACTTGGTATCTCGATCTGAAACTATGCTCTTAGGTAGACCATGTAGTCTCACCACTTCCCTAAAAAATAACTCTGCAATATGAACAGCATCATTAGTCTTCTTACAAGGAATAAAATGGGCCATCTTTGAGAATCTGTCCACCACCACAAAAATGGAATCATGTCCTCTCTGTGTCCTTGGTAAACCAAGAACAAAATCTATACTAATATCATCCCATGGCTTCTCTGGTACAAGTAATGGCTGATATAGCTCTATATTCTGACTTGTTCCTTTTGCCATCTAGCACACTCTACAACTCTGCACAAATTTCCTCACATCTTGTTGCAATTGTGGCTAGTAATAATGTTCACCAACAATAGCAATGGTCTTATCTCGACCAAAGTGTCAAGCTAATCCTCCATTATGCTTCTCCTTAATCAGGTTCTCTCTCATGGAACTCCTCAGAATGCACAACTGGCTTCCTCTAAACAACATGCCATCTTGGCTTATGAAATCCAACCATTTTGTCCTATCCAAAGTAACAGGTTCCAGACAAGCTTTCTAGGCCTCTGCAAAATCTGGATCTTCAGGATACAAACTTTTGAGCTCATCAAACCCAACAACCTCTATCGTCATTGCTGTCAACAAATTTTGCCTTCTGCTCAAGGCATTTGCAACTCTATTGGACTTCCCACTCCTATGCTTCAAAACAAAAGTATAACTCTGCAAAAACTCAACCCATTTTAAGTGCCTTTGATTTAACTTTCCTTGACTATTAAGATACTACAAAACCTGATGATCAGTATATAAAACAAACTCTTTTGGCAACAAATAATGTCTCCATTTCTTCAAAGCCTGAACTATTGCATAAAACTCCTAATCATAAACATAATACTTTTTCTTGGCATCATTAAGCTTCTCACTAAAATAGGCAATGGGCTTACCTTCTTGACTCAAAACAACTCCTATACCACTACCACTAGCATCACAATCTACCTGAAATACCTTACTGAAATCTGGAAGTGCCAAAACAAGTTGTTCTATGACTTTCTGCTTCAATGTATCAAAGCCCTTGTCTGCTCCTTTAGTCCATCTAAACTCGTTTCTATCCCCTCTCATTGTCTCAGTTAGGGGTGCACAAATGCTACTGAAATTTCTGATAAACTTTATGTAAAAACTTGCCAAACCATGAAAAGATCTTACCTCAAAAGAACTCCTTGGCGTAGGCCATTCAATGATAGCCCTCACCTTCTCTAGGTCCATCTTAAGACCTTCCTCTGAGACAACAATCCCAGGTACACCAACTCCTTCTTTGAAAAACTACATTTCTTGAGATTGATCAACAACTTCTCCTCCCTCAGCTTCTCTAAAACTCTTCTGATATGCATCAAATGCTCATCCCAAGTCTTACTGAAAAATCAAAATGTCATCTAAATAAACAATAACAAAACTTCCCAAAAATTCTTTCAGTACCTCATTCATCAGCCACATGAATATGCTCAGTGTATTGGTTAGCCCAAATGGCATGACTAACCACTCATACAAACCTTCCTTTGTTTTGAAGGTTGTCTTCCACTTGTCTCCTTCTCTGATTTGAATCTGGTGATACCCACTCTTCAGATCAATCTTCGTGAAGTACTTGGCTCCACTCAAACAATCCATTATATCATCCATTCTGGGCAATGGAAATATGTACTTGATTGTGATCTTGTTGATGGCTCAGGAATCTATACACATCCTCCACTCTCCATCTTTTTTTGGTGCTAGTACTGTAGGTACCGCACATGGACTTAGGCTTTCTCTTATCAATCCCTTCCTCAACAACTCTTGAACTTGTTTGTTCAACTCTTCACTCTCTGCTGGAGTCATTCTATGGGCTGCCTTGTTTGGCAAACTAGCTCCTGGTATCAAATCCATTTGATGACTTATCTTCCTTACTGGTGGTAAACCTTCTGGTACATTATCAAAGATAATGTCCTAAAATTCTTCCAACATATCTGAGACTTTTGCTGGTACATCTTCACATTTCTCTTGACTAATCTTAGGAATCAATGCAAAGCAATGATGCTCATGCTTCATACCCTCCAAAAATTTCCTACCATCTACCAAGAAAATTCTGGCAGTACTACATACCTTTTCTTCCACCTCCTTCAAGGGCTTCAACTTATGACGAACTCCATCCTTTGTTAGGGAATATGTGTTTGCACGGCCATCATGGACAGTGCTCCTATCATACTGCCATGGCCTCCCCAATAACATATGACATGCAACCATCGGTATGATTTCACACAGCACCTCATCATGGTAGTCACCAATCTTAAACTTCACTAAACACTGCTCATTGACCAAAGCTCTATGGTCCTTCTGCAACCATGCAATCCGGTATGGAAGCGGATGCTTTCTTCTTGTCAACTTCAACTTGCAACCATCTCCTCTGAAACAAGATTATCAATGCTTCCACTATCAATAATAATATCACAACACTTACCTTCACATTTGCACCTTGTGTGGAATAAACTCTTCCTCTGATTGGGTTCTTTCTCCTCATTCAACAAAGTTCTTCTGACAACTAGGGTTTCTCCCCTTTCTGCATCTTCAGAGCACTCAAATTGCACATCTTCATCGACATGTGCAACTCGTGCATTACCTTCAGGTCTTCTATTTGTCCTTCCTTGATGTTGTGGAGACTCGTATGCTCGATGTCCTTCTTCTCCACATTGAAAATAGGTTCCTCTGAAACCTCCTCTTCCAGGTCCTTTCCTAGGTCTACCTCTTCCTCTTCCTCTTTACTAACCATTATTCTGGTCACGAGGGCGGTAGGTATTATCTCCTCTATGATTTTAACTGGTTCCAACTTCTTCACTTTTCTTTGGATCTTCAGTTCAGCCTCCATAGGGTCTTCCACCACTCCTTCCGCCTTGACCTCTTCCCCTTTGCTTGCTGGTGCAGGAGCACCAAGACATCTAGGTTTTACTTGATCTTCAAGTAGTTTGTTTTGTCTAAATAAGGTCCTTGAGACCATTCAATGTGGTAATAAGGCTTGAATGCCATGCTTGTAATAGGACTATGTCCAAATATCTAAAACCTTTTCTCATGTTGTAAGTCCTGAAAGAGGACAGTCATGTGGTGAAAGGTAGTCATATGTTTCTTTACTGTTGTAGCCCTCCTAAGGTATGTAGGAGGAAATCCTATTGGTTGTTAGCATGTCAAAGGTTAGGAAGTGGGTTAAAACCTTGTCCAAGGTTAACTAAATGTTAAAGAAAACATTGTTAAACACAAAACAGTCGTTTCAGTCCAAGACATGACAGTTACAAGATAGTAAATAGTTGTAGGCCGAGCAGTTGATGGTTTGGAGATAGTTTCTACTCCCTCCATCAGTTCAAATACCTCCAACATGTAGAAGGCATCGAGGTAGGCTTTAAAAAGCCATGAAACTATTCATTTTGTAGGGGGAAGAAAGATTGAAATGAAATAAAATAGAAAAAACATCCATTTTCCTGTTTTCTTTGTGTTTTATTGTTGTTTCCAGCCTGTACCTGACCCTGTATGGAACTGTCATAGCACATGAGCATATTGGATGATTAGTAGGAGGAAGTATCTTTGATTTGAGCATAGTTTGGAGTCTTGACACAAAACTAGGTGGGAGAAATCGTTGGTTTCCCACAAACTGCCATAAAACCTAAGTTAGGGTTTTTCCTAAAGAACCCAATGGATTTCTCCTCATTCCACTGATCTTTTCTATTTCTGATCATTGGAATGGGTTGTATAGTAGTTAAGGCAAGGTCTTGTGAAGGTTTTGGAGGTAGGAGGATGGTTTGGGTTGAGCTTACCATGTAGATGACTGTGCAGAGTCTTGTGTTGGGACTTGGAGAAGGACAACATCAATTTAGGAGATGACCATCGACTGTGGAGGCAGAGACCCTGTGAAATATTAGTCATTGCTACTAATGCAATGTGTTCTAAGTCCTGCAAGGATCCTGTGATAGAAGATAGAATGAGTTCCTCCATGAAACATGTTCTCTCTGCCTAGTTTGAATCTATCAGTCCTCTCTAGAGACAGTCACCACAAGGAAGAAACTAGGTATGTTTGGAATATTATTGATTTGTCAAAGAAGACATTAGATGTTTGACATGTTATAGATTAGGCATGATTGAGATTGAGTTCCTCTTATTGGACATCACCCCAAGGAAGAGACTGAGTCTGTCATTCTAGTGGAGTAGTAGTGTTGTGACAGTCTATGAGACTGCTGTCCTGCAGGCCCTGCATAGTGGAGATGGAGGAATATTAGGTTGAGTTAAGAGTCCTAAGATGTGTGCCATGAAGTCCCCTCTCTTGGTGTCATGAGCATGCATAGTGTTGAGTTAAAACCCTTCATTTGTGAGAAGTCTGATTTCTATTAGAAACAGTGAACCTTGAGAGACCTTTCATTGAAGGTTTGAAGTGTCCTTCTCTGTCCTAGATTCTTTGCATCACTTGCTTTCAAATCTCTTATTCAGCTTCTCTTCCACCTTCAGGGAAAACTGGTACGCATCTTCTATGGTGGTCATTTTGACCAGGCTCAACTCTTCTTGAATACTTGGCCTCAACCCATTAATGTAACGGGCTACCTTCTCCTTGTTAGCCTCTCCATGGCATGTCCTGATAGTGATCTTATAAAAATCTTATGTATACTCCTTAACAGACTTGTTACCTTGCTTCAATCCTTGCAGCTTCTTCAGCAACTCCATCTCATAGTCCACAAGAATGAACTGCTTCTTTAATTTCTCCACCATCTGATCCCATCTGGTAATCTTTACTTTTCCTCTTCTATTTCTCTGTAACTGAACCTCCTTCCACCAAATATTTGCATGGCCCTTCATCTTTGTTTTTGCAAACTTGACCCGATCTGGGTCCTCCACGTCTTCATACTCGAAATACTCCTCCATGTCATTGATCGAATCAATAAGTTGTTCTGGATTCAAATCTCCAGAATATGTAGAAACTTCGATCCTGGGCCTCTTTCCAATCTTAGAAATGGCTCTCAACAACCTAACTTCTGCAGGATCTCCTGCAGCTTCTTGTTTTTCCTCAAATAGCTCCTCTTTTGCTTCATCCTCACTTTCTTCTCTTGTTCTTGGCTCAAACCCTCTACGCAGCTCCTCTTGCAATGCATCGATTTGTCTTTGTAGGGCTCTAAAACTCTCTTCCATCAAAGCATTCCTCCCAATACGATTTCTTCGTGGAGGCATCTTGATCTCTGCAGCAAACCCACAACCTCAGGTCCTAGTGCAAACTGCCTCACGGTCGGCGATCTATCTACACATTCAGGAACCCTTGGTCTGATACCACTTGATGAAGGGGGTAAATCAAAAAACACACAACAGAAATTGCACACAGAAAATAGAATGATATTTTATTAATATGGGCAAAACATTACATTACAAAAGCTCAAATACAATAAGAGGATGAATCCCCTTCAGGCTGCAACACATTACAGCTCCCTCTCTCAAGACTCTGGAATCTTCAGCCTTCTGTAACCCCAAATCAACTAGGGTTTCTATTTTCCTGCCTATTCTTGACTCTACACTTTTCCCCCTTAACTCTACTACCCCAAGGGTTCCCAAAAATGGTCATATATACTAGCTTAATTTCAAAATTTGCATCTCCTTCCAAAAATAGGTCAACTTCACAGGGCCATAACTTTCAATCTGACCATTGGATTTTCAATTATAATACCTTTTCAGAAAGCTCTCAAAAAGACGATGGTGCACAAGCAATACCAAAAGGTAGACTGCTTGGGTTTCCCGCCAAATTTCGGGCCCATCCGGAGCCTCTAAGTGCCTCAAATTTGACTTTGAATATTTCAATAGGATTTTTGGAATTTGAAATTTTAATATCTCACAAATGACAAATGATATTGAAGTGATTTCTTCACCATTAGCTTCAATTCACCATTCTAGAGGTCTGTGTAAGATTTTGTATCCAACCGTGCACAAATGCAAACTTACTAAAAATAGTAACCCTATCAAATTTAGCCCTTATTGAAAAGAAACAACATTTTTTTTTGGTTGATGCAAGATTGCTCATACACCCTAGATGCTCTTCCATCGGTAAACTGGGAAATGGGGAAGTGATAAGGGAAATCACTCTCAAGACATGTCTAGAAAGTCCTATCGACCCTAGGGTCCTGACCTCTAAGAAAACACCCAGCTCCAAGCCCAGCCTTGCAAAAACCCCTAAGTTGGAAAACCCCCTCCTAGCTAGGAGGAGGTCAACATTACTCTAAAAGATGACATTCTTAGCCCGAGTAGGAATTCTTCTAAGAGGAAACTAGTGATCTATGATGACAAGGGAGACAGTAAGATGAAGAGGGCCAAGGATGGAAAGGAAGACACATGCAAATTTGTGAATATTGGTGAATTGCTCAAGAAGTAGGGTTCTAATCTAGAAAAAGGTAAGGAGATTCTTGTTTTAGTGGGTGATGATGAGGATAGTGATGACACCTAGGAGGAGGATAAGGTTACTCCTTGGGGGAAGCTGAGAAAGCCTACTACCCGAAGGTCTAGTAGGCTTGTAGGGAAGCCCACCCCCTCCCTCAAGGAGTTGGCGGCGTCCAGTGAGTCTAAAAAGAAAGAGGAAACTATTGACAGTCAGGATATTACTGAGAAGGTGGAGGATACTACTGGTTCAGATGTTGGTGGTGTTATGGATGTGGAAGGCCCCAGCCTCTTCCCTGAAATGAAATTACATGGTTCAGAGTCTGAGATGCCGACCAAATAGGTGGAAGAAGCCTTGGTCAACAAAGACGGTGAAACCAACTCCAAGGAAGCGCTTGTGATTTCTGCTATGAATGCTAGAATTACTGAGTTGGAGAAATTTTCAAAATTCTCTCTTGGTTTACTTCTAAAGTGATGCATTGTGTCAAGCTCCATTATTAACCAATATATTGATGTAGAAAGGGCATGCACACTACTCAATCGACCAACAGATCTTATATCGAGCAACCTACTGGTTATATAACATGCTACATTTACATTGTCAAACCAGGGAATCATATTCTTCTTGGATGATGCCTGTACTGTGTGTACAGTTAAGGATTCTTGAGTTTTATCCTAGAGGTTGTGTAAAGGAACTAAATAAAGCAAATACAAAATAGGAACAATAACTAAGCTTATCTAACACAACAATAATCAAATGATTCTCTGTAACTTCTATGTAAGAAAGTAACTAGAAATTGGTTCAGTTGGTGATCACCTTGACTCAATGGACTCAATAACATGGATTATCAAATTTAGACTATTTCACATTACTCTTAACAACATACATCAATCACACATTTATATAAACATGCAATTTATAAACTGAACATATGAACAAGGTGGAGAAACAGTTCCTCACATGGTCGGCTTGAGTGACTATGATCCCACAAGATCTAGCTAAATCTCTACTGAATCTTTGTAGTCATTAACATAACTCAAAACACATATCCCTTTATTGAATGCAAAGGTAACAATGATACAATAGAATCTGATACTATATGTTGCAAATATATGACTGATGTGTTGTCATTGATGTCAACATATCTTTCTGTCAGAAATAGTAAAGACAATATAGAGGAGTGATCAGTATTTCCAGTAAGGTGAAGATCAGAGTTTGTAGATTAAAGGGCTTGTATACGGTTGTCTATTGTTGCTCAAGTTGAGATTTGAGAGGTCCACATGTAGATTTGGCAAAGTTATGGCCCTTTGAGTAGAACATGTTTCTGCAATTGTTCTGTGATGATTAAGTGGCAAGAAATTGGTCCAGATTGGTCTGGTATGAGAATATTGTGATCTACGGATCTAGAGGCATGTCTGGGATGTTGGTGTGTTCCCTCAACTTGAGTGGTTCATGGTTTGGAGATTTGAAAACAATCTTTCTAGTATGACAGTCATGGTAGTGTATGTTCTTGAGGTTTAGTGTGAAGATGCGAGTGATTCTGGTGATGCGAAGTGGTGTGGTTGTTCCTGTTGACTTAATTGTGTTTGTGGTGGTCTCTGGATCATGTGGTTGTTGTGTTGGTGGTCTACATTGACAAAGGAGCTCGTGATTGAAGTTTTCCTCTTGGTTGTTGTTGTTCTTCCCAGTCTTGGTTGACCGGATGTTCCTAGCATGTTAATAGAGGAAGATTCAAGTCTCAGCTATGATTGGCCAACAGTGTAAAGATCTGCATTAAGTTTGGCCAACCTTGTTGATCATTCCAAGATGGATGAAGTGTATAAATACTTGTTGAAGAGTTGTCAAACATTATCCTTGAGCAAAAAGGATTAAATTCTAATAAAGGATCAGAAGTAGAGCAGAGAAGAAAAGGAGTGAGAGTAGTATAGAGTGTGAAGTTAGTAAAGAAGAATCTGGGGCAAAGCAGAAGTTTTTGAGCATTTATTGAAACTGAACCAGGCATGAAGTAGATGCTATTTTTTAGTTAATTCATTTTGATCTAAATAAATTTTGTAGGTAGTGAGCCTCCCTTTTTGAGCAGTGAGCTTTGGGCAGTGTGCCCGAAGGCATGTGCCTTCTATTTTCCTAAAAGTACTTTTAACAGAGTACAAATATTTGTGGGTTAACCCCCACTGTGGTTTTTCCCTTAACTGGGTTTCCATGTCAAAATCTTAGTGTCAATTGTGCTGATTATGTTTCTACTCTTATGTTGTTGATCTATGCTTTAATATTTACATCATTAATCTGGAAGTAAGATAATAAAGGAGGTTAAAAGCAGAAAAAGTTTATATTGTGTGACAACTGATTCACCCCCTCTTAGTTGTCTGGTCTAATTCTAACACTATATCTCTTGATGCAAGAGCATCCCTAGTTCAAGAGCAATCTTGCATCAACCAAAAACATTTACATTTCAGTTTCTTTGCATTTTAGTTGGTTTCTTTTCATTTTCTAGCGTAGTTCAGTCAATTCAGTCAGAAGCAGTTTCTGTATTTTGGTCCGCATTCTACCGAAGTTGCATTTCAGACCTTGCAGAGCTGGACTTAGCATCTAGAGACATTCATCTACATCATATCCAAAATTCAGAGCATTTGGATTAAGTACCAAAAAGTTATCACTATCAGAAGATTGATTGTTGTCTTAGAGTAGAGCATCCTGATAGTCTTAGACAAATCAGCTAAAGGAGAAGACTTGCGGAACATTTCTTGACTTATGGAGCTTGACAACACATCATTCAATGTTGATTGGTTCATGGCCAACCTTCCCTGAGACCCGAACATCATCGCATTCACTTGCAGAGGTGTTCTATGCATTTAGGTCCGACCTATCCGTGTACACACGTTATAGCTCTTCATTGGAGTTTGAGATCTTCCTTGGCCGATGCGAAGGAATCTTTTGTATCGGAGATGATATATATTAATGTAATAGATCCTTAGGAAAGTAGTTCATAAGAGAGAGATAGTTGATAGTTTAGATTTTGTGCGAAGGCACTTCAAAGCTATATCTTGTGCATATTTTGTTATTCTATAATCAGGCCTATGAGCCCTAATTGTAAGCCCGCATGTTGTTGGCCGATCTGTATTTGAATTCTATGATATACTGAGTGACTAAATCTACAATTGTTTCATATCTTTGAGTTGTTTCCATTGTGTTTACTCTTGCTACATGGCTTGGACAGTTCATTCTATGAACCCTCCTACCGTGACTGCACCATCTCTATTCAATTTGTATGAAGCAAAATCTAATCTCATCCAATCTAGCTAACCAAGATCAACATTGCCTATATAAATAAAAGCTATTGAACAATAAATGCCACTATTATCCATTATCCCACATCGTAGGAAAATGACTTTATTACGGAGCAACTAGAAATAGGAAACTAACTAACATGATGGAGGCACAGATAATACATTCCTATTGCAACTCTATCTCTTCATTATCTAGGAAGAATAATCAATGACTTAGAAATAGAACAGAGAACACATTCTAGATTCCTTCATCATTTAGGATTGCATCATTCGTTGAAGGATAATGGTTATGGATTCATGGATGACTCATCTCAGTCAATTCGGGATCTTCTTCCTTTGGTTGCAGGTACCTGTATCATCTTATGTGGATATCAACATCTCCTTTGGTTGTGGGTTGTCTAGTTTTCTTCATGATATGAAGCCACACTCTTGTTACATGAGGAGTTAGTAAATCACATAGTATTTATGCATCACTATCACTAAAATCAACATAAATACTAACATATTACATGAATAATCAATCATCCATACATTATTAATTAACAATATATTATATATCATCTTCATGCTTTAGTGTCTTTGGGATAAACATAGACATAATTAATACATATATGAGTCTGGAAATGTCTTTGAGAAATAGGCAATTAAAGCAATAAAAACAAGACAAATCATGATCTCATCACATCACTCAGTCACCACCTTGGCGGTGCTTTAGGACCTAGAAATGAACAAACACGACATTGGAAAGAAGCTGAAAGACTACGAAGAAATGTACAACTTCTTGATGGAGGATTGGGGTCAATTGTTCAATTAATCTTGTGTGTTTTGTTTTGTGTTATTTTATGGTGGTTGGTTTCATGTCTATTTGCTCTCAGTTTGCTGTCTCTGATGGTTTAGTGTTTCTGGTCTAGCACTCTGTGCCTCTTTTGTGGGCCCTCTTGGCTATTTTGTAATGGGATCGACACCCTTGTTTTTCCACTTATCTATATCAAAAACACTTTCTCTAAGAACATCATCCTGCAAGTGCCTCTAAATTCTTGCTCTTAGGTTCTCATCTTTTCATAATAATTTATTGATTTCTTGTGTACATTCTTGTGAAAATAGATAAGAATAAAATCTAGGGTTAACTTAGATAAATTATTATATATTAAAGGTTTAATTATCCTACGTTCACCTTCACAAATTCAAAGTTTGAAGGAAAAATAAAATATATTGAAATAATCAACAAATCTAGATTTTAGGAAAGAAAACTCTATCTTAACAAGATTAAAAGACCTTGAAAGACCTACAATTGCAAACACTTATAAGTTGAATTATAAAATCTAAGAATTCTAGGTTTTGGGAGATAAATGAGTGAGTAAATAAGTCCCAAAGTCGTTTGAAGAAATCTACATGTGAATACTAGATTCAATCAAGTTATAAGACATATTAAATCTAGAGAAACCCTCTCTTTACACTATGTTGACAAACTAGGACCCACATACACATGCTCCACCCTCACACCAGAAGATAAGTATTACAATTCCACTAGCTCAAAGAAAAAAGGCCTACTTATATAGTTGACTCAAATAAAGGTGGACCCAAAATAGATTTAGCTAAGTTTAAGAAATTGGGGGGTCTAGAATTTGGAAGAAAGAAATACTCCAAAATGACCTTTCCATCCTTTTAAAGTTTCAGACACAAAAGTAACTTAAAATTGATTAACAACTAACTTTGGGATTTGATTTTTACTAGATCAAGACAACTAGAATTAACTACGTTTAAAACATATTTTAGTTCCAAAGAGGATTTGGTAAAGAAATGAATTAAACAATCCTTCAAACACCCAGATATAACATTAAATACGATTTTAGATCTAGGGAAGGCTTGAGAGACAAACTTAAAATAAATGAAATTGGAATCCTTTGAGCTTAGAGTTAGTGAACCATAAAAATTAGAAATAAAAAGTAGTTAAGTCCAAAAGAATCAAATAACTTGATAAAGACAAAACAACCAATGAATTGTCTAAAATAATCAAATATAAAAAATACCTAGCTGAAGTCTAAGGAAACTCAGAAGGAAAGAACTTGCAAAACACAAGAAAACTACCTCTAAAGTCCAAAATTAATGAATAATAGAACCTAATGTAAACACCCCTGAGATCCAAAAAGGATAAAATAAGATTAGATTAAACTAGAAGAAGAAAAAACACCTAGATGGATCTTGTGAAAGAATAAAAAGGAAAGAAAAATATTCTCGGGTTTGACCACATTAAAAAACTTGAAATTAGAACACCTTATTTAAAAAGCATCTAGTCAACTAAACCTCATGAAAAATAATACAACTTGACTAAGATAAGGCAAAGTTTGGGTAACAAACAAACTAACTAAAAATAGAGAGATGGAAACAAAGAAAGGAAGAAGAAAGGAAATAAAACAAAGAAACCAACTAAAGATACTCTAATAGGGATAACTGACTCATAGAGCAACACTTGATGAAGCCTTGGATCTTACAAGGGTGTTGAGATGAGAAGCCATAACAAATAGCAACTCAATAGGGAACAATGGAAATGTTCAAAGTCCAAAATCTCTAGTTTATTTGCAAAAATAGAAATCAAAATTTATGCATGGATAGTACCTTAACTAGTCGTTCCTAATGGAGACACCAAAATTGAAAGATTTTGAACCTCATTTCAATACCAATGATTAATTGTGTTTCCAATTGAGCATGATATATTTTTTAGGTTTTAAAGACCAAATGGTAATATTTGAGTAGATAGAGGTCTATAATAGACTTGATCTAGTTACTATAGAAGTTACCATCACCTGGCCATTTATAGTTCTAATCAAGATATCCCAATTGATTTGAGACATTGTACTATTGCCAACCAAGCACTCCCAGGTGGGCCCCAAGTGGACATAACTTATATATGATTTTCATGCACCAATTGAACAAGTTTCCACATGCTGAGGGCTTGGGAAAAGATCTAGTGAGTTGCTAAGATAATAAGATTTTTTAAGACAATAGAGTACCTATGTGGGTATAACTAGCTATGAATGGTGAGAAATTTTATGATATGGTGGTATAGACTAATTTTGTGGTTTAGAAACACCTGGAGTAAGAGATGAGCCTCACCTTCCTTCTTTACTTTTGGATTGGTTGAATGTGTACCCTAAAAACCTAGCTAGATCTATCATTTACTTGAGTTCATGAAATTAATTCTTCTTTTCCCTTTTTTTTCAAGTAAAATATATCAAGGTTTTAGGTCACTGTGACTTTTAGAGGATTGCATGGTATAACTAAGATGGAAAAACTTTTCCATCTCATTAGTTTTTCTTGTTTTAACATAAATTTCCTCCATGAATGGGTACAAACTGTTCACAAACTTTGGGTCTAAACTGGTTACTCCCAAGATTGACATATTATGCACAATCAATTAATTCCTATTTTTGAATTTAAACCAAGACTAAAAATCGAAACAACCAATATACAACCTTATAAGCAACATCTAAGAAACCACTTATCTTTTCACACCAAAACTACATCAAATTGAAAACATGCCAAAACTAAAAGAAATTCAAAAACTATCTTAAATCAAAACACACCAAAAACAAACAAAAAATAAGAATAATAAATAAAAAGGATACTATAATATAAACAAAAAATAATTATATTAAGATTTAAAATAATTCTTCAAAAAATACTCGTTAAAATGCAAAGGAAGCAATTAACTAGATAGGTTTGTAATTTGAAAGTGTTCCCTCCAAGCTCCTTAGCAACAAAAAAGGATTCAAACTAGAGGCTCAAATTTATCACGACTCCTTTTATTCTCCTTGGCTTTTTTCCACACAAGGACCAAGTCATAGGGTTGAAAGGTTCTTATGTTGGCCCTTTTATCAAACCAATTATTTATTACACCCTAATGCTTACTAAATTGTTGTAGAGCCCAATTTTTTTTCTTCTGAGTAAATCAAGTTTAATAGTTGGGTGTCTACTTTATCTTGTTGAGAATTAAGGTGTCTCAACCTTGTAAATTCCTTGCATTTATTATTGTAATGCAATTTATTTACTTAGCCTATGTTGTAATTTTGTTGCACATCCTATTTTGTCATCTAGTGTGAAGTGGCACGATGAGTTGTCACTCCACTTGTAAGGTGACTAGGATGTTCAACTCACTCCATGTGGAGATAGGCATCCCTTTTGTGTGGTAGAGGTTTTCTGCCATGTGTCAGCATCTTGACTAGTGTGTAAGTGAATCTTGATCGAAACGGTTATGACAGATTCCTATGACATAATCTATGACATGTAAGAGTTAGAAATAGAAGGTTCTATGACAGGTGAAGACATGTGTCACAAGGCATCTTGGAAGAAGGCATCTTTGGGTGCCCCAAGGAGGGTTTTGTCATGTTGTAAGAGAATATGTTATTTATAGCCTGTTTATGATAGATTCTCTTACAGCTGTAAGTGTTGATAACTGAGAGGGGGGGTGAATTAATTATCTTAATTATTTGACTTTCTTTTCTTCTTTAATAATTAGTGCAGTATCAAAACATATAAGCATACATGAACATGAGAGCAGAAAGAAATCAACACACATAACACAAGGATTTTTATGTGGAAAACCTTATTAAGGGAAAAACCATAGGGTGACTAACCCAAGATTGTATTCTCTATTAAAAGAATAGAAGTACAAAATGGCACTTGCCAATTAGGGCTTACTACCTGAGCACACTGCTTACAAGAGGCTCACTACCTACAATAGTTTATAGAAAGAAACCAGGTACTTGAACTGATGAGAAGCATCCACATATGCTGACGTTCAGTTCCAATTAGGCTCAATATACTGATCTACTGCACTTCATTCTTCCTCTACTTTAGTGCTGTTGTACTGTCACATACTGGACCTGTATTGCTACTGCCACACTGCTCTCTGCTTTTCTTCGCACTTCTCAACACATCTTCATAATCTTCACATCAAAATCCATCTGGTATATATATCCGCACAAAGGATTTCAACATCTTTCTAGTCAGCATCCAGAATACTCAAGATTTTTCCAAACTCTGGTCTGTCGGCTGAATCCATGCTTACTAAGAGATGCGTATCAAAAGATAGTTATAGGAGTCATCAATCATGTCAACCAACCATGAATGATCCCTCAAGAAACTTGATCACAATCAATTTCTTATCCAGAATAAGGTCTGATGCTCTACCGGTTAGTTCTTCCTCAGTCTACTCTGCCAGACAGGAACCCAACACTTAGGTGCTCATATCTTTTCACTCTTTCATCACCGGAGGCTCAATCTTTGGAATGTAGTAGTCATGGTATTTCTACTGACTTCCCCAAGTCTGTACTTTGTTGAGATACTTTTTCTGAGAGATCCAGACCTGATTGTACCGGACCAAAACACTCTTCAATCTAACTTCCGGTATAGACATCCCATGTGCTGTGGATGTGTGGAATGGACTTTGTTTCCATCAATGACAACACTCATGAAGCCACATAGTGTCTCTTGCCAACAATCTCCCCCTTTGGCATTGATGGCAATACTTAGTGAAAAATGACTAAGTGTTACACTACACTCCCCCTTAGCTAATGCTCTATTCTAATGTACACTTTTCTGAAGCTCCCCCTTAGCTGATGCTCTATTCTAATGTACACTTTTCTAGAGCTCCCCCTTAGCTAGATTCCACATTTTTACTGCTCCTCACTCCCCCTTTAACATCAATGGCAAAGGGTAGAATTTGCATATCAAAATTTCCAAAAAGTAGCTTATACATAGCCGCATATATACAAGCTATACTTACATAAACTTAAGTGTATCTGCAAAAGTATTCTTCAACTGTACAACTTCTATTGCCCAACTCTACTTCATCCTATCCAAAATTGATATGTGGCCACTTAATAAAAATGCAAAAGCTTCTGCCCTCTTTAGGTCTACCGGATCACTGGTCCGGGCTGTGGTCTGAGCATCAGTTAGAGCTTCATGCATTGCCTCTAACTTAGGGATAATTATCCCTCTTAGTTCGCTCATTTTGCTTATTCTGTTCTTCTTCTCTTTCTCAAGCTTCTTTATCTCATTTATAGTGGCAATAGCCTGGCACTCTTGATTCATTATTGATGAGGTGAGAGGATCAAAACTCTGGGATAAACTTGATAGTTTGCCCTCTTGTTCTTCCACCTTCTTTGCAATGTCTGCTATTACTGTGGACCAAGATAAACAAAATTTGTATAATTCTCTGCCATCTTTAAGAGCATTTTCTAGGCTCTTTATTCCAATATTCAGATTTCTCCTATCATTTGCTATTAGCCCCTGTACTTGAGAGAATCTCTTACCCAAAAACTCTTTCCGGGCTTTCTCTTTTGCTGATTTCTCCAAGGAATCAAAATGTGTGCTAACAAAATTAACAAGAGATTTTAGATTACCAAATGAAGAGGCTGAAAGATCCTTCTGGAAGGATGGCATGATCTTCTCCAACATGCTGGATGCAATCTCTATCAGCTCACAGTCTTCCATGTGAGACTTCAGAAGTTTTTCTTTTGCGCCTTTTCTTAGGCAAAGGATGCTATCTTCATTGTCTAAACCAGGGAGAGGGAGTCAAAATTGAATGGTCCTTGAAATAGCTCTGGTTCATCTAATTCCATCATTTCTTTGGTCAAGAAATCTTTGACTATTTCTGTAGTGTCTCTTGCTGGAGACAGAGTCTTCTTTCCTTTTGCAGCTTCAGAACTATCACTTGGGGTTTTCTCTGTTTGATCTTCTTCTCTTCCCTTTACCTCTTCTTCTTGACTTGCTTTCTCCTCTTGTCTTGCTTCTCCTTTAGTTCCGGAGTCTATTGGGGGATCTGGAAGAGAGATATTTACTTCTTCATGGACTTCCTCTTCCAGAACAGAGGAATCCAAGTCCTTAGTCTTCTCCTCACTTGTCTCCTTTGACTCTTCTATAATTTTCTCAGTGGAGTCTTCCTTTAATGCACTTAATCCTTTGACATCAGAAGGTTCATCACTTAGGTCCTCTATAATAGGAATATTGAATCTTTTATATGCATTCTGGAGGATGTCTTCAGTCTCTTTTGCCACCTGATCAGTCTCTTCGAGCATAAGCTTATTCATTCTAGCTTTGCTCTGGAACTCATCCTTGCAATCCTTGAAGATCATGTTCATTTGTTTAGGAGTGATGGAAGGATAGAGTTGAATAGCTATCTGTTCTCGGATCTCTAGGTCCTTTGCCTTAGCATTGTTCTTTCTTATTTCAAGTTCCTTCTCTAGGCTTTTGGGAATTAGAGATATGATTTGAATGAATGCCTTATTATAGATGTTTAGATACCTGATTGTAGCATCTTGCAAGATCTTCTGGTCAGCTTCACTATATTCATCATAAAATTTAGTCATTGGTTTCAGGTTCCCATCCACAGTGACTGATTTGATGATATCATCAATGCAGAGAGTAGGCCTTTTAATGAATTCTTCTGCTTCTTCTTCTTTATTTTTGCCGGCAGATGATTCCATAGAGGTTTTCTTTTTCTTCTTCATTTTCTTAATCTCCTCATCTGATTCTATCTCTTCATCATCTTTTTGACTTGTATAGAACCTTGTGGCCTTGGTTTTTGTTCTCTTTTCTCCCTTACTGGATGTCTTGGCTTCCGGTTTTGAGGCTTTTTGGCTCTTAGAGGTGGTAGGTGCAGAGCTTTTGGAGGATTTGGTCCAGGAGGGGGCTTGCACTGGATCACTTTCTTTTTCTGCTTCTTATTTCTCTTTCTCTACTCTTTCTAGTTTCTCTCTATTTGCATCGACTGCTTCTTTAGAAATGCCAAATCTTTTGGCAACTTCCTCTACTTCTCTTCTCAATTTTCTTTTCATCTCCAGTTGTCTTAGATCAACATGAACTTTCACACTCAACTCTTGAAAGGTTCCAAACCTTTCAACCTCAGGGTCCTTGGGTTGACTCAATAGGTGTTGGATATGCAGCTCTAGGATTTTCTCATCAACCTCATACCCCATTGGCATAATCCAGACTATCCTTGGCTCCACTGCCTCCATTAGGCATTGATCAGTGTCTACCATAAAGCACACTGTATCCTTGTATTTCTCAACCAATGATTGGGGAATTCTTTCTTTGGCCTGCATCATACTTTGAAAGTTCTTGAAGTATCCCCAAAGTGTTGTATTTTGAGCCTTGGCATCACCAAGCCCATACATGTAATCTCTGATTTGTATGGCAACCGGTCTGTCATTTTGCCATACCCAACCACTAGATCCGGGGAGCTCATTCATGTAGTAAAAGAAGAGACATAATATCAGGCCACCATATTTGAATGAGTTCTTCTTGTCCGTTTTGATCTTTTGCAAGTTTTCCAACAGTTGGCTCAGAAGAAGCTCACAAAGATCATAATCTGCATTCTCCCTTAGTATCTGATAAGTAGTATAAATTGTAGTTCTGGATATAGAATTCTCCCTACTGGAGTGATATATCTTGTAGCCAATTATCATGGAGGTAAACTTGATATCCGGATCAGTGATATCTTCTATTGTCATTGCTCTCTTGTCAAATTTTGATCCGGTAGCCTCACTTACAGTTTAATTTTTGAGTGATTTGAGAGCAGGTAACCCACTGGATGAGTGCAATCCGGTTACCGCCCTAATAGCATCTTTTGTGATCTTAAATGGCCTCATCAACCACATGAAGTTGTCATGCACTCTGCTCAGAACATACCGGACCCATTCATCTTCTACAAAATAGGGGAAACGGATGCAATGTCCAAAATGCTTGTCCCGGATGGCCTTGTACTAGGGTTTGAGTTCAAATGATTCATCTATTAACTGCTTGTGATAGATATACATCAGCTTGGATTCCCCAAATTCCTCAATATTCGCATGAATATATGCCCTAACATCTTCTACATGCAAAACCCCATGCAGAATGCTAGAGAAGGCGCCTAAAGGATCAACTTCTAGAGATTTGTAAGGGTGTTTCTTGAACTTAGGGCATGACCTATCAGTGATTTTGACAACATTCAGAGTAGCCATCTTTCAAAAGATTCAGAGAGAGATATTCAAGAGAGAAAATACCTTTTTACGCCTCTAGGGTTCACGATATGAGCTGGATAAGATTGTTGGTTGAATCGACTTCTGCGGTTGATCTTTGAAAGCTTTTGAGGCAATTTTGTTGCAGAGCTCCTTCTTTCTTCTTCTCAAATGCAAATGTGCAAATGATGAACAAGAGAACCCTAATTCCTCATTGCAATAAATGCACAATTTAAGTCATTCTGGTTGCCTTGTTCTCCTTGTTCTGAGAGAGATCTTTCCGGATTACTGAGATGCAATTAGAGTGGTTCTTGGTGATAAATGACAATCTATCTCCCTTTTTTAATCATTCCATTTATCCGCAGATCAAGATATTTGAATTTTAAAGCATACCAGATCTAACTATGGGAATCCTATTTTTACTAGACGACTGTTAAACCAGATCAATCTTGCATGCTTAACCTCTTGAAAACTTCTTGTGGATCTTCCATATCTTTACCAAGGCTTATTTAGATATTTCTCTGAGAACCCTTTAATCCACAACTTTCCATGTGTCAATTTCAGGCTCCAATTGATTGGTTGGGGGAACTTGTTTTCCTTTTTGACTCCCCCTAAGCCAGAGCTCATCTATTTAGTTTTCAGAAGGAATATCAACACCAAATTCTAGTGCGGATCCATCCCCAACATTTTCTATACTTCTCTTTACCCAAATCTTGTTCATCTCCCTTTGAACTTCATCTGCATTCACTTTTCCTTTTCCTTTGTCTTGATTTTGATTATGATGCACCAGACCCCTTTTATCCTGATTCTTACTTCTGCAGAATTTGGCAATATGATTGGATCTATTGCAATTGTAGCAAACAACATTTCTTTGTAGATTTGATTGATATCCTCTTGATCTGCATTGATTAGCCATATGTCCCATTCTATTGCATGCAAAGCATCTACCATTGAATGAATTGTTCATTTGCATATTTCTACATTCATGAGATTTGTGACCATACCTTTTGCAGTTAAAACACTATCTGCAGAAGGATGAATTAGTCTGATTCAGTATTCTTCTGCACTAATTTGCTTTATGAACGAAGTTGTTGCAGTTGTAGCAGTATCCATTGAAGGATGGATATCTTTGAGCATTTGGTTGCCTTACTGGAGGTCTTCTAGGCATGTTCCTTGGATTTCCTGATCCAGAGTTCTTTTGACTGGATCCAGAGCTTTCCCCTTTCTCATACCCCAAGCCTTGCTTGTCATCTACCCTCTTTTGGCTTTCAAGAAGAACTTCAAGTTGAGTAGAGCTTATCTTGAATTTCTCTTTGTATTCATTTTCTATTTGAAGATCCCTTTTAAGAGTGTCTATCTATTCTCAAGTTGTTCTTCATTATCTCTAGCTTCTTCAAGATCAGATTCCAGATGCCTGATTATTCTATCCATTTTGTGGCAGTCTTCTGACTTCTCCTTGAGAGATTGTTTTAGATTATCTTCACTTTTTTCTTTTCTCTTCAATTTCTTGGGTGAATTTCATGATACCTGATTCCATTTCATGTCTTACCATAATGACCTCTTTTGATAACTTCTCACATAACTTGGTTTTCTCATTCAGATCTTCATTAGTATCATTGGCTTCACTTTGACTTGCTAATTCTTGAAGTAATTCCATTCTTTTATTCATTGAGATACTTAGTTTTTCTTTGAGTTCATTTATGAAATCATCAGCTTGTTTGAGTCTTTCCATCAGGTTATTGACTTCAGAGTGAGATTGCTCAAGATCATCTAGGGTAGACTGAAGTTGATCCCTCATACCATACATATCCATTGAGATTCCCAGATCTTCCTCAAGCTGTTAGGCTCTGTCTAGAGGAAATTAGCTCTGATACCAATTGTTGATAACTGAGAGGGGAGGTGAATCAGTTATCTTAATTATTTGACTTTCTTTTCTTCTTTAATAATTAGTGTAGTATCAAAACATATAAGCATACATGAACATGAGAGCAGAAAGAAATCAACACACATAACACAAGGATTTTTACGTGGAAAACCCTATTAAGGGAAAAACCACAGGGTGACTAACCCAAGATTGTATTCTCTATTAAAAGAATAGAAGTACAAAATGGCACTTACCAATTAGGGCTCATTGCCTGAGCACACTTCTCACAAGAGGCTCACTGCCTACAATAGTTTATAGAAAGAAACCAGGTACTTGAACTAATGAGAAGCATCCACATATGCTGAGTTTCAGTTCCAATTAGGCTCAATATACTGATCTACTGCACTTCATTCTTCCTCTGCTTTAGTGCTGTTGTACTGTCACATACCGGACTTGTATTGCTACTTCCACACTGCTCTTTGCTTTTCTTCGCACTTCTCAACACATCTTCACAATCTTCACATCGAAATCCATTTGGTATATATATCCGCACAAAGGATTTCAACATCTTTCTAGTCGGCATCTGGAATACTCAAGATTTTCCCAAACTCTGGTCTATTGGCTGAACCCATGCTTACTAAGAGATGCGTATCAAAAAGATAGTTATAGGAGTCATCAATCATGTCGGCCAACCATGAATGATCCTTCAAGAAACTTGATCACAATCAATTTCTTATCCGGAATAAGGTCTGATGCTCTGTCGGTCAGTTCTTCCTTAGTCTACTTTGCCAGACAGGAACCCAACACTTAGGTGCTCATATCTTTTCACTCTTTCATCATCGGAGGCTCAATCTCTAGAATGTAGCAATCATGGTATTTCTATTGACTTCCCCAAGTCTATACTTTGCTGAGATACTTCTTCTGACAGATCCGGACCTGATTGTTAGATCTTGCTGCATGCTCTGTTCTTACTTACTGGACCAAAACACTCTTCAATCTGACTTCCGGTATAGACATCCCATGTGCTGTAGATGTGTGGAATGGACTTTGTTGCCATCAATGACAACACTCATGAAGCCACACAGTGTCTCTTGCCAACAGTAAGTTATGACAACTATGACAGATTCTATGACCGTCGGTTGGTGCGTAAGAAACATCTGTCATAGCCCAAATTGGAAATAGGTGACCATATTGGGATGGGGTGATATGACAAGTGTCATGACCATGCTGCAGTGTTGGACAAGTGTACCTAGGCATGGGTTTTGGTCCACGAGGCCAAGTTACGCCCATTCCAAGATATGTTCAGTTTTGCCTTGAAAACTTCATTATAAGTAGGTGCTTGGAGAGGAGATGTAGGAGGTGATTAACAGGTGTTGTTATCCTACCAGTTTGTCTCTAGATACGAGTGTCGAAGACTCTTGAGATCTTGCATTGCAAGTGTATTGTAAACCATTACAGTTTTGATAATCCATTGTGTAGGTTTTGGAGTGTGAGGTTTTTCACCCGATAAGGGTTTTCCCCACGTATATCTTGTGTCTCTCTTCTTTTGTCTTACATTCTTATGTGGTGCATTGCTGCAATATCTCTGTTGTTGTCTTAACATTTTGTAATTGTAAAGGTTATAATGAATTTGCAATTTTCTCTCCTCATTAGATTAGTGTAGAAAGCGATTTCTGCACACCTTGCTTCCTTTCAGTTGGTATCAGAGCTAAGTTCTCTTTGGTCCTAGTTGTTGGATAGGGGTTTTGTATACTAATCTTAGGCTGAGTGGGAGTCTGTGTAGAGTATTCTAAAATCTTGTTGCAGGAATAAGATGGCAGACACATCCGGAAGAATAGAGATGGGGATGTTTTATGGCACAAATTTTGAGTTATGGAAACTTAAGATGGAGTGTTACGGAGTTGATCATGTGGTTACATTTAGTATGATATTGATCTGGAGCTCCTATTTGATAGTATGCAATAACCCTCATGCATGGTGGTTATGTTCTATCATTCTATGGCCGTTTGCAGCAAAGTATTCATGTTGGGTGTTCTTTCTTGGCTCCCTGATCACATGGAGAAACTTGGGTTGCCATGGCTATGGTTTGATGTGCTTATGTTGGGTGCTTGGTTTTAGTCCCTGGCATTGGAAGACATTATCTTGTTAACCCCGAAAGCATGTAGGCTGTGGAGTTAATCTTTGGATGGTTTGAAAGCTTCTAGAACAACCTAGTTCCTCTGTATACTTGTACATGGTGATGGTTGTGGAGTTGGTCTACAAATGGGCCTGAATTTCATGGACCTCTATTTCATTTAGTTGGCTGTACTTGCATGTCTCAATTTCATATTCTTTTGATCTGAGGGTTTTGTAGATGTTCCATTTCAAAAATCTATGATTATACTTATCTATGTTATTCCATTATTCTGGTTTAACTATATTGGTGATTTTTAGACCTGTGTGTTTTCGAGATGATAAGTGGATATGGATCTACATGTATGTCAGTGACATGGTGGTTTTGCAGGTTTTACATGGTTAATCAAAACTTGTGGTTTTGTAAATCTGCAGACAAACTATTTTTTAGTTTAGGATTCCTTGAGAGTGTTTTTGGATGTAAGATAGTTACAGATTTGTATGTATGCTTCGTGCATAATGTGAGGAGGTTTGTATCTTTCTCGGTATGGAGATGTTGGTATGTGATTTATCACTCATCATTTCTATAGCATATGCTTGATTAGTTCCTTGACTACAATCACTCGTTTGTGGACTTATTGGCAGATTGAATCTAGAATTGATTTGATGGTTAAGTCTTGAAGTCTACAGATTGTCTTCTTTGGTATCTCAATTTACAAGTTACTAATGTGATGATGAGTTTGCATGTTTCATGTTTGGGATCTACGAGTTATGTAGTTTTGTGGGCTGATCACCTATTTGATTGCAGTGGGATGACTCGAATGTGGATTGTCTATATCCACAAGATTGATTCAGTATTTATGCAGACTTTGTTAGTTGGCCTTGTCTGTGGTCATTTGTGTTTTGGTATGTTGCTTTGGGATAAGAGGATGGATAATTTGAGTGCATGGATAGTCAGTTATTGGGACTTATAGCACATTTTTCATAATGTCATGGATAGCTTGGTTACACACTTTTGGCAATAATGGCTTTATCTTCTTGACTTGGAGATCTTGGTTCTACTTTATTCTTTTGTGTTGGTGATATTACTCAGGACAATTATTAGATTGTGTTAGCGCCATGGATGATCTTCATTGAGAGGATGGTTATCATGATGCCTTGATAAGCTCAGTATCATAGTTTCAGTGGGAGCTTCGACAGTGATGTTGGATTCATCATAAGTGATGGATGATCTTCTGCAGTGGATATTGGTGTCATGCAGGAGCTCTTGGTTTTGAGAGTTCTTTGACATTTTCAGTTTTCTTGTTAGGAGATGGTTATCTTCATATGTTTGAGATGTTGACATCTTAGTTGATGTTTCAAGTTTATGATTTATTAGTATGACATGTTTATCCTTTGTCTAGAGATGTTACTATGTCATGATTTACTCTTGATGCTAGCTTAAAGTTTTGGCATGATACATGTTCTCTTGAGATAGGATGTATGAATCATTATGCACGTTGTTGTATGTGATCTTCATTGAGGAGATGGTTAGATCATGATGTCATGATGAACTTCTTGATCATGCAGATGTGTAGTGGGAGTTTTGACAGTGATCTTGTTTGTTCTCTTTGGTTTTGAGTATTAATCATTTGCTTGAAGCTTCATGATTTTGTAGGATGCATTTGAAGTTGGCATGTATTGGTTGATGGATGCTCATGGATACTAGAGAGACTTGAGGTGAGGCTTGAGATCTCTTGTTGAAGGGATCATGTGTTGATATGGTTAAGTTTCAGCAAAAAGACCGAGAAGCCTTCACTTGTTATGGACGTGAGTTCATATTTGAACTTGAGAGGAGATTTTTCTTGGAGAGAGTATATCAAACTCTGTGTATCTTAGTGGATCAGTCTCATTCCCCACTCTCAGTTCACTCAGTAGAAAATGTTCTGATAGGTATTGCCTAGGTTATTTCAGATTCATTTGTTTTATGCTTTTATTTCTCATAGATATGTATCTTGAGCTACAGTTATTGGTTCTAGAGGTTTCATTTGAGAGATGTTAGCATGGTTATCTTCTCAATTCGTATGGTTTGCTTTATGATGTTCATTCATGAGGAGT
Organism: Cunninghamia lanceolata; assembly: GCA_027924645.1. Lineage (NCBI taxonomy): Eukaryota > Viridiplantae > Streptophyta > Pinopsida > Cupressales > Cupressaceae > Cunninghamia > Cunninghamia lanceolata. The sequence continues at coordinate 6,006,811 of BSBN01000249.1, forward strand.
TTAGGAGATGTGATTGGGATTATTCCTTGTTATGGAATGGTTATGAGTTTGATCTACCTTGATTAGAGAGGCTTACATTCGTGTTGATGTTTATTTGATCTTATGAGATTAAATGGTTGGGTGTTGTTAAGGCTTTTCAGTTGGGGTTTTGTGAAGGATATCATACTTGGCATAGCTTAGCACTTGGTGATGTTGGCAAAAGGACATGTTATGGTTTGCAGTTTCTCTTTATGGTCTCTTTTTCTTCCAAGAGGTTCTTACTCATCTAGTATGATCACTGGGTTTGTGGTCATCTATTGTTGTTGTGCTTTATTATTTTTGGCAACAGTATGTGTTCTTTTTAAATGTGGACTTGGGAGAAGTAGAGGAGATCAGAGGTGAGAGAGTGAGCAAAAAACTGTTTGTGGAAGTATGCTTTGTTTTGCAGTAGTTGGTTGTAGTTTGCATATCATTGTAATATTATATGCTTGTATTATAAGCCATCTTTTTATGTAAGTGCTGATTGGTAGACTTTGAGTTACTTCAGTTGGCATTGCTCATGCAGTTTAATTCCTAAGATGTATGTATATCTTTGGTAGATGGTTTTTCATTGGACTGCAATATCAAAGGTCTTCAAATTTTTTGCACATCAATGGTTATTGGTATGCTTGTTATCATGGGAGATGTTAACTTTGAGTAGGACAGTGGATTATACAAGGATGAGAGTTGCAGTATGGGTTGAATATGTCATGTGCAAAAGTTCTATCAATGGTGGTTATCTAGTTGGATGTAAACAACTAGCTGTGGTTGTTGTTCTAACTATTTTGGAGCTTACGTGCTCGATCTTGTTTTGAAGATGTTAGGACTTCAAAGTTATGTTTTGTTAACAGGTTTGAAGTTGGATACATTGGTGTGTCTATGTAGCATTTAGTGTTTCATCATATTTTTGGCATTCTAATCTTTTTGTCATGTTGGTGATCACTTGGAAGATGTTACAGGTGCTTCTGTAAAGCTAGTGAGCATAGTGGAGTTTATTTGAGCTGAGTGTTTGGTAGCTATTTGGCTTAAGATATTGTGTTTAGATATTGGCGTTGGTGCAAGACAGTTTACTATCTGTTGTGACAGTCAAAGTGCGATGTTGCATATGCATTAACGAAACCAGTGGGCATAGAGAAGTTCAGATGGTGTTCTGAGTCTATGGGCCCCTCGGCCTATATTAGTTAAATCCTGTTATTTCTATTGGCTCTTACAAGGTGTTCGACAAGTGGGAGAATGTTGGGAATTAAGTTGTCTCAACCTTGTAAATTCCTTGAATTTATTATTGTAATGTAATTTATTTACTTAGCCTATGTTGTAATTTTGTTGCACATCCTGTTTTGTCATGTAGTGTGAAGTGGCATGATGAGTTGTCACTCCACTTGTAAGGCGAATAGGATTGTCAACTCACTCCATGTGGAGATAGGTGTCCCTTTTGTGTGGTAGAGGTTTTCTACCATGTGTCAGCATCTTGACTAGTGTGTAAGTGAATCTTGATCGAAATGGTTATGATAGATTCCTATGACAGAATCTTTGACATGTAAAAGTCAAAAATAGAAGGTTCTATGATAGGTGAAGACATGTGTCATAAGGCATCTTGGAAGAAGGCATCTTTGGGCACCCCAAGGAGGGTTTTGTCATGCTGTAAGAGAATATGCTATTTATAGCCTGTTTATGATAGATTCTCTTACAGCTGTAAGTTATGACAACTATGACAGATTCTATGACAACCAGTTAGTGCGTAAGAGCATCTGTCATAGGCCAAATTGGAAATAGGTGACCATATTGGGATGGGGTCATATGACAAGTGTCATGACCATGTTGCGATATTGGACAAGTGTCCCTAGGTCTGGGTTTTGGGCCATGAGGCCAAGTTAGACGCCCATTCCAAGATATGTTCAGTTTTGCCTTGAAAACTTCATTATAAGCAGGTGCTTGGAGAGGAGATGTAGGAGGTGATTAATAGGTGTTGTTATGCTGCCAGTTTGTCTCTAGATATGAGTGTTGAAGACTCTTGAGAGCTTGCATTGCAAGTGTATTGTAAACCATTACAGTTTTGATAATACATTGTGCAGGTTTTGGAGTATGGGGTTTTTCACCTGATAAGGGTTTTCCCCACGTATATCTTGTGTCTCTCTTCTTCTGTCTTACATTCTTATGTGGTGCATTGCTGCAATATCTCTATTGTTGTCTTAAACATTCTATAATTGTAAAGATTAAAATGAATTTGCACTTTTCTCTCCTCATTAGATTAGTGTAGGAAGCAATTTCCACACACCTTGCTTCCTTTCATATCTCCCACTCTTAAATATTCATGTATAAACTAGAGTATGGGGTTCTTAGATTCATTAGAAATACATGATCTTGACCATAAACTAAATGGTAAGGGGACATTTTTAATGTTACTTTACTCATGATCTGATCAACCCATAACACATATTTAGTTTTGTGTGTCAATCTATGGGATTAGATTCAAATAATTTCATAATTATCCTAATTAAATTTTTATGAGTGGACTCAACCACCCAATTTCCTTGAGGATAATAATTTTATAGATACCTAATTACAAAATTATGGTTATATGCCCACTTAGTAAAGTGGCATAAGTAAACACATGACCATTTTCACATATTAGGGAGAAAGGCATACCAAACCTAGTGAAAATGAATTCCTTAATGAATCTAATGACTACATTAGTAGTGAAGTTCTTTAGTGCTTGTGCTTTTGTCTACCTAGTACAGTAGTTAATATTGGTTAGCAAAAAACTATGTCCAAATAAAGAATCTGAATTAATTACCCCTATAAAATCCAATCCGCTTTGAGAAAAGGATGAACTTCAATGGAAAGCTGAAGGGACATTACCAAATGTATTTCTCTTTTAGCACACACCTAGTAGGCATGGTAATATTAACATGTAAATGCACATCTTTGAACAAAAATGGCCAATAATAACCAACACACAAAATTTGATGAGTAGTAACATCTTTAGATGAACTTATAGTGCTAAATTTGTTGTGAAAATATCATAACTCACCTTATACTTTGGATTTACTCATTATAAATAGAATCCTTTATGATTCCTTCAATACAATACATGAGACTTGATAATAAACTTTACACTTTTAAGCTTCAAAGATCTTCTTTGCATTATATTTGAATGTTTAGCACATGAACCATGTATTAGGTAGTAAACTATATCTTTGTATGAACAATATTCACTAACACTTTCCACAAAGTACTAAACAGTTGACATTTTAGATCTATGATGAGTGTTTTTTGGATTTAACTGTGTATCTTTTTCATTGACGTTTCAGATCACACTTAGTGATCCATCATTAGGAAGAGGAATATTATGGATTGGATTGCAGACTAGACCTTTAAAAGCAATAGGGGAAGGGGGTTACAAGGGGAATGAAAAACAAAAAGGGAGGGGGCTAATATTTATTAAAAATGTAAACCAAAAAAAAATATAATTAAATATTCATACATAGATTCCAACCAATATTTAATATATATTATCTATTATATTAAATACAAATGCATATATAATATAGATAATATAAAATATTGATTAAAAATATAACCATAAATATATATAATTAAATATTACAACATATATATTATCTATAAATATATTATATTTAATTACAAAAGCATATATATATATATATCAAAAAGAACACACACACATATTTGTTTAAAAACCTTGGTTTTCAAGTCCAAGAACCTTCAAAATTGGGCCTAGCCCAGAGTCCAAACATATTCATCATAAACTGTCAACAGTTAACTGCTTATCTATATCAACCCTACCCACCAAAGAACCATTCTATATAGGCCAAATCCAGTAAAAAACCTAACATATTCAACTATATTTACCACCTAGACCCAACATATTTTCAAAAACTAACACCTATTTGGGGGTTGGGGCAAATTACCCAGGCCCCAACCCATCCTAACCTTCCAAAATACATTTTTGCATACCATTTCACTTCCATCCATAGGAATCTCCTCCACCTTGCAATCACAATCCGAACTGTAGCAATCCAAAAATAGAGGAATGGCTTCATCTGGAAACTCTACCTTGAGCTTCTTCACAATTTCCTCTACTGCCAATAGCAGGAAAATTTTCCTCATCTTCATTGCATGTAGGTGAGCCATTAAACAATCATGGTATGCATCTGCTTGCTGAACCAAATCACCAATGTAATCGTGCATTAAATATGAGCATGCTACAATGGATATTATGGACACATATGATAGTGATTGTATAGCATTGAAGGCATTCTAGTGGCCGTGAGTGTACCTGGGGTCTAACAGATATTTTTCCATAGACATATGTAACCCCACTTCAGGTTTCCCATCCAGTTCTTTAGAAAGATCCCACACTTTCCTCATCCATCTCCTTAGATTTGGGATTTCTATTTCCTTATCAATATAGGTGATGAAATCCTTAATTTATTCCTTATTAGATATTCTTTTCTTCCTCTACTTGTTAGCCTCCCCAATTCTCTTCCTCTTCCCCTTACCCTTCTCTTCCTTGATCATTATTCCTCCAACAAAGTGTTTACCTGTACATGCAACCATGGCAGACATGTAGTGGGGAAACCAACCACCTTGTACACAGATCTAACTCTGTGAAATTACAAGTTTCATCTACAATTGCCAACTATAACCTTGGGCTGCTTACCTGTTAATGAATTTACACGCATAGGATGCAAGCATCCTCACTGTCCCTTCACCTTACCACCTCACCTCTAATAATAATTGTTTTTAGATTAATCTCTCATCTTCTGACCCTTTATCGGGTGGATGTTCCTTAATAACTTCTTGTAATAACTTGATTACCTCATATAGGTATTCCTCCTACTAATAATTTGAGCTTGACCTAGACCTGGCTTTTAAATTAACCCCTTGATTGGCTTTCCAATCAACCACCTTGTTCCCTATTCTGCCAATATGAGAAAAGTGTATCCTATAAAAGTTGACTATCATAGCTCTGGCTTCTTCAATTATCACCCCCAATATCCAGTTAAGTACTTCATTCCCTTTCATAGCTCCAACCACTAATTTTGAATCTCCCTTTATCCATAATTTTCTCTATCCTTTTTCCTTGGCTATCCTTAGACCCTATAACATAGCTCTAGCCTTCGACATATTGTTTGATTCCTTACCAAAATCATATGTGTACATACCAACTAGATGTCCTTCCTTATTTCTAACACTCCTCCTCCAAATTTGCCTGGTTTGCCTTTCACCACACCATTGAAATTGAGCTTGATCCACCCCATTTTCGAGCATGGTCAAACATTTCTTTTTTCCCTTACTCTATTCCTTAGATTCTCCTTACCTAACCATTTGAATCTTGGCCATGCATTAGCCCATCTTAATTCCTCTTTTTCAATGTGCCACTATTTTTTCCCATGAATTTCTCCTAATTTGGACATTGAGCTTTCCACCAAATCCCATATTCTCTTTGTTTCTTTTTCAGTTTCTTGGAAGTGTTGATAACTGAGAGGGGGGGTGAATCAGTTATCTTAATTTATTCAACTTTCTATTCTTCTTTAATAATTAGTGTAGCATCAAAGCAAACAAACATGAAAGTAGAAACAAAGTCAATACACATAACACAATGATTTTGACGTGGAAAACCCTGTTAAGGGAAAAACCACGGGGTGACTAACCTAAGAATGTATTCTCTGTTAGAAGAATAGAAGTACAAAATGGCACTTGCCAATTAGGGCTCACTGCCTGAGCACACTGCTCACAAGAGGCTCATTGCCTACAAGTTATAAACAGAGTAACAAGATACTTGAACAGATAAGAAGCATCCACATATGCTGGAGTTCAGTTCCGTTTAGGCTTAGTATACTGATCTACTGCACTTCATCCTTTCTCTTCTTTAGAGCTGTTGTCCTTTCACATACTGGACCTGCCTTACTGCTTCCACACTGATCTTCTACTTTTCTTCGCACTTCACAATTACACCACACACACCTTCTCATCGAAATCCATTTGGTATATATATCCGTACAAAGGATTTCATCCTCTTTCTAGTCGGCATCTGGAATAGTCAGTGTTTCCCAAACTCTAGTCTGTCGGCTGAATCCTTGCTTACCAAGTGATGCGGATCAAATAGATACTTATAAAAGTCATCTAACAAGTCAGCCAATCACAAATGATACCTTAAGAATCTTGATCACCATCAACATCTCATCCGGAATAATGTCTGAAGCTCTGCCGATAAGTTCTTCCTCTGTCTGCTCTGCCAAACAAGACCCCAATACTTGAATGCTCATATCTCTTCACTCTTTCATCACCAGACGCTCAATTCCTGGAATCTATCAGTCAAGGTACTCCTCTTGACTTCCCTAAGTCCGTACTTTCCAAAGATACTTCCTCTGAGAGATCCGGACCTGACTATCAGACCTTGGTACATGCTCTGTTCTTGCTTACCGGACCACAACATTCTTCAATCTGACTTCTGGTATAGCCACACCATGTCCTGTGGATTTGTGGGATGAACTTTGTTGCCATCAATGACAACAATCATGAAGCTCCAATGTGTCTCTTGCCAACAATCTCCCCCTTTGGCATTGATGGCAACACTTAGTGAAAAATGACTAAGTGTTATGCTATACTCCCCCTTCGTTGATGCTTTCTTCTAATGTACATTTTTTCGGAGCTCCCCTTAGCTGGATTCCACATTTTTCACTATTCCTCACTCCCCCTTTGACATCAATGGCAAAGGGTAGGGTCTGCATACCAAAATTCCAAAAATTCAACTATACTTAGCCGCATAAGTTAATAAACAGGTTATACTTACATATACTGTAGTGTGTCTGCAAAAGTTGTTTTCAACTATACAACTTCTGTCGCCCAACTCTGCTTCATCCTGTCCAAAATTGAGATGTGACCACTCAACAGGAATGCAAAAGCTTTTGCCCTCTTGAGATTTGTCAGATCACTGGTCCAAGCTGTGGTCTGAGCATCAGTTAGAGCCTCATGCATGGCCTCTAACTTAGGGATAATGATCCCTCTAAGTTCACTTAACCTGATTGTTCTATTTTTCTTCTCCTTCTCAAGCTTCTTTATTTCAGCTATGAATGCAATAGTCTGACATTCTTGATTTACTATAGAAGAGGAGAGGGGATCAAAACTTTGAGATAAACTTGTCAGTTTATCCTCTTGCTCTTTTACTTTCTTCTCAATATCCTTGGTCACTTTAGGCTACGATAAACAATATTTGTAGATATCTCCGCCATCTTTAAGAGCATTTTCCAAGCTCTTTATTCCAATATCCATAACTCTCCTATCATTTGTTATTAAGCCTTGTAACTCCTAGAATCTCTTATCCAAAAAGTCTTTCCGGACCTTCTCCTCAGCTGATTTCTCTAGAGATTCAAAATGTGTACTAACACTATTTACTAGAGATTTGAGATTACTGGATGAAGAGGCTAAGGGATCTTTCTAAAAAGATGGCATGATCTTCTCCAATACACTGGATGTAGTTTCTATGAGCTTGCAGTCTTCCATGTGAGACTTTAGAAGTTTTTCTTTTGCCTTTTCTAAAGTAAAGGATGGTAACTTCATGGTTTGAACCGGGGAGAGGGAGTCAAAATTGAACAGTCCTTGAAGAAGTTTCAGTTCATCAAATTCCATCATCTCCTTGGTTAGGAATTCTTTGACTGCTTCTACTGTGTCTCTTGCTAGTGACAGGGTTTTCTCCCCTTCTGCATTCTTACCACTATCATTTTTGGCCTTCTCTGTTGGAGTTTTCTTTCCTTCTATAGCCTTACTACTGTCATCTTCTTTTTCTTTCTCTTCTGCTTCTTGACTGATTTTCTCTTCTACTCTTTCTTTTTCTTTGGATCCGGAGTCTACAAGGGAAACCGAAGGAGAGATGTTTGCTTGTTCATGGACCTCCTCTTCTGGAGCAGAGGAATCTAAGACTTCACCTTTTTCATCAATTGTCTCCTTTACCTCTTCTGCCATTGTCTCAGTAGATTCATCTTTGTCATCCATGGCAAATGTTTCATCACCTAAGTCCTCTATGACAGGAATATTGAATCTTTTATAGGCATTCCTGAGGATTTCTTCAGTTTCTTTTGCCACTTTATCAGTTTCTCCAAGCATAAGCTGATTCATTCTAGCTTTGCTCTGGAACTCATCTTTGCAATCTTTAAAGACCATGTTTATTTGCTTTGGAGTGATGGAGGGATAAAGTTGAATAGCAATTTGTTCCTGAATTTCTAGATCTTTTGCTCGGGCATTGTTCTTCCTCATTTCAAGTTCTTTCTCTAAACTTTTGGGAATTAGAGAGATGATTTCAATAAGTGCTTTATTTTATATGTTCAAATACTTAACTGTGGCTTCCTCCAGAATCTTTTTATCTGCATTATTATATGCATCATAGAATTCTATTATTGGTTGCAGGTTCCCATCCATAGTAACTGCTTTAACTACATCATCTAAGGACAAAGTGGGTCTTTCAACAAACTCTTCTACCTCTGCCTCCTTATCTTCACCGGTAGAGGGTCCACTGGATACTTTCTTCTTTTTCCTCATTTTCCTTACCTCCTCATCTGACTCAGTCTCTTCATCATCCTTCTGACTGATGTAAGACCTTGTGGCCTTTGTCTTAGTTCTTTTTTTTTTTCTGCTTTACCAGATGGTTTTGCTTCTGGTTTTAATGCCTTTGAGGTTTTAGTAGTTGTAGGTGGAGACCTCTTGGAGGATCTGGTCCGAGAGGGGGCTTCTACCGGACCACTTTCCTTTTCTGCTTCTTCCTTCTCTTTCTCTGCCCTTTCCATCTTTTCTCTATGTGCATCAAGTGCCTTTTTTGAGATGCCATATCTTTTGGCAACATTCTCTACTTCTTTTCTTACTTTTCTTTTTATCTCCAGTTGTCTTAGTTCCACTTATTCTGAGACAGATCCTTTCCGGATCACTGAGATACACTTAGAGTTATTCTTGGAGAATAGTGATAATCTATCTTTCTTTTCCTAATCATTTGATCTATCTGCATATCAAAATTCCATAATTTTTGAATCAAGCAGGATCTAACTGTGAGAATCCTGTTTGTACCAGATGACTATTAAACAAAATCAATCTTGGTAAATTAACTTGTTCTAAACTTCTTGCGGATCTTCCATATTTTAACCACAAATTATTTAGATGTTTCTCTGAGAACCTTTTAATCCACAACTTTCCTTGTGCCAATTCTGGCACTAATTAATTGGCTAGGGGAAAAATATTTTTCCTTGTGTCTCCCCCTGAGCTAGATCTCACTTTTTAATTTCTGGAAGGAATATTAGCACCAGATTCTAGTGTGGATCCATCCCCAACATTCTTTGTAGTTCTCTTCACCCAAATCTTGTTCATCTCACTTTGAACTTCATCTGCATTCACTTTTCTTTTTCCTTTGTCTTGATTTTGATTATGATGTACCGGACCTCTTTTGTCTTGATTCTTGTTTCTACAGAATTTGGCAATATGACCAGATTTATTGCAAATTTGGCAAACAACATTTCTTTGCATATTTGATTGATATCCTCTTGATCTGCATTGATTAGCCGTATGACCCATTCTATTGCATGCAAAGCATCTGCCATTGAATGAGTTGTTCATTTGCATATTTTTGCATTCATGAGATTTGTGACCATACCTTTTGTAGTTGAAACATTGTCCAGAGAAGGATGATTAGTCTGATTCATTCTTTTTCTGCACTGATTAGCTTTATGACCAAATTTATTGCAGTTGTGGCAGTATCCATTGAAGGATGGATATCTTTGAGCATTAGGCTACCTTACTGGAGGTCTTCTAGGCCTGTTCCTTAGATTTTCTGATCCAAAATTCTTCTAACCGGATCCAGAGCTTTCACCTTTCTCATATCCCAAGCCACACTTGTCATCTACCCTCTTTTGGCTTTCAAGAAGAACTTCAAGTTGAGCAGAACTTATCTTGAATATCTCTTTGTATTCATTTGTTGTTTGAAGATCCCTTTTAAGAGAGACAATTTGATCCTCAAGTTTTTCTTCATTATCTTTAGCATCTTCAAGATTAGATTCAAGATGTCTGATTATTCTATCCATCTTGTGGCAGTCTTCTGATTTCTCCTTGAGAAATTGTCTTAGATCATCTTCAATTTTTCTTTTCTCTTCAATTTCTTGGGTAAACTTCATAACTCTTGATTCCATTTCATGTCTTACCATAATGATCTCTTTTGATAACTTTTTGCATAACTTCAGATCTCCATTTGTATCATTTGCTTCACTTTGACTTGCCAATTGCTGAAGTAGATCCTTTCTCTTTTTCATAGAGAGATTTAGTTTCCCTTTTAGGTCATTTATGAAATCATCAGCCTATTTGAGTCTTTCCTTAATTCATTGACTTCAGAATTAGATTGCTCAAGATCATCTAGGGCAGATGAAAGTTACTCTTCATACCATACATATCCATTTTAATTCCCAGATCTTCCTCAAGCTGTTAGGCTCTGTTTGGAGGAACTTGGCTCTGATACCAATTGTTGATAACTGAGAGGGGGGTGAATCAATTATCTTAATTTATTCAACTTTCTGTTCTTCTTTAATAATTAGTGCAACATCAAAGCAAACAAGCATGAAAGTAGAAACAAAGTCAATGCACATAACAATATGATTTTGACGTGGAAAACCCTATTAAGGGAAAAACCACGGGGTGACTAACCCAAGAATGTATTCTTTGTTAGAAGAATAGAAGTACAAAATGGCACTTGCCAATTAGGGCTCACTGCCCGAGCACACTGCTCATAAGAGGCTCACTGCCTACAAGTTATAAAGAGAGTAACAAGATACTTGAACTGATGAGAAGCATCCACATATGCTAGAGTTTCGTTCCGTTTAGGCTCAGTATACTGATCTACTACACTTCATCCTTTCTCTTCTTTAGAGTTGTTGTCCTTTCACATACCGGACCTGCCTTACTGCTTCCACACTGATCTTCTACTTTTCTTCGCACTTCACAATTACACCACACACACCTTCTCATAAAAATCCATTTGGTATATATATTCGCACAAAGGATTTCATCCTCTTTCTAGTCGGCATCTGGAATAGTTAGTGTTTCCCAAACTCTAGTCTGTCGGTTGAATCCTTGCTTACCAAGTGATGCGGATCAAATAGATACTTATAAAAGTCATCTAACAAGTCAGCCAATCATGAATGATACCTTAAGAATCTTGATCACCATCAACATCTCATCCGGAATAATGTCTGAAGCTCTGCCGGTAAGTTCTTCCTCTGTCTACTCTGCCAAACAGGACCCCAATACTTGAATGCTCATATCTCTTCACTCTTTCATCACCAAACGCTCAATTCCTGGAATCTATCAGTCAAGGTACTCCTCTTGACTTCCTTAAGTCTGTACTTTCCAAAGATACTTCCTCTGAGAGATCCAGACCTGACTGTCGAACCTTGCCACATGCTCTGTTCTTGCTTACCGGACCACAACATTCTTCAATCTGACTTCCGGTATACGTACACCATGTCCTGCAGATGTGTGGGATGAACTTTGTTGCCATCAATGACAACAATCATGAAGCTCCAATGTGTCTCTTGCCAACAGGAAGAGCCTCCTATTGCACTCCAACCACAAGTTCTATAAAATCAAAGCTGGGGAAGCCATCCAAATGAATTTCAAGCTAGGGATTTTAATTTTTAAGACCCAACTTTCCATTAAGTTGGTTAAATTCTCTAGCATTATCCACTCCAATTCCCACCTCCTCAAGAAATTATTCTATAACTATCTGGAAAATTCTCAATGTATGACTAAATGGTCATTATCCTTAGCTTCATGTTTACACATAATACATCTTGATGGGTATTTTCTACCCAAGAATTGTAATTTGTCCCATGTGAGTGCCCTACATTTCCAAGCTATCCACAAGAAGGCATTAGCCTTCGACAACCCCTTCTTATTCCATATTTTCTTAGAAGCTCTAAGATTATTCTCATTGCCTTCAATAAAACATGTGTCGAAGGTAGCTTTAACTAAAACTCTTCCACTACCCTGTCCACCCCATACCATCTGATCCTCCCTTTCAATCATCGAAATAGGCCATTTCTCCAATTTGTCCTATAATTAATCGCATATCCTCTTCAATTCTACTACCAAAGCCACCAAGGATTTCCAATGCCTCTAATTGTTCCTTCCTATTACATAGTCTCTCACCCATTACCCCTCCACTTCTTCAAAATGTTGGATTAGAGGTTGATAACATTCCTGATATTTCAATGCTATCTCTTCAAGTCAACAATACTACCAGAATTTGATTTTTTCCTCATTTCCCATTTTCCACTTAATATTATGAGCAAGAAAATTTGCACATGATTTGATAAAATTCCATACTTTTGAACCCCTAGGAAGGTCATTATTAAACCTATTATCTATTTCATTCTATAGGTATTTCCCTTGTATTATCTTACTCCACAGTCTATGGTTCTCCTCATAGATATGCCATGCCAACTTGTCCCCTAAGGCTTTATTTATACTTTTGTAGTTTCTAAAGCCTAACCTGCCATGGCTGAGAGCTTTTCACACCGCCACCCATTTGAAAAAAATTAAATTTAAATATATTTCACTACCTCACCAAAAAAATATACGTTGTGTGGCTTCGATAAGTTTAGCTACCTTGCTTGGTATTTGGAAGATAGACATGGTATAAATATGAACCACCACCAATGTAGCCTTGATGAGAGTGATTCTACCCACCAAGGTAAGACAAATACCTTTCCACAAAGCCAACATCCCCTGAATGAACTCCACCACATTCTTCCATTCCAATTCTCAGGATCTCCTATCAATTAATGGCATCCCAAGATATCTGTTGGGCAATCTGTCCACTTCATAACCTAATATTATTTTTATCTCCAATCTCTCCAAACATGTATTTTTTAGAAAGAAGATCCTAGATTTAGCAATGATAAGTTTTTATCTTGTAGCCATCTCATACTACTCTAAAACCTTTTTGATACATCTGGCTTCTCTAGTAGAAGCTTCACCAAAGAGTAATGTATCATCTACAAATTGTAGATGGGTGATATTGTTAATCCCTCTTGATATTTTGCAGCCCACTAATATTCCCATCCCTTACCTCCCTTTTCAAAGCTCTTCCAAAATCCTCTACTATAATTAGAAATAAAAAAGGGGACAAAGGGTCTCCTTGCCTCAAACCCCTTTTAGCATCAAAGGTTTCAGTGGCAACACCAATGATGAGGACATCATATGTAGCAGTGGAGATCCAACTATAAACCCAATCACACCAAGCCTCACTAAAACCAAATTTACGTATTATTTGAATAAGGAACTCCTAAGAAACCATATCATAAGCCTTATTCATATCCAATTTTATCACCATGCCTTCCATCTTTCTCACCTTGATAGAATGTATGGTTTCATGAGCTATAACTACCCCATCTAAAATTTGTCTCCCTTTGAGAAATCCACTCTGGTCTTCAGAAGTAATTTTCTCCAAACACCTCTTGAGTCTGGAGGCCATAGCCTTTTTTACAATCTTATATATCATGTTACATAATACTATTGGTTTGTATTCATTGAAATACTTCAGTGTTTTGTTCTTTAGTATAAGGGCTATGTAGGTAGAGGTCCATGTTTTCATCATTGTTCTTCTACTTCTACATTCATCCATATCTTTCCATACATCCTCCCCCACCGTATCCCAGTATTTATGAAAACATTCTACTTGAAAATCATCCAAACCAGGTGATTTCCTAGCCCCCAATGAGTATGTAGCTTCCTTTATTTCCTCTATTAAGAAAGGGGCTACCAATTCCTCATTATGTGCATCATTGACCAAATTAAGAATGTTTCATAGCAGCGTCTCCTACATCGAATGATCCACCATCAGCATAGAACCTAGAATTTGCTGAAATAAGTTTTTACCTTCATTTCTTATTGCCTCCATATCCTCCATGACCAATCCTATAGGGAGTTGCATGCTCAATTGTATTCTATTATTTTTTCCTCTCATTTTTGTACTTAGGTGAAAAAACTTGGTATTCCTATCACCCTCCCTTAACCACTTGACCCTAGATTTTTTATGCCATAATATCTCCTCAATTCTTAATAATCTTTCTTGTTCTACCTGTTAGTAATAATTTGTGTTTGGGGTTTCAAGTCAGGATCTCTTCCCAAAAAATCCAAAATTTCTGTGTCTTTCAGCCTCTGCAGTGCTAAAAATGCCAGAAATCAATTGTGTGCAGGTCAATTGTGCAGTGGCGGGTCAGAAATCCCCACGGGCCCCTAGAAAATGATGAAGAAATGGGTTAGATACATAAAAAATGCATATCGAGTCACAGTTTCAGTCTCTAATTGTTTCTGTGAGTGACTGGAGGGTCAAAATTGTGCCTGTGCTGCAGATTCGCAAGTGTTGAACCCTGATATCAGTGTCGTGTCTTTTCTTTTGCCCCAGTTTTTTCCCACGCCTTCACTTTTGAATGCTTCCCGTGGAGCATGCCACGTGTCAGCTTTCGATAGAGTTTTGCCAAAGTTTCAATGCAGTTTCAATACATGTTTCAAGGGTAAGCGGGAAGCGCCACGTGGAGGCACTCGAGAGACACAGAGAAAGCAACTCAAAGGCCTCGCGGACGATGCCAAGTGTCAATCTCTGCCAAGTTTCCAAAAGACCCTTAATGTTTCTCAAGTGATGCGGAGCTTGCCAAGTGTTGCTGTCCGCTGTAGTTTCAAAAAGTTTCTAGGTCCCAGCGGAAAGTGCCACGTGCCCCTAGTTGTGACTGCGGAAGCTGACATGTGTCAGCCTCTGTGTAGTTTCTATATTGTTTCATGGTTTGGCACAGACGAGGTGGGTCCCAGTAAAGAGTCCTTGCTACAGGTGGTGCCAAGTGGCGGCCTCCGCTTGAAGTTTCATGAGCCCCTTAAAGTTTCAATGTGGCGGAAGGTGCCAAGTGTCATACAGCGAGGGCAGTTTCTTTTTGTTTCAGCGGGTGCGCAGAAAGCACCGTGTGTCCCTTGTGGTTGCTGCGGGAGCTGACACATGTCGACCTCCGCATTGTTTCTTTTTACTTCAAGGATGAATGGGAGGTTGTGGGCCCCGTTTCTTTATGTAACTCAAGTTTCGGTGCCGCGGGTTGTGACATGTGTCATGAGTAGAGGCCACTTCTGTCTATAGACACAGCTTAGTAAAGTATTGTGGGTCTCGACACGTGGTTGCTTCCGCGGGAGTTTCAGGCATGTTTCTTTGTGTGTTTCAAAGAGAGCGCGGAGCCCGCCATCTGTCTGCCTCTGTGTGAATCTCCTAGGGTCTCTAGTGTTTCTTGAAGTGTTGCGGACGCTGCCAAGTGTTAGCATCTGCGAGAGTCCCAAAGTGTTTCAAATGTTTCTTAAGTGATCATCGGAGAGACTTGGTAGATTGGCAGGAGTCATGGCGATGGGCTTTGGGCAAAGGTTTATGGGTCGAGCGGGGCAAAAGTGCTTGACACTTAGTTTACATGCGACCCTGCTTTTAAATTGATAAAGTGGTCTCTGTGGGATGCATGTGGGACTATTCTTCCTGCATATTTTGAATTTTCAATGAAATATGTTTTGGCGGGAAGGTGTTAAGGGCACAGTTCCTACGTTGTCCGTTGGCTGCGGGTAGGTGAGGCAGTAATGGCGATTGTTGCAGCGGTATGGGTCAAGTTGACAGATTCAACCACCCGATTGATGATGAATGTCCCTGAGCGGTGGCCCAGATCCCAATTTCTACCTGCTCCTTCCTCTTGGTCCCTCTGCCGCATTCAATTCTAAGCACCATTTTTCTGATGCATTGTATCTGGCAAATTTTTGATGTGCCATGTAATTAATTTGCTGAGTACACAGTTTTGCTATAAAAGGAGGACTATGTCACTCATTTGAGGTTGTTGAAAACTGAACATTTTGGCTTTGTAATAAGATACAACTGGTTTTGGTTGCTCTGTACAGGAGGTCTTGTGAGTTTATGTATCACTTGTTGTATGTCTCATGCATGAATCTACTGATTTCATGATTGGTTTTATATGAGTAATGCTATATTTGCATGTGTTTTGTTAATTCTGTCTCTAGTATTACATGTGTCCTTTTGAATCTAGATATCTAAGGGGTGTCTAGTATTCTGGAATATAGAATTCCTGTATTGAATGCTTGACCTTTCAACTTCTGCTCAAGGGGTAGATTAAAGTGTTTTTAGATTGAGTATTGGGAAGGGTATACTGTAATAGGGATGCCATAAGTAGAGATAACTTAACACTCTGTATTGGGAGGTATCTATAAGGTAGATATCACACAAATCCCCTTGAAATCTAGTTTTATTGTGTTCATGCCGATCATTCACAGGTGTATGTCTACCGACTCCAAGCCCTGGATAGGCACCAATCTAGCTCTATGTTGAGGTTATACACCAGGTCCAGGTTTGCATCCAAACATCAAATCAAATCTTTTCATATCTTCAACCTATTAGTGTAGGAGTAGGATTAGGAACCCCCTACATACTCTCATACCCAACCAGACACATATGTCCAAGAATGTTGCCAACCTTGTGATCTATCATGCAGATCTTGGTCCATACATGAGAGTATTCTGCCTGTTGTTGTCAAGTTAGATTTTTCTATCTTTGAGCTAGTCAAGGTTACATCTTTAGTTATAGGGATACCCCCCCTTGGTGCAGCAGAACCAGAAGTGAAGGGGAGGCAGCTCACGCAACCTCCCATAATCTGTTGGCCGAATCCGCTTGTGCATTGGAGCTGGCAAATCCTCTGTAGATTTGGTAACCAACACTACCAACAGGTCCTTTTCTTTTTCTATGAACTCCAAAGAGAAGCCCTTATCCACAATGTCCTTTTCCACCTCTTTTTGTTCAACTTCAACCTTTTTTTATTCTCAAAAAGGTTCCCCATAACCTCATTATCCCACCAATCCTTAAGAGTTTCCTCAAAACTTCAATGCTCAAACCAGAAAGACTCCATTTTAAATGGTATCTCTCTAGGATTTATATTCCCATTAATATTAATAGAAATTGACCAATGATCTGATCCCCCAAACCAAATTACCTCTGAGTCAAAGCTATCAATCTCCAACAACCATTCTAAATTTATAAAAAAATCTATCCAATCGGCTTAAAATATTTTTCTCACTAGTCTTCCTATTGTTCAAAGTGAACCATCCTGATTTGGGCTCTATATCCGCTAGGGATAAATCTTCACAGAGTCTTCTAAATCCTAAAGACCCTAAATTAGATAGAATTCTTCCACCTTTCTTCTCTTCTAAGGTTAAAATGGCTTTAAAATCCCCCCTTCAATTCATTTTCTTTCCCGATGGTCTTGCTTGAAGCTTATGATATAATCCCATGTCCTAACTCTTTCTCTTTCAATGTTGGGGCCATAAACATTGGATATTATGATGTATTAACTATTCCATAGATTTCTAAAGCCAACAAAAAGACAAGATGGAGTACCTTCAATTAACATACCTACAAAGCTTAACCTATTCTAGATGACAACAAGACCACCGACCATACCTTCAGCATCTATCACCACACACTCTCCATTCTTCCAAATTCTTGGGAGAATTTCCTTGAGCTTCTCTCCTTCTATCTTCATTTCCTATATGAGTAATATGTCTAGGGTATGAGGATCTATAAGTCATTTTAATAAATGGAATTTCTCCAGGACATTGAGGCCTTAGATGTTCCAACTTATGATCTTCATTAATGCTTTCTCGTAGGGAGGTGCTCGCCTCCAGCCTTAACAAATTTTTTTAGTGATGCTTACGTTCCATTCTCTATATCCTCTAGAGCCTTTAATTTTGATTTTGTAGCATCTATTTTTCTACCCTTAGCATTGGACCCTCCAGCATCCATTATTATTGGATTTCTTCCTCCAAATTTCTTTGTTCTCCTAGTGGCAATGCTCCAAGAGTTTTCTTTATCTTCAGGATCACCTGACCTTATTTTAGTGTCACTCTCTCCCTCCTTTAGAGCTTGAGTGAGGGTATTATGGTTCAGTGAACCATCCCTCTATTCCATAACAAGGGAACCAATATTTTCTATATTTCGAAGGATCTCTAGCCCTTTCTTTTCTACACTACCCTTATCCTCTCTATCTTCCTGTCCAAATTGGGTCTTCCTCATTTCATCCTTTTTAGGGTTTTGATATTCTCTGAATAAACTAAGAAAATCTAGGTCAGGGGGTGCCCCACCACTCTCGGAAAACTCTTTCTTTGGGACAAAGACTCATTTACACTCACTTCTCCTTTTCTAATCCCCTTTCCTTCACAATTCCTGGCTATATGACCCACTTTCCAGCATTTGAAAAATCTTATCGAAAGACATTCGTAATCTAGTTCTTGATTCCATTCACCCAAATGGAGCTCAGCTTGATGGTGTGCCTAATTAGTTTACTCAGATTAATCCTAACATAAATTATTGTGTATATCTCCAATCGCCTCCCTCTAGTCCCATTAGAGTAATGCACATATTTCCCTAGCACATCACTGATTAAGCAAAAAATATCTTCCATCTAGAGTTCTAGAGGCAATTTATACAGTCTTATCGATAGAGAGACATCTTGGATCAGTTATTTGTTTCTAATCAAATCCTAGAGACCATGCTCAAATGTATAGCCCAACATTACTCATGAACCAAGGTCCTCTTAGAATGTTATCCCTTTCAATTTCTAAATTGAAAACTATCTGCAAAAACCATAACAGCAGAAAAATCATTTCTGGATTACTCCCCATCCATTTTTCCAAATCCATGATTTGATTCTTTCTATTGATGACCATATACCCACAAATTTTTCTATTACCACATTATTTTTTAACTTATTGACCTCTAAATTAAGGAAATTGTCCAGAATTTTGATACACAAAATTTCTTCCGAGACTTTGACATTAACATTTCCCACTATGATTTTGATTGTAGTTTCCTCACTGCTCTCATTTTCCTCCCTGATCACCAATTCCTACAAAAATTCTCCTAATGTTTGCATGCTAATTAAATTTTCTTCCACCCCTTTCGCCCTTTGTTTCTATCTCTCTGCTTCTCCTCTTTTGCTAAATTTTCCTTCTTTGGTTTGCTCCATTTCACTCTTAAAGAGTTATTTTATATTTATATATATGTTATCTATAAATATATTTAATTAAATAGAATATATATATATATATATATATATATATATATATTTATATATGTAAATTAAATAGAACATATATTTATATATATAACTAAATCAAACACACACACATATATATATATATAATTTATACATAGATTTTTATATATTTATAATGTATATGTATATGTATGTATATATGTGTATATATATGTATATATACATACATATATACATATATATACATATATATATATACATATATATATATATATATATATACGTATATATACATATATATACGTATATATACATACATATACATACATACACATACATATACATACATACATATTAGTGGAGGGAATAATCTAGAAACAATCATCATTAGGGATGATGTGGTAATATGAAGTGACATTAATGACTTAAGGCTCCCACATGTGGGCATTCAGATGCCCGAGGTTATAGATGGTAAATGCATATGAGGCATGTAATTAAATGGAGCTCTCAGTTTGTGTGGTGGTTAGCTTCCCTGCTGGATGTCTGCCATGGCTACGTCTACGAGAAAATGTAATGTTGGAGGAATAAAGATAAATGAAGAAGAGGGTAAGGGAAAGAGAACAAGGGAGTCTAACAAATAGAGGAAGAAAAGGGTGTCTAGTGAAGAATCTATTGGAGATTTTATCACCTATATTGATAAGGAAATAAAAATCCAAAATCTAAGAAGGTGGATAAGGAGAGTTTGTGAGTTATTTAAAGAATTGGATGGGAAACCAGAAGTGGGGCTACACTCGGCAATAGTGAAATACTTGTTGGACCCTTGGTACACACATGGTCACTGGAACGCTTTTGACACCGCACAATCACTATCTTGTGTGTCCATAATGTCCATTGCAACGTGCTCATACTTAATGCATGAGGATGTAGGTGATATGGTTCAACAAGTGGATACATATCATGATTGTTTGATGGTTCACCTGCATGCTATGAAGAAGAGGCAAATTTGCCTACAACTGGCAGTTGAGGAGACTACAAAGAAGCTCAAGGTGGAGCTACTAGAGGATGCCATACCCCTATTTTCTAATTGTTGTAGCTCTGATGGTGATAGAAAGGAGGAGGAGATCCCTGTGTCTAGAAGAAAAAGGGTACGCAAGAAATGTAATGTGGAAGGTCAGGGTGGGTTGGAGCCTATGTAATTTTACCCACCACCCAAATAGGTTAGTTTTTTAATACTATAATGGGTTTGTTTGGTTGATAAATATAGTCAGATAAGGGTGGTTTTTTGGTTCTTTCAACCTATATAGTCTTGAATGGGTATGTATAGTTGTAACAATTTATCAATTAACTGTTTATGATTATCCTATTTGAACTTTGGGTTGTAGTACCCAATTTTGAAGGTTCCTGAACCAGAAAACCAGGTTTTATAAACTATATATATACATATATAAATATATGTTTATTTATAAATGTTCTATTTAATTATATATATTTATTTATGTTCTACTTAATTATATATATAATCTATGTTCTTTTTAATATATATGTTTTTATATTTAAATATAATATTAAGGTTGTAATATTTAATTATATATATTTCTTGTTTATATTTTTAATCAATATTTTATCTTATATATATGCATTTGTATTTAATATAATAGATAATATATATTAAATATAAATTGGAATCTATGTATGAATATTTAATTATATATATTTTTTATTTACATTTTTAATAAATATTAGCCCCCTCCCTTTTCATTTTCTGTTTCTCTTGTAACCCCCTATCCCCTATTGCTTTTAAAGGTCCATTCTACAATCCAATCCACAATATTCTTCTTCTTGATGATGGGTCACTGAGTATGATTTGAAACGTTGATGAAAAAAGATACACAGTTAAATCCAAAAAGCACTCATCTTAACTTTATGGACTATTGTAAACTCATGCCAACTATTTTAGATCTATGTTAGCCAAACTTTGACTCAAACCTTGACCTTTGATAATCTTCATTAGTTTTATTTCTAGGTTATACTCCTACAACACCACAACCTACTTTCATTTGCACTCTCCTAGTTCATTTTGAATCAACGTGGATTTAAAATTTGGGTCAAGGATAATAGCATAAATTTTTCTATGCCAAATATAGTGACACATTTTCTTATTTGCCTTTACTAAAGTATAATCCTATTTATTGATTGAAGATTATTTAAGCTTAGTTTCATTTAACATAGTGCTCATAAAAGTAATTGACCTATCTTAAAATTCACTATACCTCTAAGTAAGTACTTTGGTGACTAAGTGTTCAAAAAAATGAATAAATATAAAGGACCTTTAGCTAATTTGGATTTGTTAACATCGATGCTTTTGCAATTACTTTCTTTATCCCTGTGAAATCCTCTTGTGCCTTAGGTGTCTATTCCATCTTCACATCCATTTTTAGCATATGATTCAAGGGATTAACAATCTTAGTGAAACCTAAAATAAACTTGTGAACAAAGTTAATTTGGCACAAGAAAGATTTTACCTCCTTTTTACTCCCAGGTTACAAATTTTTTAAAAGTGATTACACTATATCTAGGGTAGTGGCAATACCATCCTTTAAAATTAATGTACCAAAAACTTTCCCTTTGCTACCCCAAATACACATTTTTTGGGATTTAGAGAAATTCCATGCTCTTTGCATCTTCACAATAATTTCCTTAGGTCATGCATATAGTCTCACCTTAGCTTAGAAAAAATTGCCATATCATTTGTGGATATAAAAATATGCTTTCCAATTAGCCCTTTAAAAGAAACATGCATTGTCCATTGGAAGGTGACCCCTACATTCATCAAATTGAACAACATTCTTTTATAAGTAAAGGTTCCCCACTTATGAGTAAAATTTGTCTTGAGCCTATCATGAGAATCAACAAGAATTTGGTTATAACTTGAGAACCAATTTAGAAAAGAAACCATCTAGGAACCATTTACTATTTTCAACACCTCATCTAAACTAGTTACATGATAATTATGTTTATTAGAAGCTTTGTTTAAATTATAAAAAATGATACAGTTAACTTTCACTGTTCTTCTTCCAATTAGGCACTAGGTTAGGGATCCAAGTGGAATTGCTAACCATAAAGAAATTAATCTTTTTGATAAAATCTTTTGAGCCTCTTTAAAAATGATAGGTTTTGGAATAAGGTTTTTTTCCTAAAAGTTTCACATTAGGCTTTAATATAATTATTTAATATGACTAAGGTATTACAAGATCCATGTATTCTCATGTGAACTTGTCTTGAATTTTTTTTAGTGCTACAATAATTTATTTTCTCTTCTTTCTCACAATCCAAACTAAGGTTGGATTTTTTACACTCCCTAGAGTACCCAAATTGAATTTTTGAAATAATTAACCTTTACCCTTGATAGTTTGGACTTTACCTCTTGGTATGCTCAAATCAAATAGCTTCTTGGTGGAAATTTTAACTTTTGGTATATTATTTGTTCTTAGATTTAAAACTCAGTTTTCATATATCTTGTCATCTTGTTCTTCATTAAAATAATCCTTATCAATGATTTGAGCTTTAAAAAACTTTGAATTAGTGAGGAAATTAATAATATGTTTATCATCATCAAAGACTTGGATATGTTTGATATCATCAGGGATTGCTAGACAAGACACCAATTATATTGAGAAAATTTTTATTTTACCTTTCTCTAAATGCTCTAGATTTCTAGTATAAACACCAAGGAATTTGCAACCTTTTCTTGAATCTTAGAATAGAATGAACATCAAAAGAATTGAAACACTCAATTAGACCACATAATCTATACTTATATGGTTTAAGTCTCTTGTTATTGAACTAGTAAACATTCTTAATATATCTAATAACCAACTTTGAATCTCTAAAACTTCCAATCACCTTAGCTTTCTTATTCAAATATAACTACAAGCCATTGATAAATGCTTCATAACAACTACATTGTTTGCACAAGCAAATCACATTTTAGGATTAAAAATCTTAAAAACTAGCTCTAACTCCTAGATTGGATTTGGAACCATCAAGTTGAAGCATCCACATATGGTCCCCACTAGATAAGGATATT
Source organism: Cunninghamia lanceolata (assembly GCA_027924645.1). NCBI lineage: Eukaryota > Viridiplantae > Streptophyta > Pinopsida > Cupressales > Cupressaceae > Cunninghamia > Cunninghamia lanceolata. Next base: position 6,030,052 of record BSBN01000249.1, read on the forward strand.
TGATATTCTTAAATTTATCTTTGCTTTTAATATCAAATATGTAAAACCTTTATCACATTCAACCAATTGAGATCCATTATTTTGGTTATACTATGTGATCAAATAATTCACTCATGGTTCCCTTTACACATGAATCTGATTTTGTAGTCCCCTCCAAGGAAACCACACATGTGAGAATTCTATGTTAATGTATCCATTTATAATCCATTTCCAATCTCTACTCAACAACATACCATATGCACCTAGGATATCAACTACTAGAATGCTAATAAAGTATTGAATTCGGGGATCGCTAGCTATTTGCATGTGAAAATGATTAAGCTCTCCAACAACATTAACCTTTATCTTGTCTAGTTGCACCACCTTCCTATTAGACTTAAAAGGCTTCAAATCTAAATTTTGATAGATTGAATATGGCATGTTATGTTTCAAGAAGCACGCAAGTCCACCAAACAATTATGTAATTTTTTCTTTAAAATATTTTTTTTATAGAGTAATGGAGATGTTTTAGGTTTTTTCCTTATAAAGGGTTCAATCTTAGTATGAGCTACATTTTTTTGTCTTTATCGATATTCCCAAATAGAGATTGCATCAAAATATCCTTATGCTTACTTAATTGTAACAACTCAAGCAATGAAATATTAGCCTTTGTTTTCTGTAAATCATCAACAATATTATAAGCCATCTTAATAGATTCTCCGTAGATGTTAGATTTACATGCTAAACTAGAGCCTTTTGGTGTTAGGAAATTAGTTGTTGAATCTGGATCTAGAGGAGTGTAAGTAATATTCAGAGGAATAGATATAGGAAGAGGTTGTTTCAACTTATTCCTGAAGGCATAATTATTCTTCTAATACTATTGAAAGGTGTGTACCTCATTGGTGTTGTCCTTTGGATCATTATCATTTTCATAGGAAATAAGAAATCATAAGTTTCCACAACCTTGACAATGTCATGATTCCTCTCCTAGTGAGTCTATGTTTATTCATCTATAGCTACCAACTCCATAGTATCCATTTTATTTTGTAAAATATCAAGTGCCATGGTGAATTCATGATAATATTTCTCTCCATATTGAATTATAACATGAATTTGGCAGCAATTCAGGAGTACTTTTTCTGCTAAATTAATACTCCAATTTGAATATAAGTCATATTCATAGAATTGTTTGAATTATTATAAGCATGTCTAGTTCCACATCCTATTTGGTCTTTGAAATGTATCATTCTAATTAACATATGAAGTAGATACTTTTACACTAGAATTATTTTTCCTGCACAAATTAACCAAATCATTACTTAACTTTTGGACCATCCTTTGGACATTTTCCAACTTAGAATTACTAAAAGGAACATTTTGAATCTAAATTGAGGCATTTTGATTAGGAATAACAAGATTGTGATAATTATGAATTTAAAAAATAGGGAATTGTACATTGATTTTGTGCAGGCACACTGGTTTGACATGATTGGGGATATAAGAATGAAGGAACTAAATATTTACTTTAACCCATAATACTCTAACTTTTATAAACTAAATTAGAATTAGGATATTCCAAATTTGGGACATGAATACTAGTAGGTGTTGTTTGATTCAACAGGGATGACTAACTTTGATTTTGACTCATTGGTTGTAAATGATTACAATATTCTACCTTCAAATGTTGATGGTACGTTGGTGGAATAGGTTGTTGGAATTAGTCCAGACAACTAAGAGGTGGGGGGTGAATCAGTTGTCACACAAATTTAATCTTTTCTGCCTTTTATCTTCTTTCACAACTTATAATCAGATTAATGATATAAACATTAAAGCGTGAATCAACAATACATGAGAAAAAATGAATTGAGCACACATAACACCAAATTTTTTTTCGTGGAAACCCGGTTAAGGGAAAACCACGGTGGGGGTTAACCCACAAGATTTGTACCCTATTAAAAGTACTTAAAAGAAAATGGGAAGGCACTTGCCTTCGGGTGCACTACCCAGAGCTCACTACTCAAAGAGGCTCACTGCCTATAGAATTAATGTTTAACACAAAAGGAATTTAACTAATAAATAGCATCTTCTTCATGCCTAGTTTAGTCTCATTGAATGCTCACAAAACTTTTGCTCTACCCCCAAACTCTACTTTACTAACTCTTCATTCTATATTGCTCTTGTTCTTCTACTCCTCTTCTCTGCTCTGCTTCTGATCCTTTCTTTAGATTTTATTATTTTTGCACAAGGATGATTTTCCACGACTCAACTACACTCCTTTATATGCTTCATCAACCTTGGAATAAACATCAAGGTTGGCACTCCAAACATCTGACTTAATGTGAATCACAAAGTTGTCAGCCAAACATGACTAGGACTCAAATCTTCCTCGATCAACATGCCACGCTCCATAGAATTGTTCTTAGATCATCCGCAACATGCTTGAATCATCCAGTCGGCCAAGACTGGGAAGAACAACAACATCAAGGAAGAATTCTTCAACAACGAGCTCAATCTTCAATGCAAACCTCCAACATAGCAAGCACATGATCCAGAGACTTCCACAAGCACATTGAATTCAACAATAACATCCACACTACTCCAAATCATCATAATCACTTGCATCTTCATCCAATACCTCAAGAACACTATCTGTCATGACTGTCACACTAGAAAGATTGCTTGTGGACCTCCAAACCACAAACCAATTGAGTTGAGGATACACACTGACTTCCAAAACATGCCTCTAAATCCACAGATCATCATTTTATATTTCCAGAATAATTCAGACCACTTTCCTGTCACTCTGTCTCTTCTAAATACTACAAAATTGGTTCTACTCAGATGGCCATACCTTTTTCAAATCTTCATGCAGACCTCTCCAATCTTAACTGGAGCTTCTTTAGACAATCCTCTATACATCCATATGGTCCACATACATTGATCTTCATTTATTTTCTCAATATTCTCAACATTCCAATCTCCTCAATTAGGCAACAAAATAGGATACAGTTGACACCAATGACAACAAGGATATGTTGACATCAATGACAACACATCATAGGCACATATTTGCAACAATCTCCCCCTTTGTCATTGATGGCAATATGTGATGTGAAAAATTGATTCAACCATCAAGACAAGATCTTGTTCCCCTTTCTCTTTTCACTTCTACAACAAATTTCTTCACTGCTCTCCCTTTCATCAGCAACTGGTTTTTCACATGATTTCTCTCCCCCTTTGACATCAATGGCAAAGGACACATATTTGCAATCTTTTCTCCCCCTTCATTCCAAACTGATCTTCAATAATTTGCATATTGACTACTCCCCCTAAGTAGTATCTCCTTAACATCAATCCGGATCACAAGATGTGACTGTGAATTCCATCGGACTGATGCACTCTAGTGCATCTTAGTTCTGATTAGGAGGGGTAATAACCCCTAGCTTCTCTCTAAGATACTCAAAAGTATCTTTAGGCAAAGGCTTGGTAAATATGTTTGCAGTCTGATCATTTGAAGAAATAAACTCCAATCTAACTTCATTCTCATTAACCTTTTCTCTCAAAAAGTGAAACTTGATGGATATATGCTTTGTCTTTGAATGCAACACCAGATTCTTGGAGATGTTAATTACACTTGAATTATCATAGAAGATTGTAACAGACTCCTCAAACACAATTCTGATGTCCTTCAACATTTGCTTCATCCACAAGCTAACTTGAGTGCAATTACCTGCTGCTGCTATATATTCTACCTCTACAATAGACAGAGATATTGCCTCTTGCTCTTTGCTCAACCAAGAAACCAATCTCCTTCCCAAGAAGAAAGCACCACCACTAGTACTTTTCCTGTCATCCACATCTCCTACCCAGTCAACATCTATATATGCTTGAAGAGTGAAGTCATTATCCTTTAGTTACCACAACCCATAATCAAGTGTTCCTTTGAGATATCTAAAAAATATTTTGATTGCTACAACATGGGATTCTCTAGGATCTGCTTGAAATCTAGCAACAAGTCCAACTGCATTCATGATGTCAGGTCTGGTCTAAGTCAGATAGAGCAGTCCTCCAATCATTGATCTATACCTTTTCTGATTTGCCTTAGGGGAGTCATCATCTTTACTCAACTTGCATCCGGTTACCATAGGAGTACTAACTGGTTTTGAATCCTCCATTCCAAACTTTTTCAACAATTCTCTCACATATTTAGACTAGGATATGAAGATACCTTTATCTGAGTGAGTGATTTGCAGAACTAAGAAGAAATTCATCTCACCAAACATGGACAGCTCAAATTCACTTTGCATCTGATCGGTAAATTTCTTACACATGTTTCTATTTCCACCAAAAATGATATCATCAACAAATACCTCAACAATCAGGATGTGTTCATGATCAATCTTGAAGTAAAGATTGTTGTTAGCAGTACCTTTGCTAAATCCTAGTTTTAGCAGATACTTATCTAATCTTGCATACTAGGCTCTTGGGGTTTGTTTGAGTCCATACACTATTTTTCTCAATCTGCAGACCATATCTCCTTGATTGGACAACTGAAATCCTTCTGGTTGCTCAATGTAGACTTCTTCCTCTAACTCTCCATTCAAGAATGCTGACTTGACATCCATCTGGTAAACTTTGAAATCTTTGAAAGTAGCAAATACAAGAAATAGTCTGATTGCTTCTATTCTTTCCATCAGAGCAAAAGTTTCTTCAAAATCAATTCCTTCCACTTCAGAATATCCTTTGCATACCAACCTTGCTTTGTTTCTTACAACTTCACCATCTTCATTAGCTTATTCTGGAAAACCCATTTAGTTCCAATCACATTTTTGTCCTCAGGTCTAGGAACAAGATCCCAAGTGTGATTCTTTTCAATTTGCATTAATTCTTCTTCCATTGCTTTTACCCAATTCTCATCATTGCAAGCTTCACTTACTGATTTTGGTTCAATCTTAGAAATCAGACAGATCTCCTCTTGTTCTTCAGCAATTCTTCTCCTAGTTCGAACACCTCTATTTCTATCTCCTATAATTTGATCTTTAGGATGATTCAGCCTTACATACCTGGGAGTTTTGGGAATTGCTTGAACTTCTGTTTCATGAATTTGTTCCTCTACATCTGCACTAACTTCTTGAGTTTCTGGATTTTTCAGATCAGTCTAGATCTGAGTCTGGGTTTGAACTTGCCTTCCTTGACTTTGACTTTCATCTTGATCATCTGAATCATATCCGCAAGACTTGGATTGTCCTTCTTTGCTCTCATCAACTCTGACATTAGAACTTTCAACAATCTTTTTCAACCTCTTGTTAAAGCACCGGTATGCCTTGCTTTGAGTAGAGTAACCCAAAAATATTCCTTCATCACTTCTTGTATCAAACTTGCCTAGATCCTCATCTCTTTTGATATAGCATTTACTACCAAAAACTCTGAAATATCTCATGGTAGGAGGATGACCAAACCATAGTTCATAAGGTGTCTTACCAGAATTGCCTTTGATCTGCACCCAGTTAAGAGTGTAGATAGCAGTACTCATAGCTTCTCTCCAATAGACTTGTGGAACATTTGCTTCCATCATCATGGTCCTAGCAGCTTCTTGAATGGTCCAGTTCTTTCTTTCCACAACTCCATTCTGCTGAGGAGTCCTAGGAGCAGATAACTATCTTTTTATTCCTGGCTTCTCACAATATGTATCAAACTCACCGGAGGTAAACTCTCCACCTCTGTCAGATCTCAGACACTTTATCTTCACACCAATCTCATTCTCTACCATGACCTCGAACACTTAGAATTTGTCGAGAGCTTCTGATGTTTCTTTCAAGAAGGTTACCCACATCATCCGGGAGTAATCATCAATTAGTAACATAAAATATTTGTCTCCTTGTACACTCCTAATTATGGCAGGACCACAAAGATCAGTATGCACAAGTTCCAATCGTCCACTTGAATATTGTTCTTTACTCTTGAATGAAGTTCTTCTCTGTTTACCCAATTGGCATTCTCTACACATGCTATCAGGTTTCACAAGTTTTGGAAGATGTCTTATAGCCTAAGTAGAACTTATCTTGACAATGTTATCAAAATTCACATGACACATTCTCCTATGCCATAACCAACTCTAATCAATCTGAGCAATCAAGCAACTCTTAGCAAAACTACTTAAATGAAAGATGTTACCTCTAGTTTGAGTACTAGATGCAACTTCAGTTCCAAAGATTTCAAAGATTCTACATTTTCCATCCTTGAATTGGAGATCATAGCCCTTGTCAACCAACTGTCGAACACTGAGAAGATTATGCTTCAGACCTTCCACATATAGAACATCATTTGTGTTATTCTTACCATCAAATGAGATGGATCCTCTGCCACGGATTCTACCAGCTGAGTTGTCTCCAAATTTCACAATTCCACCTTCATATTTTTCAAAGCTTACAAACTTACTTTTATCACCAGTCATATGATGAGAGCATCTACTATCAATCACCCATTCATCTTTTTCAACAACCTGAGCAGCCAAGGCACTTTCCACATTTGCACAGCTAGCAGATTCAATAGACACTGGATCATCTTCTTTGATAGCAATGAACACCCAATCATCTTCAGTGGAATCTCCACAATCCAATTCATCATCTATGACTCCTTCTCCAGCTTCTTAGACATAGTAACATTTCTTTTGACCTTTATATCTGTTAGGGTTTGGTTTTGAAAACCTCTCTGGACATCTTGAGGCAAAATGACCAATCTTATTACAAGAAAAACATTTGAATGGAAAATTTCCTTCATACTTACCAAATCCTCTTGGCATCCTTTTGGCAATAAGAGCTTCAAGTTCTGTAGTTTCAATTTCATCATCTTCAAGATCCTTCCTTGCCTTTGTAAACCTATTTGATCTTCCTGAAGAACTTTCACCTGGATCATATCTTTGTTTTCCAAATACACTGGCCTTAAATGCAGATTCAGACTTAGGAAGAGAATCACCAAACTCACTCATTTCAAATACTGAAAGCTTACCAACTAACTGATCCCTTGGAACAGTTGTCACAGTCCTGATTTCTTCAATGAAAACAACTTTATGCTTGTATGCTGCAAGTAAAGATTTGAGTACTTTGGTAACAATCTCTGATTCTTCCAATACTCCACTAGCATTCTTGATACTGGTCACAAGTTCATTCACTTTCTACATGTAGGATGTAATGTTTTCATCTTCACTCATTACCAATCTTTCATATTTATCCTTTAGGCTTTATAGCTTGGCACATTTGACATATTTGTCACATTCATACAAATTTTCCAACTTCTTCCAAATTTCATGGGAAGTTTTCAAATCCAGGACATTTGCCAATTTTGTATCAGTCAGGGCACTCAACAAAGCTTCTTTGGCTCGAATATTGTGTTCAACATCTCTAATTTCATCTAAAGTTGTAGGGCCATTGTTCAGAATCTTATACACATTCTTAGTTATCAACCAAAAGACATCACCCATGCATTCCAAATGACACTGCATGCGCACCTTCCAAAGGGAGTAATTTGTTCCATCAAACCTCAGACTTTCCTTCTTGTAAGTTGACATCTTGGATCTCGTCAAGTGGTCAAGTTTCTTTTAGAGGAACCAACTCTAATACCAATTGTTGGAATTAGTCCGGACAACTGAGAGGGGGGGGTGAATTAGTTGTCACACAATTTTAATCTTTTCTGCCTTTTATCTTCTTTCACAACTTATAATTAGATTAATGATATAAACATTAAATCATGAATCAACAATACATGAGCAGAAATGAATTGAACACACATAACACCAGAATTTTTTTCGTGGAAACCCAGTTAAGGGAAAACCACGGTGGGGGTTAACCCACAAGATTCGTACCCTATTAAAAGTACTTAAAAGAAAATGGGAAGGCACTTGCCTTCGGTTGCACTGCCCAGAGCTCATTGCTCAAAGAGGCTCACTACCTATAGAATTAATGTTTAACACAAAAGGAATTTAACAAATAAATAGCATCTTCTTCATGCCTGGTTCAGTCTCATTGAATGCTCACAAAACTTCTGCTCTGTCCCCAAACTCTACTTTACTAACTCTTCATTCTATACTACTCTTGTTCTTTTGCTCCTCCTCTCCTCTACTCTGCTTCTGATCCTTTGTTTGGATTTTATTATTTTTGCACAAGGATGATTTTCCATGACTCAACTACACTCCTTTATATGCTTCATCAACCTTGGAATAAACATCAAGGTCGGCACTCCAAACATCTGACTTAATGTGAATCACAAAGTTGTCGACCAAACATGACTGGGACTCAAATCTTCCTCGATCAACACGCCACGCTCCATAGAATTGTTCTTAGATCATCCGCAACACGCTTGAATCATCTGGTTGGCCAGGACTGGGAAGAACAACAACATCGAGTAATACTTCTTCAACATCGAGCTCAATCTTCAATGCGCACCTCCAACACAGCAGGCACACGATCTAGAGACTTCCACAAGCACATTGAATTCAACAATAACATCCACACTACTCCAAATCACCAGAATCACTTGCATCTTCTTCCGATACCTCAAGAACACTGTCTGTCATGACTGTCACACTAGAAAGATTGCTTGCGGACCTCCAAACCATGAACCACTTGAGTTGAGGATACACACTAATTTCCAAAACATGCCTCTAAATCTGTAGATCATTTTATATTTCTGGAATAATCCAGACCACTTTCCTGTCACTCTGTCTCTTTTGAATACTGCAAAACTAGTTCTACTCAGATGGCCATACCTTTTTCAAATCTTCATGCGAACCTCTCAAATCTTAACTGGAGCTTCTTCAGACAATCCTCTATACAACCATATGATCCACATACATTGATCTTCATTAATTTTCTCAATATTCTCAACATTCTAGTCTGCTTAATCAGGCAACAAAATAGGATACAGTTGACACCAATGACAACAAGGATATGTTGACATCAATGACAACACATCATAGGCACATATTTGCAACATTGGTTTCATCAAAGGAGTTTGTTATCTTAAACATTGATTTAACATAGCGATTTGACTATATCCCAATTGACTAGTTAGGAGAGGGTGACCTATTTCAAAACCATGTGGCATATGTTGTTGATCTACATCACTTAATGCAATATAAACAAGAGAAAGAGTAGGCAAACATTTGAATGGATATAGCTTTTGTAGGCTTGTATGGTGTTGGTGGTTTGTTCATACATTTTTTGAAATAATATGTTAAAATCCCTAATATGTTCATTGGGTTTTCTTCTAGTGGAGGAAAACTAGTGGTATACAATACTTAGATTAGTTAAAATTCTAAAATGAACAATATATTTTATCTCCAAATCATTCTATGAAGTTATATAAGCATGAAGAAGATGTAGATACTAGTCTAGAAGATCTCATCAAGAGTAAATTAAAATAGGTGGCAAGCCACATATTCATGTTCTACTTAGAGCAATAAAAGGGAATCCTTAAAGGATTGAACATGCTCCTTGGGAAGTTCAAAACCATCATGCTTATACTTTGGGAAGAAATCTTTTTCATTCCTTAACAAATCATGTGGGTCACCTGCAAGGGCTAAAGGTGCACCACCCAACCAAGGTTCCATCCTAAGAATATGAGTATTTGATAAAGGATTAACAATGCAGGTTGATGTATGCTTTATATAAGTTTAACCTTGTGTCTACCCCCTCCATTATTACCCATGTTGGACCTCTTTCTTAGGAGGTAAGAAACCCTGTCAAAAAGTAGAGTACTAAGTTAACTGGAAAAAGCAATAAGAATTGGGCTAACCCTGTGATTGAAGAGGCCCTAGAAGAGATGTAGAACCCCATTGGTAAGTCTCAAACTGCCTCTCAGGCTAAGAGCCATACCCCTACTACTAAGGGAAAGAACTGTAAGATTGTGGATTATAAAAACACTACCCCTAACCCTCATGATGATAATGATTATAATGCCAATAATCATATTTCTGTTGAGCCTCCTAGTGAGCCTAACATCTCTACTCATAAGCATATGAAAACCTTGGCCAACTCGTCTAAAACCAACAACCTAAGAGGGAAGAGTAGAAAAAGCATAAACCTAGAAGATGATAAAATTTCCACTACCACTAGTAAGAAGGCTAAAGGGATTCATGATGATAAAGGTGGTGTTGCTGATGTTGGAAAAGTGGATGTTAGTCCTTCTCTGACTGCTAAAGGAAAATAGGGTATCTCTTAAACATCATTTGGATAGTGAGGGACCCCTCAACAATACTCCAAAGAAGAAAGTTAGTATCAAGTCTGTTGAGGCTAATTTCACCCTTGATAAAGAGTATGAGCCTTATGATCCTAAAAAACCTATCACTATGGTCAAAGTGTATGCTCATATTGCTAGTGGGAATCGAAGGTCTACTCATCTGTCTAGTTTGACAGGGGGTAGGGAGAGGGGTAAAAGTAAGAAGATAGTGGTTCAAGAAATTGAGTCTAGTGAGGAAGAGGAAGTCTGGGAGGAAGAGCACAACCTAGAGTTTTCTACTAATGTTTATGTTACTAATCCTAATCATGACAATGATGTGTTAATATGAAGGACTCATTTGATGTTTTTGATGAAGATAACACTGAAGGTGATCAAGATGATAAGGTCAATCAAGCTAATCTTACTAAAATTAATGATACTCTAGAATATTTAATTGACAGGGTCAACCATCTTAAAGAGCTACATGGGAGAGAGAAGATATGTGGTAATTGCACTTACAGATGGAATAATATGTATGATACCCTTAAGTTATATCATAATAGAATTTTGGAAGTTGAAAAGACCATAAAGAACTTGGTTAGTGTCATGGATGACATGATGAGGAGGGTTGTTTCGAGAATTCTCACTCTGTAGGCTAAGCTCTCAAAGTGTAAACACCAGCAGGACGAGGACATTGATATTTCTAGGAAGGAACTAAAGCACAAAGAGGACCAAATGGATATTACTAGTACTAGCTGAGATAATAAGTTGGATACTTTAACCAAGGATTGGAACTCCTTGGTTAAGAGAATGAAGAACTGTCTTGTTAAGTGTTGTCTATCTATTGATTATTTGCTGCTCTTGTTTTGTTTTTATTTGTTTGGGTCTCCTGGCTTGGTGTTGTTTATGCCAGCCTTGGTTTTTCGTATCAAATATGTTATGTCTAGTACTTTTATTTTGAACTCTGCTATGTAAGGGACTAGGCCCTTCCCCAGATTATCTAATCAAAAACAACTTAGGTGATAAAAACCAAACTTACTAGAGTGATAATAGTCCTAACTCACAAGAGATTTAAAAATCACAAGCTTAACTTGTAACATCCCGCCCCGCAACCCTGAAGGGTAAGGGCCCAAAAGAGGACAAGATAATTTTTTTTTGACATGAAAAGATAACATACACATGATATGGTTGTCGATTCGATAAGTCGACAACATACATGGCCAAGTATGGCCGAATGTACAACCCGAAGGAGGGGACTAATTCACCCTCCAGAAGAAAACATTTTAAAACTACATTCATTTTAAATACCATATCAAATGTTCCTAATGCCCATTTCCACTTTTAACATAGAGCCATAATGATCATCATAGAACAAGCGGTTCTGATTCTAACACCAAAAAATCGTAAACCAAATATAAAACATCTCATTTCTTCTCATTAATATTATATACATCTCTCTCAAGAGAGTACAAATTATATAAAAGAATATACATAAGTACAATGGCATAGCCATGGATAAAATACAATAATAGATAGAATAAGTACAAGAGAGAACATCTCCAACTGGTGCTCCAAAACCTGTACACTGGTCCCCAATGACGGTGGCAACGCCTCCCAACCATGTGGACTCAAAAAGACCACCCCACCATGCTCGGAGATAGTCACAAGGCCCAAACAAAAGAATAAAGGCAAGGAATACAATGGCCAACACTCACATCAATTGCGGAGTAGACAAGACACACAATGCATAAAGCCAGAATCACAACATGGAGATGCTCATCAAATATAATGTTAGGTACTACTCACGACTACCAAGGTACTAGACACTAGAGTGCAGAGGATACTCAATCATGCCCGAATCAATGCCCCGTAGACAGATAGGCCTTCTTGTATGCATCCTTAGCCTTTACAAGCACTCAAGGCCATCCATGAGGACTCATTATCATACTAGTGTTTTATCCCATTGTTTTTATTTAGTTATCACTTGTTTATTGTAGCTCTACTACTAGTTCCCCTGGCAGCTATTTGCGGCCCCGGGCCTATAGAGAGCCCCTCCAAAAGACCACTCAAATTACCTAGACCAAACTCATCTCGTTTAACCAATGAAGAATGCAAAACCAAAATAAAATAGTGAAATAGTCCATTTAAAATCCATGATAACATCAATTAAAAATAGCCAAGTAAATCCACCAATCAATCTTTTAAATCAACCAATTAATGAAATAATTTTCATCATTTAAGATAATAAAGCAATCCATGTTCCATCATGAATTAATTCATTTCACAAGCTGCTACAAACAACTCCAGATATAACTAGGCATAAAAATGACAGTAACTAATAAGTAATAGTGCTGATGATAGGGTTCCGTCAGCATAATAGCTACAGATAACTCCAGATATAACTAGGCATAAAAATAACTGATTTCACAAGCTGCTACAAACAACTCCAGATATAACTAAGCATAGAAATGACTAATTTCACAAGCTACTACAAACAGCTCCAGATAAAACTAAGCATATAAATGACTGATTTCACAAGCTGCTACAAACAGCTCCAGATATAACTAATAAGTAATAATGTTGATGGCAGGGTTCTGACAGTAATAAACATGCTCAAAATAAAAGTGCCCAGATCTAAAATCAAACCACGACCTAGTTCGTATTTTGGCATATCTAGTTGGATTCCACCTTTGGTTTTTAAGTTTATGCCCAAATATAAGGTGTTGTTTTGAAAAACGTGTTTATTTATGACACTGGGCAAAAACATGAAAAATGAAAGTGTCTGAAATTAAATTCTGACTTCAACCTAGTTGAGATATGAGCATTTCTACATGGAATCCACCTTTATTTTCTAATTTTATGACCAGTAAAAAGGTGTTGTTTCAAAAAATGTTTTTCAGCAAGCTAGCACAAATTTGACCAAAAATGAAAGTGCCCAGATTTAAAATCAGAGATCGACCCAGTTGAGATATCAGTGTTTCTAGTTGAATCTCATATTTGGTTTCAAGTTTAAGATAGGAATTAGAGGGCTGGGTTTAAAAATATTTTTCTGCCCCCAAATTAATAGCTGAATGATGCAAAACTGTGAGAGCCACTTTAAAACAAATTTACCATCGACCCAGTTTGGATTTTGTTGTTACTGTTATCAATTAGATATGCACCCTATGCTAATCTTCATAAGACTTAGCTATCTGTTGACACATGGGAACACTCCTAGGTCTGTGGGTTGCCTAAAACTTGGAATGAACCTCCAGAGTGAGCTGGTTCTCCTTATGATTTTTCTAATCCAAAGACTTGTCTGAGAAAAGGGAAGAGGGACAGCTAAAATGAAATTCTATTTTTTTATCTAAATATGATCCTAAAATCTAATTATTTACTCACAAACAACTCTCAAGCCTATAACCTTCTCAGTTTCACCTAAGTCCAACAATCCAAAAGTACTTCGTATGAAGGTTTAACTTAAACACAACACACAACCTAGATTAGATGGGCAAAAGTTGCATAGATTTCAAAAACATTGAGACATAATCAGAGGATTAGACATCATAATCACAGTGAAAACATCAAATCAAAGTTATAAAGGAGGCAACAAATGTGAAACAGGAATGCTTTGTTGTATTGAAATGAAAGGAGTACATCTAACTCTAAAAAAAATATGAGTCAAGATCAGTTTTACAAACTCTCTGCATGTGCTCAAGAGAGAAGAAACAAGGATATCAACTAACTGAGAAAAAGTAAGTTTTCTCCTATAAATGCCTCCAAGAGATCTCTCCAAAAAAGCTCCTAAAAATAGATAAAAGAATCTATTTTCGTGCTCCGCAGAAAAGCCAAAAATAAAGCTTTCAAATCACCTCCAATCTGCACATGAAAGTTGCTAAAATCTTCCTTGAGGTAGACCCCACCAAAACTTGCTTTCTCTGCCCATAAAAACTTAGTTTTTGTCTTCATCTGCCTCAAAATAAAGCAAATTGAGAAAAGATATTTGATTTTGCTTTACTAGTTTTAACTGCCTAAAAATAGTTTTGATTTTAAAGCAATTTATAAATTATTGCTTTTAAACAAACTTTACAATGCTTGTAGTTTTATCCTATACCCCTATTCAATTTGATTTTTTGCAAAAATAATAATATATGGCTTATAATTTTGCCAAGTCTTTATAATACATATCAATTAATTTTTCTTATAAAAAATCATAAAAATATCAAGGGCATTACATATTATTTGCAAAAATAAAAGCCTTGTGGGCTTATCTCCATATGACTTGTCAATCTCCTAAGGGCACATGAGGCATATGGACTTGTCTCATATTGCAAGGTTTGCAGATTATATTGAGGGCATGAACTCTATCTCCAAGGGGACCAAAGTGGACTTAAAGGTATCTATCCTTAATATGAAATATATAAGGAGCTTAGGCTTCAACATTACTCTAAGTCTTAGACTTAGGCATTATGCAAGACATGTTTCATACCACGAAGGGTATTAGTGAAGTCTCAAAAAAATAAATAAAATGTGATAAAAATCATTAGTCAAATTAGGGCTTCATCGAAACCCTAATGACAAAACACCTCTTGGCCTATTCTATCGGGCTCATTTTGACTTGCATCTTTTAGAAAAATTTCTCTCTATGGCCGCCACTGGACCCTAGGGTATTGAAGAAAGAATTCCTCCATTTCACTACAAATTTTTGGTTCTCTGAGGCCATTTCAATAGCTAGATAAAAGCTAATCTTTTGTGTATAGTTTTATCCATTTTTTCACTCTTGAGATAGATTTCTGTTTCAAAATTATGGCCAAGTCAAATAAATCTGATGAAAATCATGGCCTTTACTTGCTTTTCCTATCGCCACACATAAGAGCCGCCATGGACATGCTCTGAGCTTGTTGCAAAATGAAAACTTTAGCCTCTCTCAGAAACACAAAGGTGAGTTTTTGATGTCAACCCTTGCTTTTTTTTTGTGTATTTTCTCTTTCAGGGGAGGGGACCACGACTGGTCTCTTATATCACTACATTCTTTGAAAAGTAACAAGGGTTTCATTTAATATTCACTTTTTGTAGCATAGTCTTTCTTATTCAGCTCTCTTTAAGGCCACGACTATCTGTATGCATTTGAGTTTGACATGCTTGAAATATTTATTTCCTCTCTATATATAAAACTTCTAACCTGAAACTGAGGTTTGTGAATAAAGATTTAAAACCCTAAGTGGGTTACTCCTTCACTGGCTGTGGCTATACACCTGTGTATGATATTTATTCAAAATCGGCCATGGATTGGAACTCCATTTGTTTTTTGTAGATAAGTTTGTTATTTTGTGAACACAAATGGGTTCGACCCATAATGAAGAAAGTCTGTATGTGGTAGTTATAAAATCTCACATGGTTATAATACTGGTTTATAGAAAATGAACTGAAACCATGAGGCTACGACTATAACTGACAATCTTTCATTTGCACTTGTAGCTTGAATTCTCAAATGGGTCTTCTTCACTTTGGCTATGATAGTCCATACATGAGGTCTTGTACCTAGCTATACACATTTTTTGTGTTACCCCTTTGGAGGGCCACAGCTAGCTTGATGCTATGTATTTTGTATTCAAACAAATCTTAACTTTGTCTCAGATCTGCAACTTTCTCATTAAAACTTCAGATGGGTATGAATAAAAATGGCCCCTTTCTGTAAGTTTTTATTCATAAGGTTGCGGCCTGTATAGTCTTAAATATGGAACAAAACTCAGATGGGTCTGTGCACAAAATGAGTTCTGTTTTTTATCTTCTCCTATAGCTATGAGTTCAGAAGCTTTCATTTTCATCCTGTAGATTCTTTGCCATCCTCTATATACTTTATATGGTCATTTCTGTAACATGGCACTTACATTTGGCAATTATATCACATGCCATTTTGAATGATAGCACTTTTCCTTTACTATATCATGGCAGATGAGATACATGATGAAAATGAGTTGACTGTTCTTTTGCTACATGACAAAGAGGTTCATTTGCTACTCCATAGAAGCTGATATACTTTGACAATGCCCATTTGATCTGTAATATATGATGCAATTTGAATTCTATTTCCCACTGTGGCTATCTTAGTTGTTCCATATATGCATTTTCTCCTGTATATTGTTTGACATGACTACTCTTTGACTTGGCATTGATTAGATGTTCTAGTCTTTAGATGGGTTCTGAGCTTATTGCATACATTGAACTTCACTTGTCATTTTATATATGCAAAAGAACTCTAGGTTCATTTGTTCATATTGAGGTGCTTTTTCCTGTATTATGGTAAATGTTACCTGCAGCCTTCTACTATATATACATATCAGGTTAAGTGGTAATGTATATTATTTTACTTGGCTTGGGACAATATGCATCTGTGTGTACCTTGCAATTTTATCATTATGGCTACCCTTGTGCACTCTTTAGTTTGTCTCATATATATATATATATATATATATATATATATATATATATATATATCTGCTACTCATGTTATCATGTGGCTAAAACAATCATAAGTCGATGAAAGATGTTATCCATTGGCAATTATTTGACATATAAATGTTTGAAATGTACTTGATGTTCTTAATGCCTTTGCTGCATACAAATACCATGAAAGATACATAGATGAAAATACCTGTGACTTTCACTTCCTCAGTGGTAGTTGAAGCAACCATGACAGCTGTTCCTATGCATTGAATATTGTCCTAGATGAGTTCAGTTCATCTTTATGGTTTCATTTCATTTCTTGAACTGCAATCACGAGTGTGTTCGGAACTAGAAACCAATGCATCTGATTGCTTTGATACTCCTTGAGTTTAGTTATCCAATATAGGCAATGTGACTAATAATTTTTCCTTTTCATTCCATCCCTATTGAGATTAAGGGTAGCATGCTGGGCTCAACCCTTGTGGGAGCCTCATTTTACACCACATGTTGATATGTCTTCAATTAGCTACTTGACTTATCCTATACCCGCACATGAAACAAACAAATTAGATAAAAACAATGAAGTTCAATGATTGTTTCCTTTCAGTTCCTCTTGCATGTGAATGATGTTCATTTGATCAGTACATTATAGGCAATGTGTTACGCCTCTTCTGATAGGACATAGAGAACTCATAACCAGAGCTCTAACAGGACCTTTTCCAATTTTTTGTAGGTTCTTATCAAAGATCAGGAGAAGGAATAGGATGACAACCTTAGAGATTGAAGACTTTACGAAGCAATGATGGCTATGACTTTCTCTCCCTTATCTTTAAATGCATAACATTTTTCCTATATTTGCATTTGTTCAGCTATTCCCACGGCTTATGTGGGACATTTGATCTATCATTATTTCTTTCAATGCAATGTTTATCCTTTTATGTATCTCATTTATAAACGAATAATCATTGTAGTGAATGAAATACTTATCTCTCCTATGGATATTCTGTAATGCAATGAATGATCTAAAAATCTTTTCTTTTCTTGAACAACTGAACTGCAATATCACTGAAACACAATCAACTATGCAAATAACTTTTGACAGAAGAATGTTAACCTTCACTCTAAAAATGAATTTGTTGCACCAGCTCTACCAGTTGAGCTGTGAGTGAAAAATGGTAATAGTTACAAGTTGAATTCCATAGTTGGATTTGAGTTTAAACAAAGGAGATTGAACCAGTTTAGCAAAGTCTCCGTTTTCCTCCAATAAAAATGCAATAACCAAAATGAAAATAAATCTCAAACTAATATGCCATAACAACACCCAGAGCAACCAAGACTCCCAACACATTAAACACATATAAACAAATCTAACTCAAAATTTCAAGGAATACACATAAGAATACCTTTGATTCCACCCAAATTGAAAAGAGGAAAAGCTTTGTTTGCAAGGCATGGCTAGATACCAAAATAGAGAAGCAAGGCAACAATGCTATGCTGAATCCAATAGACAAATGCCTACAAAATAACCTTGGCAAACCACATATTTTCCTTCCCACCTCCATTCCAAGGCGTGGGGTTTCCTTCTTCTCCCAAAATCAAATTTTTCCTCTCATGCTCGAATGAATTCCCTTTTTCTCTGAACATCCTTTTTATTTACCTTTTTGCATTTATCATGCTCACCCACTTTTCCCAAGATCCATCGTATGGCATGGAAAAAATTTTTTAAAAAAAGAAAACTTTCTTTTTATCCTTAGTAAAAATCTAATTTCTAACAATATAAAAATCCATTTTAAAATATTACACTCTCAAAGAGATAAAAGAATCATTTAAAATTACTTAATGAAATATATCGTTCTCCCATAATGATTACTAAAATTCACTTAAAATAACATATTTAAACCACATGGTTATAACCATTTAAATCTCCACAACGATGCTAAAATAACCATATTGAACAATCAACGGAAACCAAGGAGAAAAGCCTCAACAAACCACGTTGGCAAACTACACATGACCATTTGGGGCAATCCAGACATTACCGTTAGGTAACCAGATGATAAGACAACCACACTAGAACACTACACTAACAGGGTACAGTGGGCTAGGCTAGGGTATAGGGCTTGTGACTATCTCCAGTAATCACCATCGGGAATAAGAGTATGCTCAAGCCTGTGAGTCCAGGTGGAGTCGATACCCAGTACCTGCATCACTTCTATCACATGTCAAAGCACATGTTCATATAACATACATCATATAATAGCCGAAGCATCACTAAGCATGTAATCCAGCATGATAACCAATCATGTCAACACCATAATAATATTGGAATGCATCAAGGAAAAGCAACAACCAAAATGCAAACACGAGGGTCATTACATAACTAAACTCATAGGAGAGTTGATAATAATAGATGTAGTTAGAGAATTGATGATAATGGTTTTACCTTAGGGCTAAGTTGTTGTGGTGGTTGTGCCTTACCTTTATTAGCTTTGGTTTTCCTATGATATTGCAACTCTTGAAAGTTAATTTATTTCCTTGAAGAGACTTGAGATTTGGTGAGCCTACCAAATTAATCCAAGATGCCCTCATTCTAGTGCCAGAATTATTGATGCTACAAAAAGCACACCAATAGATTTAACAAGAGTTCTCCCTTGTAAGGAATAAATTACCCAAGGTTACATGTACTATTGTGTAACCTACTTAAAGATGAGAAAGAACAAAGAAAATGTTCCCAGAAAAACATAGGTCGATCAATGTTGATAGACAACCAAAACTTCTTTCTTTCATATTTTCAACATTTGAAAAAAAAGTAAATCAATTTAATAAATTTAACATAATTATACCTCATATGATTTGAAAAGATCAAATGAGATGAAAAGGCAAGGAGAAAGAGAGTGAGCATGGTATTGAAAACAACTACAACTAATTTACTAAGTACAACATTCCAATTAGAAAAACTAGATTCTTAGATGGCCAACCTAACACAACTTAGATCTAACAATTGGTGCAAACTTTGAAGGAATAAGAACTTCACAAATGAATTCGCAAAATTATCATGAGTGTGCACAAAGTTCATAATATTCAACAAACATAGTTGATTGGAATAAATGAACTCATATGAAATTAAAATTGCATTTAATCTTGTAACACTACTCACCATGAAGAACATTTAAAAATAATCTATCTTACCATTATGCTAATCTCTATTTCAAAAACCTCCATCTTGAAAAAAGTCTAAACAATAGATATTTAACAATCAAGTTCTTAGCAGTTACATTGCCATTTCAAATTTCTAGATATTACACAAGTTTTCAAATGTTTCAAATGCCTCATCTCCCTATGAGAATTAACATATATTTATAGCTATCCCACTACATTTTAGTGTATCCTAATAACATGTGCACAATCAATTTGAGATTACTAGACTTTATTTTATTGCTCTCTCAAATAAACAACCTCTCTATTGCTCTACTTAACACTCTTGTTCCTTAGAATTCAACACTTTCTTTGAAAGAATCATCCTTTAAGTTCCTTTGAAGGCTTCATCTCAAGTTCTCATCTCTTCACAACAAACCCTCACTCTCCTGGCTATATTCTTGTGAATACATATAAGAATAAAAGCTAGGGTTAACTCTAGATAAATTAAATTAGATTAAAACTTTAATTATCTTAAGCTTATCTTTGCAAAGTCAAAGGTTCAAATAAAATAAATTATATTTAAATACTTGTAATATTTTATGTTTAGGAAAGAATATCCCCTTTTAACAAGACTAAAAGATCTCTAAAAACCTACAAATGTAAAACATATAAGTCAAAATGCAAAAACTAGGAAGTCTAGGTTTTAGGAGATAAATGAGTGAGCAAATATATTACAATTTCCTTTAAAGAAATCAAGAATTGAAAACTAGCTTCAATAAGGTTTCATAAAATATTAAGTCTAAACAAGCCTTTTCTTTACTCTATATTAACATACTAGGACCCACACACACATGCTCCACCTTCATAAGGGATACATCAAAAGAAAAGTGTCACAGTTCCAAAGCCTCAAAGATAAAACATACATATAGATAAAGTTTAATTAGACAAAGGTGAACTTGAAATTGATTTAATAGGGTCTGAGAAATAATGAGGTCTAAAGTTTAGAAGGAAGAATGCTCTGGCGTTGCCTTTCCATCCTTTCAATGTATCACGATTGTCAAAGGAACTTTAAATTTCTTAACAACTAACTCTAGGATTTAAGTTTCACTAGACCAAGACATCCAATATTATCTAGGTTTGACACATATTTTGGTTCTAAAGAGGCTTCAAATAAGAAAACAACTTAAACAATCCTCCAAACAACTAGACATAGCAAATCATTAAAATTGTTTAAACAATGTTTCTGGTCTAGGGTTTAGGCTCAAGAAACTAACTTAAAATAAGTGAAACCAATCCTTTGAGATCAAACATAACGAACCACAAAATCAAAAATATAAAATCTAGTAAATTCCAAAAGAATAAAGTAAATTGATAAAGCCAAAGCACCTAGTATATTTCATGAAATAATCAAACAAAGAAAATACCCAACTCGGATTTGGGGAAATTCAATGGGAGAAAGACTTGAAAAATACAAGAAAATTCCCTCTAAAGTCTAGAATGAATGAACAATATAACCTAATGCAAACATCCCTAGGATTTGAAAGGATTCAAATAAAATAAAATTGAAGAGAAAGAAGGAAAACTACCCAAATGGATCTTGTGAAAGAATAAAAAGGAGAGAAAAATGTTATCAAATTCAACCAAATTTATAAGCTTAAATTAAAACATTTGATTCAAATAGCATCTAGTTAACCAGACCTCATGAAAAATAATAAAAATAGACTAAACTAAACCAAAATCTGGGTAAAAAATAAATCAAGGAACAATAGAAAGACAAAAATAGTGTAAAGAAGGAAACAAAGAAGTCAGCTAGAGAAAATCAAAATACAGATAAGCAACCTAAACAATGACCACAAAAGAAGCCCTAGACCTTTTTAAGTTGTTGAGATGAGAAAGCACAACATTTCCCATCAAGAAAACTTACTAAGATTCCAACAAGAAAACTTACTGTGTTTTATAAATTAATGCACGAAGTGACATTTCCCAAGGTGTGTGCCCAAGTTTAACCCTACACACAAGATTCATTCCAACTTCCAAGACAACCACCAAATTAAATGCATCTCCAATATTACATACAAATTACAAAGTGGTCCCAATATTGTCTATCCTAGTGTGGCCTCTTCATCCCAAGATGCGCCACACTAACCTAAAGTACAACATTACAATGTTTTATGCAAGGTGTACAACACCTAACCCAACAATATCCTACTTGTACATATATTGTAGAATGGTCAAATAAATAAAATATTCAACAAACATAGTTGATTGGAATAAATTAACTCATATAAAATCAAAATTGCATTTAATCTTGTAACACTACTCAATATGAAGAACCTTTAAACATAATAGATCTTACCATTATGTTAATCTCTATTTCAAAAACCTCCATCTTGAAAAAAGTCTAAACAATAGATATTTAACAATCAAGTTCTTAGCAGTTACGTTGCCATTTCAAATTTCTAGATATTACACAACTTTCCAAATGTTTCAAATGCCTCATGTCCCTATGGGAATTAACATATATTTATAACTAAACCAAGAAAATATGGAACTCCAAAATGTGTCTTAATCCTCCCATCTCTAAACATCACTTTGACCTTACCTCTGCCAAAAATCTTGTGCATTGAGTTATCACCTAAGAAGACAATATACATTATATTTTTCATATTTTTAAAAACCACTCCTTATGAGGAGTCATATGGAAAGAAACATATAAATTTATCGGTTACGTTCATCATAACATTCTTAAATACTTGAAGATACCATAAACATCTCTATATTCACCTTCTTTACTAGAGGACTTTGAATTTAAAGAAGAAGCATTATCTTATGTCTTTCATTTATTTGTCTTCTTAAATTGGTATTCCCTTCTAAAATGTCTATATCTTCCAAAATTCCAACACTTCACCTTATAGTTTCTAGGAGATTGAAATATTCCATCTCCACTCTTGTCCTTTACTTTAAATTTTAATGAAAGGAAGAAAGGTATGCGAAATGCTTCCTGCACTAAACTTCTAAGGACATTGTTTAGTAAATTTCAATATTTTATCAAGTACAAAAAGTTGAAACACATATAAACATAAAATAAACAATATACCATAACATAGGTGTACGTGGGGAAAACCCTTTCAAGAGAAAAAATCCCACACTCTAAATTAGCTCAATGTATTATTTAGTAAACTTGATATAGTTACAATACATTTGCAGAGAAAGCCTTCACATAAGTATCACCAACCAAAGGTCTAGAGGAATTTCTACATACATAACAATACCTAAAAAACACACTATAAAAGCTCCATCTCAAGCACCCAATAAATAGGAGATACAATACATGAAACCATCAAATAGTAATTATAAAACCACAAGATAAAACCACCCAAACTATTCATGCCCAAATCCTTAGAAATCCAAGACCCAATTTCCAAGATGAGTCCATAGGCTAAAAATAGCATATTCCTTCCACCTGTCATAACCTTGTTATAATCCACTCACCAAATTGGGCATTCTATTTTGGCTTCACAATCCAAATATGCCTTATGACATGTTGGCCAACAAGTGTAACTCCCCTTTACAACTCTTTTATGTGTTGATGTTTTTACATTTCCAATGTAGGAGGCCCAACTTTCAGAGGCCATAAATTTTGATCCAGGAGGCCAGTTGGGCCATTTTTTAAAATTATAGAATTTAAAGAGGTCCATGTGATAGGCACTAGGGAATCAATGCCAAACAAACCAAATTTTTATTTTGGCCAAAAACCAACTCTATAGTCCATAAAATCACACTATTTGTAATATTAACATTAGGTACAATGGTGAGACACCTTTCCTAACATTCTCCCACTTGTTGAACACCTTACAAGAGCAAAGGGAAAAACTAACAACACTAAAAACTAATTTCTAGGGGTTGAGAGGCCCATAGACTCACTGCACCACCTAAATTTGTCTATGCTCACTAGATTTAACAATGAATTTGCAACATTCGTCAAAGTATCAACCTTCTAGCATCACCCATCCATCATCTACCATATCATGAAAAAAATGGTATTAGACATTAATGTGTTTTATCCTTGCATGAAAGGTTGGGTTCTTTGTTAGACATATGGCACTTTGACTATCACAATGAATTGTAATGGCTCCTGTGTCTATTCCAGCATCTAAACACAATCTCTTAACCTAGATGGCTTCCTTACAAATATGAGTAGCTACCATGTACTTTTATTTTGTACTAGAAAAATAAATCACAGCCTATCGCTTATTCATCCAATTGATTGCACCATTGGACATAGTGAAAACATATCCACTAGTGGATCTCTTGCTATCAATATCACCAACCCAATCAGAATCCACGTATCCACAAATACACATTGAATATTAGGTCCCTAAAAGATAACCATGATAACAAATGGAATACTTATAAGCACCCTATAAATATCTCATGACCCTCTTCATTGCATCCCAATGTACCCATCCAAGATTAGCCATAAAATAACTAAGGACTTCTTTTTCTTGAAAAATGTCTGGTCTTGTACAAACCATGACATACATTAAAATTTCAATAGCACTAGCATAAGGTACTCTACTCATATCCTCCATCTCACTAGGAAACTTTGGATAATCCTCAATTGATAACTTTGTCCCCATTGTAACAAGAACACAAAATGGCTTGCAAGTTGACATGTTGAACCTCTCCAATTCCAAGTTCACATACTTTAGCCTAACCAAAGTTTTCTATTTGCTCTATCTCTTTTGATCTCCATCTCCAAGATGTGCCTAACTGGTCCTAAGTATTTCATCTTAAATTGTTCTAAAAGCTGAGACTTTAATTCACAAATCAAACCCTTCCCATTACCAAAAATATATCATCAACATACAATGCAATAATGAGAATACAATCATTGTCCATCTTATAGTAGATGCGATAATTTGATTTGGATCTAAAAAATCCCAAACTTAACACAAATGAATCAAACTTTTGGTACCACATCCTAGGAGACTGCTTAAGACCATACAAAGATTTCTTTAACTTACAAACCAAATGTTATTTACCTTTCTCAATGTAGTGCTCTAACTATGTCATATAAATCTCTTCCTCAAATCACCATGGGAATAACCATTTGCAACCAATCTCACCTTGTACTTCTGAACACTACCATATGAACCAATTTTGTTCTTGAACAACCATTTGCATCCAACGAGTTTACGTCCATTAGAAAGAGGTACTAGATACCATGGATCATTTTTATTTAACACAACCATCTATTCTTCCATTATCACTTTCAAGGAATTTTCTTCATTCACACCCATAGCTTCCTTTATAGTCCTAGGATCATCAGTGTTAGTAATAAAACAACACATCTCCAATTAAGAGGGGTATATCTTTCTAGTTGTTGTCTTTACCGAGTGGACCTCCTTAATGATTGAGGTGGAGGTTCTATCTCTTATTTAGAGCTCTCTAAACTCTCTAAGATGTCCTCCTCTTTGGGTCCTTCATGGGATTCTGGTTCAACCTTCTTGGTCTTTGGGGTTAGTTGAACCACATCCTTCTCTCCATCCTTCTCTAGCTACAATACTATAGAAGACAGATTAACTTCTCTAAAGATAACACTTATGCTATACAAAAATTTCTTAGCCATAGGATCCCAAAGCTTGTATCCTTTCACACCAACACCATAGTTGATAAAAATACATTTTACAACCTTACTCTCCAACTTTGACCACTTCTCCCTAGAAACCTATGCATATGCCTCACAACCAAAGACTCAAAGATGTTTCAAAGAGGTCCGTTTTCCCAACCAAACCTCCATGGGTGTCTTATCAACAAGATCTGATATAGGAGGCCTCTTAACTAGATAACAAGATGTGGCAACTACTTTTTCCCAAAACATTTGTTCTAGACCAACCCCACTAAGCATAATCCTAGCCCTCTCCATCAATGTCTTGTTCGTCCTCTTTGTAACTCCATTCTGCTGAGGGGTATACAGAGTTGTATTGTGCTTTTCTATTCCATGATCTTTATAGAACCTATTAAAATATACCAAACAAAAATTATTGTCGTTGTCAGTCCTCAAACACTTAATCTTTTTACTAGTCTAATTTTCCACAAGAGCATTAAATGCTTTAAATTGACTAAAGACTTTAGATTTACTTCTAAGGAAATATACTCATGTCCTTCTAATGTAGTAATCAATGAAAGATACATAATAAAAAAAATTAGAAATCAAAGGAACACTAATAGAACCAAACTTAACATTAGAATGTATCAAGTCCAATATCCCAGAAGATTTATGATAACTAGAGTGAAATTGAACACGGTTTTGTTTTCCATATATGCAATATTCACAAAAACCAAACTCAAGATTACAATCATTCAACCCCTTAACAAGGTTTTTAGTTTTCATGGTCCAAAGACCCTTCTCACCTATGTGACCCATCTACTAGTGCCATAACATTATTTTCTCTACTGGAAATTTTATCTCTAAAGCATGAGCAACCTTAGGTACCCAAAAAGAATGAACATAAGAAGTAGATGCAACACACCTATTTGATGCTATTTCCAATGGTGAAGGCAAAGATTCTACAAATCTCTTGACTGTAGGGATAAAAGAATTGTTACACTGAATTGTGCATTCATCTAGTTGAAATAGAGTGCCAATCTGGACACCCTTCACAAGCACCATAGCTCCTCTAACCATCTTATACTATCCACTCTAGAAAACAATTTGTACACTTGCATCATGGAGTTTACTTATAAAAAGTAGGTTCCGTGTGAAAATAGGAATATGTAGTGCACCATCGATCCCCTTCATTCATCCAATAGAGAATTAGATCAAGACTCTTCCACACCCAAGAATATTCATATGAGAATCATCTCCAAGGTACACTTTCGAACCATCATATTCTTCATATTTTATAAACCAACATTGATGTGAGGTCATATGGAAAGAGGCACCAGAGTCTATCATCCATACACCTTTCGATACAAGAGCAACCAAGGTACAATAACAAAATCATCACCATCATCTTGGGAGGATCTCTTAGACTCATCATCATAGTTAACCTTTTTTTATCTCCTTTTAATCTCTTCTAAGGTGTCTAGCTTTGCCATAGTTCTAACATTTCACCTTGAACTTATTAGGAGATTTTAATCTCTCATGGGATTTGGATTTAGACTTCTCTTACATCTTATCTTTCTTCTTTATTTTTTCTTTTGATCTCCTTGAACCACTAGGGCATCCTTGGTTGACTCATAAATCTTCCTTCTCATTTCTTTAGAAAGAAAATATGCAACCACTTCATTCATCTTGAACTTGGTGGTAGTGATCTCAATGGCCAAAACTAGGTAGCCCCATGAATCTAGCAAAGAACACAACAAATCCATACAACGATCCTCCTCCTCCATCTTCACTCCCATGGAGTGCAACTGGGTAAATAAAATATTAAATAAATTTAGATGTTTGGCCACATACCCACCATCCTCCATCTCAAGGGCATACAACTTATTTCTTAAGAAAATATTATTCTCCAAGGATTTATCCTAATAAATTTCTCCAAGATTCTTCACAAGATTTTTTGTGGTAGTCTCTTTACGAGCATTTAGCAACACTAAATCAGATAAACTAAGTCTAATGAGACCCTTTTATTTTCCATCCATCTTGTCCCGATCTTAATATGGTGTGGTTATAGGTTTGGATCTAGATACTACAACCCATAGATCTCGATCTATGAGCACATCCTGCATCTTGAGCTTCCATATCTCAAAGTTTGTGCTCGAGAACTTCTCCACCTCTATCCTTGATGTGCTTGCCATCTCTTTGATGCATCACACAACATACACTCAATAGTATTGTGCCATTAAACATGAGAGACAAAGATTTGGAAGCTGAAACATAACAAAACTTCTATTCATCAACTCTCCCGCTACAATGAGAGAAAACTCTCTTATATCTAAGAAAACAAAAAAAAAACAAAAAATTACCTTTTTTTGGTAGATTTTGACAATTGTCAGATTTTTGCCATTTTAGGTAATTTTACAACCATATCTTGAGAATCCAGTTTTTTCCCAAAAAACTCATAAAGCTAAGGTAGGACGAAAAACCAACTAACATCCTAAATTCGAAACATGAGTTTCGAGTTATTAAAAAAAGTAACTTTTAAAAAACTAGAAAAAAACACTAATTTGCCATTTTGAGGGCCAAGATGAAAGTTTCAAGCCTCGAAAAAGTGCCAAGATGAGGTCCAACCAACTAGGGTGGGTTGGGAAACCACTGGCCACCTCATAATGCATCCACCTATAAAATTTCGTAGAAAACCCACATCCGAGTCAAAAGTTATGACCTCCGGAAGTCCCTGCATCACTCTTCCTGCAATTAGATCAAAACCCTCTCTATGCAAGCTCCCACTCAAACAAATATTAGTACAAAAAACCCTTTTCCCAACACCTAGAATCTGAGGCAATCATATATTGATACCAAATGAAAGGAAGAAAGGTACATGGAAATTATTCCTACATTAATATTCTAAGGAGAGTGTTGTACAAATTTCAATCTTTTATCAATTACAAAAAGTAGTAACACATATATATATATATAAAATAAACAATATACCATAACATAGGTGTATGTGGGGAAAACCCTTTCAGGAGGAAAACTCCACACTCGAAAGAAACTAAATGTATTAATCCATAAACAACATAGTTACAATACACTTGTAGAGCAAGATTTCATAGGAGTATCACCAACCAGAGATCTAGAGGGATTCTGACAACATAACGATACCTATAAAACTCACAATAAAACCTCCATCTCAAGCACCCAATAAATAGGAGATACAATAGATGAAACCATAAAATGGTAATTATAAACTATGAGATAAAACCACACAAAATAATGACACCCAAATCTTTAGTTAGAAATCCAATACCCAAATTCGAAGATGAGTTCACATGCTAAAAATAACATATTCCATCCATTTGTCATAACCTCATTATAATCCACTCACCAAATTGGGCATTCCATTTTGGCTTGATTATCCCCATCCAAAGATTCCTTATGAAATTTTGGTCAACAAGTGTAACTCCCCTTTACAACTCTTTTATGTGTTGATATTTTACATTTTTAATGTAGGAGACCTAACTTCTAGAGGCCATAACTTTTGATCCAAGAAGCTAATTAGGCCTTTTTTAAAAAATTGTAAAGCTTGATGAGGTTCACATGATAGTCACTAGGGAACCAATGTTGAACAATCTAGAATTTTTATTTTGGCCAAAAACAAACTCTATAGCCTAGAAATTAAGTTTTTCTATTTTTCAACTTGAAAATCACACTGTTTGTAATCTTAACATTAAGTGCAAGGTTGAGGCACCTTTCATAAAATTTAATTCTACACTTTACCATGAGAGGATAATTTTCATCACCATCCATATACTTTCTTCTCATCTCTTCTAACAATAGAGATGCCATAACTTCTTCAACTTTGACTTAGAAGATATACTTTTGATTTCCATAACAAGATTATCCCACGAGTATGGAAGGGAATAAAGCAATGTTATAGATTTATCCTTTTCATCCATAACCACATCTATAGATTCTATTTGAATCAAAATGATATTTAAAGTGTTCAAATGGTCAATAACTAAATCTCCATCACTCATTTTCAAAGAATATAATTTCTTTTTTAGAAAAGTTTGTTAACAAGGGACTTAGTTTGATATAAATGCCCTAATTTCTCCATTGATTTATTAGCAATAGGTTCATTGGAGACATTTAATGACACATAATTAGAAATACAAAGTCTAATGGTGCTTACCTTTCTACCAAGTTTATCCCAATCATCTAAATCTATTCCAAGAGGAATATAACCTTTCACCTCTACAATCCATTGATCTCTCAATTGAGATATCTTCTATTTTATGTTTCCATAAATCAAAATTTTACCCATTGAAGTTTTTAATATAAATTTTGGTGAACTTGTCATGATTCATATAAATTAGAGATGAGCATAAACTAGTCCCACAGAAATCATATATCTGCTAGGACAAGAGCATCCTCCTTCAAATGTATCAACCTACAACCAAACTTTGATACAACTTGTTGAGAAAAATATATGGATAATATGATTTCAGAGTTATTTTTTGTTGTATTATATTAGACTTACATCATACATATTATCACCACAGATCTAGACTATATATACAAATTAACAACAATGAAAATAATAACTATCACATATATGTTGGTATGTGGCGACTGATCATGCCAAGTACTGTACACAAGTTATGTATCTTGGCCGAAGTTCAGGGGCGGCAACCCTTGAGAAGTAGGGGTTTGGGGGCGCAGCCCCCAAGAAATTTTTTTTCCCTCTTTTTTGCATGATCAGAGTCAGTTGTTAATATTTTGTTAATCGACAAAAGAAAAATGACATTGCAAAACCCTAATTCTAGAAGCTTCCAAAAAGCTTGTTATAAGTGGCTGAGATGTATGGTACAATGATTATTCATGAGATTGTAATCTATTTTGCACTGGATAATAAAATCATTGGATGGCTGAGTTTCCGTGGATGTAGCCCATATTGGGTGAACCACGTTAAATTTCTGTGTTGATCTCTTTTGTGTTATTCCTCATTGTTATATTTGGGTTATTTAATCTGCATATAATTGTTAGTGTTTATTGCTTTAATCTACACAAACTCTAACAACTGGTATCAGAGCAGGTTGTGTTTGATTATCGCCTACAGAAGGTCTCATGGTTGAGTGGGAGTCTCACGGTTAAGTGGGAGCAATGGCAGACGAGGGTAAATTGAAGGTAGATAAATTCAATGGGCAGAACTATCAATTATGGAAGATGCAGATGGAGGATTATCTCTATTAGAAGGATTTATGGAGGCCATTGGAAGGAGTAGCCAAGAAACCGATAGCAATGACTAATGAGGATTGGGAACTTCTGGATATAAAGGCACTGGGAACCATTCGGTTGTGCTTGGCACCACCTGTGGCATTCAATATAACAGAAGTGAAGACAACAAGTGAACTGATGAAAGATTTGGCCAAATTGTATGAAAAACCCTCAGCCTCTAATAAGGTATTTCTCATGAAGCATTTGTTTAATCTGAAAATGATTGAAGGTGGATCTATGTCAGATCATTTAAATGAGTTTAATACGATTACCAGTCAGTTAACTTCTGTAAAAGTGAAATTTGATGAAGAGGTAAGGGCTCTCTTGGTTTTATGTTCTTTGCCAGAAAGCTGGAATAGCTTGGTAATGGCTGTAACTCTGTCTTTGGTTCAAATACTTTGAAATTTGATGATGTTGTTGGTGTTATCCTTAGTGAGGAAATGCGACGGAAAAGCACAGGTGAGACTTCAACATCTGGTAATGCTTTGACTGTAGAGAATAGGAGAAGAACAAAGGAAAGAGGAAAAAGCCCTACAAATCATGGGAAGTCACAAGGAAAGTCAAGGAAAGGCAGATCTAAATCTAGAGGAAGAATGGATTGCTGGCACTGTGGAAAGCCAGGACACTTGAAGAAGGATTGCTGGTCTAAAAAGGGCAAACAAGGAGACGGACAACATGATGATAGTAAGGAAGCTAATGTTGCAAGTAATAAATTACAGGATGCTTTAATTCTATTTTTAGATAATGCTAATGATTCATGGGTAATAGATTCAGGGGCTTCATTTCATGCCACACCCCATAGGAAATATTTTGTAGATTATGTTCAAGGTGATTTTGGACATGTATATCTGGGTGATGATGAACCCTGTTAGATTGTTGGAAAAGGAAAAATAAAAATCAAGTTACAGAATGGAAATGAATGGTTGCTATAGGAGGTAAGACATGTTCCAAATTTGAGAAGAAATTTAATCTCTGTAGGACAACTGGGTAGTGAAGGCTGTATAGTTACCTTTTCAGACAAAATCTGGAAGGTCACTAAAGGTGCATTAGTAGTATCTAAAGGTGAAAAGGTAGGCACATTGTATTTGTGTACTGGTAATACTTATTCTACCTTAGTTGCTACAGAAACAGTTGCTACTGAGATAGTTATAACACTTGTTGCAGGGACAGAAACAAAATTGTGGCACCATAGACTTGGGCACATGAGTGAGAAAGGGATGAAAATTCTTCACTCCATAAAGTTGCTACCAAGTCCGAAGAAGATTGACTTAAAGTTCTGTGAAAATTGTGTTTATGGAAAATAGAAAAGAGTCTGATTTCTCAAAGTTGGGAAAGAGAAGAAGAGTGAGAAATTGGAGCTTGTGCATTCATATGTATGGGGACTAGCTCAGGTATCTTCTCTTGGAGGCTCTTGCTATTATGTTACTTTTATTGATGATGCAACTAGGAAAACAAGGGTGTATTTCCTGAAACAAAAATCAGAAGTATTTGAAACTTTTAAAAAGTGGAAAGCTTTGGTTGAGAATGAGACATGAAAAAGGTTGAAGTGTCTCAGATCTGATAATGGAGGCAAGTATTGCAGTAGAGAATTTGAGAAATACTATTCATATAATGGAATCCACAGGCAGAAAATAGTTCCTGGAACCCCATAAGAAAATGGTGTGTCTGAGAGGATGAATAGGACCATTATGGAGAGTACAAGGAGCATGAGATTGCATGCTGGACTACCCTTACACTTTTGGGCAAATGTTGTACATACTGCTATTTATTTAATAAATAGGGGACCTTCAAGTCCTTTGGATGGTGGCATTCCAGAGGAGGCATGGATAGGCAAAAAGGTAAACTATTCATTTCTGCAAACTTTTGGTTGTGAAGCTTTTGTCCATGTTGATATTGAAAATAAAACCAAGCTTGAGACTAAGTCTAAAAAATGTACATTCATTGGATATGGAGTAGATGAATTTGGTTATCGGTTATGGGATTTTGAAAATCATAAAATCATTAGGAGCATAGATGTTATATTCAATGAGAAGGCCATGTATAAGGATCAGCTACAGGAAAAGAAGCATGAACAGGCCAAAAAGGAATATGTGGTGCTGGATGAGATTCTAGAAAATAAAATGCCAGTGGTACCTGATGCTCAGCAACAACAAGTTATCCCACAAACTCTTGCAAGTGTTAGACATTCTACAAGGATAACTAGACCTCCTGAAAGATTTTCTCCATCATTATATTCTATATTATTAACTGATTCTAGTGAACCTGAAGGTTATGAAGAAGCAATGCAGGTACATACCAAAAAGTAGTGGGAGCTAGGCATGAAAGAGGAAATGGATTCCTTGCTGTAGAATCAGACTTGGGACATAGTTCAATTACCTGCGGGTAAAAGAGCATTGCCAAATAAATGGGTTTACAGGTTGAAGGAAGAAGATGGAGGCAAGAAAAGATATAAGGCCAGACTCGTGGTAAAAGGTTTTGTACAGAAAAAAGGTATAGATTTTGATGAAATATTTTCTCCAGTTGTAAAGATGACTTCTATTAGAACAATTCTAAGTCTTGTGGCTACGGAAGACTTGCATCTTGAACAGTTAGATGTGAAAACAACATTTCTCCATGGCGATCTAGAAGAGGAAATATACATGCAGCAACCACAGGGATATGAGATCAAGGGTAAGGAGGATTTTGTGTGTAGGTTAAAGAAGAGTTTGTATGGCCTGAAGCAAGCACCTCGACAATGGTATTTGAAATTTGATAGTTTTATGGCTGAACAAGGTTACAAAAGATGTCATTATGATTATTGTGTTTATTTCAAGAAATTAGGTAATGGCAGCTATATTATCCTATTACTTTATGTTGATGACATGCTTGTTGCCGAGTCTAACATGCAGCATATTAATGAACTTAAGAAGAAATTAGAAAATTCATTTGCTATGAAGGATTTGGGTGTAGCAAAACAAATCCTTGGTATGAGGATCACATGGGATAGGACAAATAGAAAACTATTTTTGTCCTAAAGTGAGTATGTAGAGAAGGTGTTGAAAAGGTTTAACATGCAGAATGCAAAACAAGTTAGTACACCTTTGCCTAGTTATTTTAAGTTGACTAAGGAGATGTGTCCAAAGACACAAGAGGAGGAAGACAAAATGTCTAAGATACCATATGCATCAACAGTTGGCAGCTTGATGTATGCAATGGTATGCACAAGGCCAGATATTGCACATGCAGTGGGAGTTGTGAGCAGGTATATGAGCAATCCAGGAATGGAACATTGGAATGCTATAAAATGGGTTCTTTGATATTTGAGAGGTACTACTTCAAAGAAACTATGTTTTGGAGGAACAAATTCTACTCTAAAAGGATATGTTGACTCTGATCTGGCTGGTGATATTGATAGCAGGAGTACTACAAGGTATGTTTTTACTATAGGAGGTACTACAGTTAGTTAGATTTCAAGGCTGCAAAATATTGTTGCACTTTCAACCACTGAAGCTGAGTATGTTACTGCTATAGAAGCTAGCAAGGAGATGATTTGGTTACAACATTTTCTGGAGGAATTGGGGCAACAACAAGAAGATAGCCCTTTGTACACTGATAGCCAGAGTGCCATTCATCTTGCTAAGAACTCAGCTCTGCATTCAAAAACTAAGCATATAGAGCTCAGATACCACTTCATCCAGTTAGTTTTGGAGGATGGGCAGTTGAAGCTAGATAAAATTCACACAAGTGAAAATCCTGTAGATATGTTCACAAAGGTAGTTACACGGGAGAAACTAATTTCCTCATCAGTTTCTGTTGGCCTTCATGACTAATAATGGTGGACTTAAGAAACCAGCCAGGCCTGTAATCCAGTGGGAGTTGCAAGCGCAGCGGTGTCGTCCAGGATCAGTCTCCAAGTGGGAGATTGTTTGGTGTGGAGCTTGATCAGTCTCCAAGTGGGAGATTGTTGGTATGTGGTGACTGATCATGCAAAGTACTGTACACAACTTATGTATCCTCGTCGAGGTTCAGGGGCACAGCCCCTGAGAAATTTTTTTCCCTTTTTTTTGCATGATTGGAGTCGGTTGTTAATTTTTTGTTAACCGAGAAAAGAAAAATGACATTGCAAAACCCTAATTCTAGAAGCTTCTGAAAAGCTTGTTATAAGCAGCTAGGATGTATGGTACAACAATTATTCATGAGATTGTAATCTGTTTTGCATTGGATAATAAAATCATTGGATGGCTGAGTTTTTGTGGATGTAGCCCATATTGGGTGAACCACGTTAAATTTCTGTGTTGATCTCTTTTGTGTTATTCCTCATTGTTATATTTGGGTTATTTAATCTGCATATAATTGTTAGTGTTTATTGCTTTAATCTGCCCTAACTCTAACAATATAGAGTATGCATAACATTTCATATACCTTAGGTAAACCCTTTTGAGAAAAATCTACTGTAAAATCAATACCACTTGTGGAGCACTATATAATTAATGAAATATGATTATAATATAATTAGAAAGATAATTTATGGTGTCTCCAATCTATGCTCCAAATTTAGTAGAAATTTGGAAGCATCTCCTTACTCCAAAGGCAACACTCTCTCTGCTTCAATTTGTTGTGCCTTGCACACATGCCCCATTTTGCCAAATGGAGACCCCCTCTTTTGCTTTAGCTTGGAGTCTCAACCTTTGTTACTTTTGATGATGAGAAGGTGAATTTGTGTTTAGAGTGCATGATTTGTTCCAGATTTGAGTATTTTGCATGTTTGGAGTCATTTGATGTTGTGCATGATTTATTTGGAAGTGTCTTGAGTGGTCTTGTGCTTAAAAAATATCTATTTGTGGCTTTCTGTATTGAAATTGGATGTTACTACATTTTGCTCCAAAATCTCATGTCACTGGATATTGCCCTTGAAATTGCTTCTGCAGGATGTTTTATGTTGAAATTCCTAGTTTCTAGGTCTTAGAGTTGCAAAATCATGTCAAATTTCACAAGATTTCACTAAGGGGTTCATATACTTTCATCCTGTCATATGGTCCTGAAGCCCTGATTTGGCTAAGTCTGAAACCCTGAAAATCTTTAAAAATGGCTAAGTCTGAAATCTGGTGGAATCACAAAAATCTGGAATCTGCATATGAAATCCTATGGATCTGGAACCTATCTCAAACATCCTAAAAGTATATTTAAAAATATTTAAAGTATTATACTTAAATATATTTTTAAATATGCTTTCACCCTGGACATTTCCAAATCTGGTGCTAAAAATGCTTCCTACCGACCTTTGCGCTAAAAATGCCTCCTACCGACCTTTGCACTAAAAATGCCTCTTACCGACCTTTGCGCTAAATACGCCTCCGACTGACCTCCATCCAAGTTACCTCTAAGTCAGTCGCATAAAAAATCTCCGCCGGTGGTACTAGCAAAATTTGCACTAAATTCTTAACTCACCGACTTGCGTTGAAAAGCACCCTCACCAACTTTGGTTAGTGATCTCTCAAATCCGTGTAGGTCCATGCCCTTCAAAAGTAGTGCTAATGCATTCTACACTAAAAACAAGCCTCTTTGAATTTGTGCTAAAATGACCTCCGACTGACTTTTAGTCGGTGACCCATGAAATCCACACAGGTCAGATGAACCCAAAATCCTCGCTTTTTGCTCATTTTGGTCTAAAA
This sequence comes from Cunninghamia lanceolata, assembly GCA_027924645.1. Taxonomy (NCBI): domain Eukaryota; kingdom Viridiplantae; phylum Streptophyta; class Pinopsida; order Cupressales; family Cupressaceae; genus Cunninghamia; species Cunninghamia lanceolata. Next base: position 6,066,349 of record BSBN01000249.1, read on the forward strand.
ACACATTTTTTTCAAGGTGAAACTTAGATTTTCTTGGTGAATTTTGGTCTGCACATCCATTTATCTCATTATGATGGATCTTTTTACCAAGTTTGTGTGTATTGTTGGCATGTTTTACGATAATTAATGCCACTGCACATGAAAACTCTGTGACCCCCAAAAATCTCATTTTTTGCAGAAAAGGCTAGAAAAACATGAAATAAAAGTTCCCAAATGGATCCTAATGGCTACAAAAACTTCCTAAATCAATATATTGGCCAAACGGGTACCTGAAAATGGTGAAAAACTTAGAAATCATGTAAAAATCACTAGATTTGTGAAGAGGACTATAAGAAAGTGACATTGACAATGAGTTGTTTTTGACTGATCCATGACTGCAAATAGACATGTTTTGATCCAAATTGATGAAAAATGACTTGTTAAGATGAAATTGATGCTTTGCATTGTGAATTGCAGGTCTTGGAGGACACATGAGCTTGTCGGAGCCGTCTTGGAAGGATGTAAACACAGATATGCAGTGCTGACCCAAAAATATAGAAACTTTATTTTATCAACCAAATTGCTGCTGCACCTGCAAGAGAAAGTTAGTATGATGCCCAAGATGATGGAGATGAGCTATAGGAGCTAAAGACATACAGGATTGAGTCTATTTCATTGTTGTTCCTGCAAATCTAGTCTAATGTCCAAGACATGCATATAGTTGTTCCAGCAGTCCAGTCATCAAGAATTAGTCCAACAAGCATCTAGTTGGATATATCTTCACTAATAATGTGCCACATACTCCCCTTGGTCCATCCAGCACTTGGAATCCCATGAATCCACATTAGTTCAAGTTTTCAAGTGTCATGTGACTCTATTTTGGCTTTATTAGGCCTTGAAAATTGTCTTTTCATCATATACAACCAAATGGGTATCCATTTTGTCCAAATTCAATGTATTTGCAAGCTGTATTTTATCTTTTTCCTAAAGGACAAATGTAAATCCGAAAATGTAACTAACTATTGTATCTTATTAAATGCCATGTAATCTGGACCATTGGTGTTGAGTTAATCTCCACCGTCCATTAAAAACTTGGTATGGTGCCTTGTCTATAAAGGGGCCATCATTTTCTCTCATTTGTAAGTAAGATTTGTTACTGAATTGCTGAGACTTTGCCAAAATACAGTCAATACAAAGCAAGTTTTGCAGGTTGCTGGGAATTTGTGTTTATGTGTTGTCTCATTTTGGTTTTCATGGTTCATATCAATCTGAATTTAATTAGTTGTGCTTTTGCAATGATGGGTAAATGTTAAGATATCTAATGAATGCTTTGGTCCATACTATTAGTGCTTGTCGATGGTAAGTTGTTGTGTATAGTTAGCTTGGGCCCTGTCATTGAATATAGTTTGATTGCACTCCATTAGTTAAGTTGCGCCATTGTCTAGGTGTTTAATGAGTGAGTGCAATTTGAAAATCATAAGGATCCTTTGAAGATTGCATCATTTCTTGCAACATTGTGGGTTTCCTATCCTGGTGAAACAAGGAATGGTCTATTGAAAGTATTTGTCTATCTGCAGCATTTTACTCAGTTGTGATTGTCACTTAGGATTTCTTATCCCTTCCCTCTCTCCTTTTCCTTTTGCATTTTATTTATATCAAGTTTGGTATATTTAGGGTTTGAGCAACATTACATTGATCATCTTCTAAAATTTTAGACTTCACAGTCTGAACCACCTAGGGTTTCTGCACTTGCATTGCCACCATATTCCATAAACCCTGCATTTCATGTAAGACCCCTTGTTGGTACAGCTAGACATTCCACTGAAGTTATTCCAAGCAATCTAAGACCTAGCTATAGAAACCTTAGAGTAGTCTTACCTAGGGTAGGATACTTTCCAAGAGAGGTGTGATGCCAACAATCATACCTGCATTGTTGTGTCCTAAAATACTCATCAACACAATCCACTATCACAAGCCTGTGTATATAGGAAAGAGAGAAACAAGAAAATTTAATAATATTTATAAATAAATGTACCAACTAACATTTCCCAAGGTGGGAACCCAAGTTTCATCCTACACACAAGAGTCATTCCAAATTCCAAGGAAACCCCCCATATTAAATGTATTTTCATGTGACCCCCAAATTAGGGGAATCTTCAATGTTACATACAAAATTATAAAGCGGTTCTAGAATTGGATATTCTAGTGTGGTGTCCAAATTCCAAGATGCACCATGTCTAACCCAAAATAACATTATAATATTTATGCAAGGTTTATGACACCTAATCAAACAATAGAAGTATCATGTGTGAATATTGTAAATCATGCTCATTAAGCAAACAAGCATCATGAAGGCACTCATTCGATGAAACATCAAGAAACAAGGAAGAAGCATCATCATAATCATTACATAAACTATGATACATGGATGTGTGAAGAGAAGTTAAGGCTAAAGCACTAAATTTATGTAGTAGTGGTTCACAAATAATTCATGCATTAGAAATATTAATTGTACTATCATCAAACAATGAAGCTTCACTAACATCAATGGGTTTGTCATGATTTGCTTGAAAAATGTCATCATCAAAGGCAATGTAATATCATATGAGAGGGAAAACATATAATGCACATCACTAAGTAAATAATCATGTACCTCATTAGATATATCATGAAAAAAAATGCACTCAAAGGTAAAGCATCATCACTAGTCATAGAAAGAGTATGATCAACATTAGGCTCACAAAAATCACTATTAGTAGCCATAAGAGAACTATATTCAGAATGAATCTCATGGACAAGTGAAGTGAATGCATCTTATTGTGCCTTGCATACACTCCCCATTTTGCCAAATGGAGACCCCCTTTTTGTTTTTTTCTATTTTGGCTTTGTCTCAGTTTTGACCTTCTAGCTTGTGGGAAAATGAAATCTTGCTCAATTGGATAACTTGATTTATATTTGGACATTTTAGTGTGTTTGATCTTCCTTTGTTGTTTTTGGCATTTGAATTGAAGTGCATTGATTGGTTTTTTTTCTCAAGATACTACTCCTTGTATGTTTTGCACTAACATGGTACTTCACTGAACTCTGCGCTAAAATCCTGTGTCACTGGACAAAGCGCTAAAAACTCATTGCATAAGACATGCGCTAAAAACTACGGTTACTGGACATATCTGGTACCCACCAAAAGTTTCGCTAATTTCAAGCATAGTGTTGTCCATGGGCAAAAGTGGGTCATTTGTACATTGCTAGATATTGTGCTAATATTGCTCGTCACCGGATATATCCTGTGACCTTCCAAATGCTTGCATATCTTGTCTGGAGACATCTCCATGCTTTTGACTCTGAATGTGTGACACTCTATCAAAGTGATAATGGCATTAATGGCATTTGTTAGAGTGCATAAAAGGCTCAATTCTATCATTGATTCCTCATTTACATCCAAAGTCTTTTAGCAAACCTAAGTTCCATGAATTTAGCAGTCTCCCAAGTGATTTGTTGCATTATTCAAAGCTCCCCATGATGATCGAGGAAGATTTGAAGGGTCAGTTTAGAAGTGCATCAAGTGTTTTTTCTATTTTCCAGGTCGAAATCATTTGCATGTTCTTTTTTACTGATTGGAATCCTTATTTAAACTTAAATTGCTAAATTTGTTTTTTGATTTCCTTTCAACATGGATTCTTGTTGATGTAAGTTAATCTTTTTTCATTGTTATTTTCTTTTGATTTGGTATGAATTAGGGTTTTCTTGTTTCAATGAGTAGATTTCTATGTGGGATGGTCGATAAATTTAATAGGGTTGTTGGTAGCATTTCATTTTCTGGTGGGGAAATTTAAAATTCAGTAGTTTTCTAGATTAGGGCATGGTGTCCCTATGGAGTTAAATAGTTAAAATGTGCCCTAGGCAGGAATTTGGTTGTAGCGTGAATTTTGACCTTCAAAGGATATATCCCTTAGACCTTAAAAATGCTGCTAAATCTAGGAAAAAATTCTTTTCAACTTAACACTTAGAAAAATATAGGCTTAGGGTGTTTTGTGCTAGAATCACTCTTCACTGGATATATCCTATGAACTCCATTTTTCCCGCATCCTTTGGTCAACTGTACTTTCTCCTCTTTTCCTTAGAAAACTTTTCAGAATAAGGTGTTGCGCTGTTTTCTTGTTTCACTAGACATGTCCGATGAGTCCACAAACCCTCGCTATCTAGTGATCCCCTTTTTACCTGCTCCCGAAGTTCCTAAGTACCTGGTGTCCCTTAGCACTAAATATCACTACTGTAGATATATCCCTCAACCTCCAATTTCCTCACTATTTGGTAGGTCAAGTTTTCACTGCAAATGCTTAACATTGCACTTTCCACCGATATACTAGGTTTTGTGCTAAAACTTCACATGAAAGGATATATCTTGAGGGCCTGAAAGCCCACATGTTCGGTGAACCTCCAAAGCCCCACTTTGTCCTATTAGGGTCAAAAGACCCGCTTTTTGACCTGAATAGCTGATTCAACTAAATTTCCATCTTGCACTATACTTTTTGCATCATGTTATTTATTTCTAGGTATTGTCTTTCATGTCTAGTGTGAATTTAAGATACCTTTTAAGGCACTACATACCAATGTCCTATGATAGGGCAATGACCCACTTTTTTCTACAAACACCTCAGTTTAGTGTCCAAATAGATCCAATGACTAGGAATGATCAGAAATATGATATTATGCATCTCTTCATGATCTAGGACCTAGGTTTAAAACACAATGAATTGGTATTTACTAAGGTTATGTTCTGCAGGATAAATGTCTACAAGAGCAGTCAACATGAAGTATGAGTTCAATGGAATTCCTCCATTCACCAAGATCACCTCATCTTGGAATAACATAGGAGATACAGACCTAGGTCATATTGACTTAGATGAATTTAGACTGTGAATATTTAGTGATAATCTAACCAAATGGGCCAAAAGAATCCAAGATAATGGGATAACACAAGTTATAGCCTTCCTAGTTTTAGTACAATGTCTGAAGTTGATAATTGCCTGTGGAGAGAGATATCATCCCAAGACAAGATCAGTGGTAGCCCAGGATGGTAGGGTAGTGGCTAGCTTCACTGAGGAAGCTCTTGCTAAAGCATTTGACATTCCTCCTGCTCCCACTTTAATAGTAGTTATCAAGGCTCATAATCAGAATATGTATGACCAAGGGCCATAGGTCTACAGGAGGCTCATAAATGAGAGGTGGATGAAGAAGAAGAGATAAACTATGTAAAACCTCCCTCAAGTGTTGTATAGGAGTGATTTCAAAGATGAAGTGGGTGACTTGGTTACCCTACTAAGTAGAATTATGGGACTGCCCTCTACCCCTACTTTTGAGGGCTAGATGTTTGGCTACATTGAGGAAATCCGCAAGGGAGAAATGAAGTTACACTATGCTCACATCCTCAGTAACAACATCCATGAGGCATTCCTTGCACTTAACGAAGACAAAACCTTTCGTTGGACCACATATGTTGTATACATGTTGGCAAGGAATTTTGTTTATACCAGATTGTCTCAACTTGGAGCAATAGGAAATGCTGATGGTCAACTAAAAGTGTATGAATGCTATCCTCAGCTAGAACTCTCACAAGCCTTAGTACACTAAAAGAGAGTTAATGATGCTTTTACAATGCATATAACTAGGATGTTGTAGGGAGATATGTCTAGGAGACTATCTCTAGAGGCTGCCAATGTAGTACAAACTTATGGCAAATGGTATATACAATTCCCTAAATTTACTTACATCAGAGTTCAAGGGTTTAGGGGAGTCCCTTACAAACTACCAAAATATCCTACAGACAAGGTTGTACTCCTAGAATTGACCAAGTAGTTGTGCACCTACCATGGAATGATGAAACACTTGCATAGAGCCTTCATCAAGTTTCCCATCATTTTAGGCAGGGGTCTCTTCACTTCCATCACCATAGGTGCAGCTGAATATTCTAACACTAAGCTCCAACTGTTACACTTGAACTTCTACAAGGACAAAACTCACTTTGATCCATTTGGCACAATTGAGAAACATGTCAGTAGGAAGCTCTTTCACAAAGAGAATTTGGAGGATTTTTGGGTAGCCCATATGAGCATGAAGTCATCAAAAGAAAATGCTCTTGGTTGTCATTAGAGTATATCATCATGTTCCACATCACCCAAGTACCTGATTAATTGCCTTAGAACAATGAGAATGTGATTCAACAAGCAAAATGGAGGGAAATATTTGGACAACCCATCCCACTTCCAAACTGGGTTGAGGCAGAGGAGAGCTCCTTAGATGAGATTATGAAGCCTCCAATCAGATACAATAGGATATGGGTATGAAACTAGATAGCTCAAATGACAACAACAGGAGTTGCCCTTACCTACACTCAGCATCTTTAGGAGAGAGAAAGTGATGATGAGAAGGATGAACCCATTGAAGCTAAGGAAGAACCAAAACTTGGGGCATCGGGAGATGCAGCTGGGGTAGTTGATGTTGACAGTGAGGACACAGAAGATGACATACCCATTGCAGAGAAAAAGGGTAAGGGAAAAATAACTAAGGAGATAAAGAAGAAGCAAATGAGAGGTAGTATTTCTCCCCCATAGACCAACACTTCAAAAAGGAGAACTATGCCAAGTGGAGAAGGAGAAGGATCAAAGGCTAAGAAGGAAAAGATAACAAAGAAGGCACCCACTTTGAATATAGTGTTAGACTCCTCTACTTCTGATACTGCTCCTATAATACCATCTCCCTCTTCCACTGTTCTTCCTACCGCATCAACTGTATCTACTACCATTGTGTCCTCTTCCCCTGCTTTTCCAAGCATATCACCTCCTTTCTCCTCTAGTGCTCCTATCACCTCTTCCTCCCCTGTTGTACTCTCTACTACACTCTCTTCTTCTCAATCATCCTCTCCTTCATTACCATCCATTAGCCTCTCCACTTCCTCATCTTCCCTACCTTCCATTTCCATCTCAACCATCAATCCTCCCATTTCTTCATCTCCTCCTTTTCCTTCTCCATTTCCATTTCCATTTCCTCTCTCTCATCTACTTCACCTTCCATTATCTCTTTGCCTCCCATTTCCACTATCCTTTCTCCACCATCCTTCTCCTTACCACCCCTCAACCTTGCCAATCCTATCATTCTTTCCTTCATTATTCCTTCTCCCTCCATCCCTCCTTCCTTAGGTTTTGTAGCATTTGCAAACCTATCCTGGGTGCAGCTACCTAGTTCTATTGTAGATTATTTAATGTCCATCAATAATTCCTTGACTCGGCCATTCCAGGATATCAAGGATTTTCCTAAACCTTCTTCTCACAAGTACCACTGCTTGAAGGCATTGAAAAGGTGTGCACATAAATGAACATCACTACTATAGAGGAGGTTATTATTGAAGATGCACTAGATAACCCTCCCATGGATATGAACATAATGGAGATAGTAGACTTGGATGATAGTCCTATTAAGGATAATACAAATAATACTATGTTGAATACTGCTGCACAAGACACTGCACAACACTTACAGTAGTTGGATCAGCCCAATTCACCTCCAAAGGTAGATGTAGTGATTACTGGGATTCAGGATGGTGTACATAAGGGTACAAGTTCTAGTGATGCAATTCTTTCTGATTCTTTAAATAAAGGAGATAGTCACATTAGCTCTCCTAGTCATTTGTCGGCAGCTCCATCTTGGCTGTAGCAAAGGATTAAGAATAAACTTGTCTAGGTTGAGGTAGTTGAGTTAAGTCTGGATAACTTTTTGGCTAGATTGGAGAAACCTAAGAAGCAAAAGAAAGCAAATATTCAATCTAGAATTTACAAGGATGCTTTTGGTTCAAGGGTGACAAGCGAGTAAGGAGGATGTTTGTCTAGAGATTTATACAGTGTCAACAATAAACCTTGGGCCTGCCTCCAGAGTTCAGGTAATTGATGAGTTTAAAGATTCTGCATCAAACATTCTGGATAGGCTAGATAAAGATGAGTTGACAAAGAAGCAACTCAAGCAACAAAATGAAGAATTAAAGGCTTGTATCAGATATTTAATAAAGCCTATGCATAAAGAAGATGAGACAACTATGGCTCCTTCCATCCTTTCTAAGGAAAAGTTAGCATAATTTGATGGCATAAGACTAACTGTCTCGGTGACTGAAGAATGGGAAAGGGGAATTTTCTTATATGGCTGCGAGGTGATAGAGGAAATCGCAGAAGTGCATAAGGATTTCTATGCCCTCAAATCTGAATGGGAAGAATTGCTAGAAGATTGTAACAATTATGATGATTATTATTCTCATATTCACCCAAGGGTCCTAATGATGATAAAATTGTCAGAAGAGATTCTTGTTGAGGAGAACATTGTGTCTAAGGATAAATTGAATATGTTTGAGCACTGGCTCAAGATGATGAAGCTCATGAGAGAAATTTTTGATGCAGCAAGAGAAGAAGTAGAATCTGCTAAAACTTAGCTTATGGAGGCAATATATGGTTTTAATGATCTCCTCGGAGCTTCAACCAAATTATACCTAGATGATACAGCTCCGATAAATGTTGAAGAATGTAAAAACCAACTCAAGAACGTGATACAGGGAGACTCTTTGCCATTTTTGTACTACAGACTTGGATAGGGTCAACGACTTAAGGGCTCACTTCAAAGAATTTAAAAAGAGAAGAAGATCTAAACTGGCAGTATATCATAAGTTTTCTTGAGTAGTTGACACCATCAAATTCAGAATTGGTTTTGTCAAAGACCCAAAACCTGCAGAGATAAATCTAGCACTAAAGGCTTTCATGTCATACAGAATGAGGGAGGCAGAGAAGAATAAAGTGACTGTGGATGATAATGATTAGTTAAAGGGTGACTCAGGAGCAGCTTAAGTCAAATGTCAAGTCTAGCGCAGCCGCCATCTCCTCCAAGAAAAGTTCCACATGTCTCTTTTTATCAACTTCTTCATTGTAAAAGGGTTTTGTCTTTATAGATAACCCAAAAGTGACTATTTTGTTTTATTCTAATGTGCTGGAAGGTTGCATTTTTGTCTTTTTCATACAAGACAAAGTTAATTCTGAGATTGTAACAACCCACCGTCCAATATTAAATGTAATCAAATATGAGCCCTTGGTGATGAGTTAATCTCCACCATTCATTCAAAAACTCGGTATGTCTGCCCATCTATAAAAGGTAGTCATTTTCTCTCATTGTAAGGTTGGACAAATAAATTGTTGAGACTATGCCAATATTTTGATCTAATACAAAACAGGTTTACAAGTGTTGCTGGAAATTGTTGTTATTGTGTGGTAAAAGCACAAAGCTGTGTCACACAATTATAAAGGAAATGATGTAAACTAATAAAATATTTATTTTTTAGTATATTTTATGTTTGTATTTTTTGAAAAAAATTAAAAAATTATTTGAATATAGTTTTTAATAAATTGACACTATAATTTAGTTGCTGATAAAATGCTGAAAAAATGAAGTTACATGAGACGTCAATCTTTATATAGTAAATTTTATTTTTTTTTCTTCAAATTTTTTTTGTGTATTTATAACTTGAAACTTTAGTACATGAATATATTTTTTTCCAATTTTGATAAATATATATTTTTAAATAAATAATAAAATGTGCATGTATTAAAACGTAGTTGTTTCCATTCGACGTCAACTTTCATATTAACTATTTATCTAAAATAGAAAAAAAATTATACCATCTTGATATAGATTATTTTATCTAGTGCATCATATTTTTTTCAAATTTTTTTTAATAAGTTTTACTATTTTTCCTTGACATGGTAATCAACCTAATGTTTTGTGTTGATAACTTACTTTTAGTAAAAATAGAAAGGAAAATATAAATAATAATTAAACTATTAAAATATATATTTTTGAAAACTAAACTTATAGATCTACAAAAGGGTATTTTTATATTTTTTTTTTAAATGTTACTTACACGAGGAGTTGTTGAAATATCAAGTTTTTCAAATAATTTTATTTTTTGGTAAATTGGCCTCATAGTGGTGCTACATATGCATTTAGCCAACAATTTTAGTTGGAAAAGTTGTGGACATATCTAACTTAGCTAGAATGAATCTTACAAGATCATATGTTTGACCAAAATTGATTTTTAGTTAGAAATACTTAAATTCACTTGTGCTGATAAGTCGGCTGAAAGTTGGACACAGCTTTGTGCTTTTACCATGTTATCTTAGATAAAGTATAGTTGCAATGGTGAATGAATGTTTGGATATTTGATGAATACCCTGGTTCATACCATTCATTTCTTGTTGATTGTAAGGAACTTTGCATGGTTAGTCTCAACCCATTAAATGAATTTAGTTCAATTGCATATCATTAATTAAGTTACATCAGTGATTGGGTGTTTAATGAATGTGTGTGATTTGAAAATCTTTAACTACCATTGAAGATTGCACCATTTCTGTGTCATTGTGGTTATAACCTGGTTAAGCAAAAATTAGTTTTAATAAGGGTATTTGTCTATTTGTAGCATTCAGGCCATCTGTGATTTATCCTTAGGTTTTGCATTCATCTCTTTACCCTTTTATCCTTTTGCATTTTCTTAATATAAGTTGATAGACTTAGGGTTGTAAGCCTCATTACATTGTTCATTTGCTGGAAAGTTTCAGACTTGATAATCTGCATCATCTAGGGTTTCTGCATAGATATCGCTATCATATTTTCACAAACCCTATATTGCATGTAAGTCCCCTTGGTCGGAACAGCAAAATACATATCCGTTGAGTTATCCTACAAGTCAAGACCTGACATTAGAAACCTTGGGGCAGTCCTATTCTGAACTCTTTGGGATAGGATTCCTTTCAAGAGAGATGAGATACCTAATATCTTACCTGCATTTCTACATGCTAAAACACCCATCAACACATCCAAAATAGAAGGAAGGAAAATAAGAAGCTCCATTAAAGATAAAAATTTGTATACATAGCAAAATAATGCATTCATGAAACATGCAACACAATCCTTATGGAAAAAGTATATGATATCATCAAGGATAAATAGACTGGATGTAATAAATTTGGAAAACACATAGAAATCCTTGATACATGTATGGATAAAATCTAAGGACAAGTATTGATGAGAATCCATGATTAGGGTTTAGAAATGTAATGACACAAGAGTTAAATCCATAAAGTGACAATTAAGTAAGGGGCAAACCCTAAACAAAACATTAAATGCACAAGGAGTAATCAAATCTTTAGAATGATGGGAAAAATTAGAGCAATTATATTTGAATCTTGGAAAAATAAGAAATCAAATACTAACCTGGGCTAGGCATGCAAGTTACAAGTTCCCCAAAATGTGAAATGATAAAGGAAATCAAAAGAGAGGAGTAATGAGAGCAAACATAAATTTTGAAGCTAGAATAAAGATGGGAAAATAAAAATAAAATTGAAAAAATGAAAAATAGAAGGAAGGTAAAAAGACACTAGGAAGAAACCATAGAGGGGTTTGAAGGTTTGATTCACCAAAATGTAGGGAAATAAAGAAAATCCTACATCATCTATGTCAAGTATAGGTAATTTGTGAAGGATAATCTACAACTTATCTAAGCAATGAAGATCACTCAAATAAAATTGAAAATTGTAGAACATGAAATAGAATATTAAAGACAAGATGGAGAATAACTATTACACAATCAAAATTGTGAGAGGTTACCAAATGAATCTACTTCTATTCAATAGAAGATTAGGGTAAAGTGCATATGTGCACAAAGTTCAACAAGGCTCAAAATGATAATTCTCATAATAAAAAAGGGGGTAACTCATCCCATTCGATTTTCCTAAATTGAAATAGATTTAATACCAAATACTTGAAGTATGCTAATACCTATACAATGGTCTCTTATAGATAGTGCAACTAGGTTTGAAGATTCCTATGGCTAGAAAGGGGTAGCAGATCAATTTGGCTTACACTTGAATACACACTATTAATGATGCCTTGGTCATCCTTACCAAGGCCTAAGCCTTCATAGCCAATTTGATTTAGTAGCTTAGAACTAAGTCCTTTATTGTGTTTCTCAAAACTACCAAACAAATTTATTGAATTAGACAATGGGGAATGACACGAGCTTACTAGATTCTTGTTTTTCATCATTTACACTTTGCAAGTGTCAATTGGGCCTCATGGTGTGTTGATTTCTAATTGATTAGGTATTGGAAATTATGTGAACCTAGACTTGAGTCACATGCGTTTCTCTTATTTTGTGGAGAAATCTTTCCATATCTTTGGCATGGCTTGAGTACATCTATTCTTGGCTTGGAAAAGACCTTCTTGGATATGATTAAAAATAGGAGCATTGCATTCCATGTGATTTGTTAACCATTCCATGATAAGACTAAATCTTTTCTCATTTGACTAGAGAGCATCTTGCAATTGTTGATTTTGGCAATGGAGATGTTGGACCTCCTTTAGTAGATGATTGTTATCATCGAAAGGTACTAAAAGTGATTCTTTCATCTTGAATTTATGTGACTTATTTCTCTTCTTACCCATGACTACAACAATGAAGATATGGGTGCATCTAATACTGATCCTTTGACTCAATATAGATAATAATAATAGGTGGTGTAATATAATTTCTTCTTTGATACCAATAGTTCGTGTTGATCCTAGGTGATGCACAAAGGCAAATCTACACCTTATTTAAGTGGTTTGGATATCACTCAAATATAATTTTAGGTTGTATAACATGTAATAGAATATTAAATACAAGATGCGCAACATATATTACACATTTAAAATTTTGAGAAGTTAGAAAATAAAGATACTTATATTCAATAGAAGACAAGGGTGAAGTACACACATGTACAAAGTTCAACAAGGCTTAGAATGAGAATTTACAAGATAAAAAGGGGGCAATTCACCCTATTTGGTTTTCCTAGACTGAGATAGATTTAGTACCAAATACTCAGACAAATAGTGCAATTAGGAATGAAGATTCCTATGACTAGAAAGGGGTAAAAAATTAGTTTGGTTTGTACTTGACTATAAACTATTCCTCTTATCCTTCAATGTGAGGGATTCTCACAAATATAAAGAATACATTACATCATAGTTATGCAACAAGAATTTGAAGTGTAACAACTCTATTAGGACCCCTTGGTCCTAACTCTTTCTTTCTTGTAATAAAGGATTTAGGTGCATATTCTTTGTGAGTCATCCCTTGAACTATTCTAAATAATCCCATATGCTTGGGAAATATTAGTTATTTAGAATAGAATTAGTATAAATATAGGTCATAGGCTATTGTTTGAGGCTTTGTGAATTATATTGTATTGAGCCCACTTAAAGGAGGTTGCCCCTGTTGGCAAGAGACACTGCTTCGCATGATAAGTGTTGTCATTGATGGCAACTAAGACCACTCCACTCATCCGCATAACACAATTTGTTCATACCGGAAGTCAAAATTAGAATTTATCTAAGTTCGGGTAGTCAAGAATAGAGCAAGCAACAGGATCTGGTATCTTGGTCCGGATCTCTCTGGTGGAAAGTCATAATTTGCTGTGGATCTGATGTAGTCATAAGCATTGTCAAGACAATCTAAATCTAGATTTTTGGCCTCCGGTGATAAAAGATTCAAAAGTTATTAGCTTCTGAGTATCGGGTTAATAGTTTGACAGAGCAGACAGAAGAAGAACAAGCTAACCTTGTAAATGATCTTGGTTCTAGATGTATGGAAGTTGTTGATTGGGCAATTAGTGATGGTCAGTGATAGTGGCTGACTAGATTGATGATCTATGAGTGCAAGTTTTGGTCCGCATCTCAAGTTATGCATGGATCTAACCGACAAAGAAGAGTATTCAATAAAGTTCCAAGTGTTCTTGAAGCCGACTGGAAAGTGATTAAAGATCAGGATGTGGATATATATAGCTGATGGATTTGGATGATTTTGTAAGTGTTGCGACTATGAAGGAAGAGCAAAGAAGTAGAGATCTAAGGTTCGAATAATGGCAGAGCAGTAAGCAGGGGAGAGTAAAGATGAAATGTGTAAGATCAATGTTTTGTGCTTAACCGGAACTAAATTCTTGTATTAGTAGATGCTTCTCATCAGTTCAAAAATCCTTGTTATTCTCTTGTAATCATTTGTAGGTAGTGAGCCTCTATTTGAGAAGTGACCTCTGGGCAATGAGCTCGAATGCATGTGCATTCCCATTTGTAAAATACTTTTAACATGGTATTAATTTTTGTGGGTTAATCCCCACCATGGTTTTTCCCTTAACAGGGTTTCCATGCTAAAAATCTTGGTGTCAAGTGTGTTATTGTGTTTCTACTCTTACATTTGTGATTGTGGTTTTCATGGTTAAGTTATTGATTTATTGTTAAGTGGTAAAAGGAAGAATTAACTGCAGGAAGTATTAAAGTTTTGAGACAACTGATTCACCCCCCCACTCTCAGTTGTTTGCCCTATTTTCAACAATTGGTATCAGAGAAAGGTTCCTTGAAAAGAAGCCTAACAGGTTAAGGAAAAGATCTTGGAAGGAGTTTTCAATGGGTTCACTCAAAGAAAAAACTTCAGTTGGCCCTTGAAGATCCTGATTAGTCCAAAGTAGAAGTTACTAATCTGAAAGATGAGCTTAAAGATGCTGATGATACCATTGAAATGTTAAAAGATAAATTAAAGAAATCTATGGAAAGGAGAAAGGAGCTACTTCTGCAATTATCTAGTTTAACTGAAGAAAATGGCATGAATGAAGCCTTGAAAGAAAAGACAAAGGAGTGTGAGAAATTGTCAAAAGAAGTTGTTGTTCTGAAAGTTGAGATGGAATCTAGGGCAATGAGGCTAACCAAATAAATTGAACAAAGGAAGGAGACTGAAGAAGACTTGAATCAAACTCTAAAAGAAAGAATTGATCAATGCTACAGATTGGACAGTACATAGCTAGCCATCTAAAGTCTGATCTACAAGAAAGAAGAGACAATGAAAGAGATCTTGAAAGGCAAATTGTCATTCTCAGACATGACCTAGAAGTTGCAAATGAATGCAAGGAGAAGTTCAAGATAAGCTCAGCTAAACTTGAAGCAATACTTGAGAGTTAGAAAAAGGTTGATGACAAGCATGGTCTTGGATATGAGAAAGGTGAAAGCTCCAGATCTGGACAAAGAAACTTTCAACCAAGGAATGGGAGAAACAGACCTAGAAGACCTCTGGTAAGATAGCCTAATGCTCAAAGGTGTCCATCTTTCAATGGAAATTGTTTCAAGTGCAATAAATTTGGTCATAGATCCACTCAATATAGAAGTAGAGTAAATCAAAATAATCCATCCTTCTCTAGACAATGCTTCAATTGTAAGAGGTATGGTCATAAATCCAATGAATGCAGAAGTATGATAATGAATAACTCATCAAATAGAGGAAATGGGAATTCTTTCAATGGCAAATGATTTTCATGCAATAGATTTGGACATATGACCAATCAGTGCAGATCAAGATGAAATCAATAAAATGGGCAAAGAAATTTTGTGTGCTTCAATTGTAACCAACCCGGTCATTTTTCAAGATTCTGCAGAAGCAAGAATAATGGAAGAGGAGGTCTGGTAAATAGAAAATCGGATGAACAGAGACAAGACAAAGGTAAGGGAAAAATTGATGTGAATGAGATCTAGAATGAAATGAGCAAGACATGGATCAAGAAAAGTGTTGTGAATAATAGTAATGGGTCCGCACCGGAATCTGGTGTTGGTAATTCCTCTAGGAATTGAATTGAGAGCTCTGGCTCAGGGGGAGCTGCAATGAAAATCAAATTCCCCTAGCTAGTGAGTGAGTGCCTGAATCTGGCACAGTAAGAAAAGAGATCTTGGATTGTTTCAAATCATTTGGAAGGATTTCTGGAAGAAGAGAGGTGGATATGGCAAATTACAAAGTGATTCATGAGAAACTGCCCAAAGAAACAGAGTAACAGGATGTGTTAGGGAAGAGCATTTATTACAAAGACCAGTTAGGTGCTGCGGAGCATAAAAAGGTCATTCACTCCTCATTTGGAGTACTTTGCATCAGAAGAAAGCAACTAGTGAAGAAGTGAATGAGCCTAGTGTTGTGAATTCTCAAAGAGTTAAAGGCGCAAAAAGGATTTTCGAGCAAAACCCTAATCTGTAAAACAAGGTATTTTTGGTCCTCATAAATCTACTTGAATTTTCAATCTTTGCAAATGGCTTCACCTCTAGTTGTTGACATCATTGAGAAGCCTCGCCCAAAATTTAAGAAACATCCCTACAAATCGGTTGAAATCGAGTCGTTTGGTGCATTTTCTGGTGTTCCGTTTGGAGTTTTACATGTTGAAGACATTAGGCATACATTCATTGCAATGTAGAAGAATTTCAGAATCTGAAACTGCTAGAATTATTTAAGAGCCATCTAAAGGATAACAATTACCAACTGAAACCTAAATTTGAAGCCCTAGAGAGTAAACATTTTCTGCAAGTAATTGAATTTCCGTCATTTGATGAGAGTGAATGGGTCTGTTCTGTGTTGAGCCGAATGCACGATGAATTTATATGGCTATTGAAACTATTTAATATCACCAAGGATGTTATTAAGATTGTGACTGGACTGAACTCAATCGGTAGATTACCTGCATTAAAATCTGTGAAAAATCAAACTGTTACAAAAGCAACCGATGTGAAGTATGATAAAAGAGCAATGACAATTAATGACATCATAGAACTGGATGTCAAATTTGCCTCTATGGTCATTGGATACAAGATCTATCACTCCAGTAGGGAGAATTTAGTCTCTAGAACTGCAATATATGCAGCCTATCAGATGTTGAAGGAGAATGTTGATTATGACCTATGTGGGTTACTTTAAAGTCAGTTGATTGAGAACCTAAGCAAAATAAAGAAAGATAAGAAAAATACTTTCAAATATGGTTCTCTAGTCATCTGTCTATTCTTCTATTTCATGAATGAAGTGCCTAGAGTTCTGGGTGTGCTTTAGACAACTGACAGGCCAGTAGTATGGCAAATAAGAGATCACCTACTCAGCCTTGGTGATGCCCAAGCTCAAAAGATAGCTATTTGGGGTTACTTCAAAAACTTCCATAGTTTGATGCATGCAAGAGAGAGAATCCCTAAGTCAGTTGTAGAAAAGTATGAGAATGAGATATGTTTCATGGTTGACACTGATCAATGTCTAATGAAGGTTGTAGAACCAAGAATAGTATGGATAATGCCAATGGGTTATGAGGTGGATGAGAGAGTTCTGAACATGTATGCTCAGCATCTTCTAAGCAAACCTAAAGACACCTCTATGGAAAGGTTTGGAACATACAAGGAACTAAGTATAAATTTGCATGTGGAACTTAGACAGCCAAAAACAAAAAGAAAAGTGCAGAAGCAAGTGGAGATGTATGCAGAAAGCATTGGAATTACAAAAGAAGCAATAAAAAGAATAAAGAAAGGATTGAAAAGATGAAGAAAAGCACTAAGCAGACTTCAGAGGAAAAAGCAGAAAGTGAGCCAGCAATTGCTCTGAAAGCCCCACCTATCTCTTCATGAAAAACAAGAAGCTCTGCAACTATCTCAGAACAATCCAAGTCTATTCCCATTAAGACACCGAAAGCCACACCATCCGGTGAAGGAGGAAAGAGGAAGAAAACCAAGGCCACAAGAACCTACAAGAGCATAAAAGTTGATGAGGAAATAGAAACAGATGAAGAAGTTAAAGAGATGAGGTCAAAGAAAGCTAAGACTTCAAAGGCCTCTGAGAACCAACCCACTAGAAGCAAAAAGACAAGTAAAAGGTAAGAGACTAGTAAGGTTGTTATGACTGTTGATCAAATTGTAAAATCAATTACTGTTCATGGGAATCTAAAGCCTATCAGAATATATTATGATAGTTTTGATGAAGCAAATAAGAAAATCTTGGAGGATACCACCATCCTGTACTTGAATAATTTAATAGAGCTTTATTGGAAATTTTGCAAGAAATTCCCAAAAGTTTAAGGAAAATACTAGAAATGAGGAAGGAAGCCGCCAAGGACAAAGACATAGAACTTAGAGAATATGTTTTTCCACCCATGTCCTGTAATGACCAGAAGAGAAGCTGATAAAATCCTCAAGGAAGTTAAGGAGAAATTTAGAAGCAAGATCCGGATGAACAAGTTAATGCTTGGTGAAACTGAGGAAGTTGTAAAGGAAATAGATGAAATTTTGAGAAAAGCCCTTGACAAAGATTAATACTATACTATTTTAGAGGAACAAGTTGAGGAAGTCAATCCTTTAGTTCCGGAACAAGAAACTCCAGAAGAAGATATTGAAAAGGGAAATGATGACCAAGGTAATACTCTAGATCCTCCAGATAAAACCTATGAGGAGATAGATGATGGAATTGATTCATCAATTCTGGATGTTGAAAAAGTAAACGACAGTGATCAAAAAACCAAAGTTGATGACTCCTCCATTCCAGAAGAGGAGCAAATAAGCAAAGAAGATACAGAGATGGTAGACAAATCTGATGATGCAGGAGATTCTCTTACTCCACCTGATCAATTTGGAAAAGAATATAATATTGCTACCACACAAAGCCCTCTAGAACACATAGCAAGTAGTGAAGACATAGGAAAGAGTCCCTCTACAGATAACATAGAGAAAAGTAAAGCAGAGAAAGAGAAAGAAGAAGAAAAGAAAGATAAACAGAAGAAGATGGTGCAAATATTGATGCATCTATAGATGCTGAGAAATCTCAGGAACAAAAAGGTGGTCCAGAAATTGTTGCAAGAGACACTGCAGATGCAATGAAAATTCTTCTGGATAAAGAGATGCTTGAGTTTGATGAGCCTAAACTAATCCAAGGACCAATTAATCTAGATGCTCTCTCTCTGGTACAAGTGATGAAGATTGCATCCTTCACTCAAGCCAAGGCCAAGGAGAAGATGTTAAAAATTCACATGGAGGACAGTGAACTATTAGGACTTGCAACCAGAGTCTTAGAGAAGTTATTGCCAACCTGCCAAAAGAGTCCATCGGATTCCCCCTCTGGTCACCTGAAGAATCTTGTAAATGTTGTAAGTACACATTTGAGTCCTTTGAAAAGTTTAAGGAGGCAAAAGTTTAGAAAGAATTTTTGGATAAGAAATTTAGTGAAGTAAAGAGCCTAATAGGAAATGATAGAATGATACTTGGTATTAGCATAAAGAGTATTTAGAATGCTCTAAATGATGGAAGTGATATGTACAAATTCTGTCTATCATGGACCAAAGTCAGTAAGGATATTAAGAAAAAGATAAATGAGCAAGAACAGAAATTGTCAAATTTATCTCAAAATTTTGATCCTCTAACAATTTCACCTATAAGCCAGGAATTTCAAGTAATCAGCTTGATAGATGAGATAAAAAGGCTTGTTAAAGAGAAAGGCAATATTATGAAGAGAATGTGTGAGCTCCGGGGATTGATTGCCCCCAAGTTAGAAGCCATGTATAATGCCTTATCAGAAGCTCAGACTGCACTTCAGACAAGTAATCCTCTGGATCTAACAAAGGCAGAAGCATATACATTTTTGCTGAGTGGACACATCTCAATTTTGGATGGAATGAAGGGAACTTGGACCTCTGAACTTGTGCAATTGAAAAATAGTTTCGCAGACATTCTCAAGTTCATGTGAATAGAACTTAATGATTAGTTGTACATATGCGGCATTATACATAGAATTTTTGGGAAAATTTTGGCTTGCATTCCCCACCCTTTGCCATTGATGTCAAAGGGGGATTAAAGAGCAGTGAAAAATGATGAATCCAGCAAAGGGCAAACTTTTGAAATAGTGGAAATCACAAGTGTACAGAGTAAGGGGGAGCTGCATTTGACACTTAGTCATTTTTCACTAAGTGTTGCCATCAATGCCAAAGGGGGAGATTGTTGGCAAGAGACACTGCTTCACATGATAGATGTTGTCATTTATGGCAACTAAGACCATTCCACTCATCTGTATAACACAATTTATTCATACCGGAAGTTAGAATCAAAATTTATCTAAGTCCGAGTAGTCAGAAACAGAGCAGGCGACAGGGTCCGATATCTTGGTCCAGATCTGTCCGGTGGAAAATCATAATTTGTTACGGATTTGATGTAGTCATAAGCATTGTCAAGATAATCTAAATCTAGAGTTTTGGCCTCTGGTGATAAAGGATTCAAAAGTTATTAGCTTCTGATTATCAGGTTAACAATTTGAAGAGCAAACAGAAGAAGAATAGGCCGACCTTGTAAATGATCTTGGTTCCGGATGTATGGAAGTTGTTGATTAGCCAATTAGTGATGACCAGTGATAGTGGCTAAGTGGATTGATAATTTGTGAGTGCAAGTTTTGGTCTACGTCTCAAGTTATGCATGGATCTAGCCGACAGAGTAGAGTATTCAATAAAGTTCCAAGTGTTCTTGAAGCTGACTGGAAAGTGATTGAAGATCAAGATGCGAATATATATAGCTGATGGATTTGGAGATCTAAGGTTCAGATATGGCAGAGCAGTAAGTAGGGGAGAGTAAAGATGAAATGTGTAAGATCAGTGTTTTGTGCTTAACCAAAACTGAATTCTTGCATTAGTAGATGCTTCTCATCAGTTCAAAAATCCTTGTTATTCTCTTGTAATCATTTGTAGGTAGTGAGCCTCTATTTGAGCAGTGAGCTCTGGGTAGTGAGCCTAAATGCATGTGCATTCCTATTTGTAAAATACTTTTAACAGGGTATTAATTTTTGTGGGTTAATCCCCACTGTGGTTTTTCCCTTAACCAGGTTTCCACACTAAAAATATTGGTGTCAAGTGTGTTATTGTGTTCCTACTCTTACATTTGTGATTGTGGTTTTCATGGTTAAGTTATTGATTTATTGTTAAGTGGTAAAATGAAGAATTAACTGCAGGAAGTATTAAAGTTTTGAGACAACTGATTCACCCCCCCCTCTCAGTTGTCTGCCCTATTTTCAACAGCCCCATCAAAGATGCCAGTGATAATATATAACAAGACTCTATCAATTTAATATAATAATCTTTTTTTGTGTTTCCATTTTAGCAACTATCTTGTATTTTCATTATTTTCTAATCTATTGTAGGAAGGTTCATCACATCTAGTTTTAGAGTTCTTTCAAGGTCGAGTTTACTACAGAAAAAAAACCCAACTATTATTATTATTATTTTCCTCTCTAGGCTTATACAGATATCCGTCATGTTGCCCTTTTGGGGATCTTGGTGACCAAAGAGTAGTTACAATAGTACCAACACTGAGTTTTCTATTTTTCTATAGTAGTTTTTTTTTCATTTTTAGGCTAGAAACCCTATACTAGGGGTTCTAAAATAAGAATAAAATATCTATCTTTCTAGGCATAGCTTG
The DNA here is from genome assembly GCA_027924645.1 of Cunninghamia lanceolata. NCBI lineage: Eukaryota > Viridiplantae > Streptophyta > Pinopsida > Cupressales > Cupressaceae > Cunninghamia > Cunninghamia lanceolata. The sequence continues at coordinate 6,087,676 of BSBN01000249.1, forward strand.
ATTCACCATATAGGTTCCCAGTGAAGGAGAGAAGGGTTGTCTTCCCAAGCCATGCCATCAAACAAACTATGTATATGATCTTATGCTTCCATGTACCCTGAGGTATATCATAAGACCATCTAGGTTTTTTGAAACTTTTATCTCTAGGAAGCCATCAACCATCTGTAACCTATGATGCATTGATAAGTGGTTAGCCCCAGAAAGTTACTTGCACCATACCAAATCCTCCAAGATCTATCTATTTGCAGTCTCATAGACTAGGCATGCACTTTAGCAACCATCCTTTTTAACCCTCTTGCCTCATTTCCATCCTGACATATTTGGAAAGTAGAAGAATCCACCACTAGTGACTATTTCCTTCAAATCTAGTTTCTCATAAGATCTAACAGTACATATAGCAGGGCTACATAGATATAGTAGCAGATATTAGTTTTAGGTCTATTAGAATACATAGAAAACTATCTTCTGACGAGTTTGAATAGTAAAACCTAGAAATAAATGACATATTTTATATGAGCATAATATAGAAATTTCAATAGCATTCAATCCCACAGGGATTTAAAATTGTTAAGAAATCCTAAATAAAAGAAAGTGGAAAAAAGTAATTTTTTTCCATTTTTCTATGTATGGGAAATTATCTTGTTGGAATTGTATCATTGTGCCAATCATTTTGAGACATTTTTGGCACCCCACCCACTTGATGGTCATATCTACCTACTTTGGAACCCATGAAATGGATCAAAAAATTGTAAAATTAGATACTCAAGTTTTTGAATTGACTCAGATGGTTCATGGTCATAATTCCCAAAATGCAACACTCAATATTTTCCATAATGAGTAGACATTTTATGGTAGAAATTCATTGACTTATGTCCCCCATGGCCCAAAATTAGACTTCCCTAGATTTAATAGCATCGATCCTACTAATTGGCAATATAGAGATGAACAATACTTTAGTCTACATAACACTCCTCTAGTGAATAGGGTCCCTATTACACCCTTCCATCTAAAAAAAAAGTTGTCCAATGATATCTCAAGGATCATGATGAACCTAATTGAAACATATTTGTCAAGCAATTGTTGGTTTGCATATGAAGATTTTACTAGTGCTCTTACCAAGCTCCATCAAATAGGAACTGCTTAAGAATAACAAACTAAATTTGAGCAACTAGCTAATCACACTAATGACTTGTTTGGCTCTTTTTTCACAATATGCCTCATTAGTGGCCTCAAGGATTCAATTTGATCTATGGCCAAACTTGTTGATAATAGGCTCACTACTCAACATCATTTTTCAACTCCTACTCCTTTCAAGAACATGCACCAACACACTCTATTTTTCCATAGTCTTCAAAATTCACTCCCATTAAATGCCTCACCAATGTTGAAATGCAATCTTGACAAGAAAAGGAGCTATGCTATATCTATGGAAAAATTCACCAGGGGTCACAAATTTATTAAACAAAAACTCTATCTCCTCGATGTCGAGTCTCCTCCAAATGATGAAAAATGGGAAGATGCTCTAGAAATCCAACATGAAGAACTTCCTACTACTAATTCTACTCCTCTAGATGACCATCCAAAAAGTTTGTTCATGCCTTGAAAAGGATCAACACTCCTCAAACTATAAAATTCAAAGGGTATTTCATGAATATTCCCCTCATTGTTTTTATTGACTCTAGTAGCACACATAACTTCATTGATCCACAAATTACCAAAAAAGCTAATTGATTTGTGTATCCTAGGTCCAACTTTGAAGTTATGATTACTAATGGTGGAACTTTATCTTATAAAGGAAAATGTAAATTTTTTTGAATTGTTGTAGGGGACTATAATCTCCATTTAGATATGTTTGTCTTACCCTTGAGTGGCTATGATGAAGTTCTTAGGGGTTAATGGTTACATACCCTAGGACTTTTATTGTGGGATTTCTTTGAATTGTGGATGCAGTTCTCTAAAAATGGATAGAAGTACACATTGAAGGGTCCTACCTGGTGGTGCTTGCACTTGGAATTAAGGTTTTGAGTTAAAAATCCGTAGGCATTTTCATTGTAAACCTTCAAAAAATTTCTAAGTCCCTCGGCCTTCGCAGTTGTATGCATGTATCTTTGTATGTACATGGCCATTTGTATCTATGTGCAGGTGCAAGTGCACAATGGAGGACCCGAAAAGAATTTCAATCAGCCTCAGAATGGAGAAAATGGTCATATGTATCATTGTATACATATCGGGTTGTATGTGTCATTCAAATATAATTCTGGAGGCGAAAATTTGTATGTATATCACAGATTCCTGGAATATTCCGCTGTTGTATCAAAAAGATTGCATGTATATTGTGTTGTATATTTGATATACAACAGGTAGATACAACGTTGGATCTCAAAAGTTTCAAATCAGGTTGAATAGTGGTCGGGCCCACAGGTGTGCAGCAGGGGGATTGTATGTATATGGCTTATACAAAATGACATACAAGAAGGAATATACAATCTCGGATTTCAAATTTTATCAAATTGGGCCTGGCGGGTGCATACAATGGCAAAGTTGAAAAGTCAAAATGTTTCCTTTCTATCTTGCGTTGTATGTATCTGCGACATGCAAGTGCATATACAAGTGAATGTACAAGCAGGCATGTGCAAGGGCGGACGCAGCCAGAAAGTTGGCAGTATTTATGAGCTGGGTGAAATCTGTGGTTGTATATTGGGATTGTATGTTCCCAATATACAATAGACATACAACGAGTGATACAAAGAAATATACAAGCAGGAGTGGTCAAAGTCAACAGTCTTCGAGAACCTAGTGGGGCCCACTCAGTTGTATGTCCTGTGATTGTATGTATATGCAACTATATATACAAAATTTGAATGTGCATCAGGCAGAAAAGGTAAAAAGTATTTTTATGCTACGAAAAGTCAAAAGGGGAAAATGCCACCTGCGTGGCACGTTTTCATTGGATGATAACTTTTCAAAGTAGGTGACTAGGATTGTCTGATCCAACTGATGCCGTACATCTCGGCGGGAAGAAAGAATCGATGGCCTGTTTCAAATTTTCAAAATAGGAGGGGATTTTTTGTGTGTTCGCAGCCGCATTCCAAATCGAAAGAGTTCCTGAGCACGCAATCGTCGTATTTCCAGAAGCCGCGGGTAGGTTGGCCATTAATGGCAAATTTGCAGAGGCATGGTCGATGAATGAAGGGCTACCTACCATTTTTAATGGGAAAATCTCCAGTTTGCTGCGTGTTTCCCAAGTTCACCTACTCTTCCTTCTTCTTCCTACTGCATAGAATGTTTTGGGTGCCATTTTGATGGTGCGATGTATCTGGTAGCATTTTGAAAATGACGTTGTACTTAATGTTGAAGGCACGTTCTTGTTGTATAAGAGGACTGTGTCACTCATTTTTCTGGGTGGTGGAAGACTTGGGCAAAATTTTTGGAGAAATAATGAAAAATAGAGCTTTTTGGCTGTTCTGTCTCTTTTGGAGTTTATGAGTTGCAACTGAATGCACATTGCACATGTTCAGTTGCATGTTGTGTTTATATGAAAAATGCTTCTTTGCATGTGTTTATCTGTTTGTCTCCATTTGTTGTATGCATCCCTTTTTTTGAATCTGGTTGCTAAGGGTTACTTAGATTCTAGGATATAGATTTCTATATCGCATGCTTAACTTTTGACCTCCATTCAAGGAGTGGATTAAATTGTTTTAGGTTAAGTATGAAGAAGATTGTATGGCAGCAAGGATGTTTGTAAGTAGAGATAGCTAAATACTCATTCTTGGGTGGTGTTTGTAAGGCAAATACCTATCCAGCCCCTTGAAACTTGAATGCCAGTGCAAATCATTCACATGTATACGTCTAGTTGACTCCTTGCCCTGAGATAGGCACTGGTCTGCCCTTGTGTAGTAGTTATGATCCAAAACCCCCTATCTTGCATCCAAAACATAAATACAAATCATTTCATAATTCCAACCTATTAGTTTGTAGGAGTAGAAGTAGGACCCCTGTCTACTCTCATTTCTAACCAGTTAGATATGTCTAAGAATACTGCCAGCCTTGTGATTTATCACACAAATCTTGGTCCTAAAATGAGAGTATTCTGCCTGTGACTAAAAGGCTAAATCTTTCTGTTGGGTGAGTCAAAGTTAAATCTTTAGCAATAGGGATACCCCCCTTGGTGCGGTAGAACTAGAAGTGAAGGGGAGGCAGCTCATACAACCTCCTGTATTTGTTGGCTAAATCTACCTGAGCATAGGAACTGGCAAACCCTTTGCTGATTCAGATGAAAAAATACAACACTACCCTTGAGTCTACTAGTATTATCATCTCACATTGAATGGAGAAGATTCTAAAGAAATACTCCCATGGGATCATTTCTCAACAATGATTCATTCTATTTTTCCCTCCTAATTCTAGTCACTCTCTTGACTTGTAACTAATTTTGGATAAGCATACCATAGTGTTCAATGAGCCTATTAGGTTACTACTGTTGCAAGTATGTGCCTAATCGGTGTTGTCATTGATGTCAACATATTCTTGTTGTCATTGGTGTCAACTATATCCTATACCATTACCTATTTAGAAGACTTGTATGTTAAGGATATTGAGAAAATTAGCCTCTCCGGAAGAAACAAGTAAACCACAGAGAAGTGCAGTACAAATAGTGAGTTGTATGCTAAAGAACAGTATGGTAAATTGCTCTGCATTTTTTCCTTCTTGAAGATTGTGGTTTGCGGATTGGAAGTAAGTTAGAGGTATGTCTAAGGATGCTACATTTTAGGTCTGATCCATCCGCATAAAGATCTAAGTGAGTTGTGTTCAAAAGATTGAAGCCTGCTTTTTCTATAAGTTCAGTTGAGACAGGAAGATAGTATTTGGCTGCCCATTCCTCCGCAAGAAAATATTTTTCTATGCGGTTCTAGAGGGAAGTCTGGGATGATGATAAGTGCCTACAGTTGCAATGGTTCATGGTTTAGTGGTCCGCAAGCTATCTTTCTTTTATGACAATTGAAGATAGTAAAGCTCATGTGTTCCGGTGAGAAGATTCCTATGGATAAAGTGGTTAAGGTTCATGTGGTTGCTCCTGATGATTATAGCATGCTTGTGGAATCTCCTAATCATGTTCCTATCTGGACTTTGGTCTGTGTTAAGAAATTGAGATGGTGTGTGAAGATTGTTCCCAGATAACGTAGCGTGTAACCAGTCTTGGCCGACCTGGTTGATCCCAGTGATTGCAGAGATCTCTAGAAGATTGTGGAAACGTGTTGTGGCATGGAAGATCATGTTTGAGTCCCAGATAAGGCATGTCATGATCTACATTTCATTCCATTTGCATGATGTTGCAATAGGTCAGGACCTATTTTGTAAATGTTTGTAATACCGACCTTGGAGATTGTTCCAATGGTTGATTCTGACCTTGATGATCATTCCAAGGTTGATGTAGTGTATAAATACTTGTAGTTGAGTCGTGGAAAAGGTGTCCTTGAGTGAAAATGAGAATATTTTAAGAAAGGTCCAAAGGCAGAGTAGACAAGAGCAAAGCAGAGGAAGAGCAGGGCAGAGGAAGAGCAAAGCTAAGGAATTGTTTATTCACAATAAAGAAAGGTGTTCATCATGGCAGTGAATTTGGTAGTAAGCCACCAGTAGGGTTTAATGGCCCTCAAAATTTAACAGCCCTTAGGGTTTAACTGCCCTTATTGTAATCTTGCTAGGTTTAGGGTTGAGGCAGTGAGCCTACTAGACCTAGTTGTTCTTCATGGCAGTAAGCCAATATGTTTAGGCTAGTGGGGTGATCAAGTCTAAACATCACTATTTCAAGATTGCAATATATATTGAGAGTTAATCCTCTCCGTGGTTTTTCCCCACCTTGGGGTTTTCCATGTAAATCTGGTGTCTCTTGTGTTTGATGTTGTTAAGTTTCTGATTTCATGCACTCATTGTTAAATCATAATAATTGTGGATAAGTGATGAATGTTTAATTGTAGAAAGTGTTTAAGTTTTTGTGACAACTGATTCACCCCCCCTCTCAGTTGTCCGGCACATATCAACAACTACCTCACCATGCAAATGACCATTGCATTCAGATATTTACAAGGAGTGCTCCTCCTAACCTTCACCCTTATAGGTATCCATTCCTTCAAAAAATAGAAATTGAAAATCTTTTATAGGAACTCTTGAATGTTGGTGACATTCATCCCAACACTAACCCATAATCTACACCTATTTTACTTTTTCACAAAAAAGATGGGTCTTGGCAACTTTACATTAAATTCTATGAATTGAATAAGCTCACCATCAAGGATAAATTCCCTATTCCAATGATTGATGAGTTACTTGATGAGCTTCATGGTGCCCATTTTTTCTCCAAATTAGATCTACACTTTGACTATCTTTAGGTTTGTCTCAATGAAGTATATATTCCAAAGATAACCTTTCACACTCATGAGGGTCACTGTGAATTTTTGGTCATGTCATTTGGGCTCACTAATGCTCCCTCCACCTGAACAAAATATTTTGGCCCTTTATTCATAAATTCATCTTGGTCTTATTTGATGACATTTTGATCTATAATAGAATTTTGGCAAAACATTTATATCACCTTAACCTAGCATTACAACTTCTTTCATATAATCAATTATGTTCCAAGCATTCCAAGTGTTTGTTGGTCAATAGGACATTGAGTACCTTGGCCATATTGTTTCTTCAACAAGTGTTAGAGTTGATCTCGACAAAATTCATGCCATGCAAACTGGGATACAACTAAAAACACTCAAAAGCCTCCATGGATTTTTGGGTCTCACTGGCTACTATCAAACATTTGTCAAGGATTATGGAAACATTTCCACTCAATTGATTGCCTTTCTTAAAAAGGATGCTTTCTCCTAGACCCCTACCATAGAACATGATTTTGAGGTCCTTAAACAAACTATCTATGGCACCAGTTCTTGGCATTCTTGATTTATCTAAACCATTTTCCATTGAAAGTGATGTTTCTATAAATGGCATTGGTGTTGTTCTTATGCAAGATGATGTCCTCATCACCTTCACTAGTAAAGCACTATTAGGGAAAATTTTGGTTTGCTTCACTTATGAGAAGGAAATGATGGCCATCTTACATGTGGTTAACAAATGGAGGCCATATTTGGTAGGATGACATTTTTGTATCAAAGTGGATCACCATAGTCTCAAATATTTCTTAGAGCAATGAGTATCCTCCCTAGCTCAACAAAAATAGGTCACTAAATGGGTATGACTATGAGATCACTTATAAGAAGGGCAAGGAGAATGTGGTTGCTAATGCTTTCTCCCATAAACCTAAGGACCATGTCACCCTCTGTGAAGTTTCTATGCTCATTTTCAATTAGCTTCAAGATCTCCAACAAGAATGGCTCTAGGACCAACCCACACATCTCATCCACCTGTCAATCTCACTTCCTCCCCCAATCAATCTTGGGATGGTCAATATTTACAATATAAAGCACACCTATTTGTTCATCCCTACTCTAGTCTACATCCTAAATTCTTCACAAATTGCTTGCCTCTCCCTCAGATGTTCATTCAAGGTTTTTGAAAACCTATGAGCAATGTGTTTCTATTTACTTTGGCATGGGCTTAAGGAGGACATTAGGTAGTTTGTTGTTGAATGTGATACATGCCAATATCACAAGGGTGAAACAATGGCAACTCCAAGATTGATCCAACCCTTGCCCATTCCTACTTGGATTTGTCTAGATATTTCCATGGATTTCATTAAAGGATTTCCCAAGTTTGGTGGAAAATAATTCATAGTAGTGGTCATGGATTGCCTGTCAAAATATGCCCACTTCTATTCCTTAGCCCATACCTACACCTTCATCACCATAGCCCAAACCTTACTTGACCATTTTTTTTGTCTCCATGGAATTCCCTCTTCTATTTCCTCTAGTTGTGTTGTTGCATTTACAAGCCATTTATAGAAAGATTTATTCAGCTAAGAAAGCATAACTTTGAAGATGAGCTCTACATATCATCCTCAAATAGATGGTCAAATGAAGATAGTCAACAAATGCTTGGAAAAATATCTTCAATATTTTTCATCTCAACAACAACACCATTGGGTCAAGTTGTTACCTCTTGTAGAATGGTGGTACAACACCTCATATCCATTGTGAATTAAGGTGTCTCAACCTTTACAAATTTTTAACATTTGTTTTTAATTATTTATTATTTTCTTGCTATTTTATTATATTTAAATTAGCCTCAACTTGAAATGGGGCATGGGATTTTGAGGTGGCTATTTTTCCAAGTGTCAATTCTTTGTTTGGCATTGTAAGATGTTATTAAATTACCCATCTTTAGAAAATTTGGGATGCCTTTCTTTTATGAGATCCTATGAAACATGCTATGATAGATTCTATGATGTGTAAGAACCAAGAATAGAGAAATTTATTTTGGAATCTTGACCAGCTATGAAAGACATTATTATTTGTCATGAAGTGCCCATTTTTAGAAAATAATAATGACAAACTTAGGCACACATGTTGGGTGGATATTTTTAGTCAATTATGACAATTGTAAGGTGGATAAGCTATTTACTATTTTTAGTCAGTTGTTGGAATCTCAAGTGGTGTTGGAATTTGAGGTCCAAGTTGAGTGCCATACCTCTTAGATGTTTTGCACATGGTTTAGAAAACCACCTATAGTTTCTAGGTTGTTCATTTGTCTATAAATTGGGTACTTGAGGAGTTGTTCTATTGAGAATTTACAGGTGCTATTGGAATGTTGCCAAAATCATTCCAAGTTTATATGTTGGTGAAACTCTTGTAAAATCTTGCTATGCAAGTGTGTTGTAATCTATTATTGATTTGATAATACATTGAGAAGGTTTTGGAGTGTGGAGTTTTTATCATAAAATGGTTTTCCCCACATAATATTGGTGCTATGTGTTGTATTGTTTATGTTTTATATGTGTTTTTGCATAATTCTTGTAATAATCTAAGATTAGATTTGAAAAAAATTTGTACAATACCCCTCTCAAGATTGCTATAGGAAGTTGATTCCACTACTCTTACTTCCTTACAAGTGGTATTAGAGCATGGCTAGTTTTGGTTCTAGTTGTTGGATTTTTTGAGCTAATCTAGTTTAAGTGAGAGCTTGTGCATAAGTATACTTTGTGATCTTATTGTAGGAATTACATATGGCAAGCACATCAAGGAGGATTGACGTTGAAATTTTTTGGTACAAATTTTGAGCTATAGAAAATGAAAATAGAGGATCTATTGGTAGATCATGATCTATGGGGTTCCATTGATGTGAATGTTCATAGAATTGTAGATGAAACCACAACTTCTCAATATGACATTATGGACTAGAAAGCAAAGGGTCTCATTAGATTATGTCTTGCAAATTCTATTTTGATTAATGTTGATGAAGAACCTACTACAAAGTAATTATGATAGAAATTGGGTGAAATATACCAAGCTAAATCCTTGGTTAACAAGTTATTTCTATGAAATAAATTATATTCCTTAAGAATGGAGAAAGGTGGACAAATTGTAGACCACTTGAATGCATTTAATACATTAGTGTCTTAGTTAAATTTAGTGGGTGTGAAGATGGATGAGGAAGAAAGATGCCATACTTTGTTGTGTTCTTTCCCTGATTCATGGGATAGCCTTGCGATTTCCATTAAGAGTACTTTTATTATATTTAAGGTTGAAGATGTTGTTGGTTCTTTACTTTCTAAAGAAATGAGAAGGAATTTTTCCATAAGGTAAAGAAACGAGACTAAGTTACTAGTTGAAAAGACAATATTATAGCACTAGAGATTAGACCACCTTAGAGAGAAGGGTCTAAGGATCTCGAAGAATATGAACCTTGTTGAAGGTTAATCTAATTGTAATCTTGAATTTGATTTATGTGAACATTGCATATATGGAAAACAAAACCACGTTCAATTTTATTCGATTTCTCACAAGTCTTCTAAAATTTTAGATCTTATTCATTCAGTAGAGTTTGGTCCTATTGATGTTCCTTCGATTGCAAAATCTATTTCATATGTTACATTTATTGATGATTATAGTAGGACATCGAAGGAAATCAAAAGTTCTTAGTCATTTTAAAGATTTCAAAGCTATGGTAGAAACTCATACTAGAAAGAAAATTAGATGTTTGAGGATTGACAACGACAGTGAATATTGTTCTACAGATTTTGATAGATTTTATAAGGATTGTAGTATTTAGAAGCAAAATATAACTCAGTATTATCCATAATAGAATGGATTTATACAAAGGATGAACAAGATATTGATGGGGAAGGCTAGGAGTATTCTTAGTGGATCTATCTTAGAACAAAGGTTTGGGATGAGGCTATAGCCACTACTTGCTACCTGACTAATAGGTCTCCTACATCATCTCTTGTTGACAAAACACCTATGGAGGTGTGATTGGGTAGAAACCCTTCATTGAGGCATACACTTATGTACTGAGGGATAAGTGTACAAAATTGGATAACAAGGATCAAAAATGTATTTTTATTGGCTATAGTTATGGAGTAAAAGGATAAAAGCTTTGGGATCCTATTGCACAAAAGGTATTATATAGTATAAGTGTGATTTTTAGAGAAATTAAGCCTTATTCTATTATATTGTAGCCATAAAAAAAGTGAAAAGCAATATGTGGTTTAGCTTCCTCCTATGCTTGAGAAAGTTGAATCAAGATGCCCATTGAGACTAGAAGTTGAAGAGATCTCATCTACCTTAGAATCTTTAGAAGAGGAGGAAGAACCTCCTACTTAGCTTGTTCAAAGATCAACCAGGCATAAATAACCACCAAATAGGCATTCTCTTAGTGATTGGAGATGTATATTTTCTTTGAATACTAACATTGATGAACCTAGATCTATGCAAGAGGCTTTGGGTATGCATGATGCATAGTCTTTAAAACTTTCTATGAATGAAGAGATGGTGGCCTTGGAAAAGAATGATACATGGGACTTAGTACCTTTGACAAAAGGATGCAACCTAGTTGGTTGTAAATGTGTATTCAAGAAAAAGATTAGTTCAAATGGGAATGTTGAGAAGTATAAGGCATAATTGGTTGTAAGAGGTCACTCCTAGGTTGAGGGAGTGGATTGGTGAGATATTTTTCTTGTTGAAAAAATTTCATCCATTAGATTCTTGCTTTCTATTGTTACACCTTATGATTTAGAATTTGAATAAATTGATGTGAAAACTACTTTCCTTCATGGTGATTGCGAGGAAGAGTTTTACGTGACATATCTAGATCACTTCAAGGTGAAAGGTAAAGAAAAATTGGTTTGTAAATTAAATAAATATTTGTATGGCCTCAAACAAATTCCTAGGATGTGGTATCGAAAATTTTATACATTTGTATTGAGTTTTAGGTTTGAGCATTCTAAATTAGATCAATATGTTTATTTCAAATCTAATGGTGATTGTTTCTTGATTATTACATTATATGTTGATGATATGTTGTTTATTGGAAAAGGGGAAGATTTGATTTATGAACTAAAATCTCATCATAATAATATATTTAAAATGAAGGATCTAGGTGTAGCAAAACACATTATTGGGATGGAAATAAGAAGAGATAGAGTAAACAGAAAGGTATGGCTTGGCTTGGCCAGAGTAAGCATATGAATTCAATTTTGTAGAAGTTTAACATGTAGGATTCTAGACCATTATGTGTTCCTGTGACTTTGGGAATGACATTATCTATTTTACAATATCCTACATTTGCTTCTGAGATGGAAGACATGAGTAGAGTGCCTTACCAGAATGCAATCAAAAGTTTGATGTATTCTATTGTCTGTACAAGACCATACATTACCCAAGAAGTGAAAGTTCTGAGAAAGTTTATGTCTAATCCTGGATAGATTCATTGGTATGTATTTAAGAGGGTATTTATATTTTTGTGGGGCACCACAAAGTATTCCTTATTCTATCATGGTAGTTTGATAGGAAATATGCATCCATTGATATTCATGGTTATGTGGTCTCAAATTGGGCTAGATAAGTTGATAGTAGAATATCCGCTAGTGCTTATGTGTTTACTTTATTTAGTGGTTCTATTAGTTGGATGAGTAAGTGATAGGATATGATTTCTTTGTCCACTATTGAGGCTTAGTATATGACAACTACTCATGTCTATAAAGAAGCCTTTTGGTTGAAGAGATTATGTTCAGATGTTGGGCTAAATCAGGGTGTAGTTACTCTTTATTGTGACAATTAGAGTGCAATTTACTTAGCAAAAAACTTGAAATTTCATGTGAGGACCAAGCACATAGATGTGCAGTATAGTTTTGTTAGGGACATGGTGAAAGATGGAAGGGTGAAATTAGACAAAGTATAAACTTTGACGAATGTTGTAGATGCTTTAACCAAGCCCTAAGCATAGAGAAATTTAGATGGCATTTGGAGTCTATGGGCCTTTTATCCCCTAGTAGTTAGATTCCATGATGGTATGTTTCCCTTTGGCTCATGCAAGGTATTTGACAAGTGGGAAAATTTTGGGAATTAACATGTCTCAACCTTTGAAAATTTCCAACATTTAATTTTAATTATTTATTATTTTCCTGCTCTTTTATTATTTTTAACTTAGTCTCAACTTGAAATGGGGCATCAGATTTTGAGGTGGTATATTTTTCCAAGTGTTAGTACTTTGTATTACATAGTAAGAGGTTATTAAATTGCCTATCTTTAGTAGTTTTAGGATGCCCTACTTTTGTGGAATCATATAACGAATGCTATGACAAATTTTGTGACGTGCAAGATCCAAGAATAGAGGGAGTTACTTTAGAATCTTGACCAACTATGACAGACATTATTATTTGTCATGAAGTGCCTATTTTTAGATAGGATTAACGACAAACTTGGGTTCCCATGTTGGGTGGAATATTATGACAGGTGTAAGAGGCTTTATCTACTTACTATTTTTAACTTGGTTGTGGGAATCTCTAGATATGACATTGGAATTTGGGTCAAACTTAGGCACCATACCTCTAGGGGTTTCGGATCATGGTTTGTAAACCATTTATGGTTTTCAGGTTGTTCATTATCTATAAATTGGGTACTTGAGGAGTTCTATTGTATTGGGAATTTTCAAGTGTTGCTAGAATGCTGCCAAAATAACTCCAAGTTTAATATACTGGCGAAACTCCTATAAAATCTTGCTCTACAAATGTGTTGTAATCTAGTTTTGATTTGATAATAAATTGAGAAAGTTTTGGAGTGTGGGTTTTTTCTATCCAAAAGGGTTTCCCCATGTAATTTTGTTGTTGTGTTAAATTGTTTATGCTAATTTATGTGTTTCTACATAATTTCTATAATAGTTTAGATTAGATTTGAAAAATTTTATACAATACTCCTCTCAAGATTAGTGTAGGAAGTTGATTCAACTACTCTTACTTCCTTACAATATCACACCACAACAAAAATGACTCCATATAAAATAGTTTATGGGTAGAAACCACCATCCCTTCTCTCTTACATTCCTGACAATTCTCTAGTCAATGCAATGACTACCCTCATCAAACATGATAACATTATTCATATCCTTCATGACAACCTCCACATGGCTAAAAATTTCATGAAGCAACAAGTTGATCAACACTGTTCCAAATGGGACTTTTAGCCTAGCAATATGGTTTTCCTTCAGTTGTAGCCATTAAACAATCCTCCTTGTAGATGAAAGTTCATAAGAAACTTGCTCCTTGGTTCTCTAGTCCTTACAAGTTCTTCAGTGGATTGGTCCCATTGCTTAGAATCTATAGCTCTCACCTTCCTCTTGAGTTCATCTTGTCTTCCATGTCTCCTGTTTGAAGAAAGTTCTTAGCCAACACGTCAATACTCAAACTTTTCTTCCTAAGATTGATGTTGAAGGATCTATTGTTCTCCAACCATAAGTTGTCTTATATATGCATTCCCGCTAGCTTCACAATCACAAAATCACTAAGGTCTTGATCTGGTGGTATGGAATGCACCCTGCAGATGCTATTTGGGAAGTACTTCACCAAGTTTAGTGGCAATTTCCTTCCCTTCAACTTTGAGGATAAATGTCACATCCCATATAATCATTTGTTTTGGACATATTTTTAATGATTAATTAATTATTTTGAAGTGTGTGAAATCAATATTTTAAATGTTGCATTATGTGTTGCACAATATTACAATAATTGATATTTCATTATCTCTGAAAAATCTTGATTTGATATGATAGTTGATTTTGCATAATATTTGTACACATTTATTATCAGTAGTTGATATCTCATTTGATTCATGATTACAATTTTTGATAATGGACTAACTACCATCTATTTTGACATGAGGTGGATGTAGGATAGTATTTCCCCCCCTCCCACATGTTGAGGGAGAGTATCATCTGGGAGAGGATGGTAGATGGAGACAATTTGGTAGTCAAACCAAGATAACCAAGAACCCCCACACACTTGCACAAGTTTACAATATGAATGTATGATGATGCATTTGTAGGCATATAGAGGTATATTTGAGTGTTATTAAAATTTAGTGTGTGAAGTCTTTATTATCTTCATATAGTTGCATATTACAACAAATAGTTTTAAGTTTAAAGCAGGATAAACCCCCACACACTTGCACAAGTTTACAATATGAATGTATGATGATGCATTTGTAGGCATATAGAGGTATATTTGAGTGTTATTAAAATTTAGTGTGTGAAGTCTTTATTATCTTCATATAGTTGCATATTACAACAAATAGTTTTAAGTTTAAAGCAGGATACAATAGTTTATTTTATTGTTTCATTTAATATTTTGTAACTGATTATTGTTCCTATAACATTACTTAGTAATGTATTTAATTCCCTACCATACTAAGAGATAAGAATAATTATATTAATATGCATACACTAGCATCATTATGACCAATTCAATTATTTTACAACTTTTACCTAATTTTATTACTATTCTATTATTAGCTTCAATGTATTTATAACCTCTATTTGTAGAGGAGTTACAAAAGGCATTTATGACAATGAATGTGTTGGCAAGAGACACTGCTTAGCATTGATAGGTGTTATCATTGATGTCAACTAAGATTATTCCACACATCTGCAGTGTAGTATCTGATCATACCGAAAGTCAGAATGATAATCTAAGTCTGGGAGCCTGAAACAGAGCATATAGCAGAGTCCAATATTTTGGTCAGTGGATCTCTCTAGTTAATCATTATGTGTTGTAGATCTGAAGGAGTGTAAAGGGACATGAGGACAATCTAAATCCAATATTTTAGCCTCCAGTGGTAATGGGATCAGAAGTTATGAGCATCTGAATACCCGGTCCTATTATGACAGAACAGTTTAATGAAGAACAGGCAGACTTATGTTAATTCTTGTGTGGACCCAATAGAAGTGTTTTGATGAATTGTGTATGAGATAGAATGTTAGTGGTCGACATGTATGATGATCTACATGTGTTATTTTTGGTATGCATCAATATAAGTGTATGGATCTAGCCGACAGAACAGACCTTTCTTAAAGAGTTCAAAGTGTTGTTGCCGACTGGCAAGTGATTGCAATTCAAGATAAGGGTATATATAGCTGATAATTGTGGATATTTTGAGTGTGTGTTGCAATTGTGGAGAAAATGTGAAAGTAGCAAAAATCTAATATCCGAATGAAGGTAGAATAGAGAGAAGAGCAGAATAAAGATGAAGTGTACAAAGTTAGTATTTGCACTTAATAGGAACTGATCTCTAGCATTGGCAGATGCATCTTACCAGTTCAAAATCTCTGTAAATCTCTTGTAAACTTTTTTGTAGGCAATGAGCCTCCACTTGAGCAGTGAGCTCAGGCAGTGAGCCCGAATGCATGTACATTCCTATTTGTAAAATACTTTTAACAGGGTATTAATTTTTGTGGGTTAACCCCCATCGTGGTTTTTCCCTTAACCGGGTTTCCACGTCAAAATCTTGGTGTCAAATGTGTCATTCATGTTTCCTACTCATATGCTACTATCTAATGCTAGAATGTTTATATCATTGATTTAATTTTAAGTTGTGAAAGAAGAATAATAGTAGAAAAAGATTTAATAGAGAAACAACTGATTCAACCCCCCTCTCAGTTGTCTGGACCTATTCCAACAATTGGTATCAGAGCTAAGTTCCTTTGAAAAAGCTTAACAACTTAAGGAAGATCTAGGAAGACATCAGAATGGATGAATATGACCTTCAAGGGCAACTTAATCTCACCCTAGATGATCTTGAGCAATCCAAGATAGAAGTTCAAGAGATGTAAGACAATCTCAAAAATGTTGAAGAATTCATTAAAATTTTAAAAGAGAAATTGAGAAAATCCAATGCAAAAGGAAAGGAGCAACCTCTTCAACTGGGAAAACCTTATGAAGACAAGGCCCTAGATGAGAAGACAAAGGAATGTGTAAAGTTAGCTAAAGAAGTTACTATTCTAAAACATGAGATGGAAACTGGGGTGATGAGACTAACTAAGGAAATTGAAGATAAGAAGAAAGTTGAAGAAGAGTTAAATCAAAATCTAAAAAAAAGATTTGAAGAATGTTGCAAATTGGATGTGATAGCTGGCCTTCTAGAATCCAATCTACAAGAAAGTAGAGACAATGAAAGAGATCTTGAGAGACAGATTATCACACTCAAACATGACCTAGAAATTGCAAATGAGTATAAGGAGAAGTTCAAGATAAGCTCAACTAAACTTGAAGCACTCATTGAAGGGTAGAAAAAGGATGTTGATAAGCATAATCTTAGGTATGAGAAAGGTGAAAGCTCCAGATCTGGACAGAGAAATTTTCAACCTAGGAATGGGAGAAATAGATCTAGAAAACCTCCTGTAGGACAGCCAAATGCTCAAAGATATCCATCATTCAATGGAAATTGTTTCAACTGCAACAAATTTGGTCATAGAGCTACTCAGTGTAAAGCAAAATAAATCAAAATGGTCCATCCTTCTCTAGTCAATGCTTCAAATGTAATAGGTATGGTCATAGATCAAATGAATGCAAAAGTATGACAATGAACAATCCTAATAATAGAAGAATTAGCAATTCTTTCAATGGACACTACTTTGTTTGCAATGGGTTTGGACATATGGCTAATCAGTGTAGATCAAGAGGAAATTAGGTTTATAAGAAAAGAAATGTTGTATGCTTTAACTGCAATAAATCTGGTCATATTGCAAGATTCTGCAGAAGTAAAGACAATAGAAGAAAAGGTCTAGTAAACCGAAAACCGGATGAGAAGAAACAAGATAGAGGCAAAAGGAAAATTGATGTGGATGAGAGACGGAGTAAAATGAACAAGATTTGGATAAAGAAAGATACATTAAACAATGATAATGAGTCTATACCAAAATCCAGTGCTGACAATTCCTCCGGGAATTAAGTCAGAAACTCTAGCTTAGGGGGAGCTGCATAGAACATCAAATTCCCCTGGTCAATAAGTGGGTGCCTGAATCTGGCACATTAACAGAAAATACTCTAAATTGGTCCAGAACCTATGGAAGGATTTCCAGAAGAAAAGATGTTGATATAAAATCTTGCAGATTAATACATGAAGAACTGTCAAAACAATGTAACCAGATACAATTAGGGCAACACATTTATTACAAAGGCAAATTAGGTAATGCAAAGCTTTAAAAGGTCACTTGATCACTTATTGGAATCACCTTGCATTCGAAGTAAACAAGAAGAAGAGCATTTGAGCTATAAGTCCAGAGACTAAGACAAAGAATGAATTCAATGGTAATATGGGGTTACTTCAAGAATTTTTAGAATATAATGCACTCAAGGGAAAGAATCCCCAATTCAATTGTTGACAAATACAAAAATGAAATATGCTTCATGGTTGATACTGATAAGTGTTTAATGGAAGCAGTGGAACCCAAAACTGTTTGGATCATGCCCATGGGGTATGAAGTAGATGAAAGGATGTTAGATATGTATGCTCAACATCTACTAAGCAAGCCCAAAGACACAATAGTTGAAAGGTTTGGAACTTATGAGGAGCTGAGTTTAAAGTTGCATACTAAGCTCAGAGAACCTGAAACCAATAGGAGAGTAAGAAAAGAAGTTGAGAAGCTAGCTGAAAATCTGGGTGTAACTAAGGAAGCTGTGAAGAAGTTCAGAGAAAGAACAGAGAAGGATGAGAAAGAAAAAAAAGATAAGAAACAAACAGGTGATCCGGTGGAACTCTCTCCCACTTCAAGAACTACTAGAAGTTCTACTACTGCCTCTGCTCCTCCCAAAACTGCAAAACTGGAAGCAAAATCATCCAGAAAATGGGAGAAAAGGAAGAAAACAAAAGCTTCCTGGACCTATGAAAGCATAAGAGAAGATGAAGTAGATATAGACTCTGACATTGAAATCAAGGAACTAAAAGTCATTGGAACAAAAGCTACAAAGTTAACCAAAGAAAAGTCCTACAGAAGCAAAAGGACTAGGAAAAAGCAAAAGACTGAAGAGTATGAAGAATATGTTGAGAAACCCACACTCTTGCTAGAAGATGTGATAAAATCAGTCACTGTGGATGGTAATCTAAAACCCATGATTGAATTCTATGATGAATACAATGATATGGATAAAAGGGTGTTGGAGGAAGCAACAGTCAGATATCTCAACATCTACAACAAGGCACTAATTGAGATAACTTCTGAGTTACCACAAAGTCTGGCAAATATCTTGGAATTGAGATAAGAAAATGTCAAGTGCAATGATGTGGAAATTAGAGAACATGAGCTAATAAATTTGTGCCCTCAAATTTCTCCTGATTAAATAGATATGATATTTAAGGAAGTCAAAGATGATTTTAAAAGCA
This sequence comes from Cunninghamia lanceolata, assembly GCA_027924645.1. NCBI lineage: Eukaryota > Viridiplantae > Streptophyta > Pinopsida > Cupressales > Cupressaceae > Cunninghamia > Cunninghamia lanceolata. The sequence goes on from BSBN01000249.1 coordinate 6,106,488, forward strand.
AAAGGAGAATGAACAAGCTCATGCTTGGAGAAACAAGTGAAATAGTTGAAGAAACTCAAGAGATTCTTTTGAAAGCATTAAAGAAGTATAATTTTCACATAGTCACAAAAGAAGTGCTGGATGGTGAAGAAGAGAATATTATTGAGCAACAATCTGAGTTGGGTGGAGCCTTTGTTCCAGAAGTAGAACAAGCAATTCAGGAGGATATAGAGATGTTGGATAAAATATTTGATTCAGAAGATACTCCCAATCCATCTGATACAACAGGGAAAGAGGATAATGTTACTATCTCACAGAGTCCTTCTGATCAGATAGCAAGTGATGAACAAACAAGAAAAAGTTCCTCTACAGAGAACACAGAAAAGGATAAAGCAGAGTTAGAAGAAGAAAGAGAAAAGAAAGATAAAATAGAAGAAGATGGGGCAAATGTTGAAGCACCTAAAGCAAAGACTAAGAAATTAGGAGATCGAAAGGTTGATTCTGAAATGGCTGCAAGAGACACTGCAGATGTAGTAAAAGGTCTTCTTGGAAAAGAAGTGATTGAACTTGATGAACCAGAACTACTCCAAGGTCTATCCAATCTAGATGCTCTCTCTCCAATTCAACTGATGAAGATAGCATCATTCACCCAAGTAAAGGCTAGAGAGAAGATGTTAAAGTTCCACATGGAGGAGAATGAGCTAATGGGACTTGCAACCAGAGTTTTGGAGAAATTAATGCCAACCTATCAGAAGAATCAAAATGATTCCCCCTCCAGACATCTAAAGAATCTTGTAAGTTCAGTAAATTCACATTTTGAGGCCTTTGAGAAGTCTGCAGAGGTAAAAGTTCAGAAATAATTCTTAGATAAGAAATTTTGTGAAATAAAGAACCTGATAGGAAATGATAGAAGAATACTTGGTATTAGCATAAAGAGTATTCAAAATGCTCTAAATGAGGGAAGTGATATGTACAAATTCTGTCTATCATGGCCCAAAGTTAACAAGGATATTGAGAACAAGATAAAGGAGCAAGAACAAAATTTGTTAAATCTCTCTCAAAATTTTGATCCCCTAACAGTTTGGCCCATAAGTCAAGAATGTCAAGGAATTAACTTGACTGAGGAAATAAAGAAACTTGTCAAAGAGAAAAGCAACATTATGAAAAGAATGTGTGAGCTCCAGGGATTAATTGCCCCTAAGTTAGAGATAATGTATAATGCCTTATCTGAAGCTCAGACTGTAGTTCAGACCAGTGTTCCATCAGATCTGTCAAAGGTAGAAGCATACCCATTTGTGTTAAATGGGCACATTTCAATTTTGGATGGAATGAAGAGTACTTGGGCCTCCGAACTTGTGCAAATAAAATCTAGTTTTGTAGACATCCTCAAGTTCATGTGAATGGAACTTAATGGTTACTTGTACATATGCAGCAATGTATATAGAAATTTTGGAGAATTTTGATTTGCGGATCCCACCCTTTTCCATTGATGTCAAAGGGAGAGTGAAGGGTAGTGAAAAATGAAGCATTCAATAGAGGAGGAGCACTGGAATAAGTGAAGTGCACTTTTGTATAGACAAAGGGGGAGTTGCACAAAGACACTTAGTCATTTTTCACTAAGTGTTGCCATCAATGCCAAAGGGGGAGATTGTTGGCAAGAGACACTGCTTAGCATTGATAGGTGTTGTCATTGATGGCAACTAATATTGTTCCAGACATCCGCAGTGCAGTATCTGATCATACCAGAAGTCATAATGATAATCTATCTAAGTCCAGGAGCCTAAAATAGAGCATATAGCAGAGTCCAATATTTTGGTCAGCAGATCTCTCCAGTTAATCATTATGTGTTGCGGATTTGAATGAGTGTAAAGGGACACCAAGACAATCTAAATCCAAGTTTTTAGCCTCTGGTTGTAATGGGATTAGAGGTTATGAGCATCTAAATACCGGGTCCTATTATGAAAGAACAGTTTAATGAAGAATAGACAGACTTATGTTAATTCTTGTGCAGACCCAATAGAAGTGTTTTGATGAACTGTGTATGAGATAGAATGTTAGTGGCCGACATGTATGATGATCTACATGTGTTATTTTTGGTACGCATTAATATTGGTGTATGGATCTAGCCAACATAACAGACCTTTCTTAAAGAGTTCAAAGTGTTGTTGTTGCCGACTGATAAGTGATTGCAATTCAAGATAAGCGTATATATAGCCAATGATTGTGGATATTTTGAGTGTGTGTTGCAATTGTGAAGAAAATGTGAAAGTAGTAGAAATCTAATATCTGAATGAAGGAAGAATAGAGAGAAGAGAAGAATAAAGATGAAGTGTACAAAGTCAGTATTTGCACTTAACTGGAACTGATCTCTAGCATTGGCAGATGCATCTTACCAATTCAAAATCTCTGTAAATCTCTTGTAAACTTTTCTATAGGTAGTGAGCCTCCACTTGAACAGTGAGCTGGAATGCATGTGTATTCCCATTTGTAAAATACTTTTAACAGGGTATTAATTTTTGTGGGTTAACCCCCATCGTGTTTTTTCCCTTAACCGCATTTCTACATCAAAATCTTGGTGTCAAATGTGTCATTCATGTTTTCTTCTCATATGCTACTGTCTAATGCTAGAATGTTTATATCATTGATTTAATTTTAAGTTGTGAAAGAAGAATAACAATAGAAAAAGATTAAATAGAGCAACAACTGATTCACCCCCCCCCCTCTCAGTTGTCCGGACCTATTCCAATAGAATGTTCCTTAGAAGTTGGGCCATTGAAATTGCAAGAATAGGCATTTAAGAGTGGGGAGAAAAAGAAGAAAAAAGAGGCATCAAAATGCATGAAGATAGGCATTTGTTGTAGGGAAAATAAAACAAGGAAGAGAGATGTTTGGTAGCATATTCATTTTTTCATTATCCTAGCTATAGGATTTTGGGAGAGCATTGTGTGTTGATAGGAGCTTGGTGTTGGAAATTTGAAGTGTCTGCTAGCATAGGAAGATGCATTTATATAGGTATATAAGAGACTTATATGGGTTTTTATAAGATATTGATTTAAAATCATGACTATGAGATGTATTTGAGATAATTGTATCTGCACATTTTTCCAATATTTTGAGCCTATATCTATCATGGTGGCTTTTGTTAAATAGTTCAAATGATTTGTCTATGCTTCCACATTTGTATGCATGTCTACCTACACATTTCCAATTATAATATCTGAAAAAGATTACTCTACCATTATATTTTGATGGAAGTTCTTTTTCTATTCCAAAGTTTCCATTTTAGCACAAGTAGGGAGCATGTGACATAGATTGTGAAGTTTGGCTTTATGCTTGCCAATTGCATTTGCTTGAGAGTTTCTTAAGCCCATTCAACAAATCCATTTTGTACATATTCCTACAATCATTTTATTACATGATGTTGGGATAAGGTGCCATTAACCTTGTAAATCACAATATTGTATTTATTCCACTTTATTATTTGTAATTTGTAATTACCCATAAGGGAATGGGGTAGTTTCACTAGTATTGGTAATTCCAGACTTACCGGAGGTAATTATGGAGTGACATTTACGGTTGGCAATTGTAAAAATGATGAGTAAATGAGGGTAGGTGCCACCTTGGAGGAATCTTGTATTTTTGGCATGTATGACACACATCATAATGTTGGTGAATACATGTAAGAGAATCTATGACAACTGCAAGCTGTCATAAGATTCTATGACACTATGCTGACATATGACTGATATTTAATAGGTGTAAGATGCTATGTTTAGCCCTAGGTGCCTATATTGGGAAGATACTTTCTAGATGATGTTGAAATGCATAGGACAACTGAGGGGGGGTGAATCAGTTGTCCCAAAACTTTAACCACTTATGAATATCAGTACATCAAATTCTTAATCACCATTATTAAGATTAACCATGAAAGCATGAAACAAGAAGCTCAACACATTATCACATGAGAGACCACAATTTTTACCTAGAAAACCCTATAAGGGAAAAACCACGGTGGGTGTTAGCCCACAAAAATAAATAAGTTATAGCAATACCAAAAATTAGAGGCTCATTTCCTTAGGGCTCACTGCCAAAAATGTTCACTGCAAATGTTAGGGCTCGCTACCAAGATTGGCTCACTGCCAAGGGGTGGATCACTACCAAGGATTGGTGAAATGATTTGATGGCATCTACTTCATGCTAGGGTTCAGTTCCATTGAAGCACAAAATAACACATCTGCTCTGCTCTTCTCACACCTTCGCACTTATCTTCACATTTTTGCTCAAGGACATCTTTTTCGCAACTACATTACATGATTTTATACATTTCATCAACATTGGAATGTACATCAAGGTTGACATTACATTCATCAACCATTGGAACAATCTCCAAGGTCAACATTACATACATAGAAATAGGTCTGGACCTAATCAAAACTAGCTAGGGAAAAGATGTATGTGGATCATGTTATGCCTTAGCTGGGACTCAAATGCAATCTTCCATGTCATGACACGCTTTCACAATCTTTGATGCATCTCCACAAGAATTGAAAAACAACCAAGTCAGCCAAGACTAGTGTTAACACTAAGTCTTCTAAGAACAATCTTCATCCACAATCCAAATTTCTTTTTGTAGACCAATCCAAAGGTAGGAACATGATCAGGAGACATCAACAAGCACATTGTAATCACCAGGAAGAACTGCACAATTCCTAACCACTCTGTCAAGAAGATTCTTCAAATCAGAGCACATGAACAACACTATCAGCTACTGTCATAAGGAAAAGATCGCTTGCGGACCACAAAATCATGAACCATTGGAGTTGAAGGCACTTATCATCATTATAAACTTGATTCTAGAATTGCAGACTGAAATACTTAACTGAAGAGGAATACAGAGCATAATACATTCTCCCTGTCACTACCAAATATACAGAAAAAGTAATTTTCACTCTGGTGAACATAACTCACTCAATCTTCATACCGGAGGCTCAAACTTGGAACATAGCATCTTCAGACATGCATCTAAATAACTTCCAATCCACAAACAAGAATATTCATTCTACAGGAAATGTAGAGTAGTCTACTGAACTGTTCTGCTACATCAGGAATACTTATTATCTTTAGCACTTAACTCATTACAAGCAAGCATCAAAATAAGAGCATAGTTGACACCAATGACAACATAGATATGTTGGCATCAATGACAACACCGGTTAGGCACATACTTGCAACAATCTTCCCCTTTGTCATTGATGGCAACATATGATGTGAAAAACTGTAGAAACCATCAAGACAAAATACTCCCCCTTTCTTTCTATACACCTGCACTCTTTCTCCCCCTGAGTTTTTCACATGATTTCTCTCCCCCTTTGACATCAAAGGGCACATACTTGCACTTTGTTGCTCTGATCAAACTAAAATTTCTCTGCTATCAATACTTACTAGTTATTATTAGGAACTCATGTCAATAACATTTAGCTACTCCCCCTGAGAGGTATCTCTCAAAACATCAATCCAGATCAATGACTGAGACTCTAGGTACCACTGGATTGATGCATTCCTATGCATCTTAGTTCAGAGCAGGAGGGGTAATAACCCCTAACTTTTCTCTAAGATACTCAAAGGTATCCTTAGGCAGAAGCTTAGTGAATATGTCTGCAATCTAATCCTTTGTAGACACATATTCCATCTTTACTTCATTCTCTATCACCTTTTCTCTCAAAAAGTGATACCTTATTGATATATGCTTTGTTCCTGAGTGCATCACTAGATTATTTGAAATGTTTATGGCAATTGTATTGTCACAAAAGATTGCAATTGGATCTTCATACACAACTCTTATGTCCTTCAAAGTCTACTTTATCCATAACACTTGAGTGTAACAACATGCTGCTACAATATACTCTACTTCTATAGTAGACAAGGAGATTGAATCTTGTTTTTTGCTTAGCCATGAAACCAATCTATTTCCCAAGAAGAAAGCACCTCCACTTGTACTTTTTCTATCATCAACATCTCCAGCCCAATCTGTATTTGTATAAGCACTGAGAGTGAAATCATTATCCTTTGGATACCATAAGCCATGGTCTAATGTGCCTTTCAAATACCTCAGGATTCTCTTGACTGCCATCACATGTGATTCTCTAGGATCTTCTTGAAATCTTGCCACAAGACATACTGCATGTATTATATCAGGTCTGCTTTGAGTTAGATAAAGTAATATTCCAATCATAGATCTATAACTCTTCTGATCAGTCTTAGGTGATTCATCAGTTTTGCTTAATTTGCAGCCAGTCACCATGGGAGTACATACTGGTTTGGAGTCCTCCATCCCAAACTTCTGCAACAACTCTTTCACATACTTAGACTGAGAAATGAAGATTCCTTTATCTAATTGAGTGATTTGTAGACCTAGAAAGAAATTCATTTCACCAAACATAGACATCTCAAATTCATCTTGCATTTCTCCTGTAAACTTCATGCACATACCATCATTTCCTCCAAAGATAATGTCATCAACAAAAACTTCAACAATTAGGATTTGATTATCATTGATTTTGAAATAGAGATTCTAATCAGTAGTGGCTTTACTGAACCCTAATTGTAACAAATATTTGTTTAACCTTGTATACCAGGCTCTGGGGGCTTGCTTCACTCCATACAATGCCTTCTTCAATCTGCACACCATATCACCTTGTTTTGATAACTGAAACCCTTCAGGTTGCTCAATGTAGACTTCTTCTTCCAACTCACCATTCAAGAATGCAGACTTTACATCCATCTAATACACTTTGAAATATTTGTGAACTACAAATGCCAAAAGTATTCTGATTGCTTCAATCTTAGCCATTGAAGCAAAAGTTTCTTCAAAATCTAATCCTTCAATTTGAGAATATCCTTTGCACACAAGCCTTGCTTTGTTTCTTACAACTTCTCCATTTTCATTCAGCTTGTTCCTAAAAACCCTATTAGTTCCAATGACATTCTTATCAGCAGGTCTAGGAACCAATTCCCAAGTTTGATTCTTCTCTATCTGCATCAGTTCTTCTTCCATGGCTTTTACCCAATTTTCATCATTGAAAGCTTCATTCATAGTTTTTGGTTCAACCTTTGAAAGCAAACAGTAATTAACTTGTTCTTCTGTAGGTCTTTTCCTTGTCAACGCTCCTTTGTTTTTGTCACCTATAATCTGATCTTTAGAATGATTAATCCTTACATACTTGGGAGTCTTAACAACACTTTGCGGAGCCTCTTCTTCATCCTGACTGTCTTCTTGTTCAATGTTTTCTTCATTTACTATAGTCACAGGTTCCTCTGATTCATAGCAACTTAGTTATGATATTCTTTCCTTGCCTTCATCCACCTTCACATTAGTACTCTAAATAATCATTTTCAGTCTCTTATTGTAGCACTGATAGTCCTTACTCTTGGTAAAGTAACCAAGAAAAATTCCTTCATCACATCTAGCATCAAACTTGCCTAGTTCTTCATATCTTCTAATATAACATTTGCTACCAAAAACTTTCAAATACTTCACTATAGGAACTCTTCCATACCATAATTCAAAAGGAGTTTTAGAACTATTACCTTTGACTTGAACTTTGTTTAGGATGTACACAGTAGTATGTATGGCTTCTCTCCAATATACTTCTAGTAGGTCTGCTTCCTTTAGCATAGTCCTAGCAGCCTCTTGAACTGTCATGTTCTTTCTTTCAACAACTCCATTTTGCTGAGGAGTTCTAGGTGCAGACAACTATCTCTTTATTCCTTGTTCTTCACAGAAAATATTGAATTCATTTGAAGTGAACTCACCTCCTCTATCAAACCTTAATCATTTGATTCTCAACTCTAACTCATTCTCAACCATTGCCTTGAAAAATTTGAACTTGTCTAGGGCTTCAAATTTTTCTTTTAGAAAAGTGACCCAAGTCATTCTAGAATAGTCATAAATAAGCAACATAAAATACCTATCACCTTGCAGATTTCTTGTTCTTGTGAGACAACACAAATATGTATGTACTAGCTCCAACAATCCAGTAGAGAATTGTTCTTTTCTTTTGAAACTTGTTTTTGTTTGTTTCCCAAATTGACACTCCTTGCAAATGGTGTTGGCTAGCTTCACAAGTTTAGGCAGATCTCTTACAACCTATGCAGAACTTATCTTCACTAAATTGTCAAAATTGATATGACACATCCTTCTATGCCACAACCAACTCTCATCCGTCAGAGCCAATAAACAATAATCATTAGTTCCTCTTAATTGATAAATGTTACCTCTGGTCTTCTTACTGGTAGCAATCACTATTCTAGAGCTTTCCATGATCTTGTACCCATTGTCTTTGAATCTCAGATCATAACCTTTGTCACACATCTGACCAACACTCAAAAGATTATGCTTCAAACCCTTCACATATAGGACATTATCAGTATTGTGCTTTCCATTAAAATAAATAGATCCTTTTCCACAAATCTTACCAGCTACATTATCTCCAAACCTAACCAGTCCTCCATCATACTTTTCCAAACTCACAAACTTAATTTTGTCACTGGTCATGTGATATGAGAATCCACTGTCAATAATCCATTCATCCTTATCTTTCTCAACCTGAATAGCCAAAGCACTTTCTTCCACTGGTTTTTCTTCCTTCACATAGCTAGTAGGATTAGTAGACATAGGTTCCTCTTTAATTGCAATAAACAAGAACTCATTTGCACTAGTACTAGCATCATCAGATTCATCATCTGTCACACCTTCATCACCAAGATCTCTAACATTGTAGCATTTCTTTGGAACCCTGGGTCTATTCTCAAATCATTTTCTATTCCTTTCAATTCTTTTAGGACGTCTAGAAGCATAGTGACCAACCTTACCACATGAAAAACATTTGAAAGGTAATTTACCTTTGAACTTACCAGAACCTCTTTGCAATTTGTCAACAAAGTTTTCTTCAATTTCATCAAGCTCATCATCAAGTTCCACCTTGTACTTTTCAGCTCTGGATATCTTCTTTGAAGTACTAGCTTTGAAAGTAGTCTCAATCTTTGGCAAAGCATCATCAAGCTCTCTCATCTCAAAAGTTGTAAGCTTTCCTAACAATTGATCCTTGGTGACATCTTTCATAGTCATTACTTCTTCAATTGCAGCTGCCTTGTGACTGTAGGATTTAGATAATGACCTCAGAATTTTCATCACAACTTCCTTCTCTTAAATATTTCCTCCCATACCTTTTATCCCATTGAAAATTTCATCAACTTTTTGCATGTAGGCTGTTATGTTTTCATCTTCACTCATCTTTAAACCCTCATATTTCACTTTCAGACCCTACAATTTGGTACTTTTAATAGACTCATCTCCTTCATATAGATTTTTTAGCTTTTCCCATACTACATTAATAGTTTCCAGATCCATGACCTTTATCAACTCAGTGTCTGACAAGGCACTTAACAGCACATCTCTAGCTTTTATATTTAACTCATATTCTTTGATTTCATCTTTAGTTGTTAAACCATTCTGAGGCATGGTATACTTTGTCTCTGTCACTTTCCATATTCTATAACCAAGACAAAGAAAATGGATTTTCATTCGTACCTTCCATAAGCCTGATTCGTCCCATCGAACTGAGGAGCTTCTTTCTTATAAGACATCGTGGATCGACCTCAAGCTGTTAGGCTTACTTCTGAGGAACCTTGCTCTGATACCAATTGTTGAAATGCACAGGACAACTAAGAGGGGGGTGAATCAATTGTCCCAAAACTTTAACCACTTATGAATATCAGTACATCAAATTTTAACCATTGTTATTAAGATTAACCATGAAATCATGAAACAAGAATCTCAACACATTAACACATGAGACACCATAATTTTTATGTGGAAAACCCTATAAGGGAAAAACCACGGTGGGTATTAGCCCACAAAAATAAATAAGTTGTAGAAATACCAAAAATCAGAGACTCACTGCCCAAAATGATCACTACAAATGTTAGGGCTCACTAACAAGGATTGGTGAACTAATTTGATGGCATCTACTTCATGCCAGGGTTTAGTTCCATTGAAGCACAAAATAACACCTCTTCTCTTCTCTTCTCACACCTTCACACTTAGCTTCACATTTTTGTTCAAGGACATCTTTTTCACTACTACATTACATGCATTTATACAATTCATCAACCTTGGAATGTACATCAAGGTCGGCATTACATTCATCATGACCATTGGAACAATCTCCAAGGTCAGCATTACAAACATACATAGAAATAGATCTAGACCTAATCAAAACTAGCTAGGGAAAAGATGTATGTGGATCATGTTATGCCTTAGCTGGGACTCAAATGCAATCTTCCATGCCACGACACACTTTCATAATCTTCGATGCATCCCCGCAAGAAGTGAAAAACAACCAAGTTGGCCAAGACTGGTGTTAACACTAAGTCTTCTAAGAACAGTCTTCATCCACGATCCAAATTTCTTTTTAAAAACCAATCCAAAGGTAGGAACACAATCAGGAGACATCCACAAGCAGATTGTAATCACCAGGAACAACCACACAATCCCTAACCACTCTGTCAAGAAGATTCTTCAAACTAGAGCACATGAACAACACTATCAGCTACTGTCATTAGGAAAAGATTGCTTGCGGAACACCAAATCATGAACCATTGGAGTTGAAGTCACTTATCATCATTACAAACTTGATTCCAGTACCACAGACTGAAATACTTAAACTACAGAGGAATGTAGAGCATAATACATTCTCCCTGTCACCGCCAAATATACAGAAAAAACAATTTTCACTCTGGTGAACATAACTCACTCAAATCTTCATACCAGAGGCTCAAACATGGAACATAGCATCTTCAAACATGCATCTAAATAACTTCCAATCTGTAGACAAGGCTATTCATTCTATAGGAAATGCAGAGCAGTCTACTGAGCTGTTCTACTGCATCAGGAATATTTATTATCTTCAACACTTAACTCATTACAAGAAAGAATCAAAACAAGAGCATAGTTGACACCAATGACAATACAAAATGTTGACATTAATGACAACACTGGTTAGGCACATACTTGCAATAGATGAATCTATGATGGTTATGTGTGTCAGATGATGTTGTAAGAGACCATATTTAGCCTTGGGCGCCTAACTTTGCATGGTTGACTTTGGACAAGTGGCATGAGCTTGTAAGTAGGCATTTAATGTTTGGATGTTGGAGATTCTCAAGAGAGAGAAAGTGAATGCCTAGATTGGAGGGAAAACACTTCTATAAGTAAATTACAATGTAATTGTTGTAGTATGACAGATTTTTGTACACAGGTTCTATCGGAGTGAAGGTTGGAGAGAAGAAGGAAGTGCATGTATTATGTTATTTAGTTTTCGAAGATAATACAACTTGAGCATCTTTTCTTGGTGGAGTTTTTTACCTAAAAGGGTTTTCTCCACATTATATCTTGTGTCATTCTTTTATGGTGTTTGTTCCTGTGTTGTGTTTTGATTTTTGAATGCAATCTCTATAGATAATACACTGTTTGAGATCATTAACATATTGAAATCAGATTTCCATTTGAGTAGTTGTTTCCCTCATTTCTAAAATTTGGTACCATAGCCTAGCCAACTTTGACTCTTGGATCGTAGTGTGAAGGCTGTGTAGCTGCAGTGGGAGATATGGTTGTATTTGTGTTTGCAGATCTTGAATTGATATTATGGTTGCATCCACTGCTACTTCAACCTCTCGATTAGACATTGAGAAGTTCAACAGTATGAGGTATGAGTTGTGGAAGATGAAAATGTAGGATTTGCTCTAAGAACAAAACTAGTGGTTGGCTATTTAGAAAGACAAGAAGCCTGATGATGTGAGTACAGATGAATGGGGAAGGTTGGATAAGAAGGCACGGGTAAATATCCAACTATGTCTTGCAGATTTCATCCTATTGAATGTATCGAAGGAAGAGACTACACACAAACTCTGGACAAGATTGGGTGAGATTTATCAAGCCAAGAGCATGGTAAACAAGTTTTATTTAAAGCAAAAATTCATTTTTGTTAAAATTAAAGAGGGTGATTCCATTACAGAGCATTTGAACAATTTTAATTTACTTTTGAGTCAACTTGATTCCATAGATGCTACAGTTGCAGAGGAAGATAAATATATACTTTTACTTTGTTCTTTACTTGAATCTTGGGAGAATGTTATCCTTGCTATTATTGCTAACCTTGAAGATCCAAAGTTGGATCATCTTGTTGCAACTTTGTTGGCACAGGAGATGAGGAAGAAGACTTCTAAGGTTAACATTGAGGCTCTCAATGTGAGGGGAAGGTCCAAGGAAAGAGGATTGAAAGGAGACCAAAAAGGGGCTAAATGATGGAAGTAGATTGTCATTGATGTCAAAAAGGAGTTGAGTTGATGCATATCATCATGAGAAGGTGAGAAGGTTTATGGTTTATGTTGTTCATGAATATCATAGGCACAATGCTTTAAGATGTGGACAGTGTCTTCATGTTCATTAATATCAAAGGTTGAGGTGATGTTGATTGGATCATGTATCAGGGTGTTGTTCAATGTTGTTTAGGAAGACCTCAAAGAAGATCTCAGTTGGTATTGGTTTGGTTCATATCTCTTATGCTCTGCTTAGAAGGACCTTTGTTGATTAAGGCAATGTTTGGTATTATGATGCCTTGACTTAATGATGCTTAAACATGGTAATGATGGTCATGTTGTTTGTCATGCTTCATCAGCCCACATGCTTCATACTTCATACCAGAGGTTGATAACTAGATTACTCATGTAATGCAAAGAAATTAGTGTTTATGCAAAGAAGTTAGTGTTTTCAGATGATGTCTTCTTGAAATACTTGTCTTGACGAATGGTAAAGTGGCTTGAGGTTGTTTGGATTAATGTCAAAAGATCCATGTTTCAGGAGTTGCCACATTGTTGATAAAGTTTAGAGGAAGGAGAATGTTACTTCTTGAGTTGCTTTCTTATGTAATCTTCAAGTATCTTGTGTCTTCTTGATTCAAGCCTTTCATGTCCATTTGAGTCTATTCATCTCAGGACTTTGAGTTTGATCCTTTCATTCTTATGATCAGAAGGAGTTGATATTTTGTCTCATAGCAGATTTTTGTGTCACACTTCAAACTTTAGTTCACATTGAGTATATACATGAAAAGGGTCTGGAATTTGCATTTAAAAAAACTTGTTTAGGGACCAAAAATCATTATTTCTTCATCTTGTGTTTTATTCATTCCTGCAATGAAAAAGATTTATCACATTCCTCTTCTTTCTCTACATTTTAAAAAAATTTCAATGTCCTCCAATCACCATTCATATTCCCTACAAAAAGAAACTTCAATAATATATTTTTATTGAACTCTCTCTGTGAGAGAAAATAAAAAATATCTTTCATGACTTCTATCCCCATTAAAAAATAACAACCCTTCATCTACTTCTTCTCATATATCATATTCAAAAATTAACTTTTCATATTCCTTATTAGAAACTTTGGTCCCACTTTCAAAACCTCCTCTGCATGAAGATCAAAATTAGAAAGAATAAAAAATCTCCACTAAAAAGATGCCTTAATAATTAAACACCTCCTTATAGACTTCACTACCACGAGGGAGTTAAGAGGATAAAAATAGAATAAATCTTCAAAAAATTTGCTTTTAAAGTCTTCACTAACTGCCTTTTTAAAATTGCAGGTAAAAAGGCTAAAAATAGACTTAGAAAAACATCTCGAGCAAACTTAGTGCTTTTGATGGTCTAATGCACGTCAATGTGCATGCTCAAACAATAGAGATCAAAATTTAAATTCTAGCCACTAATCGGCCTTTCCACCTTTTAAACAACACTGTTGATGTGTGTTTTGGTGCCCATGTGCTCACTTGAAAACTGATGTCAATAGTAAGATAGGTCGATGGGGCTAGTTTTCAAATGTAATTAAACCCCTCTAGCAGGTCACCTTTAGTGACATGACCTATGTTTGTAGGTCAACAGAGAAATAAAAGAAAAATTGCACTCTCTTTATGACGGGCAGAGAAGGATGAAGAACTTAGGATTTTTGGTCCCTAAACAAGATTTTTTACTGCAAATTCTAGACCCTCTTTCATGTATATACTCAATGTGAACTAAAGTTTGAAGTGTGACACAACAATTTGCTATGAGACAAAATATCAACTCCTAATCATAAGAATGAAATGATCAAACTTAAAGTCATAAAGATTGGTGGTAGAAAAGATTGGGAACCTTGTTTAGGCTAGAGGCCATTACAGTTTGTAATTCCTCTTATGTTTCTAATGCTTATGAAAACACTTATATGTTGTGGCACCATAGATTGGGCCACATAAGTAATAATGTTTTAAAAACTATTAAGAATAAAGATTTGTTGGACAGTTTCTCTTATTCTGATGAGAACTTTGATTTTTGTGAGCATTGTGTGTTTGGAAAACAAAATAGAACATCATTTCCTTTAGGAAGCAATAGAGGGAAAGAGAAGTTAGAGGTTATTCATTCAGATGTGTTTGGACATGTGGATAATGACTCTATTAGAAAATCTTGGTATTTTGTTACCTTCATTGATGATGTATCTAGATTTACATGGATTTATTTTATGAAACACAAATCTGAAGTTTTCACTAAGTTTAATGATTTTAAAGTCTTAGTTGAAAACCAATCAGGATTAAAGATAAAAATTTTAAGCTCTGACAATGGATGGGAATATTTCTCTAAGGAATTTGATGAGTTTTGTAAGCATGCATGTATAATCAAACAAAAGACAACTCTGTATACACCACGACAGAATGATGTTGCAGAAAGGATGAACCGAATGATCATGAAAAGAGCCAGAAGTATGTTGAGTGATTCACAGTTGGAGAAATAATTTTGGGCAGAGGCTATGTGTACTGCTTATTACTAGATTAACAGAACTCCTTGTAAGACTCTTGATTCGACACCTTATGAAGTGTGGAGAGGTAAGAAACCTTCTGTTTCACATTTAAGGGTTTTTGGCTGTGAGGCTTTTGTTCATGTGCCTAAGGAAGAGAGATCTAAGTTGGATCCAAAAGTGCAAAAATGCATCTTCATTGGATATAGTGAGAATGTTAAGGGTTATAAGCTTTGGGATACTCTAACCAAAAAAATTGTTTTCTCTAGAGATGTTATTTTCAGGGAACTTGGAGCTGTTTCTGAACCTAAGTAGCCAAAATAGAAAGAAAAGGTGAAGAGAGTACACTTTGACTTAGAGTAGGAAGATGCACCTCAGGAAGAACACAATGATGGATTGGAGGGTGAAGAAGAAGAAGAAGAAGAAGATTCAAGTAGTTCTAATGAGGTGTTGGTTTTTTCCCAGACTGGATGCTTATTCCCAGATTTCCCTACAAGGTAGCCATCAATGATCAACAGGATCTCTGGGCCAGGGGCCAATAGTATAGGAGATAGACTCTATATTTTATCTCCTCTTCTTCTTCAGGCTCTGCAAAACCTAGGGGGGTATTCCCTACTCAACATCCATGGGGATATGCATACAAAGGCTGGGATGCTGACAGAAAGTAGATAAGTCCTCCTGTAAGTAGACCAAAACTGCAAGATAAGAGCAAAGGGGCTGGCTTTGGGCCTATTTTCAGTTGTAGATAGAGGACTTGGATCCTAAAACTACTTCTAATGTCCTAATGGTTGTTTTAGAGTTTGATTTTGATTTTATGCTTGGATGCAAAGCTGGACATGGTTATAATACAAACACAAAGCAAGATTGGTGCCTATCCAGGGCCTGGAGTCAGTAGACATACACCTGTGAATGATATGCATGAACAACTAAAACTAGATTTTAGGGGGATACATATGATACCTGCCTTACAGATATCTCCCAATATAAAGTGTTAAGCTATCTATACTTATGGCATCCCTACTGCAGTATACCCTTCCCAATGTTTAATCTGAAAACAGTTTAATCTACCTTTGAGTAGAAGTTAAAAGATCAGACATTCAACACAGGGATTCTATGTTCTAGAGTCTCAACATTCCTTAAATATCCAGACTCAGAAGAAAGATACATGCAATACTGGAGACAGAACTAACAAAACACATGCTAACATAGCATTTCTCATATAAATTTAACCATGAAATCAGTGGATTTATGCAAAAACATGCAACAGGAGATACATAAACTCACAAGTTCTTGTGGACAGAGCAGCCAAAACCAGCTATATTGTATCACAGAGCCAAAAATGTTCAACTTTCAACAACCTTCAAATGAGTAACACTTCCTGCTTATAAAAGCCAGAGAAGCATACTCCGCATTAATTACATGGTTTTGACAAAAAATCTGCCAGGTACAGATCCCACCAAGGAATGGCGCTCAGAAGATATTAATGCAGCAGACAAAGAGGGGTCTCGAGCCATGCGCCATCATCTGGAGCCTTCGCTCAAAAATTGAGCAACCTGATCGCCTGTACCGTCGCCCATAACTCTGTAATGTCGCCATTAAGGGCCTTAACCACCCGCAACCACTTGGAAACTGTCGCAACATTTCAAACAGAAGTTCCCGCCAAAAGTGCTTCGCTCAAAGTTTGAAAATACACAGGGGAATAATCCCACATGCATGGTGAGGAGATCACATCAATAGTTTATAAACATGGTCGCACACATGATAGGTGTCGAACGTTTTGCCACGCTCGAAACACAACCCTTCGCCAAATACCCATCACTGTGACACAAACCATCGGCCTATTCCATAATTCTCCTGCCGACCTTACTAGTTTCACCAATGCAAAACTACATACATCCCTTGTCTGTCGGTGAGACCAAAACCATCGGCGATCAACAAAATATCTACGCCGATGCCAGAGGTTACGCTGATGGCCATCCAAAACATCGACAAGTCGTTCCCTCGGTGAGACATTTACCCATCGGAGCAACAAGAAACTCCCTGGCCGATAACACCGCTCACGCCGATGCCAGCCGCACAAATCTCCTCATCGCTGAGACAAAGACCATCGGAGCAACAAAAAGTTCTTCCGCCGATATAACAACTTCCACCGATGGCCCTATAGGCCTCATCCCTCCATTGGCCAAACACATGCCGATAATACCATCGGCCAGACACCACTCCATCGGTGAACCCCTCGCCGCCTTACCCGATAGCCCCCATCATGCCGATGGCAAATCTCCATCAGTGAGAACAACACAAAAGTCACCCCGACACACTGAACATCAATTCTCCTATCAGCCAGACCTCCCCCTATCGGTCTAGCATAAAATTACCTCGCCGATGAAGAGCGTTACACTGATGAACACCTCCCTACCACCAACCTGATCGCCAAGAGACCTGCGAGGTCATGCCGATGGGCAAGAAAATATAGGGTTTAAGTGAAGAAACCCTTTAAACATGAAAAATCAACCTCCAGGTCAAAATGAGCACTAACACTGGCTTTGAATGGGGACGTGCAGGTGCAAACCTGCAGCGAGAACCAGATCTCCGGGCAGACCAAGCAAAAAGCCCAAAAGCATGAACTGTACAAGGCACTTACAATATATACATATTTTTACAAATGTGCACAGAGACAAGCCATCTATGCAAAATAGAACTTAAGGAATTGGCCATGCACAGGCAATTCCAGAATTTCACCATCTAGGGCCTGGAGGAAATAAGAGTCCTCCCCATGAGTACTGCAAATCTGATATGGGCCCATCCATAAGGGTTCAAATTTACCATGTTTACCCTTGTCCTGATCTTTTGCATTCCATACAAGCACCAGATCATTGACCTGAAACTTCCTTTTTGTAGTTCTCCTATCAAACAGATATTTCACATCTTGTTGTCTCTTGAGATTGATCTGGTGTGCTTTCCTTCTGTTCTCATCTAGTGCAACCAGCTGGTTCACTCTTTCTGTCATGGAGTCTTCAATCTCCTCATCATTTTCCTAGATGAATTTGTAAACTGGCAGGAGATTGTTTATAGGCAATCTGGCTAACGCACCATATACTAGCTCAAAGGGTGACATTCCAATAGCCTTTTTTACTGTCACTCTGTCAGCCCATATTGCTAACTTTAATTTTGAGTCCCAAGCTCTCTTGTTCTTGTCTAGTATCCTCTTGATAATTTTCATGATGCTTTTATTGCTTGATTCTGCTTGACCATTTCCTTGTGGGTGGCATGGTGATGCATATGATAGATTTATCCCATATTTGTTGCAAAAATCAACAAATTCACCTGATCTGAAACACATGGCATTATCAGTGACTATCTTGAATGGTACTCCAAACCTGATGATAACATTTTCCAGTATGAAATCCATCACCACCTTACTTGTAGCTCTCTTAGTTGGAATGGCCTCAATCCATTTGGTAAAGTAATCAGTTGCCACCAAAATCCAACTGTGTCCCCCACTTGACTTATTTGCAATTTCCCCTATGAAGTCAATTCCCCATTGCTGAAATGGAGCATCCACAATTACAGTTCTGAGGGGTAAAGCACCATCATACCTCAATTTTCCTGAGAATCTCTGGCAAGGGTCACACTTCCTCACTAACCTTTGTGCATCTGAAAAAGAGAGTGGGCCACCAATATCCTGCTCTGAGAATTTTATGGGCTGTTGTTTGGGCAGTATAATGTCCACCACACAATCCTTTATGCATGTCATTCAAAGCATTGTTAGCTACATCTTCATCCACACATCTCAGCAGCACACCATCAGGGTTTTTCCAGTATAGCTCACCTTGAACAATAACATACCTGATTGCATGTAACTTTAAAGTCCTCTTTTGACTGTCACTGAAATGGGAAGGACAATTCAGATTTTGCAAGTAGTATATAATGTCCTTGTACCATTCAGATCTTAATACATTTATACTCTCATTTTGGACTGCATTAACTTGGCATGCTTCCAAGTTTGACTGTGCCATCATCTTGGCTAATCCTTGTCCTCTTACCAACTTGGTAATTTGTATGTCTATGTTGAACTCTTGCAGTTTATTTATCCATCTGCATCTTCTTCCAGTCACCTCCTGTTGAGTGAATATGTCTTTGACTGCTGCATGGGGTACATATGCAATTATATGTGATCCTACCAGGTATGGTCTGAAATTTTGATGGCTCTGACTAGTGCATATGCCTATTTTTCCATGATATCATATTTCAACTCAGCAACCTGCAAGGACATACTGAAAAAAGCTATGGGTTGTTCAAATCCATCTTCATTTTTTTTGTAGCAAACATGCAGCAACAGTGTGAAAGGAAGCAAATGAAAACAATTGGAATGGCCTAGAAAAATCAAGAGATTTAAGAACAAGGGCCATCTTGATTGCCTCTTTGATACTCTGAAATGATTCTATTGCTTCACTTTCCTAGTGAACAGTTGCATCCTTCTTCATCATCTTGGAAATGTTCCTTGTGGTTTCTGCAAAGTTGGGAACAAACCTCCTAACAAAATTTATCTGTCCAAAGAAGGACTGAACTCCTTTTACAGTTTTTGGCATTTGAATTCTATCAATAGCAGCCACTCTTTCTGGATCTATCCTAACTCCATCCTTGGAAACAATGTGCCCTAGGAGTTTTCCTTCAACTACCCCAAAAGCACACTTCTTTGGGTTGAGAGAAATGCCATACTCTAGTGCTCTAATGAAAATCTGCTCCAAGTGCATACAATGCTGCTCTTCCTTCTTTGAATATGCAGTCAAATCATCCTGATATACAGCCAGGATTAAATCAATCAACCCTGCAAAAGCAACATCCATTGCTCTTTGAAATGTAGTACCTGCATTTGTTAGTCCGAAGGGCATTCTAACATACACATAAGTTCCCCATGGAGTGATGAAGGCAGTCTTATACTGTTCTGATTCTTTTACCTTCACTTGATTATAACCTGAAAATCCATCCATCATGGACAAGAGTTCACAACCAGTCATTCTCTGCAACATAGCTTCCATATTAGGTAGTGGATAGTTATCCTTTAAAGAGGATACATTCAAGTTCCTGAAATCAACACAAAGCCTAATATCACCATTCCTTTTTCTAACTGGGACAAGGTTAGACACCCAAGTTGAATGTCTGATTGGCACAATTATTCCATCTTCCCTAAGCTTTTTAAGTTCTTCCTGCATCTTTGGAGCCAAGGTAGGATTAATAGGTCTTTGCCTCTGTCTGAATGGCTTAGTTCCCGGCTTCAATGGGATCTCATGCTAGAATAAATCTTCCCTATAGGCCTTTAGGTCCTCATATGACCAAGCAAAAACATGTTTGTACCTTTTCAGTAATGCAATCAGCATACTCCTGATGTGTGGTTTGAGTTGTTTACCAATGTATACTTTCTTGGGAGCCTGAGATGTTCCCAAATTTATCTCTTCTAAATCTTCCTTGTTTGTGGGAGATGTCTTTGTGACCAATTGGTCTCTACTGTCAAAAGCTCTTTCCAAAGCTACTAACCCTCTAGGGATTTTATTAGTCTTCAACTGAATTATCTCTTTCCCCACAAGAGTTTCTTTTCCATCTATGGTTTCTACAAAAGCTTGGAAATCAATTTCTTGATTCTCATATTCATCTATGCAGTGCAAAAATTTTAACAAGTCCCTATCATCATTAAACACTTGCCAACTGCATATGTTCTCTGGTACTGCAGGCTTGATTTTAACTTCTACATTTGTAACAGCTGACAGAGTGATGTCATCTGGTCTTATTGCAACATTAGCTAAGAAATCGGCCATAACATTCTTAGATCTCTCTACCCAGCCTATTGAAAATGCATCAAATAGTTCAATGGTATCCCAAACAACATGCTTGTATTGTTTCAATCTTTTGTTTTTTGAAGCATACCTATCTCTAATTTGGGATACAATCAGCTCAGAATCCCCAAATACTCTTAGCATTTTGATTCCATGTTTGAGAGCTATATTTAGGCCTAAGAGTAAAGCCTCATATTCTGCAATGTTGTTTGTGCAAACAAACCTCAGCAAGAAAGAAAATTTGAGGAGCTTACCAGCTGGAGACAGGAAAACAACTCCAGCTCCAGAGCCTTCTTTTGCACAAGCTCCATCAAAATACATGGTCCATAAACCTTGCTGGTCTAGCTCTTCAATGCAGACATTTTTCTCTTTATCTTCCTTATCATCTGAGACAACCTTGAAGTTATCACAGTCAGTGTTTACAAAGCATATCTGTTCCTCAACTTCTTGGTCTTCCACTGTCTCTGATGATCTTTGTTCTCTGATTAGCTTAACATCCCTGCCATTCATTGGAATCATGGCATATGACAGGTCCAGCTGCATACTTCCACCAATTAGTGCTGCCCATCTTCTTGATGTCAACCACTGTTATATTCATTTTATATCTTTTTTCAAGAAATGCTGCCAGTTTGAAATCTACATCCTTCATGATTCCAATAACTGGTACCTCTCTGGCATCCATAGCATAACATTTTCTGCATGCCTTGTCAATTTTCAATCCAGCTTGTTGCATGATGGCCAAAGGCATGACATTTGTAGATGCTCCAGAATCAAGCATACAATTTCTGATTATTTTTCCATTTATAACCAGGGATACATAAAATGGTTCCACTTGTGAAGGACACTTTGTCATAGTCACTCCTAAATAAACCTCAGGAGCCTCATCTTCTTCATTATACATGACATGTTTCTCACCCTGGGTCTGAGCATTTTGTTTAGCTTGAAAAGGCACCCCTGAAATTAGGGATACTGTCCTATTCTTAATTTCTTCCACTTTCATCAGTTCCATAAGTGGAACAGAGACTTTTACCTGGGAGAGGACTTGAGATATATCAAATGGAGCATAATTTTGTATAACAGTTGTAGCTTGCTCCACAATCTTGTTTTTATCTTGAACTGATTTAGCTTTTACTTTCATAGTTCCCTGATCATCATTCTTGTCTTGGGAACCTTTGCTTTGATCTTCAGCTTGGGGGATTATACTTTCTGGCCCTTGAGATTCATGACCTGTTCTATGTCTAAAATTTTGTTTATTATTGCCCCACTGCCTTTTTTGTAATTCCATCCCCTTATGACCATGCATTGGCTGACCTGCAGAAATACCTTCTGGCTGATGTGGGCTGCTTACTTGATTTTTACCTCTGAGATTGTAGTTGCTTTTGACTTGAGCAACTGCTGCAGCTATGAAGGCCCCAATTTCCTCATCAGAAGGTCGTTGTAAGTTACTCAGAAAATTGTGTGAGCTCTGAGCATACACATAGCTTTCTTCATTACCTTCATCATAAGAGTCCTGTTGATAGGCCTGAATTCCATCATCTGTACTCACATCAGCATCATAAATGGGGTATCTATTGTTTATGGACATCATATTCACATCATCATCTTGCACATAGTGTGGCTCATTGCATTCATTACAAGATGTAGCATTATCATACAAGGACTGAGCAATCATACACTGTGACTGTGAATGTGGCATCTGACAAATTATACACCATGGAGTATCATCAACAATATTTATTGCTTTCTTTAGAGGATCAGGAGTTTCTTTGACATGTTGAGCTCTCTGATTTGTGTTGTTGTGTGGGAATATAGGCTTACCACTATGCCAATTGGTATTATAAGGCATATCATGCAATGATGGCCTCTTTTGCTGCCTTTGATAGACTTGCCTATCAGGACCTATCCCTTTTTCATTTCTAGCTAGTCTATAACTTAGGTCCTTAACAACATTTGCCAATTTGTCTATCTTATCTTTGGGGGCAGACGTATTACCTTGAGTGTTCTGAGGCTTGTTTGGATTCTGCAGAATTTTCACATCATCCCTTCTGTTAGTCTTGCCTGATGCTTTCCTGTTGTTCTCAATATTCACTGCAATTCTGAAAGCATCCCTGAGAGTAGCAGGGCTTTTATCTCTTAATCCATATGCAGTTTTTGCATCAAAGGCATTGATATACAATATTATGCACATTGGTTCATTTGGCCTCATGTGATGTGGCAATTTGTTTAACACTTTAGTAAATCTTGCATTAAAATCTGCAACCTGCTCATTTGACCCTTTAGTGATACTGGTAAATTCATTTACAAAAAAGCTAGGGTCAGTTTTGTCACCATATTGCTCCTTGAACATCCTTTTAAAATCATCCCATGATGAAATACTCCTGTCAGGCAGATTCTTGTACCATTCCCTTGCCTCATCTACTAAAGATTGCATGAATGACTTCATGAAAACATCCTCATGTTCAACCTCAAAGTTATCCATGATATTTTGAAAAGCTTTTAGATGATCTTCTCCTAACATAGTGTTGTTTCCTAAAAATTTAGGCACTTGCAGCCTCAGATGCTTGTCAATGGGGTTAGGATACCCAGGAATACCATCAAACACTAGCTGTCTGAATCTATCTAGCTGCATGGGCTGTCTGTCAAACTGATTAACGTTGATATTTCTATTTACATTCTGGTTTCTTACATTGTTCAGTGGTATCCTAGCATCATTCACATTTTGTCTCTCATCATTATGCTGATATTGCACTTCATTTCTCTGTTGATGTCTTTGCACATTTGCATTCTCAAGGGTAGGAATTGAATTATTTTGGGTAGTCCTTAAAGCTTGCACTTTCTGCCTCATGTCATCTCTGATTTTCATGGCCTGCAGATACTCTAATTCTGCTCTCAGATTTCTGATTTCTTCAGCTAACTGTTCTTCCTTGGGCATGGAGGTAGATGGTCTCATACCATTCTGGTCATCATCTTCATCATCCCTCAAAGACTCTGCCTCTTCAAATCTATCACTAGGGTCTAGAAATGGGCGTTCTTGGAACACTTCTGACCTTATTCTCAAACCATTACCCTGTTGTCTTTCATACACACTCTGGATTTCAGCCTCATTGTTTGAAAAATAAGGTACTGTCTTGTCTGAAGACCTTGGATTGTCTTGCATATCATCATTTTTTCTGGGGGAACCCTCATGACTGACTGAGACAGCTCCCTTTCTTCTGTACATCATTCTTCTTGTTACTGGTAACTCTTCAAATAAAGGATTTTGTTGGGATCTTCTCCCCTGCATATAAGTTTCACTTTGATCAGTTGGGAGATTACTTCAGAGTCACCACCTATTACTAGGAACTATTTTCTTTTAAAAATCAGGGTTCTATCACAAGTCCCCAGTAGAGTCGCCAATTTCTGTTGGTGACTCGGATGGGCCACACATATTATTCTTTTTAAATCAACTCCCTAGTAGAGTCGCCAAATTCTTGGTGACTCAGATGGGTCACAAATATATCATTTCTTTTATCATTCCATCCCCAGCGGAGTCGCCAATTTCTGTTGGTGACTCAGATGGGTCACAAGATATAACACTTTTTCATCAATTTTCTCCCCAGTAGAGTCACCAATTTCTGTTGGTTTTTTCCCAGACTGGATGCTTATTCCCAGATTTCCCTACAAGGTAGCCATCAATGATCAACAGGATCTCTGGGCCAGGGGCCAATAGTATAGGAGATAGACTCTATATTTTATCTCCTCTTCTTCTTCAGGCTCTGCAAAACCTAGGGGGGTATTCCCTACTCAACATCCATGGGGATATGCATACAAAGGCTGGGATGCTGACAGAAAGTAGATAAGTCCTCCTATAAGTAGACCAAAACTGCAAGATAAGAGCAAAGGGGCTGGCTTTGGGCCTATTTTCAGTTGTAGACAGAGGACTTGGATCCTAAAACTAATTCTAATGTCCTAATGGTTGTTTTAGAGTTTGATTTTGATTTTATGCTTGGATGCAAAGCTGGACATGGTTATAATACAAACACAAAGCAAGATTGGTGCCTATCCAGGGCCTGGAGTCAGTAGACATACACCTGTGAATGATATGCATGAACAACTAAAACTGGATTTCAGGGGGATACATATGATACCTGCCTTACAGATATCTCCCAATATAAAGTGTTAAGCTATCTATACTTATGGCATACCTACTGCAGTATACCCTTCCCAATGTTTAATCTGAAAACAGTTTAATCTACCTTTGAGCAGAAGTTAAAAGATCAGACATTCAACACAGGGATTCTATGTTCTAGAGTCTCAACATTCCTTAAATATCCAGACTCAAAAGAAAGATACATGTAATACTGGAGACAGAATTAACAAAACACATGCTAACATAGCATTTCTCATATAAATTTAACCATGAAATCAGTGGATTCATGCAAAAACATGCAACAGGAGATACATAAACTCACAAGTTCTTGTGGACAGAGCAGCCAAAACCAGCTATATTGTATCACAGAGCCAAAAATGTTCAACTTTCAACAACCTTCAAATGAGTAACACTTCCTGCTTATAAAAGCCAGAGAAGCATACTCCGCATTAATTACATGGTTTTGACAAAAAATCTGCCAGGTACAGATCCCACCAAGGAATGGCGCTCAGAAGATATTAATGCAGTAGACAAAGAGGGGTCTCGAGCCATGCGCCATCATCTCGAGCCTTCGCTCAAAAATTGGGCAACCTGATCGCCTGTACCGTCGCCCATAACTCTGCAATGTCGCCATTAAGGGCCTCAACCACCCGCAACCACTTGGAAACTGTCGCAACATTTCAAACAGAAGTTCCCGCCAAAAGTGCTTCGCTCAAAGTTTGAAAATACACAGGGGAATAATCCCACATGCATGGTGAGGATATCACATCAGTAGTTTATAAACATGGTCATACACATGATAGGTGTCGAGCGTTTTGCCACGCTCGACACACAACCCTTTGCCAAATACCCATCGCTGTGACACAAACCATCGGCCTATTCCATAATTCTCCTGCCGACCTTACTAGTTTCACCGATGCAAAACTACATACATCCCTTGTCTGTCGGTGAGACCAAAACCATCGGCGATCAACAAAATATCTACGCCGATGCCAGAGGTTACGCCGATGGCCATCCAAAACATCGTCAAGTCGTTCCCTCGACGAGACATTTACCCATCGGAGCAACAAGAAACTCCCTGGCCGATAACACCGCTCACGCCGATGCCAGCCACACAAATCTCCTCATTGTCGAGACAAAGACCATCGGAGCAACAAAAAGTTCTTCCGCCGATATAACAACTCCCACCGATGGCCCTACGGGCCTCATCCCTCCATTGGCCAAACACATGCCGATAATACCATCGGCCAGACACCACTCCATCGGTGAACCCCTCACCGCCTTACCCGATAGCCCCCATCATGCCGATGGCAAATCTCCATCGGTGAGAACAACACAAAAGTCACCCCGACACGCTGAACATCAATTCTCCTATCGGCCAGACCTCCCCCTATCGGTCTAGCATAAAATTACCTTGCCGATGAAGAGCGTTACACCGATGAACACCTCCCTACCACCAACCTGATCGCCAAGAGACCTACGAGGTCATGCCGATGGGCAAGAAAATATAGGGTTTAAGTGAAGAAACCCTTTAAACATGCAAAATCAACCTCCAGGTCAAAATGAGCACTAACGTGAGGAAGATTTTGTTGTTACAGAAGAAGGTGGTGTAGATGATCATGTAGAAGAACAAGTAGAGTCTCTTACTCCACCCTTGAGGAGATCCACAAGACAACAGAACCTAGTTGACAAGTATAGCCCACCAGATTTACATTGTGTATTTTCTTTATTGAGTACTAATGATGAGCCTAGGTCCTACAGGGAAGCTATTGATGTAGATGATAGTGATTCTTGGTAGTTAGCCATGTAGAAGGATATGATGGCTTTAGACTCTTGCAATTCCTGAGATCTTGTTCATTTTCCCAAAGGAAGAAAGGTCATAGGTTGCAAGTGGGTCTTCAAGAAGAATTTTGGAGCAAACGGTTCATTGGAGAAGTACAAGGCTAGACTGGTAGTCAAGGGCTACTCCTAGAGAGAGGGAGTTGATTTTGGTGAAATTTTCTCTCATGTTGATAAGTTAACTTCTATTAGATTTCTTTTATCCATTGCTATAGCTTTTTATTGGGAAATAGAGAAAATGGATGTAAAGACTGCATTCTTGCATGGAGATCTTGAGAAATAAATTTATATGCAACAACCTATAGGTTTTGAGGTAAAAGGGAAAGAACATTGGGTTTGCAGGTTAAAGAGGTCTCTTTATGGTCTGAAATAGTCCCCTAGAATGTGGTATCAACAGTTTGACTCATTTGTGTTGAAATTGGGTTTTGTTAGAAGCAAGGAGGATCATTGTGTGTACATTCATTGTATTGATGATTCTATACTGATCATTGCATTGTATGTTGATGACATGTTATTTTTCAGCAATACTAAGGGTCTAATCAGTGAGCTAAAAACCCAACTTTTAGGTACATTCGATAAGAAGGATCTTAGAGCTGCTAGGTATATTCTAGGTATGGAGATCAGGAGGGACACAGGTAACACAAAGCTTTGGTTGTCTCAGAGTAAGTATGTGAATACCAGTTTGCAAAGATTTAGTTTGTAGGACTGTAACCCAGTTAGAGTTCCTTTACCCATTGGTACTAAGCTTTCATTAGATATGTGTCCAAAGAATGAGGATGATTTTGAGGATATGTCTAATGTGTCATATGCTAGTGTTGTAGGGAATTTAATGTATGAAATGGTTTGCACTAGGCCAGATATTGCCCAAGCAGTGGGAGTTTTGAGCATATTTATGTCTAACCTTGGTAGAGAACATTGGAATTATGTGAAAAGGGTGCTTAAATATGTTGCAGGTACTCCTGATTATTGTTTGGTTTATTCTGGTACTGATAGTGCTGATAAAACTTTAAACATATAGTTATTTGTGATGCAGATTGGGTAGGTCACTTGGATAGTCGAAGGTCCACTAGTGGCTATGTGTTTACTTTGTTTGGAGGAGTAGTGAGTTGGATGGGTAAGAGGCAGCCCATAGTTGATTTGTCCACCATCAAAGAAAAGTATATGGCTGCTACTCATGTCTCTAAGGAGGCAGTTTGGTTGAGAAGACTATGTATAGGTTAGTTTTGATTGCAGAGTCATTTAGATTGGTTGTGATAGCTAGAGTGCTATCTGTTTGGCTAAGAATCTTATGTATCATGCTTAGACTAAGCATGTTGATGTTCAGTATCACTTCGTTCAAGAATTGGTTTGAAGTGGACAGATTGAGCTAAAGAAGATAAACACGCATGAGAATGTTGCAGATTCATTGACCAAACCTATGAGCACAGAGAAATTTGTGTGGTACAGAGAGGCCATGGGCCTTGTTTCTAGTGCCTAATTATTTTTCATTTGATTTCCTATGGGTTGGCTTACAATGTATAATGTTAAACGGGAGAATGTTGGGATAAGGTGCCATTAACCTTGTAAATCCCAATATTGTATTTATTCCATTTTATTATTTGTAATTTGTAATTACCCATAAGGGAATGAGGTAGTGTCACCGGCAGTGGTAATTCTGGACTTACCAGAGGTAATTATGGAGTGACATTTATGGTTGGCAATTGTAAAAATCATAATTAAATGAGGGTAGGCGCCACCTTAGAGGAATCTACTATTTTTGGCATGTATGACACATGTCATAATGTTGGTGAATGCATGTAAGAGAATCTATGACACTATGACGACATATGACTTATATTTAATAGGTGTAAGATGCTATGTTTAGCCCTAGGCACCCATATTGGGAAGATACTTTCTAGAGGAATATATGAAGGTTATGACACATCATAAGATGTTGTAAGAGGCCATATTTAGCCTTGGGCGCCCAACTTTGCATGGCTAACTTTGGACAAGTGGAATGAGCTTGTAAGTAGGCATTTAATGTTTGCATGTTGGAGATTCTCAAGAGAGAGAAAGTGGATGCCTAGATTGGAGGGAAAACACTTCTATAAGTAAATTTCCATGTAATTGTTGTAGTATGACATATTTTTGTACATAAGTTCAGTGAAGGTTGGAGAGAAGAAGGAAGTGTATGTATTATGTTATTCAGTTTTTGAAGATAATACAACTTGAGCCTCTTTTCTTAGAGGAGTTTTTTACTCGAAAGGGTTTTCTCCACATTATATCTTGTGTCATTCTTCTATGGTTTTTGTTCCTGTGTTGTGTTTTGATTTCTGAATGCAATCTCTATGGATAATACACTGTTTGAGATCATTAATATATTGAAATCAGATTTCCATTTGAGTAGTTGTTTCCCTCATTTATAACACATGAATCAATACCTCTTTGATGTATATTGTCAATATTATATGTGCCTTTTCTATACTTCCACAGAGTGCATACATGTCTCCTCACACATCTCCAATTATAATATTGAGGTTGCGAGAAAAGGATGTGGAATTTGGCAAATGTACTGTTGATCATGATGTTAATCATAAACGAACATAGAATAAAAGTTCACATCAACCTTTACTCATCTTGAAAGATATGATGAATTCAAAGAATTCATGATCCCAAGTCTCCGTGGATTAGTTCTTAATCAACTGACATTACTCAGTAGTTGATGTGTGTTGTTGTTTTCCATTTAGGTGCCTTACGTTAGTTCATCAGCATGTTTTTGTCTCTGTAAAGATGCTTACACAAAAGGTTATTTACACAGGATATTTCCACAAATAGTGTGTCTGTACTCAAATCTTTGCATGATATTTGTCAATTATACATGCTTTAACTTCAAATATGCTATAAATCTTCAAGTATCTATGAGATGTCTGCATATTTCATGTATATTACTTCTGATTATCTATTATTTGCAATTGTGAGGGTGAATGGTTCTGCAATTAAAAGAAATATAAATGAATACTTCAAATTATGATGAATCTTCAGCTACTGAGTCACATACACACTTGATACAGTCATGAGAAAGAAGAAATCAAACCATATTTTCACTAGGACGTTCCACAGCTAGATATAGATGATGCAAACTTCAAAGGATGAGGAATAAAAACAATATATGCAGACTGATGAGCACTCCAAGGGACACAGCAAATCAAAGCATATATCAAGAATTCAAACACAGATTACTCAGAATTTATGATCATTTGTAATCAAACAGGTCTTCTCTTTCATTAGGTATGCCAAAATATGTATGCTTACAATAACTTTGAAATAGGCCCTGAATATTTCAGTAAACAAATTTCAATTAAGCTTCAAATGTCTAAAACAAGGCATCCCTGCACCTTTTATAGAACAAGGTGAGGGAGCGGTTACACATGATCTACGATCAAGATTTATCCATTTAGATCTATGGTGCATATTCCCCTTTGACTTAGTCAAATGTATCTCGTGGCACAGGTTGCCAGCTGGCAACCATCTAGGTAACTTATTTTCTCCTAAGTACCTGATGCATGTATTTCCATTTGTTGAGCATCTTCATCTACTCATCAGGTTCTTCTTCATCTTCATGATCCTCATGATCATCACTTTTCATGTCTTCATCATCCTGATGAATGTCTCCCTATATATGGACCTGCATGGTTGTCTTGATATTTTCATATATCTCCACTATTCTTTCAATTCCTCCACCCTCCTAAGTTTTGGCTTTGTTGATGGCATGCTTATGTGTTTGGAACTTATCCCTGAGGGTTTCCAATTTATTTTTCCTGCTGCTCAACATTTCATTGTAGTTCTCCACCTTGACCTTGATCCTCATGATCTTGTTCATTGCTTCTTCTGTCAGGTGGTTAAGAGGGTCATCAGCCATTGGCTGGAAATTATTATGCAGAGCTTTCATAGCAAAGTCTGCGTCTTGGTTCTCAATTTTACCTTCTACTTTCCCCTCTAAGGCCTCTAGGACTTCTGCCTCATAAGACATCATGTCATGCAACTTCATACTAATATCTCTCAATTTATTACTGCACTTCTTTAGTATGTCACATTCAAATCTGATATCTTTATACCAGATATACACCAGCATGGCAGTATTATTAGTCAACACCTGGTTGCTTATTAGGACCTAAGGATTAATCCTCTTTATTTCACTCAAAGCACTCAAGGCTTTCTCCAACTGGAATGACCTTCTTCCGGTCTCCGTCTGTAATTTATCAACTTTTCTCCTTGAGATACCTAAAGAATTCCACCTCTGCAAAGAGGCCTTCACTACTTCCTCAGCTCCTGTGAGTGCGGATGACATCCACTTTCTCATTATTACTGACTCATACTTCATGAGGTCCAATTTATTGACCTCCTCTTGAGAAATCACAGTCAATGGGACTACCTATTTGATGGTGTATGATCAGGGTTAATTAACCCTTTTATGTATGCATGCAGCTGGGCAATGTGCTCTTTATGTTGCTTATTCTTCTCCTTCTCTCTCTTCACCCTTTGGGTTAAGGAATCAATTATATATTTTCCTTCCTGACCCTCTTGGTCTTCATTAGCAAACCCCAAGTCCACTGTTGTAATCTGGAATTCTTCCAGGGTGATCTTGCCTTTCTCCTTTTCAACTATAGGAAGTGCTACCTGGGCGGTCCTTCTGCCCGTAGCAGGATCTCTTCTGATGGCAAATGTTAATCTTGCCTTCCTCTTTGGCTTTATAATGGTTTCTGAAAATAATGTCGAAACATCAAATTCTTGAATTTCAAAACCAGGTTCCGTACCTATCTCTTTCTCAAGCCATTGAGGTATTTGATCTCTGGATCCTTGTCATCGATCATCATCATCATGTCCACCTTGATCTCCTGTATCGGTCTCTATTCTTGATGGAGAGGGTGACTTCCTTATTTCTTCCTCATGATGATCTTCATGAGTTTGATCTTGTTCTACTTCTTCCTCCTGAGGAATCTCTTCTTGCAGTGGAGGATCTTGTGGTGCATCCACATGGTGATCTTGTAGCTGATCTTGTACTTCATCTTTTGTTTCATCCACCTTGGTAATCTCCTCATCATGAGGCACATTTGCATCCGCTAACACCATTGTATCTGACTTAGGTGCATCTCCTTGATCTTGGATCACTTTAAGATCCGCACCTGCCGTATCCACCTCCTGAGTCTTCAGGTCATCATGACCTGATGTTTCTTTATTACCTGAGGTTTCTTGAGTCCGAGGGGCATCTTCACTTGATGTGGCCTTATCATTCCCTCCATTTTCTTGGACTTCTATGATCTTGGGCTCATTAGATATATCTTGTTGTTGTTGGCCCATATCTGGAGTGTTACTCTCCTCTTCTACCTGCTTGGCTACTTTGATATTATCTATTTTCTTAGGTGCACCTGCTTGACGTTTAGGACTTACATCCTCTCTGTAGGTTAGGTCAATCACCGTAGGGCTGGTCACCTGATCAACTAATTTATCAAGCCCCATCTGTTGGGCTGCCCTCTCTGGAGTATCTTCTTTCTCTTGTTCTGATTGCTTCAACTCTTCTAATATCACCCTCTATGAGGATGGGGTTCCATGTGGAGTTATGTGAGTATTTGTAGTGAGGATCTCCATCTGCTTAGAAGCTACATTGTCTACCCCTTCATCATCTGATAAGTCCATAGTCTCCTCTAGTGAGACAGGACCACCTTGGCTTGCTTTAGTGGCTTCTTTGGCTTGTTCTTTAGCCTTCTCAGTCTTAAACTAAATTATGGTAGGAAGTGGCACCTCATGTTGCAATTCTTTTCTAAATAATTCACTACCTGCTCCCCTTAACATCATAGGGTCATGTCTTATTTCACCCCTCATATGTGTTCTTGGTCTTTTAGGGGTTGAAGCTGCTAAGGATACTTTTTTCCTCTTCCTGGTGACTACCAAAGGGTCATCCTCTGCAAGCTCCTCTTCAATAAGAATATCTTTCTCTGCATATTGTTGTGAAGTTTGGCCTTGGTCCTGCATTTCTGCAGTGTCCATTGCCGACCTCAGGATCTTTTTAGTCTTTTGTTTATCCTCTAGAGGTGGAGCTGACGAGGCTGAAGCCTGTCCGGATGCAGATGCATCCTTAGCTGGTATATCTATTCTCTCAACTATTACTCCCTTAGGTGTATCTTCAGTTTTCTTCTTTTTACTGGGAGGTCCTTTGCCTTGTTTCTGGGGTGGCAACCTTTCTCCATTAGATTTTTTTTTCTCTACAAGAAAGTCATCATATTCCTCATCAGGAATTTCCTGCCTTTTCTTCTTGTTATCTATTGTGATGGCCATCCCCTTTTTCTTCAGTATACTTATTTGTGCATCTACCCATGCTTGGTTCAACTGTAGCACTCCACCTGTAAACCTATCCAATGCAATGTCTTCAAGCTGCGTTAGGTCAGGGGCTGAAATGGTGTCATTATACACCTTTTCTTCATACTCATTTGACAATAACCTGCCATCATCCCTTTTCAATTGTGCAGGTATTGGAATGAAATCAAATGTCCTGATCTGGCTGAGGGTGAGTCTCTGGTATTTTCTCCTTCTAACCTCAACCTCATCCTCAGAGTCTATCAAAAAATCCTCCAAGTGTTTCTGATGGATGGGCTTCCCTATGATCTTTTGCATCCTTCCATAGGGGTCATAGGATCTGGCTAGTGGGAATGGCTGTAAATTCATCATGTTCAAACCCGCTATGGCCTTCTTTATGTTTTCTGAATCAGGGCAGATATACCACCCTATAGTTATTGGAAACAAAACTGGAGGAATCTTATTGCTTGCTTTATATGTGTCCAGTATTGTTGATACTTGTCTTAGAAACTCCATCAGGATTACCCCATCATTAGGGTACCTGGGTAACATTAAGGGATGTCCCTCAAAACCTTCTACTCTTATGTAGGAGAATGTTGTAAACTAGATGACCCAGACACCATGTCTGTATATTACCTCCTGAGCTTCCATGCTCAGTCTTTTGGTTCTGTCTTCCTCCATTGTCCTTACCAAATGCATAGAAAATGCATCATTCACTAATTTATAATCAGGGAGGTAGTGTGCTCTCTGCAACTGAGGATAATGATCCCATATATGGGCATCATTCAAACTGCCACCAATCTTTCCAACTGTAGTGAGTGCATCAAATGTACCTTTATAAGCACATGAATATACAATATATGAAGTCATATAAAACAAATAGTCCAGGCCCCCTAGGTTCATCAGTTGTTCATCCAGGGCGTCACTGATGATCTTAGCCCATAATGGCTTGTTATCTGTGTAGATGCTCATCATGATGATCCCATACATCCAGTCCTTGAAGCTTCCAGCATTAGGCTAGCCTGTCACTCTATTGAGCAAGGCAATCATATATTGATACTCATCATCAAAATCAAACTTGTACATGTGCACTGGTAATTTGGCAGAGGCAGTGTAAGGACTGTTCTTTGCCCTCCATTGGTACATCCTCTTTCTTGCAGTCTTCTTGTTGTTGGTATATTCAACTTCCAGTTTCTTGAGATCCATACTAACCACCTTTTTCCCAACTGGAAGGTTGAAAGTAGAAGTAATTCCTTTGATTGATAGGTCTGCATATACCCTTCCATGTTTTTCTACCCTCCTCGTCTTAGGGTTGTAATTTCTAGCACACTCAATTACCAATTCTAGAGTCTCCATGGTGTAGAGAAATCCAACTGCATACCACATTCCCGATACAAAGACAACGTCCAGTAAGGTACTTTCTCTGTCCTCGCCCATCTTGGCTAACCATGCCGCCAAATCTGTGTTTCCTTGGTGGGTATCTCTGATGACACCAAATTTGAGCTGTACTCCCTCAGGTTGGGCAAACATAGGTTTAGTGAATTCTGCATCAGACTTGTTATTCCTGATGTCTGCCATAGGTTCTTACAATATACACAACTAGTCTTACAACAATATCCACATGCACGCACATACAACATCATACATTCATGGCATCATGCATAATATACTTATTAATCTTTATTTCATCATGGTGTGTCTAATTACAGAGCAAGACCAATGAAAAGCATCTACTACCTGGATATTATAGAAAATGACAACAGGAGGGTTTCAGATTACTTACCTGATTACGTTTATCTCCTGGATTAAGCAAATGACTACCAAAAAGAGGTTCAGATACCGGTGATAATCACGTGCTTCATTCTGTTGTAGGCTGTTTACATCCACAGGTAGGTCGTACTAGGGTTTGAATGTTCTGTGCTCTGCAAAACTTGTTTCTTCGTAAGGTAAATGTCAAATGAGCCTGTAACTTCACTTTTAATCTCATCGTTAGGGTAAATTAGGGCAAATCCATGTTAGATTGATTAAAACCATTGATCTTCTGCCATGGATCTACGGATGTTGCCAGGTGTTCGCATCATGTTCACGATCAGCTAGAATCTACCTACTGCATTTATGTGCATTTAATGTCATGGGGCAAGATGAGGGGGTGATCTTTGAAATATCAGGTGATATTCAGAATATCAGGTGATATTTAGAATATCGGGTGATATTCAAATATTAGGTGATATTTGGAATATCAGGTCATGTTTTAAAGATTGAGTGGTGTCGAAATATGACCCCTCAAAAGTAAAGTGACCCCCTTTCGAAAGATCAGGATGATGTCACTGTCATATTATGTAAAAGGGCGATCGCTCGAAATATACCTCCACGAGGTAAAAAGGATGATGATGTCACCATCAAGGGGATCTTCTTTGTTTATCAGGATTGGATGATGTCATCGGCATATTGGCTCTAGGGTGATATTTTGCACCAGGGTGATATTCAGAATATGACCCCCGCAAAATATATGAAGCTGTTTGACAGGTAAATACCACTATCACGTAAAATTGACATCCGGAGAATCAGACCAAATGGTTTATCGGGTGATAAAATTGGATCGGGGTGATCTTTCATAAGATGACTGATATTAAGAAATATGACCCCCCCTCAGAATATCAGGTTTGACCAGGACTTTGACTTGCAATAACTTTTGTTCCCTAAGGAATATCAGGTTGATCTAAAAGGCAAACCTGCATGAAATTTTGTACTCTTTCCAACCATGAGGTTATTGACATGACATATTAACTTTGACTATTGACCTCATCATGATGACTTACCCAGCTCCCTTATGCAGGATCACTTGCATGACTTACTTTTACTAGACCGCTGAAAAGCAAGAAAATAGAAGCCAAGCCAAGCAAAAAAGTTGGGTCCCTATTTTGTCAAGTCAAAATGGGGCGTGTTGTGTAACCACACAACATGTACACTTACTGATTGCATTTATGTGAAAGTTTTTAAAGCCTTTTTAGAAAATCCATATTGTGTGCATCCTACACTCATTGCATTCCATGGATTTACACCTATAATTTGCATTTGCATGAAAGTTTCTAAGGCCTTTGGAATAGATCCATTTTGTGTGTAACCTACAATCATTGTTTTCCATGAGAACACATTTATTTGAGGTATTTTTTCAATGAGACTCATGTGCATGCTTGTACATTTTGCATATATGTCTATTAGAGCAGTTTAAAATACAACACTTGATGAAATTCCTTTATCCTTATGCTTTGATATATGTCCCTATCTTATTCCAAAGATTCCATTTGGCTTGAGCTAGAAGTATGCTGGCAAATGCAAACTTATCTAGTTGCAAACTCATTAATTTCTCCTTGTAGATATAGGTCATGAATTTTGCACTATTATTGTTCATTGCATTAGCTATAATAGATTATATAACTTTGTGACATTTCATCGAATAGTTTACACACCCTATTCATTGCTCTTCCATAGAGCTGAGTTGTACATAGGGTTTTAAATCTATCCTTACATTTGTTTTGAATTGTTGGGTCTATATTATTCTTTGATCAATCTTTCATATAGATATTAAGCCATTTTAATGGTTATTACAATCCTCAAATTGATTTATAATTACTATGCAACTAGTAGAAAAAGATCTTATCTTTCTTTGTGATATTTTGTCATGCAAATTGCAAGCCATTCTTTGGAATTTGACTCTATGAGTCTTTATTGTTATATTTTTTCTATGATTCACTTTTCCATGGAATATTTTGTCAATAATTAAATGCTATACCTAGGCCATTAATGAGGGATTATGCCAAACTGTATATGCACTCTGTGCATGCATTTTGAAGTTTGTGAAACCATAGCTTTCATTTTGAAAATATTATATATATATATATATATATATATATATATATATATATATATATATATATATATATATATATATATATATATATATATATATATATATATATATATATATATATATATATATATATATATATATTAGAATAATATGCTATATCTATTGTCCACAAAACATACCATTATTTATACGTACTAGACATGTATTTGGAAATAGAAAAGAAAAGATATAAGCTTTAGTTGTACTTACCTTTGAATATAGATTGCACAGAAGATGCCTGGTACTACATGTTATTCCTTATTACTATAAATGCTAAAATAAATCTGCAATATTAGTTATTTATACAGATGTTTATAGACAAAACCATATATATTCTAGTACATTCCTATGGGAAAATGCATTTGAGTTATTACAATAAAATGACTATTATAATATATAAATTTAAGTACAATAGTAGATAGTGATTATAACACCAAAATTTATTATATCCAACTCAAGGGTAGGGTATGGTGGGGGTTGGGTGTTATTATTATATTTCTAAACTTGTGTGTTAATACCAACTTAGGGGTAAGGTATGTTAGGGCTTGGGTGTTATTATATTTCTAAACTTGTGTGTTAAGACCAACTCAGGGGTAAGGTATGCTAGGGGTTGGGTGTTATTATTATATTTCTAAACTTGTGTGTTAAGACCAACTCAAGGGAAGGGTATGCTTGAGGTATGGTGATAATATATTTTATAATGCATATTATTTGCACATATTATACTAATACGAGCATCAACATGAGACCAATACAAGCTCTAGTGAGCACTTAGTAGAGACTAATATAAGCTCTTTAGGAACAAACACACTTGAAATCACCTATGGAATACCAAGAGTCACTACTTAGAAATCCACTTTATTTAGAAACCAAATCCACATTAGGAGTCAACTATGGAAGACCAAGTCACAACTTAGAATTCCAAATTAGATGTCCCTATGGGGCTTTTGATGCAAGAGCATCCAGAGGTGTAAGGGCAATCTTGCATCATCCAAAAAAAATGATGATTCAAAATCGATGATTTTGTTTTCATTTCTTTTCAAATTTGTATTTCTAGTTCCATAATTGCTTGAATAATGATGTAGATCTAACCTTCAGTTTTTCCAAACTGCTATTTAGGAAAGTTTGCATTTGGGCATGTATGGAAGCAAAAATTTATAGGAAAGTTCGTAAATGAAAAATAAGACCTATGGTGAAGGAATTAGTCAAATATCATTTATGTGCTAAAAGATATTAAAGTTTCTGTTTCCTGGAAAACCCCTAAAAAGTTTCAAAGTCAAGTTTGAGGCACTTAGAGGGCCCATACGGCCCCAAAAATGGGTGAAGTTGGTAGAGTGGATTCTTAGCGCGTAGAGAACTCTGTGATATTTCCAACGCTTCAAACGGATCATCAATCAGACACCCGGATCAAAAGTTATGGCTCCCAGAATTTGACCTATTTTTGGAGGGAGATGCAAATTTTAAAATTTGGCTGGAGGCCACCAAAAAGGGCTATTTATGACCATTTTTGGAACCCTTGGAGTAGTAGAGATAAAGGGGAAAGTGTAGAGTCAATAAAAGGTGGGAAAATAGAAACCCTAGTAGATTTGGGCCTACAAAAGGCAGAAATGTCTAGAGTCTGGAGATAGGAAGCTGTAATGTGTTGCAGCCTGTGGAGGATTCATCCTCTGATTATATTTGAGCTTTTGTAATGTAAAGTATTGTTTGAATCAATAAAGATCATTCCTATTTTCTATGTACAATTGGTTTTATTGTGTGTTTTGTGATTTACACCCTTCACCAAGTGGTATCAGAGTGAGGGTTCTTGAGTGTGTAGACAGATCACTGACCATGAGGCAATTTGCACCAGGACCTGAGGTTGTGGGTTTGCTACAGAGATCAAAATGCATCCACGAAAAAACCATGGTGGGATAAATGATTTGATGGAAGAGGGTTTTAGATCCCTACAAAGGC
This sequence comes from Cunninghamia lanceolata, assembly GCA_027924645.1. Lineage (NCBI taxonomy): Eukaryota > Viridiplantae > Streptophyta > Pinopsida > Cupressales > Cupressaceae > Cunninghamia > Cunninghamia lanceolata. The sequence goes on from BSBN01000249.1 coordinate 6,145,340, forward strand.
AAATTGACTCATTACAAGAGGAGCTACAAAGAGGGTTTGAGCTGAGAACAAGAGAAGAAAGCGAAGATGAAGCTAGAGAAGAGCTATCTGAGGAAGAACAAGATGTTGCATGAAATCCTGCAGAAGTTAGGTTGTTGAGGGCCATTTCAAAGATTGGAAAGAGACCAAGGATTGAAGTCTCTACCTATACTAGGAATCAGAACCTAGAAGAGCTTACTGATTGGATCAATGATATGGAAGAATATTTTGAGTATGAAGATGTGGAATATCTAGAACGAGTCAAGTTTAAAAAAATAAAGTTGAAGGGCCATGCCAGTATTTGGTGGAAGGAGGTCCAGTTAGAGGGAAATAGAAGATGATAAGGAAAGATTACCAGATGGGATCAGATGGTGGACAAACTAAAGAAGTAGTTCATTCATGTGGACTATGAGTTGGAGTTGTTGAAGAAGCTGCAAGGATTAAAGCAAGGTAACAAGTCTGTCAAGGAATATATAGAAGAGTTTTATAAGATTACTATCAAGATAGGCCATATAGAGGTCAACAAGGAGAAGGTAGCCCATTACATTAATGGGTTGAGGCCAAGTATTCAAGAGGAGTTGAGCCTGGCCAGAATGACCACCATAGAAGATGTGTACCAGTTTGCCCTGAAGGTGGAAGAGAAGCTAAATAAAATATTTAAAAGAAAGCAAAGTGGAAGAGGTCAAGGCAAGAGGGCTGGTGGAAGATCCTATGGAGGTCATAATGAAGATCAAAAGAAAAGTGAAGAAGTTGACACAAGTCAAAATTAGAGAGGAGATAATGCCTACCGCCCTCGTGACCTAAACAATGGGGATCAAAGAGGAAGAGAAAGAGGCAGACCTAGGCAAGGAACTGGAAGAGGAGGTTTCAGAGGAACTTGTTTCCAATGTGGAGAAGAAGGACATTGAGCATACAAGTGTCTGCAACATCAAGGAAGGACAAATAGGAGACCTGAAGGTAATGCATGATTTGCACATGTAGATGAAGACACACAGTCTGAGCATGCTGAAGATGTTGAAAGGGGAGAAACCCTAGTTGTCAGAAGAACCTTGTTGAATGAGGAGAAAGAACCAGATCAAAGGAAGAGTTTATTCCACACAAGGTGCAAGTGTGAAGGTAAGTGTTGTGATATTATTATTGACAGTGGAAGCACTGACAATCTTGTTTCAGAGGAGATGGTTAACAAGTTGAAGTTGACAAGAAGAAGGCATCCACATCCATATCGGATTACATGCAGAAGGACCATAGAGCTTTGGTTAATGAGCAGTGTTTGGTCAAGTTCAAGATTGGATACTACCATGATGAGGTTCTGTGTGACATCATACTGATGGATGTATGTCATATGTTATTGGGAAGGTCGTGGCAGTATGATAGGTGCACTGTCCATGATGGCCATGCAAACACATATTCCCTAACAAAGGATGGAGTTAATCATAAGTTGAAGCCCTTTGAGGTAGAAGAAAAGGTATGTAGTACTTCTAGAATTTTATTGGTAGATGGTAGGAAATTTTTGGAGGGTATGAAGCACGAGCGTCATTGCTTTGCATTGATTCCTAAGATCAACCTAGAGAAATGTGAAGATGTACAAGAAGAAGTCTTAGATCTGTTGGAAAAATTTCATGATATTGTCTCTGATAATGTACCAGAAGGTTTACCACCAGTCAAAAAGATAAGTCACCAAATAGATTTGATTCCAGGAGCCAGTTTTCCAAATAAGGTAACCCATAGAATGACTCCAGTAGAGAATGAAGAGCTGAACAGACAAGTTTACGAGTTGTTAAGGAAGGGACTGATAAGGGAGAGCCTAAGTCCATGTGCAGTACCTACAGTACTAGCACCAAAGAAAGATGGAGAGAGGAGAATGTGTACATATTCCTGAGCCATCAACATGATCATGATCAAGTACAGATTTCCATTGCCTAGAATGGATGACATAATGGACTGTTTGAGTGGATCCAAATACTTTATGAAGATTGATCTGAAGAGTGGGTATCACCAGATTTGAATCAGAGAAGGAGATGAATGGAAGACAACCTTCAAGATGAAGGAAGGTTTGTATGAGTGGTTAGTCATGCCATTTGGGCTAACCAATGCACCAAGCACATTCATGTGGCTCATGAATGAGGTATTGAAAGAGTTTTTGAGAAATTTTGTTATTTTTTATTTAGATGACATTTTGATTTTTAGTAAGACTTGGGATGAGCATTTGTTGCATATCATAAGAGTTTAAGAGAAATTGAGGAAGGAGAAGTTGTTGATTAATCTGAAGAAATGTAGTTTTGCAAAGGAGTTGGTATACCTGGGATTTGTTATCTTAGAGGAAGGTCTTAAGATGGACCAAAAAAAGGTAAGGGCTATTGTTGAATGGTCCATGCCAAGGAGTGTTACAGAGGTAAGATCTTTTCATTGTTTGGCAAGTTTTTATAAAAAATCTATCAGGAATTTTAGTAGCATTTGTGTACCCCTAATTGGGACAATGAGAGGGGATAGAAAAGAGTTTAAATGGACTACAGAAGAAACTAAGAGTTTTGATACATTGAAGCAAAAAGTCACAGAGCAACCTGTTTTGGCACTTAAAGATTTCAATAAGGTGTTTCAGATAGATTGTGATGCTAGTGGCAGTGTTATAGGAGTTGTTTTGAGTCAAGAAGGTAAGCCCATTGCCTATTGTAGTGAGAAGCTTAATGATGCCAAGAAAAAGTATTATGTTTATGATCAAGAGTTTTATTCTATAGTTCAAGCTTTGAAAAAATGGAGACATTATTTGTTGCCAAAAGAGTTTTTTTTATATACTGATCATTAGGCTTTACAATATATTAATAGTCAAGGGAAGTTGAATCAGAGCCATTTAAAATGGGTTGAGTTTTTGCAGAGTTATACTTTTGTTTTGAAGCACAGGAGTGGGAAGTCCAACAAAGTTGCAAATGCCTTGAGTAGAAGGCGAAATTTGTTGACAAAAATGAAGATAGAGGTTGTTGAGTTTGATGAGCTCAAAAGTTTGTATCCTGAAGATCCAGATTTTGCAGAGGCTTGGAAAGCTTGTCTGGAACCCGGTACTTTAGACAAGACAAAATGGTTGGATTTCATAATCCAAGATGGCATGTCGTTTAGAGGAAGTCAGTTGTGCATTTTGAGGAGTTCCATGAGAGAGAACCTGATTAAGGAGAAACATAGTGGGGGATTAGCTGACCACTTTGGTCAAAATAAGACCATTGCTATTGTTGGAGAGCATTATTGCAACAGGATGTGAGGAAATTTGTGCAGCGTTGTAGAGTGTGTCAAATGGCAAAATGAACAAGTCATAATACAGGGCTATATTAGCCATTACATGTACCAGAGAGGCCATGGGATGATATTAGTATGAATTTTGTTCTTGGTTTACCAGGGACACAAAGAGGACATGATTCCATTTTTGTGGTGGTGGATAGATTCTCAAAGATGACACATTTTATTCCTTGTAAGAAGACTAATGGTGTTGTTCATATTGCAAAGTTATTTTTCAGAGAGGTGGTGAGACTACATGGTCTACCTAAGAGTATAGTTTCAGATCAAGATACAAACTTTGTTGGTTATTTCTAGCGGACATTGTGGAAGAAGTTGAAGATAGATTTGAAGTTTAGTTCTGCACACCATCCGCAGATTGATGGACAGATGGAAGTGGTGAATAGGAGTTTGGGTAACTTGCTACGATGCTTAGTAGGAGATAAGCCCAAGGGATGGGATTTGATTTTACCATAAGCAAAATTTTCTTACAACAATTCTGTCAATATGAGTACAGGTAAATCACCATTCTAGATTGTTTATGGGAGTAGTCCAATAAATGCTTTAGAGTTAAGGAAGATGGACAAGGGAGAAAAGACAAGTGCCAAAGCTGAAGACTTTGTAGAACACCTGAAGAATTTGCATGAAGAGGTGAGAAAGCACATTAAGAAGATGATTATTTAGTACAAGGCTAAGGCAGATCAGAAGAGGAGATATAAGGAATTTCAAGTAGGAGATGAAGTCATGGTTCACTTGAGAAAAGAGAGGTTTCTAGTTGGAACATATAATAAGTTGAAAATGAAGAAATTTGGACCATGCAGGATCCTAAAGAAGCATGATTCAGGAAATGCATATGAGGTAGAGCTGCCAAATGGGATCAATATTTCCCCTATGTTCAACATTGCTAATTTAATAGAATATCATGAAGGTGGAACAAAGGATGGACCAACAAAAGAATAATTGAGTATTCTGGCATCTACTTCAAAGGAGGAGATAGAAGACATCTTGGATAGTTGTGTGGGAAGAAGTACTCGAAATAGGCAATATGAAGAATATCTGATGAAGTGAAAAGGAAGGTATGTTGAATATTCTTCCTGGTTGTCTAAGGCAGAGGTTGACCATTTGGGGTTTTCCTCAAACACCTGAGATGTGACAAGGTCACTTCTCAAATTACCCTGGGTGTCTGATGCAGGAGCATCCAGAGGTGTAAGGGCAATATTCCATCACCCAAAAATAATGATGATTCAAAATCAATGACTTTGTTTTCATTTCTTTTCAAAATTTGTAGTTCTAGTTCCATAATCACTTGAATAATGATGTAGAACCTTCAGTTTTTCCAAACTGCTATTTTAGGAAAGTTTGCATTTAGGCACGTATGGAAGCAAAAATGTATAGGAAGCTTCGTAAATGAAAAGCAGGACCTTTGGTGGAGGAATCAGGCAAATATCATTTGTGGTCTGAAAGATATTAAAGTTTTCGTTTCCTGAAAAACCCTTGAAATAGTTTCAAAGTCAGGTTTGAGGCACTTAGAGGCCCCGTACAGCCCCAAAAATGAGAGGAATTGGTAGAGTGGATTCTTAGCGTGTAGAGCACTCCATGAGATTTCCAGTGCTTCAAATAGTTTGTCAATCGGACACCCAAATCAAAAGTTATGGCTCTCTGAAGTTGAACTATTTTTGGAGGGAGATGCAAATTTTGAAATTTGGCTGGAGGCTACCAAAAAGGGCTATTTATGAGCATTTTTGGGAACCCTTGGAGTAGTAGAGATAAGGGGGAAAGTGTAGAGTCAAGAAAAGGCGAGAAAAGAGAAACCCTAGGAGATTTGGGGCTACAGAAGGAAGAAGGTTCCAGAGTCTGGAGATAGGAAGCTGTAATGTGTTGCAGCCTATGGAGGATTCATCCTCTAATTGTATTTGAGCTTCTGTAATGTAAAGTGTTGTCCAAATCAATAAAGATCATTCCTATTTTCTATGTGCAATTGGTGTTATTGTGTGTTTTGTGATTTACCCCCTTCATCAGCTTTGAACTTAGGTCTCCATAATGAAAACCCAATAGTTTAACCAATTAAGCTCAGTCCCTTGGATGGTGATATTATATTTCTGAACTTGTTTGTCAATTTATACTTTGTGTTTCCATTAATATTTTATGGCCATTTATGGATGAGTCAAATAAGAGATATCAATGTTGTGAATAGATGACCTACATCTAAATGGGACTTATATTTAAATGTTTTATACAAAGTGATGCTATAGTTGCATGCATTGTTAGTTCATTACATATTCATAGGTTGTATATAGTTGGAGGTCATGTTAGCTAGAGAGTAACTAGGGGCTGCATGACTAATTGCATGTGATGAATGTGTACATATTTGCACTTGGTTCTCATATTTGGTTTTTACTGCAAATATTGTTATTTTCCACCCTCGTTGAAGGGTCGGTCCACTTTAGGAAGATGAGTGGGGGACCACCTAGTATGTGGTTGGAGGTAAGTGCTTGGATGATGCTCTCCCTCTTACATCTTGACAACCATGTTTCTTGCACTCGGTAGGAGTGACCATGTCCATTGTATAATTATCTATAATAAATTATGAAGTCAATAATTATGTATATCTAATGATTATTGATAGGTTGATAGGACAATGGTCCTAATCCTAATTCTATTATCATTTGTAAACATGTATCGTGATGGTCTATATAACTGATAAATGACTGGCATCTTTACCATGAATTGTGAAACTTATTTGTTTATTTGAAAATTTAAAGTTGTATCATTTTTAGATAATTGCAAGTATTTTAGTTGTTTAAATAGTATTATTTTGGTTGGCTCATTAGAACAAATCTTTTCAAGGGGGAGAGGATGTTAGGACACCTTAGACCTAACTCTTTCTTTATTGTAATAAAGGCTTTGGATGCATATGCTTTGTAAATCATCCCTTGAGCTATTTTGAATAATCCCATATGCTTGGAAACTATTAGTTATCTTGAATAAAATTAGTATAAATATAGGTTGTAGGCTATTGTTTGAGGATCCATGAATTATATTGTATTGAGTGCTACTCAAAGGAGGTTGCCCCTCAAAGAGGCCACTGATAATCTATAACAATATTATGTCAAATTTAATATAATAATCTTTTCCATGTTTCTATTTCAATTATTATATTGTATTTTCATTCTTTTGCTAATTTGTTGTAGGAAGGTTCATCATAAGCTCATCTTGAACTATTTACCTTCCAACTACCTATCAGCTGCATTTCCTAATAATTGGCATTTTGTTACATGGTTAGAATCATCCATGTGTAGATCTATTGAACTTGCCAAATGTCTATGCAAAGTTGTTGGTGTGAACGTGGTATATTACCTAACTAGTTCCATATTAGGTCCTATTCACACTTGTCTAGTTAAGTTTACTTAGGGAATTTAATATTTGTGTCACTTTAATGTTTGTGTCTCATGTCATAGGATTAAGACACTTGTCATAATCGCATGATGTCCTACCTCTCAACCTTTCCTATATAAGCAAGGTCTCTCATTGTACATTATCATTTTATACATCATTATTTTCCTTAGAAATATAGAATTTGTGTTGCTTCTCTCTTGTTGTGGAAGGTTGTTTTGGTTGCAGATGATCCTGGGTTTCCTTGAGTCTATTGTGTGACTCTTACATGGTATCAAAGCTTCAGATCTATAATTCCCTTCCCTCATTTTGGAGATTTTTGGCCAAGAATATTTTTCTAGTGCATCCTGGTGCAAAATAGACTGCACCATTGCATCTAGATGGCCTGTTCTACGTTTTTTGATTTATAAGACATATATTTGGCGTAAAAAAAATTTAGCCATTTTTCAAGGGTTTCAATTTTTAGGTCACAGAAATTTTTTTGTAGTGTATGACTTGTTGTACGGGTCGTAGGCGTCATCACAGACAGTCCTCAGAAAATCTAGTGGTCATTGTATTTATTTGGCAGATATTATTTTTGTTTTGCAGTCTTAATCTAGGCCGAATATTTGCTTGCATCATCTAGTACCTTTCTGCATCATCAACAGGGGTCGTCACTTTATACGACAGATATTTTAATTGTTCTACGGACATTTGTATTACACAGTAGTCAGTTGATTTTTAGGTGCTAATTAATCACTGGTTTGGAATCTAAGTGGGAGAATTGTTAAGGGCTGAAGCCTATGGTCATGGAACCCTCAGTCCAAGACACCATCAGCCCCATACGGCTTAAGCAGTAGGTGGTGCTTCCAGGTGTCACTGCCTGATCCTACCACTGATGGAGTTTGTAGCCAATCACCCAACGCCCTCAGCACCAGCCCAAGGTCTGCCATAAGACCAACTTTTAGATCCAAAGTCCTTGCCTTTTGCACCCAGCCCCTGGTCATATTAGCGGTCAGGGGCCTTTTTTTGCAAATTGCCAGCCCCAGAACTTCAGCACCAGGTTGCTTAGGTGACCGTGTCCTTAACCAAGGGGGGCTATTTTTTTCCTTTCAAGCCTAATGGAGAACTTCTGCGAATCGGGTGTAACATGGGCATACGGTGTCCAAATTTCACAAACGAATAGGCGTCAGAAATCTATTTTCAAGACCTACATAGTGGTCCACTTATTTTTTCCAGAAACTTTCACTAGGTACCTAAGTTATTTTCTTGAAGTCAGATCTATTTTGTAAGCTTGTTTCTTGAAGTCAGATATATTTTATAAGTTTGTTTCTTGAAGTTAGATCTATTCTTGCATTGTGAGGGGTATATTATCATTTCTTTGTTATTTTCTATACACTCATCATGGACCAACCCAAAATTGCTCCACTTACCCAATACAACTATCATGGTTGGAAGAAACAAATCGAGATTCATTTGAAGAAATTGGGGTTATACAAAGTGACTATGGGCACAAAAATTGAACCTACAGGGCTGCTGAAAAGAGGAAATGGTACAATAGGTGTGATGAAGCCTTTGGTACATTATGTCAATCAATTTCACCTGATCTACTCTTCCATGTTGAATCTTGCACTACACCAAATGAAGTATGGGCCCACTCAGAGCTTTTGTTTGGCAAGCAGGATACTTTGAGGGGTTTTCAGTTGGAGAATGATCTTATTGGTCTGAATCCTATAGATTTTGATAGCATCCAGGACTTCCTCACCAAACTCAAGTCACTCAAATTGCAGCTCAAATAGTGTGGTATTGAGAAATAGGACACCCAGTTGATTATTTCTATACTTGCCAAGCTTGGTCCTAATTATTCTATTTTTGTTTCCACATTCTATGCTACCATGGATGCTCTTGGTAAAAAATTCAAAATTCTTTCACTTGATGAATTTGCTATATCATTCACTAGGGAGAATGAAAAATTATTACAGATGGGCACATTGAAGTCTATCAAGCCTCATGCTCTTCTTGCAAGTCAAGGAACTAAAGATCAAAAGGCTTTAAGTAGCAAGGAAAAGAAAGAGAAAAACAAAAAACAATGAGCAAGGAAAGGATTTAAATTAACATTCTACCCTTGATTCATCTTCATCCAGTAAAAGGGAGAAATCGAAGGAGAAACCCACATGTGTCTATTGCAAGAAATGTGGGCATGATGAACACGTTTTCTACATAAAACAGATAGATGAGTTAAAGAATCTTGTTCAATAACTCAGTGTAAGTTCTTCTAGTTCATCTTCTCCTACTCCATCATGATCTACATTTTCAAAGACAACTAGTTTGGCTAATGGGAAAGAAAATCTGACAATGAAAGGTAAGGCACTTTGTGCAACTACAAATCATGTATCAGGTAAATGGATTATTGATTTAGGAGCCTCTCATCATATGGCTTCCTCACAGTCCATGTTCTCTACTTTTGAGCCTTGTGTTATGCCACCTATTTTGATAGGTAATAATACTTATATGAATGTAATTGGAAAGGGATCTATTGCTATTGGTGAGGGTACTTTTCATGATGTATTGTGTACATGCCCTCTTTGTCACATAATCTACTTTCCATATACCAGATTACTCATAGTGGTTCAAGGAAAATAGTGGAGTTCACACCTGATCTTGTTATCATCAGAGATTTGCAGAGCACATAGATTCTTTCTACTAAAGTGGTTGATCATGTATCTCAATTATATACCTTTTCAGACTTGTCTCCTGATGATGGTTCAAATCCTTTGTGTGTTGATCACATTTCTTGTGTGAATACTATTTCTAAGGAGAAGTTTGGTTATTTGAATCCTGGTGTACTTGCTTCTAGTTCAGTTTTCTAGATTAGTGCCCCTATTTATTCTCCTTCACCTCCTATTTATTTTGATATTGATGCTTCATTGGTTGAATAAGATGGTATTTGTTCTTTTGATTCTATTGTGTGGAATGACTTTCTAACAAGTATCTTCGAGTTGTTTATTGAGTCTAACATTGCATATCTTGAGGACACATTTGAGGGGTTATCTCTCCTCTTTGATGATAGTTATAACACGACTGTTTTCACACCATTTTTGTCTTTGGTAATCTTGTGTTTTCCTATTATCTTGGATTGTCACATTCTTTGATTCAGAATGGAGCACCTGATTTTTTGGTATCTACAAATTGTGGCATGTGGACACTTGAGCAATTTTCTAAGACATCATACTTCATGAGACTTCTTCCCTCATCTCTTGTTTTGGAGTTGGAGTTTCTTTGACATATACTAGTGGATGGGTTTCTTTCCAAAGGGAGAAATGTTGTTTACCAGTTTTGGATCCTCTTTGGAATTCTTCTTTGAGCATTCACCATTGGCACATGAGCTACTTCATTATGGGGGGATCTCTTGTCTCATTCTTTCCCTCTCATGGGGGGCTATTGATTGGATATGTGTGATGGATGTAGTCCTTTGGGGAGTCTTCATGTTAAGTCCTTCCATCACTCCATCACTTGTACATGTTTGTTTGCATGTTTTCTCTCTTTTGGAGAGGGGTTTTTTTCCTACGGGTTTTTCTCCTTTACTCTGTTTGTGAGAGATTATTTGTACCTGGGTACCTAATATGACCTTGTAGTTGGGACCCATCTTTGCATCTTTACATTTTTTTACTTCTCCCTAAGTTGCACTAAAGGGAGGGTGTTGGTGTGAATGAGGTATATTACCTAACTAGTTCCATATTAGGTCCTATTCATACTTGTCTAGTTAAGTTTACTTAGGGCATTTAATATTTGTGTCACTTTAATGTTTGTGTCTCATGTCATAGGATTAAGAAACTTGTCATAGTCACATGATGTCCTACCTCTCAACCTTGCCTATATAAGCAAGGTCTCTCATTCTACATTATCATATTATGCATCATTATTTTCCTTGGTAATATAGCATTTGTGTTGCTTCTCTCTTGTTGTGGAAGGTTGTTTTGGTTGCAGGTGACCCTGGGATTCCTTAAGTATATTGTGTGACTCTTACAAAAGTTACACAAAATCATGTGCAGTAGTATGTGATAAGCAATGTATTGAGTCATATGTAGGGGTGTGCGATAACAAATACTTTCACAAGGTCTTGTGTGGTGGTGCATGATGAAACAATGCGTGGGGTCATGCACATTAGTGTGGAATGGAAAATATTGCATGGAACATCACAAGTTCTTATGTAGGAGTGCAAAGGGCTATAAGGTTTGCATATTAGCACACAAAAAACCCAAGTGCTTTCATGAGGTGTGAAGAATTGTTGAAGATTGCAAGGTGATGCGGAGTATTGCAAGTACTACAATTTTCATCTTGGTACTATATTGGTGTGCAAGAGGTTCAATTTAGTGATGTGCTAGCATGTAAATGTCTACATATAGTTGCAAGATAATCTTGAGCTCCTCCATGTTGTCTACTATCTCAGGGCATGCCAATCAAGTGAAGAAATAGGTTAGGGATAGTCAACTATGAGGGCACCAATCTAGGGTGAGCCATTTAGATGGTGCAGGTCATCTTGAAATGGAACAGTGGCATTCATGCAGTGTGGTTGTCACTTATTTTCTCATTTGGGAATGCATATCACAATACATAGATGTGCAAAATAATTTGACTATAGCCAAGAACTATTGAGTTTCAAAATTAGGTGAAGCCCTTGAGGGATCCCCCTTATGCTCGAATCACTACAAATGTATTTATCTAAATAATTTATAAATCAATATAATTCAAAACCTAGATATATAAGGAAGCTAAATGTGATAAATGATTGAGATAGATTAACTAGGACAAAATTCAAACATGTGAGCTAAAATGAAATTGGAAGATATTAGGTTTTACCTTGAAATGAGATTGATATTGAATTTGATTGATGTAACACTGTGACAAAGACTTGCAAACTAAGAACTAATATTGGGTTTTGTATTAAAAAGAGCTAAGACGACCAAAACCTTAGAATATGAGAGCTTGAGATGTAATTTTTCTACCACCGTTTGATACTCTTGGTGTGGTTTTATCTCGATGGTGTGATCATGTCCTCTATAGAAATAAATCTTTGATATCTACAAAAAGTGATCGCTTGATGTATATCTAAATAAGGAAAATAAAGTGGTGATAAGGAGCATGGTTGGGAGCATGTTGTGCTAGGATTGAAGTGTGCGACTTCCTTAACCCTAATTCAGGGCCCTAAGATTGAATCAATAATAATGAAGAGAGATAAAAGGTGACAATGAATGTCGATGTGAAAGGTGGCAATGGATGTCAATGAGCTAAGCACTAAATATTAATAAAGTCTAATACATGTAGATAAATAAATCTGATTAATAAACACCTTTGTAATGTGCTTTAACAATAAATACCAATTCTTAAATGTTGATTATTGTTAATCCTTAATACTAAAATCATACATCAATACATCAAGATATCAATAAAACAAGTAGAAAAAGTATAACCACTCTACAATTATTTAAAAAAAGACAAGACCCAATAAACCACTTGATATTAATATACAATTAAAAAAAAATTAATAGTACCTTCAATAATTTCACCTACATATTTTGAAAATTTGTGTGCTTATCACTACCTTTTTTCTTCGGGAATTTAAAATATGAGGGAAAATCCACCTTCGATTAGGGTGGCCCACAACCTTATAAACGGGGTTTTCCATTAGACGTTTTTTACAACGATAGTGGAAAATAATCGATATGTTTTTATTCACTTAATTTATGAGACATATAATGATTAATATTATTTATTCGTCCATTATCATATTAAGTTCACACTATCTCTTTGAAACTTATTTGAAATTAAGGAGTGGATATACCACTAAAATTAATAATTAAATAAAACTATTTGTCATTGTCCTTTTTCTATCATAGTCATAATTAAGAATATGGTGGAGTCAATTTCACTCAAATTTCATTATGGTCCCCATTGCATATGTTGCTTAACTATATTGTTTTATGAGTGGAGGGGCTTCAATTTATCATTCAATTTATGATGATCAAACACTAGATACAATAATTCAATTAACTAACTCACCTCTCTATTAAAAGGAGAGTTAAAAAGTACCAAGAAACTTTAGGATCACAATTATAACATCTTATTATAACATCTTTTTAATGAGATAAGATGTTCAAAAATTATATAATTATTAAAAAACATATGTTTATTGAAAGATATTGAGATTAGTTTTAAGGTGTTTATATTAAACTTGCTATGTATATTAGATATGTGTCTCAAGATTGATATTTTTTAGTGTTTTAAAATAGTTAGATAAAATTAATTTTCTATAAGTTAATAATATGGTAAATAATTGTGAGGGAAAATAAGCGTTCCTTAGGGTTAATCTTAGATAATCGAATGAAATGCAAACAAATTAGTTAACCTAGATTAATTAATTAATAAGTTGTACATGAATACTTTGATTACTTGCAACAAATTAAATGCAAGAACATAAAAAGAAACAAAGGTATTTAGCTCTATGGTTGAAGAATGCCCAAAGACTAATGTAGATACTAGCTTTGATATACCTTTCTTGATATATTTGAAGACTAGTGATATTTAGAAATACCTTTGCGAGGATGTCATTATGTTGTGAGAGACGTTCTCCTAGGTCAACTCTCATAAATGTGTATAAGATAAAAAATGATGCTCTTCAGACATGTATATACTCCTAGAATGCTCGTGTAGATCTTGATTTCTTTTATTGCACCAATTGAAGTGTGAAAATACAAATGATATACAACTATAAGTCAAAGATTTTAGATGATTAAATGAATCCTTTGAATGCATTTAAATACAAGGACATAACAATAAATCACACAAATAGTGTACTTTATCAATCCTTGGATGGAAAGGTTCAAATTTAAATTTTGATCTTGAAATTAAAAATATGTGCATGGGTAAATTCAATTGGAGCATGGATAGGGAGAATGTATAGGGATGTGCAAGCATATGAGTGAGATAAGGGGTAGGTGAATAGGAATGCATGAGTCATAAGAATGTGGTAAGAGATAAATGCATAGGAATATGTATAGGTGGCATGGGGCAAGGGACCCGACTTTGCACAAATTTACACCACTTATTAATTTGTCTATGTATCAAAGTACTCTCCCCAAAATAGGCACAAAACTAAATAGGAAATGGCATGGGTATACAAATCTCACTATTACATTTTGCCCCTACTTTGAGGTGCATGTGAATCCCAAAATAACTATGCATCTAAAAGTATGTAGCACTCACAAACATGCATCTAAAGTAAACATTCAATCATCAAATAATATCATCATCTAGGGTCTATAAAAAGGAATGGACCTTGTGAGGTATCATCACATAGATTTTGCCTTTTGTCATGTACTATACATGGGAAACCTATAACATAGAGGAAAGAAACATTCCATGAGTAGCTTTTGTGACACAAGCATAAATAGAAGAAATTGCAATTTTGAATAAAGTTCTATCAATAATCATAAAAGGAAAGAGAAAGGTGGTCGGAGAAATTTTCCATATATCAAAACATGGTACTAGTTTGCCTCACTTGGTGGTCAATGGGTGACAACACATGAAGAACAAGACATGCCACTTACTAGAGGTGACTCTCTATAAACACCTATATTTTGTTTTGCAAAACTCACTATGAGAGTGTTAACAACATGATATGGACCCTACAATAGGTTGCATTTGTATGATACAAAATAGTGGAGGAGAGGGAAAATAGTACATGAAAAGTAAATGTGAGGAGATGAGCAAGTAATCATGCAAAGTACTAATTGTGAACATTCGAATGCATTATGTAATCAACATAGCAATATGTCAAATGATAATCATGGTGAGCTCATGGGCTATAGATAACATTAAGGACTAGCATCGACAAGTAAAAGTGGTGATATGGCCCTCGATGGCTAGGACAACTCATGTAAGCACAATGGCATGAAACTTGAACAAGGGTATGGATCCAAAATAATGACATGTAGCTAGAACTATTGGGGATTCCTTGAATGTAAGATATGGCAATATTAAGCATAATGTGTAAATCGGAGAAATGTGAAGATCTCAATAAAGTTAAAAATATGGCACAATAAGCATAATAGGTGCAAAAAGAAAGGCACGTGATGCTCCTAGTGTAATTTGAAATATAAATTGATGTACAGTTGTAATGTAATTGTGTCAATAGATAACAATGAAAGCACAAAGAAATAATATGTGATGATATGATCATGAAGGAACATGTATAGCTAGTTGCCCCCAAATAGGTAGGATAGCACAATTAAAATCATAAATGGTGTGGGGAAGGCATGATGCCTCCAATGTAGGAGTTCTAAAGATATATCAAGAGGAGTGCACAAGGCAGGGGAAAATGTGATGCCCCCTAATATAAGGATAGAACAATGTATAGAAGGAGAGGGCATGAATCCACATAAATAGAAATATTAATAAAATGGCAATAGAAGTGGAAGTAGTGTAAAGGATAAGATCTAGAAGCAAGACATAACAATGTAGGATCATAGCATGTAGGTAATGGCCATAGATTAAGGAACAAGCATAAGAAAGATGCAAGGAACATAAACATAGACATAAAGGTTAAAATGAGAAATCATGATAAAAGGCAAGGACCATAAGATCATAAGAAAATGACAAAAAGAAACAAATAGTACAAAGGCAAGTGGGTAACTCACATGGTAAGATATAGCAAGCAAAATAATGGGTGAATAAATCATAGATATAAAGATGTAAAGGATAAATGGAAATTAAAAAATTCCCCCAAATGGCTGAGGACAAGGCATAAGATGAATGAAACATAGGCATAGAAAGGGAAGGAAAAAATAGTAGTAAAGGTCAATGGCAACTAAACATGCCTTTCAAATAGGGTAAATAAAGCATGAAATCAAATATAGAAGGTGAAATGGGTGTGGAAAGAAAAAATAATGCACAATTAAAAAGGGCCAAAGTGGAAAGGCTTGAATAGAAAATTAAAAGGTAAAAGGTGAAATCCAAGCTATAGGTATAAATGGATATGCACTATAGTGATGCTCATATTTCATGTAACAAATCTAAGAGGTTTATCCTTTTCATCAAATGATCCAATACATCATTGTCATCCCAAAAGAAATCATCAAGTTTGTCTTCATGGCTTTGTGTTTCTTCAAGTCTTCTTTGCTAGACTTTCTATTTCATGTGTCTCTTCCTACACATTAGGTGGTTTTTCTTTTGTTTTATGTGTAGCCTCAACATGGGGTGAGTTAGGACTAATCTTTTGATGTCTGTCATTTGTGCTCATATGATTAACCTCATCAAGCAAGGGGATTGTGGGCTCATGAATATATTTAGTGTTTATCTTCCCTTTATCTATGAGGTCTTGAACTTTATGTTTGAATGTGATGCATCTAACTATATAATGTCCATTTGTGTGATGGTAAGTATAAAAATATTGATCCCTATGTGATGTAAGCTTAGTTGTATACATTGACTTAATCAGAGGTAAGGTAATGAGATTATGTTGCAAAATTTATTCCAATACTATATGTGGAGGCTCTTCTAATGTAGTGAATTCTCTAAATTTTCTTGGTTGGAGTTATGTGTGATGACCATCACATGGTACATCCTCATTGTTCTCATTTTCCAAATGTGACAAATTGTTAAAGATGCATTGATATAAAAGTGGATTGTTCAATAAAGCACACACTCTTGCTTACATATAGTAGTACACAAATGCAAAAATGAAATATTAGGCATATAATAGACTTTGTTCGTGAACCATCCATAAATATGTCTTGAAGTTTATCATAATCTAAGGTATAACTCATGTTAATAGCTAATGCTTGGAGTCATATGTAATCTTTAGTTGGCTTGTGTTTTCCTTGTTTCCATTTCATGAGATCAAGAACATATGTCTTAGGCTCAATATTATAATGATAATATTTTATGAAATCACTAGCCAAATTCTCAAATGAAGTGATAGAAGCATGTTGCAATGAATAGAACCCCATAAGTGCATGACCGCTCAAAGTTGATGGGAACACCTTCACAAGCAATTGATCCTCATAAAAATAAGGGAGGTGAACATAACTTGGACTTATTGTAAATGTCACAAGGGATCATCTTTACCATCATACTTTGTGAAAAAAGGTGCCATAATTCCACTTGGTGTAGGATAAGTCAAAATGTCATGTGCCAAAAGAACGTGTAATTTTAAAAATTTCACTAATGAGGTAATTCAAATGATGGGAAACATCGTTCTCAACATGTCTAATACCATGTGTAATAGTGGGAGAGGATGGGGAAGATGTATCATCAACTAAAGATACCCCATCCTCACATATACCAAATAAAAAATGTAAAATAACCACATCTTTATCCTTGGGTATGTCTAAATCATGTTGAAGATGGAATGTAGGACCTCTCGGAGGTGGTAAAAAAATGTCAAAAATATGTCATATGAAAACATGAATGGATCTAAAGGAGGGTCTCCATTTGAAAGTGGTCTATCATAATTTGATGTATAGAAAAATCAATGGGATCTAATAAGGAGAGGCCATTAGAAGGGGAAGAATAACAATCATGAGTAAAACATGGTCTAAGGCCAATAGTATTAAAGTAATCTACAAAAGCATGTGATAAATCATGAAAGGATGTTTAATAATCATGACATGAATCAAACCATTGCTTCATTTTATCAATCAAGGTATCACCAAATGCATGTACGAAAAAACCATCATCGTATGTATAGAAACATAGTATGAAGATATGAGTATTCTAACATGTAACTTTGCATCTTCAATTCCACTAAATGACTATCATAAGTATATTACTAAACTCATGAGCCACAAGATAGAGAGGAGGGATCATCATGAACTACACGGGGTAATAAACTCACGTGCAGGTGAACAAGGCATATCACTAGTGATAGAATAAGTGCAATCATCATATAGCTCATCACTAGAATAATCATCATAGATAGGTAATCCCAAAATAACAAGTATATCCTCAGGCATGAGAGGAGCATGTGTCACATCATCATATATGAGAGGAAATGTATTTCATCTAAAATACGTGACTCTATGCATGTAAGACCATCATGACACATGAAAGAAAGATTATCATGAAATGCAACAATGTCATGAGAAGGTGAAGAAGGCAAAACTAAATTATTTATGTCCATTCTACAAGGTTTATCACAAGATATATCCTCACTAGGTGTGTACTTGTCACTATCACAATCCATATGATCATCATTAAGCTTATGAACAAATGACATAAATGTATCTAATAGGTATGGATGAGTACTAATCAACTCCATGACGGGAGGATAATATAAGACACGGTAAAATGAAACGTCCATAAGAAAACATATCTCTATCTTTAGTATATGATATGTCATGAAATGACAAGAATTAGAAAGTGATGTGTAAAAAAAAAATACAAACCTATCAAAATTTAAAAATGATGTGAAAAAAAGAACGAAGAACCTATCAAAATCTAAAATATATGCATGAATATCAGCCAAGGAAGAAATCCTAAGAAGTGCCGTTATAATAGGGTAATCTAGGGTGAGGGGCCAAGGACAAAAGACAAAACACAATGCATACCCCAAAACCTCAAATTTGGACACTAATTTATTTCTTCATTCACGGCATGTCAAATTTCTTCCGGATTCCCACAATTTCCCTGCTAAGTTTACTCCAATTTGGATAGAAGGACCTGAACTATTAAATGAAATGAGACAGTCAAGGGCACAGTTATATGATCCTGCCACAATTGCACAGTTAGCTACTGCACAAGCTAAAGCACGAGTGGTGAAGGCAAGAAAGGAATACTACCAAAATCAGGCTCCACAGGTAATTGACAATGCATTCAAGCAGGGCGATTCATATTATGCTTATCAGCAACAATGTCATCAACAAACGCTGCAACAACAAACTATACTGCAAACACAATATCAACAATAGCTTGGACAGAAGTGTGCAGGGATTTCAAAGAATAATGGAATGATGATTAGTATATATTGCAGAGTGGTGCACAACATCAACATATAAGATGCAAAAAAAACTAGTCTTTGATGGGCCGCAACACCCACGATGGTGCCTAATCAATATATGAAATCTAACTATATTGGTGCAGACTGTGTTTTATAAGGTAGCAGAACAGAATGAAAAAAACATGGAAGTGTTTTCCTGGAAAAATAGAAAATATGGTGTTGTTGCACGTGGCCTTTTCCAAAGGTGGTGCGCAGGATTATGAAGGAGCTCCGTAGAGACTAAAGGTTGGACTCTAGCCTCCTAACATAAGACTTCAACCATGTAACTCTTCCAAATCAAATCTTAGAAAAATCTAGAAATGGATGTAAAGCAGAATTGTATTCTGTTTCAAAATAAGAGAAATGTTAGAAGGAAAATACCTAGGATAAGATTTGACTGGTTCGATTAGAAAGTTTTTGGGAGAAAATTGTGTAAATCTTTGTATCATGTTTCGGATCACATTTCATGATCTATTAAGTTTCTAATGGGCTGTGGAAATACCTTGTCTTTAATTGTATAGGTTCACTAAAATGTAAGGGAAAATTACAAAATTTTCTTGAGGATAATTTAAGTTAATTTAATGAAGTGTGTATATATAAGCAATTAAAATAGATTAATTAATGAATAAGTTGTGTATGAATATTTTGATTTAGCTGTATAACTAAAGAATACCCAAAGATTGATGTAGACTCTGATTATGTCTTTCCCAATATATGAAGATTGATAGTATTTAGAAATATTTTTGTGGGGCTGCTGTTATGTCGTGAGGGACATGTTCTCCTAGATCAACTATCAAAAGCATGTACAAGATTGAAAACAACACTCTTTTAAAGACATGTATATGCTCCTAGAATGTTTGTGTAGATCTAGATTCCTTTTAGTGCATCAATTGAAGTGTGAAAATGTGAATGATATGTGACTATAGCTTGGAGATATTGGATGATTAAATGAATGCATTGAATACCTTTAAATATAAGGACACAACAATAAATCACATAAAATTATACTTAGGTGGCCCTTGGAGGGAAAGTTTAGATTTGGATTTTTAATGTTGAAATTAAAAAGATGTACATAGGTAAATGTAATTGGAACATGGATAGGGAGAATTTATAGGGATACGACAAACATAGGGGTGAGGTAATGGGTAGGTGTATAGAAATATGTGAATCATAAGAATGGGTTAGGAGATAAATGCATAGGAATATGTGTAGGTGGTGTAGGACAAGGGACTTGAATTTACACAATTTATGTCATTTGTCAATATGTCTATGTATCAAAGCACTCTTAACAAAATAAACATAAATATAAATGGAAATGACACTCATATGCAAATTTCACCATTATAGTAAATTAACTGTGTGTGTGTGTGTAAAGAGAGAGAAAGTGTATATACACACACACATCACAAATAATTTTCCCCACAAACTACAAATCCCAAATATACTAACTCTTCTTTCATGAAACTACATTTCTTCAAATTTACTAACAATTTTTCTTCTTTCAACCTTTGCAATACTGCTCTCACATGCAATAAATGATCTTCCTTTGTCCTACTGAAAATTAGAATATCATCAAGATACATAGTGACAAACTTATCAAGAAAAGGCTTCAATACTTCATTCATCAACCTCATGAAGGTGCTGGGAGCATTTGTCAATCCAAACGGCATCACCAACCATTCGTATAATCCATGTTTCATCTTGAAGGTTGTCTTCCACTCATCCCTTTCTTTGATTCTGATTTGATGGTACCCACTCTTTAAATCAATATTCGTGAAGTATTTGGCTCCACTTAAACAATCCATCATATCATTCGTCCATGGTAATGGAAATCTATATTTGATTTTTATTTTATTGATGGCTCTCAAATCTGTACACATTCTCCATTCCCATCTTTCTTTGGTGTCAGCACTGTTGGAACAACACATGGATTGAGAGTTTCTCTGATCAGCCCCTTATCCAATAACTCTTGCACTTGCTTATTTATCTCCTCATTTTCCATAGGTGTAATCCTATACGGTGCCTTGTTTGGCAAACTTGCACCATGTATCAAATCCATGCAATGGCTAATGTCTCTCTAGGTGGAAATCCATCTGACAACTCCTTCATCATTATATCTGCATATTCTTCTAGAATCTCTTGAATTTCTATGGGTAGAATTTCTTGTCTCTCTACTGTCATAGCTGCTACAGGCTTGGGAATAAAAGCAAAACATGTCCCCACTTTCTTCAACTCCTTCAAAAATTTCTTTCCACAAATCAAACATACTTCGGAACTACTTTCTACTTCATCTTCCTTATCTTTCAGTGGATTCAAAGTATATTCTTTCCCATCCTTCTTTATCCTATATGTATTTGTTCTTCCATCACGAACAACTTATCTATCAAATTACCATGGTCTACCCAACAAGATATGACATGCATCTATCAAAATTATATCACACAAAATTTCATCCTTATAACTACCAATTTAAAAATTAACTAGACATTGATCACTTACCACCAATTGATGTTCTTCCTGCAACCAAGAAACTTTTTAAGGAATGGGGTGCTTCAACTTCTTTAACTTCAGTTTGTTAGCCATCTCTTCAGACACAATATTTTCTGTACTCCCACTGTCCACTATCACTTTGCAACATTTTCCACTAGATTTACATCTCGTTTGAAATAAGTTTCTTCTCTGGACTGGTTCTGATTTCTCCTTTTCCAAATTTAACAAAATCCTTCTCAACATCAAAGATTCTCCATCTTTAGGATCTTCTCCATATTTTGGTGAAGCCACACTTTCATTATCAACTTGTGCCACATTCACTCTTGCCTCTTTTCCTTTCCTACTATTCTATTGTATCTTAGGACATTCAAATGCTTGATGTCTAATCTCTCCACATTGGAAACAAGTGCCACTGAATCCTCTTCCTATGCCTCTTCCAAAAGATCCTCTACCTCTAAAATAGTCACCTCTTCCTCTTGAGTAATCTCCTCTTCCTTTATTTTTCTAGGTATTTGTTTGTGATGAACTAGCCTCACTTTGTTTAGTTTGGTATCCTCTTCCACACTAGACTATCCTCTTCCACTACTAGACTATCCTCTTCCACATGAAAATCTACCCTTTCCTCTAGAATTGTTTTATTTTATTGCAAATTTATCTTTAGCCCTCAGGGCATATTGATAGGCTTCCTCAACACTGTTGATTCAAACCATATTTATTTTATCTTGGATGGAATAGTGTAACCCATTGATATACCTGGAAATCTTTTCAGTATCATCATCAATATGGCTAGCTTGAATATTTAATCTATAAAATTCCTCTATATATTCGTGTACATTCTTCCCCTTCTGCTTCAGGTTCTATAATTTCTTGAACAAACTAATTTGATAGTCCGCAGGTAAAAAAATAGTCTTTAATTTGGTTATCATTCTTTCCTAGGATTGGATTTTCTCCTTCCCCTTTCTCTATCTTTCTATCTGAACATGTTCCCACCATAAGGAGGCACGACTCTTCAATTTCATGCAGGCAAACTTCACTTTCTTGGGGTCTCAATCGATTCAAAATCAAAGTACTTTTCCATCTCTGATATCCAGTCGATCAATTTTTCTGGATTTAAACTACCATTATAACTCTAAAGGAGGATCCAAATGAGGTTTACTACTTATTCTGGACATTTCTCTCAAAAATCATCTTTCTGGTTCATTTCCTTCATTCACATCATCTTCTCTCACCTCAACTTCTTCTTCATCCTCACTCACATCTTCAACATGTACTCCTCTATGTTGTGCCA
This sequence comes from Cunninghamia lanceolata, assembly GCA_027924645.1. Taxonomy (NCBI): domain Eukaryota; kingdom Viridiplantae; phylum Streptophyta; class Pinopsida; order Cupressales; family Cupressaceae; genus Cunninghamia; species Cunninghamia lanceolata. Next base: position 6,167,803 of record BSBN01000249.1, read on the forward strand.
TCTCCATAGCATCTAACTGTGCTATTATGCCTCTCAGCATCTCTATAATCGCAATAGCTCCACCCCGTGGTGCTCCTCTTCTACCACGTCCTCTTTGTGCCATGTCTTCTTTGAATTCTCTATAGTTGCAGGTCTGCACCTGTTCTTCTCTACCCATAGCAAAATATTTAGAATTCCTTTCTTTACACATCCATAGCCTCAATAGGAAACCGTGCTCTGATATCACTTGATGTCAGTCAAATCCCAAGTGTCTTATCAGACAATCAAGATGAGCAACCAATATCCAAACACAAAACAAAATAATTCACAGAATACCAATATTTTATTATTTGTAGCAATTCAGTCTTCTAGGAGTATAATTTTACAAACAAAATACAACTCTCAAGACCCTTGAACCAAGAGACTTAAATATAAGAATTCTCTCCCAAAATTTCCCCTCTCCCCTCTCAAACAAGAATAATCATCCCATTTATACTTCCCAAAAGGAAGTAAATAGTTGCTCTGTTGGCACTTGCAAATTTTTGCAAAATTTGAAGTGCCCATGATGAAAAAATCAATGGAAACACTCAGAAATGCACCTAAAAAATTTGCCCCAGTGACCTACTTTAGAGGGTCATATTTTAGAGCCTATTTGCTTTCATACCAAATCACCTGCCCCATAGTACATTCAAACAGCCTTGGTGGGTGTGCAGGAACCAAAGGAGGAGAAATGATAGTTACCGCTTCCTCGCAGTATGTAGAAAATCTGGTTACGGGCTAGTGGTATAAAGTAAAGAACATAGTGATTACCACGGCCCCGCGGCAGTCTCAAAAGTGAATGGCGAGTCAGCGGTATAAATTTGGGTGGCATATAATATGTCACTACGGTCCCGCGGCAGGGAAGGAGATAACTGGCGTCAACACGGTAAAGAGTAGAGGCAAAAATGGTCACCACACCTCGGCAGCAGTCTCAAGTGAGTATTGCGGTATAAGGAGTGCAAGTGGTGTATGTGTTATATAGCATGGCCCCACAATAGTTTCAAAGGAGGTTTGTAGTGATGCGGTAAAGGCTTCAAGTGACTAGTAATGTAATATACTGCGGCCCCACAACGCCAACGACTTCAACTAACGAGTTTGCGGTAAACAGTGAAAGGTGATGTCAAAGGATTCCTGCAGTCCCGCGACGGTCAGGCGAAAGGTTGGCAGTAGCATGGTAAAAAGCCATAAGGGATAACATGTATCCCGCCATCCTGCAATGATGTGTAACAAGGCTTGCGGGGTGGCAGTAAGTGGTGAAAATGAATGTAACCGTCCAAGCTCCCGCGGTCCTACGATGCATCTCAGTTGGTCTTGTGGGGATGCAGTAAGGTAATAAATGTGTAAAAGACTTTAGCATCGCCCCGCAATGGTAATCAGGGAGCAAAAATATTTGACAACTGAAGAATGAGTAGACTAAGAATGCAGAGGAGCAATGAGCATTGAGTTGGCGTCAACATGGCACCAACAAATCTTGGACGTCCTCCTATTTTGTCTTTTCTTGTTTTTATGCTTTCTAATATGTATTCAAATATATTTGGCGATCTTTTTAGGATTTGTCAGGAAGATTTTGTAAAATGTCTAATGAAGGTTTGGGAATGTGAAAATCCATTGAATGTAAATGGTCTAAAGCTTGTTGCTTCCCTCACTTTTCTATAAGAGGGAAACCAAGATCGTGGGGCAAGTGAAGGGGGGAATCTGATTTTGGAAAAGTAGGACACTATAAAGGCTGATTTTCTGAAGCATGGTAATAGAATGACTACATCAATCTAGTGCCTAATTTCTAGTCTTGATTGTTTTTTAAATTCATTTCTGAAATTTTATCTAGTTGTCTCCAACTTGGTTTTTCCTTATTATTTAAATTAGTTTTATCAAGAATATTTCTGATTTATTGAAGCACATTTGTTGTTTTCGTGTGGATTGTTTACTAGTTTTCTTCAAGGAAGGGATTAAATTCCTTTAAGTATTTCACAGCAGTTTGGAAGGATTCAATTGGATAATTAAGAATGACCAGATAATTGACATTTTTGCACGTCTATGTCAGGCATAGACCTTGTAGTGCCAAGCAATCCGAGTTGTATCCAGAAGCAAGGCATGAATCTTTTTCTATTTGACTTTGTTGCCCAGTTGAGGAAAAGGCACCGATCTTTCAATTTCCAAAATCAATTCCTTGTACATATTATTTTCAACACAATTTTGGTTTTCTGTTTGTAGGAGTAGGTGTAGAAGCAAATTAATTGAATAAAAACCATTTTTAGATTCCATGCCAATTTGAATTTTGGTTGAAGATGAAGATTTAACTAATAAAATTGCACATAATCTGCTTATTCATCACTAGTCAGTATTGGAGAGATCATATTCGATGATAGAAAGGTACACCCACCTAGGTGAAGCAGAGCCTGAAGCGTAGGGAAGTTCAATCAGTTTGATTGATTCCGTCAGTTGGCCAAATCAGTTATTAGACCTAATCATAAAGTTTGGCATCCTTTTAGGGTCTGGTAAACTGCAAATTTGAGAACCAACAAATTGGTGACTCTACTGGGGAGTTGAAGTGTCAAATCATACCTTGGAATCTCTGGTGAAAAATTTTGCCCATCCGAGTCGCAACAAATTGGTGACTCCACTGGGGAGTTGAATTGAAAACATTGAATCATACACTACAATCTCTGGTAAAGGTTTGCCCATCCAAGTCACAACAAATTGGCAACTCTGCTAGGGAGAAAGTAAAAATATTGCCTTGGAATCTCTGGTGAAAATTTTTTCCCATCTGATTCGAAACAAATTGGCGACTCTACTAGGGAGATTTGGTGATTATCATTGGGAAGAGTCAAAGAATTAATGGGTGTAAATTTGAAATTTGGTTCATGTTTTGTTGCAGTGATTTGATAAATGAATGACTCTATTGTTGGGACGACCCAGAAATGAAATTCATTCCTCTTTGAAAGAGGTGGTAACTCTGTCAAGAACCTGATGAGAAAATGGAACAAAGTGAGAGGCAAAAATTGTTGAGGCGATACCATGAATTGGAGCAAGAAATTGAGCAAGAATTGCTTCAGTTGAGGGCCCTGAAGCAATATAGATCTAATTGTATCTAGCCTGTTGGAGGTGCATATCCTTTTCCCCTGGTCAAGGAGGAGTAAAAGTTCAAAGTCAGGAATATGATTAGCATATAGGGGAATATCAGTATCAACATCATGCTCCATTCCAAAATATGCAAGGTAATATGTATTACCCAGGAGGGGCTTACCAAAATATGCATCACCAATATCAGCCATATGCACCCCAATATCAACAGTATTAGCAATATCAGGTTCATCAAGGAGAAAATTCATTTGCAAGAAGACATCCCGAAAATGAAACATTTCCAGGTGTGCAAATTGATTGGTATCATAGAGAAGATCAGCCAATAGAAGGGACATATGCAAGTGAAGATTTCAATGATAACATTCCAGATTTGAATGAAAAAAAACTTGTGGAAGATCAACTCTTCACCTTGGAGGAGAACTGATGCATTGAGGGTGCTTTTGAGGACACATTGCATGAAGAGTACATTAGTAATGGGGCAAATGAAGAAGCAAGTTCACCTGGCAATGAACAAGAAGTGCATCCATTGACTAATATAGCTGGTGAAGAAGAGGTATGTACATTTGAGAATGTTCTCCAATATTTTTCAAACTCATTGTATGATGATATAATAGAAGAAAATCAGAACGTATCTTGCAAAGATGATGAAAGTAGAAAATGTGTCAACAATGAGGTGAATAAGGAGGCATGTTCACTCTATAGTGAGCAAATTTTAGACTTGTTGACCATGGAATACTAGAGCTATGTACATGAAAATGGTCATATAAACTATAACAATGATAGATATGCTGAAAGTGTAATTGCTAATGCAAACTCATAAATTCATTTTAGTAACACAAGGATGGTTGATTGTGAAATTCATCGTAGTAGTGGTCAAAGTCAGGATGTTCTAAATGTGGAGTCATATGAGTGTGTAATTTCTGATCTAAAGGAGCCTGTTTATGAAAGTTTTTCTTTCCATACATTGGAGGATTGTTTGCATGATTCTCAGATTTTGCAACAGTGTGATATTAGCCATGAAGCAATGTATGAATGCTTCATTTTTTTAGTCTATTTGGGAAAACCTTCATTGAATCTTGATGATAAAATAGATAACAATGATGGATGTTTGTCACATGGTGATGGTGTTCAAAATTTTTGCTTGGTTGTGAGACACAGTATGATGGAATTGATGTTGGCATGGGAAGATATAGTGATATGTTTCAAAGTACCTGTGGTGCTATTTGTTTCCAGTTTTGCAGTGATGGTGCTTTCAGATTTGACTTGATGCAATTAGATAAAAATAAGGTGTATGACAAAGGTAACTAGATGCCTTTTCTTTTTCTGGTGGCCTTGTACCATCAGTTGTGGTGTGATTTTCAAATCATACCAGTTCAAGGCAGAGAAGGAGAAGTGGGACTTTGCTGCCCAATGAATAAAACACTAGTCTACTCCCCAAAGATCTAGATTCTTTCTATGCCCGCAAGGGGCATACATCCCCAAGCAAGAGCCACTATTGGCACTTGCAAATTTTTGCAAAATTTGAAGTGCCCATGACAAAAAAATCAATGGCAACACTCAGAAATGCACCTGAAAAATCTGCCCTAGTGACCCACTTTGGAGGTTCATAATTCAAAGTATGTTTGCTTTCATGCCAAATCACCTGCCCCGTAATACATTCAAATAGCCTTGGCATGTGTGCAGGAACCAAAGGAGGAGAAATGATAGTTACCGCTTCCCTGCAGTATGCAGAAAATCCGGTTGCGGGTTGGCGGTATAAAGTAAAGAACATAGTCATTACTGCGGCCCCGCGGCGGTATCAAAAGTGAATGGCAGGTCAACGGTATAAACTTGGGTGGCATATAATATGTCACCATGGTCCCGTGGCAGGGAAGCAGATAACTAGCAGCAATGCGATAAGAAGGAGCAGGGGCAAAAATGGTCACCGTACCCCCGCAGCGGTCTCAAGTGAGGCTTGCAGTATTGCGGTATAAGGAGTGCAAGTTGTGTATGTGTTATATACTGTGGCCCCGTGGCAATCTCAAAGGAGGTTTGTGGTGATGAGGTAAAGGCTTCAAGTGACTAGTAATGTAATATACCATGGCCTCGCGATGCCAACGACTTCAACTGACAGGTTTGCAGTAAACAGTGAAAGGTGATGTTGTGAGGCCTACTTTTTCATTCCCGTTTATTTGACTACTTATTTTACTATTGGTGATACATTTAGACTTATGGGACTGTTGATCCTGAATTTTTAGACTATTAGACTTTATGTTGTATGTACATTTGTTATGCTTAGCATGTTTATGATGTGTTTAGACTAGGATATTGATTCACTGATGATGTTAGACATATGGTTTATATTATGATGTTATTGAGAAACTATTCATGTGGTGTTAGTTAGAAAATTGCTATGTGATTCAATTTTGGGAATGGATGTTTGAAATGTAGAATTTAGTGTCTAATTGTAATGTGACTTCCTAGATGCTTATATGGATATGTGATGTTGTATGCGAGTGTATGTTTCAATTTGCTTCAGCTATTATATACGTGTGGAATTAACATTTCATTTGAGTGCATAGGTATTTCTAACGAAGCCACAGAAATTTAGAGATCATCCCACACACGGTGTTGTTTTCCCTTGTGAAGCCGATCTAGTTCCAAGAGGAACCAAGATCAATATGTTGCATGATGAATTTTTGGTAATGTTGTTGCATGTTGTTAGTCGGGCTAGGTCTACCCCTCTTTTATTTTGAATTCTAATTGGTGTTGTAAGAATAGTGTCATTTGAATTTCATTTTTTAAGTTATAAATTTTTGAGACCCCTTTTCATGTGCTTAACTCAACCTTAGGTGCTCAAAATGGGCTAAACTTGACCCTAGGTTGTACCCCTTGGGTCTAGGAACCTTTTGGCTTGTGTAACCCTAGGTAAACTTCCATTTGGTCACTTTAACTTCACCCTGAAGTAAAGCGACGAAAATGGAAGCATGGGAGGAAGAGGATGAGTGGGTCAAATACTCAACCTCTTCCTTTCCTCTTCCATAGGTTGGGGAAGTCTCCAAAACCCCTTAATTGTGGAGGAATTTACTCCAAGTCTCTTCCACAATTGGTGGGGGTACCTTGGGCTTGTGTGGTCCCTCTTGGGAGGAAAGGATTGGGGGCACATGTGGCACCCATTCCCTCTTAAGCTCCACTTTTCTCTCCCACATGCTCTAGAGAGCACAAGTGGAAGGGAGAGAGACTTGGTGGATGGGTGAATGACATATGTCACCACCCATTCCAAGGGTCTTGCTTGTAATTGGGAGGAGGAGTGAGAAGGTGACATGTGTCACCTCCCCATTCCTCAAGGCTCATGAGAAAAGCCTATCATAATCCCACTTGGAGAGGGGTATGGAGTTGTTGAATTTTTGGAAAATTTTATTGATTTTAATTTACTTTGGGGAAAACGTTGGAGGGAGTTTGGTGGCTTATTTTGGAGAAGGAGTTGGAGGAGCTCTATTCAACCATCTACTAATTGGGCTTTTTAGGGTAGGGTTCAAGGCTAAGGCCTTCCCTTATGCATTTTATTTACTTGTGTGATGCTATGTGTGAGTTCTATTTTTGAGTTTTTTTACTTGTTGTTGTGGGAAAAAAATTGTATAGAGGAGAAGATGCTCAACAAGTGTGGGCTGAGGGAGGAGTGAACCTCCTCAGGGTCATTTCCTTGATTTGGTGGAGTTGTAGCCTTGAGGGCAATATGTGAACATGTGCAATATGTGAAATGGCTTGAGAGCCAAATGGAAGCTTTGTGAAATTATGTTTAAAAGTGTTGGCTTGAGGCCTTGAGAAGTATTTGTATTGGGATGTTTTAGGAGTGGTACTTTTGAGTTGAGTGTTGTCCACTCCCCTACCCTATTGAACTCATCCTGAGTGAGTTCTTGTGTTGTGTTAGCCATGGGAGTAATTTTGTGTTTGGTTGTTGAATACATTGTTGTGTTGTGGTTTGAGTTTCCTAGAGTGAGGATGACCTCCCTAGCTCGAGGGTGACCCACTTGTGGGTCTATGGTAGGGAGGAGAGCAAGTTGTTGTGGCTTCTTTCCCCTTTTTGTGTTATTGCAAGATATATTGGGAGCTTTGTGAAGTTGGAGAAAACATCATTGTTCTTGGAGTTGTTATCTTATTTCTTTTTTAACTCTTGAGAGAGAGCATGACCAAGTTAGGATTTTGTATCATTTGTTAGTTTTCAAAGAGAACATTGTTCTCTCTCTCTTGTTGTAAAAGTATATTTTTCACTTGTGTGTATGATTTATTTACATTTGCAACAGAAATTTTAATCTTGTTGATTTATATGCTTGTGAATCAACCAAAATAGAGTAATGAAATGATGATATAGCTTTATTGCCATTTTGTTGTATGCATATTTTTTTAAAATAACAAGTAGGAAAGTTGTGGTTTTATTGTTGAGAGACAAACATGAAATTTGTATATTGTTCTTATGAAAAAGAAAATTTGTTGATGTTATGTATTAGAAGTATTTACTTAAATGCATTAGTTTCTTCTCTTTAAAAAAAAAAATTACAATGAATAAATTCTTGAAGGAATGATCTAGTGGTATAATGAATATATTCTTAAAAAAAAAATGAGTTCCTTGTCTTATATAAATTTGAAAATATATATATATATATATCTTTTGCTTATTGTTCTTAAAAGAAAATTTGTAAGTGTTGAAGGAAAATTATTTTTGAAAATATAATTATATATATATATATATATATATATATATATATATATGAATATTTGAATGTATGAATTTATATGTAATTATATATAAATTGTTTTTTATTAATCTGTCAAACAAAAATATATAAGACTGCATTATATATATATATATATATATTGTTATATTTTTAATATATAATATACTGTAATTGAATTAAAACTATGATTTGAATTTAATTGTGTTTTTGTTGTGTATATATATATTAATAAATAAAACTCATTGAAGAAAAAATGAATGTTGTGTAAACAAAACACAGAGGATAGACTGTGTTTAAACTTTTGGCAGTTTGCAGATTTTTTTTTTTAAATGTATGTTGTGGTGGGGGGGGGTTCGAACCCCCCACCGTCACCTTATATGTTAGTGGGAATGTGGGGAGGGAGCGGAGCCCCCACCCACATCCCACTGTGTGGGATGTGGGTGGGGGCTCCGCCCCCTCTCCACATCCCCACACCCCCATTACCCCCTCTGAACCACACACCCCTCGTCAGTCGTGAGACCTCCGCGCAGGCCTTCCGCCCCCTCTCCACATCCCCACACCCCCATTACCCCCTCTGAACCACACACCCCTCGTCGGTCGTGAGACCTCTGCGCAGGCCTTCCCCGCCACTCCACAATTTCATCCCCTCCGCCACAGTCTCCGCCAGCGACTACACATCTCCACCGCTGGACCTCCATCTCCCTGCGGTCACTGTTCCATAGGCCGCACCTCTAATCCTCCACATAGCGCGGCCCCCCATCCTTGCAAACAAAAAGCTTGGGGTTTTTAGTTTTTTTTTTAAATATATATTTATTTTACAAAAAAACAAAATAAATAATACACGCACACGCGCGCGCACACACACACACACACACACATATATATGCATTTCATGTATGGTCTCCATTAAACCTGCAAAGACATCACAAAAAAGAACAAAAAAAAAGAGAAGAAAAACAAAGAGGAGAAAAGAAAATGGGAAACAAAAAGAATAGGGTTAGGGCTTTTGCCCTTAAGGAAATTAGTTTTTTATTTGAGGGCCTTTTAGGGCTTTGTAATTTAAAATTGGTCTTATTTTATTTTCCCACTCCTTTATTTAATTTGTTCATTGTTTTATGTTCTGAATTTTTATATGGGGTTTGAGATAAATAATAAAATGGGAATCTTTAATTCATTTGGAGAGTTATTCTTATTTATTAGTGGCATGGTAATTTATAGACTAGTATATTATTAGAGGGATTTAATATTTTATTGATTTTTTTTAAAATTTGATTATTACAAGGGCTTTTAATTGTTTTAATTAATTTTTACAACTATCAAATTATTGAGATATTTTTATTTTAACCCTTGTCTTCAAACCTAACTCAACGAGGATGATTTAAACTACATCATTATTAATTAAATTTTAATATTCTTTTTTAATCATTTTGGGGCAATTTAATTATCAAATTTTAATTAGACATTGTTTTAAATCCAACTCGGAAACCTAGTAAACTATTTAAACGAAGATAGTAAACCATGTTTCTGAGATCTGATCTACCAAGAAATTAGGAATAATGTAAATGATACAGAGATAACTTTGATTGATAGAAAACGTGAAGAAGAACAAATTGATCGAGCTTTGTTGAAAAATGTTCAATTAACTTATTCAACTGATCTACCAATTCAACCAGTGAGACGTAGGTAATATAAAACCAAACTAGTAAACTTTCGATTAAAATTAATTTTAGTATAATAAACCCTAATCACGCCCGTGAGGCGTTATGCTACCAAATTTTTCTAGAATTTAGGGTTTAGCTAGGTTAGTGAAATTTAACCTTGTTTAGGGTTATATTATTATTATTTGCTGAGTATCGACATTAGATTTTTAGTATTAAATTATATCTTTCTCATGCACTGATTTTGGCTTTTGATTTTGACTTACGTCAAAATCCCTTCTTTCACATAGATTAACTTAGGGTTTCGATCGTTGATCCTAACCCTACTGGTGACATTAACCGCGTCTCATCGACCCCCTAGTTCATTGTGAATGGTATGCGCAAAAAAAGGCATTACCCCACATTCAACTGTCATGTTTACGCCTTAAGCGTAACGCCACCAAGCATGTTTATGCCACCGAGCACACTTACGCGTGCGAGGGGGTTTCTAGGGAAGCGTGGAATTTTTTTTTGATATTTTGTGTCATGACCACATGACAAATGTGGACATGACACGTGTGATGCATGTCGTGACCGCATGGGAAATGTGGGCATGACATTTGGTATCAGAGCCCAAGTTTAAACACTGGGCTTATTTGGGCACGTTACTTATTCTGCAACTTTGATTAATTAGTGCCTACCTTGTTTTGTAGGATGCCTCCTCGACGTATTTGGCAAGCGCAATCACGTAACACTATGTCTGCTGAGATGCACAGTGATTCCTTTGCAGAGGGTCAGGTACCAGCAGCCTTATTAGATCAGCCAGTACCGCAGGCACCTCCAGGACTTGATATAGGACCTCAGTTTTTACAGATGTTACAGGCCATGTTAGGGAGGCTACCACCAATTGTACCAGTGCCACGTGACGAGCCCCACGTTGATCCATGAGAGGAGCCACGTGAGGAGCTATGTGCTGAGTTGCGAGATGAGCCATGTGTAGAGCCCTGCGTTGATCCGCGAGAGGTACCACGTGTGGAGCCTTTTACAGAGATACCAGATACTACAATGGAGGAGGTAGGGTCAACTTACAGAGCACGGAGTAGGAGTCCTCTGTGACATGCAAGACAAGATGAGACTGTGAGGGTTGAGCAGGTACATCATGGACCCTATGTGTATGGTATGGATGAGCTGGTCATAGGACATAGAGACAGAGGAGATCCCATCAGAGACCTACTTAGGCTTAATCCACCTACCTTCGCAGGAGCTACAAAGGGAGCCGAGGCTGAGGCTTGGCTCATCAGTCTAGACAAATGCTTTGTGTTGCGACCTTATGGGAGCAACATAAAAGCATGCATGGCAGTACACCTCTTGAGAGATGCAGCAACTACTTGGTGGCGCACTAAGGAGTGCAAGCATCGGTTATCATTAGACACACTCACATGGGACACATTCATAAAGTGCTTTAATGTGCGTTACTTGTCAAACCATTATAGACAGCGCCAGATAGATGAGTTCCATGACTTACAATAGAGAGGACTCATAGTTGCACAGTATGAGAGCTGATTTATTGAGCTTTCACGTTACACAGAGTATCTCCACGATGAGAAACTTCTGGTGCACAAATTCATCAGAGGTTTGAATCAGGGGATAGTAGGACCAGTGCGTATGGAAAACCCCTAGACTATGAGTGAGGTTACCGAGAAGGCTTATATTACAAAGGAGATTCAAGGACGAGGGTAGAATTCATGCCTGTAGTTTTAGGACCATGGTCGTCATCAGCAACAACAGAACTTTTGTAGACCACCACCACCACAGAGAGGAGGATTTAGTTCTCCATCATTACCTCCTAGGCCTCCATAGCAGTAGCATCAGTAGAGGGCACAGGGAGGACAGAATCATGGTTGGCAGCAGCAGGGACCATCTGCGGGACCTGTGAGGTCACAGTAGTCGTATAGAGGTTCACAGGGGTCCACAAGACGGACTGGGAAGAAGCAGTTGGGTAGGACTCAGTCAGGGTAGATACAGGCTAGGGGCCCATGTTATCTTTGTGGTGGGACAGGACATTTGGCCAGAGAGTGTCCACAGGGCTTTACGGCAGGGGGACATCCTCGTTCAGGAGGGTCAGAGCAGACTGTAGGAGATGTGGGCAAGTCCCACCGCATGTTTGCAACAGTTGATAACCGCTAGGCTGACTATCAGGCATCCATGATTGAGACATCAGGTACGATAGGGGGTGCCCCCATCTCTATTCTTTTTGACTCTAGAGATATCGATTCTTTTCTATCTACATCATTAGTGGAATGCTATAGGTTGGTGGCTTCTAGGCAGGACATTAGGTGGGAGGTTGAGTTGGACTTTGGGGCCAAGATGTCAGTAGATACCTTGGTTTAGGATTGTGAGATTTCTTTGGGTTCCTTCACTACATCTTATGACCTTAGAATTATGTCATTAGGATCCTACGGTGTGGTTTGAGGTATGGACTGGCTTGCGGCTCATAAAGCCAAGCTAGATTGTCATCGAAGGGCGATTAGCTGCTTAGATGATCATGGTGCACTGGTTGAGATAGTGGGCATTTAGAAGCCCACGGTAGTTTGTATGATATCTGCTCAGCAGCTTAAGCGCTACATGCGAAAGGGGTGTCAGATGTTCACTATCATGGTTAGTGACAGAACAGAGGATGAGCCTGAGGCTTCATTGGATGATCACCCTATCTTGAGAGAGTTTGCCGATGTGTTTCCACCAGAATTACTAGGTATGCCTCCATGCAGAGAGGTAGATTTCCACATCAATCTAGTGCCAGGTGTAGAGCCAGTGTCTCCTGCACCCTACAAGATGACTACACATGAGCTCACGGAGCTCAAACTGCAGTTAGAGGAGTTACTTGAGAAGAGGCACATCTGACCTAGCGTTTCACCATGGGGCGCACCGGTTATCTTTGTGAAGAAGAAGGATGGGTCTCTTCACTTGTGCATGGACTATAGGTAGTTGAATAAGGTGACGGTGAAGAACCGTTACCCTTTGCCTAGGATTGATGACCTTTTTGACCAGATGCAGGGAGCCAGAGTGTTCTCAAAAATTGATTTGAAATCTGGGTATCACCAATTATGCATCACAGAGGCAAATATTCATAAGATTGCTTTCTGAACTAGATATGACCACTACGAGTTCACAGTGGTACCCTTCAGTTTGACGAATGCCCCAGCAATGTTCATGAGTCTCATGAACGGGGTGTTCCGCACTTACTTAGATCGGTTCGTGATCTTTTTTCTCGATGATATTTTGATCTATTCGCAGACCAAGGAGGAGCATGTGGATCATTTACGTCAAGTTTTGCAATGCTTGCGAGAGAAGCAACTTTATGGCAACCTGGTGAAGTGTGCCTTCTTTAGGACAGAGGTACAGTACTTGGGGCACATCCTATTAAGCGATGGCATCATCTTCGTAGATCCATCGAAGATCAGAGCTATCCAAGATTGGCTAGCACCCACTAGTGTGACAGAGGTCAAGAGTTTCATGGGATTAGCCGGTTACTACCACAGATTCGTAGAGGGCTTTTCCAGGATAGTACACCCCATCACTTCCCTTCAGCGGAAAGGGAAGAGTTTCACTTGGATCGAGCACTGCGAGAGGGCCTTTGGGGTCCTCAAGGAGTGTCTTATTAGCGCTCCCATCTTAGAGGTTCCAGATCCTGCAGAGGATTTTGTAGTTTTCACTGATGCATCACTCGAGGGTTTGGGAGCCATGCTTATGCAGGGTGGTAGAGTGATTGCATATGAGTCATGTAAGCTCAAAACACATGAGCTGAACTACCCTACTCACGATTTAGAGCTCACAGTAGTGGTACATGCTCTTGTTTGTTGGAGACACTTTCTTTTGGGTCGTCGCTTTGAACTTCATTCGGATCACCATAGCTTGTAGTACATATTCACACAGCTGAATTTGAACGCCTGCCAGCGGCATTGGATGGAGTTTCTATGCGAGTACGACTTTGATGTCCACTACATCAAAGGGAAGGAGAACATGTTCGCTGACGCTTTGAGTTGGAGGCACCACGAGATCCTGATGTTGACCTTGAGTGTGGATTTGAGAGAGCGCATCATTTAGCATCTACCTGAGGATGAGTGGTTTCTTGAGGTGCAGTAGGAGATCCAGTCTCAGAGGGCCCTTAAGGACAGATTTGCAGGATATTCCTTTGAGTCTGATGGATTGTTCAGACATCAACAACATATCTATGTACCCCGTGTGGGTGACCTTCACGCAGTGGTTCTTTCAGAGGCTCATAAAGCACCTTATGCAGCACACCTGGGGGTGAAGAAGATGCATGTCGACTTGCAACAATTATATCATTGGGCAGGTATGAGACGAGATATTGCAGAATATGTTGCTCGTTTCCTTGAGTACCAGAGGGTTAAGGCTGAGCATCAACATCCAGTGGGTCTTTTATACCCTCATGAGATACCTGAGTGGAAATGGGACACCATTTCCATGGACTTTGTTATTGGTCTTCCTATGTCATCATGCCGCCATGATGCCATCATGGTGACGGTTGACAAGTTGACCAAGGTAGAGCATTTCTCACCTGTACGCACGATGTACAATGCACCATCTATGGTGAGAGTATTCTTGGATCAGATTGTTAGATTACATGGGGTACCTCACCATATCATTTCTGACAGGGATTCAGTATTCACTTCAACCTTTTGGAGAGCCTTACAACAGGCATTGGGCACACAATTCAACTTCAGTTCTGATTATCATCCTAAGACCGATGGATAGATAGAGAGAGTTAACAGGTTCTTGAGGATATGCTCTGTATGTATGTCATGGATCATCAGAGTAGATGGGAGGAGTATCTGTATCTAGTTGAGTTTGCCTACAACAATCGACATCACAGCTCGTTGGGTATGCCTCCTTTTCAGGCCTTGTACGGCAGACCTTGCAGGACACCTTTGAGTTGGGACCGTATTGAGGACAGGGTTACAATAGGGCCAGAGTTGGTTCAGGATATGAAGCAGCAGGTGACGTTGATTAGGTAGAGACTTCAGGAGGCACAGGATCGACAGAAGAAGTATGTGGATGCTAAGAGGGTAGATCTGAGCTTCTCAGTTGGGGACAGAGTAATCTTGAGAGTGCAACCGCATATGAGTCCAATCCGTTATAGAAAGGGCTCTAAGCTCGCACCTCATTTTGTTGGACCTTTTGAGATCTTGGAGCGGATAGGACCCGTACCCTATCCTCTAGCCTTGCCACCTAGCCTGTCGCGTATCCATGATATTTTTCATGTTTCCATTTTATGATGTTACATATCTAATTTATCTCATGTATTAGATTGGAGTGCTCTTCAGGTAGAGGCAGATAGTCAGCTGGCTTTGGAACCAATTCACATATTGGCTTGTCGGATGCTAGGCCTTCGAGGTCGAGAGCTGAACCAGGTTAGGGTCTGGTGGGACATGTACGATGAGGTCACGGTGACATGGGAGGATGCAGTGAGATTGAGGGCCCTTTATCCTCACCTCTTTGATGACTTCCAAGAGGAAGTATAGTCTTAGGGGGGGCGGATGTGAGGCCTACTTTTTCATTCTCATTTATTTGACTACTTATTTTACTATTGGTGATACATTTAGACTTATGGGGCTGTTGATCCCAAATTTTTAGACTATTAGAATTTATGCTGTATGTACATTTGTTATGCTTAGCATGTTTACGATATGTTTAGACTGGGCTATTGATTCACTGATGATGTTAGACATATGGTTTATATTATGATGTTATTGGGAAACTATTCATGTGGTGTTAGAAAATTGTTATGTAATTCAATTTTGGGAATGGATGTTTGAAATGCAGAATTTAGTATCTAATTGTAATGTGACTTCCTAGATGCTTATATGGATATGTGATGTTGTATGCAAGTGTATGTTTCAATTTGCTTCGGCTATTATATACATGTGAAATTAACATTTCATTTGAGTGCACAGGTATTTCTAATGAAGCCACAGAAATTTGGAGATCATCCCACACACGGTGTTGTTTCCCTTGTGAAGCCGATCTAGTTCCAAGAGGAACCAAGATCAATATGTTGCATGATGAATTTTTGGTAATGCTGTTGCATGTTGTTAGTCAGGCTAGGTCTACCCCTCTTTTATTTTGAATTCTAATTGTTGTAAGAATAGTGTCATTTGAATTTTATTTTTTAAGTTATAAATTTTTGAGACCCCTTTTCATGTGCTTTAATTCAACCTTGGGTGCTCAAAATGGGCTAAACTTGACCCTGGGTTGTACCCCTTGGGTCTAGGGACCTTTTTGGCTTGTGTAACCCTAGGTAAACTTCCATTTGGTCACTTTAACTTCACCCTGAAGTAAAGCGACGAAAATGGAAGCATGGGAGGAAGAGGATGAGTGGGTCAAATACTCAACCTCTTCCTTTCCTCTTCCATAGGTTGGGGAAGTCTCCAAAACCCCTTAATTGTGGAGGAATTACTGCAAGTCTCTTCCACAATTGGTGGGGGTACCTTAGGGTTGTGTGGTCCCTCTTGGGAGGAAAGGATTGGGGGCACATGTGGCACCCATTCCCTCTTAAGCTCCACTTTTCTCTCCCACATGTTCTAGAGAGCACAAGTGGAAGGGAGAGAAACTTGGTGGATGGGTGAATGACATGTGTCACCACCCATTCCAAGGGTCTTGCTTGTAGTTGGGAGGAGTGAGGAGGTGACATGTGTCACCTTCCCATTCCTCAAGGCTCATGAGAAAAACCTATTATAATCCCACTTAGAGAGGGGTATGGGGTTGTTGAATTTTTGAAAAATTTTATTGATTTTAATTTACTTTGGGGAAAAAGTTGGAGGGAGTTTGGTGGCTTATTTTGGAGAAGGAGTTGGAGGAGCTCTATTCAACCATCTACCAATTGGACTTTTTAAGGTAGGGTTCAAGGCTAAGGCCTTCCCTTATGCATTTTATTTACTTGTGTGATGCTATGTGTGAGTTCTATTTTTGAGTTTTTCTACTTGTTGTGGGAAAAAAATTGTATGGGTGTTGTGAGAGCCTCTCCCACTTGGGAGAGGATGCTCAACAAGTGTGGGGTGGGGGAGGAGTGAACCTCCTCGAGGTCATTTCCTTGATTTGGTGGAGTTGTAGCCTTGAGGGCAATATGTGAATATGTGCAATATGTGAAATGGCTTGAGAGCCAAATGGAAGCTTTGTGAAATTATGTTTAAAAGTGTTGGCTTGAGGTCTTGAGAGGTATTTGTATTGGGATGTTTTAGGAGTGGCACTCTTGAGTTGAGTGTTATCCACTCCCCTACCCCATTGAACTCATCCTGAGTGAGTTCTTGTGTTGTATTAGCCATGAGAGTAATTTTGTGTTTGGTTGTTGAATACATTGTTATGTTGTGGTTTGAGTTTCTTAGTGTGAGGATGACCTCCCTAGCTCGGGGGTGACCCACTTGCGGGTCTATGGTAGGGAGGAGAGCAAGTTGTTGTGGCTTCTTTCCCCTTTTTGTGTTATTGCAGGATATATTGGGAGCTTTGTGAAGTTGGAGAAAACATCATTGTTCTTGGAGTTGTTATCTTATTTCTTTTTTAGCTCTTGAGAGAGAGCATGGCCAAGTTAAGATTTTGTATCATTTGTTAGTTTTCAAATAGGAGAACATTGTTCTCTCTCTCTTATTGTAAAAGTATATTTTTCACTTGTGTGTATGATTTATTTACATTTACAATAGAAATTTTAATCTTGTTGATTTCTATGCTTGTGAATCAACCAAAAATAGAGTAATGAAATGATATAGTTTTATTGCCATTTTGTTGTATGTATATTTTTTAAAATAACAAGTAGGAAAGTTGTGGTTTTATTGTTGAGAGACAAACATGAAATTTGTATATTGTTCTTATGAAAAAAAAAATTGTTGATGTTATGTATTAGAAGTATTTACTTAAATGCATTAGTTTCTTCTCTTTAAAAAAAAATATTACAATGAATAAATTCTTGAAGGAATGATCTAGTGGTATAATGAATATATTCTTAAAAAAAAATGAGTTCCTTGCCTTATATAAATTTGAAAAAAAATATATATATCTTTTGCTTATTGTTCTTAAAAGAAAAATTGTAAGTGTTGAAGGAAAATTATTTTTGAATATATATATATGAATATTTGAATGTATAGTTTTATTTATAATTATATATAAATTGTTTTTTTATTATTCTGTCAAACAAAAATATATGAGACTGCATTATATATATATATATATAGTTATATTTTTAATATACAATATATTGTAATTAAATTAAAACTGTGATTTGAATTTATTTGTGTTTTTGCTATGTATATATATTAATAAATAAAACTCATTAAAGAAAAAATGAATGCTGTGTAAACAAAACACAGAGAATAGATTGTGTTTAAACTTTTGGCAGTTTGCAGATTTTTTTTTTTTAAATGTATGTTATGGTGGGGGCGGTTCGAACCCCCCACCGTCGCCTTATATGTTAGTGGGAATGTGGGGAGGGGGCAGAGCCCCCACCCACATCCCACTGTGTGGGATGTGGGTGGTGGCTCCGTCCCCTCTCCACATCCCCACACGCCCATTACCCCCTATGAACCACACACCTCCCGTCGGCGGTGAGACCCCCGCGCAGGCCTTCCCTGCCACTCCACAACGTCGTCGCCTCCACCACAGTCTCCGCCGGCCACTACACATCTCCGCCGCCGGACCTCCACCTCCCTGCGGCCGTTGTTCCATGGGCCGCACCTCTGATCCTCGACACAGCGCCGCCCCCCATGCCTGCAAACAAAAAGCTTGGGGTTTTTAGTTTTTTTTAAAATATATATATATTTATTTTAAAAAAAAAACTAGAATAAACAATACACACACACACACACATATATGCCATCATATGCATTTCATGTATGGCCGCCATTAAACCTGCAAACACATAAAATAAAATAAAAACAAAACAAAACAAAAAAAAAAGAGAAAAACAAAGAGGAGAAAAGAAAATGGGAAATGAAAAGAATAGGGTTAGGGCTTTTGCCCTTAAGGAAATTAGTTTTTTATTTGAGGGCCTTTTAGGGCTTTATAATTTAAAATTGGCCTTATTTTATTTTCCCACTCCTTTATTTAATTTGTTCATTGTTTTATGTTCTGAATTTTTATATGGGGTTTGAGATAAATAATAAAATGGGAATCTTTAATTCATTTAGAGAGTTATTTTTATTTGTTAGTGGCATGGTAATTTATAGACTAGTATATTATTAGAGGGATTTTATATCTTATTGATTTTTTTTACATTTGATTATTACAAGGGGTTTTAATTGTTTTAATTAATTTTTTCAACTATCAAATTATTGAGATGTTTTTATTTTAACCCTTGTCTTCAAACCTAACTCAACAAGGACGATTTAAACTACATCGTTATTAATTAAATTTTAATATTCTTTTTTAATCATTTTGGGGTAATTTAATTATCAAATTTTAATTAGACGTTGTTTTAAATCCAACTCAGAAACCTAGTAAACTATTTAAACGAAGATAGTAAACCATGTTTCTGAGATCTGATCTAGCAAGAAATTAGGAATAATGTAAATGATGTAGAGATAACTCTGATTGATAGAAAACGTGAAGAAGAACAAATTGATCGAGCTTTGTTGAAAAATGTTTTAAATTATAGAAAACATGAAGAAGAACAAATTGATCGAGCTTTGTTGAAAAATGTTCAATTAATTTATTCAACGGATCTACCAATTCAACTAGTGAGACATAGGTAATATAAAACCAAACCAATAAACTTTCGATTAAAATTAGTTTTAGTATAATAAACCCTAATCACGCCCGTGAGGCGTTATGCTACCATATTTTTCTGGAATTTAGGGTTTAGCTAGGTTAGTGAAATTTACCCTTGTTTAGGGTTATATTATTATTTTTTGCCGAGTGTCGACATTAGATTTTTGGTTTTAAATTGTATCTTTCTCATGCACTAATTTTGCTTTTGATTTTGACTTACGTCAAAATCCCTTCTTTCACATATATTAACTTAGGGTTTCGATCGTTGATCCTAACCCTACTGGCGACGTTAACCGCGTTGCATCAACCCCCTAGTTGGCCTTCATTGCGAATGGTATGCGTAAGTGAATGCATTACCCCACATTCAATTGTCATGTTTACACCTTAAGCGTAACGCCACCGAGCACGCTTATGCGTGCAAGGGGGTTTCTAGGGAAGCGTGGAATTTTTTTTTAATATTTCGTGTCATGACCACATGACAAATGTGGACATGACACGTGTGATGCGTGTCGTGATCGCATGGGAAATATGGGCATGACAGATGTCAAAGGATTCCCGCGGTCCCGCGACGGTCAGGTGAAAGGTTGACAGTAGTGCGGTAAAAAGACATAAGGGATAACATGTATCTCGCCATCCCACGATGATGTGTAACAAGGCTTGCAGGGTGGCGGTAAGTGGTGAAAATGAATGTAACCATCTAATCTCCCGCGGTCCCGTGATGGATCTTAGTTGGTCTTGTGGGGATACAGTAAGGTAATAAATGTTGAAAAGACTTTAGTGCCGCACCGTGATGGTTATCAGGGAGCAAAAATTGTTGGCAAGAGACACTATATGGATTCATGAATGTTGTCATAGATGGAAACAAAGGTTATCTCACACATCCGCAAGACATGATGAGTCTCTACTAGAAGTCAGATTGAAGAAGTGTTATGATCCGGTAAGCAAGAACAGAGTAGTCAGCAAGGTCCGACAGTCAAGTCTGGATCTCTTAGAGCAAGTATTTCAGTAAAGTGCGGATTTGGGGAAGTCAAGAGGAGTACTTTGACTAATAGATTCCAAGGATTTATCCTCCGGTGATGGAAGGGTGAAGAGATATGAACACTTGAGTGTTGGGCTCCTGTTTGAAACAGTAGACAGAGGAAGAACTGTACCGGCAGGTTGTCAGACCCAAATCCAGAAGAGATATTGCTAATGACTAAGTTTCTTGAGGCATCATTCATCATTGGCTGACATGATTGAAGACTTCCACAAGCATATTCTTGATCCGCATTACTTGGTATGCAAGGATTCAACTGACAGACTAGAGTTTGAAATAATATTGACTATTCCGGATGCTGACTAGAAAAGTGTTGAAATCACCTATGCGGATATATATACAAGATGGATTTAGATGTGAAGGTATGTGTGGTGTATGGATTGAAGTGCGAATAAAAGCAGAAGAATAGTATAAAAGGCAGAAAAATAGGTTCAGAATGTAAGTGAACAGTAGCACTTAAGGAGGGTAAGAGTGAAGTGTAGCAGATCAGTCTATTGAGCTTAACTAGAACCGAACTTCAGCATGTATGGATGCTTCTCATCAGTTCAAGTTCTCTTCTTATAAACAGTAAGTCTTTTGTAGGCAATGAGCCTCTTGTGAGCAGTGTGCTCAGGTAGTGAGCCCTAATTGGCAAGTGCCATTTTGTATCTTCTATTCTTCTAACAGAGAATAATTTCTTGGGTTAATCGCCCCGTGGTTTTTCCCTTAATAGGGTTTCCACGTAAAAATCATTGTGTCATGTGTATTGGTGTTATTTCCATTTCATGATTATGCTTGCTTATTTAATCTGATATTACATTTATTGTTAAGAAAGCACAGAAAGTAGAAATATTAGGATAACTGATTCACCCCCCTCTCAGTTATCAACAATTGGTATCAGAGCCAAGTTCCTCCCAACAGAGCCTAACAGCTTGAGGAAGATCTGAGAATTCAAATGGATGTGTATGGTATAAGGGAGCAACTTAAGTTTGCCCTTGATGATCTTGAGCAGTCAAACTCTGAAGTCAATGAATTGAAGGAAAGACTCAAACAGGCTAATGATTTCATAAAAGAACTAAAAGAGAAACTGAGTCTCTCTATAAAAAAGAGAAAGGAGCTACTTCAGCAATTGGCAAATCAAGGTGAAGCCAATGATACAAATGGAGATCTGAAAGAGAAAACCAAGTTATGTGAAAAGCTATCAAAAGAAATCATCATGGTAAGACATGAAATGGAATCAGGAGTTATGAAGTTCACCCAAGAAATTGAAGAAAGAAGAAAATCTGAAGATGATCTAAGACAATCTCTCAAGGAAAAATCAGAAGACTGCCACAAGATGGATAGAATAATCAGACATCTTGAATTTGATCTTGAAGATGCTAAAGATAATGAAGAAAAACTTGAGGATCAAATTGTCTCTCTTAAAAGGGATCTTCAAACAGCAAATGAATACAAAGAGAAATTCAAGATAAGCTTTGCTCAACTTGAAGTTCTTCTTGAAAGTCAAAAGAGGGTAGATGACAAGTGTGGTCTGGGGTATGAAAAAGGTGAAAGCTCCAGATCCAGTCAGAAGAATTTTGGATCAGAAAATCTAAGGAACAAGCCTAGAAGACCTCTGGTAAGGTAGCCCAATGCTTAAAGATATCCATCCTTCAATGGATACTGCCACAACTACAATAACTTTGGTCATAAAGCTAATCAGTGCAGAAAGAGAATAAATCAGACTAATACATCCTTCTCTGGACGGTGTTTTAACTGCAAAAGGTATGGTCACAAATCTCATGAATGCAAAAATATGCAAATGAATAATTCATTCAATGGTAGATGCTTTGCATGCAATAGAATGGGTCATATGGCTAATCAATGCAGATCAAGAGGATATCAATCAAATATGCAAAGAAATGTTGTTTGCCAAATTTGCAATAGATTCGGTCATATTGCAAAATTCTGTAGAAGCAAGAATCAAGACAAAAGAGGTTCGGTACATCATAATCAAAATCAAGATAAGGGAAAACAAAAAGTGAATGCAGATGAAGTTCAAAGTGAGATGAACAAGATTTGGGTGAAGAAAAGTACAGAGAATGTAGGGGATGGATCCACACCAGACTCTGGTGTTGATATTCCTTTTGGAAATTAAAAAGTGAGCTCTGGCTTAGGGGGAGACACAAAGAAAACCTTTTTCCCCCAGCTAGCCAAGTGGTGCTGGAACTGGCACAAGGAGAGTTGCAGATTAAAGCATTCACAAAAGAAACATCTAAATAAACTATGGTTAAGATTTGGAAAATCCGCAAGATGTTTAGATCAAGATTGATCCGGTTCTTCAAGTCATCCGAATAAGGCAAACCAGAATGACTTAGGTCGAGCATTTATTGCAACTTGGTATTAGGGTTTGCAGAGTAATATAAGGGTTCTTCTTATTAAACAATTGTTCATTCTGCATTTAAGAAGAAGAAAAGAGGAGCTCTATAACAAATTTCCTCAAGCCCATCAAAGGTCATCTACAGAAGTTGATTCATCCTGCGAATCAATTCGGATCTCTTCACAAACCCTAGACGCACAAAAGGTACTTTCCGTTATTGAATACTTCTCTATAAAATCTTTTTGAAGATGGATACACCGAATGTCGTAAAGATCACTAAGAGGCCACGCCCTAAATTCAAGAAACATCCATATAAATCCCTAGAAGTTGATCCCCTAGGCGCCTTTTCAAGTATTCCGCATGTAGAAGATATTAGGGAATATATTCATGCGAATATTGAAGAATTTGGGGAATCTAAGCTAGTTGATATCTATCACAAGCATTTGATAGATAACTCATTTGAACTCAAAACTCAGTTTAAAGCTGTCTAGGACAAACATTTTTCACAGTGCATTCATTTCCCCTATTTTCTGGAAGATGAATGGGTCCGGTATATCCTGAGCAGAATGCATGACAACTTCATGTGGTTGAACAAGCCATTTAAGCTCACTAAGGATGCCATTAGGGCTGTAACCGGATTACACTCAATTAGTGAAATGCCTATGCTCAAATCTATCAAGAACCAAATTGTCAATGAGGCTACCAGATCAAAGTTTGATAAAAGAGCTATGACTATTGAGGATATCACAGATCTAGATATCAAGTTTGCATCAATGATAATTGGATATAAGATATATCACTCCAGCAGGGAGAATTCAATTTCTGGAACTGCTATATATATTGCTTATGAAATGTTGAGGAAGAATGTAGACTATGATCTTTGTGAGCTCCTTCTGAACCAACTATTGGAGAATCTACAGAAGATAAAGAAGGATAAGAAGAACTCCTTCAAATACGGTGGTTTGATACTCCATCTTTTCTTTTATTACATGAATGAGCTTCCTAGATCCAATGGCTGGGTATGGCAGAATTGAAAGGAAGCTAGGTGTGCAGAAATCGCTTCCTACACTAATCTAATGAGGAGAGATGTATGCAAATTCAATTTAATTCTTACAACTACAGCAACATAGAACATCTAATAGAGATATTGCAGCAATACACATACACACAGAAAGTAGACAGAAGAGAGAGAGATAAGATATACGTGGGGAAAACCCTTACGGGTGAAAAACCCCACACTCCAAAACACAGCTCAAATGTATTACAGTAAACATTAACAGATTACAATACAGTTTCAGAGCCAATGCTCTTTCAGGAGTCTTCGAATGTTGAATCTAGAGATATTCCGGCAGCATAATAGTACTCGTACCAAAGTTGTCTATCTCCCATCCAAGCACCTGTTTATATAGAGTTTACAAGGCAAATATGGAACCTTCTAGAGATGGGCGTCCATCTTGGACTCATGCCCCAAAACCCACGCCTAAGGACACTTGTCCAACATCCCATCCTGAAGTGGGTGCCTGGTCCCAAGATAGGTTACGATAGATGCTCTTACACACCTTACAGCTGTCATAGAATCTGTCATACACTGACTAAAAAATATCATATTCCTCTTACATGTCATAACCACCCTTGACTGCCCAAAGATGTCTTTCTCTTGTGCAAAGATACTCATTGATGGCAACAAAGGTTATATCACACATCCGCAAGACATGATGAGTCTCTACCGGAAGTCTGATTGAAGAAGTGTTATGATCTGGTAAGCAAGAACAGAGCAGTCAGCAAGGTCTGACAGTCAGGTCTGAATCTCTCAGAGCAAGTATTTCAGTAAAGTACAGATTTGGAGAAGTCAAGAGGAGTACTTTGACTAATAGATTCCAAGGATTTATCCTCTAGTGATGGAAGGGTGAAGAGATATGAACACTTGAGTGTTGGGCTCCTGTTTGACAGAGTAGACAGAGGAAGAACTGTACCGGTAGATTGTCAGACCCAAATCCGAAAGAGATATTGCTAATGACTAAGTTTCTTGAGGTATCATTCATGATTGGCCGACATGATTGAAGACTTCCACAAGCATATTCTTGATTTGGATTACTTGGTATGCAAGGATTCAGCCGACAGACCAGAGTTTGAAATAATATTGACTATTCTGGATGCCGACTAGAAAAGTGTTGAAATCACCTGTGCTGATATATATACAAGATGGATTTAGATGTGAAGGTATGTGTGGTGTATGGATTGAAGTGAGAATAAAAGCAGAAGAATAGTATAAAAGGCAGAAAAATAGGTTCAAAATGTAAGTGAACAGCTGCACTTAAGGAGAGTAAGAATGAAGTGCAGCAGATCAGTCTATTGAGCTTAACCGAAACTGAACTTTAGCATGTGTGGATGCTTCTTATTAGTTCAAGTTCTCTTCTTGTAAACAATAAGTCTTTTGTAGGCAGTGAGCCTCTTGTGAGCAGTGTGCTCGGGTAGTGAGCCCTAATTGGCAAGTGCCATTTTGTATCTTCTATTATTCTAACAGAGAATAATTTCTTGGGTTAATCACCCCGTGGTTTTTCCCTTAACAGGGTTTCCACGTCAAAATCATTGTGTCATATGTATTGGTGTTATTTCCATTTCATGATTATGCTTGCTTATTTAATCTAATATTACATTTACTGTTAAGAAAGCACAAAAAGTAGAAATATTAGGATAACTGATTCACCCCCCCTCTCAGTTATCAACAAAAATATTTGATGATTGAAGAATGAGTAGGCTAAGACTGTAGAGGAGAAATGAGCATTGAGCTGGCGTCAACATGGCACCAACAAATCTTGGATGTCCTTCTATTTTGTCTTTTCTTGTTTTTATGCTTTCCAATATATATTCAAAATTATTTGGTGATCTTTTTAGGATTTGTCAAGAAGATGTAAAATGTCTAGTGAAGGGTTGGGAATGTGAAAAGCCATTGAATGTAAATGGTCTAAAGCTTGTCGCTTCCCTCAGTTTTCTATAAAAGGGAAACCAAGACCATGGGGCAAGTGAAGGGGGGAATCTGATTTTGGAAAAGTAGAACACTGTAAAGGCTGATTTTTTGAAGCACGATAATAGAACGACTGCATCAATCTGGTGCCTGATTTCTGGTCTCGATTGTTTGTTAAATCCATTGCTGAAATTGTATCTGGTTGTCTCCAACTTGGTTTTTCCTTATTATTTAAATTAGTTTTATCAAGGATATTTCTGATTTATTGAAGCACATTTTCTATTTTTGTGTGGATTGTTTACTGGTTTTCTTCAATGAAAGAATTAAATTCCTTTAAGCATTTCATAGTAGTTTGGAAGGATTCAATTAGATAATTAAGAATGACTAGATAATTGATATTTTTGCACATCTATGCCAGACATAGACCTTGTAGTTCCAAGCAATCTAAGTTGTATCCAGAAGGAAGACATGAATCTTTTTGTATTTGACTCTGTTGCCCAGTTGAGGAAAAGGCACTCATCTTTCAATTTCTAGAATCGATTCCTTGTACATATTATTTTCAACACAATTTGTGTTTTCTGTTTGTAGGAGTAGGTGTAGAAGTAAAGTCATTGAATAAAAACCATTTTCAGATTCCATGCCAATTTGAATTTTGGTTGAAGAGGAAGATTTAACTGATAAAATTGCACATAATATACTTATTCATCACCAGTCAGTATTAGAGAGCTCATATTCAGTGATAGAAAGGTACACCCACCTAGGAGAAGCAGAGCCTGAAGCGCAGGGAAGTCCAATCAATTTGATTGATTCTGTCAATTGGCCAAATTAGTTATCAGACCTAATCATAAAGTTTGGCATCCTTTTAGGGTCTGGTAAACTATAGATTTGAGAACCAACATGCTCAACATCAGTTATAGAACTGAAAGGTCGAACGTTTTAACAACCACTTGATGTTTCAAATTACTAGAATGGATTAATGAGAATGTTGTTTGATAATCACAATAACTACTTTTAATGGAAATCCACATCTATAATCCATCGGTAGTATATGACTTTTGTGAACTTTCATCGCCACCTCTTAACCTTTGGAGAATAGTACATGGTTGGGTGAACGATTGACTGAATGAATGATCAGTTGAGTGAGTGATGGTCAGTCTTAATCACCAACCTCAATCACCAGTCTCAATCGCCAATGTCAATCATCAGTGCTAATCGCCAATGCCAATCATCATTCCAATTGCCAGTGCAATCGCCAAGGTCAATCACTAGCCTTAGATTACTAACCAATCATCGTAACTATTACCAAAATTTCACCTACAACTCAATTTGGTAGAGCTGAAATAGTTGATTACATCAAAGGTGAAAGGTACTCTAACAAATTTCTGCTAAGGCTTAATCATTTCATATGAATGCTTTCAAGTGGATTTCAGATTTTATTATGTAACATTTTACAACAGAAAGAAAATACACAAATTGTGTGATATTGTTGTCTTTCATTCATTTTGTAATGAAAAATGTATACAATGTTCTTGTTTCATACATTAAGATCAAAAGAATGCTTAAAATGTCCCACACAAGCCATGGGAATGACTAAACTGAGATAATGCAACATGGAAAGCAAGCTATACATCTAAAGATAAAGTAAGGGAAAAAAATATGAAAAGAGATCATATCCTTCATTGCCTTAATGGTTGATTTTGGTGTTGCTTCTCTTATCTTCAATTCTTCTCGTTCTTGATCTTCAGATGTACATACAGATGATTGAAAATTTGGTTAAGGCTCAGGACATGAAATCTCATCATATGTGTCATCAACAAACATATAACCTACATCTATGATGCATTAGATCAGTTGAGCCATTACTAGATGTATGCAATAAAAGCCAAAATTAGATCATAAAATGAAAGTCAAATCATCATGAAGAGCATTGAACTTTACTATTTTATTTAACTTGTTTTCTCATTGTGCAGGTACAAGTTCATCTTTCATTTCATATTTCATCTTTTGACATTTTAGCATGTGGTGAAAATTGGGCTCCCACAAGGGTTGAGATTAGCATGCTGCCCTTAAGTCTTAAGAGGGATATGGATAAGTGAGAAACATGGTTTATCTTTTCAAATAAAAGCATATTCTGATTAAAGATCAATTCATAAGATAACTGAGCACATTGTCTATTCAAAGACAACCAATGTCAAGGGATGCACAGGATATAATGGGTTCATTCAAGCAATGACAACTATAAAACATAGTCATACCTGAAGAGTGCAGCATACACAGTCCACATAGGTTGAGACAGTCATGTGGTACAGTCATCATAAAGGTTGCATAGTCTACAAAGGAGTAGTCCATCACAAGCATGATAAGAA
This sequence comes from Cunninghamia lanceolata, assembly GCA_027924645.1. NCBI lineage: Eukaryota > Viridiplantae > Streptophyta > Pinopsida > Cupressales > Cupressaceae > Cunninghamia > Cunninghamia lanceolata. The sequence continues at coordinate 6,195,733 of BSBN01000249.1, forward strand.
TAGTCTATGACCTACAATGACTATCGTTTGTTTCTAGCAACTGTATGAAATGGGAAAGTAACCCTTATGACTGTCAGAAGGCATGAAGAATCAATGATCACATCTAGTAGAAGAGAGCAGTTGTTTAGAAAGCAATTTCACCTTGTCAGTACAGAAAGGTATCAGTATCCATTATAATCTATGATAAACTGATAAGAATTCATACACATTATCATATCCATTGATAAGAGCAATGATCTATAGAGGAAGGCCATTCCACAAGACTATCATGATGAATAAGTAGTACACACTAGATTTATGGTATTGCAGACTTGTGAAGGATGAGTCTTACACCATGGACATCCAATGAAGGAGAACAGTCATAAATACCATTCATAATGACAAAGTACAAGCCAAGTTTCTTTATTGTCCATACATCATGCAGAGACACAATAATGCCATCAAGTAAACACACAGTGCATAGGTTTATATGATCTTAAAGGATATAGACAATGGACACCACAGTCATCTTGGACACAGTCAAATTGATAATAAATGCCTACTTTGTCATTATGAACAACATTTAATAGAACAAAAGCAAACATTCCAAGGAGCTAGAGTCATTTTGGAGATGAAACAGTCACTCCAGTATATGAAGGACAATCATTAAAAGCATACAAGTAAAGTCATCATGGAGGTGTAACCACAATATTCATGAACAAGAAAGAAACAAGTATGTATATGGTATAGGAATAGTGCATGATACATAGCCAAGACAACTAATTAAGACAAGCCATTACAAGAAGTAGTATCTTGCCTTTCATCAAAAGTAGATCATACACAGTAGGCCTCTAATCACCAACAGGAAGTCAACATCATGATGTTCCAAGTGATTATATGATCAGCGTAAGTTGCTACAGTTACAAATAATAGTCATAAGAGTGTCAAATGAAGAGGACAGTCATCTTTTACCATAGAAAATATATGCATAGTTCATCAAAAAGGCAGTCAATGATACCTGACAAGAATGGCAGTCACACAAGGAGTTATCACAAAGACTATCACAAGGAGGTACAACAATCTTTTGACAGATCATAGCACTCACTTGAGATATCACAATGAGAAGTAATAAAAGGCAACTTGAAAACTTAAATTGTCTTAAACAAGAGTGAACATGGAGTCTACTACAGGGAAAGAACAATGGAAATGTATCAAGTATGTAGGCTGAGAATGACATATTTGAAGGTTATGTCAGACAGTAAGATCTACTCCACCAATATACATAGCAAGGGAAGTCTTGAAAGTAGGGAATACAGAGGTCATAAGCCAAGATAGTGATAAAGTGTCTTGAGAGCCTGAAAGTACAGATGCATATAGATGCAAAGCTGCAGTGATAGGTAGTAAGCCATTAGAAGGACCAAAAGAACAAGAGTAGCAATTTGTATGCACAATGAACTGACAGTATGCAGATCTAAAGTCAACAGTCTTATTTGAGTTCAAAGGGATCAAGTACAGTTGGACAGTTATACATAGAATAGACAAACATCAATGAAGGATAGTCATAGAGGTTGTCTTAACCTTTCTTATGCCTAGCATGGAGATCAGAGATAGTTTGATAGTGACAAAGCCAGGTATGAAAGTGTTGACCACAATCAGCATAGACCAAAACATAAGAAGATTAATGCTACAGTCTCAAGTAAAAGGGGGCAATGATACAGTGATACTGAGCATCGTGGCACCTACACAGTGAGAATGAGAATTGTCATGGTACATAGATTTTATTGTTAATGAAGTTGGTTGTGCTGGAAAAATAATTCATCTAACAAGTTTAGATAGTCAAGAAAGGAGATCAAAGGGCAGTGAGGTCTTAAGACAAAGACCTTGTTCCTACACCATTGTCAAACAAAGGGTAGTAATAGTTGCACCATCCATCATCAAATCAATTATCAAGATAAAACAAAAAAAAAATAGTAAAGGTGATGGGTTCAAATGTTGACTTCTTTTATGCTATTTCTTATGCTTCCAGACTTTATACCTATGATATTTCAAATAATTTTCTAAGACATTAATACCATGATATGATGTCTTTTATATATATTCTGCAAACCTTGAACCTAATCTGCCAATATGAAACATGGTGATAATATTTGTCAATTGCATGAGTTAGACATAAGTGTGTATGTATATAAATGGAATTTTGTAGATTAATTATGAAGGCTATTTTGTATGCATATGTTTTATGGATTAACCCTGTGCAACAACAAGTTGGTAGCGTTAAGGAGAGGATAATTCACAACACATTACAAGACAGAGCATTGAAGGAAGTCACAGTTAAGTGCCAACTAAAGCTAAACGTGATCATCATGAAGGAATAAATACAAGAGAAGAAGAAGACTTGTTCTAGGATTCTAATCGCAGCTTATGTGTTTTCATTCATGAGCTATTGTGTAGGAATTTCTATTTGAGCAGGACTCTACTTCCTTTGTTTTAGTTAGAATAATAAATTGATCTCAAAACTATACCCTGATAAATAGGGATGAATTGATGATCAAGTTAGTTGGTAGTTACATCGTACTCTCCCATTTTTCTATATAAGTTAAGAGGGATGAGTTCGATGAAAAGTTAGATTTTCTTTCCAAGTTACTCTATTTTTATAGTTGCTCAATAGTTTTTATGTTGGAAGATACAAGCATGTTTTATTGAATACAATCTGAGAAGATTTTGCTCTAATATGAAGTGAATACAACTATGTGTTATGAGAATCTGAAGTAGATTTAGTTTCCAGATTAAGTGAGATAGTTCCCTGAGATGGCCACTCAACCCTCACTTCGTAGATTTCCTTATTTATTTATGCATCTCTAGTTAAAACTATTTCATGGTATTTTATAAAGTTGCATTGTGGAATGAGTAAGATATCTTGATTGATATTTCTAGTAGTTGTGATTCATGAATAGAGTGCATTTTTGAATTCCTCCAGAGGTTAGTGTCAATTCTTTTATCAATTTGTGTATTTTGAGTTAATTATGTAATTCTCTATTGAATATAGTTATCTTCAGCTTATGCTAAAAGTACCCGTAGCAACTGGATTTTAAATTGTTTTTGTTGTTCTTACATTTTTGTGAACTTCAGTAAATTAGATTAATTAGAATAAGTCTGTATGAGTTAGTTTAGGATAGAAATGAGTCTTCAAGGCATACATAGTGTGGGCATCATCATAAGCTTATGTTCCTTGGTCGATAATTCAATGTAGGAATGCAATGATAGAGTGGTCTATTCAGATAGGTTTACCCCTGAATTTTGTTTAAGTCTACAATGCATTAGTTTTCCTCTACATTTTTGGTGTCGTTGCTAGGGATGGTGCTATCTTCATAGTCTCATTAGTTTTTATATGATTTCATAGTTTAAATTTTGCTTACAACATTAGACTTAATAAATTCACTTTTCAGGAAACACCAGTTATTCTACTAACATTGTGCAGGACCGCTGAAACATAAAAGCTCAAATTACTGTATGCGGAGGCAGAGAGATCACCAAGGTAGATTCCTCCCTTCAACTTCTCAGGATAATGAGGACATAGCTGACTTTATCAATTATACAATAGAAAGTGCTGAAGAAGAGTTTCCTCTTATATCTTCATCAACACTGTCTACATCTCCATCAGCTTCCTCCACAACTACAGAAGGGACTTTTAGAACAATGGGAGATGCTGCAATAGATGATCCTCTAGGACAAGCAACATTTGAATTCCCTATCCCAGACCAAACATAGGATGCTACTCTGAAAAATATACCACCTTCTGCATTGCCTATTTCTACGGCTTGGTGAATGAAGATCCTGACACTTTCTTGTTCGAGTTTGATGTCTTGTGTAGGAGTTATGACTACACCACTGATCCTTACAGACTCAAGTTGTTCCCTGCCACACTAAAAGATGCTGCTTTAAAATGGTTTATGGGATTGGGGAAAGATGGCATTCCAGACTGGGATACCATGAAGACAAAATTCCTGGAAAAATATAAAGACTACTGCCGAGGACATGATAGGAGGAGAGATGACATCTTTAGGATGTCATAGAAAGAGGATGAACCACTAGAAGACTATGTTGAAAGATTCTAGTTTGCCTTGAAGAAAAATCCTCAAAATAGATTATTTGAAGAATCACTGAAGCTGCTATTTTTGAGGGGAGTTAATGATGACTGTATGGATGCCCTCAATCTAATTGGAATAGGGGATATATCTCAACTTCCCTTTGAAGATGTCTACTGAGCCTACAGAAATTAATCTAGAACCTTTTCTAGAAAACCAAGGAGAGAAAGAGTAGCCACCACAGGCAAGGCAACTAATGGAGTTTCAAGAGTGGAAACTAGTAACCTGCTGACCAACATGAAAGAGGACATTATTAGCCATATGGCTACACAGCTAGACACTCTTCATATCAAGAAGAAACAAGGAGAGGTAGATGCAATGCTTATTGAATATTGCCCTAGCTGTAGACAGAGGAAGGCCAATTGTAAATGCAAAAGGGTGGCCAGTATCTAGTAAGAAAAGATTGAAAGGCCAGAATTGCAGCCATTTGAAGAAGAAGATGGGAAATTGTTCTTCATCACTCAAAGGAAGCCTTAGCAACAAAGGCAAGGTATGCCCTCTGATCCACTTAATTTTGATTCTCCCTTTCCTGCTACAAACCAAAATTTCTCTGCTTGGAATACTCAACAATGGCCTAGTAACCCAAATGCGTGACAAAACCCACAATGGCCTGCTCCCCAATGGCCTACTCCACAAGCTGGTTGGAACCAACAATAGCCAAATCCATGGCCTCAACAAAATTTCTAAGGTCCCAACTATAACTCCAGTGGCCTACTCAACAGCAACAATGGCAGCAAAATGCACAATTTCAGCAACCTATGATTCCATCTCAACCACAACAGTCGGCCATAATGCCGCCATTAACACCTCAAAATTCACTTCCTAGACCTATCCAAATCCCTGCCCAACCTACACCTAACCCTAACAACAAGCTTGTTCAACAGGCTTATACTAATGAGGTAATGCAATATCCCACCTATGGGGTGGAAGTGAGTAATGTTCATCTTAGATCAGGGAAGCAACTTGCAGGGCCTTCATCTCCCCAAATTATAGATCTTGAATATGAAGAACCCACTGAAGAAGCCTCAAATAAACCACCTTTGGAACCTAAATCAACCCAAGATGCCCAAACTACCTTACAACATAAGCCTCCTCCTTTCCCTGAGTGCTTGGCCATGCAGAAGTAAACAACCCAAATTGATACTATCTTTCTTAGTCAGCTGAAAGATATAAGCATCAAGATTCCCTTAATCCAATCCATCAAGGATATTCCTATCTACACCAAACCTATTAGGGATCTTTGCATAAAGAAGCCAGGAAGGAAGAGAATAGACCCTTAGACAGTGCATGTTTTAGGTAATCTTGCTGATATCATGTTGGGTAATATAACTGTTACCAAATATACAGATCCAGGTAGTCCAGTGGTAGATGTCAAGATCAATGGGACTCTGATTAAGAATACTTTGATAGATTTAGGTGTTGCATTTAATGTCATGACCAAGGAGACAATGCAGACACTCCAATTGAACAACCTTAGGCCTACTCAGACAATCTTGTAATTAGCTGATAGGTCTACAGTCAAACTTGAAGGATTCATAGAAGATTTGGCCATTGCATTAGATTCGTGGGAATACCCTGCTGATTTTATAGTATTGCAGCCAAAGGTTAATCTTGCTAGTTATCCTCTTATACTAGGTAGACCATGACTCGCCACTACTGATGCATTTATAGGTTGCAGGTCTGGTAACATGATCATCTCCAATGGGACTGTGACCAAGAAATTGGTTTTATATCCTCCAGCCTAACCATACCATGAGCTCGAGAAGACCATTTGGCCTAGCCTAGAGGATGAGGACATCTATTCTCTGCAAACCCTAATGACTATTTAATGTAGCCCTTTATTGAATATTCCAGATGAAGATGAATTAATTGCTCACACTATACAAAATAATTGTGGGAGGCACCCACATCAGCAAGACTGCCTATCTTGCTTACAAGACCCTTTGAGCAGGATAATACCCAGCAATTCCTTGGAGGAGGTATCCTAAATATTTCATGCTTTATTACCCCAACAATGCTTACCAATATTACCCAGCCTTGATTTGTCCTCCATGCAAGAACTGTTTAAACAAGTAGAAATCAAGCTAGGTAAGATGTTGAAATCAAGACAGTGAATGGGTTTCACCATTGGTCATAGTACCGAAGAAAGGTGGCAAATGGAGAGTTTGTATTGATTACAGGGACTTGAATACTGCTACTAGGAAGAATCACTTTCCATTACCATTTATTGACCAAGTTCTTGACTCTTTAGCAGGCAAGAAATGGTTTTCCTTTCTTGATGGTTTTAATGGCTATAACTAGATTAAGATTGCTCCAGAGGATTAGGATAAGACAATGTTTACTTGCCCTTGGGGGACATATGCATACTTTATCTTACCCTTTGGTTTGTGCAATGCTCCAGCTACATTTCAACGAGCAGTCCTCAATATTTTCTCTAATTTTGCCAATGACAACATGGAGATTTATATGGATGACTTCACCAGATATGGTGACACATATGATGAAGCCTTACACAATTTGGAGAAAGTGTTGAAAAGATGCACAGAGCACAACCTCTCTTTGAGTAATGAAAAGTGTTTTTTGATGATGACATAGGGAATAGTCTTGGGACATTTCATCTCAAGTGCAGGCATCCAAGTTGACCCAAAGAAGATTGAGATCATATTTACCCTACCTATTCCATAAAGACAGAAGGATGGAAGGAGCTTCCTGGCCCATGCAGGATATTACAGGAGATTCATTCAGGATTTTAGCAATATTGCCGTACCTCTGTTTACTCTACTGACCAAAGACAGTGAATTTGAATGGACATCAAATTGTCAGATTTCTTTTGAAAAGCTAAAAATATCATTGACACAAGCCCCTATTCTTAGAGGTCCGAATTGGTCACTACATTTTCACATCCATACAGATGCATTAGCTTTTACCATTGGGACAGTCCTAGGCCAATAGGAAGGAACCAAAGAATATGCCATATACTATGTAAGTAAAATTCTGCAAGGAGCTGAGTTAAATTGCACTGTGACAGAGAAAGAGATGTTGGCAGTTGTTTATACAATTAACAAATTCAAGCACTACATAATTGGTTACAAGGTATTTATACATACCGATCATGCAACCATTAGATATTTGATGAACAAGCCAATAGTGGGTGGCCGACTTGTAAGATGGTTATTGTTGTTATAGGAGTTTGATATTACAATTGTTGACAAACCAAGCAAGGCCAATGTAGTTTCTGATTTTCTGTCTAGACTACCTACACAATCTTCAGAAGGAGTAGTTGATGATTCTTTTCCTGATGAGCATCTATTTGCTCTCACTATACACACTCCATGGTATACAGATATAGTCAATTATTTGGTTACAGGGTAGATTCCAGGATACTTGTCTCCAAGGGAGAAGAGGCATCTAGTTCACAAAAGTTTTTCTTACTCTTGGATTTTTGGATTCCTATTTTCAGGGAGGATGAAGTGTTTGATATAATGAAGGCTTGCCATGATGAACCTTGTGGGGGACATTTTGCAGCCAATAGGACATCCTTCAAGATACTAACAACAGGGTATTACTAGCCAACACTCCATAAAGATGCTATCAAGTACACTAGGAGCTATGATATATGTCAGAGAATGGGGAGGCCTACAAGAAGTGATGAGATGCCCTTGCAGCCACACATCTCATTGGCTCCTTTTGATAAGTGGGGATTGGATTTTGTGGGACCTATATCTCCTACATCCAATAACAAAGAATATATCCTGGTATGTACTGATTACTTAACTAAATGAGTTGAAGTGAAGGCATTACAGTTTGCTAGAGATGGCAATGTGGCAAAATTCCTGTATGAAGACATCTTCACTAGGTATGGTGTTCCAAGGGAGATAGTAACTGACCAAGGACCACAATTTACATCTGATTTAATCACCAAATTGGTTGAGGAATATCATATCAAACATAAGAAATCCACTCCCTACCATCCTCAAGCCAATGGTCAGGTGGAAGTCACAAATAGGGAGATTGAGAACATCTTGACAAAGACAGTGCAGCTTCATAGAAGAGATTGGGTTTCTAGGCTCCCTGAAGCTGTTTTGGCATACAAAACAACTTGGAAGACAACTATAGGGTTTACACCTTATGAGTTGGTCTATGGTAAGACAACAGTCCTGCCTATAGAATTTGAACACAAAACCTTGAGGATGGCAATGGAACTAGGAATGGATTTGACCATAGCACAACAAGATTAACTACAACATTTGAATGCTTTGAATGAAATTTGATTGGAGGCCATTCATCACACAAAGGTCATACAGAAACAAAGAGCAAAATGGCATGACAAGTACATCAAAACAAAGGAATTCACTGCAGGTGACTGGGCACTCCTTTATGATTCAAGATACAAGGACTTTAAGGGCAAGCTTCAATAACATTGGTTAGGCCCATATGAGATCAAACAAGTCTTTCCTAATGGTGCAGTTCAATTGCAGACTATTGATGCAGTTCGGTTTTCATTGCTAGTAAATGGGCACAAGCTAAAACTATATAAAAAGCAACTTTAGAAGGATGACTTTCTTGTTTCTCTAGCTACTTAGTATGGTCCTCCTTACACTCCTGATGATGATGATGCAACACCAAATGATACACCTTCAGTGAGAGGAACCTCCTACAACAATATAATGAAAAATGCATGAAATAACAGAAATAGCAGAACATAGAAGGAATTTATTGATCGCAGGCCACTTCAAGGGGGCAACCTCCTTTGAGCAAGCTCAATACAATAAACTCATGGATGCCTTCATTAGCCTCAACACGTAATTATATACTAAGTCTAATCTAAACAACTATTACTCCCCATGAATGTGGGATAATACAACATACTCACGGGATGACTTACAAAGCATATGCGTCCAACAATAATATACTAATAAAGTAAAGAGAAGGGTTAAACAGGGGTTCCTAACATCCCCTCCCTCTTAGAAAAGATTTGTCCTCAAAGCTTAAGATGTGGAAATTGTTGTTGAATCTGAAGGAGTGGTTCCCATGTAGCATCCTCTAGTTGCATTCCATGCCATTGAATTAATACCTTTGTGATGGATCGAGAGCAACGCTGACGAGTGCACCTATCGAGGATTGCCTCCGGCTCCAAAATAATGGATCCTTCATTATCTAGTTCTAGTAAAATAGTTTGTGCTCTGATGTTGGTGCCAAGAACTTTCTTTAGACAAGAGACATGAAATACTGGATGAACGCGGGAAGGAGGAAGCTCCAATTTATAAGCAACTGACCCAATCTTCTAAAGAACCTTATATGGCCCATAGAACTTTGGAGCCAGCTTATGATGCCCTTTAAGTTTCAGGGAGGATTGCTTGTATGGATGTAGATGAAGAAAAACCATATCACCTACTTGAAAAGTGCACTCAGAACGGTGCTGATCGGCTTGTTGTTTCATTCGATTTCATGCCATGTGAAGATTATCCTACAAAATGTGAAGAATCTGATCTCAGGTTCAAAGAACTGTGTCAATTGCCTAAACTGGTGAACTGCTGGGGGTGTGTGGAAGGAGCACTGGCGGTGCTTGACCATAGACTGCTTCATATGGAGTCATTTTAGATGCAGTGTGGTAGGAGGTATTGTACCACCATTCAGCGAGAGGGAGCCACTTTGCCCACTGATGCTGTTGTTCTGAGGTGAAACAATGAAGATAAGTTTCCAAACATTTGTTGATAACTTTAGTCTGACCATCTATTTGTGGGTGATACCCTGAACTCATCTTCAGTTTGGTGCTAGTGTGGCGAAATAGTTCTGTCCAAAAATGACTGGTGAAAGTGGCATCACAATCTAAGACAATGGAAGAAGGGATTCCATGAAGACGAAAGATCTGGTCCATGAAAATCTATGAGATGGAGGAGCTAGTATAGGGATGGCTGAGGGCACAAAAATGACTATATTTGGAGAGGCGATCAACCACAACCAATATCACTATCTTCCCTCCAGATTTAAGGAGCCCCTTAATGAAATCCATAGAAATATCTATCCAAATCTGTGTAGGGATGGGCAAGGGTTCGAGCAATCTAGGAAGGAGTGTCGTTTCACCCTTGTTGCGTTGGCAGGTATCACATTCAACCACCATCTGTTGAATTACCCTTTTCATTCCCTTCCAAAAGAAGTTACGCTGTGCCCGCTCATAAGTTTTGAGGAACCCAGAGTGCCCTGTTGATGGAGAAGCATGGAGTTCATAGAAGATAGCCTGTTGAAGATCTGTGTTCTGTGGAAGCACCAGATGACCCTTGTATCTTAGAGAAGCACCATCCCAAGAGTAATGTGGTACAACAGAAGGGTTATTGGCCAACTATTGGATGATTTGAGATAAGGAAGAGTCATTGACATAGCCCTGCTGGACAAATTCTAGCCAATTTAGAATAGGCATAGAAATAGTTGAAAGAGAAGCTTGGTCATCAAATGTGCGAGAAAGACCATCCGCCACAATATTGTCCTTACCCTTCTTGTAAGTGATCTCATAGTCATAACCCATGAGTTTTCTAACCCATTTTTGTTGTGCTGGGGAGGAGACCCGTTGTTCCAGGAAATACTTTAGACTCTGGTGATCAGTCTTGATGTAGAAATGATTCCCTAATAGGTATGGCCGCCACTTCTGTACTGCATGCAAAATAGCCATCATTTCCTTCTCATATGTAAAGAGTACTAAATTCTTACCTAAAAGGGCTTTATTGGTGAATGCAATGGGATGTTCATCTTGAAGGAGAACAGCACCAAGTCCATTGCCGCAAGCATCACTCTCAATAGTGAAGGTCTTAGAAAAATCTGGCATAGCTAGAATAGGTGTAGTACACATAGCTTGTTTCAGTTTTTCAAATGCACACTCAGCAACATGTGTCCATGTAAAAGCATCCTTTTTCAATAGAGATGTTAATGGAGCTGTAATCTTCCCATAATCCTTGACAAACTTGCGGTAGTAGCCAGTCAGTCCCAAAAAACCACAGAGGCTCTTGAGTGTCTGAGGATGTGGCCAATTTTTCATGGCATCTATTTTGGTAGGATTCACTCGAACCCCTTGGGCTGAAACAATATGCCCGAGATACTCCACTTCCTCCTGCCCAAAAACACATTTAGACTGTTTTGCACAGAGATGATGATCAGAGAGAAGTTGCAGTACAAGATCAAGATGCTGGAAATGCTCAGCCCATGTTTTACTATAGATGAGGATACCATCAAAGAAGACCAGAATGAATTTCCACAAGTAGGGCCAGAATATTTTATTCATCAATGCTTGGAATGTGGAAGGAGCATTAGTGAGGTCAATGGGCATGACCAAAAACTCATAGTGGCCATCATGTGTGCAGAAAGCTGTTTTAGCGATATCATCCTCATGAACTCAAATTTGGTGATACCCAGAATGAAGATCCAACTTGGAGAAAAAATGAGTGCCATGAAGCTCATCAAGAAGCTCATCAACAACAGGAATCAGAAACTTATCCTTGATTGTGATGTGATTAAGTGCTTGGAAGTCAATGCAGAGGCGCCATGACCCATCTTTTTTTTGGACAAGAAGAATTGGTGAAGAAAATGAACTGGTACTAGGGCGAATAATACCTTGCTTTAGTAAGTCTCGAACGAGTATCTCAATCTTTTTCTTTTGGTGAAATGGGTAGCGGAAGGGCCTAATGTTGGGAGGAACGCTTCCAGGAAGGAGCTGAATATGATGGTCCTCTGGTTATGAAGGTGGCAATCCTACTAGTTTAGCAAAGACACATGCATATCTATCCAAAATTTGTTGTAGATCCGAAGGACTAGTGGAGACCGCTGATGGTTGCATCTGAATGGAATGGAGCTGAGAGATAACACCATGTGAATTCTTCTTAAGGAGCTTTTCCATGCGATGTGAACTGATGATACCGAGAGACCTTGGTTGTAAGCCCTTCAATGTGTGTTTTTGCCCATTGCCTGAAAACTACATCCAAAGTTTAGCAAAATCCCATAAGATGGGTCCAAGTGTGCGTAACCGTTGAGCACCCAAAACCACATCACATCCGCCTAAGGGCAAGACAAACATGTCGGAGTGAAGGTTATAATCTCCAATAGAGATACGCACATTGCGACACTTCCCTTTGCAAGGTAATGTGACCTCATTGGCAATCATGACTTCAAAGCTGGAGCAAGGATGGACAAAACAATCAGCCTGTTTGGCGATCCGAGGGTCAATGAAGTTATGAGTGCTACCAAAATCAATGAGTATTGTAAGAGGGAGCTTCTTGAAGTAACCCTTGACCTGCATGGTTTGTGGGGTGGTGACTCCTGCTAAAGCATAGAGAGAGATCTCTGGGTGGTCTTCTTGAGAAGGAGGGTCAACAGGCGGCTGTTGAACGTCGACTTGATCATCTACTATATCCTAAGCATCTTCATAAACTTTAGTTGCAGGTGGAGAATCCACATCCAAGAGATAGAGCTTTTTCTCAACACATCTATGTCCCTGAGTGAATTTCTCATCACAATTATAACAAAGCCCTTTTTCTCTATGTGCCCTCATCTCTGCTTCAGACAAATTCTTGATAGGAGTTGTTCTAGGAGCTGGCGTGATTGGAGATCTTTGGGAAACCACATTTTTGAATGGAACAAAAGTGGATTTGGAGTGCTGTTGAGCTGTGATCTTGTCCTCTGCCAACTTAGCCAATCCTAGGGCTTCCATCATTGTGCTAGGAAGGAATATTTTAACCTCAGATCGGATTGCATCCTTCAGAGCACTGACAAAACAACTCCTAAAAAATTCATCAGATAATCCCTCTGTGTGATTGGCTAGTTTCTCAAATTCGGTCTGATATTCTCTCATAGTGCTAGTTTGGCAAAGTTTAGTAATTGCTCCTGTGAAGTGATCAAAAGCACTAGGGCCAAATCGTTGCAAAATGAGTTTGCAAAAATCTATCCATTTTGGCTCTTCATGAGCCTTGATGTACCAACGGAACCATTGAAGGGCTTCATGTTTCAAATGAAAGGATGCAAGTGGGACTTTGTTGACATCAAAAGTATTATGCAGACTAAAATATTGTTCTACTTGGTATATCCATCCAGTCAGATCATCACCATTGAAGTGAGGAAAATCAAGCTTCAGCCCACAAAAATTGCTAGAAGAAGAGAACCCAGTGTCTACAGAAGACTCTGGATTCCGTCTATTGTTCATGGCTAAATGCTGAAGATTGAGGCTAAGAATTTTTTCATCCAGATCTTGGAGTTTGGTCATGAGCACTGCAAGTTCATCCTCCATGTTTTTTGCTCCTGCGTGGGTGACAACCATGACCAGGAGTTTTTTTTTTTTGGGAATGGGCAGAAAAACAAAAACAAAAACTTTTTTAGTAAAGGAAAATTTGGATTTGGGAAAAACTCTGATGGGTAATTGGGGTTTGACTAGGTTTTGGACACTTTCTGAGGGACAGGGAAGTAGAAAATGGGGATTTCAGAAGCAGGGTGAAAGAATGAGAAAATTTGTCCAAGAGGGACAAAGGAGCAGAAATAGGAAATGAACACTGTGGCAAAATTTGAAGGTGATTGGGTGAGAATTGAAGAAGTTATGGAAAACCCTTAAAATAGACAAATGTGGGATTTCTGGCTTCGATAAGTAGAATTTGGGATAGGGTCCTCAAGGAAGGAAATATGTAGAATGGAATTTCAAGGGTTCCAGTGAATTTTCAGAGGAAACGGAGCTAAAGCAAGGAAGATATGGCAAAAAAATAGAATTTTTTTTTCTAAAAAAAAACTGCAATGGGATCTGCAACAGCTCTGGACAGATGCAATCTATGATTTACCAGTTGACAATAGATATGGACCCCAGGTATGTTCAACTTCCTAAAGGTTCAGGGGATTCACTCGGCTACCAATGTTGTCTAACGACTTGCGTATTGGGGTAGTACCCCTCACTCCATGACTCGGGTAAAACTAATAACCGCTTTGCGATAAACGACAACTCTTGGTTTACCTCACGGATGGGAACTAGTCAATCAGGTAGGGGTCATTTCCCTTTTCACTGGCAGGTCCTCTCAATGGGCCAGCTACTTCAGGGTTCCTTTGGTACTCCCCACAATGAGTTTTAGGGCTATGCCCAGGCACTTCCCATAGTTAAGCGAATAGGGATTATTCCCTGATCTGAACCTGCAATTGAAATGAACAATATAGATGCAAAGAAAAAAGAACTACTGCAATAATCACAGCGCCTGGAGGCCACTGCGAAATTTTTTTTGGTGAAAATTCCACCTAGCGAGCCCAAGAAAGTGCTTTGATACCAGATGAGAGGAACCTCCTGCAACAATATAATGAAAAATGCATGAAATAACAGAAATAGTAGAACACAAAAGGAATTTATTGATCGCAGGCCACTTTGAGGGGGCAACCTCCTTTGAGCAAGCTCAATACAATAAACTCGTGGATGCCTTTATTGGCCTCAACACGTACTTATATACTAAGTCTAATCTAAACAACTATTACTCCCCATGAATGTGGGATAATACAATATACTCACGGGACGACTTACAAAGCATATGCGTCCAACAACAATATACTAATAAAGTAAAGAGAAGGGTTAAACACAGGTTCCTAACATTCAAATACTGATCCACCAACACTGTCCAGTGATGTGGAGGTTGAGTTGCAATACTCAACCCCTGTTGTTGAAACATAATTTTATTTTCTTTAAAATCACATGCACAGACAAAATATTGTACATGATGACCACTGTCAATTTTAGAGGGACCTGTTTTTCACATATCATAGGGACCTATCGTAGTTGGGCCCTAGTTTCCTATTTGTGAACATATTCAGTTGGGACCTGTGCTACGGGTGCCTATAGCAATGAGTTTCTGCAGAGATTTTCAACCATTTGGCACACATTTCATTCTTCTTCATGTGTATTTCCTTACTGCTCCATGTGCTTTAATCAACTTCCATAATCCAATGGTTGCAGAATGTTTGTTCAAATTGTATTAACCGGCTATTACATCAACTTTACAGTCTGTCAACTCAAATAAATTTTGACGTACCCGCCACCCTCCCATCTATTCTATGCATATCACTCTGCTCGTGCCAACGTACTGATCTCTTTTTCCAAGGTGATCCACTCCATGCTCTTCATAATCAATGCACATAAGGTAACCTTTTAATGGTTATCTTGAAAGTTTCTATTTATATTCATTATTACTAAGTGTTTATCTCATGTATTCGGCAATATATCACCCTTTTCATGTAATCATTACTCTTTCATCCCTGGACATTCATTCGTGAAGTGTGGTCACTTCACCTTTCAGTTGGGGGGAGGGGTATATGGTCCATTTTTATTTATTTTTACCATCAATCAAATTTTCTTTAAGTTGCTGTCAAGGTTTTCCTATGCCATTTTCCATGATAGTCAACCTGCCTTGAATTATGAGCTTGTTATTTCCCTATGAGTGAGCTGAATTTCAAATTTTTACTAACAAAGCACTCTAAAAGCTACAGTTGGGGGGTGAAAGTATTGATAGCCAATTTTCTAAGGTGGTAAAATTGAAATTAGGTAGAATTAGGTAGAACTGAGAAGTGATAAGAGTGCAGATTATAGGTGCAATGGGGGGTGATGTAATTAGAAGAAAACCATCAGTGCATAAGGAGATACTGGAAGATGTATCAAGGTTCTCCCACTCTTTACTAGGGTGGGGTGGTTAGACTATTTTCTAAAGTTAACAGAGTATGACAATGATATGGCAAGGGATTTTGCAACAACTCTGCAATATGACGAAGCGACAGTGAAGGGATTAGTTGTGGATGCCTCTGAAACAGCTATTGCCCAAGTCACTGGATTACCACGAATAGGGTCTGAGTATCCAACCCGTGCTGATGCAGCAATGGCAAGGGAGGAATTTTGTGAACATGGTGAGAACTTGTATTGGACCACAAGGTACAAAAAGATTATACCTTCCTTTCTTCTGGGGGAAATGTGCTTCATATATTATCAAATATATCACTTGTGATGGTAGACATAACCTGTTGTATACTGCACACTTTAAATTTTTGAATCACCTGCGCCATGACAAATTGGTTAATGTTCCCAATTATTTGTACAATATGTTGAAGAGAATGGCATTTGAGTATCAAAAAAGACAAACGAAGACTACATTGTCTCATCATTGTTTGGTAGCTCTACTAGTTAAAAGAAGTTTTAGAATCCAGCAACCACAGGTTAGCTGGGATGCTTTTAAACAATGCAAGGATATTTCTAAATTGATGGAAGTAGATGAGCCTCAACAGGAGCCAGAACCATAAGATGAACCTAATGTTGAACCAGAGGTTGAACTTGAAGGTGAGCCTGAATGGGAAGAACCACAAGAGGAAATTCCTCCAGAAACTAGGCCAGTGATAGTAGAAGAAACCTCAATTCCTAACCCTAAACCCATGAGGGGAACTATGAGGAATGATGCTTCTACTTATAAGAATAATAAGAGTAAGAAGAATGTAGAGAAGCATAAGGGCATTGAGAAAGAGAAGGGTGCAGGGGAAAGGAAGAAGAGGAGAAGTCGAAAAAAGAGAAAAAGTGAGGATAAGCTAGAAACTATCACACCTAGGCATTCAGGAAGGCTGGGGAGATAGAATGTAGGAAAAAGAGTTGATGAGGGACAAGGGGAAGCATGAAAGGAGGAAGCACAATAGTAGAAAGATCCAACATTGTTGGACACAGCTTCAGAGAAGGAAGGAAATGTCCCTAGGAATACTCCTACTGATGCCAATATACCTGCCAAATGCAGAAGGTATGTTTCTTCATCCTCTAGTTCTGATTTAGAGGATATTTTCTTTGCAAGGAAAATGGGAAAAAGAGTTCCTATCAGCCCTGTTAGAGAAATTTTTAATGTTACTAAAAATAAGGATGAAGGTTTTGATGTTCAACAAGAAAAAGAGTTGATAGAAGATAGAAATATGAGGCAAGAACTTCAGGAAGCCCTTAATAGAATTAAACAATTAGAAGAACAAGTGAAACAATATGAGGAAAAGGATAGGGAGAAGGAGATAAGAATAAAAGAATTGGAAGAGAAAATTCAGACATATGGTCACGGCTCTAACATGGATCTCTTAGCACAAGTGATTGAGAGTAAAATAGAAAATGAGGAAAAAGAAGCTCCAATCCTCCAGCCTCCTATAATAAGACCTCCAACATGCCTCACTATTCTATCTATGGGTTTTGAACTGATGAAGTTCAATGATGAATTCAATCAAGAAAAAGAAAACTGGGAGAAGGAGAAGCAAATTCTTAATCCATCAGTAGAAAGTAAAAATGATGAGTTAAAAAGGTTTGAAGGGAAGCTAACAGAGGTAGTTGACAGGGCAATTCAAATCATAGAATGCAGACCTCCACCAAAAGTTTATGCCTTATTTCTCAAAGAAAAGTTTCTTAGTTTTGAATTCAATAGATTCATCAATGATCAGTCTATTTCTATCTATTCAAGGCATGATTTTTTCCAGTTATTTCAAGGAGTCAGTTTGGAAGAACAAGATCAGTTGTGTGAATACTGTTTGCACAATTATTTGATGGAAGAAGATACAGAGTGGAACCCCTTGATCTATGTTGGTGATCTTCAAGTCAAAGCACTGATGTCTTATCTCAGAAATGAGCAGCTTAGAGGGGAGCTAATGGATAGATATGAGGAACATGAAAAGAAAGTGCCACTGCAGATTAGGAAAGAAGCATTAGATCCCAAAGTAATCCTGACCCAATGGCTAACACTACTTTCTCATAAGGGTCCAGGTAAGGTAATTATGGATTTAAGACTCAGGGATTATAGAAGAATACAATGGTTGGTAGTATCTATCATTCAGAATTGCAAGAGGTATGTGCAGAATAGATGGGATAGTTTGACCCCAGAATTGCAGAAGAAAGAGCCTCATTCTCTCCACAACTTTATGAATATGTTTGAGAGATTGCGCAGGTATATCCAAATCTTAGAGAAAAAAGGAGTGGAATGGCTACCCCTTACTTATCACCCTCCTATTCTTCTTTATCCAGTGCCCCACTGGGCAGGAGGAAGAGGTGATGAGTGCAGGTGTGCTGAATTAATTAGGTTGGAGAAACTTGCATGCTACAATGGATTCTATCTCAAACAGGGAAAGGGGGTTAGAGAAGATATGGATCTGAGGTAGATAACCTTGCATTATAACCTTTTCCCCTATGTGTTTTATTGAATATTTTGCTTGAGGAAAAGCAAAAGTCTAAGTTGGGGGGAAATGATGGATTCAAATGTTGACTTCTTTTATGCTATTTCTTATGCTTCCAGACTTTATACCTATGATATTTCAGATACTTTTCTAAGACATTACTACCATAATATGCTGTCTTTTGTATATATTCTACAAACCTTGAACCTAATCTACCAATATGAAACATGGTGATAATATTTGTCAATTGCATGAGTTAGACATAAGTATGTAGGTATATAAATGGGATTTTGTAGATTAATTATAAAGGGTATTTTGTATGCATATGTTTTATGGATTAAGGTCCCTGTGTAGCAACAAGTTGGTAGCGTTAAGGAGAGGAGAATTCGCAGCACATTGCAAGATAGAGCATTGAAGGAAGTCATAGTTAAGCACCAACTGAAGCTGAATGTGATCATCATGGAGGAATAAATACAAGAGAATAAGAAGACTTGTTCTAGGATTATAATCGTAGCTTATGTGTTTTCATTCATGAGCTATTGTGTAGGAATTTCTGTTTGAGCAGGACTCTGCTTCCTTTGTTTTAATTAGAATAATAAATTGATCTCAAACCTATACCTTGATATCTAGGGATGAATTGATGATCAAGTTAGTTGGTAGTTACATCGCACTCTCCTATTTTTCTATATAAGTTAAGAGGGATGAATTCGATGAAAAGTTAGATTTTCTTTCCAAGTTACTTTATTTTTACAGTTACTCAACAATTACTCTATTTTTATGTTGGAAGATACAGACATGCTTTATTGAATACAATCTGAGAAGATTTTGCTCTGATATGAAGTGAATACAACTATGTGTTATGAGAATCTGAAGTAGATTTAATTTCCAGATTAAGTGAGATAGTTCCCTGAGCTAGCCACTCAAGGCACTAACCCTCACTTCATAGATTTCTTTATTTATTTATGCATCTCTAGTTAAAATTGTTTCATGTTATTTTATAAAGTTGCATTGTGGAATGGGTAAGATATCTTGATTGCTATTTCTAGTAGTTGTGATTCATGAATAGAGTGCATTTTTGAAGTCCACTGGAGGTTAGTGTCAATTCTTTTATCATTCTATATATTTTGAGTTAATTATGTAATTCTCTGTTGAATATAGTTATCTTCAACTTATGCTGAAGGTACCCATAGCAACTGGATTTTAAACTATTTTTTGTTGTTCTTACATTTCTGTGAACTTCAGTAAATTAGGTTAATTAGAATAAGTCTGTATGAGTTAGTTTAGGATAGAAATGAGTCTTGAAGGCATACATAGTGCGGGCATCATCATAATATTACGCTCCTTGGTCGATAATTCAATGTAGGAATGCAATGATAGAGTGGACTGTTCAGATAGGTTTACCTCTAAATTTTGTTTAAGTCTACAACACATTAGTATTCCTCTACAAAAGGCATGCACATCACAAGAGCATCTTAAGGTTTTCTTCTGAAATATATACAAAAATGAAGCCTTTTTTATCATTTTCTCACATAGAGAGCAATAGTTTTATGAGGAGAAGCAACGAATACAAAAAGTCATCATCTGTTTTGTTGCAAAAAAGCACAATGAAATATAGAGTTTTCTTCCTTTTTAGCTCAAATGAAACTTAGAAAAGAAGGATAAAAATGCTTACAAAAGTGAGGAAAAGAGCAGTGGCTCGAAAAGCACAACCCACAGACTTCAACAACCACCATGGCAGCATGTAGAAGCTCCTGTGAGGGTTTCAAACCCTAGTTCGTGGTGGCGCAACATTAGAGACCAAAAAATACAAAATGCAAATGACAACTTTTAGGGTTGAATTTCTTTTTACTGAATGCCCTAGCCAAACTGTGGGCTTTTTTGACTTTATTTTTTAATAAATCATTGTTATCCAAAACATGCCCATGGTCTAAGACTTTTTAGTCAAAAGACCTAATCATTTTATTGAGGATCCCGTGATTTGAAGGTGGCCAAGGGAGTCATAAGGTGTTTAATGATGTGCTTTGAAAGGTTTAATGAGACTTGAGATAGGTAATACATGTGATGGCATGGGAGATATAAGGATTGTGTTTTTTTAATCATATCTGTCATTATCTGCAAATGTGGCTTGAGAGGGCAAAGTGGGCTTTTTGACCTTATTACATGCATTAGTCAAATTTGGGCAATTTTTGAGACTGTATTATCACATAGATGCATGATGAAGACATGAAAGTCAAAGGGAGTCATAAGGTGTTTGTTATTTATTTATATTAACCAAGGGTGAGATGGTGAAAGTGCAAAATATGTAAATTCCCCTTAAGATTCACATGAGAGTGAAATGAAATAAATAATGTAAACAAATAATAAAGTAATAGTTTGTAAATTACTTTATTATTTGTCATAAAGATGCAAAAAATTGAGCAAATTCATGACGCCTAGTAAAGTAATTCATCAGTGATTACTTTATTATTGGTTTTGGTGGTACCCCTTAGGGTTTAGGGTTTTAGGTCTGAAATGTTCAAGTGTTTACCTTAGAAAATCCTTTTACCCTATTTTCCCTCCGTCCTGCGCTTTATTCTATTTCCATGTTGACTATCTTTAGCAGGTCGTTGGTCACTTAAGTTATAACTTCATGTCAGAGTGCTCGTAGGTTGACCGGTCCCTTTGCATAGCCATTACCCATTGTTGCCAGTAAAAATCAAAGCCTTATATCCTAAGTTCTAAGGTTTATTTAAAAGTAAATAGTGCATCGTCGCAACAAGTCATTAGTGACATCATCACCCCACTACGCGGCCACAATAGGATGACACCTGTCCAAAAACTTGTGCTTACATCTTGTTCCATCAAGAATTTCACCTCCGCCAACCGCTTGCTGCCAAATGTCGATCTAAATGTGGTTTGCAGGAGAACTTTAATCCAACAGTCGCACATCGTCGCAAGGGAATCTGATGGGAAAGAATCTTCGCCGCACGGTCGCGAGATTACGACATGTGGTCCTGCTCTGATGACAAATCCAAAAGCATATAAAGGAATGACACGTGGACGCATTATAGGGAAAGTACTGATGATTTGGCCTGTTTTGATTGGATGAAGACTATTCAAAGAAGGTGATGAAGATTGTCAAATCTAGTCAACAAATCAGATCCATAGATTGTGAAATATAAGGAAAAGATCAATGGCCCAGTTTTAAACTTGTAAAAAGGAGGATTTCCAAGTGTTCGCAGCACAAACTAAGTAATGGTTGATGCAACCTCCATTAATATAGAGAAATGTGAAGGAATTCAACATTAACGAGGCAGATCCTCAAGCGGCTACACACTCCCCAAGTCAACTACTTCTTCTCTTCTCCTTCTCTCTGATGTAGTTAATGTTCCCCATGTAGGACATTTCACAATTGAGTATATTGTCTTCTCATTGATGTCAAAATATCAGGATATCAGGATGTTGCATTTCACAGTTTTCACAAGATGCAGTTGACAGGTACATATCATGTTTGGTTATGCAATCAGTGTTGTGAAGTTGCCTTTTTAATGAATTCGAATTGGTTACAGAGAATTCATCTAGTTGGATCAGATGTGTTGATCACATGATATTTCAGAAGGATTCTTCATAGGATAGTTTAAGTCATGCTTTCAGTGAAAGTGGCTAAGGTTGGCATTATGAGTGGTCTTCATGCAATTATAACACATTTTTGATTGTGACTTGTTGTAATCACAGTGGTTTGGTATCAGCTCAGTATTCACAGTGGTTTGGAGGTTTGGTATCTTCTCAGTTTTCAAGTTGTAAAACTCTTACAAGTTTATAATGATAAGTGACACATATAGTAGTGTATAATGCTCTTTATTGTTTCACAAGACCTAATTAAAATTTCCTTAAAAACCTATTATAGCCGTCACTGCACTTTTCTTATAATCGACTGTTGACTGGCTGGAGCGGTGATTGTCACTTAAGTGACAACTTAAGGGGAGAAGACTCGTCAGTCTTACCAGCCCCGTTGCCTAGGGTGCCCAGTAACCGGTTAATGTGTTGTGTGCTCCGCGGGAAACGGCAAATCAACGATCGTCGTTGAATCTTCATTTAGCGGGCCGCACAAATCAGAGGGATAAGGTTTAAAATGTGAATTGCCTCCAACGGTTAGCAACTGTGGTTAAATTTGACAACCACTGTGTTATCAAAAGGAAACAAAACTTGCTATTTTCATGGCCTTTCACCGAAGATGAAGAGGCACTTAAATTGGAGTTTTTTTTTGGTGAGAGAAAGAATGTCATTTAGAATGTTTCTAAATGTGAAGAATATGAAAAGGCTGATTTCTTCGTAGATGTTTTATTTTTTTTTGTTGTTTGTTTTTTTTGAAGAGAAGATGTTATGATTGAGATATCATATGAAGTTGGAAGTTGAATCGGTTTTTTTTTTAGATATGATGGAATTTCTTCTTGATGGTGTAAGATTGTTTTCAATGGCAGATATATAGAGTTGCAGAGATGAGATGAAGTTGAAGATTGCAAGAAGTTTTTGGAGAGTGGAATTTTGTTTTGAAATGTAATTTTTGCAAGAATAAAGAATCATTTTTTTTCAGGGAGTTATGTTGAGATTTGGAATGAATGTTGATTCAATAAATGAATGGAGTCCTTCAATGATCATGATGGATTAATGTTTGTTCAGAGAAAGTGAAGGTGATGAAAGACAATAATTTCTCAGAGAGGGTAAATTGTTCAGTTTTGCACAGAGAGAAAGCTCAAGAAATGGTGAATTAGTTTGAGATTGTTTTGCAGAGGTATGAAGTATTTTGAAGTTCAAAATTGAATGACTGTAGGTGTTGAAGACAGTTAAAGGTTGACTACAAAGAATTTATTTTGTCTGTCTTAAAAGGGAGAAATAAGGTTTTGTTTTTTATTGAAACAGGGAAATCCCCTGAGTTATAATTTTTATTGAATGTTGATGTTGTAATGTCAGTGAGACATGCAGAGAAGTACAATATGCCAGTGAGGTAGAATTGTAATGTCAATGAGACAATTGTAATCAGAAATTTGTGTTAAGCCAGTGAGGCAGTTGAGTGGTTTTTATACCCTAGGAGGGTTTTCCACTCGGGAAAATTTCTTGTGTCAAGTTTTGTTTTGATACTCTGCATATTTTCTTTGTTCTATCTGAAGAATTCTACAGTTGTGAATTTAAATTAAGAAAAGGAGTAAAAAGTGTTAAAATTGTTAACATTGATTCACCCCCCCTCTCAGTGTTGAGTGTATTCCTACAATTGGTATCAGAGCTTGGTACCCTGTCAAAGCTTAATCAGCTTGGGTAGATCATATTTCTGGAATACTTATCATGGCAAGTCAAGAAGGTTACTCTAATTATAAAGCACCTGTGTTTGATGGTTCTAACTATGCTTTTTGGAAATTCAGGATGGAGTCATATTTGTCATCTCTGGGGTATGATGTGTATGCTGCCATTGTTACTGCATATACTGCTACAAATCCTCCTAGCACAGCTGATGAGAAAAGGGCATATGAAAATAATGCTAAGGCTAAAAATGCATTATGTTGTGGTCTTACCAATGACAT
Source organism: Cunninghamia lanceolata (assembly GCA_027924645.1). Taxonomy (NCBI): domain Eukaryota; kingdom Viridiplantae; phylum Streptophyta; class Pinopsida; order Cupressales; family Cupressaceae; genus Cunninghamia; species Cunninghamia lanceolata. The sequence goes on from BSBN01000249.1 coordinate 6,219,581, forward strand.
ACTTGTCAAAATCATGGAGTGTAAAACAGCCAAGGAAATATGGGACAAACTGTCTAATATTTATCAAGGAGATGATAAAATCAAAGAAGCAAAACTGCAATCCTACAGAGCCAAATTTGAAAGTCTCAAAATGAGTGATGATGAGAAAGTGGCAGAATATCTTCTAAGGGTTCAAGAAATTGTAAATGCTATCAGAGGACTTGGTGATACACTGGAAGAGAAGACAGTTGTTACAAAAGTCTTAAGGACTTTAAATCCAAAATATGAATCCAAAGTATCTGTAGTAGAAGAAAGTGACTTAAGCAAAGTTACCTTTGATGAACTTCATGGCACTTTCACAGCTTATGAGATGAGAATTAGCAATGACATACCTTCAAGCAAAGAAGCTGCTTTCAAATCAGTCAAAAAAGAAAAGGAGATTTCTGATTCAGAAGATTTGGATGATGATCAAGAAATATCTCTTGCAAGCAAGTTGAAGAAGGGATCTGTTGGTAAGTACAAAGGTAAGCTTCCATTCAAATGTTTTGAGTGTGGAAAGATTGGACACTATGCAGCTCAGTGTCCTTACAAAGACCTAGACAGTGATGAAGATGAAAACAAGAAGCAATTTAAAAAGAAACAGTTTGTTTCTAGAAGGAAAAATAATTTCAGAAAGAAAAGAAGTTTGTTCATAAAAAATGTTGATATGTCTGAAAGTGATTCAGATGATTTTCTTGATGAAAATGCACAGACTTTATTTATGGCTATTCTAAATGAAGTTCAAAATGAAAAATGTGAGGAACAATCAAACAGTTGTGAAGCTGTTATTGATTTTGAAGGAGAATTGATGTGTGCATTAAGTCAAGTCAAGAAACTTAAAAAGGAAATCATTGCACAAAGAAGTTAGTTTCAAAAAGAAAATGATATCATGAATAACAAGTTAACTTGTTATGAAAAATAGATTACTGATCTAATTCTTTCTCTTGAAGAAAGTAAGAAAATTATTGATGATAAAGACAAAGAGTTGAATAACAAGGACAAGGAATGTCATACACTTGAAGCTGAAATTGTTGGTCTGAGAAGAAGACTTGATATGTGCAGAAGTAGTGATAAACTTGATGATCTTCTTGATAGACAAAAAGGATTCAAAGATAAATCAGGTCTTGGATTTGAAGAGGGACAATGTTCTCAAAAGGCTAGTACAAAAGGCAAATCAATCATAAGGACAACAAACTACAACAGAAGTGATACTTTCAGGTATAATGCTCACTTTACTGGATATTGTTTTTGTTGCAACAGGTTTGGACACAAAGCCAGTGAATGCAGATTTGGAGTCAGAAGAGAAATGCATTTATTTCTAAGGAATCCATTCATGTTCTTAAGAAGTTTGAAGTGTCACAATTGTAAAAATTTTGGGCATATTGCCAAATTCTGTAGACCTTCATTGCAAATGCAGCAAACAACAAGAAATACTGTTTCAGGTTTGTCTTCTTTGAGTTCTGAAAAGAAATTGTTTGTTTGGAAACCTAAGGTAATTAATAAGTTTGATGTTATGATTGCACAAGCTGCTTTTCATGCCAAAAGGAAGGAACAGTGGGTGATTGACAGTGGTTGCTCCAACCACATGATAGGGGACAAAGATAAGTTTGTTAAATTTGAAGACATTAATGAAGGTTCTGTTATGTTTGGAAATAATGATTGCATTATGATCAGAGGCAAAGGTACAATTCTTCTTGATGATGAAACACCACTACATGATGTGTATTTTGTAGAAGGATTGAAGCACAACTTGTTAAGTGTCAATCAAATATGTGACAATGGTTTTAATGTGGTTTTTGATGCACATGGATGTGAGATTAAAAAGAAATCAGGTAAAGTTATTGCAGCAGGTCTAAGGACTAGTGGTAATATCTACAATCTTCATAACTCAGAAACTAAAAGTGTTGATAGCCATATCTGTTTCATGGGTCAAATTGAGGAAAGCTGGTTGTGGCATAGAAGACTTGGTCATGTGAATTTTGACAATCTTGTAAGAATCAACAGGAATCACAATGTCAGAAATATGCCTCATATTTCAAAACCAAGTAATACTATATGCAAAGAGTGTCAATTGGGTAAGCAAACCAAAGTTAGTTTCAAGCCTAAGGAGTATTTTACTTCAAAACCTCTATAGCTGGTACATTCAGATTTGTGTGGTCCTACAAGGACTAAAGCTCTGGGAGGAGAAAAATATTTTATGCTTTTCATTGATGACTTTTCAAGAATGACATGGGTAACATTCTTAAGGCATAAATCAAAGGCATTTGATAGATTCAAAATCTTCAAGAAGATGGTTGAAAAGGAATCTGATTTCAAGCTAAAATGTTTAAGGTCAGACAATGGAGGAGAGTACACTTCAAAGGAATTTGAAGAGTATTGTGAAAAACATGGGATAAGAAGGCAATTCTCCACTCCTAGAACTCCACAGCAAAATGGAGTAGCTGAAAGAAAAAATAGGACTGTAAAAGAGATGGCAAGAACCTTACTACATGATGCAAATCTGCCTAATGTCTATTGGAGAGAAGCTGTTCATACAGCTGTATATACTTTGAACAGAGTTCAATTAAGGGTAAAGTCAAATTATACTCCCTATGAACTTTGGTATGGTAAGTCAGCTAATGTTGGGTATTTTAAAATTTTTGGAAGTAAGTGTTACATCAAGAAAGATAATGATAGCTTATGTGGTTTTGAGTCTAGATGTGATGAAGGCATATTTCTTGGTTATTCTACACATAGCAAGGCATATAAGTGTTTTAACAATAGGCTCAAAAGAATAATTGAATGTACTAATGTTAAGGTGGATGAGGATTTGCAGCCCTGTATGCAGTTGATTCATGACAATGAAGTTGATCATCATTCACAAAAGGAAGAAGAAATTCAGGAAGAGGAAGAAGATCCTGAAAAATCTGTTGATGTTAAGACAAAGACTCTTTCAAAGGCTTTTCAAAGAGATCATCCTCATGAGTTGATCATTGGGGATAAGGACAGTGGTGTGTTAACAAGAAGAGGAAAGCTTGATGCTGCACATAATCAAGCACATGTGTGTTTGATATCTGAAATGGAACCAAAGAATTATGTTGAGGCCAGCAAAGATGAAGCCTGGATTAAAGCCATGGAAGAGGAGTTAAGTCAAATAGAAAAGAACAAAACATGGGAACTTGTTCCAAGACCAGAAGGTAAGAATGTCATTGGATCAAAATGGGTGTTTAGGAATAAGCTTGATGATAAAGGTAAAGTTGTTAGAAACAAAGCCAGATTGGTTTGCAAAGGGTATTCACAAATTGAAGGTATTGACTTTGAAGAAACATTTGCTCCTGTTGCTAGATTAGAAGCTATAAGAATGTTTTTAGCTTTTTCAGTTTATAAAAATTTCAAAATTTACCAAATGGATGTAAAATCAGCATTTCTAAATGGAGATCTTGAAGAAGAAGTCTACATGGAACAACCAGAAGGTTTTGTGAATAAAGATAATTCAGATCATGTTTATAGGTTGAAAAAGGCTTTATATGGTTTAAAGCAAGCTCCAAGAGCTTGGTATTATAGACTGGATAAGTTTCTGCAAGAACAGGGATTCACAAAAGGAGGTGTGGACAGTAATTTGTACTATTTAATCAAAGGTGAGGATATTCTGGTTGTTGAAATTTATGTTGATGATATCATTTTTGGTAGTAACAATGATGATATGAGTCATTCATTTCCTAACATTATGAAGTCAAAATTTGAAATGTCTATGTTGGGAGAATTGTCTTTCTTTCTTGGTCTTCAGGTATCTCAGCTTGAAAAAGGAATATTTATCTCACAAAATAAATATGCCAAAGAGATGTTAAAGACATTTTAAATGGATGATTGCAAACCTTTGGGTACTCCTATGGAGACAGGGCATAAGCTAAGTAAAAATGATGAATCACCTGAAGTAGAACAGTCTCTGTATAGATCTATGATTGGGAGTCTTTTATATCTCACTGCTTCTAGGCCTGATATTATGCAGGCTGTTTGTTTGGTTGCTAGATTTCAAGCTTGTCCTAAACAATCACATTTGAATGCTGTTAAGAGAATCTTTAGATATATTAAGGGTACACTTAATTTTGGTTTATGGTATCCTAGACACAGTGATTTTACACTTCTTGCCTATACAGATGCAGATTGGGCAGGATGTCCTGATGACAGAAAAAGCACAAGTGGGGCAGCTTTCTTTTTGGGTGGCAGATTGGTTACATGGCATAGTAAGAAACAAGATTGTGTTTCTCTATCTACAGATGAAGCTGAGTACATTGCTGCTTCATCATGTTGTACATAGGTACTTTGGATGGTACAATCACTTCTTGATATTAAGGTTGAGGTTAAAAAGCCTGTGTCTATTCTTTGTGATAACACAAGTTCTATCAATATGTCAAAGAATCCTATAATGCATTCAAGAACTAAGCACATTGCTATCAGATATCATTTTCTAAGGGAAAAGGTGATTGAAAATGAAGTTGCTTTGGAATATGTGCATACTAGTGATCAATTGGCTGATATCTTCACAAAGCCTTTGCCAAAGGAGACATTTGAAACTCTGAGACAGAGACTGGGAGTTCTGTCTCTTGTCTCTCTTCAGTAAGTTACAGAGATATTAGATTCAGGGGGAGTTGTTTTCTAGATTATTTTAATGTCCTGAATCTCATTTGTACATAGTCTGTATATAGTTTTTGTACACATTTTTTTTGGTTGGCAGTGTTACAGTATTGTGCATATGATCAGTGTAAAGTAAAGTGTTGTTTTTTGGCAAAATTTTTTTAGAGGATTGCATTTACAAGAACAGGAATCTATTAGTTGTGGTATTTTTTTTGCCTTTGACAATTTTATGTCAAAAAGGGGGAGAAATGAGTTATGGTTTTGCCATCAATGTCAAAGACAAAGGGGGAGTTTTGTAGCACATTTCACAGTTGAGTATATTGTCTTCTCATTGATGTCAAAATATCAGGATATCAGGATGTTGCATTTCACAGTTTTCACAAGATGCAGTTGACAGGTACATATCATGTTTGGTTATGCAATCAGTGTTGTGAAGTTGCCTTTTTAATGAATTCGAATTGGTTACAGAGAATTCATCTAGTTGGATCAGATGTGTTGATCACATGATATTTCAGAAGGATTCTTCATAGGACAGTTTAAGTCATGCTTTCAGTGAAAGTGGCTAAGGTTGGCATTATGAGTGGTCTTCATGCAATTATAACACATTTTTTATTGTGACTTGTTGTAATCACAGTGGTTTGGTATCATCTCAGTATTCACAGTGGTTTGGAGGTTTGGTATCTTCTTAGTTTTCAAGTTGTAAAACTCTTACAAGTTTATAATGATAAGTGACACATATAGTAGTGTATAATGCTCTTTATTGTTTCACAAGACCTAATTAAAATTTCCTTAAAAACCTATTATAGCCATCACTGCACTTTTCTTATAATCGACTGTTGACTGGCTGGAGCGGTGATTGTCACTTAAGTGACAACTTAAGGGGAGAAGACTTGTCAGTCTTACCGGCCCCGTTGCCTAGGGTGCCTGGTAACCGGTTAATGTGTTGTGTGCTCCGCGGGAAATGGCAAATCAACGATCGTCGTTGAATCTTCATTTGGCGGGCCGCGCAAATCGGAGGGATAAGGTTTAAAATGTGAATTGCCTCCAACAGTTAGCAACTGTGGTTAAATTTGACAACCACTGTGTTATCAAAAGGAAACAAAACTTGCTATTTTCATGGCCTTTCACCGAAGATGAAGAGGCACTTAAATTGGAGTTTTTTTTTGGTGAGAGAAAGAATGTCATTTAGAATGTTTCTAAATGTGAAGAATATGAAAAGGCTGATTTCTTCGTAGATGTTTTATTTTTTTTGTTGTTTGTTTTTTTTTAAGAGAAGATGTTATGATTGAGATATCATACGAAGTTGGAAGTTGAATCATTTTTTTTTTAGATATGATGGAATTTCTTCTTGATGGTGTAAGATTGTTTTCAATGGCAGATATATAGAGTTGCAGAGATGAGATGAAGTTGAAGATTGCAAGAAGTTTTTGGAGAGTGGAATTTTGTTTTGAAATGTAATTTTTGCAAGAATAAAGAATCATTTTTTTTCAGGGAATTATGTTGAGATTTGGAATGAATGTTGATTCAATAAATGAATGGAGTCCTTCAATGATCATGATGGATTAATGTTTGTTCAGAGAAAGTGAAGGTGATGAAAGACAATAATTTCTCAGAGAGGGTAAATTGTTCAGTTTTGCACAGAGAGAAAGCTCAAGAAATGGTGAATTAGTTTGAGATTGTTTTGCAGAGGTATGAAGTATTTTGAAGTTCAAAATTGAATGACTGTAGGTGTTGAAGACAGTTATTTTGTCTGTCTTAAAAGGGAGAAATAAGGTTTTGTTTTTTATTGAAACAGGGAAATCCCCTGAGTTATAATTTTTATTGAATGTTGATGTTGTAATGTCAGTGAGACATGCAGAGAAGTACAATATGCCAGTGAGGCAGAATTGTAATGTCAGTGAGACAATTGTAATCAGAAATTTGTGTTAAGCCAGTGAGGCAGTTGAGTGGTTTTTATACCCCAGGAGGGTTTTCCACTCGGGAAAATTTTTTGTGTCAAGTTTTGTTTTGATACTCTGCATATTTTCTTTGTTCTATCTGAAGAATTCTACAGTTGTGAATTTAAATTAAGAAAAGGAGTAAAAAGTGTTAAAATTGTTAACAACACTGATTCACCCCCCCTCTTAGTGTTGAGTGTATTCCTACACCCCAATGCCTTTTTGGTGGTTCTTTTGTATCAAAAGCAATTTGAAATGCAATGTAATCAATGTTGGGTGCACGTTTTAGATATAAAAGTTACTGTGTTACTCATTTCTCGGGGGTTGAAGATTTAGGAATTTTGGAGAAGTAATAAAATATAGTTCTGTTAGGTTGCTCTATCTCTTGTCTTGTAAGTTTATGAGTTGTATGTTGAATGTTTTATGCATAAACTTTATTAGTTTCATGTTGATTTAAATGAGAAATGCTTCATTGCATGTATTTAGTTACTTGTCTTTAAGTTGTATGTGTTCTTCTTTTGAACCTAAATAGCTAAGGGTTATTTGAGATTTTGGAACATGGGTTTTTTTCTGTGTTGAATGCTTGATCATTTACTTATGCTCAAGGAATAGATTAAATGTTTTAGGTTAAGTATTGAGAAGAATATATTGCAGTGAGGATATTCATAAGCAGAGATAATCGAATACTCAATCTTGGGTAGTATTTGTAAGGTAGATGCTAGAGAACCCCCTTGAAACTTGATTACTGTTTTAAGTTTATGGTAAACATTCACACATATATGTCTATTTAACTCCATGCCCTGAAATAGGCACCAGTCTGTTATTGTGTTGAGGTTATGATTCAAAGCCCTAATCTTGCATCCAAACATAAAATACAAACAAATCTTAATCACAAACCTTTAGGATTTTAGAAGTAGTTTTAGGTTTCAAATCCTCTGGTTCACAACTAAATATAAGGCCCAAAGCTAGCCCCTTTTACACTTATTTCACAGTTTTGGTCTATTTAAGAGAGGATTTATCTACTTTGTATCAATATCCGAGAAAGCTCGTAGGTTTATTTCATGGATGTTGAATAGGGAATACCCCCCTAGGTTTTGCAGAGCCTAAGGAAGGAGAGGAGACATTTTATAGAGTCTGTCTCCTATATTGTTGGCCCCTGACTTGAGAACCCTGTTGATGAGAGACGGCTACCTTGTAGGGATTACTTAGGAAACATTCAGTTGGGAAAAACTCCAACAGATTTGGTGACTCTGCTGGGGAGTACTCTGTGCAAGAACCTCAGTCTGAAATTTAGTACCCAGTTGTGGGTGGTGACTCCGAATGAATCTCCTAGTCAGTAACATAAAATTTGTATTCAAGGGAGAAGATCCCTGCATAACCCATTATTTGAAGAACTACTCAAAAAAATGATGTATAGGAAAAAGGGTACTGCTCGAACTGGTCATGAAGGCCACCCAGCCCTAGAAACAATGATGATATTCAAGACAATCCTAGATCCTTAGGGCAGCAACTGCCCTATTTTTCAAACACTGAGGCTGAAATTCAAGCACTACAACAAATCCTTGTGATTAGCTCCCTTTTTTGCTTCATTTTTTGCTTCCACTCATTGTTTTAATGTATTTTTCTTCAATGTTTTGAAAAAGTCAGTGCTATTTATTAGGATGGCACTATTTTTGGCATTTTTGGCACCGATCAGAACAAATAGGCACTAAATTAGGTGCAAATTAGCACCTACTTTAGTGCCTAATTTAGCGCCTAGTTTAGCGCCTAATTGTTCTTATCTAGCAGGGATTAAGGGTTAAGAGATTAGGGGTTAGGGTTTTAGGGATTAAGAGTCAAAAGATAAGGGATTTAGGGCTTAGGGGTTAGGTAGTTTAATGGTTAATGGCTTAGGGATTATTGTTGATATTATGTAATCTCTATATAAACTTTGATAAAAAAAATAATAAAGGCATTAATGGACGGGTGTACCAAAACTCTGCTGGTGTAACTTTTGAGCTTATGAATGAAATAGAACATCTTATTATCAGAGATTCTCCATGACTGTGTTATCATTCTGTATTTTTGTTATGTTTGCCATACTTATTTCTTCTTATATTTGAATGAATATCAGTTATTGAGCCTCAATACTGTGCTTATGTGAATGAATATGCTGATACAGTAAAGCATTTACTATGGATGTTTTTAGTTACATGTTCAAAATTATGTTCAACATAAAAATGGAAACTATTTAAAAATAATAAAGTTAACAAAGTTGCTTATTTAAATAATTGTGAGTTACGTGCATTAATATTTTATTAACTTTTGTGTCTTCACGAACATATGTTGATACAAAATGAATGGAAGAAGCATCCAAGTAATCCTAATTTTTTCTGCCAACAATTCATACCAAAGATCAAACAATTTAAGGATATTGCAATAGGTAATTTGTATCAACACAAATAATATTACTGAAGCATTTCAAAGTTTAGGCCATAAGAATCATCGTTTTTTAAACATGGATTGCAAATAATTCTGAAAATTTAGAAGTCTTGGTCATTAACATTATTGTCTACTACAATGTCATCCAATGTATCAGTATCAATGTTCATATGTTCTTTCAAGTATTTAATATTATCATCATCCTCATCTTGACTTGCATCATCTTCATCATCATTGAAATTTGACTATAGACCATCTATATTGTTACCAGATGTATTTGGATCATCATTTTCTATACTAGCCATATTGTTGTCTTCCATAACATCATCTAACTCTGGATTGTTGTCTTCTTGTGCCTGAACATAACCATCTTCAACATCATCATGGATGTCAATTTCTTTGATGTTCTCTAATCCCTCTCTCTCTCATTTTGTTGGCCATCATTGTTTTGCTTAGTATCCACTAATGCATCGTCAAATACATGCCTTAATCTTGGATCATAATGTATGACAAATATCCATTTCGGGTCCAAAATATCTTCATAGAAAAATACCTGCACATGAACGACATACATATACTAGACGTATGTTATAACAATTTTATTGATTAATAAACACATGTATATATTCACAATAAACTATGAATTAATAGATTAATGATCACTACTGCTTCTTGTTTGAGTTAAATAAATACCTACTCACAACGAATTGGTAGAACATAAGGCTCCTTATCCTCTGGTAGGAACCATGAGGAATCTATAGAAAACAATCCACTATGGGTATCACATCTTCGTGTCCTCTCAAATGCTTCATACCATCTACACTTAAAAATACAACATTTAAAAGAGCAGTAATCCAACTCAATAATTTCTTGTATTTTCCTAACATATTGTAGATTCCCTTCAATTATATTCTTATCTTTTGAGCTTGATCGACTGGGTTTCTTGAAGTCAACCATGATGCCACAATCGAGGGATCATCTCTTTACATCTACACTTTCTACACAATAATGTCGACCATATGCCCACATTGCTGGATATTTCCTCACCTGTGAAAGACCATTTATTTCAATGAAAACAAATATAATGATGAATATTAAAATATTTAATAATGTCAAAATTGTAAGGAAACAACATTTTGTAAAATTCCAACTATTCCTTTCTTTCACATCCTCTAGACATGTTGATTTCATCTTCTGTTATGTTTGAATCTATATTTGCATCTTCTATTTGATTTTAAATTTGTTTAGTAATCCATTCTAGTGTGCAATCTTTGCCCCATTCCCAAAGCAGATCAGTGGGAAGTGGAGTATTCCTTGGGTTTGATCTCTTAAACTATCTCCTTGCTTCTAACACTTCTCTCTTTTATCATACAGATCAATCCATTTGTTCATAAAGTCCATGTGGTACAGAATGAACTTGTCGAGTATAGCACTTTCGTCTACACCTATTACATGTCAACATGTTTATTTCAAACTCCAAATGTCATGCTGTTAATTTGACAAATAAATTACAAAGTAAATTAATGAATGCAAGAAAAACAACCACACTGATCATGAATTTACTTACTAATTTCTACTTGAACACCATTAGATTGTGGTTTTTCTCCATCAATAATATCTGATGCTCGTTCTTCATCCCAGAAGCGTGGCTCATCTTCAAAATCCTTACCAAGGAATTCACACAGGAAGAAAAATGATTCATTTAATACATACCCTTCAGCCATGCAACCCTCTGGATGTGCCTTTTGTCAAACATATCTTTTTAGAGTTTTCATATACCTCTCAAAGAAAAGCATCCATCTCATTGATACGACACCCACCAATTCAATGTCATCAACTAGGTGTATAAGTAAATGGACTTGTAGGTCCATGAAACTTGTAGGGAGCTCCTTCTCAAATACACATACAATTTCTACAATTTCCTTCTTCCATTTTTGGCACTTCACATTCATGGATCTCTTTGGAGGTCACCCACATAATATAAGAATAGTAAATTAGTATGAACCTTTAGTCAAAAATTAAAATGCAATATAATATCTCTGTCTATCACACATTAACATTTCATATAACCACATACCTTGTAAATGTTGACAATCAACTTATGGCATTCCTTAAGTCAACTGTAAGATAGGAATCCCCCCTAATTGCCAATGACATGATATGCTATCAAACACATATATGAAAAGGTCATTAGTAATTTTTTTCTCACACAACAAAGTATCAAAATATATTTAGTACTTAATCAATGTTACTAGTAAATGTTAAATGATGATATATAATACCTTCATAAAATTATGAAAATCATGTGTTTTAAATCCTGTGATATGTCCATCAACTGTAAAAGCTTTAGCCAATGATGACCCATAGCCAGTAGGTGTCCTTATTAAATGGATGACATTTTTTAGTTGGTCTAATTCTTTTTTTTCAAAATCCATGGAGCTTCTGCATATGTTTTATTTTCCCTATTTGGCCACAAATGTTTTCTATAAATTTTGGTACGCGAAAGAGCAATATCCCTCCTCGAAGACAAGGTGTTCTCTTTCCCTGATCTATGTTAAAATATAGAATCTGGGACATTTTTGAAGATGTGCATAGGATCTAATAGGTGAGATATTAATAGATCCTTCCAGTAAGGGAGCTCATAAAATATGGATTTCATTTTCATTCCTTTTGGCATATTAACTACAATTTGTTCTGGTTCTTCAATTGAATCACCCCGATCAAAAAAATCCTCCCAAGCTTTCAATTCAGCATATTCATACTTCTTAAGCCAATCACCTAGACCCATAATCATGGGAGGGCCTCTATTTTCAACTTTTCCATCAAATTGATTCTTCAGGCGATTTCTAAACTTATGATCTAGTGGTAGAAAAACCCTGTTGTTTCTGTAAATAAATTTATGTAGATATTTAGAATATCGCCCTTGAAATTGTTTTGCACATCTTGGACATGCAAATATCCCCTTTGTTTGAAGCCCTGCAATTCGATAAGTAATGTTAATAACATCAAAAAAATAGTATAAAACTAAGTATGAAAGTTGGAATGAAAATAAATTATGAGTGTAAATACGTAAATATTTTGTCTTACCAGAACAAACACCAAGTCCTGGGAAATCATGAATAGTCCAACATAGCACACCATACAACATGAAGGACCTATTTGATGGAGGATGTGATATATCATACATTCTTATGCCTTTCCATAGCAGTTGCATCTCATCAATAAAAGGCGTAAGATAAACATCCATGTTTTTAACTTGATGTTTTCTTGAAACTGATGAAGGGGGTAAATCATAAAATACACAACAATAGAAATCGCACACAGAAAATAGAGATGTTCTTTTATTGATTTGGACAACACATTACATTACAGAAGCTTAGTACAATCAGAGGATGAATCCTCTACTAGTTGGAACACATTACAGCTTTCCTAAGCTCAAGACTCTAGAATCTTTAGCCTGCTGTAACCCCAAATCAATTAGGGTTTCTATTTTTTCCACCTATTCTTGACTCTACACTTTCTGCCTTATCTCTACTATTGCCCCAGGGTTCCAAAATAGTCATAAATAACACTTTTTGGCAGCCTCCAGCTAAATTTCAAAATTTGCAACTCCCTCCAAAAGTAGGCCAACTTCTGGGAAGCATAACTTTTGATCCGGGTGTCCGATTGACGAACCGTTTTAAGAGCCAGAAAGCTCGCAATGTGAACTATCATGCTGGAAATCCGTAAATAGATTTCCATCAACTTTTCAAGACATTATGGGATGTTTTAGTGCCTCATATCTTGTTTTAAAAATTTTCAGGGGCTTTTCAGAAAACAAAAACTTTAATATCTTTCAACTCACAAATGATCTTTTCCTGATTCCTTTGCCAAAGGTCTTATATTTTAGTTATGAATCTTTCTGTAACTTTTCACTTCAATCTGTGCCCAAATGCAAACTTTCCTAAAATGGTAGTTAAACTTTCCAAAACTGGCAGTTTGCTATTTTTAGCAGTTTGGAAAAACTGAAAGTCCTACATCATTATTCAGGAGATTATGGAACTAGAAACAATAATTATGGAAAGAAATGAAAAAAACTGCAATGATTTTGAATCAACTTCTTTTTGGGTGATACAAGATTGCCCTTACACCACTGGATGCTCCTGCATCAAAAATAATGAGAGTCAGCATATGGTGCTCCTTTCTAACACTCATCCATGGGGGAATATTGTATACTATCAATTTGACTAGCCAAACACTATAATTTGAGCTCAAGAAAGAGAATGGGCACACTCTATCAATTGTAAGACCAAACCTGATACTACGAGGTTCATCTTTGAATTTTCTTGGCCATTTTTCCTCTATGTGTTTCATTGCTTTAGAGTCAGCCGAAATTCGCATGAATCCATCTTTACTCCTATTCTTTGCATGCCAGTCCATCAATTGTGCAAGTGACTTGCAACGAAACATTAGTTGAAGTCTAGGTATAATTGGCATGTGATGTAAAACCTTCTTTGGAACTATAGGACCTTGTACATCTGTATGATATCTCTTCTCTTTACATACAGGGCATTCTACCTTGTTTTCATATTCATCTCTATATAACATGCAATCATTTTTACATGAATGAATTTTCGTATATTTAATCCCCAACTCAACCAACAACAGATGCGCCTCTCTGCAAGTTGATGGCAACACATTCTCTTCAAGAAATATTTTAGTTTTTAGTGCCCTGTAAGATTACCAGAGATTAAATCAATTGAATGTTTGACTTATGATGAGCATGTTTGATATGTCAATCTATACTAGGACTATTTATATACAATATATGGTTTTAAAATCTCCTTAAAGAAATATAAATGAAGTTGATGAATGTTTACAAATTATGTACACCAATTGACAATGCAAAGTAAGAAATAGATTTCAACTCACTTCAGTAGAGTAGTGAATCATTTGTCTAACCAACCAAATAGTGACTTGATTTCTAATAATATTAATGTGCATGCCAATTTTGAGGTTCTGCTTGCACCCAATTTGAACACAGGTGTCTTCACTACTTGCTTGATGGACTCTTTCAGGTTGTTATCATCAACATTACGTTAGTGGTAATTACCCCTGCTATCATCGTTACTATCAACCATATGATCATTATTGTCATCATTGTTTCCATGATCCCTAAAGAAACCTGTAAGAATTTCATTCAATCCTTCTTCATGCACTACATTTTCACTATCATGATCATCATCATTAAGGCTAGGTGGCATGTCATCAATGTATGCAGATCTCATCAACTCTTTAAATTTCTCAGCTGGTAGTATTCTCTTCAATGTTTCTCTTTTCACCCTGGTATTGTTTAAAGGATGGTTTGAATCATCTCGTCCAAATCTTAATAACCCAGTTGGATCTTGGGTATTAGTATGTGTTTCATCAATATCTTCTACCTATCAACAAATGCAAGCATTATTTAATGTTTGGCAACAATTGGATAAATCATAAATGTATCAATTTCAAAAAAATATAATCAAATATGGCTTAAAAAATAAAAATATAAATTGTATGAACATATATACATCGATTGAATAATGGAATATTATTTTATAGACTACCTTTTTTATACAATAATTTAAATAAAACACAATTTTGACAACATAGTTTGTAAAACATCAGTCCACACTCATTTATTAATCTTTGGTTTTCTGCCCTTAAGAACATCCTTAGGGAGACCTTGTTCTTCCCTTTTCTTTCACACATGAGTGTGTTTTAAGAAGGGGTAATCAATCAATAACTCATCCCCAATGGTAAGGTCCATAATAGCCTCAACCATTATCAATCTATCAACCTCTCTTTCCATATCTCCATCTTTATCATTTATAACCTCAACAAATTGACAATTTGGTCTTATAGTAGGGTCCCTTCCCTTACTACTATTTATAAATCCTGCAATATTTTTGCATGTGTATGCATGTCCATCTATATACATAAAATGACCTCTATTCATTTCTTTTCCACTTTCCAATCGAAGACGATGTGTATACATATTCAAATTTAGACCATATGTTGACATGCTAGGCTTATATTCTGCTAGCCTTCTCCATTCACTACTGTAATATGATGGACAATAATATGGCATTAATCTCCTAGTGGTTTGTTCTAAATTGTTTCTATGTTTAGATCTCACATGTACATTTTAGACAATAAAGAGGCCTAGATTCACTCCATGAATATTGGA
Source organism: Cunninghamia lanceolata (assembly GCA_027924645.1). Taxonomy (NCBI): domain Eukaryota; kingdom Viridiplantae; phylum Streptophyta; class Pinopsida; order Cupressales; family Cupressaceae; genus Cunninghamia; species Cunninghamia lanceolata. The sequence continues at coordinate 6,234,779 of BSBN01000249.1, forward strand.
GGATTGTATCATGTAGTTGTATCCCCAAAATTGAAACACCTCATACACTCTAGGTAGTTATTGATCACTAGGCCAAGCGCAATATAGTTGACGATCAAATGTCTCTTTGTAAATTGATCTCAAACTCAGGGGCAAGTCATCATCTCCATCACATTCAATCTCATAGGGTATGTAGTCCACCTTCCCCTTGTCTTTAAGCAAATTATGCATCTTTAAACCGGTTCTTGTTCTATTACTTGTTTTCATCAATTCCTCATCTTCCAAGTTGGTATATAGACACATATTTTTGTTAGATGTATCATCTAATAAATGATCATTGCCCTCTAGGCTAGAAGTTGGTGATCCAGGAAACTTTAAACCAAGAACTTTATCCTACAAGTATCTATTAAGAAAAAATTAGTTATTTAAATAATATAAAACAATGTTTAAACGAAGTATACATGTTATTTATATCAAATTGAAAAATTCCTTACCACAATTCCTATTGAATTTGAATCAATTGTAGGAGGGATACTACCGACTGGAAGCTTATCATATATGTAATGTCTTTGTACAATCACTTGTTTGAATTGTTTCTTTCCACGACATACATAACATCCACAAACAACAATTTTCTCAAAGTATTCATCCCATGTACTATAGTCCTGACTAACCTCTTGTTCAGTGCAATCATTTGTTGTGTCTGCAGGATCCATTGTCATATCCTCTTCCACCCACTGTCCTCTACGTGATTTAACAGTTTTAGGTCCACGTCCACATACATATCTTGTTCTTTTGCTAGTTGAACGCCCAAGCTCTACATTTGCTCCAATCTCAATCTAAAATAATCAACAACATGCATTAATTTATGTCAAGATTGGATAATATATTATAAATTTCAATAATACTATGAAAAAAGATGGATGTATCACAAAATGCCATCAAATCATTTTTTCCTAAGTTAAGTCAAAATTTGAGTATCTGATGTCCCGCTTCATCTGTTGTGTCCTGATTTGATATGACACAATCTGTTGCCATGGCCTCGTCTGGCCCCTATAATACACAACATAGTAATTAATGTTTAGTACACCAATTATATCATTTCAACGAATATGCTATCCAACACAAAACCTCACTTTAGTCATATATTTGACATATTGATATCATGTTTTAGCCATCCTAATTTTTAAACTTTCCCTTGATCATAGAATCACATTTAATCACCATTCATGTGCATTTTCAACCAATAAGTTTGACCTTAGAGGCCTCATGGACAAAAAAATGACTCTATCTCCTCTATGTTGTAGCATTTGTGAATTCATAAACACCTTCCTCCTTTGGTTGAGGTTGCTTTCTCTTCTTACCTCTATTGTATCTGTAGATTCCATTGTCATATCTATTTCCACTCACTTTCCTCTCCACGATTTAGTAGTTCTACACTGTCCACATCCTCTCTCCATGGCCTCCTCTAGATCCTGTAATACACAACAATGACAATAGTCACATAACAGCTGTGCACCAAGAGAATATTGTTGAAATTATCTTGTTAATATGCTCACTTTTCATTAAGATGCACTATGAAAAAAAAATAGGACATTGCAACATTTTTCTCTTCACAAAAAGTTTACACCAGAATCTTGACAACTAGAGATCAAATCTTATGATTACAAGATGACTACAAATTCACATCAAAAAGACATTTATTTACAAGCTGACTACAAATAAAACCTATTACTAATAATTTTAGCTGAACATCCCTTCCATGGTCCCTTGTTATCCTAGATGAAAGAAAACCTATTACTAATAATTTTAGTTAGTTCTCTACCTTACACTTCTTCCACAAATTCATTAAAACCGTAGATATTTTCTCTTTGAAAACTAGAGATTAGATTCCTTATTCTTGATTGAAACCTACTTTACATTGGATAGTGTGAGAATATTTATCTCAAATAAGATCCAAAGCTTTAATTCTTGATTTTTATTTTTCATGATTGGTGTTTATCCTCCATAGAGGCCGTGGTGAAAGTAGTTGGCTTGGTTATGTAGAAATCCCCTCATCAAATAAAGCCAACAAATATTTACAAATGTCTCAACCCATATAAGACTGAACAATTTACTACAACTTTAATGAAAGATTGATACATAGCATGACCTACTTTATGCTGTATGGAAATCATATTTGTAGCCTAATATGTTATGTTTTCATAATTAGTATTGCATGGAAGTCTAGCCACTAGATAAAACCTTTGTCATCTTGATTGATTTAGCTAGCATGTATATCTTCATTAACCAAGAGAAGGAATGAGATCTGAATTTAGTTGTTTGATAGGTAAAAGAGTTTGGTTTTCAAGTTACTAAAACACAATACAACTTTTTTTAAGTTCCATCAAATTATGTTTTTATTATGTAGGGTTTCTAGGATGTATCCATTTTTTTCCAAGCTAGTTGGTGGTATGTTGTTGCGACACTAGATTCCAATGTTATAAAACCCTTACTACTTAAACATTTACCTCAATTCCAAATGTTGCATGAGGAACATTTTGGTTTGGCACAGCTAGGCACTAAAATAGGTGCACTTTGCGCCACCTTTGGTGCCCCAAACAGATTACATTTAGGGATGAAAGTCGGTGCTAAAGTCGACGTTAACTATGCCGACTATAGCACCGACTAATGAATCAAAAAAAAAAAATTAAAAATTCTTGCCTGCGTTAAAACATACTGCACAACAAAAAAACACATACCATTAAAAATTCGTGCCTAGCAGTATTGTTGCTTTGCCTTCACTTTCACCACTATTTTGTTAATGTAATGAAAATGTTTTCTAAATCATTTATCTCTACATTTGTATCATCCATATAGCTAAATGTTTAGGGTTTGCTCTCCAATATAGCTAAATGTTTAGGGTCTGTACTCTTGGACGACACAATAACATTTAGAGGAGAAAAGAGTTTCGAGGTCATTGATAAAATTAAGATTCGGATTGAGAATGTGTGTAGCGGCATTGTTTCCTGCGCTGATATTTTGGCAACAGTCACTCGTGATTCTGTTGTCCAAGTAAATATTTCTACACTCCTCTACCTTCACTTACATTTTTTTCTAATGTTATAAACAAATTATTCCTGCTCTCCTCTATAATGACATTAGAAATTTGTGCTTATAATTGGTAGTTGGGAGGTCCATACCTGGCAGTGTGTACTTCATTTGCCTCAACAGACTGGACGAAAATTATTTTCCCTAGGTCGCCTCAAAATGTCAAGCAATAGAGGGAAAGGAGCAAAGGGAGTAGACTCTGGCCACAATGAGGTAATTCATTGTCAATTTATAGATTTGTAAATGTTTCCATTGTTTCTTTGATTTTTAGTTTTTAATTTTTTATTTCTAAATTTAAAAGAAGAAATTATATATATATATATATATATGGACATGAGACTGACAAAGATAAAAAGGCATTGGCTTCCATATTGGGGGTAGAGGCAGTGAACAAATTGGATGGTGTGTGAAGAGAACTTGTGTCTCAAATTACTACTTGAACCTCTTAGTTGAACCTATGCATTGAACCACTTCGTTGAACCCATGCATTGAACCTCTTCATTGAACTTATTCTTTGAACCTCTTTGTTGAACCTCTTCGTTGAACCTTTCTGGAGTTCATTTGGTAGGTTCAATGACTCAGTTCATTGGTTCAAGCATATGCGATGTTGGCATCGCTGTGACAAAGTGCTATCGGCAGGACTGAGTTGAAGACCATTGCCATCGGTGAAACGAAGACCATCGGCGAAGCATTATATCTTTGGGCCGATGGACACTAGTCACTCTGACGAAGGTTATGGGTAGGTCGTCGGTGAGACAAGGCCTATCGGCCAAACTCTGGGGTGTTACTCCAACAGGAGTAGTCACTCCGATGGTGTATGTCTATCGGCAAGAGAATACCCGTCGACATAGCCGAAAGGTTATGAGCCGATGTAATGCGGTTATCCCAATGGAGGTATCGGTGAGACAGAGGACTGTCAGAGCGGGAGCTAATTCTTGTGCCGGTGGTGACAGTTATTCCGATGGTAACCGTGGTGATCGGGGAGACTATGCTCGTCGGTGGGAGGTGAAGTCTGAGGGCCGATGGGGGTTGTTATGCCAATGGACGAAGGCTTGGTATTGTCGGCAACAAAATTGCCGACAATACTCTTTGGTTCATTCATGCTTATAAACCGGAATAGCAAATGCAGCTCGATGCATGTGGGACTAATGTTTCCCATGAAAATGTAAACTGTCAGACAGCAGTTACGCAACAGTTGGGACAACGGGCAGAGTAAGTTGTAATTGCAGTTAGGGCAGAAGTGAAAATGATTTTTTCTGCTCTTGAAGACTGTGGTATATATACAATTTTGGTGAGCTCGTCGATTATGATAAGAGATCGATGAAACTATTCTAATTATACAGTTTATTCTGTAGATGTGTAGATGCAATAAACTGTTTGTATAATTGTCATAGAATTGATACCTGAACAAAAGAGCTGGGTATCTTTATTGTAAGCTTAGAGTTTACTATAATAAAGATAGCTTTTGTTGTGGTGGTGGGTTTTTTACCCGTAAGGGTTTTCCCATGTAATACTGTGTGTCTGTGTTCTGAATATTGTCTATTTCTGGTTTCTCTCATGTACTTATCTGTGTTATTTAGTTTTAAAAGTGACTTGTCTGCATTGTCTCCTTGGAATTAACATTAGGGAAGCTGTTTTCTGCACCTGTGTTTTCCTTACAAATGGTATCAGAGCCTGGCCCGTTGTGTTATCCTTGTCGGTAGTTTGGGTTTTTTGTGTTAATTCTGTTGTGTGGGAGTTCTATAGAGTGTTATTTTAAAGTTAAATAAAGATGGCTAGTACATCAGACAAAATAGACATTGAGAAATTCAATGGCACAAACTTTGAGTTGTGGAAACTTAAAGTTGAAGACATGTTAGTCTATAGAGACCTTTGGGTTGCTGTGTCTAGAGTTCAACCTACAGGCATGAAGCAAGAAGATTGGGATCTGATATGTAGAAAAGCCAAAGGACTGATAAGACCGAGTTTATCTGACTCTGTTCTATTAAACATCCATGAGGAGAAGTCTGCAAGTGATTTGTGGAAGAAGTTGAATAATATTTATCAGGGCAAGTCCTTGGTAAATAAACTTTTCCTCAGAAAGAAATTGTATTCTCTGAAGATGGATGAAGGTGCATCTGTAGAAGAACATCTAAGTGCATTCAATATAATTGTTGCTCAGTTGACATCTATAGGTGTAAAAATAGAAGAGGAGGATCGTTGTATGCTTCTGTTATGTTCCTTACCTGACTCGTGGGACCATCTGGTGATGGCTATTGGAAGTACAACAACTACGTTTTCTCAGGAAACTGTTGTTGCCTCTTTGTTGTCTAAAGAGATGCGGAGGAAGTCTTCTGGAATGGCCAAAGAGGCTCTGTCAATTCATGATAGATCAAAGGAAAGAGGCAAGAAGAAGGACAAGAAGTCTAAGTCCAAATCAGAGGGGAAATCAAAATCTCCTGGCAAGAAGTCCAAGGTGAAGTGCTGGAATTGTGGGCAGAAAGGTCATGTCAAGAAAGACTGCAAAGAGGAGAAAAAGAAGAAGAAGAACTTCTCTGACTCTGAGTCTTCATATAGTGATGCTGATGCTTTCATTGCTGCTCTGGCAACACCTGCTTCTGAAGATGTTTGGCTGATTGATTCAGGAGCATCTTTTCATATGACATCTCATAAAGAGTGGTTCACTAAGTATGAACCCTATGCTAGTGGCAAGGTGTTCCTGGCTAGTGACTCAACGCTGGAAATTGTTGGCCGAGGTTGAGTCAGAATCCAGTTCCCGGATGGAAGAATAAAGGGAATGAATGGAGTTCTTCATATACCAGGTCTAGCTCGAAATTTACTTTCTGTTAGTAAGCTTAATCATGTTGGAGTGCAAGTTACTTTTGTGGATGGTGGCTGTAAGATGACTAGAGGTTCTATTGTTCTAGCAAAAGGTGAACGCATTGGAACTCTGTATAGGTTAGATGCTAAACCAGTGTGCTGTAATAATGTCTCTGCAAAATCTGGAAAAGCTACTATTGTAACACATGATGTAAATTCTATGGAAGTTAAACTTCCTGCAGAGAAAACAATGCTCTGGCATCATAGACTTGGTCACATAGGTGAAAAAGGCTTAAAAACTTTGAAAAATAAAAACCTGGTAGATGGGCTGATTGATTGTAATCTGGAGTTCGATTTCTGTGAACATTGTATATATGGAAAGCAACACCATGTTTCGTTTTACTCTAGTTCTCATAAATCTTCTGGTGTTCTGGACTATGTGCATTCTGATGTTTTTGGTCCAGTTGATGTTCCTTCTTTATCTAAGTCAAGATACTACATATCGTTCATTGATGATTATTCAAGAAGGGCATTTGTATATTTTTTGAAAAATAAATCAGAAGTGTTCAATCGATTTAAAGAATTTAAAACTTTTGTGGAAAATCAGACTGGTAGAAAACTAAAATGCTTGAGAACAGATAACGGTGGTGAATATTGCAATGCAGATTTTGATAAGTATTGTGTAGACCATGGAATTAAAAGGCATAAAACTACACCTTATACTCCACAACAGAATGGAGTTGCTGAAAGGTTAAATCGATCGTTGATGGAGAAAGCAAGAAGCATGTTGAGTTATGCTGGTCTTGAACAAAAGTTCTGGGCTGAGGCAGTTGCTACAGCTTGTTACTTGCTGAATCGTTCTCCTACTTCAGCATTGGTTGATAAGACACCTATGGAAGCATGGTCTGGTAAGAAGCCCTCTCTAAGACATATTCGAGTCTTTGGCTGTGAGGCATATGCTCATATTCCTGAAGTTAAAAGATCTAAGTTGGATTACAAGGCAGTTAAATGTATCTTTGTTGGCTATGGAGTCAGTATTAAAGGGTACAAACTTTGGAATCCTGAAACTGAAAAGGTAATCTACAGCAGGAATGTAATTTTCAGAGAGCTGAAACCGTTGGTTATTGAATCTCAGCCGGAAAAGACAGAAGAAAAGAAAGAAAAGAGTGTTGTGAATGTTCCTCTGACCCCTGTAAAAGAGGAACAACAAGCACCAAGTGTAGATGGTTCAGATGTGAGTTCAAGTAGCTCCGAAGATTCTGATCCAGAGCAAGAACCTGAACCTACACCTCAACCTTTGAGAAGATCTACACGTGAAAGAAGACAACCAGATAGGTATGGATTTTCAGTACTTGATTCAACTTGTGCCTATGCTTTACTTACTGATACTGATGAACCTAGGATAGTGAAAGAAGCTATTAGTGTACCTGATTCAGATTCTTGGTTGGAAGCCATGCATAGTGAAATGACATCCTTGGAAAAGAATGGAACCTGGGATCTGGTGCCCTTGCCTGAAGGAAGAAAACCTGTAGGTTGTAAGTGGGTATTTAAGAAGAAATATGGTCCAGATGGTAGTATTGAAAAGTACAAGGCAAGACTGGTTGCTAAGGGGTATTCCCAAAAGGAAGGTATTGATTATGGAGAAATTTTTTCTCCTGTAGCTTAGCTGACATCCATTAGATTTCTGTTGTCACTTGCAGCAGCATATGATTTTGAAATTGAGCAGATGGATGTGACAACAGCATTTCTTCATGGAGACCTTGAAGAAGAAATTTATATGTCCCAGCCAGAGCATTTTGTGGAAAAAGGTAAAGAACATCTGGTATGTAAACTTAAAAAGTCTCTTTATGGTTTGAAACAGTCTCCCAGAATGTGGTATCAAAAGTTTGATACGTATGTTTTATCCTTGGGGTATGTGAGATATAAATCTGATCATTGTGTCTATTATAAAACTGAAGGTGATCAGATTCTTATAATTGCACTGTATGTGGATGACATGTTGTTCATTGGCAATGGTAAGGGGATGATCTCAGAATTAAAATCTCAGTTGTCCTTGAAATTTGAAATGAAAAATCTGGGGGCAACAAAGTACATTCTGGGAATGGAGATCAAAAGGGACAGATCTAAGAGAAAAATTTGGCTCAGCCAGAGGAAGTATATTACCAATGTTCTTGATAAGTTTCATATGTCTGATTCTAAACAGTTAGTTGTTCCAGTTTTGCAGGGAATGAAATTATCTGTTGAAGATTGTCCAGAATCTTCAAATGACATTGATGACATGAAGAGAGTACCTTATGCAAGTGTTGTTGGCAGTTTAATGTATGCAATGGTCTGTACCAGACCAGACATTGCCCAAGCAGTGGGAGTTTTGAGCCGGTTTATGGCGAATCTAGGCAGATCACATTAGGATGCTGTGAAAAGAGTTATGAGGTATTTGAAGGGAACTTTTGACTATGCTATTTGCTATCATGGAAACTCAGAAGGGTCTAAGAGATCTATCAACATTTAGGGATATGTTGATTCTGATTGGGCAGGGGACATTGACAATAGGAGATCCACCAGTGGATACGTGTTCATGTTACATGGTGGTGCTATCAGTTGGATGAGCAAGCGACAGGCTGTAGTCGCTTTGTCCACAACAGAGGCAGAGTACATGGCAGCCACTCATGCATGCCAAGAAGCTGTTTGGTTGAAGAGGTTGTGCTCTGATGTTGGTTTTAATGCAGGGCAAATACAAATTCACTGTGACAGTCAAAGTGCCATATGTTTGGCAAAGAATCCTACATTTCATGCTAGGACAAAACATATTGATGTCCAATATCACTTTGTTCGTGATATGGTGGAAGACAAGAAGGTGAAGCTGGAAAAGATTGACACTTTGGAAAATGTTGCTGATGCCTTAACTAAACCAGTGAACACAGCCAAGTTCAAATGGTGTTCAGATGGAATGGGTCTTCGGGCCCCTAGTTCTTAATAATCGAATGAGGACTAAGAGGTAGCAGTAATCTCTTCGACAAGTGGGAGATTGAAGAGAACTTGTGTCTCAAATTACTACTTGAACCTCTTAGTTGAACCTATGCATTGAACCACTTCGTTGAACCCATGCATTGAACCTCTTCGTCGAACTTATTCTTTGAACCTCTTTGTTGAACCTCTTCGTTGAACCTTTCTAGAGTTCATTTGGTAGGTTCAATGACTCCTTGGTTCATTGGTTCAAGCATATGCAATGTTGGCATCGCTGTGACGAAGTGCTATCGGCAGGACTGAGTTGAAGACCATTGCCATCGGTGAAACGAAGACCATCGACGAAGCATTATATCTTTGGGCCGATGGACACTAGTCACTCCGACGAAGGTTATGGGTAGGTCGTCGGTGAGACAAGGCCTATCGGCCAAACTCTGGGGTGTTACTTCGACAGGAGTAGTCACTCCGATGGCGTATGTCTATCGGCAAGAGAATACCCGTCGGCATAGCCGAAAGGTTATGAGCCGATGTAATGCGGTTATCCCAATGGAGGTATCGATGAGACAGAGGACTGTCAGAGCGGGAGCTAATTCTTGTGCCGATGGTGACAGTTATTCCGATGGTAACCATGGTGATCGGGGAGACTATGCTCGTCGGTGGGAGGTGAAGTCTGAGGGCCGATGGGGGTTGTTATGCCGATGGATGAAGGCTTGGTATTGTCGGCAACAAAATTGCCGACAATACTCTTTGGTTCATTCATGCTTATAAACCGGAATAGCAAACGCAGCTCGATGCATGTGGGACTAATGTTTCCCATGAAAATGTAAACTGTCAGATAGCAGTTACGCAACAGTTGGGACAGCGGGCAGAGTAAGTTGTAATTGCAGTTAGGGCAGAAGTGAAAATGGTTTTTCTGCTCTTGAAGACTATGGTATATATATAGTTTTGGTGAGCTCGTCGATTATGATAAGAGATCGATGAAACTATTCTAATTATACAGTTTATTCTGTAGATGTGCAGATGTAATAAACTGTTTGTATAATTGTCATAGAATTGATACCTGAACAAAAGAGCTGGGTATCTTTATTGTAAGCTTAGAGTTTACTGTAATAAAGATAGCTTTTATTGTGGTGGTAGGTTTTTTACTCGTAATGGTTTTCCCACATAATACTATGTGTCTGTGTTCTGAATATTGTCTATTTCTGGTTTCTCTCATGTACTTATCTGTTTTATTTAGTTTTAAAAGTGACTTGTCTGTATTGTCTCCTTGGAATTAACATTAGGGAAGCTATTTTCCACACCTGTGTTTTCCTTACAGTGTGGACTTGACAATGCTTTCCAGATACATAGAAAAATGATCTAGTAAAGCCTCTAAAACATTGCAACCAAATCAACCATGTCAAAGGGAATCAATTGATTCCCCAAGCAGTCCTGGATCGAGCAAAAGATCCAGGAGGAAATCAATAACAATAAACTCTAAGAATGTGGAACAGGGAGCAGAGACTTCCAATGTCCCATCCACTCATGGGACACAAACTTCTTCCACCACGCCATGTTTTGCATCTTGCATTGGTAGCTACGATACCAAGATAGAATATGATGTGGTTTCAGGGGAAGTCTGAATGATAGATGTTGGAAAAATGTTTGTGAATAGGTTGAAGGAATCATGCCTTCAATGGTTCAAAGACCATCTACATTTGCCATTCTCAAAGATACCCATGCACCTGCAAAAAGTAGTTATCCATGACATGGAGACTGAATTTGGCACAGGTTGGTATGTAAAGAAGATAAAGCTGTGAATGTTTCAAAATTGCAAGAGATTTCGGTGCAACCAAACAAAGAAGATAAAAAAACTCCCTCCCAAGCTAAGGCTCAAAAAAAGGCCAATTGATGTAAGTGTGAAAGTATGGAAAGATCTTGTAAAAACATATGAGAAGTTTGATGCACGGAGGAAGTCCGGTCAGGAGAGTATGCAGGTATTTGAATTTGCTCATAAGATTATATCAAATTTATTAAACGATTTTTAAATTTTATTTGTGCATAGTTAAATTGAATTAGTATATGTTTCAGGACAAGGCCTCCAAGTCTAGGCTTGACAAACTTCGTGCCATGCATCATAGTGGCTAGAAAGGTTTACAAGCCTTGATCTGTACATTTGTAAGTATGTTTAATATGTTAAATGATATTTTTTTTATTTCCTAGGAAAAAGTAAATGATTGCATATTAATTAGTTTAACTAGTCCATGTGCCATGTTTTGACAGAAGGAGAAATATGGCCGGCATCTAACGCAATTTGAAAAGGAAATGTTACAAAGTAAAAAGTGGACTGATTTTTTAATCTGGATGGAGAATGATGTATCAATAGTTGACTTTCAATAACTTAGTTGGATATTGTTGTGTTAATATGTCAATTTGCATTTCTTGTGTTGAGTTGTTTATTGATGCGTAAGATGAGTTCTAAAGTGCTTCTCTATTCGCCCTAGATCCCACTCAATTGTCCCATTATTTCATGTTGAGGAAAAAAATATTGTTTTCCTTAAAGGGCAGTGGGTGGCATTCATGCCTTAATTTCATCGCATCTTTTAATTAATGACCATGGTCTTTTAATATCTCTTAAGTGTCCTCATTTAAGTTATGAGTTGTATCATTTGAGTAACTTGGTCCCATGTTGATTGATTTATCTTCTTTTCTCTCAAACATGGTATCTCAAGGAGTGCTTCCTTGTGATGCAGAGTAGGGGTGGTTTCAAGATTTCAACATCTCACAACAAGATTTGGTGTTTTCTTGCTCATAACCTTTAGTGGATGCAAACTAGGTTTCAACCCCTAATGGGTCATTTATGCTTCAACAGGTAAATCAACACCAAGAGGACTCTCAATGGAATGAGGATGACAAACAATAAGTGTTAGGAATGCACAAGAACTTAGGGCTAGCAAACTTCAATTGTTCTCTTGCCAAATTGACTCTAGGCCAAGTAAGACAGCAAATTAGCTTTTTCTGACATAACTTGCAGAGAAGACCTCAAACCCACAATCTAAAAACTATTTTGAGTACCCTTTTGGGAGGTCTTGAACATATCCACAATTTAGGTATGGTTGTTTTGTAACACAAGGCTCTAAAATTGACTGTCCCGTTTGACAAAAGGTCTAATTAAGCTTGTTCAACTAGGTCACCATAAGGTCTTCAACCCCTCAGTTTCCAAACTTCATGCCAATGGCTCAAACATGTCTTATGATGTTTATCAACACCATTCCAAGCAATTCCAACCACTATTTAAGAGTTCTACTTCAAACCCTAACTCCAATGCACTTCTATGCCAAATACATGAGGTTAAATGGACTAGGGCATCACCAAATTTGCACATAACACCATCCCCTACCCCTACAACATTGTGAACATGAAATACATGCCACCTACATCCATTCCACTTAGTTGGAGGGCTTTTCACCAATGAAATGGAGAGAAATGCATTATTTTCAGTCAAAGCACACCCTTGTAAGGGTTTCAAACCACTTTCAGTAAATCTACCCTAACTCACTTCAAACTTAATGAAATAAAATAAAATCAATTGCAAAGAACAAGGATTCAAGGCACCATTAATTCCAATTGATGTTTGACTACTTCCAGGCCATACAAAGTCGTATAGTATAGTTTAGTAGCAAAGTAGGCTTCCAAAATGCAGAAACATGGCACCTTGTTATTCAAAATTCAAATTTTTACAACTTCTAACTCTTGTTCCAATGTACACAATTGCTTTTAAAAAAATCTCAAGTATAACCAATCATTTTCCCACTGAAAACCAAATCCTAACCGTTCAACTTCCCCAAAAATGCAAAAGTTGCTTTGACAACTTTTTGCAACTTTTACAAATTTCACCAAATTGACTCCAAAATGACCCAACTGACACATAAAGACATAAAACATGGTCCTTAAAGACTTTATTACAAACAAAATGACTTCACCACACCAAAATACTAACAGTCTGCAATTTTTACATTAAGACCCAAGTGCCCTGCACCATACTCCCCGGGCAAGTCCCATTGAGGACAGTGCTACAACAATAGATTCATGCTTGATCATGTCATTCTCTGACCCCCAAGTGGCATCCTCATTTGGTAAACCCTTCCAATGGACTAAATACTGAAAATAGGCATTATCCCTTGTCTTTTTGAGTTCCTTGGCACCTAAGATATGCTCCAACTTCAGAGGCCTACTTGATGGATGATCTTTGACTCCTTCCTCATTTGAGAATGTTGACAAGGGAGTGTGATCTATTTCAGCCACCTAGCTCAGTAGCTACTAGATGCTTGGTGAGCTGTGGGATCCACACAGAAGGAGCAGTTGGTAGAAGAGAGGGTTCAGTTGTATTTGAGTTAGAGTCAGGATGGACTCTAGCCTTTCATCATGTTCAATATGTTCCTCGTCTGAGATATAGGAGAAGAGATATATAGACCAGTTAACTCTCAAAGGATCTGATGGTTCCCAAATCAGCAAAGGGTTTGCCACTTCCTATGCTCTAGTTCAAACCGATTCAGTCAACAAAGACGGGAGGTTGTGTGAACATGCCTCCCCTTTACTTCAGGTTCTGCCACACCTGGGGGTATCCCTATAACAAAAGATTTATCTTTGACTCACTCAAAACAAAAAGATTCAACTTTTCAATACCAGGCAGAATGTTCTCATATATGGACCAAGATTTGTTGGATAAACCCAGATTGGCAATATTCTTGGACTATCTAACTGGATGAAAATGAGAGAATACAACTAAACCCTACTCCTACAATCTAAAGTTTGAGATTTTGAAATGATTTTGTTTTATGTTTGGATGCAATATTTTGGGCTTTGGATCATAACATCAACACAAAATTAGACTGGTGCCTATCTCAGGGCATGGAGTCAAATAGACATATGTATGTGAATGATTCTCATAAACTTAAGACAACACTCAAGTTTCAAGGGGCTTTGTTAGCATTTGCCTTACAAACACTACCCAGGAAAGAGTATTCAACTAACTCTTCTTACAAATATCCCTGCTGCAATACATTCTTCATGATGCTTAACCCAAAATAGTTTAATCTACTCCTTGAATAGAGGTCAAAGATTAAGCATGCAATACAGAAAATCCATATTCTAGAATCTCAACAACCCTTAGTTATCAGATTCAAAAGAAGAGATGCATTCAACACTGGAGACAATTAATAGAATATATGCATATAGTATTTCTCATTTAATTTAACATGAAACTGAAAAATAGTTATGCAGAAATACATTCAACATACAACTCATAAACTCACAGCAAGAGAGACAGAGCAACCCAGCTGAACTGTATTTTTATCACTTCTCCAAAATGCCAAAATCTTCAACAACTACCACATGAGAGCCCAGCTCTTTTTTTATGTCCAAACAGTGTTGCCCTAAAAATTAACTGCATTTCTGGAGGTAGGTGAGACATTTTCCATTTCATTTTTCCCTCCAAAATGCACTTGGGAATAAAATATTACAATATATTAAAAGAGGAAAAGAAAATGAATAAAATACACATTAATATCCCTCTTTTAATTTTTTACATTATTTTAATTTTTTCCCAAGCTAGCTAGAGACTCCCATATCCTCTGAAGTGATGCAGATTAAACTCTAAGGCTTCCTTCTTCAACTTCTCCACGATCGCATTCAGCCTCTAAGAAGAAACAATGCAGCATCATTCACTTCAAATCTTGCCCAATTGATCAATTCTGGGTCGTTTTTGGAGAAAAAGTGGCATTTTTAAGTCATCTAGCACCCAAAAATCACTCCAAATGTGCAAAAAACTTCCGTCAATAGATTAGATATGGTCTGAGGACGAATTTTAGGCACATAACATCACATTTGAGTCAAAATTTGCCTCCAAAAAATGGTCGGACGACAAAAAACGTGATTACAATCCCAAATCCCGCCTGGAGAAGCCAAAAACTGTTTGAATTACCAGAAAACCTCCACCCATGCCACAAGAATGGACGTAGGGTGAATCTGCAGCAGGAGACAGTGAATTTGGGTCAAGAAACGTCCCCAAAAATCGCTTAGAAACACAAAAACGTGACTACAGTGGCAATCAGCAATAGAATCCATTTGAAACAGCCTCAAATCCGTCGGAAATGCCTCAGAATTGAAGGAATAGCACTGTTGAATGTCGTAGAAGGGAGAAGGGGGCGGGAGAGGCCGTGCGATGCGCATATCGCACTATCGCACGGGCCAAAGAGAGGGCAGCATTAATGGCTGCGATGGTGCCGTAAGCACCATTGAGCCCTTATTTCTTCTTAATAAACCTCATTATAAAGTTTAATAAACTTTATATGCCCTCTTTTATGACTTTTGACTTTTCCAAGTCACATTTAAACTTCAATTCTCCCCTTTTTTAAAATGCATTTAATATTATTTCTTCTAATATATGCATTTCAAGTTTAGACTATGGAGAAAATTCAAATTCTTTTGACGGGCATTTGGCGCACTTTCACTACGGGCAAACCGGGTATCCAACGACTATGAAAATTTGCGCAAGGGCCTAATCAATTATTTCAAGAAAACCCATTTGCTTGGATTTTGCTTCGCCGACCAAATTTTGGGACCCGCTTTGTAAATTGATCTGCCAGGTGAATCTGCCACAACTAGAATGCATTAAAATAATGCATCAAATGGTCTCTGAAATCATAACTGGAAACGTTTGAGACCAAATCGACAATTGGGTCACTCTCAAATTTGTAAAATTTAAAACTTTTCAGGAAGTCGAAATTAGCCTGGTCGCAGTCACAAAACAATTAAAGGGCCCAACAAAACTCGTCCCGAGAGCACGAAACTGAGCAGGCATGTTACCAAGTATACCAAGAAACCTTCCACCAATCGCATTTGCAAGATAATGCCTGAGTTACAAAATTTTAATCGCCGAATATGGCCTCCGGGGTAGATGGAGCAGCTTGTCAACTTAGCCTCCATTGACACCTCGAAACAATACTGGCACATCAAATTTAAAAAATTTGAGAGTACCACTAGTGGATCTTGCTCAGGTATGCGTGCCTCTTGCAGGCATGGCAAGAATTCAGATCTCTGGGGCATAGACCAGGTGCCTTATCCATTGGGCTACGGAGTTAAAACTCCATCTTGCATCAAAAATTATATCCCCAATTTTATTTGGTGGCCCCAGGCCCCCAAAAATGAAAAACCTCAACCCTCCACTGTCAAATACTTGATTTTCATCTGATTTCATTGAGTCAAGCTTGAAGATACTGCCATGATCTGCCACAAACTAACCCTGTCATTTACATGCCTAACCATGTCACTGAGACTGCCCCTATCAATGCAACCTCTATCAATCTGAAAGCTACACACTAACTGAAATTCACAATCATTTTGACATTTCACTTTAATCAGCTCATTGTCATGTTTCATCAAATGTTCATCCATTTGAACTAAAAATTGAAAACATTCATAATCCCTTTGACATTCGGCATCATTGATATTGAAATCACATTCATCTTGCATATCAAACATAAAATTTTCATAAAGAATTTGCCCATTTATCCTATCAAGAAATACTTGCACTGATTCATTGAGGTCAATTTGTAGCTCTAAGTCTATGCTATACTGACATTCATACATAGGCAGCATCTTTATATGCTCCATTAAACACTGACCTTCATATTCATACAAACTTTTCAACCTTGAAGTAAAATTTTGCCAAGCATGTTCATCTAAGAAATCATAATCAATTAAAAATTGATCATACTCACAGTCACCATGGGAAATAGGCTGAAGGAGCTCACTATTAAAAACATCCTCATACTCATCACTATT
The DNA here is from genome assembly GCA_027924645.1 of Cunninghamia lanceolata. Classification (NCBI taxonomy): domain Eukaryota; kingdom Viridiplantae; phylum Streptophyta; class Pinopsida; order Cupressales; family Cupressaceae; genus Cunninghamia; species Cunninghamia lanceolata. The sequence goes on from BSBN01000249.1 coordinate 6,251,435, forward strand.
GTGCTCAACATCTTCATCATTAAATTCTGCCTGAAATATCTCAAAAGAAGGCATGAAAAAATTAGAATATTGCCCTTTACGAGAGTCCTCACACTGACGGATATTGATGTTATCCTCTACTGCATTATCATGAACATCAGCAACTTGCCCATTTATATCTGAATAATGACCCTGATTTTCCTCTTCATCAGGATTTACACTATTACACCCCTCAATGAATGAAAACATGCCCACCTCTATAAAGAAACAAGCATATTCCATTTCATCATTGATTTCATGAGCTGGAGGCTTCACACCTTGATCCGAATCAACACACTTTCCAGTGTCATGCATATCAACATCCTCATAGAAGCATTCATAATCCACAGAAATATAATTAGACCTGTTGTCATCTTGATCCTCATCATAAGAGAATTTTTCATTACATAAACTATACTCAGAATTTTCAATAGGAATGCTAAAAATTTTGCTTTCAAAATCATGAACACTATTGTGCAATGGAATATTTACAACACTTGCACTGCTATCTCTGATTGAAATACAACGATGATGGACATCTTGCATTTCTTTTACCTCTTCATTATCTGGGATATCACGGGCAAAAATGCCTATTTTGTCATCATGCCACGCACCTTTGTCTTCATTGCTGATATATTGGTCTGCATACATGCTGATTATGTGCTGATTACATTCACCATCTTCATTTACACACATTGAATCTTTATTGTCTGATATACTCTTTCCAATTATGTGTGTAATGCTTTGATTTTTCCCAATGGGACAGCAACTATCTACATTTTGAGGAGCCACATCTCTTGTGTAATCACACTGTGCTGACGTATAAACTGGGACAGCAGGGATGTAAGCATTCTGGCATTCATCTCTAACAGTTAGATTATACCTTGCATCAACACTAGGTACCTCAGGGCAGTAAACTCTTGCAGACAAAAAATATTTATGCATTCCATACTTCTAGTTATTTTCAATGTCCATTGCAAACTGATATGCCTAATGAAGTGTTGTGGACTCCTTATCTCTTAACCTGTAGCTCATCTTCTTGTCAAATGCACCCAAATAAATGAGCAAAGCCAAAGCATTATTAGCCCTGATATTTTTTGGAATTCTTTTCAATGCCTTCATGAACCTAAGGTTAAAGGCTGGAACTAACTCCTCTTCAATGTGAATATGCATGAAATCGTTAATAAGTGAAAATTCAGAAATTTTTTCACCAAATTGTTCTATGAATGCTGCCACAAATTCACTCCAAGCACTGACAGAGCATGCTGGAAGATAAGAGAATCAGTCCCTTGCATCTTTATTTAGAGACTGAACAAATAGTCTTATGATCACATCCTCATGATCAACCTCATAGTCATCCATTAAATTTTTAAACTGCTGCAAATGTCTCTCAACTGATTCACTCTATGCACCACTGAATGTAGGCAAATACTTTCTGATTTTAGATGGTATGACATTTGGGAAACCACAAATGCCAGTGAAATTTATGGCTCTATATCTGTCAATGCTGAAATTTTTTTTGTTACATGACTGGGGCTGATTACAAACCATTGTTGTATTTGACACCACACAAGGATGCAGGGGCTGATGATACATTTTTTACACTTTCTACAAGCCTCTTCACAACTCAGACTTCTTTTATAGAAATGACCTCAAGATTTTACAATGCAAATCTCTGTTTCAGCTTGCCTAAGGTCCTCTAAATGAGTCTCATAAAAAAATTTGCATACTTCTTTGAAAATACAAACTACATTCTCAGCAAATGCAAAAGTATGCAAACTTTATCACCACTATTTCCCTCTTAACCAGTGCTAACTTCACCTAATAGGGAATCATTTAAAACTCATATACCATGTTTTCTTTGAAAACCAAAATATGAAAAATACCTAGATATGTTGGAACCACTGCAAGTTCTTTTTCTTGACTGAGAAATGTGCTGATCTGGAACTTTTTTGTGTTCTTTCTCAGGTTCCTAGTATGCAGATTCATCACCTCCTTGTAGAGGAATGAGCTTAATGAAGCTGGAAACTCTCTTCTTTCATTATGGGTTCTCCTCAACAGCAGAGTCACACATGAATCCTTTTAAAATGGATGCAACAAAGCACTTCTAGGTCTGATAACTTCTTAAAATCTAAACCAAATGCTCAGATCCATCAAACTATTTGACTCTTTTCTCATGGATATGTCATTGTCCCCAGTAGAGTCACCATTTTTGTTGGTTCCCAAATCAGCAAAGGGTTTGTCACTTCCTATGCTCTAGTTCAAACCGATTCGGCCAACAAAGACGAGAGGTTGTGTGAATGTGCCCCCTTCACTTCAGGTTCTACCGCACCTAAGGGGTATCCATATAACAAAAGATTTATCTTTGACTCACTCAAAACAAAAAGATTTGACTTTTCAATACCAGGCAGAATGCTCTCATGTATGGACCAAGATTTGTTGGATAAACCTAGATTGGCAATGTTCTTGGACTATCTAACTGGCTAAAAATGAGAGCATGCAACTAAACACTACTCCTACAATCTAAAGTTTGAGATTTTGAAATGATTTTGTTTTATGTTTGGATGCAAGATTTTGGGCTTTGGATCATAACTTCAACACAAAATCAGGCTGGTGCCTATCTCAGGGCATGGAGTCAAATAGACGTATGTATGTGAATGATTCTCATAAACTTAAGACATCACTCAAGTTTCAAGGGGCTTTGTTAGCATTTGCCTTACAAACACTACCCAGGAAAGAGTATTCAGCTAACTCTTCTTACAAATATCCCTCCTGCAATACATTCTTCATTATGCTTAATCCAAAACAATTTAATATACTCCTTGAATAGAGGTCAAATATTAAGCATGCAATACAAAAAAATCCATATTCTAGAATCTCAACAACCCTTAGTTATCATATTCAAAAGAAGGGATGCATTCAACACTGGAGACAATTAACAGAATACATGCATATAGCATTTCTCATTTAATTCAACATAAAACTGAAAAATAGTTATGCAGAAATACATTTAACATACAACTCATAAACTCACAACAAGAGAGACAGAGCAACCCAACTAAACTGTATTTTTATCACTTCTCCAAAATGCCAAAATCTTCAACAACCACCATATGAGAGCCCAGCTCTTTTTTTTTTATGTCCAAAAAGTGTTGCCCTAAAAATTAACTACATTTCTAGAGGTAGGTGAGACATTTTCTATTTCATTTTTCCCTCCAAAATGCACTTGGGAATAAAAATATTACAATATATTAAAAGAGGAGAAGAAAATGAATAAAATACACATTAATATGCCTCTTTTAATTTTTTACATTATTTTAATTTTTTCCCAAGCTAGCTGGAGACTCCCATATCCTCTAAACTGATGCAGAATAAACTCTGAGGCTTCCTTCTTTAGCTTCTCCATGATCGCATTCAGCTTCTGAGAAGAAAAAATGCAACATCATTCACTTCAAATCTTGCCCAACTGATCAATTCTGGGTCGTTTTTGGAGAAAAGTGGCATTTTTCAGTCATCGGGCACCCAAAAATTGCTCCAAACGTGCAAAAAACCTTTGTCAATAGATTAGATATGGTCTGAGGATGAATTTCAGGCACATAACAACACATTTGAGTCAAAATTTGCCTCCAAAAATGGTCAGAAGACAAAAAACGTGATTACAGTCCCAAATCCCGCCTAGAGTAGCCAAAAACCATTGGAATTGCCAGAAAACCTCCACCCATGCCACAAGAATGGATGTAGGGTGAATCTACAGCACGAGACAGTGAATTTGGGTCAAGAAACGTCCCCAAAAATCGCTCAGAAACACAAAAACGTGACTACACTGTTAATCATCAACAAAATCCGTTTGAAACAGCCTCAAATCCATCAGAAACACCTCAGAATTGAAGGAATAGCATTGTTGAATGCCGCGAAAGGGAGAAGGGGGCAGGAGAGGCTGTGCAATGGGCATATCGCACCATCGAACTGGCCAAAGAGAGGGCAACATTAATGGCTACGATGGTGCGATAAGCACCATTGAGCCCTTATTTCTTCTTAATAAACCTCATCATAAAGTTTAATAAATTTTATATGCCATCTTTTATGACTTTTGACTTTTGCAAGTCATGTTTAAACTTCAATTCTCCCCTTTTTTTAAAATGCATTTAATATTATTTCTTCTAATATATGCATTTCAACTTTAGACTATGGAGAAAATTGAAATTCTTTTGATGGGCATTTGGCGCACTTCCACTATGGGAAAACCGAGGGTCCAACGACTATGAAAATTTGCGTAGGGGCCTAATCAATTATTTCAAAAAAATCCATTTGCTCGGATTTTTCTTCACCGACCAAATTTCGGGACCCGCTCTGTAAATTGACCTACCGAGTGAATCCGCCACAACTAGAATGCATTAAAATAATGCATCAAATGGTCTCCAATTTTGATGAAATTGGAACTGGAGATGTTTGAGACCAAATCAGCAACTGGGTCACTCTCAGATCTGCAAAATTTGAAACTTTTTGGGAAGCCAAAATTAACCTGGTCGCAATCACAAAACAATTAAAAGGTCCATCAAAACTCATCCCAGGAGCACGAAACTGAGCAGGCATGTTACCAAGAAACCTTCCACCAATTATATTTGCAAGATAATGCCTGAGTTGCAAAATTTTAATCGCCGAATATGGCCTCTGGGGTAGATGGAGTAGCTTGTCGACTTAGCCTCCGTTGACACCTCGAAACAATACTGGCACATCAAATTTGAAAAATTTGAGAGTGCCACCAGGATCTTTGAGGCAAACGTAATCATATATAGCACAAAATGTAGAGGGTTGGCACTCAAGGTTATGTAATAGAATTTATAGTTGATAGTTAAATTGTATAACAAAATTTTTTATGATCTTTTACTAACGTTTATTAGAATTGTTGCATGTTTTACATCAGTGGAATGACATATTAGTTGTAACTTTTTTGAAATTTTATTATGGTATGTGCACTTTGATATGATGTAATATGATTATAGTTTCGTTTCATGTGTTGTAATATTAGATATATAACAGAAAAATAAATTATTGCATAAAATAAATAATAACTTTTCATTTTAAATATGTTTTTTGCAGAATATGGGTGTTCCAGAAGAACAAGATGATCCTCATGATATAGATCCAGAATATGTTGGTTTTGGTACAAATCACATGGCAGAGGATGATGATGACACAGATACAGAAGACACCGACACCAATGACGATGATCATGATCATGATGATGATGATCACGATGGTGATGATGATGATGATGAGGCAGTTGCTAGTGGTAGTATTGGTGTTGGAATTGAGGTGAGTGCTATTTAATGTTTTTATGTCTTTCATGGTAGTCATTGTTGTTTTAAAACACACATGCAAGTAAGTACTATTCAAGTAAGTTGTTTTAATTCTATTAGAAGGAAAACCCACCAGTATGATTTACTTTAAAGGATTTAACTCTAGAGAGAGACCAATAAATGTAAGTCACTTAAAGGGAATTACATCAACTTCTAATAGAAACCAATTAAAAGCATCGACACAATAACAACAAATGTGCCTTGATAAATCTATTGATTTGAATAACTGGAAATAACCAATATGGAGACAATCAAACAACTTATGAACTTGAATATTAACAGAAAATCAAAACACCATACATATCCACAAATTTAACCATCATTGCCCATTATAATATTAAATTATCATAGAAGTGTAATGTCTTGAATCTGAAATATGATTGGATAGATAATATTGGAATATATAAATTATCTTGCTGAAAGATGATGATTGTCTAGGCCTTGGTTTCCCTTATAAATATGGGAAGCAACAAGCTTCAGGCCTAAACCAACACAACTGTTCATAAATCACATCCTCTTGTAACTAAACATGTTTAATAAAGATAAATTAAAGGCATAAGCAAGTTAACCAAGATCTGAATCTGTTAGTCATCATAGAGCACCCGTGACCTCAGGCCTGGCAAGGTACTCATCTCCATGTTGCAGTATCTATTAAGTGTGTTGTTCCCCTATCTATTATCACAAAAAGTGTCAAAATTTTGTCCTTGTTCTCCATGTTGACGCCAGCAAAACTGCTCGTTGCTCCTTCTGCACCTGAACCTGGAGCTGTACATCAATCTTTCAAGTATGTCTGCTCCCACTTATTGAATGTTAACATAAATTACAAATTTTCCATATCTTGCATCTAGGGCTATGACCCTATCCAAAATCACATTAAAGCTCAAAGTATCTATATCCTACTTTTTTAAGAATTTCATAACCATAGACATTGTTGTTCTAAATTCTCCCTTCCAAGTATCAAGGCCTTTAACTAGTTTGTTTTCCTTTGTTAGAATAGAAGGGATAAATTGATGCTTGAAAGTAGAAAAAGATTCAAGTCTGACCTGCATCCTTTTGTCTTCACTACTAGCATATTGATTCTCTTCAATGATCATATTCACCGTCTGCTCTATGGGCTTCAATTCAATAGGAACATCATGATTTCTTTGAAGTATCCTATAAAGCATGACTAAATTGTGCAAGGAAGGCTGCCATTTCTGGTACAGTGGCTCCAAAACAGAAAAGTTTGCTTGCAATTGTTTAATGGCCTAAGATAACATGGAGTAGCAATCATGCACATCCCCAAGTTTATTCACAACTAGCTTTATCCTGCATTCCAGAATTTTCTCAAAGACTTCAAGGACCTTGATCCTTGCCTCATTTTTTGTTTTCTCATTTTGCTTCTTGAGGTCCTCAACTTCTTTTTCAAATTTTGTTCTCAAAGCATTAAACTCTTGCATTGTCATTGTGACATCACCAGTTGTTGGTGGCACAGAAGGTTGATATGGAACTATTGCCAGACTCTGGGAAGAACCCACATCTTGCAATTACTTTTTTAATTGCCTATTTTCAATGAACAACCTATTCACTTCATCATTCATGTCTTTTGTTTTCTCATAATCCTGTAAAAAATTTTCCAACTTTTTTACAATTGCATGGGTGAACATGGCAGAATGGACTATAAGAGCAGAGGCCTCAGTTCCTGAAGTATCTCATAAGGTTTTACCACAATAGATCCCCTCATTTCCTGAACAACATCTAGCAACCTTGGTTTACTAGTGTTCTTCTATTTTGTCCATATGGCAAGAGTCTTTATCTTTGGGTTGAAACCACATCCACTGATTCCATCCTCATAATCAAATTCAGACACAAGATTAGGGTCATCTTGACTCCTAACTTGGTCAAGCAAGAATGCCTTTTTCAATTCAAGACCTAGGATGATCAGCATATTACTCTTCAAGACCATTTGTCTTGCTTCCTTAGGAGTCACATTGATTTCGTTAACTTTTAGTTCTTGGATTGTTCAAGTGGTTATTTGATCATACTGAGACTCATCATCACCCATCTTATTGATTTCCACCTTTTCATCAAATTCCTTCATCTTCATTTTTAACCAGAAATCTTGAAACTCTGGAGTCTTGATGAAATCATCATCTTGAATAAATCTCAATGATGCCACCACCCTTTCATATTCCTATAGCTTTGGATCAATTTGGGCTTGTTCTTCCATCCTAGCCTCAGGCTTGTGTGCATCAGTTTCTTGACCAACCAATGGTTGATCAACTTCTTCTCCATCATGCAATTGTGTCAAAATATTTGCAACTTCATCAGTATCCCCCACACCCTTAGACATCTCATATGGGACTAGAGGAGACATGCCTTCAGTTCTCTACCTTTTATGTGGTTGTGATTTAGGGATCTGTGGATCTTGAACTGACATGACATCAGGGGCAAGCTCATGAATCTCAATTCCTATAGACCTCTTCACTAGAAGTTTGGTAACCTTGGTAGGCTGTACTTCAGATTTAGCATAAATACTTTCAAAAATTTCAATCATTGTATTAATACTCTTTAGAGGATCTTTCTCTTTAGCAAAAAATCCTTCAAAAATTGGATTCTTTTCCTTTTTGTCATCTTCAATTTTCTTAAGGATCTCCCATTTCCTCTTCCTGTCATACACTTCATCAAAATTAACCAAGTTCCTTATCACATCCTCAACATAAAGAATTTGATAGGAGATGCCCATCTTAGTCAAGATCACTTGTCTCACAAAGTTCATATGACCTTCAGGATCACAAACTCTTTCAACACCAGATTCCAAAGAGTACTTGGCCTTCAAATAGGCCTGCAGCTCCTCAAGAGTGTCCGAACCAATTGACCAATCTCCAAAGACAATGGTATTAGGCAAGAAGGTGCCTTTCTTCTGCTTTTTCATCACTTCCTTTTCCCTCCACATCATTTGCCACATGAATTCAAAGAATACAATTCTGTTAGAAATAAACTTTGGCAATTTGTGAGGTGGTTGGGGGCAATCATATACCCTGATTATTGTGTGCTCTGGTAGGAAGAACCAATCAGCATAATTGAAAGTATGACCTTGCTCTGGTTTATGTGCAAGAGGTCTCAGAATTACCCTAACTTCTTGTGACAATCTGGGGACCCAATTACCAAAAGAATTCATTATTTTCACAGAAAATTCATTATGAAACAGTATAGTTACCAGTCTAGCAATGAGAATCCCACATGTAACACCAACATTGAGTAGGCATTCTTTGCCTTGTCCTGTCAATCATGTTGATCTGCATTTTACTTGACCATTTACTCCTATTTTGATATAGGATCAGGTGGCAAACCAAAGAATAAAACTTGAAATTCATGGGTTTCTTATCTTCCTTCACATTGATGAATCCATCATGTATTTTATTTTCAAGATATGAGGCAAAATCATACTCAATGCTCACCTCTAAATTTTGTATCTTCATAGCCATCATCATCAAATTAACTGGCATCCTCTGATCAGCATCAATTCCTAGTACTTGACACAATGCATAATAGGTCCATTTGAAATAGACTGCAAAATCTTCCACATGGAATGGTTTGACTGCATTGGAAGGAATATCAACTATCCTATTGTTTGCACCTCTTCTCATAAATATCGGCAGTTCATCCCTTCTGAGTGTTCTTCTCAAACTTTTGTATTCTTGTTCTATCTTTTGTAGGTCAATTTCGGTGAAAGCTTGTTTGTTCAACATAAAACAATCAATTATAGCATTTCTGTCAATTCTCAACAGAGAAGATCCATTTGGCAACCTTAATTTTTTAGTAGCTGGGTGATAGTGCAGTGCCAGAGTACGAATTAGTTCCACATCCACGAATATATTTGAAACAATTAGCTTGGCCAAATCTATCTTCCATGGATTGCCCACCGGTCCCTAACCATCCTTCTTCTGACAGACGTACCAAAACAGTTTCCAACCAAAAATGGGAATTATGGCATCCCTACAATCCTCAGCAACATCCCTAAATACTTTCTTTCGACCTTTGTTAATTGAATTGGGTAAAACATCCAGCAAATATTGTTGCAGTGATTTTTTCTTAGGGGCAGGATCAGGCTTACTGGTCTTACTTGTGGATTCAGACTTCTTGGGTGCCATTATACAAACTAGGGTCTCGCAACTCAAGCAAATGCATGGAGAATTGAAACAGTGCAAAGATTCTTCAAATTTTCTTGCAGAGAATGTAGAGATGGACTTACTTGAACAATTCGAAGCTTACTAAGAATAGACCGAACTGTGTGCCTTCTCCAAGCCAATCTGCAATCTTTGACCGAAGCAATATGCTAAGAGATTTCTAGATTTTATCGAGCCAGAATGTTCAACATTCCACAATTATTTTTGGTTCGTGCCATGAGATTATAAAATCTCAGCATTCAATTCATTTCAAATATAAGCTCTTGATCAAATTTGATCCAACGATCAGATGAAATGACAAGATCTTTCAAATTTCTCGATAATCGCACACCTGCACTAACTATGTTTACTCATTTATTATCATTACCGCACTACTATGGAGCTTGTTTAAACTAGTCACGGGATGGCGATAAGATTCAATGCCTTTTGTTCACTTTTCTTGATTACCGCCAACCCTCAGCCCTTATCCTCAAACAAAGCGGGATCGTGGGGCTTATAGCCCTCTTTATTCCATTTTCTTCCATTACCGTCAACCCGCAAGTTCCTGTTCTCATTACTGCGGGGTAATTATGTTGCCAACTTTTATTGCTTACCACCTTGCCACAAACGTTCTTTGAAAGCCATTGCGGGAGCCCAGTGACTTGGACACTTACTACTGCCATGCCGTGAACAACTTGCCAAACCAATGCAGGACCATGGGATCAATTTATATTGAACTCTCTTCCTTATCGCCAAGCCACAACCAAGTGGTGAGATCTCTGAGGGACCGCGGTATACATGGTTGACCAAGCCCTTCCTACCACCATGTCATGAACAACTTGTATGTTTCCAGCGAGAGTGCGGTATACATGATTCTTGTTGCTCTAGTTCCCGCACTACTGCCAAGATAATGAGGATGACTTACGAGATTGCGGTAAACTGCAAAAACACAGAAATGATTAAGAATAACTGCATACTCCTCAAAATGACCATGTTATGTGACCCTGGGAAATAAATGGCATAAAATTTTGGCATGAAAGTCTATTAAGAAATGGTCATATACAAGTGAAAAGATCAAGTAGGATGGAAATGTGCAAAATTTTTGAGAGGTCCTAATGGGTGAGACATTAGAATAGTCTATTTGGAATAATGGCAGGAATTAACAAAATTTAAGGGTTTTAAAATTTTGTTCCAACATAAGTAATGGTTGTTTTATTATGTAAATAAGGGTAATCCTTACTTAATTAATAATTATTATGTATTTTAATATAATGTGTATTTTTTTTTGTTTTTGTAGAAATGTATTGATAAACTCCAAGAAGGGGATGAAGTTAGGGTGTTGGATCTGTTTGATGGTGTTGCTGTGGGCATTGGACAGATTCACTCACTATCTATTGTACATGGAGTCAACTTGAAAGGAACAGGAGATGCAAATGTAAATATTTTAAAGGTCACAAGTAACGTACCCCTTACTTATGACGACAAAATAGATGGAGTTGTTCGTCTGAAAGAGAAAGAAGGAACCTTCACACGGTGGCCACTAAAATATTTGCAAAAAATAGCATAGTTGATGTTTATCATGTACTAGTTGTTAGACATCTTGGCCCACTGCTTT